>JALAZF010000358.1:3995511-5327348 GCA_022829125.1 Lathyrus tuberosus
GATCAACACTCAGGTCATCCTGAAGCTACTCAACATGAAGATGAATTTGCAACGTTTGCAGGACTTGAATTCATCAACTATGCTTTTATTGAGGTTAACGTCATCGAGAGAGATGACTCATCCAGTTCCAAAGAAGTTTGGGACACTCTGGGAGAACCAAGTGGAAAATACGACTATATGGTCAAGTACACCGCTCCCGAAAGCTCTCGTATCAGACTCGAAGACATCCAACCTACTGGATGGGGAGATACAGCTAAGAGCACAAATACTATGCAAAATACAAATGAGGAATCCTCCTACGACAACTCTGCCTGGGAGACAGATTCCAATGATCCTGCTCCACCAGAAATCAGCGTTATTTCTGAAGAAAAATCAAGGAAAGTACCAAACTTTGTGATTCACCGAGGAGTTCGCCGCCAATGGGTTGCTGTCGATGTTCCGAAGGTCGTTCACCAGTCAAAGTAATTGCCATCTTTTAACCTTTCACCCTGCCCAGGTGAAACAGATGTTTTGATAGGGCTCACTTTCTGTAAATTTTCCCTCTTCTCTTTGCCCAAAGCGGTAGAGTTTTGTTTTATAGGGCTGTAGTTTCGAGAATCGACTTGTTCATTAATAAAATAACGTCGTTCTGTAATTTCCGCATTAATCGTTGTTTTCTCTTTTTTGTTTTTTCAGAAAATGGTAATCCTAAAAAACAATTTAAAAATAAAACACTGCACACACTCGCATTTTCTCTATCTCTTCTAAACACGAATTATCACGTCATGCAGATTGCTTGTTTTAAACCCAGTTGAAACATACGATCCGATGCCTTCTCCCAACTTTGAGTTCCCGGTATTTGGGGCTGAAGAAGAAGTTAACAACGAAATTCCATAAGAGATCTCTCGACTACTCAGACAAGAGGAAAGGTCCATTGAACCTTACAAAGAGCCGTTGGAAACGATCAATGTGGGTTCGGAAAAAGAGAGAAAAGAAATCAGGATTGGGGCACTGCTCAGTACAACTGCTAGAAAGGGTTTGATAAAGCTTCTCAGAGAATTTCCTGATGTATTCGCTTGGTCCTATCAGGATATGCCAGGGTTGGATACCAGCATCGTGGAACATCACTTACCGTTAAGATTGGAATGTCCGCCAGTAAAGCAAAGGTTGAGACAGACTCACCCGGACATGGCCATCAAAATCAAAGAGGAGGTACAGAAACAGATCGACGCAGGTTTCCTCGCTACATCAGAATATCCTCAATGGTTAGCCAATATCGTACCCTTTCCGAAAAAGGACGGAAAGGTCAGAATGTGTATTGATTACAGGGATCTGAACAAGGCAAGTCCAAAGGACGACTTTCCTTTACCACACATTGACATGCTAGTAGACAGTACAACAAAGTTTAAAATTTTCTCATTCATGGATGGATTTTCGGGCAATAATCAGATCAAAATGGCGCCGAAAGACATGGAGAAAACTTCATTCATTACCCCATGGGGTGTAGCACCCCAAAATTTGCTCTCCTAACCTTAAAACTAACTGGCTTATGTTTCATCTCATTTTGCATTATCATGTGTGCATATCATTGGTTCTTAGCATGGGATCAAGGTGCCTGAGGCAAGTTCAAGAGGAGGAGATGTTCTTAAAAGGGTCAAGCAAGAGAGTTCAAGTGGATCATTTTCTCCTAACCAGTGCAAAAACTAGGGTTTTGAGATTCTTGGGTTTATTGCTCCAATGGGCAAGTTTCTTGGGTTTTTATCATCACCAAATGGCATATCTTATTTTTGTTGGAGAGGATACACATCATATTCAGAGGAATTTAGATTTGGAGACTGTGCTATTTCCTCCTAGACTGAGGGTACCAAGATTAGGGTTTGCTATAAATTCAGTTTATTTATGATCTTTTGGGAAAGACTTGATCCCATGGTATTCCTTGGGTCCCTAAGTGTCTAGGAATGGAAGATTGTCCATCAGTTTGGTTCAAGAGAAGTTCAAGTGGCTAATGGATTGGGAATCAGGTGAATTGGGTAAAAGTCAACAGTGAGAGGGGAAGTCAACTGTGGAATTTTGAGGTTCCCTCCAAGGTTTTCAAGGTCTCACTCCCTCATATGGTCTTCAAGAGTCAATTTTCATGCTATTTATCAAGAATCAAGGGTTGGTGTAAAAGTTACTAAATATGGAAATGACCTATAATTTGAAAGTTTCCTTTTTGGGCAAGTTCCTACACTGCATTCAACTTGACTTTTCATCATCAAAGAAGCTTCAAATGAATTTTTCTCCAACATGGAAGTTAAATATCTTTTTCTCCTCTTTCCAACAAGTACTAGTGGGTCTCCATATCATTTGTGAAACTCAAGTTATGATCAAAAGAAGGCAAAGTGGTTTTTAGGGTTTCTCATGATTCCATTTTCACAACTTTGGCATAGTGACCTATAATTAATTCCATTGCTTCATGTCACATGCTAACATCAAAGGACACTCCTCAAGGATCATTTTTAGGCCTTTGAATCAAGTGAATCCATGGTATATTCTTCACTTATTCTCCATTATGCCAAATTGCCAAATTATTAAAAACTCATGAATCAAATGGTTTCAAGGCCCAAATCAAACTCAGGTGTAATTAGCAATTCAAACATGGGTGATCCATCATAGAATGTTTGGATATACATGCATGGAAGGAGGTGTATCTCACATAATGTAAATTTCCAAATTTGTACAAAACTCATTAAGTGGAGAATTTCCAAGGCCCAAACCATTATTAGTGAGAAACCCTAGAGTATTTAAGCCAATTCATGCACTGGTTAGGTTTTACACACGTGATTTCAAGGAGAAAAGAAACTTGAACCCTAGAAACTTGGATTATTCGTATCTCACAATTCACAAGGTTTCTTCACAAATTTCTTCCACAAACTTCATTCTGGGGATCCACAGAGCATAAACCAACCATCCTTTGGAGCTAAAAGCAAGGATACGTAGTGCATAGCCTCAGGTTAGTCATTCTTTTGATGATCATAAAACTCAAATTTTAAACGTGCATATTGTTGTGTGGCATCCATGGATCATTCTGATATGGTTATTTTTTAGATTGGACGTGTGGTTTGATTGCTGCGTGTGGTTAAAGTTTTGAACCCTAACATTATTTCGTTCGAATCTCACTACCCTTGCATTGTTTGTGATTTTTGATGAGATATTTGGGATCCTGACGAAATTCTGGTCAGAATAGTGTACCCCTTTGTGTTTTCTGGAAAAAAATTTGTTGCAGGTGGTCGTGGATGGCGGCCGGAGCTAGGGCTCCGGCGACTGGTGTGATGCTCCGGCCGACCAAGGGTTTTAGGTGGAATACGTAATCCTCACCATCCATTCTCTTAATCGTACGGTTCTAATAACGCCGCGTTTTTTATTTTTGTTTTTTATTTTATCTGATTTCATGTTCATTACCCTATGGTAAGTACCATGTGCCATCAAATCATGACCTCTTATCTTGCCTACTTGTGATTTGGATGACCCATGGCCATGCGTGTGATTGATCAGACGGCTATTAATTTGACAGGGAATTAAAAAAGCACGTGCCTGGCACATGGGGTGAGTATGGTATGCTGAACAATTTTGTATGCGCGTGTGTTTGTTTGTTATGGTGTGTTTCTAATCTAAACCGTTGATCATGATTACACTTTGTTTGGTTGACTTATTGATGAACGTCTGATTGATCTTGGGGTCCTTATTGAGTCAATCAATTGACTAAAGTCCACACGTGGACTCTTTTTTTATTTTATTTTTTTCTGATGGATTAAACGTTGGGCCTTGCTACTTGCACACCCCCTTCAGCCCATTTCAATATTCCAACATTGTTTTATTACTGAACGCACCCCCCTTGCATATTTCAATTTATTTATTTTATTTAATTTATTACATTTCATTTTTAAATTTTAAAAATAGTTATATGCATTTAAAAATTCCCAAAAAATTCATGCATCATATTTATAATTTTATAAAATTTTCACAAATTTTATTTTATTATTTTATTTTATTTTATCATCTGAAATAATTATTTGTTTATTTTCTGTTGAATTTATTTCATACAAACAAACTTCAAACCTTTTTGTCCTTCGGGATTGTCAAACTAAAGGCTATTTTCAAAAAGGGCACGTTACTTTCCGTTTGAGACGCAAACAGGCATCGACCCTAACTGCCGGACGCAAACTTAACGTCGCTCATAAAAAAACACAAAAAGAACTTGGTCCGAACTACGTTGACTCTGAATTCCCTATTGCACAAGGGGGTACGTAGGCCTAGGACGTTGACGTCCTACCGAGTCTGTCTTTGTTTTCCCCTTCCTCGTGTCAGTACAACCATAGATGATAGGATAACTCACCCTTAGAATAGACAACAAGCGTGGATCCCATCGAGTACGATAGACGCGTGGGGTGCTAGCACCTTCCCCTCGCGTAACTGACTCCCGAACCCAGGCAATGGTTGCGATGACCATTCCTTTCCCTCTTCCTCAGGTTTATGCGGTGTTCCCTTTCCCTCTCTTGGGATAAATTTACACGGCTGGCGACTCTGTTTTTCCGCGCCACTCTCGCGTTTGTACCTGGATGAAAATCCTGGGAGCGACACCTGGCGACTCTACTGGGGAATTGTGGTTGACCTATGTTGGTCCATCCCTAAGCGAGTCAATCCTAGCGCTTGCTTGTCTTTGTTCTCTTGGGGTGTTTTATGTTTGTTTTGCTTTATTTGTTGTATTTTATTTTTACCGCATTTTCTGCATTGCATTTCATTTTTATTACTGTCATACTGGATATTACTGTGTTGTGCTGGCTGTTTCTGTTTTGCAGGTTGGGTTGTTCTGAGAGATAAGCCCAATACCCAGGCTTGAGTACACCCTAGGACTAGAGTGGAAAGTAGTGGGACCTACGTGCCCGCTTGGTACGTTTGTGTGTTCACGAAATTCACAACCAGGCGAGGCTATCTTGGGACGCATTCTAACGTGTGTGTCTTGCGCATGTTAGGGTGTTGATCTAGAGAGCTGTCGACTCTGGTGACCGATCATCGAGGACCTTAGTGGAAACATCCCTCTTTAGTGGTGATAGTGGCAGACCACATCCTGTGGCAAACCCATTCGCACCCGAGGGCCCACTTTGGAACTCGCATAGGATGGCCCCTATCTTTTGAAAAGAATCAGTGGAGGCACTCTTCGATTGACGATAGTACTGTACCCCGAGGGATGAATGTACTATTGTTTCTCGACCTCAGTGCCGAAGCTGAGGACCTTCCGTTTTGGAGAATCAGTTGAGGCCTCCTCGATTGATGATGATGCCAAACCAGAAATGGTGAACGTATCATCATTTCTCGACTTGAGAGCCCGGGATACTGAACATCCTAGTACCCACACGTGAGAGAGGATGGGTGTTTGCAGGTTTGCAGGTAACTGAAACTTTTAACCTACCCAGTTTTCTAGATTTCTCATCAGTGCTTGATTATCTAGGTTTTTGGTTATCTCAGTGGTTCGGTATTTTGGAATTCTGGTTTTCTGGGTTGTGGTTCTCATTCAGTTAACAGCACAACACATCCAGCAGTGTTGCCTTGATCCCATGTTTGCATGAGCATATCATTTTCTTGCATTCTGACATGTTTGACATTTTTCAGGGCTTGCATCTTACTCTTGATTCCGGTTTTCTGAGGTTACCTTAGCATGGATGTCCAGAGAAAGAAGACTGTTGCCTATTCGTTCCCAGAGCCGACCTTGACATTGATTCACAAGCTGATTAGTATGGCAGGCCCTGGAGTTCATACAGAGTTCAGTGGAGGGTATGGGAGACTTCTGAAGTTTGTCTACAATATCTCCAAGTATGAGAAGGATGACATTCATACACTTCTTCAGTTTTACGATCCGTCGTTGCGTTGCTTCACTTTCCCAGACTACATCTTGGCCCCAACGTTGGAGGAGTTCTCATTTATTTTGGGAATCCCCATCAGGCATGACATAGTATTCTTTTCTGAAGAACACCCCGGGATAAAAGAAATGGCTAGTGCTCTTCATATTGGTGAATCAGTTCTGAGCAGTAATATTGAGGAAAAACAAGGAGCTAAGGGTTTCTTATTGAAGTTCTTGTTTGATCAAGCTTGCATACATGTTAAAGAGAAGAATTAGACTGCCTTCCAAGCTATTCTGGCTATGTGCATCTATGGGATTGTTTTGTTTCCCAATGTTCCTGATCTGGTGGATATGCATGCTGTCAGAATCTTTATTTCGAAGAATCCTATACCTACCTTGTTAGGTGATGTGTATCACTCAGTCCACTACACGAATGAAAATAGGCGTGGAAAAACTGTGAGTTGCTATGCACCGCTCTTATCTACTTGGTTTCTGAGTCATCTCCCCGAAACTGGCGCCTTCGTTGACACGAAGGATTCTCTGAAGTGGTCAAAGAGGTTAATGGGCTTGACTACTGACAACATTGTTTGGTTTAATCATGACTTGCTAGGAATGGAGATTATTTGCAAGTGCGGAGAATTCCCTAATGTACCCTTGATAAGGAGAAGAGGTGGAATTAACTATAATCCTTCCCTTGTTATCAGACAGTTTGGTTATACTTTGAAAGATCCACCTGAAGAGCGAGATGTCAAAGAGTCCTTATTCTTCAATGGTACTGAGGATCAAGAGATGATAAGGAAGATTGTGAATGCTTGGAAGCAGGTGACCAAGAAGGGAAAAACTTCATTCGGGAAATGTAACAACCGGGCCTTCCCTTCCTATAAAGAGTGGATTAAGAAGAGAGTAGAAGAGGAGCTTTTTCCCTTCCCGATGGAACCACCTTTGTATCCTTTGATGATCGAGCCTCCTACCAAAGTTAAGATAGAGAAGTTTGACAAGTTATGGGCCGAAAAGGAAAGGCTGCGAGAAGAAAACAGCGAGCTTCTAAGGGAGATTTATCAGTTGAAACATGAGCGGGGTGAAGCTGTTCATACCGCCAAGTTGAAGACAGAGCTTCTTGCTAAGGAGGAAAAAGAGCTAGCTGACATGGTCACATCCAGACAAAGGATGAAGGAAGCTTTGGATGGTATCAGTAAGGTTCTCGAGTCTAAGAAGGAGGAATTGGACAAGGCTTTGTTGAAAATTCACAGGTTCAATGCTCACCGAGAAACTGCAATGGCTGAGAATAAGCAAAAGGAAGACGGTTATCTAGCTCAGATTGATGAGTTAAAGTCGAAGCTCAAGAAGAAAGACGCTGAGATCTTATCAGGGATATTCCAGAGACAAGTAGTCGAGGGTCGACTCAATGAAGCCATAGCCTCCATAGAGGAACTGAAGATCCAAGCTGAAGTGAAGAGACCTAGAAGTGAGGGACCTAGCACGGATGGTGTTTCTGGAGAAGACGCTTGGGAGTTGCGTTACCGATACTTGGAGGGAATCATGCATAGGAGTGACGTTCTCATTCAAGAGCTAATTCAGAGACCGAAGCATCCCGACACCAAAAATCTGTTCAAGGAAATTCAAGACTGGAGCAAAAAGCATAATGGATTGGGGGATTGACACTTGTAGACTTTGATGATATGCCATAGTTTTCTTTCTTCTTTCATTATTGGGACCACCGCCAGACTTGTTGGTTGGGATCTATGATTATTGTGTTCAAACTTATTATCTTGGATTTGTGATTATTGACATTTGGTTTCCCTCTGGTTTTCTTAATATATGAGCAGAATTTCCATTCTATATTGTTGTTAAACTGGAATCAAGGGGTGGATCGCCCTGCGAATATTCAAACATGTTCATTTGCATTTGCATATTCATAATCATTTTGCATGACAGGTGTTTATCTCCGGTATTCTTATCTTATTCTAATCTCAGGATTGCAGATCAGCACATTCACCGGTATCCTACCAGACAAAATCAGAAGAGACTCATGGATCAGCTACAGAATGAGATCATTGAGATGCGGACTCGCATGAACCAATTCATGGAGTTAATGCAAGGTGTTGCTTAAGGCCAAGAGCAGTTGAGGACTCTCGTTCAGCCACTGATTGCAAGGAATAATGAAGACGGTAATAATGATCAGAATGGCCCTACGGGCGGAGGTATTCCTGTTTCTGGTGTTGTGATCCCTCCGGGCGAAGCTGAAAATGCTGGGGGAGGTGGTGTTGGTTCTGGCGCAGTTCATGGCCGTCAATATGATGATGTTCAAGATGATGCATTTTCTATGCCAGGTGGGGATGTTGGTCCCCAGATTGACAATGATCAGAGACTCAGGTTGATTGAGGAACAACTAAGGGGTGTTGTGAATCAGGATTCTGTGGGTATGGATCTAGAGGATTTGGGACTGGTTCCTGGCGTTGTTATCCCGCACAAATTTCAGACTCCCACTTTCGAGAAGTATAATGGTATGTCTTGCCCAAGGACACACGTCAGGGCATACGCAAGTAAGTTGGCTGCGCATGCGAAGAATGAGAAGCTGATGATGCATTGCTTCCAGGATAGCCTATCTGGGGCATCCCTGGAGTGGTACATGCAACTAGAGAGGAAGGATGTGCGTAGTTGGAGAGATCTGGCAGGGGCATTTATTAGACACTACCAGTATAACACTGACATGGCTCCGAACAGAACACAGCTGCAGAATCTGTCGCAGAAGAACAATGAGAGTTTCAAGGAGTATGCTCAGAGGTGGCGTGAACTGGAAGCGAGGGTTCAGCCTCCCATGTTGGAACGTGAAATGATAACTATGTTTATGGCCACCTTGCAAGGTCATTACTATGAAAAGCTGGTACCGTGTATGACTGGAAAGTTTGCTGATTTGATCTTAGTAGGTGAGATGGTGGAAAGTGGAATTAAGACGGGAAAAATATTAGGCGGTGATGGGTCCTCGTCTGGAGGAAATAAGAAGCCTTATGCCAGTGGTTATAAGAAGAAGGAGGGAGATACAAACTATGTGTCATCATATCATGGTAGAGATGGACCTCGTCAGAACTACAATCAGCAGGTGGCTTCTGTAACCATCCCAGCAGCACCTCAGCAACCAGCAGTGTCTCAACAACAAAATCAGGCTCCTCGCCGGTCGCAGCCTTTGACTAGGCGGGATAGGAATTTTGACACTCCACCTCTCCCATACGCTCAATTATTTCAGTACTTGTTAAAGCTACAGTTAATTCAGAAGAGAACATTGGCTCCACCTACTGGTAATCCACCTCCCGGCTATGACGCCAACGCCCACTGTGAGTTTCATTCTGGGGCACCCGGACATTATATTGAGAACTGTAAAGCTTTTAAGCATCAGGTTCAAGATCTGGTGGATTCCAAAGCCATCAATTTCTCCAATGATGTTCCAAATGTGAATCAGAACCCGATGCCGAATCACGGTGAGCCGAGGGTCAATGCTATTATTAAAGACTGTGAAGACTTGAGTTTAATTTTAGATGTGAACGAAGTCCAAACTCCCTTGGGTGTGGTAAAGGAAAGACTATTGAGGGGAGGGGTATTTCCCGGTTGTGATGAAGGTTGTGTAGGATGTGTGTCGCAGCCAGGCGGTTGTGATTTATTGAAAGCAGGTATTCAGAAAATGATCAGCGAAGGGATATTACAGTTTGACAGAGGTTGTAAGCAGAGTAATGTTACTGACAGAGAGATTGATGTTGCCAAGATAACAATTCCATTCAAGACAATAACTATATCAGCGCCGACGAGACCAGCGCCGGTCACTATCACTGTTCCTGGACCAGTCCCGTATGAGAGTACCAAGGCCATGTTGTGGAACTATGGGGCCGAGGTGTTTGTTAATGGTAAGAAGCAGGAATTGGAAGAGACATCAGCCGTAAATACAGGGGTTGGAAATCTTGTTGAAGCAGGGGCTATCACTAGGAGTGGTAGAGTCTTTATTCCGTCCGAGAATCAAGCTAGCAGTTCAAGACAAGACAAAGGTAAACAGATGATGGATGAGTCTGCACAGAGGCATGAAGCTAATAATTCTATGACAAAGCCCGTGGGGGATACTTTCTCAGAAGACGTAGAAGAGTTTATGAGGTTGATCAGGAAAAGTGATTACAAGATTGTTGATCAACTTCACCAAACTCCATCAAAGATTTCCATTCTATCCTTACTGTTGTGCTCTGAGGCACACCGAAATGCATTACTGAAGGTTCTGAATATGGCTTATGTACCGCAGGAAATATCTGTCAACCAGCTAGAAGGGGTTGTGGCTCATGTGAATGCTGGTAATGGTTTGGGTTTCACCGACTTAGATCTGACTCCGGCTGGGAGGAATCATAACAACGCTCTGCATATTTCAGTGGAATGCCGTGGTTCTTTAATGTCGCATGTGTTAGTTGATACTGGGTCGTCTTTGAATGTGTTACCGAAGAAGGCTTTGATGAAATTGGATACTCGTGGGTTGATTTGTACACCAAGTGACTTGGTGGTACGTGCTTTTGATGGCTCCATGAGGTCAGTTTTTGGAGAGTTAGTTCTACCTATCAAGGTGGTTCCTGAGATTTTCAACACCACCTTTTACATAATGGATATTCAGCCTGCCTATAGTTGTCTGTTGGGTCGCCCTTGGATCCATGGTGCTGGGGCAGTAACTTCTACGCTGCACCAGAAGTTGAAGTATATGGTGGATGGCCACGTCGTGACTGTTTGTGGTGAAGAAGATATCATGGTGAGTCACCTATCGACTTTCAAGTATGTAGAGGTAGATGGTGAAGTACAGGAAACTTTGTGCCAAGCCTTTGAAGCTGTGAAAATTCCCGAGGAACCCCCAAAGGCAGTCAGTCAGCCTGAGGTGGTTGCCCAACCTGAAGTTGTCAGACAACCAGAGATTCCAATGTCCTCTTTCAAAGAGGCGCGCGCTATAGTTGAAGCTGGTGGTTCTCAGAAGTGGGGCAGTGTCATTGATGTTCAAACAAAGCAGGATACTCATGGACTGGGTTACAAGCCACCCAGGTGTTCTGAAGAGCCTCCCAAGTTCTATGGTCCAGTCCGTTTCACCAGTGCCGGTGTTTTCTTCGACAGAATCAATGCTATTGAGGATGAAGGAGATAGTGATTGTGACATGGATGAATGGATCCGTCCCTGCACTCCTGGTCAGAGTTTAGGCAACTGGTCCTCTGAGAAAGTTATCCAAGTGACGCGCCCGGAGTAATTTACTTTTGTTTTCTGTTATGTTGAATCCTACGTTCTGCCCAAGACGTAGTGATATTTATTTGTAGGGCTTGGATGTTTTATTTGCTATTTTTATCATCAATAAAGGACGTTTTTTCATTCAAATATTTTGATCCCTGTCTTTCTATTTTTTCGCTTTTTGCATTAACCCACATCAAAATGGCAATGTGTTTTCTTGTTTGTTGCACTCATAATAAACATAAAACATCCATCATGCAGGTTCCTTTGTTCAGATTCCACCCATGACTTAGCTATGGCTCGATATGACTTCGACAATCCCATCTATCAGACCGAAGAAGAGACTGACGAAGACTGTGACTTACCAGAAGAATTAGCCAGGTTACTGAAACAGGAGGAAAGGGTTATTCTACCTCATCAGGAGGAAGTTGAGACTATTAATCTGGGAACCGAGGATGTTAAACGAGAAGTAAAGGTTGGGGCTGCTTTGGAAGGCACTGTTAAGGGAAGATTGGTTGAGTTACTTCGAGAATATGTGGATATCTTCGCCTGGTCTTACCAAGAAATGCCCGGGCTTGACACTGACATTGTTTCACACAGACTGCCGCTTAAAGAGGGTTGTACTCCAGTCAAGCAGAAACTGAGAAGGACGAAACCAGATATGGCTGTCAAGATCAAGGAAGAGGTTCAGAAACAGTTGGACGCCGGATTTCTTGCTGTGACGAATTATCCTTCGTGGGTTGCTAACATTGTACCTGTACCTAAGAAGGATGAGAAGGTCAGGATGTGTGTTGATTACCGAGATTTGAATAGGGCGAGCCCGAAGGATGATTTCCCGCTCCCCCACATTGACGTGTTAGTAGACAATACTGCTCAACATTCTGTGTTTTCTTTCATGGATGGCTTCTCTGGGTATAACCAAATCAAAATGGCCCCAGGGGAAAAGGAGAAAACAACGTTCATAACACCGTGGGGAACATTTTGCTACAAGGTAATGCCCTTTGGATTGAAGAATGCTGGGGCAACCTATCAGCGGGCGATGGTGACTCTCTTTCATGATATGATTCACAAGGAGATTGAAGTCTATGTTGATGACATGATTGCGAAATCACAGACAGAGGAAGAACACTTGGTAAACCTCCAGAAGTTGTTTGAAAGATTGAGGAAGTTTAGACTGAGATTGAATCCAAACAAGTGCACTTTCGGCGTGAGGTCTGGTAAATTGCTGGGATTCATTGTTAGTGAAAGAGGTATCGAGGTTATCCTGCAAAAATAAGAGCCATACAAGAGATGCCTGAGCCAAGAACAGAGAAAGAGGTTCGTGGTTTCTTGGGAAGGTTAAATTACATTGCTAGGTTCATCTCTCATCTGACAGCCACGTGTGAACCAATTTTCAAGTTGCTAAGAAAGGATCAAGAGGTCAGGTGGAATGAAAATTGTCGAGGCGTTTGAAAGAATAAAGACGTATTTGCAGGAACCTCCAGTCCTTATGCCACCGGTGTCTGGGAGACCGTTTATTATGTACCTTACGGTTCTTGAGAATTCGATGGGTTGTGTGCTCGGTCAACACGACGAGACAGGTAGGAGAGAGCACGCCATTTACTACCTGAGTAAGAAGTTCACTGATTGCGAATCAAGATACTCAATGTTGGAAAAGACATGTTGTGCACTCGCTTGGGCATCCAAGCGCCTAAGGCAGTATATGTTAAACCACACAACCTTGTTAATTTCGAAGATGGATCCGATTAAGTACGTATTTGAGAAGCAAGCACTTTCTGGAAGGATATCCCGTTGGCAGATGGTTTTGACAGAGTATGATATTCAGTATGTTTCTCAGAAGGCCTTTAAGGGGAGTATTCTGTCAGAATATCTTGCTGAACAACCGGTCGAGGATTATCAGCCAATGAAGTTTGAGTTTCCGGACGAGCATGTTATGTTTCTGAAAATGAAAGATTGTGAAGAGCCTCTGCCTGACGAAGGACCCGAGATTGGGTCTCAGTGGAAGATGATTTTTGATGGGGCTGTTAACTCATATGGTAATGGAATTGGGGCAATTATTACGACCCCGAAGGGTTCTCATATACCTTTCACTGCCCGGTTAGCATTCGTGTGTACCAATAACGAAGCGGAGTATGAAGCATGCATCATGGGGTTAGAAGAAGCAATTGAGTTGAGAATTAAGAACCTCGATGTCTATGGTGATTCTGCGTTGGTAGTTAATCAGATTACAGGAGAATGGGAGACTCATCAGGCAAATTTGGTACCTTATGTTGTTACCTTTCTTTGACAGGGTGGACTTTCATCATGTGCCCCGAGCTGAGAATCAGATGGCTGATGCGTTAGCGACATTGGCATCCATGTATAAGGTGAACCGTTGGAATGAAACTCTGTCGATTAGAATCATGCGTCTGGATAGACCAGCTTTTGTGTTTGCAATTGAAGATGTGTCTGATGGCAAACCGTGGTATCATGATATTAAGGTTTTTCTGAAGAGACAAGAGTATCCAGAGGGTGCCTCCACCAAGGATAAGAAGACTCTGAGAAGGTTGGCAGGAAACTTCTTTCTAAATAAGGATGATGTGTTATATAAAAGGAACTTCGATATGGTCTTGCTACGTTGTGTTGATGAACACGAGGCAGGCTTATTGATGAAGGAAGTTCACGAGGGTTCTTTCGGTACTCACTCCAGTGGACACACCATGGCTAGAAAGTTGTTGAGGGCAGGATATTATTGGATGACTATGGAGTCTGATTGTTTCAAGTACGCCCAAAAGTGCCATAAATGCCAGATTTATGCAGATAAGATGCATGTACCGCCTACGCCTCTAAATGTGTTATCATCCCCTTGGCCTTTTGCAATGTGGGGCATAGATATGATTGGAAAGATTGAGCCCACTGCTTCCAATGGGCATCGTTTCATTTTGGTTGCCATTGACTATTTCACAAAGTGGGTGGAGGCAGCCTTGTACGCCAACGTCACCAAGCAAGTGGTAGCCCAGTTTATAAAGAAGGATATCATCTGTCGTTATGGAGTTCCGGAGAGAATTATCACAGATAATGGCTCGAATTTGAACAATAAGATGATGAAGAAACTATGTCAGAGTTTCAAGATCGAGCATCACAATTCTTCTCCATATCCTCCGAAGATGAATGGTGTTGTTGAGGCGGCGAATAAGAATATCAAGAAGATTGTGCAGAAGATGGTGGTGACCTATAAAGACTGGCATGAGATGTTACCTTATGCTCTACATGGTTATCGTACTTCGGTACGTACGTCAACTGGGGAAACCCCTTTCTCATTGGTGTATGGTATGGAAGCAGTTTTACCCTTAGAGGTCGAGATTCCGTCGTTGAGAGTTCTGGCAGATGTGAAGCTTGATGAAGCAGAGTGGGTGCGTTCCAGATTGGATCAATTGAACCTTATTGAAGAGAAGAGATTGGCAGCCATCGCACATGGTCGTTTGTATCAGAGCAGGATGAAGCACGCCTTTGACCAGAAAATGCGTCCTCAGAGTTTTCAGACAGGTGAATTGGTTTTGAAAAGGATCCTTCCTCCTCGGACAGACCACAGGGGCAAATGGACTCCAAATTACGAAGGGCCGTATGTGGTTAGAAAGGTTTTCTCTGGTGGAGCCTTACTACTTTCAACTATGGATGGAGAAGATTTTACCTCCCCTGTGAACGCAGACGTAGTCAAAAAATACTTCGCATAAAAGAGACCCGCTAGACATAAAAAGAAAGTCCAGGTAAAAAAGGGGCATCCCGGCGAACCATAAAAAAGGAAAAGGTTCGGGCAAAAATTAGGGATAAAATGTAAAAAGAATTGTGTAAACCCGCAAAGTTGAAAACCGGTAAAGGCAACTTTGGCAAAAATGGGTATCCCGATGGATTGAAAACCCGAAAAGGGCGAACCAGGCAAAAGTTAGGGATTTATAAGCGAAAGGCTACGGTCTGCGTTCGATCTGTGAATACTTTCGATACCTGGAAATTCTGAAGGAAAGGAATCAGTACAGTTAGTCTCTTCGAAGGTCAAGACATTTGTGGGTCATAGCTGAGTCGAATCATGGTGGATATCTGTTCCCACATTGCCAACATGTGTATTTTCTTTTTGCTTTTGTGCAATTGGCTCTTTTTAGGAATTGCTCCCTATTGTAAATGCCTATTTACGGGCCACTTTTCTCAATAAAATATTCATTTCACTCAAAGAGCTTTCTGTTGTTTGTTTTATCTTTGCTGTTTTGTTTGCAAAAAAAACGTCCGATATTTTTTATAAACATTGCATATAAATCTTCGAGCTTTGCGGAGCATAACGAAAAGCAGTAGAAATTACTTAGGCGTTAACGGTGATAGTCATGTTGTGGCATATTCTATTTGTTGTTATTTGACTTGCAGGGCAACAGCATTGTACTCCCCCAGCAGGTTGCTCTCCCCAGCATTGAGATTGCACTTTCCTCAGCAGAGCAGACCTTCCCCAGCAGGAGACTTGGGAAGCATTTTCTCTGGATCAAGACGTTATTTCCCCACAGAATCAGGGTGTTCACCTTCCCCATCAAGTCAGGAAGCGTGCTTTCGCCGACGATGTCATATTCAAATCCCCCAGCAATGAGGGGAGTAAAGTCATTCTCCCCATCAGTAGGCTAAGTTCAGCAGTATCCCTAAGCAGGATGGTATTATGGATTATTCCCCCCAAGCATGATGGTATTATGGGTTGGTATCCCTCAGCAGGTCCAAAGCCCATCTGTTATTGGCAATCTGCAGTAACAGACTTCCGGTTCTGTTATTAGCGTTCATTCTCAACTCCCCCAGCAGAGGAGAAATCTCACGTTTTGGGTGTTACCTTCAGTAGAGGACATGTATAATCCCCGGTGGTGTGGATGTTCTTTTGGGATTTCATCCCCAGTAGAAGTTATTGATCCGAAGAGTCGATCAGTATGATCCTTCTCAGCAGAGTTCCTGGATTCAGAGGACAATTTATTTTTGTCATCCCCAGCTGAATTGGTCTTTTCTCTCCATGCATTTATTTTGCTGGAGGGACCCCTTTTGCATATCATAAGCATTGGCATTGCATCCTCAAAACGCGTAGCATTTCCACTTTGTGTGGAGCATTACGGCAAAATTCAAACATTCGCATTCGAAGCATAAGCCAGGTTTGGTACTCTCTTTGCCAGTTTCTCTTTCCCAGCAGAGATGCCATAACTCAGGAGATTTTGGAGGGATACGTTCCTCACACTTGTGCTCCCTGGCAGGGTCTTTTATTTAGACTTCTCCTTTCCCCGGCGGAGTCATCTAATCTGTGGATCGTGAGTCCGTTAGAAGTTTGCCTTTGTTTGGCCTTTCTCTCTTGTGAAATCCAGTTCGCGCCTGGTAGTCAGTTCTCGCCTGACATATTTTGTTTGCCGGTCTCCTTTTCCCAGTAGGGGTGGTTTTAACCAGAAGTTTTGTTTCACGTTATCCCCAGCGAAGTCCACTTTATGTTGGTTATCCTTTGTGGGTACAATTGAGGTTGTATTCGTTTTATGGGCGTGATTGAGGTCGTAGCCATATTTTCTTTGTGGGTAGAGTGATTGAGGTCAGTCTTCCTTTGTGGGTACAATTGAGGTTGTATTCGTTTTATGGGTGCGATTGTGGCCATATTCGTATTTTCTTTGTGGGTGGAGTGATTGAGGTCAGTCTTCCTTTGAGGGTACAATCGAGGTTGTATTCGTTTTGTGGATGCGATTGAGGTCGTATTCGTCTTTTCTTTGTGGGTAGAGTGATTGAGGTCAGTCTTCCTTTGGGGGTACAATCGAGGTTGTATTCGTTTTGTTGATGCGATTGAGGTCGTATTCATTCTTTCTTTATGGGTGGAGTGATTGAGGTCAGTCTTCCTTTGGGGGTACAATCGAGGTTGTATTCGTTTTGTGGATGTGATTGAGGTCGTATTCGTTCTTTCTTTATGGGTGGAGTGATTGAGGTCAGTCTTTCCTTTGTGGGTACAATTGAGGTTGTATTCGTTTTTTGGGTGCTATTGAGGTCGTATTTGTTTTTCCTTTGTGGGTGCGATTGAGGTCGTATTCGTCTTATTTTTTAGGGTATGGTTGAGGTCATATTCCTTATTTTTTTCAGCACGCTCCATTTCGTTATTCTAACCATTAGCAAATTTCCGGGGCTCTTTCGGTATTCAATCCCCGTGTATCCCGATTGTCCGAAAGTCGTCGCTATCATACCTTCGGGACCAAGTTGATTGAATAGGGGCAGCTGTAGCACCCCAAAATTTGCTCTCCTACCCTTAGTACTAACTGGCTTATGTTTCATCTCATTTTGCATTATCATGTGTACATATCATTTGTTCTTAGCATGGGGTCAAGGTGCCTGAGGCAAGTTCAATAGGAGGAGATGTTCTTCAAAGGGTCAAGCAAGAGAGTTCAAGTGGATCACTTTCTCCTAACCAGTGCAAAAACTAGGGTTTTGAGATTCTTGGGTTTATTGCTCCAATGGGCAAGTTTCTTGGGTTTTTATCATCACCAAATGGCATATCTTATTTTTGTTGGAGAGGATACACATCATATTCAGAGGAATTTGGATTTGGAGACTGTGATATTTCCTCCTAGACTGAGGGTACCAAGATTAGGGTTTGCTATAAAGTCAGTTTATTTCTGATCTTTTGGGCAAGACTTGATCCCATGGTATTCCTTGGGTCCCTAAGTGTCTAGGAATGGAAGATTGTCCATCAGTTTGGTTCAAGAGAAGTTCAAGTGGCCAATGGATTGGGAATCAGGTGAATTGGGTAAAAGTCAACAGTGAGAGGGGAAGTCAACTGTGGAATTTTGAGGTTCCCTCCAAGGTTTTCAAGGTCTCACACCCTCATATGGTCTTCAAGAGTCAAGTTTCATGCCATTTATCAAGAATCAAGGGTTGGTGCAAAAGTTACTAAATATGGAAATGACCTATAATTTGAAAGTTTCCTTTTTGGGCAAGTTCCTACACTGCATTCAAATTGACTTTTCATCATCAAAGAAGCTTCAAATGACTTTTTGTCCAACATGAAAGTTGAATATCTTTTTCTCCTCTTTCCAACAAGTACTAGTGGGTCTCCATATCATTTGTTAAACTCAAGTTATGATCAAAAGAAGGCAAAGTGGTTTTTAGGGTTTCTCATGATTCCATTTTCACAACTTTGGCATAGTGACCTATAATTAATTCCATTGCTTCATGTCACATGCTAACATCAAAGGACACTCCTCAAGGATCATTTTTAGGCCTTTGAATCAAGTGAATCCATGGTATATTCTTCACTTATTCTTCATTATGCCAAATTGCCAAATTATTAAAAACTCATGAATCAAATGGTTTCAAGGCCCAAATCAAACTCAGGTGTAATTAGCAATTCAAACATGGGTGATCCATCATAGAATGTTTGGATATACATGCATGGAAGGAGGTGTAACTCACATAATGTAAATTTCCAAATTTGTACAAAACTCATTAAGTGGAGAATTTCCAAGGCCCAAACCATTATTAGTGAGAAACCCTAGAGTATTTAAGCCAATTCATGCACTGGTTAGGTTTTACACACGTGATTTCAAGGAGAAAAGAAACTTGAACCCTAGAAACTTGGATTATTCGTATCTCACAATTCACAAGGTTTCTTCACAAATTTCTTCCACAAACTTCATTCTGGGGATCCACAGAGCATAAACCAACCATCCTTTGGAGCTAAAAGCAAGGATACGTAGTGCATAGCCTCAGGTTAGTCATTCTTTTGATGATCATAAAACTCAAATTTTAAACGTGCATATTGTTGTGTGGCATCCATGGATCATTCTGATATGGTTATTTTTTAGATTGGACGTGTGGTTTGATTGCTGCGTGTGGTTAAAGTTTTGAACCCTAACATTATTTCGTTCGAATCTCACTACCCTTGCATTGTTTGTGATTTTTGATGAGATATTTGGGATCCTGACGAAATTCTGGTCAGAATAGTGTACCCCTTTGTGTTTTCTGGAAAAAATTTTGTTGCAGGTGGCCGTGGATGGCGGCCGGAGCTAGGGCTCCGGCGACTGGTGTGATGCTCCGGCCGACCAAGGGTTTTAGGTGGAATACGTAATCCTCACCATCCATTCTCTTAATCGTACGGTTCTAATAACGCCGCGTTTTTTATTTTTGTTTTTTATTTTATCTGATTTCATGTTCATTACCCTATGGTAAGTACCATGTGCCATCAAATCATGACCTCTTATCTTGCCTACTTGTGATTTGGATGACCCATGGCCATGCGTGTGATTGATCAGACGGCTATTAATTTGACAGGGAATTAAAAAAGCACGTGCCTGGCACATGGGGTGAGTATGGTATGCTGAACAATTTTGTATGCGCGTGTGTTTGTTTGTTATGGTGTGTTTCTAATCTAAACCGTTGATCATGATTACACTTTGTTTGGTTGACTTATTGATGAACGTCTGATTGATCTTGGGGTCCTTATTGAGTCAATCAATTGACTAAAGTCCACACGTGGACTCTTTTTTTATTTTATTTTTTTCTGATGGATTAAACGTTGGGCCTTGCTACTTGCACACCCCCTTCAGCCCATTTCAATATTCCAACATTGTTTTATTACTGAACGCACCCCCCTTGCATATTTCAATTTATTTATTTTATTACATTTCATTTTTAAATTTTAAAAATAGTTATATGCATTTAAAAATTCCCAAAAAATTCATGCATCATATTTATAATTTTATAAAATTTCACAAATTTTATTTTATTATTTTATTTTATTTTATCATCTGAAATAATTATTTGTTTATTTTCTGTTGAATTTATTTCATACAAACAAACTTCAAACCTTTTTGTCCTTCGGGATTGTCAAACTAAAGGCTATTTTCAAAAAGGGCACGTTACTTTTCGTCTGAGACGCAAACAGGCATCGACCCTAACTGCCGGACGCGAACTTAATGTCGCTCATAAAAAAATACAAAAAGAACTTGGTCCGAACTACGTTGACTCTGAATTCCCTATTGCACAAGGGGGTACGTAGGCCTAGGACGTTGACGTCATACCGAGTCTGTCTTTGTTTTCCCCTTCCTCGTGTCAGTACAACCATAGATGATAGGATAACTCACCCTTAGAATAGACAACAAGCGTGGATCCCATCGAGTACGATGGACGCGTGGGGTGCTAGCACCTTCCCCTCGCGTAACCGACTCCCGAACCCAGGCAATGGTTGCGATGACCATTCCTTTCCCTCTTCCTCAGGTTTATGCGGTGTTCCCTTTCCCTCTCTTGGGATAAATTTACACGGTTGGCGACTCTGTTTTTCCACGCCACTCTCGCATTTGTACCTGGATGAAAATCCTGGGAGCGACATGGGGTACCTTTTGTTACAAGGTAATGTCGTTCGGTTTGAAGAATGTCGGGGCAACCTATCAAAGGGCCATGACTACTCTGTTTCATGACATGATACACAAAGAGATAGAGGTATATGTCGATGACATGATTGCGAAATCTAAGACAGAAGAGGAGCATGTGACCCACCTGTCGAAACTATTCGAGCGTTTGAGGAAGTACAAACTCCGCTTGAATCCCAACAAGTGCACCTTCGGTGTCCGTTCGGGGAAACTTTTAGGGTTCATCGTCAGCCAGAAAGGAATTGAGGTTGATCCTGACAAGGTCAAGGCCATTCAAGAAATGCCTTCTCTGAAAACTGAAAAACAAGTCAGAGGATTCCTAGGACGTTTGAACTACATCTCCAGATTCATATTCCTTATGACCGCGACCTGTGCGCCGATTTTCAAATTACTCAAAAAGAACCAGGATTGCGTTTGGTCAGAAGATTGCCAAACCGCCTTCGACAGTATTAAGGAATACCTGTTGAATCCGCCGATTCTATCACCTCTAGTGGAAGAAAGACCACTGATCATTTACCTCACAGTCCTAGAGGACTCAATGGGATGTGTACTTGGCCAACAAGACGAAACCAAACGGAAGGAGTCTGCCATTTACTATCTAAGCAAGAAGTTCACCGACTGCGAGACTCGGTACACAATGCTTGAGAAAACTTGTTGCGCTTTGGCTTGGGCAGCCAAACGTCTTCGCCAATACATGATTCGTCATACTACTTGGTTAATCTTAGAAATGGATCCAATCAAGTATGTCTTCGAAAAGCCTTCTCTCACAGGAAGAATTGCCCGTTGGCAGATGCTGTTATCAGAATATGACATAGAGTACAATGCTCAGAAAGCCGTTAAGGGAAGTATTTTAGCAGATCATTTGGCTCATCAACCGATTGACGATCAGGAATCAGTCGGGTTTGACTTCCCATACGAAGATGTCATGTATCTAAAAATGAAATATTGCGATGAACCGTTACCCAGTGAAGGGCCAGAACCAGGTTCCCAATGGGGACTTATCTTTGACGGAGTAGTTAATCATTATGGAAACGGAATTGGGGCAATCATTGTTACCCCACAGGGTACCCACATTCCTTTAGTGCCAGACTTACGTTCAAATGTACGAACAACGAGGCCGAATACGAAGCTTGTATTATGGGTCTCGAAGAAGCGATTGATTTAAGGATCAAAAACTTGGACGTATATGGCGACTCATCCCTGGTTATCAATCAGATAAAGGGAGATTGGAACACATACCAATCAGGATTGATTCCTTACAAAGACTATGCAAGAAGGTTGTTACCTTTCTTTAACAGAGTCAAGTTTCATCACATCCCCCGTGAGGAGAATCACATGGCTGATGCATTAGCCATCTCTCTTCCATGATTAGTGTAGGTCAATGGAACGACCTACCTAAGATCGACATAATGCGCCTTGAATGGCCCGCTTACATCTTCACGATTGAAGCAGTCCTAGACGATAGACCTTGGTATCACGATATCAAATGCTTCCTTCAGAAACAAGAGTACCCACCTAGGGCATCCAGGAAAGACACAAAAACCCTCAGAAGATTGGCTGGAAACTTCTTCCTGAGCTGTGACACTCTCTATAAGAGAAATTTTGACATGGTCTTGCTCCGATGCGTAGACAGACCAGAAGCAGACATGCTTATGAAATAAATTTATGAAGGATCCTTTGGCACTCATGCCAACGGACACACAATGGCGAGAAAAATCCTAAGAACACGGTACTATTGGTTGACAATGGAATCCGACTGCTACAAGTACATGAGGAGGTGTCACAAGTGTCAGATATACTCCGACAAAATTTATGTACCTCCATCACATCTCAAAGTTCTCTCTTCCCCATGGCCATTCTCGATATGGGGAATCGACATCATTGGCATGATTGAGCCCATGGCTTCAAACGGACATCGGTTCATCCTAGTAGCCATTGACTACTTCACCAAGTGGGTCGAAGCAGCATCATTCGCCAATGTAACCCGACAAGTGGTGGTCCGATTTATCAAAAACAATATCATCTGCCGTTATGGTGTTCCAAGCGAGATCATTACTGATAATGGATCTAACTTGAACAACAAGATGATGAAAGAGTTGTGCGTAGAGTTCAAGATTGAACATCATAACTCATCTTCCTACCGACCAAAGATGAACGGAGCGGTAGAAGCGGCCAATAAGAACATCAAGAAGATCGTTCAAAAGATGGTTATAACCTACAAAGACTAGCACGAGATGTTACCCTTTGCTCTTCACGGTTATCGTACATCTGTCCGCACTTCAACAGGGGCTACCCCTTTCTCTCTAGTATATGGCATGGAAGCAGTGCTCCCCATAGAAGTAGAGATCCCATCAATCCGAGTATTGATGGAAGCTAAGCTCACCGAAGCTGAATGGTGTCAAAGCCGACACGACGAACTGAATCTGATCGAAGAGAAGCGAATCACAGCGTTATGTCACGGTCAGTTGTATCAGCAGAGAATGAAGAAGGCGTTCGACAAAAAGGTTCGACCTCCCATCTTCAGGAAAGGAGACCTTGTGCTCAAGAAGATACAATCATTTCTCACTGATTCTCGGGGCAAATGGACTCCGAATTATGATGGCCCCTATATGGTCACGAAAGCTTTCTCAGGCGGCGCCTTGAGACTTGCAACCATGGACGGAGAGGAATTTGCCTACCCCACGAATGTTGATGTAGTCAAGAAATACTTCGCCTAAACTAAAAAAAAACGTCTCGGTGGATTGAAAACCCGAAAAGGCGGTCCAGGCAAAAGTTAGAGACATGAAAAAAATCATCCCGATGGATTGGAAATCTCAAAGTACAATCTAGGCAAAAATTAGGGATAATGGCAAGTAACTATGTTCAACAGAGGCAAGTCCCTCAGCAGCAGCAGTTACATCATCCGTCAGAAAACTCCAGTCAAGGTCATCTTCGACAGAAGCTCAGGATGCCCCGAATTCAAAGTTGGTAGAAGGATAGCGGTCGTTATGTTTCAACGTAGCCCTTTTCCCTATAAATTACCATTTTCTAACGTTGTAAATACTCTTTGGAATCACACGTTTGGCTGATCTCCATCTTATCAATAAAATTTGAGCCCTTGTGCTTTTGTTTGTAGTTCTTATTTGTTTTAGCTTTACAGAACGACATTTTAACATGATTAACGATTCTTGAAATAAAACAAAAATGAATTTACTTGTTAAAACTTTTTCTGCTTTTTAATAAAGACGGTAATTTCTTTTGACTGTTGAACATCAGAAGAACATCGGTCGCTTCTCCAGAAGTAATCGAACCTCAAAGTGCAGAATCAAAGTACTCCTTATAACCCAGTACGCCTGAATGAAGGCATCAACTGTGTTAGAGACCTTGTTTCGTCTGACACGCCTCGGCCGAGTTCTTATCTCCTAAGCCCGATCAACGGTGTTCCCCGCAGGGACTATCTCTCCTAGGCAAGGTGGAATTGCTATCTTTAACCAGCGATACTTTTTCGTCCCGCGATGGCCGCGTATCCAGTCATGTTCATCTTTTAGTTTGTGTGTCGCGTCAGTTTTGTCAGCATATACATACATGCATCATGTATTATTGATTTGCATTCACATTTCATATTGCATCACTATCACTCTAGTCGGTCTTGTTCCCTAGTGATAGAAGTTCTCTCAATCGAGTTGTCAGTTCTTACCTCGTCAGGAAACGTTGCATTTGAACAACCTCGTCTCCAGTTTATTTCTGGGAGGAAGTTGGCCCTTGACCACTTTGATAACTTGAACCTCTGAAAAACCAGAGGAACTTTCAGTCAGCATCACTCTTTTCCATTGAAGATGATATCCTTGCTTTCTCGGATTAAGGAAAATCCACAGAGAAAGCCTCGTAATCATAGATTCGGCAGCATGCCAGTTTCGCTCCAAAAAGATCGCTGATGAAAAGGTCCTCGGCAGCTCAAAATTGGACCCCATCATATGGCATTTCTCCGGGAAGATCTCGAGAAAAGTATGATGTAAGATCCCAAGCAGAAGCAGCCTGTCAAGAGACTCGCTTTCCCCAGATAGAGTCGGCAAATGGCGTCTCCAACAGAGAAGTTTGTGCAACTCTACAACTCAGACGACTGGGTTCCCCAGCAACTCTGACATCAAATTTTTTTCGTCAAATGGCATCTCCCCAGGAAAATTCGGCGAGAAGTTTGAGGAGAACCGCTACAAATAGCGTCCCTTGTCAATAAAGTTTATTGACAAAAGAAACTAAGACCAGTTCCTTGGTAGGAAACCAGGATCGAGGGGAAGTTTAAATCAGAAACTTAGACCAGTTCCTTGGTAGGAAACCAGGATCGAGGGGAAGTTTAAAAAAAAAAGAAACTAAGATCAGTTCCTTTGTAGGAAACCAGGATCGAGGGGAAGTTTACATAAGAAACTAAGACCAGTTCCTTGGTAGGAAACCAGGATCGAGGGGAAGTTCATCTCAAAAGAAAACTGAGACCAGTTCCTTGGCTGAAGACCAGGATCGAGGGGAAATTTACCTTTTCTAAGCATTATTTCTTAGCAAAAGAAGATGAATGCGATCTTCTATTCATAACCACCATCAAAATTTCGGGTATTCCGATATTTAATCCTCTTGCACCCCGAATGCCCGAATACCTTCGTCATTCACACCTTCGGGTCCAAAAAGATTAAATAGGGGCATCTGTCATACCCCAAATTTTGACCACTAAGATTTCCCATCATTGTGAAAATCATCATCACAATATGGAGGAACCATCATACTTCATCAGTCTCCCCAAAGATGGGTGAGCATCCACTACAATCAAAATTAGGGTTTCAAGCCCTCTCAGAGCCTTAGACAAAGGATCAATCAAGGAATGACATGATCTTCAACTTGTCTAACCTCTCAAACATCCACAATGGATCAAAAGGACTCCCACTTCAAGGATCAAGCACAAGGCTGCTCCCTTCTATGTGGATCAAGTCTCAAGATCGACAGTGTCACCAAATTAGGGTTTTGGTCGACTAGGGCCTCCAGATGGAAATTTTTCATCTGGGCACAAGCCAATGATCCAAAACATAACCTAATATACTTCATGGGACCTCATGGACCCAATCATCAAGTCAATTTTGCCTCAGGGGATGCATTCATCAAAAATCAGGAATTAGGGTTTCTTGACCTAATTCACCCCTAAGTTGATTTTTAGGGCAAATCATGAGCCAAGACCTTAAGAGAGGGTTTGAGGGTCTCTAATGAACTATATTGATCCATTTGGAACAATGGATTAATCCAAGAAGTTTGAGCAACAAGTCTCAATTTCATCTACACCACAATTAGGGTTTCGCGGGAAAAGTCAACTGTAACTTTGACTTTTGACCTGGACATGCTCCCAAGCCCTAGTACATGAATCAATATACCCTATGACACCCATGGAACATGTCCATCAAGTTTGATTTAGGTCAAGGACATGATTTCATGAAGAATTGCACAGTTTGGAATTCATCTGATAAAAAGTCAACTGTGCACAAAAGTCAACTTTGACTTTTTGAGATTTTTCACCAAAATGGATTTTTAACCCTAAAATGATGTTAATGTATGATTTGAATCATTATTCATCAAGAAAAATCAAAGAAAGTGGGATAACTTGTAAAAGGGGTAACCATAAAAACTTAGAAAAATTTCTAAGTTATGGAAAAAGTGACACTAATGTGCCAACTTTGGAGGACCATAACTCCTAAACCACAAGGCCATTGTTCCCCATTCAAAGCTTGATTTGTAGATCTCATTGCCCTCTACAAAAGCTTCATACTGACCTATGTCCAAATTCCTCATGGATTTTGAGTTATGGAGTGATCAAAATCAAGAAAAGTCACTTTGTTCCAACACTTAGTGAAAATTTCACTAAGTCAGATTTTACCTTACTTTTTGCCAAATGTATGGGGTATTTTTCACTTGGATTCAAAAGAGATCAAAACCAAACATGTTCAAATAGTTGTTGTATCATGTAAGGGCTTTCCAAAATGGCCAAGAACATTACCAAATTCAATTTGAGTCATGAGATATGACATTGGCAAGTTGCCTTGCTGAAATCTGCCAAGGCAAGGCAGATTTTTACACTTTTGGTCGATTTGCCAAAATCAGCCAAATCCAAATGCTCCTATCCACTTTGACACCTCTGAGGATTGAATCTAAATGGGACAATCACTGAGCCAAGCCTCTAAAGTCTTTGGAACAAGAAATAGCATGTTGAACCTAGAATTGTCAAAATAGGGACAAGACTCCAATTTTGGATTGGAGCATTCAATGGAAGCATCAAGGTGGCATGGACTGAGCCATTCTCAACTGAATTCAGTCAAGACTTATCCAAGACCAAGGGGACCAGCAACCTGTGCCCTAACCTCTAGTCAATGGCTAGAGGAGACTTGGATTTTCATTTGCCAACATTGGCCAAACCTACTCAGCAGTTGCCATTCATTATTCCTTGCAAAACAAACTTGCTCTACTATAAATAGAGCTCAATTGTGATCAGTTTGAGTACACCAAAGCCATCAAACAGATGATTTCCTCAAAATCTCTTCTTTCACTCCAATTTTGCCTTCCAAAGCAAGTCACTATCGGGTTTTGAGTTTGAGAGCTTTTCCAATCAAACCAATCACACACACACCTCACATACATCATATAGAAGTGATCCAAACACTCACATAACATCTGGAACATAGATTTCACAAAATCACCAGCCAATTGCTCAAGTTCTTGACAGATTTGCAGTTGGGGTACCATCTCAAGTTCCAGATCATTTCAATCCATTCCAAGCATTCATACACACTCCATGGCACCTAGGGAAGCTATCCAGATCATTGGAACCTAGTTGTAACACCCCCAACACAAATCACGATCACCAGCTGCAAGTGGTAAGCATGAGTTCTTCTAACTCTATGATCCATGCAATTTTTGCTGCACAATAATTTGGCCATATGTTCATAATCATGCATGGAATGTTTCCCCTCATTTAATTGCATTGTTTGAATCGTGTATCAAAAATCCTAGCCTTCATGCAGAAATTAGGGTTCTTGAGGATTTTTCGTGATTTCTTGTTTTATGCTTAATTTAAATGAAATTAATTGTCATAGACATGATCGTGAGGTTGAAACGAGTTGATTGGTATGTGGATTGCATGATATAATCAAGTATTCAGTGAGATTGGAGAGAAAATGCAAGTCAGCCAAACCCAGAACACGCGCGTGTTCTTCAGCTATTCTTGGCGCCATTTTTTGAAAATTCAAATATTTGAATTTTGTGATTTTATTTAATTGATTCAAAAATTAATTTCTCTCTGAGTTTTAATGATTTTGAGTTATTTCTTTTTTTAATAATTCACAAAAATATTAAAATATTTTATTTTCCCAAAAAATCCCAAAAATATTATTTATTTTGTATAATTGATATTTTTGCAAAGAATTAATGTTTTAATTGTTTTTGACATTTAAAATATTTTTTCCACCTTGATTTTGCAACTTTTAATGCCTTCTAATTATTTTGTAGGTCAATACTAAATTTTTGAAGCATTAATCCAATATCACAATTTGTTTTCATATGTTAAACAATTTTGATCATTTTAATTGAATTTTTATTCAATTAAAACACATTTTGAAAACAAATTAGGGTTTTGGATTAATTCAACCCTCATAAATCATTTTCAAACACTCATGGGCCTCTAATAGAGTGTAAGACCCAATCCTTTTTTAGACCAAATCATTTTTGGGCCTCAATGTATTGTATAAGTCCCGATACCGTCAAAAATAAACGGCGCGATCGTCGCCTTTTGAAAAATAACAATTGGGCCTCTCCTTGAGCTATAAGACCCATTCAAAACTTTTGAACCTCTAATAGAGTGTAAGACCCAATCCCCTTTTAACCAAAACAATTTTGGGCCTCACTTATTGTTTAAGTCCCTCTGCGTTAAAAGAAAACCT
Organism: Lathyrus tuberosus; assembly: GCA_022829125.1. Lineage (NCBI taxonomy): Eukaryota > Viridiplantae > Streptophyta > Magnoliopsida > Fabales > Fabaceae > Lathyrus > Lathyrus tuberosus. The sequence goes on from JALAZF010000358.1 coordinate 4,023,930, forward strand.
CGGCGCGATCGCCATTTTTAAACGAAAAATCAATTGGGCCTACCCTCTGAAGAAACGAAAAACACAAGAAAGGGGGTTTGAATTGGGGTTTTCAAAAATTAAAGCAAAGAGAACACGTTGGTTATCCTGGTTCGTTTGAACTCAAACTACTCCAGTCCACCCGCCAAGGTGATTTCGCCTCTCTCTCTTGAGGACTTAATCCACTAAACAATAAGGATTACACAATCACAAAGACAACTGTCAATGTCTTCTTGAGTTTTAACCACAGCTCGGTTATCTCAAGGAATTTCAAGTGTAAATGAACAAGTGTATAAGATGCTTCTAATAAGCTATATCACAACTGTGATGTTTATACAATTTTTGATCGAATTTGAAAACAGATGAAAATTTTATCAATTGTAAAGTGTATGCGCGCAAGTGAATTTGTCATATGCAAGGACTCCTTTAAATAGACGAAATTATGTAGATCCGTTGGAGACGTGTGAGCTATTTTTGGAGGATGATAAAAAGCCATTGAATGCTCTTTCCAAAAATACATATTTTGTCTGGCCCAAACCGTTACTTTGAGATACTCATAAATATAAAGGATAGCGTATCAGAGTCCAAGTTGAATTGTTGAGTTATCAGAGTTTCTGGATCAAGGCAGCTTTGGTGCTGAAAGCGTGACATATTCTTTATCAGAACTTCGCTAGTTTAGATCTTGTGATACTTCCATATCAGAACTTCGCTGAATTAGAACTTCGCTAGTCTAAATCTCATGATGCTTCTATATCAGAACTTCGCTTGATTAGAACTTCACTAGTCTAGATCTTGTGATGCTTCTATATCAGAACTTCTTTACATTAGAACTTCCCTACATATCATAATAAATAAATTAAGGAGCATCAAGTTCTAAATAATATAGTGTTTGTTATCATCAAAACTATTAGGAATGTAGAATCAATTCTTGTTCTAACACCCTCGTGTTATAAGCCCCACTCTTTTTCTTTAAACCTTTTGGGCCTCTTGAGAGAGTGTAAGACCCATCCCTTTGTACAGAAAACCTTTTTGGGCCTCAGTCACTTGTATAAGTCCCTCTGTACAAATTCAAACAGTGCGCTCACTGATAAAACCCTGGGCCTCTCCTTGAGCTGTAAGCCCCAAATCTTTCTTTTTCAAAGCACTTTCTCCTTTGATTTTGAATATACTATTGTTTTCAATCTTTCTTTGTTGAACAACTAACCAAACAGCATGGAAGCTCTACAACTGAGTAAGTGTTTATATGCTTTCATTTACCGCTTTCATATACATATAACTGTATTATGGGGCTGTTTTGCTGTAAGTCTTCTTTCAAAAACTCATATCAACTGTGTAATAATAGTATAGATATTTAGAGTTCCCCCGGCAACTACGTCTAGCATTAAGCCCGTTGATCACTCTTAGAAATAGTCAAAACTAGATCCACATAGGATTACCAGACACAGTCTTCCCTCCTCTTGGGGTTAAACAATATGGAGACATGAAAGGCAGCATTCTCGGTGAACCCTTTCATAGACTGTCACTCGTAGAAGTTGTTAAAGAAACTCTATTCCCTATATATGATCTTTTCTCCGTGAATTGCATCTCTTGAGTTTCTTCCAAATTCTCGGACTTTCCTGGCTTGATCTATTCTCGGTGAATGGCATGTCTTGAACTTCTCGGGGTTTGGGGACCCACAGGCTTCTTAAAAGCACTTGTCAAGAAACTCTAGTCCCCAGAGATTATCTTTTCTCCGTGAATGGCATCTCTTGAGTTTCTTCCAAATTCTCAAACTTTCCTGGCTTGATCTATTCCTTGTGAATAGCCTGTCTTGAATTTCTCGGGGTTTGGGGACCCGACGGCTTCTTAAAAGCATCAGCCTCCTCTTGGGCATCGTACAAGGACCTACAGGCTTCCTAAAAGCAACCCCGCCTCCTCTTGGGCTTAGTACAAGGACCCGCCGGCTTCTTAGAAGTATTCACAGCCTCCTCTTAGGCTTCGTATAATGATTTCTTCCTTCGGGAATGATAAACTCCTCTTGGGCTTCGTACAAGGACCTCTCGGCTTCTTAAAAGCTTCCAGCCTCCTCTTGGGCTTCGTACAAATTGTCCTGACGACCTCCTAGAGGTATAGGAACAGAAATTAATCATCTGCATAGAACAGTCATTTCAAAGAGTCTACTACTATTTCTCAAAGCATAGTACAAAAGATAAAACTCTAGACTTGGACAGTCTAATCTCCTTGAGTCTCAAAGACATTCTCAAGTGACCCCTTCGTTAAATAGGAAGAAAACCCGTAGACTCATACAATCTCAATACCCTTCGGATTTCCCACTTCCTTAAAGAACAGGAATAACCCTGACCCTCGAATCAAAGCCTTGAGTACAGCATTGCTCATATAAGAACTGATTTTCTCTTTCAAAATCAGTATACTGGACCTGTCACTCAACTGAAACAGTTACACTAGCCTCCTCTTGGGCTTTGTACAATGTTTCTCCCCAGCGGAGTCAAACAACGTTTAGCCTCTCTCTCGGGCTTTGTACGAGACATATAAGAGACTCCCTCGTTGAGTCAATCACCCCTTTCGCCTCCATCTCGGGCTTCATATGAGATACAAAAAGGTTCTTATTGAGCCAAACAAACAACAACCTCCATCTCGGGCTTCATACGAGATACAAAAAGAAAAACTCTCTTGTTGAGTCAAATAGCCTTCATCTCGGGCTTTATACGAGATACCAAAAGACTCTATCGTCGAGTCAAAAACCTTTTAGCCTCTCTCTCAGGCTTTGTACGAGACACATATTAGCCTCCTCTTAGGCTTTGTATAAGAAAACCACTGGTTGATCCAATCAACCTTTTAGCCTCAAAGTTGTGCCTCGTTCACAGTACACAAACATCAACAACTCCTTCCCCTTCATCTAATCGCTGTAAGCAGCAAGCCTCTGGATCATCTATATCCATGCCACTGTCCGTCGTTTAGCATGATAAATTCCTAAGGAAAGATGACATTGCTCTACACCGAGTTAAAGTCTTCTCCTTCAGGTTAAAATCCCCTTTAAAGGAAATTATGGCATTGCCGGATTCACAAATCCCGGTTAAAGTAATTCTCCTTTATAAACAGTTGTGACATACAACCCCCTCTTTAGAGATGACAAATTCTCTCTAAAGTCAACCACTTTCAGCTTCACATCTTAAGCTTCGAACAAGATATAAATAGACTCTTTAGCTTCATATCTTGGGCTTTGAACAAGATACAAACCACCTTTCGCTTCACGTCTTGGGCTTTGAACAAGACACCAAAACAACCATTTCCTCCCATAGAATAGGAGGAACTACGAACGCTCTGATTTCTCTGTTTCGGTAAACGGGAATACGTAGGCATAAGATTGAAAGAAAAAATCTTAGCGAGCACACTAAACAAAAACCCTAAATCCCATACTCTCACATATCTATCAAGAAGCATCCGTCCTAACATCTAAACCTCCCACCACTTTTAAAAAAATAAACCCGATAGAGACCCCGAATCTTTGTAGCATCTGTAACCTAACAGACCGTTGTTTAAACTCAGTTTGCAAGCAGGGTTAATTTGAGACGTCTATTTCCCTTCCTTCATCAACTTTAATAGGATAAAAAATGAATCAAGCTGTAGACACCAAAGAGCGATAGCGCTTCGTAACCGCGTCCAAAATCGTTCGCTACAATAGCCAACGACGTCTTCAAGCTCTTGGATGAACTTTCCGAATTCCAGTTTCCTGCCCCCATGGCCACGTACCTGATCGAGTTCGAAGCTTTCTTCACTCAGTTAGCCAAAGATCTCTCTATGAGTCATCAAGCCGACGCTCAAATTCGGTTTCGACATAATGATATGAAATGTGAGTGGTACCTAAGCTCAGTTTGTGAACAGAAGCTTGGAGACTTCGAAACCAAAAAACAAGAGCGCTCCGACAAGCGTCAAGCCTTCGACCAACGGATATCTGAATATCAAGCTCAGATAACAGAGCTGACGAAAAAGATTGCTGAGGTTGAACAACAGAAAGCCTCTTTAGACTCAGCTGAGCCTCTACCCTCTCAAGAAGCCATCGACCACGAGGTAGTCCGAGGAATTTCCCACATTGAAGCGGCTATGAAGATCAAGGATGCTATTAGCCATATGCAGAGAAGAAAGGTGCTCCTCGAGAGCAAGATTGTTCACGAGAAGACCCTCTTTGAAGACTTTAAGTCTAGATTTCCTGAATTTCCTTAGCTTGTATGTCGAACTGATGTAGCAATATTTTGTAAGCCACTTTTGGCCCCTTAGCCCATTTTGGCCTTTAATTAATGAGAAGCTATATTTTGATGTGAATCTCTTGTAGCATAGGTCTATATTTCTTTAAATACTTCCCATTTACTCTTAAGATTCGTTGGTCCATTCCCAACTCTTGCACTTCATACGCGTTATGACTAAACACTCGAGTCACCTTAAATGGTCCCTCCTAGTTAGGTAACCATTTTCCCATCGTCCGATCCCGTCGATCCATGGGCAACACCACTTTCCAAACATAGTCATTTTCAGCGAAGGCTTTGTCTTGGACCCTCTTGTTGTACGCCTTGGCGACTCGTGTCTTTTGGCACAACAAGACATTTAAAGCTACCATCCTTTCCTCGTCTAAGTCCACGAGTTCATCTAACATCATTTGCCAATATCGTTCCGATGGAATCTCATATTGTCATTGTACTCTAACTGATTGCAGATATACTTTGGCTGGTAGTACGGCGTCATGCCCGAAGGTTAGACGGAATGGAGTTGAATTGGTCGACTCCTTGGGTGACGTCCGACAAGCCCACAAAACCTGACTTAATGTCTTATGCCAGTTTTTTGGCTTTTTCGCAACGTGCTTCTTGATTAGCCCGATTATCACCTTATTAGCAGCTTCGACCTGACCATTCGCCTGAGCATAGTATGGTGTCAAAGTAACCAACTTGAAACCTGTTTCTGCTGCAAATTCTTGCATTTTCTTCCCCACAAACACAGAGCCTTGATCTGTCGTGATTGTTTCAGGTATCCCGAATCTATACAAGATATGATTCTGGATGAATTGTATCACGATCTCTTGATCCACCTTCACTAGAGGCATAGCCTTTATCCATTTTGTGAAATAGTCTATTCCCACAAGGATGAATCTTTGCTGCTTCGACGAAGCTGGCCGGATCTCTCCTAGTACATCCAAAGCCCAACCTCGAAATGGCCATGGTTTGACTATAACATGTAACTCACTGGCTGGTACATGCTGAATATTTGCATGTCTCTGGCACTCCTGGCACCCTTTCGCGAAATCTATGCAATCCTTGAGCATGTTGGGCTAGTAGACACCTTGTCGAAACAAGAGCCATTTCATTTTGTGACCAACCTGGTGAGCTCCACAGGTTCCACTATGAACCTCAGAAATGGCTAGATAGGCATATGTATCTCCTAAGCATTTCAGCAATACTCCCTCTGGAGTTTTCTTCAATAACTCATTTCCCACAAGGACATAACTCATTACTCTGTACTTAGTCTTTCTATCAGTACTGCCCGACGGATTCTCCAAATACTCCATGATTGGTCTACGTCAATCCGTTGGTGACACATTGTTAGCAAAAACCTCATAACTTCCTAAATATTCGACCACCGTCCTCGAGTCCTCGGACATTGACCAACTTGATGGTGAATGCGTGTTTGACACCATTTTTTCCTAGTTTCGATGAACTCTTTTAGCCTTCCTTCTGATACTTTATACCCGGAGGCATTCTGTGCTAATTCATTGGCTTTGTGGTTTTCTACCCTAGGCACATGTGAAATGTTGACCACTTCAAAATGTTCTAACAAACATCTCGCCAATGAGAAGTAACTCAAAAGATGCTCTTTCACGCACTTGTACTCCCTTGTGATTTGTTTAATCACCAATTCTGAGTCTCCTCTTATCTCGACTTCTTTGGCTCCTGTTGAACCATAATTTTTTACCCCTAAGATTTCGCAAATTTCATTTGCATCTCATACCACAAACAAGATCACAAACTTTGTTTCTCCTGAGTATCTGTATGTTTTTCTTACTTGTTTCTGTTTACTAATCTCTAACCAAAATAAAAAATGTTGTTGCAGTTTCTCTCTCTGTGTGTTGTGCAGGTTTGTCAAAGACAATGAAGCAATTTCAAGTCACGAGTGGTTCACAATCCAGTTCAGATGGATGCTTGACCTAATCTTGGTCAAACTATCAGGCAATCATTCCAAGTGCAAGTTATCTGTTTCAGTGGGTTATTTCTCAAGCAGAAACTGTTGATGAGACTCTTCAGTTTATCAAGCATTGGTTTATGTGAAGTTTGGGTTCAGAAAGTCATATTCAAATGGCTGTTGTTCAATTGTGGTTGGTTCAGTGGTGGCTGTGTCGCATACTTTATCAGAGGCTTGCGGAAAAAGTCGAGATTGGTTTTGGGCTAAAAATAAAGATTTTCCATCCATGATCCATATCCATTCCCATTTTGGCTATCCAATTTCTAAACCATTTTTTTTCTTTTTCCACTTTATTCATTATCCACTTTCTAATACCCACTTCAATTTTCAATTCAAATAACCATTTCCAATGTCCAAATTATTTTTCATATCCATTATCCAAATCATATCCAATTATTCTTCTATGAACTTTTCTTCTCTAATTAATTGTCCATGAATCATTTCCAAGTTCTTAACCCATTTTTCTAAAACCAAGTTCATATCCAATTTTTTAGATAACCATTTAGAAACCCACTTTCATTATCCAATTCAATGTCCATTTAAGAATCCATTATCCATAGTCATAATCTAATATTCATTATCCAAATATTCCAAATCCATTTTTAACCATTTTCATCTTTTCATTATCCTTTTTTTTTTGCTTTATCCAAATTACAAAAGCCCACATATCTTTTATTGAGGCCCATGGTTTATAGAAAAAATATCAAAAAAATATATGCCCATTTACATCTTGAAACGAAACAAAAAAATTGAAATGAGTCATGGAAGCCAAGCTGCTACACCAATTAGCCATACTACAAACCACACTACCAGACTTCACACGATACACCTGCAAGCCGAGCTAGTTCCCAAAAAGTACACTACAGCCACACGATCATGCTAAGTCACTCCCACGTTATGCTTCACGCAAAATAATACAAGCTACCACATGTTCCAGCCGTGAAAATTCAGTTACCCAGCCACACAAACATTGCCAAACGCAAACCAACTAGCTGCACTAAAGGCTTATCTCCCCAATTCCAGCCACTTTAGCTCACACACCAGCCAACCTACCACTTGAAACCACTTCAGCCGTGCTACAAACAAACCAAATACACAAGCCTGCGACGTACAAGTCGTCCCCACGCCAAGCCTTCACCAAATCAAAAACGCACTGCAACATGAGCAAAACGGCACGCATCAACCTGCAGACGAGTTGTTAAAACGCAGAAAAATTGCAAGAAACGGCAGCAATTCCCCTCTAATTTGTTCTATAAATAAGAGCATCCTCCTTCACAACAATCAAGCTTTGATAGCCAAATAATCCCTGCAGAAAAATCAAATCAAAGCTTCAATTTCATTTCCACCATCTTCAATTACCAATTTCCATCGCCTCTCAAAATCTCTCTTCCAAATTCACTCCACAACTTCAAGCTTCAAAATAACAAAAACCTACACATACCTTCATCATCTTCTTCAATTTCTCCGCAACATCTCACGCAACAACATCATCAAGCTCAACATCTCGTAAAGCTTCACGCAAAATTTCAGCAAACATCAACAACAACTTCATTTTCGATTCAACATCACACAACAACAACGTCATAATTTTCGTTTTCAGAAGAAGAAGAGAGGAAGAGTTGAAGTGATTCTCACCATTTTTTAATGTAGTGAAGCTTTACCGTCGAATTTTTGCGATTTCGATTCGGACAAATGAGACTTTGATACATGAAATTGGTTGTGGACTTGAGAAGAATGGTTGATTCCGGTTGCAACCGTGTAAGAATAAGATCCCGTCGCTCCGCCGTTGACGAGTTCATAGCAATCTCCCTCCGCCATGTGAATAGTGTCGCACGGTTTTGATGTAAAGAAGAAGATAATGAATTTGCATTTTTTATTCTATTTCTATTTTCTTTTGTTTTTTTTCATTTTTTATTGTATCAGTTTTTTTTCAGCAAATTTGGGCCGTGTAGGCCTTTTGATCACCACCACCACTAATTTTCTACTTAAACCTCCCCCTCCCTTTCTTTTGTTTCTTAAACTTCTTTTCTTAATTTCTTTTTTATAATTTCTTCCTATTTTTTTTTTTCTTTTATTATCTTAAGTTTTGATTTACTATTACATTTTAATTTTGTTTTTTTTTTCTAAACATTTTCTTGAAAAAATCATTAAAAATAGTCTTGATTTTATTCTCTTGAATTTCTCATTTTTGTTGGTGGTGTGGATCATAAATGTTAGATCCACTTTTTCTTCATCTATTTTCTTTTTGATCGATGAAAGTCTAAGAGATCTTGGAATTCCTTTGTTGAATTTCGATCAAGACTAGATCGTTACCATTTTTCTTTTCATGTGGTATCGCTTTCGGATGACGATTTACATATCGTTCATCTAGCATGCATTAGCACAAAGAGCTATTGACCGGCTTCATTGTAGGGTAATTACTCTGTAAATTACTCGACGATTGCTTAACATAGCGAAATATTTGTCCCGTATCGGAAAACTATCAAGAATAGTTGATTATTTGTCTTTTGGTTCAAAACTTATGAAACTTGTTGTTAGGAGGCTTTGGTCTTATCAATCCTCTAATGAGTTCTCATTAATCTTGACCTAAGTGCAATTATTCAATTATTATTGATCACTAACTCTAACGACTAATCACTAACTTACTAACATTACTATTGTACTAACTTCTTTACAATTCCTTCTCGCTCCTTATCTCTTTTACTTTTATGCTTCATTTTTATCATTTCATATCATGTTTATGCTTCCGCAATTTTTCCTTTGTCCGTTGGACACATGTTTATGCTTCCGCAATTTTTCCTTTGTCCGTTGGACACATGTTTATGCTTATGCCTTTTTCTCTTTGTCCACTTGGACAAAAAACATTAATAAAGGCCAAAACCTCTAAAAAAACTTGTGCTTCTAATCTTGGACTATGGTTACTATCCTTTGCAATGGACATGGAGTTTTGCACCTAGACCTTGGGCTTCAATGTTATTCTTGAATCCTTGGACTTAGAACTTGGACATCCAATGCAATTCTTGGAACCTTGGACTTAGAACTTGGACATCCAATGCAATTCTTGGAACCTTGGACTTAGAACTAGGACCTTTTCCCCTTTGCTTTGGAATTATGGTTCGAAGACTATGGAGCTTACTTTTGTGGTTAGATGTTTCTTATCCTTAGTTTTTACTTTATGCTTTAGGATAGTCACTTCTTCTCCTCCCCGTTCTTCAATTTTCAAAATTCTCTCCCTTTTTTCAAAGCATTCTTGATTTCAAACTATCACTTCTTTCATAATCAAACCTTGACTTTGTCAAGTGACTTTACTCTTTTCTTTTCATTTCTTAACAAATGCTAAACTACATAAGCATGTTGACACCTTTTTCAAAAGACTTAAAAAAACATCAAACTCATCACTCTCTTTTTTGTGCCCTTGTGCACTTTTCCTTTAACTTTTTCATAAGTTTAGACATGATTCATTTCTTTAAGAGGAATTATTCGCTTGGAAATGACGACTTGTCTTTACATTTAAAAACAACTAAAACAAACAAATTACATTCTTTGTACCACGAACTACGGGGTTTTGACCCTACATTGCACATCGTGGGTACGTAGGCATGATGCGACAAGTCTCTCCAAACACAAAAATCTTAAAAACAAATTTCTCTTCTCATTTCCTCAATCACTTTTCAAGCAAACATTTTCAGACCAAAAGCGGTAGATATTTCAAAGGGCTCCTATAGAGTACTATAGATGTTTTGGGTGCTAACACCTTCCCATTGCATAACCAACCCCCCTTATCCAGTCTCTCTTCACTTGTTCTTGTTGTAGAGCTTGTGTAGGTTTTGTTCGCTCTTTTTCTTTTCCTTTTTGGATAAAATAAAAGTGCGGTGGCGACTCTTGCTTTTCGAGTTAAGTTAATCAATAGCTTACAATCACAATTTTGCCGCTACAGCTCCCAAATCCTTAAGTATTTTGAGACCAGTGATTAAGGCTTCATACTCCGCCTCATTATTTGAGCATTTGCCATCAATCTTGCATTTAAATGTAGTTGGAATCCCTTGTGGGGATATTATTAAGATTCCAATACCTGCCCCGTTTTTATGGCTTGATCCGTCGAAGTACAACTTCCATGGAGCGATGTCGATACTGTGTATCGACGTTTCAACCAAAGCGTGGTCGACAATAAAGTCTGTCACTATTTGACCCTTCATCGCCCTTAAAGGGACGTATGTCAGAGAAAACCCAGTTAATGCTAGTGCCCATTTCCCAATTCGACTATGCAAAATAGGTTTGGACAACATATGCTTAATAACATCAAAATGTGACGAAACATAAACATCAACTGGTTTAATATATTACTTTAGTTTCATACATGAGAAGTACAAGCATAGGCACAATTTTTCAATCAGAGTGTACCTAGTTTCAGCATCTATTAACATCCTACTAAGGTAATAAATGGGTCTTTCGATGCCACTATTCTCCTCTTGTGCTAACATACTGCCTATGGTCGCATCCGACGCTGCAATGTACAACTTCATGTTTTTATTTATACTAGGTGGTAATAAGATCGGAGGCTTTGTAAGGTACTCTTTAATTGCGTCGAAAGCCTCCTGCTGCTCCTGTCCCAAACGGAACTCACTTTCCTTCTTGGTCTTGAGCAGTGGCGAAAACACTTTCGTCTTGCCACTTAGGTTCGAGATGAACCTCTTCAAGAAATTTATCTTCCCCAACAAAGACTGGAGCTGTTTCTTTGTCTTCGGAGGCTTGAGATCCAAGATTGCCTTCGTCTTGTTCTGGTTGATCTCGATGCCTCTCTTGTGGACTACGAATCCCAAAAAATCCCCTGCATGAACACCAAAGGCACATTTTAGTGGATTCATTTTTAGTCCATATTTTCTCATTCTCTCAAATGAGCGTCGAAGGTGGTCGAGGTGACCATCTTCTGATGACGATTTTATGACTATGTCATCAATGTATACCTGTATAAAATTCTCAATAAAGTCATGGAATATAGCATTCATAGCCCTTTGATAGGTTTCCCCATCATTTTTCAACCCAAAAGGCATCACAACCCATTAATATGTCCCCAACACCCCGGGGCATCGAAACGCAGTTTTGGGGACATCTCTTCGGCTATGAGAATTTGATTGTAACCGGAGTAGCCATCGAGCATGCTCAAATATTCGAATCTTGCGGCTGAGTCGACCAACATCTCTGCCACAGGCATCGGATATTCGTCTTTAGGGGTAGCATTGTTCAAATCCCTAAAGTCGATGCAAACTCGAAGGGTTTCATTTTTCTTAATAACGGGTACTATGTTTGCTATCCATTCTACATACCTTGCAGTTTTGATGAACCAGCTTTTGAGCAGTCTTTCAATTTCTTGCTTGATCTTTGACGTGACTTCTGGGGCGAAGCGTCGAGGTTGTTGCTTCACTGGCCTCTTACCTGGTTGGATTGGAAATCGATGCTCCACTACGCTCCGACTCAAACCAGGCATTTCGCCATAATCCCAGGCAAAGCAATCCTTGTACTATTTTAATACTTTAATCAGCTTGGCCTTTATTTCTGGCCCCACTTTGGCACTCACATATGTGGGTCTTTTGGTTGTCCCATCCCCTAAGTTAACCTCTTCAAGTGGGTCCTGCGCCTGCATTTTCTGCAGCTCATAATTTGGGTCTTTCTCAAACCCTAAAGGCTCGTCATCGTAAATACAATCAAGCCTCCGGCTTTCCAAAGCTGCTTCTTGGCCCTGTAGGCCACCTGTTTGTGTATCACAGTCGGCTCCCTTAACTATTTGGGGTGATTTGTCTTTTTCAAGTGCCGACATCCATCTATTTTCAGCCAAATAGGCCGAAATTCGAGTCATGCTTTCTGACTTAGCAGTCATTTTCACCGACTGTGGGCCACCCCGTTGGTGGTATTTCCATAGGCTCCATGGCTTCGTCGGCAGCATCCCAGATGAACCCATAGTCGGGGTCTAAGTTCAGGACGCGGCCCATATCGACGAAGGTGTAGGAACCTGACCCGTCGTCACAAGGAGCCATATTTGCTAAGTGTTGGTCAAAAAACTTCTTGTTACCCTTGGTGTCGTCGACTTTGTAGTAACTCTGATCTGCCTCAATATTTTCGACGATGCCATCTTTTCTCCAAATGGTCAATCTGTGGTGCATTGTCAACGGTACTGCCCCAATTCCATGGATCCACTCCCGTCCCAGCAACAGATTAAAATTTGCCTTTGAATTGATGACCATGAAGAGTGTTAGCCTATTGGTTGTGCCCACTGCCAAATCTACTTGAACAACCCCCAGGATATTACTGGTCTTACCTTCACAGTTGGAAAGAACCATGTTGTGTTATCGGAGGTCAACCTCCGTTTTTCCAATCTTCTTGAATAAATTGTGGGGCATCAGATTTACAGTTGCCCCACCATCCATGAAAACCTTGTTAACTGCCACTCCGTCAACTTTCGCCTTTATAAACAACGGCTTCAAGTGGTACATCATCCCAGGACTACGACATTCAAACATAGTCGTCTACTCTTCAACCACACCACTATTCACCACATAATAACATAGCGGCTTGTCATCCTCATTCTCGTTAGGGACAAAATATTCTTCTGCCTTAGAGATCTCAGACACCACGTCATACTCAGCTGGTAGTATCGACACGATACCACAATTCAGCACGAAATCTTCGCCGTAGGTGTCGTCATTGGTGTCGTCGTACATGTCTTCGTCAAAATCTCCCTCAAGTGATGAATCATGCTCGTCATCCGACTGAGAAGAGTATTTTGGATCCTCTTCATCCGACTGAGGGGTATATTTTGGCTCCTTTTTGCTTTCAACCAGCGAAGTACATTTTGAGCTTTGGGTCGACACCACTCCTTTCTCCCCTGATGTGTCCACGGTTACTGCCATGGTCTGGTTTGTCACCACTCTGTCTCTTTCTACCCATTTTCCTCTTGGGTGCTGGCGTTTTGTCCAGACGCTCCGACAGGTTGCGATTGTGAAGTTACAGCCTCTCTCTCAGCCTTTTTACTGCGCTGATAGCGCCTCCACTGAGTCCTAGTCATGGGGTTTTTTCCCTTGTAGTTAGGGGAAACCCTATAACTTGTTGGATCAACTCTTTTGTCGGCAACATTCGCCTCATTTTACAAATCTAGAGCCTTCCATTTTGGTCTTTTACTTCCTTTCTGGCTGACTGGTGCCATCCATCTTTCCTGTGGGGTGTCTGACGGAGGCACGAAAGTTTTAGGTCGCGCCTCTTGGAATAGCTTTATGTATTCCTCATTTCGACGAGGAGCCCCACTCTTATCAAACATAAACCTTCGGACAGGTGGCTTATTTCCTGGAAGCCCTTCTCTCTTGCCGGCCTCATACCTCTCAACGGCTTTCTCGTCGAACACAGCGTTGCACCTAGGGCATAATGTGGCCTTCAACCCGGTTATCTTGCACTTTTCCTGAAAATCTTCCAAACTTTCGCCAGCCTGGGGATACGCTGCTTCGAGCTTGTCCTCAACTTTCTTGTCGGAACCCGCAGTAGTTTCGACCATCATGCACTCCACCACTCCAGTCGTTGGTTGTTTGTCAAGACCTTCAGTAGCCTCAACCATCATACATTCGTACACCTCTGAGTACAAAGCCTCTTCGACCTTCAGTGGGTCGGTGTCAACCTGTATCTTCGGCTTTTCGCCAAATTGGTGTCGACCCTCCTTCAAATCCTTCTGCACCAAATCCCTGAAAAGAACACATTGAGCCGTTTTATGACCAAGGAAATTATGAAATTTACAAAATCCCCTCTTTTTCTTTTGTTCTAGAGGGGGGTCTTTTAAACCAGACGGAATAATTATTTGACCATCTTTAACCAGTAAATCAAATATTTCATCACATTTGGAAACATCAAAAGTATAAGTCTTAGCAACGTATTTATCCGTTTTTCCAGTGTCGACGGGATTTTCCTGTTTGATGGTTTCAACAACTTGCAAGTGTAGGGAGGTCCTGGCTTAAGTTCAGCCACATGGATCTCACTTTCACCGACGAATTCTTCATCGTCGGACGAATATTCGTCAGCAGCCACATATGACACTTTTTCTTTTTTACGATATCTGTTAGACTGAGTTTTCTCGGCTTTTAATTGTTTGACCTGGCGAACTCGGTCAGCCAGCTGCGCCATATCTCTAAGGTATTGCGTGTCTAGCTTCTTTTTGATCGAATGATCTAAACCACTGGCGGCCATTTCGACTAATTCGTGCTCAGGGACTTGAGTAAAGCACCGTGCTTTCAAAAGTCTAAACCTGTTCAAGTACTGGTCTACTGACTCTGTGGCCTTGCGCTTAACGCTTGCCAACTCTTTTAGACTTATCTTCGACTACCCCATATAAAATTGTTCATGAAACAGTCTCTCCAACTGTACCCACGTGTGGATGGACTAAGGGGGCAACATGGTAAACCACATAAGTGCATTTTTCGTGAGGGAACTTGGGAAATATTTCATTTTCAAGTCCTCATTGTTTGCTATGTCACCAGCTTCGGTTTAGTATCTGGCAACATGTTCAACAGTGAATTCCTCTGTCTCCCCAGCGAACTTGGTGAATTTTGGGACTTTCCACCCCTGGGTAACTCTGTTTGTAATACGAAATCTGGTAATGGGGACCTGTATGTTGGCCGTCGAAGGCTGGGGTTTGCCCCATTACGGACCATGATACATTCGACTATGGCCTATAAGTTGTCTTCCCTAGCCAAGGCGTCCTGTCGAACCTGTCGGACGACAATATCTGGATCTTGGCTCTTATGGACAATCACGGGAGGCCTCTGGGCCATCCTAGGAATCTCTTCGAACTCACGGGGTGGTTCAATAGTTTCGTCAAAGACCCCATCTTGACGAATGGGCGTCTCTGGTCGAGGTGGAGGGGTCTGTCGACCCTGAACCCTAGGAGCTCCTAGAAAGTCACTTATACATGTCATTTGAGTTTCCAGTTATTGGTAACTCTGTGTTGAATCTTGTATCAGTGGTCTCAATATCGTACCCATCTATTGAGTCAACATATGGACCATCTCATGATTACTCTCATCCATCTGATGCCTCATAACCGCGACAGAACTAGAGGTGAATGTAGGTATGGATTGAGAAAAAATATTAAAACCTAGGGGTCGAACCATCTGGTTCAACATATGTTCTGCCCCCTGATAGGGTGAAAACGCTGGGGACGAACTTTCCCCGAACAAAGGGCCGCTAGAGTGCAAACTCGACATGAACTCTGTCGGCATTCCATAAGATCGAGGTATAGGCATGGTGATACTAGGCATATACAGCCCTGTAGTCCATGCCATTGTTAATTTAGGGTCATGTCGGTGTGGCGTCGCGGTTGATCCACTTGGGGTAGTTGAAACTGTTGACACGGTACCGGAGCCAACATCAGTTGTTTGTGTCACAACCGTACTTTCTGTCGAGGAAGATTCGTTGTTTGATCGTGGTATTACCATTTTACCACTACGCAAAAACATACACTCAATTCACACGGGTCCCACCAGGTGTGCCAATTTGTTCGCCTGCGTGAATAACCGCTGACCTTCTGTCGCAGGTTTACTCGCGGGATCGGCCACACAAATCCCAGAACAAGGAATTGGAAGCGTACGTTTATGTTATATTTCAGTTTCTTGCTTTTTGGTAACAGTTGTAAAGTCTGAATGATCAGCCGGGTTTCGAACAAAGCGAAAATAAATGAAAGGAAAGGCAAAACATAAAGCAAAAAGGACTATAACTTAAACTCTGAAAATAAATTGCATTAAGTAAAGTTGGACGCAATTGTACATTTTCGCGGGATCGAACTCGTTTCTCTCTAAGCTTGGTACTTTGAGTGTTTTCCCTTTACAATGTGAAAAAATGCGACCTCTAAAAATGGAAAATACAATGCTTTATATAGTCCTAGAAAGTAACCGTTCATCTGCCCAGATGCCCTTTGGCGCTGACACGTGGCACCCCACTCCCTTTTCAACTTCCCATATTCTTGGAACTTTCAAACTTTTCCCACCCAAGCACTTATACTCGAATTTGGGACTTGTCCTTCGTCCGACTCTCATCCGACGCTATGGCTTGTCGCCCTCTCTCCGACGCACCTTTCTGGCATGTGTCAGATCGACACCTTGAGCTCCCATTGGCGTCGATTTTCTATTGAATTTCTCTTGGTCTTTCACCTTTGGTCGAAATCGCCTGTCAACACCACGTTTCTTTAACTGTTCGCGCCTTGGCCATATTTGAATTCTGCCTGCGCAAATCTTTGGCATTCTTTCTTCCTTTAAATGTCACGTTGAAGCTGCTTCAACGGTCTCTCGTCCTGTGGACTTCTCCAATCTCTGCATCGATACACTCCTCTTTTGCTTGTGGTTGGCATCGATTGACTCAATATTTCCCTGATTTCTCTCGCCTATAGTTCCAGTCAAAATCTGCTGGCTAACCGTATGGTGCTAGGATTTCCAAGATTTAAAATGCCTGATAAGATTTATGATGTTTGCTTGGTTGGTAAGAAACCTAGGAACGGCCACCTTACCAATGAGGTCAAAAAATGTGCTAGAAGTTGTCCACTTATATGTGTGTGGACCTTTTTACAAGAAGTCTCTATGAGGAAACAAATACCTCATCTCATTTATTTATGATCATAGATAGAAGATATGGATATATTTTATTAAAACTAAGGATGAAGTATTTGACATATTCAAGAAGTTCAAGGCTCTTGTTGATAACCAAAGAAGTAGAAGAATAAAGGTTCTAAGAACCGATGGTGGTGGCACATACACATCAAAGGTCTATGAGTCATTTTGTGATGATCAATGTATACAATATTAAGTAACAAGTACTTATATTACAACAACATAATAGCTTAGTTGAAAGAAGAAACAAACCTATCTTAGATATGGCCAGATGCATGGTAAACCAAAGAGGTGCGTCCAAATCATTTTGAGGTGAAGCAGTTAACACTATAACCACTGCGCCAAAAATGATTTTTCGCAGCGCAACAAAGACAGCGCTTTCTGGAAGAAGCGCTGCTACATGTTTCGCTAAAAACAAAAATAAAAAACGAAACAAAAAAGTGCTGCTAAATGGGGGACATAAGACAGCGCTTTTGAAAAGCGTTGCTAAAACCCTAAGGCAGGTGAACTTTAGAAAGCGTTTTATGAAAAACGTTGCTAAAGGGGTAACATAAGGCAGCACTTTTGAAAAGCGCTGCTAAAGGGCTTTCGTACATCACCCTTTAGGCAGCGCTTTTGGAAAGCGTTGCTAAAGTACTTTCATTAATCCCACATAAGAAAGCGCTTTTACCCCAAAAGCACTGCTAAAGGATTAACATAAGAAAACGCTTTCTAAAAGCGCTGCTAAAGGTCTTTTAAAATATTAAAATTAAAATAGATTCTGATCTCCCTCTATTTTCATTACGACCGTTTCTATTTCGGCCTAATCTCTCACGACACTGTATCTTCGTCTTCTTCTTCTGCAAACGAAACTCCCTCCGTCCTCCGTCCTCCTCCATTCATTACTTTATTCCGTTCGAGGCTACCCTCACAGCTACCGCCGTCCGCCGTTCGTGACTTTAATCCGTGCTACCATCGTCCGCCGTTTGAGGTTTTTACTCTCCTTTTTTTTGGTTTTCTCTCCAATAATGGAAATGCCTAATATTCTCCATTGTTGATTGTTTCTCTGTTGTTTCTGTGATATAAATTTGTTGTATTATTAGTTGTTGATGTTAGGTTTTATTTTTTGGTTTGTAGAAGTTTGTTAGTGTTTAATTGAAAATGTGATTAGTTGTTGATATTTGATTTGATTTGATTTAAAATGATATTAGTTGTATTGTTAGTTGAAAATGATATTAGTTGTATTGTTAGTTGATTTTTTATATTAGTTTTTGATTTAATTGAAAATGATATTAGCTTTTGATATTTAGTTGATTGATTTTTGATTTAATTGAAAATGATATTAGTTGTATTGTTAGTTGATTTTTTATTTGATTTTTGATTGCCTATCCGTTTGCGTATCTGTATCGATTTCACTCACAGGTTCATTGTTTATAATTGTGTCTAAAATGACTTTGAACTTAATCCCTCTAAGTTTGTTTAGCTTTATAAGTTTTTTAATATAATTGTGTCATTTTATATTGATGTTTTTCTTAATTACAGGTGAAATGGCTAGTAATGAGGAAAATTCACATGATACTTCAAAAAATGATGGACATGAAACAATTCAAGAAGCGGAAGGAGATATTACGCGAGGAGTAACTATCATGAAGAACATCATTCGTGCTAGAGATAAAGGAATAAAGTATGACGTTTATTGGAATGATACGAACCAACTTGTTGAGCCTAACAGAGCAATGTTGACAAGTTACATTGGTACACTTGTTCGTTCGTATATTCCAATTACTTGTGATAATTGGAGAAATACATCGTTGAAACCCGCCAAAGAAAAGATATGGAGTGAGTTACAGGTACCATATTGATGTTATTTGTTTTTGTTGCCGATTATGTCTTTAAATTACTAATTATGTTATTTATTTTTGTAGAGGTCTTTTAATATTAGTGATGACCGAAAGAAGTATTGTATTCAATTAGCCGGAAAAAGACACAGAGGGTTTCGAGCATTTCTATCAAACAAGTATCTTAGGGATGCCGAACGAAATTTTATTGAAGTAGAATGTCCAGTGAAGTATGTGGAATTGATTTCACCTGAAGAATGGGCAACTTTTGTAGCCAAAAGAAGAACCGAAGCATTCCAGGAGTTGAGTGGCGTAAATCGCCAAAGAGCATCAAAACCCGCGTATCCATACAGGGGCGTTTGGGATATGCACGCTTACAGCAAAAATTAGTAAGTATATATAAATGCTTTGATTTACTTGTTTCTTTCCCATGTGTTATAATTGATTTTATTATTTGTCTTAATGTGTAGTTAGAAGAAGAGAAAAGTGAAGAAATATGTGTTCCGAAACATGTTTTGTGGAAGGCTGCTCGTGTGGGCAAGGATGGAATTGTTGCGGAAAATGTTCAACAAGTTTTTGAGCAATGTGTAAGTATAACGTTATGCGTTTTATATCCCACTTATTGACATATATATAATATTTATGCTTTTTAATCCCCGCTAATATTTTTCGATATTCATGCATATGAATTCCAGGAGACTCTGTCTCAGTCCGCAACTCTAGGTGAAGACCAGGATTGCAAGAACATACTTACTCGAGTGTTAAATGTTCCTGAGTATTCCGGTCCTGTGAGGGGTAAGGGTTTTGGGGTCACTCCATCATCCTTTTATAATCGTTCAAAGAGCCAAAATCTTAGCAATAAACAAGTGATGGAAGCCATGGAAGAATTAAGAGCTCAAGTCCGTGAATTACATAAGGACAAGGAAAAATATATGTCAGAAAGGCATGGGTCAGAGTTTAATGATACTAGTGACAAAGGTAGTATCAATTGTCAACAGAAACTTGCCGAGGTAATTATATATGCTTATTATGAAATTAATTTAGCACAAATTTTTCAGTATATACACATTAAAAGTGTTAATTCTATATTCAAATGTTTTACTAACTTATATGATTTTTAGATTCATGCCCAAGAGTTGCAAATAATAGAAAGTCAGAATAGGCAGCCAGAATTAGGCAACACGTTCAACCAAAAAAAGACTCTTGCAAGGACGGGGAAAAAAAGCAATTGTATCCCGATTTAGGTCATCTCTTGAAACACTTGTAGAAACATCGAATTTGATGGACGGAGGTATTCGTGCAGTACCTATGGAGGAAGGTATTTTCGGTTATTCCTATTCAGAAACAATTTCTAAAGTGGATTTGGATCAAATTTTTAATCATTCTGAATTAGGCATCGGTGTTATGCATAAGTACATCAGGTATTCCGATTAACTCTCTTTAATTATTTAAAAAATTTATTTATTCATTTCAATGAATAATCTAATGTTTATTATGTTTTTATTTAAGGTTTTTGTATGAGAAATTGGTGCGCCCGCATCAATTGTCAGAAAGATTCGGTTTCTTATCTGCCAACTGTATCAATGCACTGTATATTGCGATGAATCCAACTTCAGTACAATCTCACTTAGTCGAAAGATTTATGGCCAGAATAGATACAGAAAAGTTGTATCTTTTACTATATAATACTGGCAACGGGTTAGATTTGCATTCTTACTTCATTTATTATCATTTTTCGTTTTTTGATGTTGCGTATAAAATTACTATATCGATACTTTTGTTTTATTTTACAGTGGACACTGGTTGTTGGTTGCGTTAAATCCGATAAGTGAAATAGTGTATTATGTGGATTCGTTAGATGGTGATGTAGATAAATACCCGGATATGAAGACGACGATTGATACGTAAGTGAAATTGTTCTAAATATTCGTGTGTATTTGTTTATTAATTTATTTAAGTGAGATTGTTCTAAATATTCGTTTATATTGTGTTAGAGCTATACAAATATTTCGATCACAAAGAGGAGCCCAAGTATCAAAGAGTAAGTCAACCAACGTTACATGGATCAGAGTGGAGGTATATTTTCACAATTTTGCTTATAATAGTGATGCTACTTGATAAAACAAGTTAGACTATATATCCTGATATATATTATTATTTTTTTTCAATGTGTAGTGTCCTCGTCAAAAAAATGGTATAGATTGCGGTTATTTCGTTTTGAGGTTTATGAAAGAAATCATTCATTTGGATCAAATAGATATTCCAATCATGGTATGGATTTATAACTTAGGAGTTATTTTAATATTTATCGGATATTTGATATAATTAATTACTTTTAACTAAATCATGCATATTATGTTATATTATGTAGTATTTTGATGAATTCAAGTGTGCTACTTACTCCAAAGTATAATTGGAAGAAATTAAGGAGGATTGGTGTCAATACCTTATTGAGCAAAGAATCATATAAGGTATGGAAGTTGGAAGTTGTTGTATATACTTTGTATAGTTTTGTAAGTTGTTGTATATGGTTATTAGAATGGTTATTTGGTGTATGAATAGTTGTTGTATATAGTTTTGGAAGTGGAAGTTGTTGTATATAGTCTTGTGTATAATTATGAAATTATAAGGCCTATATATGGTGATTGAAGTATATAATTATGTAGTATTGTGAATTGAAGTATATAAGGTCTATGTTGAATAAAGGTTTGTGAATTGAAGTATATAATTATGATAAGTTTTGATAAAAAATTATGTTATACAGGTTTGTTAATATACAGGTCTATTAAAAGGTTTTTTTTTTAAAAAATTCTCAAAAAAAAGAGTTTTAGCAGCGCTTTTGACAAAAAACGCATCCAAAACAAATAAATTTTAAAATAATTTACGTGTATAAAAGACAGCGCTTTTAATGAAAAAGCGCTGCCAAAAGTGGAACTAAAGAAAGCGCTTTTTAAAAAGCGCTGCTTAAAATATTAAGTAGAGACACATTAGAAAGCGCTTTATAAAGCGCTGCCTAAGGTGGGGGAAAAACCAGTGCTTTTTCCAAAAAAAGTGCTGCCTAAAGTTGGAAAATAATACACATTACACAGCGCTTTTAAAAAAACGCTGCCTAAAGGGGAACAAAAGACAGCGCTTTTAGTGGAAAAAAACGTTGTCTTTACCTTTAGCAGCGCCACCTTTGGCAGCGCTTTTAAGCGCTGCTAAAGGCAAAAAAAAGCGCTGCTAAAGGTCTATTTCGGCGTAGTGAACATATGTGTTGAGTTTATGTCCAACTAGAGGGTTAAGGAACAAAGTACCAGAGGAGGTTTGGAGTGGAAAAATCCTAATGTACATCATTTTTAGATTTTGGTGCACTATATCACAAACATGTACCTAATGCAAAGAGAAAAAAGTTGGATGATCAGAGCACCCCAATGATTCTAGTTGGTCATCATACAATTAGTGCCTATAAAACATATGATCCTGCCAATCAAGATGTCTATCACCCGATATATAGTGATATATGAAGGAAGTTCATAAGACTAGAAAACTAAGGAGCAGTTCAAAAGAGTTTCAAGTGAGATCGTTACTCAATGACAATGATGATAGTGGCGAATTATCTAAAGAAGATGTGGAAGTTCCAAATAATGAGGTGAATCGTAGACCTTAAAGAACAAGGAACATTTCAAGAAGCCTTACTTAGAAAGGCATGAAAAATGTTATGAAAGAAAAGATTTTTTTAATTGAAAGGAATGCCACATTAGAGCTAATAGATTTTCAAGTTGATAAGAAAGGTATTGAAGTAAATGTAGGTGTTTGAGCTAAAACATAATTTAAATGGATCAATTGCAAAACATAAGGTCGGGTTAATTACTAGAGGTTTTCTGTAGAGACAAGGTCTAGACTACACAGAGGTTTATGCCTTAGTAGAAAAAACTGAGACATTTAGGCTTGTGATATCCATAAAAATTGCAAAGGGATGGTCCATGTTCCACCTAGATGTTAAGTTCCCATTTTTAAACTGGCCAATTTAGGAATTGGTCTTTGTCACTCAACCACTAGGATTTAAGATCAAATACGAGGAATACATGGTCTATAGACAGAACAAGGATTTTTATAGCATGAAATACAAACTTATAACCTGAAACAAGACAATAGATAGATTTCAAGTGAAATTGTCTTTCACTAAATGCATGTCTGAGTATATTTTTTATGTGCATGAAACAATATCAAGTATATTTCTAATATTCATGTATGTTGATGATTTACTTATGACTGAAAGCAATAAATATCAAATTAAGAGACTCAAAGAACTCATGATGTTAGAATTTGAGATGATTGATCTAGGCATGCTATCCTATTTCCTGGGAATGGAAATTCTCAAGACCTCAATAGGGTTTAAGTTATACTAGAGAAGGTATGTTGGTGAAATAATCAAAAGGTTTAAAATGGAAGAATGTACCCCTACAACAACACCTATTGAAGAAAATATCAAGCTAGAGAAAGGAGAAAAGGAAGAAAAGGTGGATTCCACAGTTTTCAAACAAATTTTTGTAAGTTAGGATTGCACCTAAGAGAGGGGGGGGGGGGGGGGGGGGTGAATTAGGTACTTAGAAATATTTCCGTTTTTTTGACGGTTTTATGTTTTACTTTCCTAAGTGATTACTATGTGATGAAAAACTGTAAATGCAGAAAGTAAATGACACAAGGATATATCCTGGTTCCCCTCACATCCCGAGAGTACTCCATTCCCTTTCAACATGAAAGAGATTTTTAATAATGTTAGGATTTAGACAAGACTTTTCCTAGTCTTTTTATACATACACTAACAAACCACATCTAGAACAACCTCTTGGATTTTTCCATTAAGTCCAATTGAGAACAATCCTCTCACAATGAACCTCTTGTTTCCAAAACTAGGACAACAAGGAATACAACTTCACAATCTTATATCCAACAATCCTGGAAAAATAAGATGTGATACAATAAATTTGAATTTTTACAAGTAATTGATATGAAGAGTACGCTATCAATCTAAGATTGATCTTTTCCTTTAAACAAGCAAATTATCAAAGATACTCAAGTGTTCAATGCTTACATGAAATGAAACATATAATGCTTTTTCTATGAAGGTTGAAGGCATAAAGTTTCACTTTAAAAATTTGGTTTTGAACACTTAGAGAAAATATTGAAAGATGAAGAGAGATTTTTGAATGTATGAAATTTGCAAGAGGAGGCGAATAAAATTCTGAAATTAGATGAGTTTATATAGGCACAAGACACCTATTCAAATGAGTGCAATTATTGAAATGATACCATGCTTCAAAAAACCAAGTTTGAAAATTATTCTGCTGAAAAAACAAGGTATTTTTACATACTGTTTCAGGGTTAATCGATTAACACTTTTGCAAAGGAAAATGGTTAATCGGTTAACCACTTCCAACTTACAAAAAATTCAAACATTTTAATGGTTAATCGATTAACAGTTTTGATCTATCAAACGGTTAATTGGTTAACCAGTGTTAAAAATTGAAAAATGCTTTATAAAAATGTGTAGAATGCAATGGTTTTCGTAAGCACATGATTTAATAAAATAGGACACATAAGATTGATATTTTGAACACTTGAATATGGAAATATAAGTTGTGTTCATATACCTTAATTCATGATCAATCTCTTAAAAACTTCAAGACAATTTTGATATACTTGAAACATGAAACATGATGCTTGTCTTGAACCATTCCTTTTTGTCATTATCAATAGGTTGCATAATATTGTTTTTTTTTCATCAAAACACATTTGAGAAGTTTGATTCTTCATTCTCCCCCTTTTTGATGATGACAACCCTTTTTGTGAAACTTTGGTTCCAACCTTTGTTTACTCTAACAAGGCAATACTCCCCCTTGATGTAACCCCCTTAATCCAAGTTTGAGAGATTTATAGACATTTTACTTGCTGCACTTTTGTGTTAGAATAACAAACAAAAATACTAGGTATCTTCTCCCCCTTTGTCATTACCAAAAAGGAAGGGAAAAGACTTTAAAAAAAATGAAGAAAACATAATATGAATGAACTATGAGAAGAATAATGAAAGCATAACACATTTGAGACATTTTCACACACCAAATGAACAAAACATAACACAACATAAATTTGATAAAACATAACACAACATAAATTTGATAAAACATAACAAAGTCATTAGAATGAATCATTAAACCAAGACATAACATAATTCGACACAATTCAACATAAACCTTACAACGAAATAACGATAACATAGTCTAAATGCAAGAATTCTTAAAAACTTAATTAAAAGCGAAAACATAATAAGACTACAATCATGAAACTAGTCACTTTCCGACATATTGGTGTCCTCCTCTTCCTTTTCCTCTTCCTCCTTATCTTCACTTTCTTCCACTCTTGGTTTATGGCGATGAGATTTCGTGAGCTTAAGGATCATACGCTTCATGGAAGCCATCTCGAAAGAATGATCTTGGTGATTCTTGTGTATGGTTGCCACAATGGAGCACATATTGTTATAGAGTGCTTCATTTGTGTAGCCACCTTCCTGAGCCGGTGGAGGAACAAATTGAGGAGCATCATCTTTGTAGACAAACCATCCATGTTGGTTTTTGACAATTCCCGTGTTTTTAAGGCATGTGGAAGCATTAATCTCACAATCTTTTGACTTCATCTCAATCTTTAGTTCTCTTTTCAAGGGTAAATCAAGTGATTCCAAAAATTTGAAACATGTATTGCGTATGGAATTCTGCCACTCAAATTTTATTGATAGAACATGTGGTACATAATGGTGCATACCCAATTTACCTTCAAACCATTCTTGAGAGCATAGAAAATTTATAGCTCAGGGTCACTAATTTGATCGTGATTAGAGTGTTTCGGCATCAAAACATAGGCAATGATATAGTGCATCATACGATCACTAATGGTTAAGTTCTTTGCAAATAATATGACTCTTGAAGAAGAAACACTTTGCCTACCTAAAATCTCAGCCTTACTAAAATGAAAAATTTCCAAATAATAGTTCATCTTGTTGTAATTTTCCCAACCATTAGAAATTGGGGTAACACCTTGCCTAATAAATTGCCCATCAGTAGACACACCTAAAATTTTTCCAATAGTTTCTAAATCCAAACAAATCTCAACATTTTTAACTTTGGATGTTAAAATGTGGTCATCAAACTCATCTGTTCCGACATGCAGATTTGCAAAAAAATTCCTTCACTACATCAGGGTAGTAAGGACCATCCTTAGAAAATAATTTATCGATGTTATAATTCTTCAACAGTTCTTGAAAATTAAAGTTGTGAGAAGGGAAAGAGGATAAGTTCACATACTTTACCGGCATTAGCAAATGATTCCTGAAGTTGAAAGTGAGCCTTCTGGATTTGGTTGTTGGGTCATGTTCCTAAAGATTTAAGCTTTCTTCTCCCATCTTGGATTTTCCCTTGTCCTTCCTTGTGGAAGCCATAGATAAATGAATGTTTTGAGAGGTAGAATGTAATTTTCGGATTTGGGAAAGTGTGGAATTTGATATGAGAGTTTTGAGGTTATGAGAGATTATAAAGAAGATTTGGTAGAGTGAGTTTTAAATGTGTGGTTGAGTGGAGTTTAATGGATTGAAGAAGAGAGTAAATGTGAGTAAAGAGCTTTAAAGAGTACCAATGAATGTTGGAAAGTGTTTTTGACTTATCTAAAAAGCACTTAAGTGACCAAGACAAAGCATTGGAAAAAAGAGAAAAAGAAAAAGAAAATCCTGCATCATTAAATTAACGTATTTTTCACTGAAGCTACAGGGTTAATCGATTAACCCAAAACCAACATAACTTGGTTAATCGATTAACCGTTTAAAATTTTTGGCAAATACGTTTAGTGTTAATCGATTAACACATTTGCAAAGGCAAATGATTAATCGATTAACATACTACAAAAAACAACAACTTCATAAATTTGTGTATGTTAAGAAATTTTTAAGGCTTAAATAGTGTTTTCGTCCCTGTAAGTTAGCGTGTTTTTGGTTTTCGTCCCTGTAATTTATTTTTCTTGGTTTTATTCCCTATATTTCACATTCGTGTTCGTTTTAGTCCTTAAAACCAAAATCCGCAGGAAAATCTGCAGGAAATCCCGCAGGAAACCTTCGGATTTTCCTGCGGATTTTGGCTTTAGGGACTAAACAGCAAGCAAAAAGTAAGATATAGGGACTAAAACCCAAAAAAAAATTTTACAGGGACGAAAACCAAAAACTCGCTAACTTACAGGGACGAAAACACTATTTAAGCCAATTTTTAATTTTAACATATTGACATGTTATAATACAATATAATGCAACTTTTAATTCAACAACCATGTCATAAAAAATATTTTAACCATAATATCAAGTAAAAATAGAAAATATTTACACATATAGATAAATTTTAAAATTGCTAGAGATGAAATTTTATGTGTACCTTATGTTCATAATTAATTATTATGAATAAAACTTGAAGAATTTACACGTCACCTTCATCGAGAATACCAAATTCCCGTCGAATCTTGAAAAATTGTTCTTTAGCAAGTGGTTTTGTGAAGATGTCTGTTAGTTGGTTGTGTGTATCCACAAAGGTGACTTCGACATCCTTTTGAAGTACATGATCATGAAGGAAGTGATATCGTATGTCGATGTGCTTTGTCCTTGAATGCATAACCGGATTCTTTGT
Organism: Lathyrus tuberosus; assembly: GCA_022829125.1. NCBI lineage: Eukaryota > Viridiplantae > Streptophyta > Magnoliopsida > Fabales > Fabaceae > Lathyrus > Lathyrus tuberosus. Next base: position 4,051,323 of record JALAZF010000358.1, read on the forward strand.
TATGTTGATCGCACTTGTATTATCACATTGTAAAGGAACACATCCAAGAATTAGGTCCATAGTCATGTAGTTGTTGCTTGAGCCATAGGATCTGGGCACAACAACTTCCTGCTGCAATATATTCTGCTTCGGTCGTGCTAAGTGCGACACACGCTTGTTTCTTGCAGGACCATGATACTAACGCATTCCCTAGTATGTGACATGTACCACTTGTGCTATTGCAATCAGTTTTACACCCTGCATAGTCCGAGTCAGAATAACCTACCAAATTGCAAACACTACCTTTTGGATACCATAGCCCAACAATGCTCGTTCCCTTGAGATACTTCATGATTCTTTTAACAGCAGTGAGACGTGACTCCTTCAAATTTGCTTGAAAACGGGCACATAAACACACACTAAAAATTATGTCAGGACGACTTGCCGTCAAATATAATAAAGAACCAATCATACCTCCATACTTTATAACGTCAACTGAAATAACCTATTCGTCTTGATCAACGTAGGTTCCAGATCCCATTGGAGTAGACATAACTTTGCAACCATCCTTGTCGAATATCTTCAACAACTCTTTGCAATACTTGGATTGGTTAATGAAGATTCCATCCTTTAACTGCTTAATTTGTAATCCAAGGAAATAGTTCATCTTACCCATCATAGACATCTCAAATTCTCCTTCCATCATCAACGAGAATTCTTCACAAAGTGCTTTGTTTATTGATCCGAATATGATGTCGTCAATGTAGAATTGAACCAATAAAGTGTTGTACTTAATTCTCTTAATGAACAAGGTCTTATCTACTTTACCTTTTTCAAATCCTCTTTCACAAAAAAAGTTGCTAAGTCGATCATATTATGCTCTTGGTGCTTGCTTTAAGCCATAAAGAGATTTCCTCAACTTAAATACATATGAAGGATTCTTGAAGTCTTCAAAGCCAGGGGGTTGTTTGACATAGACTTCTTCATTGATATAGCCGTTCAAGAATACACTCTTGACATCCATTTGGCATAACTAAAAATTCAATGAACACGCATAAGCTAGTAATAAACAGATAGCTTCTAACCTTGCAACCGGAGCAAATGTTTCTTCAAAATAAATTCCTTCTTCTTGATTGAATCCTTGGGCCACCAATCTTGCTTTGTTTCAAATAATTATTCCATTCTCATCAAGTTTGTTCTTAAACACCCATTTGGTACCTATGATGTGTTTGTCACTTGGCCTAGGAACAAGTTCCCAAACTTGATTTCTTTCGAATTGGTTTAACTCTTCTTGAATAGAAATAATCCATTGGGCATCTCCTAAGGCTTCATCAACTTTGGAAGGTTCAATTTGTGAGACAAATGCCATATTCAAGCATGCATCTTTGAGGTTTAGTCTAGTTGCAACGCCTTGACTAATATCACCAATGACTTTATCAATTGGATTATCTCTATGAGTTCTCCATTCCTTAGGTAGATATTTGTCATTTGACTCTTGTTGAATCGGTTCTTCTTGATATTCTATTTGAGTTTCATTGTTGACCTTGGAAGTATCTTCTTGAGGAACTTCTATTAAATCATCATTATCATCATCACACAAAATAATATCCTCCTTAGAGGGGTTAGATTCGTCAAAAGAAACATGCATAGATTCTTCAATAGTTAAAGTTTGTTTATTATAAATTCTATATGCTTTACTTGAAAGAGAATAACCAAGAAATATACCTTCATCCGATTTCTCATCAAACTGACCAAGATTGTCTTTGACATTATTTAAGACAAAGCACTTGCATCCAAAAATGTGAAAATAAGCAATGTTTGGTTTCCTTCCTTTGAAAAGTTCATAAGGATTTTTCTTAAGGATAGGTCTAATATTTACTCTATTACTTACAAAGCATTTCGTGCTTACCGCATCCGCCCAAAAATACTTTGGAAGATTTGAGTCGCTAAACATTGTCCTTGCAAGTTCCACCAATGACCTATTCTTTCTTTCTACAACACCATTTTATTGAGGAGTCCTTGATGCCGAGAAGTTATGAGAGATTCCATTTTCTTCACAAAATTCTTCGAAAGGAGCATTTTGGAATTCTCCACCATGATCGTTTCTTATGGAGGCAATAGTTAGTGATTTCTCATTTTGAATTTGCTTTGCATATTTCTTGAATGCCTTGAATGCATCACTTTTCTACACTAAAAAGAATGTCCAAGTATATCTAGAGAAATCTTCAACAATAACTAAAGCATATATATTACTTCCGAAGCTTCTTGTTCTTGATGGACCAAATAAGTCCATATGCAACAATTGTAGTGGCCTTTAAGTGGACACCACATTCTTAGATTTGAAAGTTGATTTGGTTTATTTCCCCTTTTGACATGCATCACATAACTTATCTTTGACAAACTTTATCTTTGGCAATCCAATAACAAGATCATGCTTGACTAACTTATTTAAATGTTCCATATGAATGTGAGCAAATCTCTTATACCATAGCCATGAATCATTATTGTTTTCCATGAGACATTTTACCTTCAAAGAGAAATCATCAAGGGAAATCATAAATATATTGTTAATTCTTTTACCTTTGAGTTTTACCTCATGTATGACTTCATCTTCTATCAAGCATTCGTCCTTGGTGAACTTAATCTTGAAGTCTTTGTCACAAAATTGGCTTATACTTAGAAGATTATGCTTTAGTCCTTCAACATAAAGTACATCTTCAATGGATGTGAAAGGTGGTGCTCCAACTTTGCCTATGCCAAGAATATTTCCTTTGTTATTATCTCCATAAGTAACATAACCCTTGGCCTTAAGCACTAGACTTGAAAATTTGTTAATGTCTCCTGTCATATGCTTCGAACAACCACTATCTAGATACCATAAATTAGAAGTGGTCTTCAAGCAGTCCTACAAAATAAATTAATTTTTGTTAGGTACCCAAATTGCCTTGGGTCCTTCATAATTATTACCTTTCTTTACCCACACATAATGCCCACTTGCAACACTAAAGTTTATAACATAGCAAGCATTAGGTGTATGGCCAACAATACCACAATAAAAACAAGTAGGCACAAAATTGCTCTTATATCTAGGAACATAAGATTTCTTTTTCACAATTCTTTTATTTTTAGGATAAGGATGCACATTCTTTGGTTTGTTCACCTTCTCTTTGGAAGATTGGTCACTAGCCTTAACAAAAATAGTTTTACTAGAAATTGGTTTGGAAAACTTTGAATAACCAAGTCCACTTATATCATTTGAGTATCTTTGTTGACTAAGGACCTCTTCTAACCTAATTTTTCCTTTCTCATATCTTTCAAGGACCCTTTTTAATTGAACAATTTGGAAATAAAGTTATTCACAATTTTTACATACAAACACTTGTTTTTCTTCACTAATTCTCTTTTGTTTCTTAAATCTACTTTCAATGCGATACCCTTAGATTTCTTTCCATGATGTTCATGTTTTTCAAGTCGTCAAAGTTCTAATTCGTGTTCTTGGAGTTTTCCAAATAATGACGAGGAAGTCATGGTAGAAAGACTTTTCTTTTCCGAAATTGTCGTAACTTTTGGTTGCCATTCTCTAGTCAAGGATCTAAGAACTTTGAGATTTAATTCATCATTAGAAAATATTTTACCAAGTGCAATAAAGTGATTTGTCAAATGTACGAATCTTTTCTGTAAAGCAACGATGGATTCTCCGGGCTGTATTCAGAACATTTCATATTCTTGACTTAATGTATTCAATCTAGATTGTGTAACTTCAGTGGTTCCTTCACGAGTTTCCACCAAAGTGTCCCAATTTTCTTTTGTGGATTTACATTGAGAAATGCGGAAGAATTTATCCATACTTAATGCACTTTGTTATATGTTAATGGCTTTCTATTCATCAAGAACTTTCTTTTTATCATCGTCAGTATAAGAACTTTTAATCTTTAGAGTTCTGACACCATTTTCAACACTCATTGGTCGATGTGGACCATTTTCAACAGTTTCACATATTCCATCTCCTTGTGCTTCTAAGTGTGCTCTCATACGGATTTTCCAAAAGTCAAAATATTCTCCAGAAAATAGAGGGGGCTTGTTGCTACTACCGCCATCTTTAAAAACCGGATTTAAGCTTGTGGAAGCCATACAGGATCTGTAGGAACAAGTTACATATAACTTGCTCCAATGTCAATTGTAAGTTAGGATTGCACCTAAGAGGGGGTGAATTAGGTACTTAAAATTTTTTCCTGAGTTTCAACGATTTTATGTTTTACTTTCTTAAGTGATTACTATGTGATGAAAAACTATAAATGCGAAAAGTAAATGACACAAGGATATATCCTGGTTCCCCTCACAGTCCGAGAGTACTCCAGTCCTCTTTCAACATGAAAGAGATTTTTAATAATGTTAGGACTTAGACAAGACTCTTCCTAGTCTTTTTATACAGACACTAACAAACCACACCAAGAACTACCTCTTGGATTTTTCCACTAAGTCCAATTGAGAACAATCCTCTCACAATGGACCTTTAGTTTCCAAAACTAGGACAACAAGGAATACAACTTCACAATCTTATATCCAACAATCCTGAAAAAATAAGACGTGATACAATAAATCTGAATTTTTACAAGTATTTGATAAGAAGAGTACACTATCATTCTAAGATTGATCTTTTCATTATTATACACAATTTTAATCTCTATCGATGGTGGTATTGTTACAAAGCTGGTTCCTAAACAAATTTTTGATCTCTAGTTTTCTTAGCAATGTAAGATTTCGATGTTTTTGGTTTAAACTCCTATACTTAGGTATAGGTACCTTGGTATTTGTTTCTTCTTCATTGTTGTAGGTTCTAAGGATCAATATTTGTTTGTAGTGGCCATTTTGTGCGTCTTGCATTTTGGTTAGATTGTGGACACTTTGGATCATCGTGTACACTATGGATCCGAAGATTGATCAAGATAAAGGTTGGGAACAAGTAAGAAAATTAAAATCAAAGAGGGAGGTTATCGCGAAAAGATCGATTTGGAAAGAAATTGGAAACAAAGTGATTAATCAAGACTCACGAGAATCATCTTCTTTTTTCTTCACAGAATTTCCAGATTCTTATGAGGCAAAGGATATGTTTAACGTATTTAAGGAATTTGGCTTGGTTCTTGAAGTTTTCATTCCTTCAAGACTTGACAAAAGGGGGAAAAGGTTTGGTTTTGTTAGATTCAAACAGGTGACTGATGAACATCTTCTTGCTATTAAACTGGACAATATTGTCATTAATGGCAAGAAGATATTTGCAAATACACCTAGTTTTCAAAGAGGAGATAGGGTGAATATCATGGAGGATTCGAGATCAAGACCAGAGGTAAAGAACTGGACTAAGAAAGGTGAAACAGTGAATAAAAAAAAAACAAGGTCTTTGGAATGGTAAGAAATCATATGTGGAAATAACTAAAGGTGGTCCGAAGCAGGTACATTCTAATCAGATGCATATGGGAAACAAACCAAGTTTTGCACATCTTATGTTCAACGTTAAAGAAGAGGATTTAGAACGCTTCCAACAAGCATTTGTGGGTGTAATGGAGAAACCGGGAGCGTCTTATGAATTTCAGGAAGCTTTACACATGGAAGGTTACTTCAAAATCAAAGCGACACCTTTGGGCGCGAATTTGGTATTACTAGAAGAAGAAGTTACAGGGGATATAAAGAAGATGGTTGATAAAGATAAAGAATGGATTGAGAAATGGTTTTCTGATATTCACCCTTGGACTCCTTCTGATGTTGATTTTGAGAGGATGACATGGGTAAATATATTTGGACTACCATGTCATGTTTGGGGAGATAACTTATTTAAATTTCTAGCAGCAAGAATTGGGTCTTTTGTTAAAGCAGATGAAGAAACACAGAGGCTTGAAAAGCTTGATGTGGCTAGGATACTCATCAGAACAAAGTTTGCTATAAATTTAAATGAAGTTTGTAACTTTGAAGTTAACAAACATATTTTTCGAATCAAGATAGTGGAAGAAGCACTGGGTTTCTGTTCCAAGAAGACATTCTATTTCAATGGAGATTGTTTAGAGGATAGCTCTGAGGTGGACTCCTTTGATAGTGAGGTGGAAGAGACGGTGCAGGAAGAGAATGAACTGGTGGATAATAACTTCAAGATAATTCATGATACCAATGTAGCAGATGGAAAGTTGGGTCATAATGTTGGATAAGGTGGGAGTTTTAATAAAGTACTTTCAAGGGCACGAGTTACAGAAAGGAAGACCTCTGATACACGTTTGGATAAACAATTAGAGTTGGAGGATAATCATGAGTGTATTGGGACCCACTCTGACATAGATTTAATAGCAGATGATGATATCTATTCTGTAGGTCTGCATAAAGGTGTGCAGAAAACATGTCAAATCGTACAGGATACACTGCTGCCAAGAGATAGTGAGGATATTGATCGGTTACCATTTCTACTATGTTTCTGTCACTTATTCGGCATTAATCCATAAAATCGGTAGCACTTTGTTTGTCTTTTCATTGTTTTTCAATTCAATTTTACTTGTCGTATTTTATTCTCGCATTTTATGATTTGTTGTTTTATTTAAATTACGTTGCATTTTATGCTTTAGTTTAGTAGTTTTCAATGGTTTCAGGTCTGAGTGGAAAAGCCCAAAGGACTCGTGCGAAGAAAATGGACGTTCCGGGGATTTATAAGAGTTTTTGGAATGAAGCAAAGGATGCCTGGACCTAAAATTTAACAAACATGGAAAAATATTGGGTAACCAAGTTCCTTGTCTGTAATATGTTGTAGTTCTCTTCACTAGCTTTCCGGCGCTTCGAACGGGGACCAAAACAGACTTACGGATCAAAAGTTATGATCGAAACAATTTCGGTTATAAAATCCAGCAAGCTGACACGGCCGACAGTGTTGGCTGACACGGCCCGTGTCAGCTTTGACGCTGATGTTCTAATTTTTTCCATATTTTCTCCCTATATTAAGTTGTGGGGGCACTTTGGGTATTTCCTATCGATCTGGGTGAATTGTGACTTTTTAGACTAGTTTTTGGAAGAAGAATAGGGACTTTTGACTTTACGAAGAATTTAGAAGAGTTGGAGGCGATCAAGGAGATTGGGAGAAGACGATCGTTCATGAGTGGAAGCGATTGAAGAATCAGTTTTCCTCCGATCAAATTGTAATGTCTATCTTTAATTTTCTTTTTGTTTTTGTTCTTAATACTATGAGAGGCTAAACCCCCCAATGTCAGGGGGGTGTCCCTGATTTTCCCTGTAATGACAATTTTCCCTTTGCAATAGAAATTTCACTGCTTTCTCATAGTCATGTTTATCATATAATGTTCTTAATGCTTGTCCATATTGGAAAATAGGATTTGATTTACGGTTAACCTTAGGTCGGACAAACCACTGTTAACGCTTTTTATACGATAATACTATAGTAGATATCGCCTAGGAATAGGGATACCCTATAGTAACCGTAAAGCTTTTGATAAAAATAAGTGCTTGGTATTCTTTCTATACCGCTAAGGAATTGGGGTATAGGGAGAATACCAAAGGTTTTTCTACTAAGGAATTAGAGAGAAATATTCTTAAGAGCCGGTAATGATTAGTTTAAGCGATGATTTTGAAAAATAAGGATTGTTATTATTATAAGGAATTTCATACACCTTGCCCAGACATGTTTCTCATATTTGTTTAAGTCATGTTTACTCTTTCTGCTTATTTGCTCAATAGTTATTATAATTTTTATAACAAACAAACCCCCAAAGGCATTTTTGTTTAATTGAAATAACATCTGCACTTACAATTACACGCAGTCCTCGAGAGATCGATTATGGGGATAACCCCAACTATTACTACATCGGTAAAAATAGTACACTTGCTATTTTTTCGATCAAGTTTTTTGCGCCGTTGCCGGGGACTGCCAAATTATAAGTGTCGATTTTAATTCAATTGGAATTTTGTCACTCTGTGGCTAAAATTGATTCTTGTTATTTCTATTTCTATTTTTATTTTTTTTTTATAACTTTTGGGATTATTACTATTACTACTAATCTGCGTCTAACCTTTTATGCGAGGAGAATCCTCAGCAAATTTTCTTTTTGACGCAGAAATTGAAAGAACGCTACACGAGAGGCGTAGGCAAGCAAAACTTGCAGCGACTGAAGCTGAACCTTCGGAGCACTCAAACTCAGGTTCAGAATCAGACAAAGATACAGTGACCATGGCTGCAAAGCAACCAACAGAGAGACTCCTCAGGGATTACGGAGTAGCACATACATCGGCTGGTCGGTTAAAAATTGTGAACTTACCAGCGAATGTGATGAATTTTCAGCTGCATCCGAGCACCATCACTCAGCTTGAGAGGAGACCTTTCACCGGAAAGGTTAATGAAGATGCCAAAAACATTTACAAAGGTTTCTGACTATGAGCACCACTCTCAAGATTGAGGGACACACCGAGGAAGCAAAAAAGTTGAGAATGTTTCCTTTCACTCTTTCAGAAGATGCTGAAGAGCGGTTCTACTCATTACCGGCTGGGAGTATTACCACTTGGGAAGAGATGGAGAAGGCGTTTCTGAATGAGTATTTTCCAGCCTCTCTTTATATCCAAAAAAGATATGATATTGTGAACTTTAAACAGAAGGACAGAGAATCTCTCGGAGACGCATACAAGAGGTTCAAGAAGGTTTTGGTAGCCTGTCCGACTCACAACATGGATCAAACTGAGCAGATGCAGGTGTTTGCCAATGGCCTCCAGATAAAGACTAAGTAACTAATTGATACAGCTGTCGGTGGCTCATCTAATTTTACAACAGCCACTGGTGTCAAAAAGATCATTGAAGCCATAGCTGCTAACGAACATTTGGAGTTATATGATCGAAGTGTGAGTAAATCTGAGGGTGTGATTGACTTGAAGTTGAATAATCAGGTTGTGAAGGTGGAAATCAGATTGCGGCGGAAGTTGAAAGAAGGTTAAAGGCTATGAATGTGGGTACTCAACGTGTGGCACAAGTTCAAACTGGTCAACCCATTAGTTGTGAGATTTGTAGTGGACTCCATTATACTACACATTGTGTTGTGACCCCGCAACAAATTGAAGAGACCAAATTCCTAAAGCAGAATAACCTCTACGCTCAGACTTATAATCCAAGGTGGAAGAATCATCCTAACTTCTCCTGGAAGGACCAGAATCAACACCAATATCCACAGCAGCAACAGGCTCCCCAAAAAGCACAATGGGAGATTGCCATTGAGAAGATGGCAACTCATAACATGCAATTTCAGGAAGAGACCTGGAATAGTTATAGGAATACTACAGCCTCCATAAAGAATTTAGAGGTTCAATTGGGTCAGATAGCTCAACAAGTTGCAAATTCTCAAGCACCAGGCGCTAGAGCTGTCAAAATAGGCTACCCGGCCCTAAACGGGTCGGCCCTGATGGGCTCGGGCTTTTTAGGACTGAGCTAAAAAAGCTCATTTTTAATACGGGCTCGAAAATTACTACCCGAGCCCGGCCCTAGATGGGCTTCGGGCTACCCAGCCCTAAATGGGTTTTTTTTAATAAAAAATAAAAATAAAAATGTCACAATATTTAATATAAATAAAATAAAAATATATATTATTTTAAACATAATACATTTTAATAATACATTTTTAAGTCCTATATTATTTTTTATCAATACTATAATGTGTTTTTAAATACAATACATGTATAAATTGTATAAAATAATACTCGAATATTTAACATAAGGGAAACTAATAGAATACGAGAAAAAAATGTTGATTATATTAATGCATAATATTTAAAAGGGATATATTGAATAGAATATATATAAAATTTAGTGAGGTGAGAAAAATCAATGTGTTATTTTGGATTAAGATAATATAAGTATTAGTATATTTTTTTAAAATTTATAGTGATATGGGCCTAATGGGCTACCCACGGCCCATATGGTCTAGCCCTAATGGGTAGCGGGTTTTTTAGGGCTGGGCTAAAAAGGCCCTGAAAAATATGGGCTCTAAATTTAAGGCCCAAGCCCTATGATTCTTCGGTCCTGGTGGGCTAGCCCATTTTGACGGCTCTACCAAGCGCCCTCCAAAGCACCACAATCCCCAATCCGAAGAATCATGAGAATGTCAATGTTGTTACCACTGAAAGCCAAGAAGTTGTGGAAGAAGAAGCCAGGCCAACCAAAGGGAAAAGAAAAGAAGCGGCTAAACCTAAGATCAAGTTACCGTACCCCTCAAGAGCGACAAAGAAGGAGACACAAGAAAAAGACTTTGAGAAATTCAGCTCTTTGTTCAAAAAGTTAGAGATTAACATGCCCTTCTTTGAAGCACTTGGACAAATGCCTCTATACAAGAAATTCATGAAGGAGGTCATTGGAAAAAAGAAACCTAGTGGAGAGGAGGTAAAGAGTCTAAGTGAGGAGAGTAGTGAGGAATCACAAGGTAGGAGAATTCCAATCAAACGGAAAGATCCTGGTTCTGTGTCAATCCCCTGTACCATAAAGGACATAATGTTTAAGAGAGTCTTGATTGATTCGGTTGCTAGCGTGAGTCTCATGTCCCTCTCAATTTTCAAAAACTGAGTATAAAGAAAATAAGTGAAACGGGAACAAATCTGAAGTTTGCCGACCTCACAACCAAACGGTCATACGGTTTAGCAGAATATGTGCTTGTGACTATTGATAACTTCACCTATCTAGTAGACTTTGAGATCATTGATCTACCTGAGGATGAGGAGACGACTATCATACTGGGTTGACCATTCTTGATGACTAGTCAGTGCAGTGTAGATATTGAGGTTGGTGCTTTAACCTTGAAATATTTTGAGGAAGAAGTAACCTTGAAAGTGTTGGAACTCGAGAAGCAAGGTCAATAGGAAAGTAATCACCCAGCAGTTGGAATGATCCGAACAGTGGGAAAAAGCAAAAGCTCAAAACCACTTCTTGAAAAAGTCTCTGGAATAATCCATCAGGTTGCACCATCTGAGTCATCTATTGCACCGAGTAAGACTCCAAAATCCAATCAAGAAGTCAATAAGAGGAAGAAACATCAAAGAAAGAAGAGAAAAAACATCAAAGGAAGAATGTGGAAGTTGGACGTGAGTTGAATCACAATGTAGCTAATATTCCCGAATCTGACTAGTGCTTTGTTGGGGAAAGGTTAAGCAACAAAACGTGTAAGCTGAAGTACCCTCCATAGCAATGGGGAGTGACCCGTCGAGCCATGCGACGTTAAACGAAGCGCTTCGTGGGAGGCAACCCACAAGTTTTATTTCTTAGAGTTTTTGTTGTGTTTCAAGTTTAATTAGGTACACTCACACTCTTCTAATGTAAAAAAAAATTTTACAGTAGCCTGACACGGCCCCCCGTGTCAGCCCTCATGTAGCGAAAATAAATAAATAAATAAAAATATTTTTTTTTATAGTAGGCTGACACGGCCCCCTGTGTCAGCTGACACGGCCCGTGTCAGCCCTACTGTAGCACAAAAAAAAATAAAAATAAAATTTCTCTTTCTTTGTCCCTCCGCATTGATGCTCTGTGAGTTCCCCTCTCTAGCTTGTTCTAAAACATTGAGGTCAATGTTTAGTTCGTGTGGGGGGGGGGGTTATTGCTTTTAGTATTTTTATTTATGTTATTCCATCTTCGTACCGTTGATTGGTGTGTTTTGTATTTCGTGTGTTACAGATTGAAGGTATTCGTGTCGGATGAATGAGGAGACTTATAATTAGTAGATGAAAAGGCACAACCCATACTTGCTCTCCAGGATACCCCCGAAAGTTGGTGCTGCTGAGGTGGATGATTGGACGCAACTTTCCAACACTGGACTGATACGGGAATACTGTGCACCTGAGACAGAAATGATGCGACATTAAACTAAAGGTACCTTGGAATTTGTCAGTATGCCGAACTTGGTGAGGATCATAAAAAGCCAAACACCTTATCATCATGAGAGTTCGTCAAATATGTCTCTGTCACTCTTAGTTTGCATACTCGTCTGTTGGAGTTTCAATGCACACATATACACACTGAGGCACTTGTTTGTTTTTAATCCTGAGCCTTTCCAGCCTATTTTTTTTTGTTATCCTTCGTTAACCCCCTCGAGCCTTCTTCCTTTTGTTTGTTTATTAACCGCATAATTAAATCTTGAGCCCAAACACTCCCTCACCCTGCTCAGATAAGTGTTGTTGATTTTTGATCTGTGAAAAATTCTAAGTTTGGGGTTTAGATACGTTTAAGAACTAGGTAAGTGCAAAAAGAAAAAAAAAGAAAGAAAATTCAGGGAAAAAAAAAAAGAGAAAAGAAAGAAAGAAAGAAAAAGAGAAGTAGAATAAAGCACTTACCTAGAGGAGGATTTATCTTGAAGAAGTCAAAAAGTAAGCTCAAAGAAACAATTGAGTGTAAACTAAAGAATCCTAGTAAAATGGTGTCTGATACCCTTGATTGTGAAACAGAACAAATACCATAGTGATTAGAATGACGACACTGAGTCTGAGCTAAAAACCAATCGTTTTTCCATTTTGTTTGTTTATCCCTCCTTGTCCCTAAGCCCCGTAACAACCATAAAAGCCCTAAAAAAGTGTGTGTTGTGTGCGTTTGAGATGAAAATAGATGTTGTTCAAGCTTATGAGTTGACTTTGCATGCTATGATTATTGAGTGTAAACACTGTAACCCGAGAGATTTGGTGAGAGTGTGATAAGCTGACAGGTAAAGAGGTACTTTGATGTGGAAGTGTAGCGGACCGTCAAAATTCAGGTAAGAAGGAAATATTGAAAGAAAAGTGGAAAGATAGTCGCGAAAGATCTCAACGGTGTTGTGGTAAGATAATTTTGATTAATTCGGGGGTGACCTTTCTACTGTCTCGAGCATTACTTGAGGACAAGCAATGAGATAAGTTTGGGGTTGTGATCGGTCACCATTTCTACTATGTTTCTGTCACTTATTCAGCATCAATCCATAAAATCGGTAGCACTTTGTTTGTCTTTTCATTGTTTTTCAATTCAATTTTACTTGTCGTATTTTATTCTCGCATTTTATGATTTGTTGTTTTATTTCAATTATGTTGCATTTTATGCTTTGGTTTGGTAGTTTTCAATGGTTTTAGGTCTGAGTGAAAAAGCCCAAAGGACTCGTGCGAAGAAAATGGAAGTTCCGGGGATTTAGAAGAGTTTTTGGAATGAAGTAGAGGATGCCTAGACCTAAAATTTAACAAACATGGAAAAATATCGGGTAACCAAGTTCCTTGTCTGTACTATGTTGTAGTTCTCTTCACTAACTTTCCGGCGCTTCGAACGGGGACCAAAACAGACTTACGGATCAAAAGTTATGATCGAAACAATTTCGGTTATAAAATCCAGCAAGCTGACATGGCCGGCAGTGTTGGCTGACACGGCCCGTGTCAGCTTTGACGCTGATGTTCTGAATTTTTCCATATTTTCTCCCTATATTAAGTTGTGGGGGCACTTTGGGTATTTCCTATCGATCTGGGTGAATTGTGACTTTTTAGACTAGTTTTTGGAAGAAGAATAGGGACTTTTGACTTTACGAAGAATTGAGAAGAGTTGGAGGCGATCAAGGAGATTGGGAGAAGACAATCGTTCATGAGCGGAAGCGATTGAAGAATCAGTTTTCCTCCGATCAAATTGTAATGTCTATCTTTAATTTTCTTTTTGCTTTTGTTCTTAATACTATGAGAGGCTAAACCCCCCAATGCCAGGGGGTGTCCTTGATTTTCCCTGTAATGACAATTTTCTCTTTGCAATAGAAATTTCACTGCTTTCTCATAATCATGTATATCGCATAATGTTCTTAATGCTTGTCCATATTGGAAAATAGGATTTGATTTACGGTTAACCTTAGGTCGGACAAACCACTGTTAACGCTTTTTATACGATAATACTATAGTAGATATCGCCTAGGAATAGGGATACCCTATAGTAACCGTAAAGCTTTTGATAAAAATAAGTGCTTGGTATTCTTTCTATACCACTAAGGAATTGGGGTATAGGGAGAATACCAAAGGTTTTTCTACTAAGGAATTAGAGAGAAATATTCTTAAGAGCCGGTAATGATTAGTTTAAGCGATGATTTTGAAAAATAAGGATTGTTATTATTATAAGGAATTTCATACACCTTGCCCTGGCATGTTTCTCATATTTGTTTAAGTCACTTTTACTCTTTCTGCTTATTTGCTCAATAGTTAGTATAATTTTTATAACAAATAAACCCCCAAAGGCATTTTTGTTTAATTGAAATAACATCTGCACTTACAATTACACGCAGTCCTCGAGAGATCGATTCTGGGGATAACCCCAACTATTACTACATCGGTAAAAATAGTACACTTGCTATTTTTCCGATCAGATATCTCTAGTAAATACCTTGATAACGGGAACTCCAATGAAGTTGCAAATGGAATTTCAAATGAATCCATTCGTGAGAAAGTGAATGGGTCAGACCACGTTGTTGATAGTGGGCCTAAGTCTCAAGCTCCAGTGTGCATTAACAAACTGATTAGAAAGAAGAAATCTTTGGGGGACATCTACAGGAATCTAAAAATTCCTTATACACCTTCTTACTATTCCACTCTCCTCTTAGCTGATAAACAAATACACATTCCATCAAGGTCGCTGGTTCGTGAAAGTGGAACATTACAGAAGATATAAATGATTCAATTTCAAAGTTCTCAGAAGACTTAAATAGGGGAAGTTCCAGATCCATTAGAGATGAAGAGGTACTTCGAAGCAATTCCAGAATCAAGAAAAAACTGGCAGATCTAACTAATAGAGTATGGGATTCCATCAAGAGTTTGGGAATAGAAGCTGAAGAAGATGAGGAGGCTTTTAAGTCCCATAATTCGTAATTTGGAAGAGGAAGAAAGAAAATCCAAGAAAGGTAAGAAGGTGTCAGCTACTGATTCTTTATGAATATTGTCACGTATAATGTTAGAGGGTGTGGTAGCTTGATTAAGAAACGAAAAATTCGAGATATGTTGAAGAAAGGTGGGGCTGACATAGTTTTTATTCAAGAAACTAAATGTGATCTTATGACTGATGCTATTGTTCATAAAATTTGGGGCAACGAAAATTGTCTTTGGTCGGCTACAAAGTCAGAAGGTATGTGTGGAGGGATTCTTACCATATGGAGGAAAAATGTTCTTGATCCTATTTGCAGCTACAGAGGAAAAGGATACTTGGGTTTGAAGGCTTTTTGGAATAATAAACTATGTTACTTTTTCAATATTTATTCATCTTGCAACAATACTGAAAAAAGAGATCTTTGGAGCCACATTTTGAGTCTTAAGTCTAACTTGGAGGTAGGAGAGTGGATAATTGGTGGAGACTTCAACACAATAAAATGAGCACGAGAAAAAAAAGGTAGTGGCTACCATAACAAAAAACTGATGAAAGAATTCCAAGACTTTATTCAATTGACTGGATGTGTAGATTTGATGACAACTTAAAATAAATTCACTTGGTTCAGCCCATCAGGTAACGCTTGCAGCAGACTTGACCGCTTCCTCATTTTGTTTGAATTATTGAATGATTAGAATGTGGCTTGTCAAAAAGTGGGCCTGCGTGACATATCTGATCATAGACCGGTTTGTATCTCGGTTAGAAACGTCAATTGGGGTCCCAAACCCTTTAGAACCCTTCAATGCTGGTTTCAACTCCCTCAATTTCTGAAGTTTGTCAAACAAGTTTGGGAATCTGTTAATTTTCATGGCAGTTGTATGTATGTTCTGTCCAAGAAACTTCAATTTCTCCGTTCAAAACTCAGGTGGTGGAATATGAACGTATTTGGTTGGATAAATACCAATATTGAGGAGAACACAGAGATTTTAAATAAGGATGAAGAAGAGCTTGCCGAGAATGAGGATATATTAGATTCTCATGTACTAACTAGTCGCAATGCTGCAAAAGATGAGTTATGGAAATTACTTAGGATTAAAGAAAGCCTTCTTCATCAAAAAGCTCGAACCAGATGGATTGAGGAGGGAGACCGGAATACTAGCTATTTTCATTCTGTTATTAAATATCGTAATTTGATGAATACTATCGCTAAGGTAACAGTCGATAATAGAGTTCTTGAAGATGTAGCAGGGGTGAAAGAAGGGATCGCTAGCCATTTTGAAAAAAGGTTACGCTCGACCAACAAACCTTTACCGCGTATGAATTCTGATTACTTCAAGGTTTTATCAGATCTGGATAGAGTCACAATTAAAGAAAACTTTGAGTGTACTGAAATTAGAGAGACAGTTTTTCAGTGTAAGGGTGATAGAAGTCCGGGTCCGAATGGATTCAACTTAGAGTTTTTTCAGAAATGTTGGGATATTATGGGTCACGATTTTAAAAATTGTATCAAGGAATTTTTCCTTGATGGCAAGCTCCCTAAGGTTCTATCTTCTTCTTTCCTTGTTCTTATTCCAAAAAATGAGGCCCCTAGAAATCTTGATGATTACCGTCCGATTTGCTTAGTTGGCTGTGTGTATAAGGTGATAGCAAAGCTTCTGGCTGGAAGGTTAAAACTTGTCATGGATAGTATAATCTCTTCATCCCAGACTGCTTTTGTTGCAGGAAGAAATTTACTTGATGGGGTGTTATCCTTGAATGAGATTGTGGACTATTCAAGAAGAAGCAATTTCAAGAGCTTAATCCTTAAAGTTGATTTCACAAAGGCTTACGACTGTGTCGAGTGGCCCTACATTTGTCAGGTGATGAATTTCATGGGTTTTGGCAACAAATTTATGCGTTGGCTAGAAGGAACAGTTATCAAAAGTTTTATGTTTGTTCTTGTTAACGGCAGCCCTTCTCGAGATTTCAAAGTTTCTCGAGGGCTTCGACAAGGTGACCCTCTATCACCTTATCTCTTTGCCATTGATGCGGAAGGATTAGCGACATTGATGAAAAAGGCTGAGGAAGTTGCTTTATTCCATGGTATCAAGATTAATCAGAAGGATACATTTAATTTACTTCAGTACGCAGATGACACAGTCATAGTTGGAGAAGGTACTTGGAACAATCTTTGGGCAATCAAAGTGATTATGAGAGGATTCCAACTGATGTCGGGCTTAGAGATCAACTTCAACAAGAGTAGTTTAGTTGGTTTTGGTGTTGAAGAAACTTTTTTGAAGGCTGCTGAAAGATTTCTAGCCTGTAAAATCCAAAAGTGTCCTTTTAAATTTCTCGGTATTCAGATCGGTAGATTGATTTCCTTTTGGAAACTGGTCATAGAGAAAGTTTAAGCCAGATTAGCTTCATGGAAAGGAAGATTTATGTTCATTCGCGGCAGAACTACTCTAATAAAATCGGTGCTTACAAATCTCCCAATCCACTATATGTCATTTTACAGGATGCCAAGCAAAGTTATCAAGATCTTAACATCAATACAAAGAAGATTTCTATGGAATAGGTCTCCTATAAAAGAAGATATAGCTTGGATTAAATGGAACATGGTATGTAAATCGAAGGAGTTTGGGGGCCTTGGCATTATGGATATTTGTTGTTTGAATGAAGCTCTTTTAGCTAAATAGATTTGGAAGTTTACTAGTCTAGGAGATTTCATTTGGCTTGACATTCTTCATGCTAGATATGGTACATTTTTGCCGTCACTGGTTCGTGGTGATTTTCCACCGGGTTATGTTAAACCATCCTTATGGTGGCGTGACATTTGCTACCTCTCCCGTGCTTTTGGAGATGATTCGTTTTTCAGAAACATTTCTTGTACAGTAGGGAATGGTGAGGCGACCTCGTTTTGGTCTTCGACGTGGTGTGGTCGTGATTCTTTGGATTCTCTTTTCCTGAATTGTACAATGTTGTTACATATCCCAGGAGCTTGATTGCTGACAATGGTACCTAGAATGGTGATATTTGGAATTAGAATGTTGTGCTCCAAGAGGCTAATCATGAGCAGGTCATTATGCAACAGCAGATAGGTTTACTAAATTTACTGCAGGAGGTGGTACTGTGCAAAGATGTCAAGGATTGTCTTCATTGGAAACGAAATTCAGACTCATCTTTTTCTATCCATTCTGCTTTTGATTATTTGGCTCATATTAATTTACCCCCTGATAACTTATAGCTGGTCTTTTGGCTGCTTTTAAATTAATATGGGCTGCTTCATCATCTCTCAAAACAGTGGTTTTTGGCTGGTGTCTTCTTCATGATCGTCTTCCTTCGCGGGATAATTTATGCGCTCGCGACATTATTTCCTCCCCTCATGACAAGGTCTGTCCGTTCTGTTTTCAGGTTGAAGAGAATGCTACTCATCTATTGTTTCGCTGTAGAAATTCAATCATTGTTTGGAGAAGGATTATTGAGTGGCTCGGGGTATCGGTGACTTTAAACGGATCGGTGGTGGATCATCTTAGGATTTAGACGTCTTCTTTATACTCAGTTGGTATTGCTATTAAAAATGCGGTTGGTTTATGGCTTGTTATATGTTGGAGCATTTGGAACGTTAGGAACAATGTTTTGTTTAATGACGAGATTTGGAACGATGATAACATAATTCATAAGATTGTGCACTTAACTTGGAGGTGGATCGATAAACAATCTAATTTTACATGTAATTATTATGATTGGTTCAAATCACTGGTTGACTTTTTGTAATGGTGATTTCATAGTAGGATATTTTTGTATCTGGGTTAGGATACCCCTTTGTATCCTACATTGAATATATTTTGCTTATTAAAAAAAAAATCTCTATCGATTTTCTCTTTATTTTAACTTCCCCTTATATTTTGAAGAGCAAGAAAGCTCTTGCTTTAACAATCTACATTCATTAATGATTAATATAAATAAATGAGAAAACTTTATTAAGGCTAAATATAAAAGAGTTTGTGACAAATTTTCTCTTTGCTAAATATAAAAATATGCGGCATAAATGTTTAATATGTAAAACATAAGGCAAACATTAACAAAAACAAAATTAATTTAAAACGAATTCGTATAAAAAAAACATGATATTCAATTGTTAGATATACATACAAACTTCTAAGTACTATAGTGTTGAAAAAAGAAAACAAGCTTTTATAGAAAATGAATGAAAATTTTAGGTATACGGAGGATAATGATGGATAACCGTTAAGATTTAAATTAAATGTTTAAATCTGGTTCGCGACGATTGATCCTAACTGGTATTTATACCAACGTTTCCGAAAGCAAAACTCAAACCTATTCGCGCTCTCTTTTCAATGTCATATTTTCTCTCTTCTCTTTCCGCCATGTCTCAACAGCAACAACAACAACGCGTAAATCCAAAAATCTGGCAGGCATGCGCCGGAGATTCCTTCACCGTTCCGAAACTCAATTCCAAAGTATACTATTCCCCTCAAGGTCATTTAGAACATGTCTGCCCTAACACTCCTAACACTCAAACAATCCATGGTTGCCGTCCGATGATTCTCTGCACAGTCTCCGCCGTCGATCTACTTGCAGATTCTGAAACTCATGAAGTTTTCGCAAAATTACTCCTCACTCCCGTAACCGGAAGTGTTGTTCCTCTTGAGACTAGAAACGAAGAGGATGGTGATGAGATTGTATCTTTTGCTAAGACTCTAACCAACACTGATGTTGAAAGCAGAGATAAACTCTACGTGCCTGTGGCCTGCGCCAACTTGATCTTCCCAGCGCTCCCACAGCTTGAATCTAGAAAGCAATCACTGTTTCAAGATCTCTTCCTTACGGACGTTTGCGGTGTAGTCTGGAAATTTCGCCACGTCCACTGTAAATTTAGCCAACACCTGTTCACCACAGGTTGGAGTCCATTTGTTGGTAAGATGAAACTGGTCGGCGGCGATACTATTGTGTTTATTAAAAACTCGACTGGAAGTATATCCCTTGGAATTCGCAGGAAAACAAGGTTTGCTGCTGCTGCTGCCGCTGCCAAAATAACTGAAAAGGAAGTTAATATGGCAATAGAATTGGCAGGGAAAAACGCAGCGTTTGAGGTTATGTACTATCCGACGGTTGGTGGTTGTGATTTTGTTGTTGGAGCAAAAACTGTGGAGGATGCAATGAAGGTTAATTGGATTTGTGGGATGAGAGTTACACACACGGTGAAGAATGACGATACTTCCAAGGGATGCTTCATTTTTGGTGGTATAATATCTGCAATCTCCCATCCTTCAACTCATCCATGGCGCATGCTTCAGGTATTTCTAATACAATTGAAGTCTTTTGATTGTGATTCTTACACTCTTAATTGATATATCAAATGGTTGTGATTCTTACATTTTTCTTGTCAATATTGTAGGTTGAATGGGATGAACCTTATGTCCCTGAGAATCTAAAGCATTTAAGTCCATGGCAGGCTCAAGTTATTGATTGTAACACACCTATACCAGATATACAATTCCCTCCAACAAAAAAGTTGAGAGGTGCTCAAGGTTCAATAATGTTATTTGGTCAGAGGATACAACCTATTGAAAGTGATTTAAATGATTCTGATATCAATGGAGACGATGGTTGTAAGAGGAACAATGACGTTGAAGACATTGATAAAACTTAAGCCATTACAAAGTAGTTATGCAAATAATAAAACATACATGTACATTCATTCTGATTAATTGAAATTTTACTATAAAAATTATGGAATCATTTAATTTTGTTTTATTGATGAATTTATAGTTTGTGATAACATAAATCTATTTTACTAATAATTGTGTGATAATAATTAAACCGCATTTTAAAAAAATATATGATAAGGATTTCATCTTTGTTTAGATCATGATCTTCAATGCTTCATATTCAATCCAAGCTCCTGAATTGCTTAATGAAAGATTGTCTCTATTAACTAACACTCCAGAAAACATAGAAAACATTTTGATTATACTTTATGTTTATAGTTGATCAAAACAGAGTCTGTACTGTGACGGAAGGAGAGTTTTATTTATGACTTAAACTTGCATGATTTGTTATTATTTTCTTTTTAAGAAAATTATTTGCTATTGTTTTGAACTTTGAAGGCTTGAGTTGCAATCTCATTGTATTTACTTTCACCTGAAGTTTTTTCTCCCTTTCCATTAATTGCAGCAATTACACAATCTTGTGTCGTTTGCTGGATCTTATTAAAGTATAGCTTTTACTGTTTACTTTAGTTTTTTCTATAGCCGTAGTGCTGGAAATAAGACCTTTTGTGTTTATAAAAAATGTGTGAGAATATTAGAGGCTTAAAGAAAAATTTGATAGATAGAAGAATTTTTTATGGAAGAGAGAACTTTGTATTTTTGCTTGATACAAAAGTGTAAAATTACATCTCTATTTATAGTACTCTAAGGAGAACTCTAGACACACTAATTCTAGAGAGTTCTCAACTCTAGGACTTCCAAGAGTATTCTAGAAAATATTACAAACCTAAGAAATATCTAGACATTCCAAACATTACAAGAGTTTTCTAGAAACATTAATTAAAATTACCTAAACCCAAAATAATTAAGCCCAAAAATCCAAACAATATGTTTAGGCCAAAATCATGTTTAATCTTTCAACATTCTCCCTTAAACTTGATTTGTGATTCCAAGCATACTCCTTAGCTTCGTGAAAATTTTCAGCTTGAGTGGCTTGGTGAAAATGTCAGCAACTTGATCTCGAGACATCACACACTTCAACTTCACCTTGTACACCCATCTTATTCCAATTGCTTTGTGTCCTCGTGGAAGTGTAGTAAGTTCCCACGTATCATTCTTTGTGATTGACTTTACTTCTTCATCCATGACGTCTCTCCACTTTACGTTTTCAACAGCTTCTTGATAACTTAGAGGCTCGCAATCACCAAAAAGACAAAAGAGGTTAATGTTATTTTGGGTTTCGGTTAGGTTTCGGTTACCTCATAAAGCTCTTCAATGCTCCTTAGTCGTGGTGTCCTCTCACTTGAGCTTGTTTCATCCAACCTTGGTGTCGGTGAGGCAGGTGGTGTAATATGTTCCTCTATCATTGGTTATTCCATTTCATTTTCTTCTTCTTCTTCAAAGTAAGAAAGAAAATCGTACCTGTCTTCTTGAACACTCCAATCCCAACAATCTTCTTCTTCGAACTCCACGTCACGACTTATGACAATCTTTCCACTATTTGGATTATATAGCTTGTACCGTTTGGATCTTGAGTCGTAACCCACAAATACATATTTCTCACTTTTATCATTGAACTTTGTTCTCCTTTCAACAGGAACGTGGGTATAGGCAATGCTTCCAAACACTTTGAGGTGAGAGATCCCTGGCTTCCTTCCACACCATGCTTCTTGTGGTGTCTTCTCATGCACACGTCTTGTTGGGGAACGATTTGTCAGGTAAACCGCACATGCCACAGCTTCAGCCCAAAACTCTTTCGGCATCTTCTTACTCTTAAGCATGCTTCGCACCATATTAAGTATGGTCCGGTTCTTTCTCTCTGCTACTCCATTTTGTTATGGCGATCTTGGCACTGTTAATGGGCGGCGGATTCCATGGTCTTCACAATATTTGTTGAACTTATTTGAAGTAAACTCTCCTCCTCGGTCAGATCTCATGGCCTTAATGGAAATACCACTTTCTTTCTCCACGAGGGCTTTGAACTTCTTAAAGTTTTCAAAAACTTCTGACTTCTCCTTCAAGAAATAAACCCACGTTTTTCTAGAATAATCATCAATAAAGAAGAGAAAGTATTTATTCTTACCAAAATAGTTTGGATTGATTGGTCCACAAACATCAATGTGTATGAGCTCTAGCGGTTTTGTCGCTCTTGACGTTGATTCCTTTGGAAAGCTTTTTCGGAATTGCTTCCCAATTAGACATCCTTCACATAGTTGGTCTGGGTGGTTTATACTAGGTAAGCCTCTAACCATCTCTTTCTTTGACAAACGTTCTAGACTGTCAAAGTTGAGGTGTCCAAATCATATATGCCATAGCCACGAAGAGTCGGTATAGCAGGCCTTGAGACACTTTTCCACATCATTTTGAATGTTCAAGATGAACATTCTATTCTTTGACATAGGCACCTTAGCAATCAAGTTATGTTCATAATCTCTTAAGAAAAGGCTATGTTCTTTCAAGTGGATGTCATAGCATTTCTCTAATAATTGTCCCAAGCTCAAAATAATATTCTTTATGTTAGGAACATATTAGACATTGGATATGAATTAATGACTCACATTCTTCAAGCGTATGAGAATTTTACCTTTGCCTTTGACCGGTATCTTTGAGTCACCTCCAAATGAGACATTGTCAGTTGTCGCTTCATTGATCTCTACGAACATGCTTCGATCGCCGCACATATGGTTGCTTGCGCCAGTGTCGAGGTACCACTTGTTTCTTTTCTCTTCAACTTGGTTTTGGCACGCGAGCAACACAGTTTCTTCTTCTTCACCTTTTTCTTCTACAAAGTTAGTTTTCTCCAGAACCTTCTTCGAGAATCTACACTCAGATGCGTAGTGACCGATCTTGTTGTAGTTGAAGCACTTGATTTGTGACTTGTCGCGCCTTGACCATGAATTTCCTCTTCCACGGCCTCTTGTTGATTGTGGATTCCAACTTCTTTCTCCGTTGTTGAAGTTGTTGGAGTATTTATTGTAATTGCCTCTTCCTTCTCCTTCATGTCCTCGTCCACGTCCACGATCTTGATCATGACCTCGTCCTCTTTGGATTTTGTGATTCACATAGTTTCCTTCCTTTGCGTTGAGTTGTAGTAGTTGCTCCATAGCCTCCTTTTGTTTAAATTTTCTCTTTTGTTTTTCTTCGTATGCTTCTAAGGAACCCATGAGTTGCTCAAAAGTCATGGTCTTTAAATCCTTATTTTCTTTAATGTTGGTAACAATGAAATCAAAACTTGGATTTAAAGTGCGGAGTATTTTCTCCATGACTTTCACCTCATCAACATCTTCACCATTTCTTTTAAGTTGATTGACTACAGACAATACTCGAGAAAAATAATCAGAAATTGACTCAGACTCTTCCATAAATAAACGTTCAAACTTACCCCTGAGAGTTTGAAGACGAATCTTTTTCACCTGCTCCACTCCTTTGTTACAAGTTTAAAGCTTGTCCCATGCTTCTTTGGTCGTCGTTGCATTGGAGATCTTCTCAAACGTATCTTCATCCACCGATTTATAAATGAGGAAGAGAGCTTTCTTGTCTCTCTTTCTTGACTCCTTCAATGTCTCCTATCCACCTTGTCTTAGCGAGGCTTCATCTTGCTCCTTGAAGCCTTTCTCAACGATATCCCACACATCTTGAGCTCCTAGTAACGCCTTTGATACTCCAATTATCATAGTTGTTCTTTGTGAGAATTGGCATTTGAAAAGGAAAACCTCCATTCGCCATCTTTTAAGGACCTTGAAGCTCTGATGCCACTTTGTTGGAAATAAGACCTTTTGTGTTTAGAGAAAATGTGTGGGAATATTAGAGGCTTAAAGAGAAACTTGATAGATAGAAGAATTCTTTATGGAAGAGAGAACTTTGTATTTTTGCTTGATACAAAAGTGTATAATTACATCTCTATTTATAGTACTCTAAGGAGAACTCTAGACACACTAATTCTAGAGAGTTCTCAGCTCTAGGACATCCAAGAGTATTCTAGAAAATATTACAAACCTAAAAAATATCTAGACATTCCAAACATTACAAGAGTTTTCTAGAAACATTAATTAAAATGACCTAAACCCAAAATAATTAAGCCCAAAAATCCAAACAATATGTTTAGGCCCAAATCAAGTTTAATCTTTCAACACGTACTGCCTTGCCTATTTTATATATAGTTAAATTTTCCATAACTCTTTGTAAGTGTAGAAAATTCAGATTCTAATAATGAATATTGAATATTCTGTCTATTTTTCCAAATATTAATATGGTATCAGTTTAAGATTAAGATTACTCTGAAATATTTTTTTCCGTTTATCTCGCTTCCTTTTTCCATCTCTACCATTTTTTTTATTGTTGTGTCACTTTATCACAAGTGGCTATCTTGTTTTTTCTTTCAAAATTTTTTTCCAATTTTTTGTTACACGTGTTGATTTTTCCCATACCCCTTTTTAGATTACATACATTACTTAAAAAAACTTAAAATACTGACGGAATTTAGAGAGGGATAAAATTCCATCTCTAATAGAGACAAAGTTGGAGATGGAATAAAACAAATTGAGGCAGACATAAATTTTTTAACATTAGAGACGGATCTTAAAGACAAATTATACTGTCTCCAAATATTTCCGTCTCTAAACTCGTCTCCAAGATATATAATTTAGTTTATTGACTTATAATAAATATTCAAATACGGATATTAGAGACGGAAATAATTTATATAATTTAATATTTGTCTCTAGTTCCGTCTCTAAGTTACCATCTATCTAGAAACCGGATTTATCCGTCTCGAAATAAAAACTAAAAATAATAGAATTAATTGATTAGACCGAATTTATTTTGATATTTAAAGTAATAAACATTCAACATTTTAATTTTATTAAATTTTTTAGTTTCATATTCATTTTGTTATTAATTATATATTATAAATTGATTAAAAAGATAGATTTGAAGCAATCATTTAGTGATTGTTTGAGTTAATGAACTCAAGAGGCATGTTCCCATACATTGTGAGTTGTTGTTACTTACGTATTTTTCCTTTGTGCCTTGAGTTAGGAATTGATTATAACCTTGTAGAGACGAGTGGACCCATAAGATAGGGAACCCACTGGGATTATCATCTCACCCCATATTTGTTGATTATTTTCAGGTAGTTTTGAGCAGGTGAATGGTAAGGACAAGATAGCTTAATGTTCTTGCTTCCTTGTGGTTTTGGATGGCTTTCTGCTGTGTAGATATCTCTTTTGAGATCATTCTGTAATAATCTAGTTCCTTGTTTTATTTTGGGCACCATTGTATATATTGTGCCATAGTTATAGTTCTTTTTGGACATGTAATATCTACAATGTTGCCACTAGGCACTTATATGTTTAAGTACCAATATTGTGGTTGTGTATAATATGTAATGCTAGACATGTATTATATATGGTTGTTACAATTGGTATTAGAGCACGTCGAATCCTCGACCTAGCCATGAAATATAATGAATTATTCTTTCTACATCATATGTGTATTGTCATCATTATTCTTGATATCATATTTATAGTATTAAGCATGATCAACTTAATTCTATTTGTATGGCGTTTAGGATCCTAGATGACACACGCAGAGGTCGTGGTAGACCAAAAACTCAGAATTCAGATTCAGAACCACCAAGTGGCGATGAAGGTGTTTAGTGACCTTAATTTGTGCAACAAATGCAGCAGTAACAAAACTAATTCATGCAGCAGATAATGCAATAATTGAATGATGGTCTTCACCCTCAAGCGGTTTCACCTGAAGCTGCAGGTGGTAGTTTCTGGTATTTCGTTCGCTTGAATCCTCTTGAGTTCCATGGGGGTTAGATCATGTGAAGACTCATGAGTGGGTGACCAGCATAGAAAGGATTTTCCAGATAGTAC
This sequence comes from Lathyrus tuberosus, assembly GCA_022829125.1. Classification (NCBI taxonomy): domain Eukaryota; kingdom Viridiplantae; phylum Streptophyta; class Magnoliopsida; order Fabales; family Fabaceae; genus Lathyrus; species Lathyrus tuberosus. Next base: position 4,077,752 of record JALAZF010000358.1, read on the forward strand.
ACTGTAGTGAAGAGAATAAGGTTGTGTTTGCTTCTCACATGATGAGGGGTCCTGCTGTGAGGTAGTGGGAAAATGCTTGACTTTTATGACTAATCAAGGAGTACCCAAGGATTAGGAACATTTTAAGACTACTTTTCTGGAAAAGTATTTTCCTAGCACTTTGAGGAATAAGAAAGAATTTAAATTCCAGCAGCTTAGGCAGGGTGTTATGTCACTAGCTGTATATGCTGAGAAGTTTGAGGATATGGCTACTTACTCTAGGAAGGACGTGTATGCACCATATGATAAGTGGAAAATTGATCAATTTTTATTTGGTTTAAGGGGTGAAATCTCTCATAGTGTATCTCAGAGGGAATTCACTACTTATGCTGAATTACTAAGGCAGTGTTATGTGGCTGAAAATAGTTTGAAGAAGGTTTCAGAAGAAATGGATTAGTATAGGGTTGGACAGAAAGATGAGAGAAGACCAAGTCACCAGTTTAGGCCTAGACCTCAGCCTTTTAAAGGGAAGCAAGTGTGAAATGTAAGATCTACCCCTCATCTTATTTTTCATAGGTGTAATAACACTCATTATGGAAGATGTAACCTTAGAGGGTTGAGATGTTATTACTTCCATGGAGAAGGTCATATGGCTAGGGATTATCCTAAGAATAAGACCCAGGTTCAAGGAAAGAGTATTGGCCGGGTTTTTACTTTGGATGCAAAGAAGGCTAAGGGGAACATTGCTTTGATTGCTGATATGTGTCACATAAATGGTCATCCTTGTTTTATATTGTTTGATTTTGGAGCAACACACTCTTTTATGTTAATTTAATGTATAAAGTGTCTTGGTCTAAAAGAAATTCCTTTGTCTCCTCTTATGTTGTAGAGACACCGTTGATTTGTGAAAATTGTTCGCTATCGATGAATGGTAGAGTTTTTGAAATTGACCTTATATGTTTACCACTTAAGAAGGTTGATGTAGTCTAAGGGATGGATTGGATTTCTTACAATTTAGTGTTTATTGGGTGTGAAGAGTTATTATTTATCATTCCATCTAGTGAAGCTACTTCAAAAAATGTTCTGACTATTATTTTGAAAGGCATGATTAATTTCTTGTTCAAGAAGGAAAAATATGTTCTATTGGTTCTCACCAAGGAATCAGGTGACGATCATAAGGTTACACAAATTCCTATAGTTTGTGAATTTCCAGAAGTTTTCCCCGAGGTTATCACTTTTCTCCCTCCCTAAAGGAAAGTGGAATTCTTTATTGATCTGATACCTGGGACGACCCCAATATTTGTCTCTCCGTATCGCATGGCATCACTCGAGCTGAGAGAGTTGAAGAATCAATTCAAAGAGTTGTTAACCAAGCATTTCATTCGACCTAGTGTTTCACCCCGGAGAGCTCTACTATTACTAGTAAAGAAGAATGATTGTGGTATATCTTAATGCATTTATTATCGCCAGTTGAACAAAGTCACCATTAGGAACAAAAATACCCTACCAAGAATATATCATTTGTTGGATCAATTGAAAGGAGCCTGTGTGTTCTCAAAGATTCATTTGCGATCGGGCTTTCATTAAATCCGAGTTAAGAGTTCTGATGTACTAAAGACCGTATTTTGAACCTGATATGGCCATTATGAGTTCCACGTAATTCCATTTGGAATGACGAATACACATGTTATTTTCATGGATTATATGAATCGGATATTCCAACCTTATTTGGACTAGTTTGTAGTGATCTTTATTGATGACATTATTATTTATCCTCGTACTCCACAAGAGCATATAGAACATCTAAAAATTGTTCTGTCAGTACTACAAGAGAAGAAAATTTTTTCCAAGTTAAGTAAGTGTGATTTTTGGATCACCGAAGTTAAGTTCCTTGGCCATGTCATATCCCAAGGAGGAGTAGCAGTGAATCCATCTAAATTTGAAGCATTTATTAACTAGGAAAGACAGAAGAATGCTTCTGATGTCAGAAGTTTCTTAGAATTGGCGAGTTACTGTCAAAGGTTTATTAAAGGGTTTTCTCAGTTGGCCTTACCAATGACTCGACTTACTCGAAAAGAGATTTCTTTTAGTTGGTTTTTAAAGTGTGAACAAAGTTTTATGAGTTTGAAGGAAAGGTTGACAAATTCTCCTGTTTAAATTATTATTGATCCTAGTAAACCTTTTGAAGTATTTTGTGATGCCTCTAAGAAGGTATTAGGAGGAGTACTGATGCAAGGTGGTCAGGTTGTAGCATATGTCTCTCGTTGGTTGAAGACTCATGAAGAGAACTATTCGACACACGATCTTGAATTAGCAACCGTTGTTTTTACCTTGAAGGCGTGGCATTGCTAATTGTATGGAGTACGTTTCGAAATTTTTAGTGACCACAAGAGTCTAAAATACTTATTTGATCAAAAAGAGTTGAACATGCGACAAAGGAGATGGATGAAGTACTTGAAAGATTTTGATTTTTGAGTTAAAGTACCATCCAGGCAAGGGGAATAAGGTTGCAGGTGCACTAAGTCAGAGAGAGATACACAAAGCTAAATTGATGGTTTTAGAGTATGCTTTGTTTGAAAATTTTTGAGATCTTAACCTTCAGTTTGCTTAGACTCGTAATGGTGTGATAATGGGAAATTTGGATGTTACTTCCAATCTAAGAGAATAAATCCAACAAGGGAAAATGATATATGAGAAGTTGCAAGAGATGTTGATTCAACCATGTTTCACTCAAGCTATATATGGAGTTGTTCTTTTTAATCAAAGTATTTGTTTTCCGAATGATGCAGAGTTGAAAAGAAAAGTTTTGGAAGAGGCTCGTAAAGGTGCATTTACCATAAATCTGGGTTCATCAAAGATGTATCAAGACTTGAAGAAGGACTTGGTTGCCTGGAATGAAAAAGGATATTGTGGAGTATATGTCTTAATGTGTGGTATGTCAGCAGGTAAAGATTGAACATCAGAAGCCAGGTGGTTTGTTGCAACCCTTAGAGATTCTAGTATGGAAATGGGATAGTATTTCAACGGATTATGCAGTTGGTTTACCTCGTACGCAAGGTGGTTATGACTCAATACGAGTGATTATGGATTGATTAACTAAGTTTTCACATTTTCTACCTATGAAAACTACTTAAAAGGCAAGTCATCTTGCACGGCTGTTTATTTCAGAGATTGTGAGATTACATTGTGTCCCCACTAGTATTCTATCAGATAGAGATTACATTATGAAAACTACTTATGGTATTGAGAAACAAGGAGATTCCTCTTGTTAAAGTTTAGTGGGATAAATCACATATGAGAGTTGTTACTTGGGAGCTTGAGTCTGAGATGTGAGAAGCTTACCCTCATCTTTTCCATGTAATCTTTAAAATTTTAGGACGAATTTTTATTTAAGGGGGGGGGGGGAGGATGTAATACCCCGTGTTTCCGTAAATACTCAAATTCATATCAGTTGAGATCAACTGAGTTCATATGAGCTCTGAAAGTCATTAGTTGTGTAAGTTATGTGGTTTTTGGATTGGCAACATTTTGGTAAAACATGTTGTCAGCAAGATGTTAAGCCAGATGTTCTGCTATTAGAGTCAGACATCATGTTCAGCATAATGTTGTGACATGTGCCAGGACATGTTATACCAGAAAATTAAGGCATGACTATTTTGGTATTTTAAGTGTGAGTTTTGAGTGTAATTTAATTCACACGTTATTATTATAATTATCCATGAGAGGATTTTTTAGGAACTTCTGTTGTGACAGATTTGATTGTATTTCTTAAAAAGGATCGTTCATCCTTTTTAGGAAACTTTATGTTATTGTTCATATTATTGTGCATGATATTATGCAATTGATTTAAAGTTGTTTCTTGGTGATTTGCATTTTATTTTGAGATCCCAATCCCATGCAGTTGTGATGTTTATTTAAAGGGGTTTTCTAAACCTAAAGAAAGCGTGAATTTGAAGAATTAGGATTAGTCGTGTCTTGGTGGTTCTTTAGGGTTTAGTGTGTTTTCTTTGTATGCCACTCTTGTATCATTTTTTATGCATTAACTTGACTGATTGTTAATTGTTAATTGTTCACTCATAAGCTTTTAAGCAAGACTGTATTATTCTTAGTTAAAGATTTTAAGCAAAACTAAGTATTGTACTTCGAAGTGTTGGTACTTTTATTTTGTGTTGCTGTTGAATTATCACTGGTTTGTGACTGATAGGAAGTGAGAGGGGGATCTCATATCTAGAGGGTGTCTAGGTAGAAGTTGCACAAGGTAGTGATTGGGTGATAAGTTGTAAATGGGGGAGTTTAGCTTTGAACTTATACTGTCATAGTGAATTTCCTTCCTGACTTGGTAGCCCTCAGATGTATGTGACGTTGCACTGAACTGGGTTAACAACTACTGGTGTTATTTATATTTCTGTCATTTATTTTTCTACATATTTGTGAGCGTGCAAATTGTCTTGATCTCAGTGTTGTGACATCTATCTCGACATCTGGTATCTACGTGTCAGAATTTCTATTGGCATAAAAGTAGGTCACCCTGCTCTGTTTTTTGGGTGAGCTCCATGGGTTTTTATTTTTTTCTGGAACTATGGACAAGGAAGGAGGAGGGAATGTGAATAGGCCATCTATCTTGGATGGAACCAACTATGACTATTGGAAAGCACGCGTGGTGGCTTTCTTAAAATCCATGGACAGAAAAACTTGGAAAGTTATCATCAAGGGTTGGGAGCATCCTATGGTTAAAGATAAAGATGGGAAGGAATCTTTGAAACTTGAAGAGGACTGGACCAAGGAAGAAGATGAGACTGCTCTTGGAAACTCCAAATCCTTGAATGCCTTATTCAATGGAATTGACAAAAACATGTTTAGGTTGATCAACACTTGCACTTGGCTTAGGATGCTTGGGAAATTCTCAAGACAACTCATGAAGGCACATCCAAGGTAAATATGTCTAGACTTCAGCTGCTCACTACAAAATTGGAAAATCTAAACATGAGTGAAGATGAAAGTATTCATGACTTTCACATGAATGTTCTTGAAATAGCTAATACCTTTAGTGCTCTGAGAGAGAAAATATCAAAAGAAAAGTTGGTAAGGAAGATCCTTAGGTCTCTTCCCAAGAGATTTGACATGAATGTCACATCAGTTGAAGAAGACCAAGACATAAGTAAACTAAGGGTGGATGAACTCATTGGGTCTATTCAAACTTTTGAACTAGCTATGAGTAACAGATCTGGACTGAAGAACAAGAACATAGCTCTAACTTCCAACATCAATGATGAAGAGGATAAGTTTAACTTAGACACTGATGAAGAAATTTATAAAGCCATTATGTTACTTAGAAAGAAATTCAATAAGATTATGGAAAATATGGATAGGAAAATTGAAACAGAAGTCAAGGACATTTCATCTGACATCAACAAGAATAGTGGTCTTTAGAGAAAAATTAAAATAGAGAAGAAACAAAATCCAAGCAGAGTCATCCATTGTCATAACTGTGAGGGTTTTGATCACATTAAATCTGAATGCCCAACATCTACCGAAAACCATAAAAAAGGGAACCCTACACTCTGGAATGATGGGTTTGAAGAAAGTGATGACAAAATTGCAAAAAATGTTAATGCCCTCACTGGTAGATGAACCTCAGATAATGACTCGTGTAATGAAGAAATCACCTATGAAGAACTAGATGCCTCATACATGGAACTCTGAGTAAGAAGTGAAGAAGTGTGTAAGTTAGGAGAAAAGAAGAAGAATTTTATAGCGCATCTTCAGGAAGAAAAAGAGAGTTTTCTGGATACCATATCTAATCTTCAAAATGAGGTGAACCTATTGACTCATAAGGTAGAAAGTCTGACAAAATTCAGAATGTTGAACAATTAATCTAATATATTGAATGAAACTCTTCAAGTTGGAAAAAAGGGTAAGGTTTTCACTAATATAGGGTTTAACTATCAGACTGTAAAAAATCAAAGAAAAACCAGTGCTGCTTTGTTTTCTCCTGCTAAAGAGAGGGATGAGTTTGTAATGTCTGACCAAATGTTACATCATCCTGCCAGACATCAGAAAACTCGTACCAGAGGCAAGCTTCAGCCATGAAAATGTCATTATTGTGGAAGATATGGTCATATAAAATCATTCTGCTATAGATTGTATGGATATCCTAAACACTCTCCTAAAAGTAAAGTTATTTATGCAAGGATTAAAGACAAAAAGAAGGCTGGTGCTGAGGGTGTGGTCCTTAGTCTATTAGCTAATATGTCTCCAAATGACTATTCTCAAGAAGACAGATACTTTGACAGTGGATGTTCTAGGCATATGACAGAGGTTCAGAAGTTTCTAGTAGATATCAAATCTCATACCATAAGTTCTATCAGATTTGGTGATGGTTTTAAAGGGGAAATTAAAGGAGTTGGTAAATTGGTGTGTGCGTGTTCTCCTAATTTAGAAGATGTTCTTCTTGTGAAATGATTAACTGCTAATCTTATTAGCATTAGTCAGCTGTGTGATAAAGGTTTGTTGATCAATTTCTCCAAGTCATAATGTTTAGTCAAAGATGAGAGAGATTCTATTCTGATGAAGGGTATAAGGTCTAAAGACAACTGATATCTATGGGAACCTCAAATAAATGCTTACTCTTCTACATGTTCAATAACTAATGAGGATGAAGTGAAGTTATGGCACCAGAAACTTGGACACCTTCATCTCAAAAGAATGAAGGAAATCATATCTGAAGAAGTCATCAGAGGAATGTCAGAACTCAAGATTAATGAAAGGAAAGTCTGTGGTGAGTGTAAAATTAGGAAGCAAACCATGATGTCACACCCAATGTTGCAACATCAGACTACTTTCAGAGTGCTGGAACTTCTCCATATGAATTTAATGGGACCAATGCAGATAGAAAGCTCGGGTGCAAATAGGTATGTCTATGTGGTTATAGATGATTTTTTTGGGTTTACATGGATGAACTTTCTTAGAGAAAAATCAGACACTTTTGAAGTCTTCAAAGATCTGTGTCAAAGTATTCAAAAGAAGAAGAACAATGTGATTGTCAAGATTAGAAGTGACCATAACAAGGAGTTTGAGAATGCAGAATTCTCTGAATTTTGTGCTTCTGAAAATATCAGTCATGAATTTTCTTTTTCCATCACTTCTCAGCAAGATGGATTTATTGAGTAGAAGACTAGAACTATACAAGAATCAGCTAGAGCTATGCTTCATGCTAAGCAATTGCCATTGGAATATTAGGCTAAAGTTATGAATACTGTGTGTTACATTCATAATAGGGTCACTTTGAGAGAAGGTTCTTCAATCACTCTCTATGAGATATGGAAAGGAAGGAAACCTACAGTCAAATACTTTCATATCTTTGGAAGTAAATGCTATGTCTTGACTGACAAAGATCAAAAGGGTAAGATAGCTCCCATAAATGATGAAGGGATATTTCTGGGTTACTCTTCAAGCAACAGAGCTTATAGAGTTTTTAACTCCAGAACTAGAATGACAATGGAATCTATCAATTACTGAGCCAAGGATGGATGTTGAAGCCAATGTTGAAACATCCTCTGGGAAGACTGATGAGGCAGGAAGGGAAGAAAACTGTAATTTCTCTAGAATTGTGTCAGATAACTATCAAGTCACTTCAGGTCTCTCTGTTAGAGTTCTGGAAGAACCATCCAAGGAACTCATTGCATGACACCCTACTGAAGACAACATCACTAAATTTAGAAAGAAAATATCAAACTTTTGTCTTGTCTCTAAGCTTGAACCAAGGATGAGTCCTATTATTCAAGAAAAGAAGATCTTGAATTGCATAATTGGAACAAGTGTTTATGGTGTGTTCTACTTTAACAGCACTAATTTCATGATGAAATAATTTTACAATGCTAATGGATGTGCTTCTGGGAACACTGCTGAAGCTGAATATGGTGAAACAAGAAGAGGTTTTTATCAACTAGTATGGATGAAACATATGTTGAAAGAATATAATGTGAAGCAGGATGTCATGACATTACATTATGAAGATCTGCATGTTATTAGATATCTCATTCAACATGGCTGGAACAAGAACATTGATACTCATAATCAACTAATTAGGAATCTTGCTGAAGGCAAGGTTGTTATTTTGGATCATGTGGACACCAAGGAACAACTGATTATTATGTTTACTAACGCCATATATGAAAAATAATTTGAGAACATAAGCAGTGGGCTAAGCGCTGGCCCTATTAAGGATTTATAGCAATTACAGGTGTGGAGGAATGCAATAGATACTGTATCTTTCCTCTATTCTCTGAGGCATGATAAGCCTAAGCAAGTTATCATCGTTAAGGGATGGAACAAAAGATCTTTGCAAGATAGAATAGCTGGTTTGAAGAAGACATGTTTTAAGGCTGTGGCAAGGGAGTTCAATGTCAACACTCCTAAAATATGTGGCAGCAATAAGGAATGCAGAAGGCTCTTTTACAGGGGCAAGAGGTGTAAGATCACCTGAAGATGATCAAGAACGTGTGTTTCCACCAAGTTTTTTGTGTTTCCATAGAGTTGTTTGTTGCCATTGCTATTGTGTGCTTCCATTTATGTTTGTTTACATTTACTCTATTTTTTGTCAATTTTGGCTAAAAAGGGGGAGTAAAGTGTTAGTGTGTTTGTAATCCTGATGTTGAATCAGGTGTCATGACTTGATGTAATGTTCATACTAATGCTTAGGAAAAGTAGTTTTCATTGTTGTTGCTTGTTGTATGCAACTATTTAGAGGGAACATGATAGTATGTCATGCTTGCTGTTGCTATTGATGTGGAACCATATGTTCTGACATCATTCCATTTGCCTTGTTTGGGAAAATTTATTTTCTCTACAGTGGGTTGTGGTCTTGAGGGGGAGTTTTGCTACTGGGTCTATGCTGCTACTGGTTCTGTGATGTCAAACTAGATGTCTTGACATTGTGTTTTTTTGTGATGTGTGAACTTGGATAGTTCATATTTTGTTTTTCTTGTGATTTGGGTTTTCCTCTTGAGCGGGAGTATTGTCTATGTGTGGCAGGGGGAGTTACGAACCTATCTGCTTTGTTGCTGCAAATTTACAATCTGTACAAAGTTTACATGGTTTCATGTAGCTTGTGTTGTTTGTGATTCCGCTATGTATACTCCTAATTTGTTCTAAGGTTGTTTTAGCCAAAATTTTCCAAAGGGGAAGATTGTAAGTTCTATGGTTTTTGGATTAGCAACATTTTGGTAAAACATGCTTTCGGCAATATGTTAAGCCAAATGTTCTGCTATGAGAGTCAGACATCATAATGTTGTGACATGTGTCAGGGCATGTTATACCAAAAAGTTAGGGCATGACTGTTTTGGAATTTTAAGTGTGAGTTTTTATTGTGTTTTAATTCACACGTTATTATTATCTAAGGGAGGATATTTTGGGAACTTCTGTTGTGACAAATTTGATTGTATTTCTTAAAAAGGACCGTTGAGCATTTTTAGGAAACTTTATGTTATTGTTCCTATTGTTGGGCAGCATATTATGCAATTGATTTAAAGCTTTTTCTTGGTGATTTGCATTTTATTTTGAGAGCCCAGGCCCATGTAGATGTGATGTTCATTTAAAGGGTTTTCTAAACCTAAAGAAAGCGTGAATTTGAAGAATTAGGATTAGCCGTGTCTTGGTGGTTCTTTAGGGTTTAGTGTCTTTTCTTTGTATGTCATTCTTGTATCAGTATTGATGCATTAAGTTGACTGATTATTAATTATTATTTGTTCACTCATAAGCTTTTAAGCAAGAGTGTATTGTTCTTAGTTAAAGCTTTTAAGCAAAACTAAGTATTGTACATGGAAGTGTTGGTACTTTTATTTTGTGTTGCTGTTGAATTATTACTGGTTTGTGACTGATAGGAAGTGAGAGGGGGATCTCTTATCTAAAGGGTGTCTAGGTAGAAGTTTCACAAGGTAGTGATTAGGTGATAAGTTGTAAACGGGGGAGTTTAGCTTTGAACTAATACTGTCATAGTGAATTTTCTTCTTGGCTTGGTAGCCCCTAGATGTATGTGACGTTGCACCGAAATGGGTTAACAAGTACTGGTGTTATTTATCTTTCTGTCATTTATTTTTCTGCATATTTGTGAGTGTTCAAACTGTCTTGATCCCAGTGTTGTGACATCTGTCTCGACATCTGGTATCTGCGCGCCAGAATTTCAAGTTGGGATAAATAGAGTAACTAGTGAGCTCAGACTGACTTAATTAATACTATTTGAAACCGATCTTTTATTAATTGGTACAAAAAGAGACACTTTGCTAATATTAATAATGGGTCAATTACTCTAGTAGAACAAATATTAAGTGTAGTTTCACTTAAGGTATTTGTTACTACCTTTGTATTTTTCTCATCCACGTGTTTTTCCTACCACGCTTTGTGTCCTTGTGTTTTACCTCACACTTTTACCAACTTTTTCCCTTCATGCCTTTATGTATCATTTGCAATATGATATGTATCATTAAAAACGAAATATAGAAAGGAAACATAGAGAGAAAAGAAGAAAGCTTGTGGAAAGAAGAAGAAAACTTAGAGGAATCAAAAGCTTGGAATCCATCATCATCTCATCATCTTCATCTCTTTACTAAGGTGGGTTCTAGTTAGAAACTTGTGATTGTAGAAATTAGAGTTTGTAGAAACATCTAATAAATGTTGATGATTCATGATATATTGTTATTCATTCTTCCTTATTCATGAGAAATTGATATGATTGTTGTGTTTCTATATGAGTGAATGTTGTATTTTTTAGAATGATGAATATTGGTGTATTATATCATGAAAAATTTGTGATTTATGGATGGTTGTTGTTAGATGGACTTATGGATGATTAGGAATGGAAAGAAACATGTTTCAGAATGTATTTTTGAGAAAACTTACAGTGACAATCGATTGTCACAGTCTTACAATCGATTGCACCTTCACAAATATTGAAAAATCACAAATTTGAGGCAGTGCAATCAATTGTTATGACAATCAATTATATCCCCTAAAAACAGAAATAGAGAGTTTTGGACATTGATGCAATCGATTGTATTCTTTATGCAATTGATTGTATCCTTTGGTTTTTGGAAAAATCATGTTTTCTATGGTTCCTATGCCATCCTAAGGGTCATGCAACTTGCCCTATGATGTGTGGGCATGTAATTATCATTGATTTAACTATATTTCACATATGATAGCATGATGAATATATTATGACTTAATTGATATATGAATGTGGTATTATGATTGGAAATTTATAATGATTAGTGAGGAAACCTAGAAGCATACTAATTGATTGAATTAGAAAGATAATTAGGGTATGATGAATGACTTAGATGGTTATGTACACAATGATACTTAGGTGTGTGTCATGGACAAGTAGTTGTGTATCTAGGAATGCTAGGCATTGTATGGAACATGTGTTGTTGTGAATGTTAGGGTGAATGTGATCACTTTATGGTTGTCGAATACAATCACGTAGTACTTTATCTAATCATGTAGGCAGAAACAAACTCTTGATTGTGTCATCCCAGGTTGCGATGCTTATATAGAGTAAGAATTGGGATGTACAGACCAATACTTTTCACCGGGGTTTGAGTCCTAAAAGCGGTGGATCCCTAAGTGGGTTAGAGTCCCAAAGGGGTAAAAGGCTTGAAATGGGTTTGAAGTCTCGTAAAAGGCGATGATTCTTGAAGTGGATGTTATCACTTGGAATCCGAAGTCAATGCGTATGTCGAAGTATGATATAAGGATCCGTGACCCGAGTCGATAACCCTAGACGTAGGGCTTGCCAGGGAAAGATACTTTCGAATGGTTCCCGATTAGTTATTGTTTGAGTTAATGAACTCAAGAGGCATGTTCCTATACATTGTGAGTTATTAATACTTAAGTCTTTTTCCCTTGCGGCTTGAGTTAGGCTTTGATTATAACCTTGTAGAGATGAGTGGACCCATAAGATAGGGAACCCACTAGGATTATTATCTCACCCCATATTTGTTGATTATTTTTAGGTAGTTCTGATCAGGTGAAGGGTAAGGACAAGATAGCTTAATGTCCTCTCTCTCTCTCTCTCTCTCTATATATATATATATATATATATATATATATATATATATATATATATATATATATATATATATAGAGAGAGAGAGAGAGAGAGAGAGAGAGAGAGAGAGACAGAGAGATGATCAACTTACTCTAAGAGTAAGTTTTTTTAACTTACTCCAAATCATAACCTTTGAATTGAATCTAATCTAATTGTTAGATTACCCTTTTACTTAATTAGCCATTAGATTAAATTCAATTTAAAGGCTATGATTGAGAGTAAGTTGATCCCCATACATATATATATATATATATATATATATATTGGTATTTCTAGGATACATCCACCTATTTTTATGAAGGTGTGTTTTAGCAACATACACCTTAGGGTGTATTTAATGAATTTATAGTTGTTAATTGCTAACACACTCCTTCTAAACAATAAATAGGTGTATTATAGAAAATGCCTAAAGCAAATGTTAACTTACACCCACTTGCTTTTTAGAAGGTGTGTTTTAGTAACATGCACCTTAGGGTGCATTTAACCATTTTTTAATTAAAGCTTGCTAAAACACACCTTCTTAAAAATAGGCGGGTGTTGTTTGCCTGGAAAATTAGCAAACAATCGCTGATCTCCTAATTTATGAAAAAATTAGTTTACTTGCAGGACCGATCAAACAAATCCTAGGACAATGTGTTTTAAAGATGTTGACAATTTATGTAAAAATAAAACCTTTTGTGTGTTGAATTTGTCATTGTTTTCAAAAACTAATGTATTTCGACTGAAATGTAATAAAGACTTCGCTTTTTGAAAGAAATGGCGAAAAGGTAAGTAAATTGCAAGAATGAAATTGCAGAAATGTAAAGGGAATTGTAAATGAATAACTTAGAACTTTATTAAAATGCAAGGAATAAAACTGGTGTTTTTCAAACGTACATTTTCTCAGTAACTACTCTTTTCTCTCTCACGGTTACTTTGAGTATTCTTGAGTGACTTGTACAAATTTTGAACACACACCCGGAAATCTAACACTAAGACTCCCTATTTATATACAATCGAAATAACTGTGAACAACAGCAATTTCTCCTAAAGGTGACAAATGGCAATTTGCATGCATTCGCCCCTTTAAATGCATTCCACGCGTCCTATTTTCCAAACGAATCTCCCTCCTAAATTTGAATTTCAAAACATCAGTCGAACAAGGCCTTCGCACCAAGTTGTCGAAGCTTTTCCAATACTTAGAAAATTCTCCAAATATTTTACCCCAATTTAACACTTGTTTTTGACTGAAATTCTTTCACCAGAACCACACTTCTATCGAAATAGCCTGGCAGATTCTTAAACTTATTTCCTGAACAAAATCCAGGCGTCGAAATTAGTAGCTTATAGGTGTATCCTAGCAAAACCCTATATATATATATATATATACATATATGTTCTGGACTGGGACGGCGCCTGCCCATCCGTCGGGTAGGCCCAACCTAATCCAGCGATTTGGCCCAACAAGGCCCAAGTCTGTCTGCCGTCGAGCACACCCAGATCTCTTCACCTCCGTGCACGTAATGACCAATTACTATCGAGCAGGGGTTACATACGTCGTGGGGAGGTCACGCCTCTCCCCCCACAATCTCCACGTGCTCCTCCCCGCGAGGACACGTCATCAGGTAACGTCCACCTCCGAAAGAGCTGGTCAACCCACTCTCCGGAGATCACTGGACCGTTACTCCAAGGCGAAGACCACATGCTGGTCTTCACTATGCCACGTAAGCCCTGACAGTTGTTTGCCTTGGGCCTTCCGACCCAGCTCAATGCAGATGACCGTTGGCCCTGCACTAGGGCCAGACTATAAATACCCTCTCACTTGAGAGGGTCAGGTTACATTACATTCTAACTCACTCTTACTTTCTGTACTTGCCTACTCCTTTTCCTGACTTTGGCATCGGAGTACCTTGCAGGTACACCCCCCGGTGTCTCATCACACATAGATAAACAAAAGACAAAGCATTATGCCGGGCAGAAGCCCATTGTGCAAATAGTACATACAAAAATGTCATAAAGCCCCTGGCACGCAGGCTGGGCAAAGATAATCACAAATATCATGACACGTAAGCCGAATTAAACAAAGTTAAAAGAAAATGGCGCGCAGGTCGAACTAACTAGAGAAACTAAACAACAATCTCTTCCTCGATCCGGGCACCAGTCTCCCCGTCACCATCTCCGTCCTCTCCTGGTACGACCAACTTGCCTTCGACCACACGATGGAACATGCTGACTCTTTCAAGGGCAAGCCGAACGTCTAGATTATCATCCTCGACCTGAGCTATAGCACTCATAAAACCCACCTCGAGGCCCTCCAGACAATCTTGCTCGAGTTTACAAATCTTGGCAATCAGAGCACCGCGGCCGACGAGGCGCCTCTCCTCCTCCGTCTCATCTTCTGCTGGATTAGCAGCAGCCTCCAGTTCGGCAACCTTGTCTCAGAGACGGTCTCGTTTCTCTTGAACTTTATTCAGTTCTGCATTAGTCTCGTTCAGCTCGTAGAGGATGTTCACGTATTTCTCGCACTTCATCTTAGCCTCCTGCAGGTCACTCTCAGCTTTGTCCTTCTCCTTCTCAAGGACATTGTATTCGTCCCTCAGCTTTTGCAGCTCGGAAGCATGGCTGGTCTCATCGTTCAGAACCAAGGCGGTCTCAAAGATTCGCACCATGGCCGCCATATCTTCAGCAAGCGCCTCCCTCCTGGCCATTCTATCAACTCTCAGGATCGCCTTCACTTCAGCCTCGGCAACAGCAGGGGGCTCCCTCCGAAGAAGTTTCGCTGAAGGTGACAAGTAGGCAACATGAACTTTTCTGTGGGGAGAGGACCCTCGAGGTCCACGAGGACAGGTCCCTCGGGGCACGTCCTCTTGGCAGAGGTCCTCTCAGGGGGGGGAGACTGGCTGCATTGTGGGGAGGAAGAACCACTTGCTCCTTCGATCGGCACCTCCGTCTGAATGACGTCTTGGACCCGGCCCTTAGTTCTCTTGGGAGCCCGGGTGGAGGCCAGCTTCAGGATGCGCTCGACGGCATTTGACATTTGGCCAGCGACAAAAAACAAAAACAGGTCAATGTAAGAAAATGAAACAGGGTAGGTGCCCGAACAAAATGGTGAGCTACTACCTAGAAACCTCTTGGCTTCATATTTAGTCTTGCATTCGAGAAGGGCCCTAATGTTGATGAAACGGGGCTCAGTCACGACCTTTCCTCGTGAGTCGAGGACAAAGCTCCCGTCCCTGGTTATGCACTGGGCCCGATTAAAGCCAACGACATACTCAACCATCTTCGCGAATGCCTCCTTGTCCTCGACACCCAAGTCACTATGCTTCACGATGTAGGCCTCAGTACCACTCTCAAAGTGCGCTTCCTCCCACTCCAGGGGACACTTGGACGTAAATCTTTCCTCCCCGGCATCGTCGGTCACGATGATAAAGAGTAACCCTACGGCTTCGTGCGTTGCAGGGATGACATAATAAAACCTGTCTTTGAAACACCAGACATAATCTGAGTACGCCTTTAATAGCTTCTTTGGCTGCTTGAAGGAAACCCAATTATGTCGTCCCTAGTCAGTTGCCTGTTGTAGATGGAAGGTACGGAAGAAGAGGGGGAGAGTGGCCCCGATGCCAAGGTAGTCACACACGAGCTCGAACGGCCGCATAAAGGCTAACACGTTGGGGTGGAGCTGGGAGGGCGCCAGATGCAACCAGTCGAACACCCCTCGCTGGAAGTTGTTGAAGGGGAGACGGATGCCGGCCTCCTTAAACGCGAACTCATACATGGGGAACCTTAACCTTTGATAGCTCGAGCATATGCGGTGGTGCTCTCTGGGTTTGAAGACCGTCCAGTTCACTCGTTCGTCCACAGCGACGTCCACGACAATCATGAAGGCATCTGTGTCTTCAAGGGCAAACCACGACCTGATTCATAAGGGATCTTCTCCTGGCCAATCTGCGGGTGTACGAAGGGGCTCCTCCTCGGGTTGCTGTACGGGCTCAGGCAGGTCGGGTTCAGTGTCTATCTGAATAATGCTCGCGATCCTCACGGCTATTTTACCTGAAAAGCAGGGGAGCACGGTGAATTCGACTTCCAAAATCAAATCCACCCTTCCACCACAAGACAAGTGAAAGGGCGTGGGGGCGCCGAGCAGCCCAGATGACTCTCCCCAACAATAAGGAAGAAGCTGCCCAACTGACGTGATCCAACGGGCGCGGCCCCCTTGACGAGGCATTCAACCGCATATCCTCGGGATATTCATCAGCTCCCTGGGGCATTCATCCAATGTGCCCGGGATATTCATCGTGTACCCTCGAGGCATTCATCGCAAACTTCGCAAGCGAAGCCGGAAAGCTCATATACTTGCTGGAAAACTCACGAAAATCGCCGGAATTTCTAAATACTACCCTAAGATCTACGTCCCTTCCCGGAAAATGAACGGAAAAATCAAACAGCAACAGAAGAGACAAGGAAACTTACTTGATGATTAGGAGTGAGGCTGGCGGAGAGTAGTAGGCAGCGGCGGAGACGGCGACGGCTATGTCGAGCGCAAGAAAGAATTTGAGGGGGACTAGTCAGTGTAATACCCCATATTATCTAAATGGTCAATTGGATATCAGATGAGATCAGATGAGTGCCTTTGTGCTCTATCTTTGGTTAATTGGATTAACGAAATCCTCTAAGTGCTCTAAGTATTGTTAAGTGGGATCAATAGAGCAACTGGTGAACTCCGAAGAGATCAGTTATTTTATTAAAGAGACAGATCAATTATTTTAATTCAAGAGGGGATTTTATGGTAACTCTAATAATTGATCAATTGGTGTGAGACGATAAAATATCAATTAGAGATATTTTACTCTGTTGGATTATATTATATAATATTAGTATTATATATATATATATATATATATATATATATATATATGTGTGTGTGTGTGTGTGTGTGTGTGTGTTAGAAAAGAGAAAGAAAAGGAAAAGAAGAAGAAGTTAGTAAGAAGAAGAGGAAAAGGAAGAGAAAGAGAGAAAGTTGAGAAAGAGGAAGAAGAGAGAAAAGCGCATGGATCATCTTCAATATTCATCGTCTTCTTCAACCTCCTCTTCGATTATCAGGTGGGTTCTAGTTAAAAACTCTAAGTTCTAGAAATTCATGTTTTGAACTTAGGTTAGATATTGAGAGAAAATGATGAAATTGATAAAATCAATGTTTCTAACGCATAAAACGTGAAATAAACCGAGTAATATAGTCGGGTTATGCATAGAAATAATCGGGAATACTTGTTTTTATGTTGGAACATGTTTTGGTTGATAAAGTATGGTTTAGAAGTGTTTTGGAATGAAGAAAAATGATATTTTTGGCCCTGTTACAGTAGTAACCGGTTACCCTACTAAGCGTAACCGGTTACCCTTGGAAAAATCACGTTTCTGGGCTATTTTTGAGCAAGTAACCGGTTACCCATTATAGAGTAACCGGTTACCACTGTTGTGTGAAAATTCAGAAATTAAAAAGGGTGTATCTTTTGAACCGTAAGTCCGTTTTGGTCCCCGTTTAAAGCGTAGGCAAGCTATTTAGATGCTCTATTTGATAGTGAAGTAAAAACATAGGTCTATACCATGGATTGATAGAATAGAATTGGAAATGAACTAAGTAACCGACTACTCATTCCGAGGTAACCGGTTACCATATTGAATTTTGGCTACTGTAATGCGCAGTGAGAATGGGCAACCGGTTACTCATTCTGAGGTAACCGGTTACCATTGTGTTGATTTTGAAAAATGTTTAGAAATTGATATATTTTGGATCATAAGTCCGATCGAGTCATAATAATAGCCTTTGGAAAGCTGTGAAAATATCCTACGGGATAAGAGTGAGAAATATTGATGTGTTACCCGATTAAATGAATTGGAGGGAACCCGAGAATTTTGTTAACTTTACGAGTTGAATTATTACATGTAATTCATTACTAATTATATTATGCCATGTCTCTTTAATTGTGAATTGTGAATGAAAGAAAATATGCATGTTGAGAATATGAATTAGGAAGAGTGAGGAAACTCTACCCCAAAACAAAATGGCATAGTATAGGATTGTGACCTAGTAATGGCTAGGAATTGATAGAAACTCTAGATGGCGATGCTCGTGCATTCGATGTAGAAAGGCGCATCCATGACAAATAATGGTCTAGAGTAGATAACCTAGATGGCGATGCTCGTGCATTCGATGTAGAAAGGCGCATCTTTGACGAGTAATGGTCTAGGAGAGAGTGAAACACTAGTATGGAACATGTGTGTAAACCTTTGTGTTTTATGAGAAAAGGCAAAAGAGACCTTAAGGCGAATGTGGCCTTGTGATTGTCGAATACAATCACATTTGTGTATATGATCACGTAATCGTAACTGTTTCCCTTGAGATGCAGTTTGATGAATAACGAGCTCCTCTGAAACGTACGCATAACTACTTGGCAGGTTTGATTCCCGCGTGTGAGTACGAATGGAGCCTACGAGTAAAGAGACTTGTGATGGTTAACATGTCATGTTAAGTGACGGTTCACGGTTAATAGGCCGATGAACCCGAATCCATTTCGTATGTCAAGTAGATTACAAGGATCTATGACTCGTTCCGACATCTAGACATAGAAGAGGACGGGAAAAGGGGATGCCTTGATGAGGTTACCGATTTGTGAGATTCTTGAGTAAACAGGCTTAGGACATGTTCTATTCGTGAGAATTTTAGAGTTAACAGACTCATGACATGTTTCCATATAGTGTGAGATTGAGAACTCAAGGTCATTTCCCTTCCCATTGACTTGAGTTAGGATTTAGCTAGAACCCTGTAAATCCGAGAGAATCCATAAGATAGGGAACTCACTGAGATTTAATATCTCACCCCATTGTTGTTGTTATTTTTCAGGCGTTGTTTGCATGTTTGATTTACAAGTGGAGCTATGCTTGGATGTTTCAAGAGAAACTTAGCTTTAGTTTTCCACTATGTAATTTGTATTATGCAATTGAGGATATTGTATATTGATCTTAGATATTTATTTTGGCTAGTTTCCATATCTTGTACCATAGATTGTACTATGTTTTTGAAATGGTCAAGTATGTGAATTACGCCATTAGGCACTTATGATGGTGTCAGTGCCAAATAAAATGCTTGTATAGTATTATTCTAGGTATATATTATACAGGGCATTACAGTTGGTATCAGAGCAGGTCGTGTCCTCGACCTAGCCTTGAAACATCATGAGTAAATCTATTCCTACCTCTTAAGTGTGTTTTGCCAACATGACTCTTAATATCATACTATGTAGTGTTGGGCCTGATCAACCTAATACTATGTAAGTGATAGGTAGAATCATGGTTGAGCGACGACGAGGACCCCGAAGTGTGGTCGGAACTTGTGCTGTGAGAGTAGGCTCAAGCCAAGAGTTAGTAGTAAAGAGTTTTGGTCAGCTCAGTTAAGGATCTCTATCGGACGATTGGTCAAGGTATTGAGGAATATGTAAAGTCGCTAGTAGTGCTGGATTGGCCACTAGTATGGACAAGGAATTCAAGTAATCTCATTCCGTGAAAAAGAAAAGTTGTTTTGTGGAACGTGTGATGTAAGGTCCGGAAGTGAGATAAGTATTAGTGCTTCAGTTTTTAAGGTCGCTATGGTATCTTGAATGGACGAGAGTACCTTAAGGAATGTGTTCGGAACAATATCTTTCGACTGGTTAAAAGTTGAGGGTCAAGGACGTTAGGCTTTTATGAGAACCTAAAGTAGCAGCGAAGTGTGAGAAGGAACACAAGGATGTGTTTACATACTTCAAGTGAAACAAGTGTGTACCGGACAAAGAGTGGGAGATGAATTGCGTATATTCGGTTAAGAAGGGAGATCAGATTCAGTAAAATACTTCAGGTTTTCTGTTTTCAGTAAGAGACCAATTTGGAATTTGGAATTTGTTAACTTACCCAAGGAACAGTATAAGGTATTGTGTTAGAGAAAGAATGAACTTCATTTAGTAACGAAAAGTGTAGAAATACGGACCGGAAAAAGTTTTTATTAAGAAACAAAGTAAGTACCTTGGATTTAAGGGAATCTTAGTAAGATGGTTTTATATTTGGACCTAAGAGGATTACAATGGAGAGCTAAAGTAAACACGATGTAGAAAACTGTATCAACAGTATATTATGAGGAAATGACAACGGAATGTATTTTTGGGACGAATGTGCAATAGAGCTATTGAGTAGTTGTTGAGGCTTAAGTTAAGGAAGTGTAATCAAGGATGGTTCACCCGTGAGAACTCTAATAATATGACGTGGAATGAGAAAAGTTACACTTTGGTATTAAGAACGAGCGTAGTGGTAGCACCGTGGTCACAAGTGTACGTAATGGATTCCTAGTCTTGAGACAAGTGAGAAGGGATGTACTTTGTGGAACAGTGAGTGTTGTATCCTAAGAAGTAAGATTGAGGTAAAACAACGAGGAACGAAACAAGACTTATTACAGACTAAGTGTAAATCATGGAATGATTTATACCGGAAGGGTTTGGTAATTACTTGATGAGAATTGTCGGTTACGGATCTTCCATTAAGTAATTTGTTGTAAGTGGGATGTTTAATGGATAGTGAAGGGTAAGAAATCCCGGTTAATGTGTACGAAGTGATGGAAAGGTTCTTCAAGAGGATGCATTGCCCCGATTTATTTCAAGTATAGAGAAACTTATGTAATTGTGAATAATCGGAATATTCGGAATCTACCTTTTGTTGAACCAAGGACGTAGTAGTTTTAGTTCTCACCGATAAATTCAAGTGAGGGAACAAGGTTATGTGCTGATATGTTACGTCCATCGTTTTTGTAGTATTGTATAATGGTTGTGTGTTGGGTTTTGCTTATGGACGAATCAAGTATGAGTTGTGGCTAAAACCCTAGAATGTCGTCATTATTGACTTCCCACTAGTGTAGTTGTTTGAGCAGAAAAATGAACTATCCCGCTGAAGTTTTGTAGTGTGACCGCGTCAGAATTTGGAATTTTGCCTTGTCACTTGGTTGGAGTGTGTCGTCGACTTTGTTGGTTTTACCTTGAGTGGATCATGGTTAGTGAATGTTATACAAGTTAAGAAGCCGCGAGTTGAAAATGATATTTCAAGCTAGAACAAATCAGATTGATGGTTTGAGTAGGGATGGCTTTGAATTAAGAAGAAACTGGTTTTTTTTATATTCTGCAACAGTGTTAACCGACTAACGCAATGTGGTTAACCGATTAACACATGCATGGAAGGTGTTTTACGTGGAATTTTGAGAAGTTAACCGATTAGCTCAGACAGTTAATCGATTAACGTGTGGGTAAATTATGAAATCTCTTAAGAACCATCATCTGCATTTTGTCGCTTTATGTTACTCCGATTGGAGAGTGTTGTGTGAATGGAAAACGGGATTGCAAGTAAATAAAGGACGGATTTGTGTTTTTTTCGAAATCGTGACTTGCGTAATTGACCAATTGTTCAAACGACGAGAGGGTTGACTTTTGGGGAAGTAATCTTGTGAAATTGCGTTGAGTGTGAGAAAGTTATAAGTGTATTACTATTGAGAGCCTTATGGACGAAGTTAGAGAATTCTCACGAAATATTGGTCTCGCAAGGAATATTTTGGTATTTTAATTATGGTGTTGGTGAGGTATGAACGGTTGGTTAGAGTTAGTATTTGTTATCTTCCATGAGTTCATGGCATCGGACTTAGACCGTGAAAGTAGTCCTAGTTGTGTGCAGTTGTGTTTTAACCAGAGAAGGAGTTCGAAAGTTATCCTTCCAAGTACGAGTAAGAATTGGACGTTCCGAAGTTAAGCATATAACTTGGATCGTTTATGGACCAGACCGATTAAGAAAAGTGGATTCAATTGAGAAACATGGCATGGCCTTCGAAAGTGTGGGTGTATGTGGAGTGTTGTATGTGAATTGGTGAGTAGTATGGAAACTCACAGTTGTACCTTGAATGGTTTAAGTTTTGATAAGTGGTGACTCGCATATGATTGAAGTTTCGTGATGGTGTTATGTAATATTAGTTGAGAACTCGTGTCAACAGGGAACCATGAGTGAGTCGGAAAACCGTAAGAAGGATTGTTGTATAATGTAGTAACCAGAACCAGAGGTTGTTAAACTACCTTGTATATATTGTTTCGAGTCTAGAATGATTGGAGTTGTATATGTTATGGTTGTAATAGTATCACTCATGTACCTCTACCGTCTGGAGAGTATTGGACCGATGTTAAGATATTGTGTGTTGGCGAGGAAATTTTTCTACCATAGGACGTCAATAAGTTTCTCGTATCGTTGGTTAATAAGGACCCCAATGGATAAGTGAATTTCTCCACTGACTATAGCTTCTTAGTAGTGCTTGAGAATCCGTGGTGTTCCACTGTTAGATTTCGGGTTACGCAGTGGAAGGTGACAGACGAAAGAGTTAAGTCAGAATAATAAGAATTTAGAAGGATTATTGCTTGTAAGTATGGAAATAAGAAGATATTGTTTTAAGTGTGTTACCTTTTGGTGTGACACGAAAGAAAGGAAATATCAGATTTAATGGGTACCGTGTACAGCATCAAACCAGATGGAACTGGTAAAGAAGTCGTTTGACTAATTATGAAGTGGTTTTGGATGTTGAAGGATTTATGAAAAGATAAATCGTCGGTAATTGCATGAAGTTAAGGAATCACTGAATTACCTCACGAGGATGTGATGAGTGTTTGTTATCCTAGACCAAGATAAGGTGTTACAGTTTTGTTTGTGACTCAGTAGAGGAATATGGAATGGTACATTCTTTCCGAAGGTAGAATGCGACTAAGTATTTTATTATGGAACAACAGATGAATTATGGGAAAAGCAAAGTTCGAAGTTAACCCAATATTGGAATAAGAGTATAACTAAGGACACGAAGTTTGATAAATTGTGAAAATACGGATTTTTGGTCTGTGAAATCAAGTTGGAATTGGAATACGTCAGAATTTGAACAGAAGTAAAGTTGAGTGTGGAACTAAGACAATGATGCAAGTTGTGGTTATTGTTGAGCGAAGGAAATTCGGGGACGAATTTCAATTTAAGGGGGAAGAGTGTAATACCCCATATTATCTAAATGCTCAATTGGATATCTGATGAGATCAGATGAGTGCCTTTATGCTCTATCTATGGTTAATTGGATTAAAGGAATCCTCTAAGTGCTCTAAGTATTGTTAAGTGGGATCAATAGAGCAACTGGTGAACTCCGAAGAGATCAGTTATTTTATTACAAGTCAGCAGAGCGAAAACATTCAAATAACACGAACTCTACTCCTATTTATAGGACCTTCACGAGACTCGAGACGTCCCTAGGCACTCGAGTGCCCTAGGCCTAGCCGCCCTAGGCATTGATGACGAGAGACACGTGGCACTCGGATTCCCACGCGCGTCTTTCCGTTCCCCTCTTATGCCCGCGCGAAGGACGTAACCATTCCCTTTCGCCTCCCCGTATCGTCGACCATCATTAGTTTGCACTCCTCGGGACTCCTGCCTATCGAGCACCGCTT
Organism: Lathyrus tuberosus; assembly: GCA_022829125.1. Lineage (NCBI taxonomy): Eukaryota > Viridiplantae > Streptophyta > Magnoliopsida > Fabales > Fabaceae > Lathyrus > Lathyrus tuberosus. The sequence goes on from JALAZF010000358.1 coordinate 4,101,344, forward strand.
GCTCCTTATCACCCGCATTATCCATCACCTCGGTTCTACGGGCACACTGTTCCATTTAACGGATGTCCTCCCCTGAGGGACTGACCCTTAAGTCATTACTCCGACACTTCGGAACAACGACTTAGGGGACTCTTGTTCTGGACTGGGCCGGCGCATGCTCATTCGTCGGGCAGGCCCAACCCAATCCTACAATGCGGCCCAACAAGGCCTAAGTCTGTCTGCCGTCGAGCACACCCAGATCTCTTCACCTCCGGGCACGTAATGACCAATTATTGTCGAGCAGGGATTACATACGCCGGGGAGAGGTCACGCCTCTCCCCCACGATCTCCACGTGCTCCTCCTCGCGAGGACACGTCATCAGGTAACGTCCACCTCCGAAAGAGCTGGTCAACCCACTCTCCGGAGATCACAGGACCGTTACTCTAGGGCGAAGACCACGTGCTGGTCTTCACTACGCCACGTAAGTCCTGGAAGTTGTTTGCATTGGGCATTCCGACCCAGCCCAATGCAGATGACCGTTGGCCCTGCGCTGGGGGCAACCTATAAATATCCTCTCACTTGAGAGGGTCAGGTTACATTACATTCTAAGTCACTCTTACTTTCTGTACTTGCCTACTCCTTTTCCTTACTTTGGCATCGAAGTACTTTGTAGGTACACCCCCCAGTCTCATCACCACCGGAGTTGCGGAGCTCACGACGTCGCTGGCCACTAATCTCCTTTCTGATCAGGTACGATCAATATATATATATATATATATATATATATATATATATATATATATATATATATATATATATATATATATATATATATATGATTTATAAAATATTTTAACAAAATTATAATTTATACTATTAAAAACATATTTAGAGACATGAAAAACAAAAATTGTTATATTTTTGAAAATAAAAAATATGTTTAATTCTATAATTAAATGTTATTAAATTATAAATTAAAATTAAAAATAACTGTTTAATTTAGTTGATTAAATTTAATTGAGTAATTTAATGTTACTGTTAATTTAACCAGTGTCTTTATTAATTGATAAGAATAGATTTCAAATTTAAATAGTTTCTTTATTATTTGATTTTATTTAGTTGAGATTCTAACTTTTAAAAAAAAAATCTGAATGAAGGAAGTTACTTTCTACAATAATAATGCTATGATATTATCTTTTCTTGAAGCGTAAATAAACAGGATGAGTAAAATTGCAAAATTATGAATGATGGTTTGATTTTTAAATAAAATCTTATGGACTAAATTGATGGTCCAAACTTAACCAAAAAGAAATTGATGGTCCATCATGATTTAAATTTGATATTCCAACCAAACACACAAAGGAAAAATTAAAGAGGTTAATTTAACAAAAAAAACATAATAGAGATGACAAAAAATTACAATAAGATAAATTAACAGATGTAGAAACATAATAAAGCCTTTTTTTTTGTTTGTATAAATCCCATTTCAATTAAAAAAATACAGAATTACAAAAAGAAAATGAAAATCTCCTCCATATTATCCATACGAGTCTTCTTCCTCCTTTTGTTTTTCTAAATTTTTATTTTTTATTTTTGTGTCTTTAATATAACACCATTGCATCACTCCATTTTGTGTCTCAACTACAACATGCATACATGAATGAACACAATATTCTGAAACTATACAATATTTTGAGTGTCCTCTCAACATTTCAAATCCATAAAAGGAAAGATTTTTTTTTAAAGTTTATAATAAAGAAAATGAGTATAAACCAAATAAAAAAAATTAAAAAAAAATTGGAAGATATGTGTTCTGGACTGGACCAATGGCTAGAATTGGCCCAATCCGCCTCTGCTCCAGAGCGGCCCAAATTGCCTAAGTCCAATCCACAGAGGGGAAAAAATGACCTTTCTGCCCCTCCAACCGGGCAAGGAATGCAACGTTCCTCCCCGGCGTTGATGTCCGTTACGCACGGCTTCCTCGCTGCCCGAACAACAAAGGACATGTGCCCGGAACTGCGTTTATGCCCGACATAACGGCTAGTTTCGGGCACCCTGCCCGGCATAACGGCTAGTTTGGGCAGTTACCTATTCTTTGGGGAAAACGGTTATTTCGCCCCGAAAATAGGACCGTTGGCCACGTGCTGGGGGCTCTATATAAACCCTCTCGCTTGAGAGGGTCAGATATCCAATATTCACCCTAAGAATTCATACTTTGTACTTGCCCCTTTTTTCTGACCCTTTCTCACTTGAGCGTCGGAGTGCCTTGCAGGTACACCCCCTCCTCTCCATACGACCAGCATCCCTGACGCACTTGGCGGCCTGATTCTACAGGATCTGATCCAGCCTTCACGATCAGTGGCGCCGTCTGTGGGAATATTTGTTCTCCCCATCTTTCTTTAACCGAAGATCAAAACAATTCTCAAACATCATCACGATAATGGCTTCCCAAGATCGCTCCAAGGATGCTCTCCTATTAACTATCTTCCCCGTCAACAAATCTGACGTTGACGGTCAATCATCTCTCCTCCGAGATGCCCGTTTCCTTAGAGATGGAGCCACTGCTTCTCCTTCCCCTACCCCTGCCGATCGCAACAACGATCAACCGTCTCTCGACCTCTAGCCCGTTCCTGTTCCGCCCAGCGCCGACCCGGCCGTGGCAGCCCTCCTGAAGGCCCTCAACAAAACCAACACCCTGATCCTGCAGCAAAACGAGAGGATCGGGGCACTGGAAGAGTCTCGCCGTCCAAGATCCCCTCCTATGCGGAGGAACCAGCGACGATCTAGAAGCCCGCAGCCACAGAGAGAAATCGACCGAAGACTGCGCCAAGAGCACGATCCTTGCGTAGCCCGAAAGCGCGGCCAGATCTCCCCGCGTGACCAGCACGCTCATGACCACAAAAGGACTCGAAGGAACGAGGAATCTCCGATCAAGTCCAAAGGACGGGCACGCTCACCTTCTCCTCGAAGGAACCGCTCACCTTCTCCTCGAAGGAACCGCTCACCTTCTCCGCGAAGGAACCGCCGACGCGAACAACCCGTCCGGTCACCATCATACACCCGTTCTAGTGACGACGACGAGCCTCGCGACCCGTTGTCCCAGGAGATCTTAGCCACCCGTCTCCCAAAAGGCTTGAAGAAACCCCCGTCACTTGGCACATACGACGGGACCACCGACCCCGACGAGCACATCGAGAACATCGATGCACTGCTAGACTACCGCGGCGTACGAGGCGCCATCAAATGCAGACTGTTCCCGACCACGCTTCGGAAGGGAGCAATGACATGGTATAAACAACTGCTCGAGGAGTCCATCACCTCGTAGAAACAACTTGGCAGGATGTTCTCGCGGCACTTCACAGCATCTCACCGCCATCCCAAAACTGAGGCCTCCCTCGAAACCATAATCCAGGGGAAAGACGAACCTCTCCGCGCATATATCGAGAGGTTCAACAAGGAAGCTGTGCAGGTCCCGACGACAGATAAGATGAAGAAGTTCCTGCTCGAACAAGGGGTCCGCCCGGACTCCAAGTTCGCCAAAGCCATTGGCCTCGCGCCACCGAGAAACTTGGACGCCCTCCTCCTCAAAGCCCAATCTCATATTCAGTACGAGGAGAAGATTGTGACCAGCAACGTCCAAGCGTCTCGCCGCTAGGAGAACACCCGAGCTTCCAAAGCAGAAGAAGCCTCGACGTCTCGTTGGGCTGAATGAAGGCACGAGGACCATCCCCGCGACTCCGGTGACAGCAAAGGGCCCTCCAGGCGTTTCCACGATTACACTCCCCTGACCGTTTCCAGGTAAAATATTTTGACCGAATGTGCCAATTCGGAGTTCAAACAAGCCGGGGTCCGTTTCCCCAAACAACTGCCGATCAGACCATACGTGGACAAATCAAAATACTGCCGTTTCCACAAAAGTCACGGCCACATCACGGAGGACTGCATTTATCTGAAGGATGCCATTGAAATACTGATTAGGGACGGCCACCTGAAGCAGTTCGCGAAGAAGAAGGACACTCCTCGGCAGGATGCCCAGGAGTCCAATAAGGTCGAGGAGGAGGTACCCTCCTCGAAAGATGCCAACATACAGGTCGCTATGTCCATATCGCGACCCGAGGACTTCAACGTCCCTGACGGACTCAGCGCCCCTGCATATTTCGCGGCCCACAGCCCGTGGGAGGCCTTTCCCTCTGCCATGGTCATCTCTGGCGGGGGTTTCAACAAAGTTACTGTGGGATCTGTGAAATAGAAGTTCGAACACCTGATCAACACCAGCTCGAACAAAGTGACCACGCTTGATCAGGCCCAGAAGGGTTCCATCCCCATCTCCTTCTACAGGGAGGAACTCCTCGGCGGCTCCCCAAACTCAAGCATTTCGTTGCTCTTCAGAGCCCAAATGGCAAACTTTGACGTTCGACGAATCCTAGTCAACCAGGGCAGCTCGGTCGACATCATGTACTCCCAGCTGTTCTCAACGCTGCAGCTGGACGAATCGCACCTTACCCCCTACGTAGGGTCCGATTTACAGGGGTTCAACGGGTCTGTGACCAAGCCGTGGGGTTAAGTCGAGTTGATCGTGACCTTCGAAGCAGCTGAAACGGCCAGATCCATCAAGGTGCAATTTCTGGTAATCGACTGCCCGTCGCTTTACCAATGCATTTTCGGAAGGCCAACTCTAGCCGAGTTGGTAGCAGTGCCATCGACCGTCTACCTGAAGATGAAGTATTACACTTCGAAAGGAATGGTCGCCACCCTCCACGGTGATATAGAAGCTGCCCGACGGTGTTTTGAAGCAGCTACAAAGGGGCTCAACGCCATTGCGCCCAAGCCTAAAGCGTCAAACAAGCCAGCACTGCCGAGCAGCTCCGAGGAGGCCAAGCCTCTGCCCCAGATCGACTTTATCGACCTCGACAGTCGCTTCCCCGAGGACCAACAGGAGGAACGAGCAGCTTCAGCCGGCCCATCCGCGTCATCCAGCAGCAGCTCCCATCCGACGCGCCCAATCCCGGACGGCAACTTCGAGCTAGTCCTGTTCGGCGAAGACCCCCAACGGGGAGTGAAGATCGGAGCAGACCTGCCTGACATCGCGAGGAAGCAGCTCAAAGCGTGCCTCCGAGAGAATGCCGACCTTTTCGCGTGGAGCACCGCGGAAATGCCTGGTTTGGATCCATCCGTCGCATGTCACCAGCTGACCATCGACCCGGCCATCAAGGCCGTAGCACAATGTAGGAGGAAGCAGTCTCCGGAGAAAACGGAGGCTGCCAAAAAAGTTGTAAAGGACCTCCTCGAGGCCAAATTTATTTCGGAGACCAAGTACACCACTTGGCTGCCCAACGTTGTATTGGTTAAAAAATCTAATGGAAAATGGCGCATGTGCATTGATTATACCTGAAATTCTGGTACATGTGCAGAATTCAGATGTCCTAGAACATGCCGTTCGACATCTGGTCTGACATGATCACAAAGGGCAAGGTATATTGCAATAATCATGGTACTGAAAAGATAAGAGCAAGACACACAGAATTGTTAACCCAGTTCGCTCTAACACACCTACTCTGGGGACTACCAAGCCAGGGATGAAGTCCACTATCAGCAGTATCAATTCAAAGCTAAACTCTCCGTTTACAACTCATCACTCAATCACTGCCCAATGACCCTTCTACCTAGATCCTCTCTAGCTATGAGAATCACTTCTCACTCCCAATCATCACAATGATGTCTAGCAGTTAACAATCTGCCACTGCATCAACGACTCTTTACCTATACACTGATTACACAGATAAACATGAATCCACACTCCTATGACACATCAACATCTGATGAGAACAATACCTAGCTAAGTATGATGCCAAACTCCACCGTTTGTTAGCTTTCTCACTTAACTAAGACCACAGCCTGGAGTTGCTTAACAACTTCCTCCAAGAACAAAACGTACTGCCTCTTACCTACAGGTTTTGAGGAATACGGGTAACCTTCCCACAAGTCGGGAGGTTTACCTAGACAGAACCCTAGACTTCTACATGTTGAGCCGTCACCTCCAAGGTTACAAACCCTTCTATTTATAACATGTACCCAACTGGATTTGGGCCTTCAATCACAACTTTAATAGCTGTTACAAATAAGCAGAAACTTCTGCTACAAAATAGGACTTCAATCTAATATTTCCTAATATGTCTCCATATTTAGAAAGTCTTGATTTCTGATTGAATCTTCTAAACCTTCAAATATGTGCCACATAGAATGCATAATTTTCTCTTAAATATTCTGCACAATTCAAAACATAGCTGAATCTCATTAATCCAGCTCAGCAGGCGCGATGTCGAATGCTCCCTCATATGATATCTTCTTCGACATGTTGTTCCAGTTGTTGAATAACTTCAACACAACATGTTCTGGCATTTCAAAAAGGACATCTTGTTGTACCTTTTCTTCTTAGCAAGTTTATACATCCTATTCTCTATTACAATATTGCTGCTATTATTTGTTTTACAAAAATTAAGCCAATCCTAATACAAGAGAACTAACAATCTCCCCCTTTGGCAAATTTTGGATAAAACAAATAATCTAAAAACAATTATAAACCAAAAGTTTACAGCAATAAAAATACAGCCAACATCTGTAGTGTTCAGAGTCTACAGCACACAGCAACAGATCTTCATGTTGAAAATAATGTCTCACCATCTTTCTTCTTTGCAGCACTCTGAAGAACTCCACTGCATCAGCACCAACGAACAGCAATCTTCAGGAAAAAAGGAATGAAGGTCCTAAAGTTTTTTGACGCACACGAGGAAGAAGATAACAGAAGATAGCTTGTACTCCCCCTCAATCCAGGAACCTCTTCTTGACATTGAAGACCAATGATGGCATAAGAGAACTTTTAATTGCTCTTTGAAGGGCATAAGAGGAAACTTAAGACCAAACCCTCCACCACTACTGGTAACTCAGAACAGAGATCACAACTGTGTTCATAACTCAGATCACAGGTCACAAAAATATCCAAAAAGAAACATGATAGACATTTGATTTGACATGTTTGGACAACATATGCAATCACAAACTCCTGTCTGAACCTCTGATCAACAATCCCTTTCTCCCCCTTTTTGGCCAAAAATTGGAAAAAGGAGGCCATCACAAAACCAAACCCAGGCACAACTAACCCAGACCCAAACAAAACCCATAGTTTTTATGAGAACAACCCTTACCTGATGGTAGAGGATAGGAGAAGCCTCTCTAAATAGCAGAGCAGTTTCTTAGATATTAACGATCTTTAATTCTTGGTCAAAGAGAATGTTAATTGAGAATGGAAAAACTGTAACTTAATTCAAGGTGCACCGTCCAAACTGACTTTGAACGCCTTTAATAGCTCTTAGACCAGTCCTGCACAGCCAATCAGCACTTACTAGGCTCCCTTCTTACGCGTGGCTGGATGCACAGTCTAGAATATTCCTTTGTTTGGCTCAGGGAAACATGTCTTGAGTGTTGTTCTAACATCTTACCAAAATAGTTTGTCTGCTTGTTCACAAAGTTATCAACCCAAGACTCCTTAGAGATTTATACATTCCAAGCATATTTTCTTGGATTCCTTCAAAAACAGCAGAGAAAAAGTAGAGTCACCCCGATACAACAATTCTGCTTTTCAGACTTCTCCTACATAGGCACTAACTCCACACAGCTATGATATGTCCCATCATGATGTTTGACATTACACAACACAAACTTGACCGGCACACATGCTGCAATAGGCTATAGACAACAGCCTTAACATTCAATGCCTTTTATGATATTACACCAATAATGCCACATTCTGGTAAAAGTTGAGCAAGACCTCACCATGGGGATTTTAGATACAAGGTCTGCCAAGTCCAATAAACAAAAGCCCACTCGATTTGAAATTTCTCACATATTCCAAAAAAATGTCTTGCAACACAAGATAAGGACTGCCACCACCTTTTGCTTGTATTAGAAGAAACCTCCTGGCAACAACCTTATAACACCCTAATAGAGTCTTCAACATTAAAGTAGCCATGTATTTCCAAAACTACTTACCATCAAGATTAGAATCTGCCCATTCTAATCCACATTATGTCAGAACTGCCACTTCAGACGATAATGCTGCTTCTTCCAACTCCATAAGTATGGTACACGGCAAACAAAAATGTTGTAACAAAGTGTAGGACATCAGCACGAGACAAAAGGACACACCACTTGATCATAACCAGCACCAGCAAACTCATCAGACAACCAGACAAGACCTAGGCTCATCCTACTAGGACAACCTCGACCAAGGCCCCAATCACGAAGTTCTGGTATCCAATGTGCCAAGAAAAAAATAGTTTCCCAAGAAGGACAGATTCCCACACCAAAGACTACTTTGACTGGTCAGGCTATACAAACAATGACTTTTTATCCATTATAAATAACAAACCTCCTTGCCCCTATCAGCATACCAAGGAAAGAATCATGAGTCAGTCTAACAAGAATGCAGCAAAGAGACACATGCAGGAGGACAAGAAGCCAGATCCACAGAAGTTGAAGGACACACCACCGTCCACAGCTGGAGCAACTTTTGGAGCAACAAGAACACGAAGGACATCAGAGACAAGGATGAAGACCATCAAGAAAAACCAAGTGCAACTTCAAGCTTCTGATGATGAATGAGACGAAGATTGGACAACTTTTCTTGATTCGGGGGGTTAGGATAACCTTTAGAACCTTTGTTTGGTGTATTTACTAATCTTGTATGCTTTCAAAAGTTCAATAAATTTCTGTTTTTAATTCTGTTCCATTAAACATTACAAAAGCAATAAGGATCACATCACAACACACCTAATCCTTATGTATGCAAATTCCTGATTTGCAAAAAAAATGCCAACACCAAAAGCTTGTAGATTTATCAATCTCCCCCTTAACATCACACTTTCAGCTACATAAAATTGTAACACTCTCCCCTATCAAGAATAACATGTGATTCTTCGTTCCTTGAAGAATGGAAAACATAAGACGCATCTTCATGTTTTCAAGAGCTCACTCTTTGTTCAACTCACAAGTTGAACACAATCATTACTCATACAAATACTCAAATGATCCCAATCTGATCAACATCTCTCTATCTAAGACCACCAGTACCTCTTTGCAGGAAGAATACCTTAAATGAATGGAGAACATGAGACTCATCTTCATGTCTTCAAGAGTGCACTCTCTGTTCAACATACTTGCTGAACACATTCACCTACTGCTTGACCCTTACATCAGTACCAAAAATCAAGTAGAGACTTGTGATCTCAGGAGACAATCACAATGTTTTGCCAACAGATGTTAAGACATCAGTCTTGACCTCATGAACAGAATCCAGCTGCACTAAGGAAAACCCCACATTCCAAAACCGAATCTCCAACCTTCCCCCTTTAAGCCTCGGGACCAGAAACAACCAACACAGAAACAGGAAAGTAGTATTCTCTCATCCAACTCTCCAATCTGTAATCAATCACCTTTAACAGCAGCCCAGACTCTTTGATCCTTGTTCTTCATGTCCAATTAGTCTGCTAGCGAGAATACTTCTTGAAATCTCAGGTTCTCCACTCCTGCAGCAAGGACCAGAAATAAACTGACCTCAGGAGAAAAAAAACATGTTGATCACACCATGACCAACTCACACATCTAAGATAAGTTCCAGGGCCAGAAACTTCTTAGGCATACCACCCAGATGCCTCCTCTTCCAGATCAGGAGTAGGTTCCAAACTCATGTGATCAAATCACATTAGTTTAGCACCCAGAGCATCTGCTATGCCATTCCTTCAGACAGCAGAATTCAGCACAATTCTGACGTGATGTTCTAACACAAGATAGGACATCATTCCAATGAACACATCAAGAGATCAAAGACTGGAGATTAGCCCTTTTAGGAATAGAGGTAAAAGTAAATAACTTTTCTTCCTTACAACTTCACTTCTCAATGCCTTTATGAGTGGACTTGAACAAAAATCTTCAAGTATCGTTGACAAAGTAAGTTGAAGCAGTTTTGCATATATCTGTAGCGCGGTTTTCGTGACCGACCGCATCCACCTGCGGATGGGGATTGGGTGCTACTTTCTGGTTTATTATTTATCCTATGAAGCTGGAAAGGAAAGGGAAGATATCTCAAACTAACCTTGCACGCAAATGTTTTCTTTAACAAGTGCTAAGAGATTGGGGAGTTTGGGGTCAGGTTATATAATGGGGAGTTGTCAATTACCCATCCTATACATGGTTATCCATGGGTTGTTAGCAATTTGACTTACTGCTTTCTACTTACTGGTGTTTATCTGAAAAAAGGGAAAATTTCTCCTTTGGGAAAGTTGAGAGACGTTGAAAAGATATTTTTGTTGTTTTTGGGTTTTTTGATGTTTTTGGTAAGGTACTGGACCTAAGGTTTTTGATAAGTGTGCTCGCTAAGATTTCACAATCTTATGCCTACGTATTCCCGTTAAAGAAAACAGGGAAATCAGAGCAATCGTAGTTCCTCCTATTCTATGGGAGGAAATGAGATATTTGGGTATCTTGTTCAAAGCCCAAGATATGAAGCTAAAGGTGATTTGTATCTTGTTCAAAGCCCAAGATGTGAAGCTAAAAATGATTTGTTTGTATCTTGTTCAAAGCCCAAGATATGAAGCTAAAAGGTTGTTTGTGGGAATTGATTGAAAAGAGTGAAGAGATTAAAGATTGAGATATGAATATCCGGGAAAAACATCGGAAAATAGAAGGAATATCCGGGAAAGCGTCGGATGAAAATAAAAAGGAATATCCGGGAAAGCATCGGATGAAAATAAAAGGAATATCCGGGAAAGCATCAGATGAAAATAAAAGGAATATCCGGGAAAGCATCGGATGTAAAAAAAGAGGAAAGGGTTTTTCCTGTGTTTTTTAGGAAATAAAAAGGGTTCTTTGAAATCCAAGAGGAAATGAGACTGTCCGAGTCTACTGGGTGTGTCTTTGTATAATGCCCAAGAGGAGGCTGATGTTTTACGGGATGAAGATCTAGACTCATTTGAAAGACTGCTCTAGCAAGATGACTAGTTTTGGTTCCTATACCTTTAAGAGGTCGTTGGGACAATTTGTACAAAGCCCAAGAGAAGGCGAGAATAACTTTTAAGAAGCCGAGGGACAATTTGTACGAAGCCCAAGAGGAGGCTATCTTCGCTGAGGAAGAATCATTATACGAAGCCTAAGAAGAGGCTGTGAAAACTTCTAAGAAGCTGAAGGGTCCTTGTACAACGTCCAAGAGGAGGCGGGGATGCTTTTAGGAAGCCTGTGGGTCCTTGCACTAAGCCCAAGAGGAGGCTAATGAACAGTTCCAGAAGGGGTTTCACTTGGAACAATGGCCTTATGTATATGAACTGTTCAAGGGGAAAATTTCCTAGATCTAGTTGTCTAAAATTGTTGTAAAGGAAAATCCTCATTGTCAAAGGAGGGTGAAATATCCGGGAGAACGTCGGATGTAAGGAGACGGGATTTTGTCTGGTTCTAGACGTAGTTGTCGGGGAAACTCTAAATATCTATACTAGTATTACACAGTTGATATGAGTTTATGAAAGAAGACTTACAGTGAAACAGCCCCACAATACAGTTATATACATATGAAAGCGGTTAAATGAAAGCGGATAAACACTTACTCGGTTGTAGAGCTTCCATGCTGTTGGGTTAGTTGTTCAACAAAGAAATGAAAGAAAGTTTTGATAACAAATTTGTATTTGAATTTAAATCACAAGGAAAGTTGTTTTGAAAAGAAACGATATGAATATCCGGGAAAACATCGGATTGAAGGAAATAAAATAAGAGATTGAAAATACGAATATCCGGGAAAAACGTCGGATGTAAAGAGACGATGGAAAAAGAGGAAAAGGTTGAAAATATCCGGGAAAACGTCGGATGTAAAGAGACGATGGAAAAAAAGGAAAAGGTTGAAAATATCCGGGAAAACGTCGGATGTAAAGAGACGATGGAAAAAAAGGAAAAGGTTGAAAATATCCGGGAAAACTTCGGATGTAAAGAGACGATGGAAAAAAGAAAAGGTTACTCGCTAAGACTTTACAGTCTTATGCCTACGTATTCTCAACGGGATCTTGAGAAATCAGAGCGGTCGTAGTTCACCCCTATGGGGCACGAACTACAGAAAATAAAGTTTAATTCGCACGATGACGACAAGGGAAATCTACCCTAATGTTATCATGCTTGGTTAAATATCCTAAAGTCTGTCTTATTTCAAACCTAATCGAAAATTAAGTTTAAAATAAGAGATCTTAAGGGAGCATGCATACGTGGCAAAACATCACGGAATAAATGAATACACAGCAAAGCATCGTGACAGATAAAATATACACAGAAGAACATCGTGACAGATAAAATATACACGGCAAAACATCGTGAGATAAAAGCAATATACACGACAAAACATCGTGAGAATAAACAGAGAGAAAATACACGGCAAAACATCGTGTCATCATGGAAAAACATCATGGCAATTGAAAATATACACGGAAAAGCATCGTGATAAAATAACAGATACGCGACAAAGCATCGCGGGATAAAAGCAGACAAAGATACGCGGCAAAACATCGCAGAATAAATAAAAAGCACACGGCAAAACATCGTGGGAAATAAAACATGGATAATGAGTTTCAAGAAAACTTACCTATTGGAGCAAGGTCCAATGCCTCTTCTCAGACTTCCAGAAGAGAGATAACGATCCTCAAGGTCCTCGACAAAACTCAAAGCATCAGTTGATCCTCTAATGATCTTCGAGGTATCGATTAAGAATTCCTGTATCAAATGGGAAACCAAACAAGCAGAGGAAACCAGGAATCGCATAGAAATGTGCTTGGTCTTATCAAATGGTTAGGATCGAATCGGAAAGTAAATAATTAATTAATTATTTACAATAAGCTAAAATCAAATAATTGAATAATTATTTAAACAATTAGATGATCAACATAGATTAAAATTATTTTAGTAACAAAAAATAAGTTAATCTAAACTATATTAATTAAATGAAAATAATTAACAATAAATTATCAATTAAACAAATTAATATGACCACCTGAACATGGGCTTTTTGGGGAGGGGTGATTAGCAAGATTGATTGGCTAAGCCCAAACCCATCACAAAAAATCAGATTTTTTACTTATAAAAAAAACCATTTCGAGAGAAAATCCTCACACGTATTTTTTTCTAAAAAATATCTCAAGCTGTCTCTCAAACGTGTTTTTTCCAAGAACCAACCCTTTTCCTATGTGCTTCCGCGACAAAGATTTCTTTCCAATCGCGAGAATTTCCGGTAACGGCAGGTGGTTTCCGCGGCGCAACTTCTCCCCTCACTTTGATTCGTGGTTGTGCACGGCGGTTCTCTCTTCGTTTGATTTTCAGCGCGGTGCTCTCTATCCCTTCCGGCAGCGTGTGCGACGGCGAATGGTGGAGGTCGTGTAGCTGCGATCCTTTCCGCTTTGACCCCTCCCCCCGGCGCTGTGGTGAGGGTTTTAGGTTTGTGTTCCTCTTTCTCAATCTATGCTTCCTGCAAAAATTGTTGATGTTTTGTAACAAAACATTGAATTTGTTAGGGTTTCGAAATTGAAATATAATTTTGATGAAATATGAAATTGAACTGATTTTGAAATTTTGATTCTCTTTCTGCAAATTTTGTTGTTGCTTTTGATTTCACGTTGATTTCGCGTGTCGGCGATGTCGGTTTCGCGGCGAAAACTCAATTTGCGGTTGAAATTCTGTCATACGTGATAATAGATGAACTGTTCTTCATGATTTTTTTCTGTTAGTACTAGTGGAAACAAATTATTGATGGATGTTTCCACAAGTTCTGCTCTTCTGCAACAATTTTGTAGAAAAAGGAAACAATTAGTATGATATTTAATTGTAATTTAAACAAAAGAATGATGACAATTGATTTGTGTCATATTGTTCCTGTAATAGCAGAAATTGATTTGAATTCTACAGGTTTTGTGAAACTGAATTGTAGAATTAAATTGGGTTAGAATTTTGAAAATAGAATTTAAGGAAATTGAAATAAATTGCTGTGAATTTCTATTTGTAACAGGTCTGCAAGAAAAATGATTTTCTCTGTTGTAATTATGCAGGTATCTCTTCTTCTTATATCAGGCTCATAAAAAAACACCTGCTGTGTGATATTGCGGCGAATCTTCAAAGATTACAAAGGGAGGTGTTGCAAGTTGCTTGATGTAAATTTGTTGCAAAAAATGTTAGTTTATAATGGAAAGAATTAGAACAAGTTGTATGTGCAGTGTGTACAGAGAAAAAGAGGAGGGCGCTGCCCTCTTGTGAGTGTATTGTAAATATTTTTCTTAAAAATCATCATAAATATTGAAAAATGGGAAAGGGGGTGCGCAACACCCTTCCTTTGTGGTGTTTCCAAAAGCCTTTTTTTTTCTAAGGTAAAAGTAAAATAAACAAAGCACTCATGAGAATTAGAGAGAAGAGAGAAACAAGTTTTCTACTTGTTTGGTGTACTTGTGAAGGAAATGGTGATCTCTATTTATAGAGAAATCAAAACTTGTTGAACAATTTTGAATTATATTGAATGGTCAAAAGTTTGAAGCACATGCTCTTGAATTGGACTAGCAAGTTTGAAGTTTGAATTGTTGAAAATAAGCAACTCATGTTTTGACTGTTGAATGAGACTTTGAAGGTGGAATAACACCTTCTAGAATTAAATACAAGACCAATAAATAATGAATGAAATTTATTTAGTTAAATAATCATATGGTGATAATAATAGAAATAGCCAATGAAATAAATATGAATGAAATTTATTTAATTAAAAATAATATTATTATTTAAAGTTTAAAATTGAAATCGGTTAAAAACGATAAAATCGTTCGGTATCGAGGTGTCCAAAAAAATAAAATGAACACACCAAAATGATTAGCAAAAAATATACAGTATAAAAATAGAGATAGATGAAATGAGAAAAAATAAAAATGTCTGGTCAAAATTTAGGGTATGACAATATCCCATCACCATAATGTATACATTCAGAGAAGAATAACCTCCTCAATTGCAACCTCAGAAGTTTTCAGATAGATACGCAGCGGATCAAAACACAAACTCCTCAAAACCTTTAGGTGTCACATATCACCCCTAGCATCATAGTCCAGGTGACACCACAATACCACAGGTTTGAAAATAAATCAAACCTAACATAACCACAACACAACAGCTTTTCAACCACTCCTCCAAGCCTTCAGCACATGCCACTGCCTGTCACGAACAGTCCATCCTCCACTTCTAGGGACCATTCTCACACCTATATGAACTACTCCAAGTTCAAACAACTTTTCAGTAGAAAGCTTTTACCTTGACCATGAACCAGAAAGTATCTTCCCTTGGATCTCATCTAGATACAGAACAGAATGACCTGCTTTGATACCAATTGAAATTCTGGTACATGTGCAGAATTCATATGTCCTAGAACATGCCGTTCAACATATGGTCTGACATGATCACAAAGGGCAAGGTATATTGCAATAATCACGGTACTAAAAAGATAAGAGCAAGACACACAGAATTGTTAACCCAGTTCGGTCTAACACACCTACTCTGGGGGCTACCAAGCCAGGGATGAAGTCCACTATCAGCAGTATCAATTCAAAGCTAAACTCTCCGTTTACAACTCATCACTCAATCACTGCCCAATGACCCTTCTACCTAGATCCTCTCTAGCTATGAGAATCACTTCTCACTCCCAATCATCGCAATGATGTCTAGCAGTTGACAATCCGCCACTGCAGCAACGACTCTTTACCTATACACTGATTACACAGATAAACATGAATCCACACTCCTATGACACATCAACATCTGATGAGAACAATACCTAGCTAAGTATGATGCCAAACTCCACCGTTTGTTAGCTTTTTCACTTAACTAAGACCACAGCCTGGAGTTGCTTAACAGCTTCCTCCAAGAACAAAACGTACTGCCTCTTACCTACAGGTTTTGAAGAATACAGATAACCTTCCCACAAGTCGGGAGGTTTACCTAGACAGAACCCTAGACTTCTACATGTTGAGCCGTCACCTCCAAGGTTACAAACCCTTCTATTTATAACATGTACCCAACTGGATTTGGGCCTTCAATCACAGCTTTAATAGCTGTTACAAATCAGCAGAAACTTCTGCTACAAAATAGGACTTCAATCTAATATTTCCTAATATGTCTCCATATTTAGAAAGTCTTGATTTCTGATTGAATCTTCTAAACCTTCAAATATGTGCCACATAGAATGCATAATTTTCTCTTAAATATTCTGCACAATTCAAAACATAGCTGAATCTCATTAATCCAGCTCAGCAGGCGCAATGTCGAATGCTCCCTCATAGGACATCTTCTTCGACATGTTGGTCCAGTTGTTGAATAACTTCAACACAACATGTTCTGGCATTTCAAAAAGGACATCTTGTTGTACCTGTTCTTCTTAGCAAGTTTATACATCCTATTCTCTATTACAATATTGATGCTATTATTTGTTTTACAAAAATTAAGCCAATCCTAATATAAGAGGACTAACAATACCGATCTCAATAAGGCATGCCCGAAGGATGCCTGCCCCCTCCCCAATATTGATAAACTTGTTGATAATTCCACTGGTTTTAAACTTTTATCATTCATGGACGCCTACTCGGGCTACAATCAAATCCCAATGGCAATGTCCGACAAAAAATATACGGCCTTCATGACCGAATCGGGCAACTATTACTACAACGTATTGCCCTTCGGCCTGAAGAAAGCCGGAGCAACATACCAACGAATAATGAACAAAGTGTTCCGAGGAGAAATAGGCGACATGCTCGAAGTATACATGGACGACATGATCATAAAATCCCAAGAGGAAGCCGATCAGACAGCCCATCTACAAAAAGTCTTCGAGCAGGCAAGGAAATACAAAATGCGTTTCAATCCAGAGAAGTGCACGTTCGGCGTCTGGGCAGGAAAATTCCTCGGCTTCTACTTAATAGAACGAGGAATCGAGGCTAACCCCGACAAATTTCGGGCATTCTCCGAGTTTCCTACGCCCAAGTCCAAAAAATCCATCCAGTCCCTCAACGGGATGCTCGCGTCACTATCTCGTTTCGTGGCCAAGTCCGCCCAGCACGCCCTGCCATTCTTCAAACTCCTCCGCAAAGAGGCAGCATTCGAATGGACCGAGGAGTGCGACAAGGTCCTTCTCCATATGAAACGGGCACTCTCAGAGCCGCCGGTCCTCTCTCGACCAGACAACGGCGAAACGCTATACTTATATCTAGCCGTTGCGACCGAAGCAGTGAGTGTCGCTCTCATCCGCGAGACACCTGACGGGCAAAAACCCATTTACTTCCAAAGCAAAGCGTTGCAAGGACCATAATTAAGATACCAGCAGATAGAGATAGTGGCATTGGCCCTCATCAACGCAGCCAGAAGATTAAGACACTACTTCCTGGCTCACACAATCGTGGTTCGAACAGATCAGCCCATAAAGCAGCTGCTCAGACAACCAGATATGGCCGGCCGAATGCTCAAATGGTCGCTGGAGCTGTCCGAATTTGACATCCAATACAAAGGTAGAAAATCCTTCAAGGCCCAAGCTCTGGCCGACTTCGTCGCGGAGATGACATTCACATACTCCCCCACGAGCGAAGCGCGCAAGTGGGCCATCTTCGTCGACGGTGCCTCAAGCTCGGTAGGAAGCGGCGCGGGCATCATACTGGAGAGCGATGAAGGAATTATCATCGAGGTATCACTCACGCTGTCTTTCCCAACCTCTAATAACCAGGCAGAATACGAAGCCTTCCTCGCTGGGCTACGCCTTGCCGAGGACATGGACGCACAAGAAGTCGTCATTTGCACGGACTCACAGCTCGTGGCCCTCCAAGTCCGAGGTGAATACCAAGCCAAAAACGACAACCTGACCGAATACTTGGCCCTAGTAAAGAAGGAAATGGCGAAATTCACAACAGTGGAAGTGAAACACGTTCCCCGCGAACATAACGTACGAGCAGACATGCTGTCTAAACCAGCCTGTACGAAGAAGAAAGGCAGAAACAAATCTGTCATACAGGAAGTACTTCCTCGACCCAGCATTGAGAAGACCTCCCCGATGCTCGACGTGCAGGTGATCGGCGACAACAACTGCTGGATGACCCCAGTCTACAACTACCTCGCCAAAGACGAACTCCCGTCTGACGCAAAGGAGGCCAGCACGATCATGCGAAGAGCCTGCTCGTATGTCCTGGTCGAAGGTAAACTATACAGGCGGGGATTCTCCATTCCGCTGCTCAAATGTGTCGAGGAGGAAATGGTCGCACACATCCTGCGCGAAATCCACGAGGGAATCAACGCCCAACATCTCGGAGGAAGGTCCCTTGCTCGCAAGGCTCTCCGAGCAGGGTACTATTGGCCGACCATGCAAAACGACGCAAAAGAACACGTGAAGAAATGCGACAAATGCCAACAGCACGGGGACATGCACCTGGCTCCGCCTAACGAGCTCAAGGCTATGTCCTCCCCGTGGCCATTCGCCTGGTGGGGCCTAGACATCCTAGGACCCTACGTGGTAGGATCAAGTCAGAACAAGTACCTCATAGTGGTCATAGATTATTTCACAAAGTGGATAGAAGCAGAAGCTCTAGCCAAAATAACTGCCCTCAACATCCTGCGTTTCTATAAACGAAACATCCTTGCACGTTTCGGTATTCCCCAAGCGATAGTAACGGACAACGGGACGCAGTTCACGGACAGGAAGTTTCAGGACTTCGTCGCCCAACTAGGCACGAAGCAACACTTCGCATCCGTCGAACACCCTCAAATAAATGGGCAGGCTTAGGCAGCTAACCGAGTCATCCTTCGAGGCCTCAAGCGAAGGCTAGACAAAACAAAGAAGGCATGGGTCGAGGAGCTACACAACGTGCTCTGGGCATACCGTACAACTCCCCATTCAACGACTGGGGAAACACCTTTCCATTTAGCATACTGAACCGAGGCTGTAATTTCAGTCGAAGTTCACGTGCCCTTTAGGCGGACAGAGTCGCCCCTAGACGAGGAGATGAACGAAGAATCTTTAAGGGAAGAGCTCGACCTCGTCGAGGAAATCAGAACCGGGGTAGCTCTCTACGAAGCCTCACTGAAACAAAAGATCACCATCAGGTACAACGCCAAAGTGATACGACGAGAATTCGACGTGGGAAGCCTTGTCCTAAGAAGAAACCACAAAGACTCTCGCGAAGGCAAACTAGCAGCCAATTGGGAGGGACCCTATCGCGTCCGGGAAAAACCGAAAAATGGGACCTACTACCTAGAACATCTCACTGGGGAAGAACTCGCTCGACCATGGAACGCTGAAAAGCTAAAACAATATTACAGCTAACTCCTCGGTTCGACCCGTCGTAACGACGAACGTCGGCTACCGACCACTATGTGCGTCTAGGTACAAGCGTCACATACGAATAAAGCATAACCCCACTTAGTAACGAGCCCGGTAAGTGCTTGACAGCGGTCCTCGATCAAGCATCGCCGTCGTCGAAGTACCATGATTGGCAGAACCCCAGCTCGCGATGGGACGTTCACGCCGCGAACTCAGGCCTTAAACTCGACTTGAGCTCCGCTCCCCGCCAGGACATTCCCCAACAGTTCGACCAGTTCCCCACACTGCCGAACACATCCATTACGAGCAATCTCCCCAAAAAACATCCACACAAGTCAAATATCCCCTATCACGGGTGGACATACACTTACAGCGAGCATGCATACAACACTTAGCGAAAATAAAAGCAAGTAAAGTCATGCAAACAACAGAACTAAATATGCGATAATTTAACAAGTGGCCGTAAAGACCACAACTATACATTATTACATAAAACAGGGGCCATGCCCCCCAGAAATAAATTACAGTGATTCAACGGCACGCAAGCCGGACGGATTACAACAACATCAAAATAACAAGCTCCTCACTCATCCGCCTGCTCCGCTGGCTCCGGCTGAGGTCCCTGGTCCTCCGCGGGCTGGTCCTCGGGCGTACATTCAAAAAGACCATCGGGCATGACAATGCGACCATCCTCAACGTGCGCCAAGTAGTGAGTACCCTCGACAGAAATTTCTAACTCAGGGTTCACCACCCGCAGTTGGGCCACAACATTCCCGAAAGACTCCTCCACAACGACGATGTCGTCGTCCTCGGCCGTCAGCAGACGGGAAACCAACTCGGATCTAGTCTTCAACGCCTTCACGTCTTTCAGCTCGTCGACACCCGGGCCATTGACCGCCCTCAGCTCCCTGATCAGCTCATCGACAGCTTTCTTCTCAGCCGCCAGCGTGGAGTTCTCCTCCTTCAGCCTCGCCTCCTCCTCTTCAGCCTTCTTCCGAGCCTCGTCGGCGCTCTTGACTTCTTCTTTGAGAGACGCCACGGTAGCACGAGCAGCGATGAGTTCGGCCTCAGTCGCCGAATCCCCTTCGGCGTACACAGCTTCCATCTCCAACATCCTAACCATGGCAGAAGCGTCCTGGGCCACCAACGCCCTCTTGCTCGGGCGGTCTATGCCCTCCAAGCGAAGAGACTCCACCCGAGGCACAATCAGAGAGTTCCCCTCGAAGAACTTCCGGTCATGGATGCAAGGAGGAAGCTCGAACTTCCCCTTTTTCGGCGCATGTGTAAGGTCCACAGCATCATTAAACCTTGGTCGCTTAGGTCGACCAGCCAAAGGAAGAGGTGACCCCCGAGGAGCAGGAGTAGAGCAAGAAGAGGTCCCCGCAACAGTTTGAACAGTAGGAGGAGCACGAGCACCAGCAAACCGAGATTTCGGAGGAGCAGCCCCAGTCTTATTCCTTGCAAGAGCATTCCTCACCACTCTGTCGTGGGCCTGAGGCATCTCACCTGCACAGACAAAATACGAGCATGTTAGTTACGAGGAAAGAAAATGACTCACAAAATTAAACAACTAAGACTACCGAGCAGCTTCGCGACGTCCTGAGAAGCCTTGCACTCCAGCAGTGCCTTAACATTGATGAACCTACGCTAAACTCTCTGGCTCCCGTCCTCCTCGAAGATCGGACTGCCTCATGCTCGTCCAGCACTCAGCGAGCCGGAAGGAGTTGACCCAGTTCACCAGTGCCTCGTAAGCCGCGGCATCCTCCCCGAGCAGCTCGCTCGGTTGAAAAACATAATCGCTGGGCTCCCTGGTGAAGTGGTCGGGTGACTAGTTGATGAGGAACTTGTAAAGTCTCTGCCCAATGTACTTCCCCTCCTCGTTATGCAGCTCGTTTCCATCCTCGTCAACCTCAATCTCCCAGACATATGTACTGTCCTGGGCAACCTCAGACACGGGCTCAATGACGAAGTACCGCTCCTTGAATGTCTGGATCGACTCCGAAAACGGTTTGAACAGCTTGCGAGGCTGCTTCAGAGAAACCCAGTCGTACTTCTTCCCCGCCAGCTGCCTTTGTAGATGGAAAACAGTGAAGAACAGAGGGAGAGAGGCCCCCAAGGAAAGATGCTCGCACACCAACTCGAAAGCCCGGATGAAGGCCAGCGAGTTAGGATGTAGTTGTGTGGGGGCCAACCTCAGGTGCTCGAACACTGTCTGCTGGAAATCGGTGAACGGCAGCCTCAAGCCCAACTCCTTGAAGGCGTACTCATACATTGTGAAGCGGTCCCCGAAGTCCGTGCAGACCCGCTCGTTCAAAGTAGGGAAATGAACCTTCCATTTCCCTTCCGGTCCTACCTCCGTAAAGACGTCGGCCTAAGACTTTGCGAACGTAGAAATGTGCTCGGAAGGTTCGGCCACCTCCCACTCCTCCACGGAGAACCCTTCGGCGTCTTCCTCCATAACGTTCAACTCTTCTTCGTCCCCGGCATTACTGGAGGAACTTGAGGTCGCCGAGCTCGAAGTCGTCGAGCTACTATTTTCCTCGGAGCCAGTTTCCTCCTCTGACGTATCTAGAATAACTTCTCTATCGGGCCCCGTCGCCTTTACGATCACCTGAAAAGTAGAGAAGACAGTGAATTCGACAGCAAATCAAATCCACCCTTCCACTACTAAGTCAAGTGAAAGGGCGCACAAAGGGCTGAGGACAACGTCCCCGGCCTAAGCCCTAACATTGAAAGAAAAGCTAAAGCCTCCCCGCGAGGAGATGCTCGAAACATATCATCCTCCTGCGAGGAGCCTCCCCGCACTCATGCCCAGATTCCGTTTGAAGCTCCACTGGAAACCGCAAAGCTTCACCAGAATCTGGAAACGTTCTACCAGAAAACTCATCGCTCTATCAGAAGATGAACAAGCATGGTGGTCACGCGTGCACAACTACCGCAACCACGCCGTGGACCACCCTCCTCGCTGGACATACTCATACTCCAGCGAAGTGCTGGAGGCAGCAAAATGGCACAACCACCGTCCACCACCAACACTCGCCAGAAATCCACCTATTTTGTCATCTAAAGCTAACCCTAATCGCATGCAAATCTACTACTAACAACGAAAAGGCGTAAAACAAGTTACAGATCAGAAAACTTACTTGATTTTAGAAGAAGGTAGAAGCTGCTCGAAGCTGGTGACGGTGGTCGGAAAGCCTGAAAACGGTAACGGGCAAGAACTAAAAGAGACGAAGAGAAATCAGAAAGGAAAAGTTTCAAATGAAACGGTTTCCCCCCTTTTTATACAAAGGGGCACGTGCAACCACGCGTACGTAGGACATTATGACTATCCACTAGCCATCATTGCCTATTAACTACTACATGGAGCTCTAGGTACACGTGGCGCCCCAACGTTTCAAATTCTGTCTGACTATTAGTCTCCCCGTACACCGGGCAACAAGGTCACGATCACGAATCTCACGAACACCTGGGGTCACGAACACTTTGAGACAACCTTCCTCGTCTACAAACGACGACTCTATGCTAGCTCTCCGGAGCAACGAGCAGTCCTTAAGTCATCACTCCCATGCTCGGGAGCAACGACTTGGAGGGCTCCTGTTCTGGACTGGACCAATGACTAGAATTGGCCCAATCCGCCTCTGCTCCCGAGTGGCCCAAATTGCCTAAGTCCAATCCACAGAGGGGAAAAAATGACCTTTCTGCCCCTCCAATCGGGCAAGGAATGCAACGTTCCTCTCCAGCGTTGATGCCCGTTACGCACGGCTTCCTCGCTGCCCGAACAGCAAAGGACATGTGCCCGGAACTGCGTTTATGCCCGACATAACGGCTAGTTTCGGGCACCCTGCCCGGCATAACGACTAGTTTGGGCAGTTACCTATTCTTTGGGAAAAACGATTATTTTGCCCCGAAAATAGGACCGTTGGCCACGCGCTGGGGGCTCTATATAAACCCTCTCGCTTGAGAGGGTCAGGTATCCAATATTCACCCTAAGAATTCATACTTTGTACTTGCCTTTTTTTTCTGACCCTTTCTCACTTGAGCGTCAGAGTGTCTTGCAGGTACACCCCCCTCCTCTCCATACGACCAGCATCCCTGACGCACTTGGCGGCCTGATTCTACAGGATCTGATGCAGCCTTCACGATCAATATGGAATGAAACAAAGTTTGAAAATATTGAATACAAAAGATATTTAATTAATAACAACAAAAACAACACAAATTGAATGATAATAAATCTTTCAAGCACCCAAAAAAATTCAATGTAATTAAATTGTTGAGAAAAATGACTGGAGGCCCCAAACACCTGAAGGGAATTGCGCGAGGCTTCAAAGACAAAAGACAGTGCAGGGGTGTGGAATCGGTGACCTTTATGATAAAATGAGTCATTAAAATATGTGTATAAATTTTCTCGCACGTAGTTCTATTTTAATTAAATAATATTAGTATTTAATTTTTTTATTTCATAATTTCTTTTACTTTATTTATTTGTTAATTTAATTATAAAAAAATTCAATACACTTAGGCGACTCACCCACTGGCACCTCCTATATGGCCTACAATGTATGCACCAGGTCCGTTGGCACATTGGTTGTGCATGCGCCAGTACCAGTGACGCCAATGTGTTTTTTTAGTGCATAGGCCATTAGCAGTGGCGCATGAAGTAGATAGAAATGTCACTAGAAGGGGGTTGGATAATGACCCCCTTTAAAATATTGCTTTTAATTTCTGAAATAAGCTTTTTCAAAATAAACTATGAGTATAATCAATAATTAAAAAGTTTGTAGTGTGTGAACTGTGTATAAAAGCAAACTTTAAGGAAAAGAGTTTAAGAAACAACACACAAAGATTTATCCTAGTTCACCAAACTTGGCTACTCATGTCTTTACGTTTTGTGAGATTTTCCAATTAGTGATCAATATCTTTTGATTATTTTCTTACACCAAAATGTATTTTCTTTAATCTCATCAAACTTACAACACTGATTACAAAGCTTCAGCTAGCTTACACTATCACCCAAGATCAACCTTGACTTGAGGATATACAAAGTATTAAGAATGATTTGTAAGGAGGATCAGATTCTCAATTCCTCAACAAATTATTATTGAGATAGTGTGGTTTTAAGACAAATAATCTTAGAAATTGAGATCGTTATTTTAAGATTATGATTTTAGTCATAATATAATTTTGGAAGAATATGATGAATTTTCTCTCTTGAACTCTCCTTTAATGAATGTGTTTTCTCTCTTAATTTTTTCTTGATTGAATGATGTGATTTTAATACAAATATTTTTAGAATGAAATATCATTGATTCTAAGAATATGATTTTAGTGCGAATATTATTTTTGGAAGAATTTCATGAACATTTCTCTTGAGTTTTTCTTGAGTGATTGCCTTGAAATAAAGAGAATGTGCTCACTTTGTGCATGATAAGTTCACATTTTATATGGGGAATGATATGACTGTGGAAGATCAAGATTCTGACACTTGGAGTTTTTTTTAGGCTAAGTTTAGTTAAGGATTGGGGATATGATGGATTTAGGTTGTGGACAAAACTCCCAGAGATTGATGAAAGGTTTCTTCATGTCATTGATGATGTACTAGCTAAAGCAATTGCCAAACACAACATTGATAACAAAGTTGATGGCCATATATGGGTTGAGCATGAAGTTGAATATACAACGGGCAAGGTTATAAGTCATACTATTGTTCAATTCAATGAAAGTAGTGATGATGGTTATAGTAATGATGATTAAGTTAGAGGCATTAGGTTTGATGATAGTGAAAAAGAAAGAACGAGGGAAAATAATGAAGGCTTTGTGAATTTTGTGGTGAAAAAACCAACTAGTGGTACAAGGGTTGATGTTAATGGCAACAAATTTCAAGAAGAAGTTTGGAGGTGGAGTTGCAATAAGAGACTTACTCATGGGAGCTGCAAAAGTTACTTATTACCAAGCATGGGAGAAGAATAAGACTGAGCTAAAGCAACTGGACAAGAAGGCATGTGAATGGATGATGGGAGTCCTTACCAAACTATAGTGTAAGCATTCTTTTAGCTATTAACCAAAATATGATGTATTAATGAACAATCTTAGTGAGTCTTTTAATAGCACTATTTTACAAGCTAGGGACAAGTCAATCCTCACAATGTGTGAGTGGATTAGGTATTATCTAATGAATAGGATTGCTACAAATTTAGTTAAACTAGATAAATTGAAACATAATGTTATGCCAATACCTAGAAAGAGACTAGATAAGGAGGTGATGTTGAGTGGTCAGTGGCTCCCAACATGGAGTATGAGTGAGGTTTGGCAAGTTCATCATCCATTTAATGGGCTACAATTTTTTGTGGATATTGGGAAAAAAAACTTGCTCATGTTGCTTTTGTGAACTAGTTGGTATACCTTGCCAACATGTTGTGGCTGCAATGCAGTATCAAAGTCTTAATCCAGAATTGTATGGTGATGACTATTACAAGAGGGAGGCATATAAATTGTGTTATGAGAACAATGTTAGCCCAATCAATGGGAAGGACATGTGGCCAACTGTGGAAGTTGAAGAAATGTTACCCCCGGTGTTTAAGAAGGGTGCAGGCAGGCCAAAAAAATTAAGGTGGAGGGAACGTGATGAAATGGGCTCAAGGATGAGGAGGCCTGATGTGGCTTATAGATGCACAAAGTGTGATAAATTTGGGCATAATTCAAGGAAATACTGAAGCACAATACAAGACACTAATACATTTAAGAGAAAGGTATAATATATTATCATTGTCATTGTTTATTTATTGCATTGACGGTTGTGTTACCATTGTCATTGTTGGTTCATTATCTTTGTCTATGTGCAGAGAAAAACACCGAGAACCAAGGGTGAGACCTCAAAAAATAACAAAACAACTGAATCAACTATAGAGGATGAACCTGCTGAAACTGTTGAACCTAATCTCACTTCTGAACCTAATGAAACTGTTGAACCATTTGTAGAGGATCCTTTCTATGATCCAGAAATTGATGACATAATTAAAGACATGATTGCTTCTCATTTTCTTCATACTGAAGTTTCTTCTCAACCACAAGAAACTCTACAGTCTCAACTAATTAATCATACACCATAGAAGAAAAAAATTGGAAAGTTGAAGATAATTAAGAAGAAAACACAAGCACCTACGAGGAGTAGTGAAAGGCTTAAAAGTATCTTCAGGAAAGACAAATGCTATGGACCAGGTTCAACTGCTGATACACCTTTGGAAACTAAGGATACACATGTTGATGATACACCTGCTACTGCTACTGGCCAAGCAGACCCCAAACTAGGGACATGTGTGCGCATGATGAAATCATGGGATGAGATATCTAAGAAATTGTCCCAGTGATGTGTAATGTTATTATGTCAAGATAGTTGTCATTTTATATGTTGTAATGTCATTTTGAAGGTTGTACTGTCTTTATGTTTTGTAAGTTGGAACAATATGTCATTTTGTTTTGTAAGTTGGAGCAGCAAGGTTGCACTGTCATTTTGTTTTGTGAGTTGTAATGACATTATGCCTATGGCAGCTTAATTATATATGGAAGTACTATTTGGAACACTATTTTGTTTTGTAAGCACAACCTTTGTTTTCATTCAATTCACATCAACCATGTTGTTAACATGTTGTATTGTCTTTATGTTTTGTAAGTTGGAACAACAAGTTTATTGCACAATATGTCATTTTGATTTGTAAATTGGAGCAACAAGGTTATACTGTCATATTGTTTTGTTAGTTGTAATGACATTATGCCTATGGCTGCATAATTAAATATGAAAGTACTCTTTGGAATAACTATTTTGTTTTGTAAGCAGAAACTTTGTTTTCATTCAAATCAAATCAACCATGTTGTTAATATAGCACATCACAATGTTGTTGACATAATTCATCACAATACAACATTCATTCTACATAATTAACACGTAATACAATACAACTATCAGCTTGCCTAGACAATGACAAAATAAACCGAAGAACAAATAAGTACTACAACTACAAAGGCCATCTTCTTCCTTGTGTTCTCTAACTTGTTCTTCATATCTTCCATCTCCTTGGAACAAGGTTTTGTCCCAAATTCTCTTCCAAACTCCTTCCCAAAATCCCTTCCAAATTTTCTCAAGTATTCTATCATGACATCACATCTACTACAACCATCATCATCTTCCTCAATTTTCTTCCTATCAATAGAACCAAAGTACTCATCATCCCAATAAAATAATTGGCAGTCTTCTTCTTTCTCCCAAAATTTGCACTTCCAATATTTTCTATTAGGATTTGCAGTAGACTTTGATACGAACACCTTCATTGAAAGATCGTGTCCACATTTTGGAGTGATTCTACCATTAGAGGACATGCTACTCTTTGAACTTCCGGCCATTAATCGCGCACGTAGTTATATGTGGAGGAAGAAGGAGGAATGCGAAGATGGTAGACGCATGCAGATGGTAGTTCGAAGGAGGGAGAAGACAAATGGAATATACGTGAAAGGGAATTTGGGGTTTAGGGTTCAATCATTTCACATTGTTAAAATAATAAGTTGAAAATGAAAATATATTACACATGGGCATATAATAAAATGAAAATAACAAAATAATTGCACAATGACAATGCCACATCAAACAATTTGATGAGTTGGTTTAATGCAGAACTGAATTAGTGGAATCTTCAAATGTTAGGGGGAATGTAAAATTTTTTTTACAGAGAGGGTTTTCAAATTCTGCCTAAATGGCAGGAGGCAAAATAGTTATAAACTCATTTTTCAAACAAAAAACAATACACCCAGATAAATACGGTAAATAATAATTTTCTTTACCCACATTTTTGCAGTATGTTTTTTAATTGAAAAACATAATTTTTGTATTATAAATATAAAATTGTGTCGCTACTTTGTAATTAATCATAAAAAAATACATGCAATTAATTATTTAGTTTTTGATTCACACACATAAGATTCTTAAAAAAAAAAAAGTTAATTATTTAAGTTTTCAGTGCATTGAATATATATATATATATATATATATATATATATATATATATATATATATATATAGAATATACATATATTTTTAGTCTTTTAAAAATATTCAACTTACCTTTTAAATTTCTTAAACAGTACTCCAGAGATACTCGTTATCATTTCACTTAGTTTTTATATATCTCAGTAACTAATTTTATTATGTTATTAATCAATAAAATATAAGATAGATTAAAAATAATTAGAATACATGAAAGTGGTCAATAGCATAAAATTAAAATAAATGATTGATAGTATTTTTTTAAGTTATAAAGGTTGTATAAATAAATAAATAAAATTGGGGGAACAGCATAACCCATCAAGAAAAATTAAAATAAATTATCAATAGCATTTTTTAAGTTAAAAAGGTTGTATAAATAAATAAAAAAATGGGGCAACAACATAACCCATCAACAAAAATTTATTAAACAATTGTTAAAAACAAAAATGAGTAAACATGAAACCACCCTTCCCACAAATTAGGATGGAGCCCCACAAAAGCCCACGTTGAATGTAAAATCATGCATTTTGCCATATGATCAACACAATTATTATTTTCACATTAGTTTGTGACACTTTTAAAAATAGAAAAATTTAGGGCTAGTTTGTTTTAGCTTTAAAAAAATAATTTTTTTTTTAGTATTTTTGAAAATAGATTTTACAAAAACGTTTTTAAAAATATTACAATTTTTTTTAAATTTGTTTTTTATAAATTAAAAGACTAATTTTGATATTTTATAACATTAATATACATTATTGAAATGCAAAACATATTCAAAATTACAATTTTTTCAAAAAGTTATATTTCAAAAATGATTTTTATGAAAAGCTATTTGAAATAGCTTTAAAATTAAGTGATTTTTTGAATTTTTGATATCCAAAAAAAGTTTCGATAAACTGATGAAATATCTAAAATAACATTTTAAGAATAACTATTCAAACCAAATTTTCATTTGAACTTTTATGAAAAGTTTCTTTATAAAATTTTGTTTTCAAAAAATTATGTTACACTATAAAAATCATTTAAAAAAAAAAAAAGTTAAAACAAACATGTCCTTAATGGGATAAAGAATTTTTTTTTCATTTGGATAGTAGCTTTCAAGGAACGACAGTAAATAGTATTAGTGAATGTTAGTATAGAAAGAAGGATTTGACAAATAACTTAAAACTCATCAAGATTGCAAATCAAGAATTCCATCAAGACACCCTATATATGTTGCTTACATTTAACTCAACGAGGTTGTGGACATTTCAAATTATTTTCTTAATGTAGGGTGCATGGGAGTTGACATTTGATATCAAAGGGTTTCAGAATAGTGAAATAATTAATTAGTACATATCCCTTTAAGTGGAGTAGCTGTATTGTAAATCAAAATTTTTATATCTATGATTTTTCTGCAAATGTTTATATGAGCCTCATTGAATTTGAGTTGATTTTTTGTGTGCCAAAATTTTCAAATAATTAAGGCAATAACTACAATAATAAGATTTTTGAACTAGTTGCATGCATAACAAGAATTTGAACTATGTCCAAAATTGCAATGTATGACAACATTTCAAAAAGAGGTGTTGATGAGTTTCCAAGCCTTAAACATAGATGGGACATCTAGAAACCAGGTAGTGTCTCTAGTCTTGAAACCACCAGCGGTGGTGCACGATGTATGAATGAAGGTTCTCCTTGCTGGAATTGTGGCATAGACCCTACGAACGTAGGAGGTGGAACGAGATCCAGATGAAATGGAGTGTTCGCGATGATTTGATCCACACCGTTTTAAGGAGGAGAAATTGGATCTCTTGCGGATTAAGCAACAACAGCTGTTTCACGCAAAGTTGTGAAGTGAGTTGCTCTATAACCTGCCGTTGTTAGAAGATCTGGAAATTAAAGATTTGAAAAGTTAAGAATTAGAGTTGATCTATTACCACAATGGATAAAAAAAATAAAGGATTTGTGGTTCGATTTCAAGAAATTCAATTTGCTAGTTTGAGAAGCTTTGATTCAAGGAATCGAGAGATGAGTATTCAGTTGTTGCAAACCATATGTTTCGTTAAGGAACCATATTGGATTATAGATTGGAGGTTGTGAGATGCAACGGTGGACTTGAGATTTTGGTGCGGTGGGAGAAGGGGTGACTAGCAAGCTTATCACTCCAACTCTCAAGTTAATATGTAAATAATACGTGTGAATAAAGGTCGTAACTTAGGGTTTTCTCGTCGGTCCTGAACTGAACGCAACCCAACTGTAGGGACGTCTAGGTCGTAGCTGTAGGATTTTTTGGTCGGTGCAAAACAGAATCCAATACAGTTCTCTGAAAGGCTTCTCACTATCGCGCCATGAGAATGCTTGGGTGTAACTATTCGGAGTCGACCAAAACCCATTAAGACAAAGCTCCACATGTAAATTAGGTATTCGATATTTCGACAAACTCTAATATATAAGATAAAATAGAGTAAAATAGAGTAAAATACCACATATAAGATAAAATAGAGTAAAATAGAGTAAAATACCACATCCATAAGTTATTGATTAATATAAATAAACTAAAAAATATATATTATGAGTGAATATAAAAAACTACGTGACAAATTTATCTTTAATAAATTAAAAAAAAAATGCAGAATAAATATTTCATATATTATTAAAACATGAGAAAATATTTAAACTAAAAAATCCAAATTAGTTTAAAACAAATTCAAATGAAAAATTACATGAGATTAAGTCATTAGTGTTAAAATGAATAAAAACATTTAGGTAACGGGAAGATGATGATGAATAACCGTTAGATTAAATATAGATGAAAAATTTCGTGCACGACGATTGATCCTAACCGGTATTTATACCAACGTTTCCGAAATTTCGCAAAACTCAAACCTATTTGCATCTTCGCGCTCTCTTTTCAATATCACACTTTCGCTCTTCTCTTTTGCTGGATATCATTCCGCCAAGTCTCAACAGCAACAACACCACCGCGTAGATCCAAAAATCTGGCAGGCATGCGCCGGAGATTCCTGCACCGTTCCGAAACTTCATTCCAAAGTATACTATTTCCCTCAAGGTCATTTACAACATGTCTGCCCCAACACTCAAACACTCGATGGTTGCCGTCCGATGATTCTATGCACAGTTTCCGCCGTTGATCTCCTTGCAGATCGTGAAACTCATCAAGTTTATGCAAAATTACTTCTCACTCCCGTAATTGACGGAAGTGTTGTTCCTCTTGAGAGTAGCAACGAAGAGGAGTGTGATCGGATTGTTTCCTTTGCTAAGATTCTAACCAATACTGATGTTAAAAGCGGAGGTAAACTTTACGTACCTATGGCCTGCGCCAACTCGATCTTTCCAGCGCTCCCACCGCCTGAATCTAGCAACGAATCTCCATTTCAAGATCTCTTCCTCACCGACGTTTGCAGTGTAGGCTGGAAATTTCGTCATGTCGAACGGAGATATCCCTTTCAACACTTGATCTCCGGTGGTTGGAGTGGATTTGTTGGTGAGAAGAAACTCGTCGGCGGTGATACCATTGTTTTTGTTAAAAACTCGGCTGGAAACATAGTTTTAAATTGCGGTCCGCAACCGCAATTGCACCTGCAATATTGCGGATGCGGTTGCCTCCGCAACCGCATCGAACCGCAATTGCGGTGTGATTTGAAAATTACGCCTCCGGCTATGTTTTGAACCATAGTAGATAATTTCAATCATGTTTGTTCAAGTATTTTCATCTAAAATCAAAATATTAGAGTCCTAAAACTCAATTTAGTTATTATGTAATGAAAAAACTTAATATTAAGTGTTTTTCAACTTTGTATTTCAATCACCTCTTTATAAAAATTCACACCGCAACGGCCGCAATACGCATCGCAACACCCGCAATGACCGCAATCGCAACACCCGCAGCCGCAACCGCAATTTAAAACCATGGCTGGAAATATCTCACTTGGAATTCGCAGGAAAGCAAAGGTTGCTGGCGCTGCCAATATAACTAAAAAGGAAGTGAATATGGCAATAAAGTTGGCAGAGAAGAACGCGTCGTTTGAGGTTGTGTACTATCCGACGGTTGGTGGTTTTGATTTTGTGGTTGGAGCAAAGACTGTGGAGGATGCAGTGAAGGTTAATTGGAGTCGCAGGATGAGAGTTACACACATGGTGAAGAATGACGATACTCCAAAGGGAATTTCCATTTTTCATGGGACAATATCTAATCTGGAGAGTCCATCTACTCGTCCATGGCGCATGCTTCGGGTATTTCAAATGCATATATATAATGTTAATACAATTTTATGTTCATACATAATTTCAATATGATTAGATGATACACAATTAAAATTTTTTTTTAACAATTTTCACTGTAAATATTCTTGATGCAAGTAGGATCTTAATTTTGATTCTTACATTTTTCTTCTCAATATTGTAGGTTGAATGGGATGATCCTCAAGTCCCTGAGAATCTAAAGCAATTAAGTCCTTGGCAGGTTGAAGTTATTGATTCTAACACACCTCTACCAGATATAGAATTTCCTACAACAAAAATATTGAGAGGTGCTCAAGGTTCTGTGTTGTCAACTGAGCAAATCATTAGCAATCCTCCTCACACCTCTGGTATATTTCCAAATATCATGCAGGGAAGCATGCACAATCTTGCTTCCACATCTTCCAACTACAACACCAAGAAAACTAGTCCGGGTTCAATAATGTTATTTGGTCAGAGGATACAACCTATTGAAAGTGATTTGAATGATTCTCATATCAATGGAGACAATGGTTGTAAGAAAAACAATGAAGTTTAGTACATTGATAAAACTTGCTCAAAAATAGTTCAATAAGCCTTTACAAAATAACTATGCAGATAAAAAAATATGCATGTACATTCATTCAATTGAAATTTTACTGTAAAATTATGGAATCATTTATTATTGTTTTATTAATGAAGTTATAGTTTGTCAGATTTTATCTTGTTTTTTTGGTTATGACAAACTGTGAGAAAATACGAATCAATTTATTAATAGCATAAATCTATTTCTCATTAGTTGTATGATAATAATTGCAGCTCATTAAAAAAAATGTGATAAGGATTTTATCATTGCTTAGATCATGATGTTCATTGCTTCATATTTAATCCAAACTCCAGCATTGCTTAATGAAAGATTGTCTCTTTTAGCTAACATACCAGAAAACATTTTGATTATATTTTATGTTTCTAGTTAATCAAAACACAGTCTGTACTGTGTTGGATGGACAATGAAGTTGAAGACATTAATAAAACTTGTTCAAAAATAGTTCAATAAGCTTTTGCAAAATAACTATCCAGTTAACAAGTTATAGAAAAAAAAAAAAACTTTAATTAAACATAGTTCAAACTCCCTCTTTCTTGTTTTTTTCTATAAACTTTAGTTGGCATCAAAACACCAGTAGCTCTTAACCGCGTAAGAGTAAAAATCCTTTAAAAAACATGACTGATTTGAGAGAAGAATCATCCAAACATACTTTTTTTTTTGTCTAAACCATTTAGTTTAATTGAGATAATGGGTCAAGATGAAATACCGTGGGACATGGTTGAAAAGGGTCACACCATTACTATCAAACGAACGTGGAGTATCTACGATTAGGAAACTTTATCTCTCATGGATAAGAAAGTTTATAAACTTCATCATTGTTAGGGCATGAACCACAGGAGAGAAAGAGAAAATAAGAAAATAAAAATTGATATTATTGAGTGAATGATTATAACTGAATTACAAAGTGTTTTATTTATATAGATTTAAGTGACTTGACTACTAAGCAATTTATATAGACCTAAGTGACTAGTAAGTAATAAATATAACAAACTAAGTAACAAACCCAAAACCCTAATCAATTTTGGGCTTGACACACATAATTCATCTTGGATTATATCTAATATCTCAACATACCCCCTATAATCCAAGTTATCGAAACACACTAATTATTGTCGATCTGAACTATTCCTGATTTCTTTCTCAAAGCTAGGAACCTATCAATCTTCAATCCTTTGGTAAAAATTTCGGCCAATTGTGCTTCACTTGAGCAATGTCTTACTTCAAGTTCACCTTGATTCACCTTCTCCCTTAAGAAGTGAAATCTAACTTTGATGTGCTTACTTCTTTCATGCAAAACTGGATTCTTTGCCAGATTTGTGGATGACTTGGTGTCTATCTGCAGTACCC
This sequence comes from Lathyrus tuberosus, assembly GCA_022829125.1. Classification (NCBI taxonomy): domain Eukaryota; kingdom Viridiplantae; phylum Streptophyta; class Magnoliopsida; order Fabales; family Fabaceae; genus Lathyrus; species Lathyrus tuberosus. The sequence goes on from JALAZF010000358.1 coordinate 4,135,935, forward strand.
GAGGTTTCTTCACTTCGACCTCGATCTCTTCCAACATAGATCTGATCCAAATTGCTTGACACACAATTCTATACCCCCAAATAATCACATAATCATTTAGGCACATATTTAAAATTTCGTCAGAGTATAATTATAAACATAGTATAAAAGAGGTATGTCACATTATACATGAAATTAAAACATTCAACACTTGCTCAACAATTGATATGCAACAGTGGGGTAACTTTGCAACAGAGGAACTTAGTCCTTACACCCACATCTCAATATTTAGAATAAAAGCGGAAAATCTAAACATTGAACAACATATAACATATATATATATATATATATATATATATATATATATATATATATATATATATATATATATCATCAAGTATTATCCACCAACATAATTCATGTTTACATAAACATTCATCAACAAGATACATGTACAATGTATCACAAAAGAATCATATACATCCTAGCTACCCGGTGCTACATATTAGAGCCGACCGACCAAAAGAATGAAGACATGCTTCACAAAAAGACCACCAACATACCTACTCTACAATGCCTCGTAGAGCATCATAAAACAGCAGAAGGGTGAGAAATATTATCATAATAACAATGCATATAATTATATATCTTAGCATAAAAATACACATATTCCACCTTCTCACCACAATTCATCACAATTCACTCATATACATTACAATGTATATATATATGCAAAACCAAGCATATTCATCATGCATACTTTCACAATTCTTATCATTCCACATAAACATACATATTCATGTTTATTCTTCAATGCACCATTATAAAGATGATAAATGCAAATCATAGAGACCGACTCACGACTCTATGCAAATGCAATGCGGTACCGACTCAATCATCTCAAGTTCACTCAGGAATTTATTGGAACCATCGCTCGTTACCAATGTAACTCCCAGTCGGGCCTACGATGTTCACCCATTGCTCACACCCCACATGGGCACACAATGTTTATGGATTGCTCACACCTCACATAGGCACACAATCCAATTGCTCACACTCCACATGGGCACACAATCGTTTGTAATCATCGCTCACACCTCACATAGGCACACGACGTTACAATGGATTCTCATTAGAATCACACAACACAAGAATGCACATCATTATGCTTCACATGCAAAATGACTCAAGACATTCTTGAAATGCATACATATTCACAATATATTCATGCATTCATCTCATACAATCACATACAATCTATATACATTCACACCAATGCACTATTGTATGATTCACATTCAAAACACACATTCAAAACGGTAAAAGTTGCTAAATAACACTATTCTCGACTTTCCGACATAATTAAATCGGCTAAAAATTTCCAAATCATCATAATAAGAAAGCACAGCTCAATAGCTTCACAACGATACCAAGAATGTAAAAATCGAATAAGCGGATCAAAAGTTACGAAAGAAAAACGAAAACGACATTTGAAAAATCACATTTTTACACTTCTCCTGCCCATCCGCGTATGGACCAATTCCGTACGCGTAAGGCCCAAAACTCATACGCGTATCATACGCGTTTCACCAGATGGCCGGGAAAACATGCATCCCATACGCGTATTGGCCCTGAAATGCGTCATCCATACGCGTATTGCCCAAGTCAATACGCGTATGGCCTGCCCCAATACGCGTATGGCAGGCGAAATGCAGAATTTTCCTGCAGAATTCTGTTCTGTGTTTTTTCCCCAAACAACACCCAAATTCATCATCTAAACTCAGAAAAATAGCAATTTGATGTCCAACAACATGTATCATTCGTGTTTCAACAACAAGGGACCCGAAAACATCATTTCCAACACGATTAAATCGATTTCTACCATTTTCTACACAAATGGATTTATACCAAAACTCATAAAAATCAACAACAACAACAACAACACAATCATACATAATGATATACATTGATAAGATAATAAGATTTCACACCCTTACCCGAATAAATCGATTCCTAGAAGTTGTTTTGAAGATTTCCCAAGCTTTTCCTCTCTTTTTCTCCTCTTCCTCTTTCTTTCTCTCCTTTTTCTCTCTATTTTTCTTTTCTTTCTCTTTCTCTCTTATTTCCTCTTCTTATCTCTTTTTCTTTTCTATTTCTTATTTTCTACTCAAATTAAATTAATTCATTTTCTCACACATTTCTATTTCCACTAAATTTCTAACTTATCATTAATTGAGAAATGTCTAAAATACCCTCCATTCTAATTTTCCCGAAAACTCTCAAAAACGGTAAAATATCATAACATGTCAACATAGCATATTAACACACCAATTTCACAAATAAAATATTTTATCACTCAATTTTAAATAAAAGACTCAACAAAATGGGAAAAATCGGAATCGGGGCGTTACAACTCTCCACCACTTTAGAAATTTTCGTCCTCGAAAATATTACCTGATTCAAACAACTCCGGATACGACTCTCGCATCCTACTCTCTAGCTCCCAAGTCATATTGCCTTCCGCAGCGCCTCCCCACGCTACTTTCACAAGCGCAATATCCTTGCCTCTTAGCTTCTTAACTTCACGGTCCAAAATCCTAATCGGTAAAGTTTCCACCGTAAGGTTATCTCTCACTTCAACCTCGTCCATAGGAATAACATGTGACGGATCCGGAACATACTTCCAAAGTTGCGAAACATGGAATACATCATGCAAATTCGAAAGATTCGGAGGCAACGCCACACGGTAAGCCACAGCACCAACTCGTGCAGAAATCTGATACGGACCAATAAAACGAGAAGTCAACTTCTTCGACTTCAAAGCACGACCCACACCCGTAACCGGCGTAACTCTCAAAAACACATGGTCGCCTTCTTGAAACTCAAGATCTTTCCTTCTCTTGTCGTGATATCTCTTTTGCCTACTTTGAGAAGCTTTCATCTTCTCACGAATAAACTTCACTTTCTCCATCGTTTGTTGTACCATCTCCGGTCCAACTATCGTCCTCTCACCGGTTTCATGCCAACACAAAGGTGTTCGACATCTCCGACCATACAAAGCCTCAAATGGTGTCATACTTATACTTGAATGAAAACTGTTATTGTAGGTGAACTCAATCAACGCCAAATAACTATCCCAAGCACCACCTTGCTCGAGCACACAAGCACGCAATAAATCCTCCAACGATTGAATTGTCCTCTCGGTTTGACCATCCGTTTGCGGATGATAAGCCGAACTCAATCTTAGCTTAGAACCCAAAGCCTTTTGTAAACTCTCTCAAAACCTCGATGTGAATCTAGGATCTCTATCCGATACAATACTCGTAGGAACTCCATGTAACTTCACAACCACAAGAACATAAATCTCGGCTAACTTCTCCAAAGGATAACTAATATCAATTGGAATGAAGTGAGCAGATTTAGTAAGCCTATCAACGATTACCCAAATAGTATTATGACCTCTTTGCGTATTCGGCAATCCCGTAACAAAATCCATCGATATACTATCCCATTTCCACTCCGGAATGTCCAACGGTTGCATCAATCCACTAGGTTTTTGATGTTCCACCTTAGACTTTTGACAAGTTAAGCACGCATACACAAATTGAGCCACATCCCTCTTTAATCCGGACCACCAAAAGATTTTCTTCAAATCTTGATACATTTTATTCGCTCCCGGATGAATACTTAAGTTACTTCGGTGTCCTTCTTCCAATATCATCTTTTTCAACTCCGCATCATCGGGAATACAAATACGACCACGGAATCTCAAAACTCCAAAATTATCAACCTTGAAATCGTCATTCTCATTCATCATCAAATCAACGAACTTCAAATCCAACTTTTTCTTTTCACATACGGTTGCAAGAAAATCATTCGTAACATGTAGCATACCAAGTCTCACACTTCTCGGCGTCATTTCACAAACCAAACTCAAGTCTCTAAAATTCTCCAAAAGTTCCCACTCCTTAACCATTAAAGCGGACATATGTAACGACTTATGACTCAAAGCATCGGCCACCATGTTTGCCTTACCCGGATGTAATTCAAACGAAAATCATAATCCTTCAAAAGCTCTAACCACCTTCTTTGTCTCATGTTCAATTCTTTTTGATCAAATAAATATTTCAAGCTCTTGTGATCACTAAAAACTTCAAATATTGCACCATAAAGATAGTGCCTCCAAATTTTCAAAACAAACACCACGGCTGCTAACTCCAAGTCATGTGTAGGATAATTCTTTTCATGCACTCTCAATTGTCTTGAAGCATAAGCCACAACTTTTCCATCTTGCATCAAAACACCACCTAAACCAATCAATGAAGCATCATAATACACAACAAATAGTTCCGTCGGATTTGGCAAAATCAAGATCGAAGCCGTTGTCAACCTTCTTTTTAGCTCATTGAAACTCTCTTCACAATGAATATCCCAAATGAAAGCCTTTCCTTTACAAGTCAATTGCGTTAACGGAAGTGCCAACTTCGAAAATCCCTCAATAAACCTCAAATAATAACCCGCCAAGCCTAAAAAGCTTCGAATCTCTGTAACCGATCTAGGAGCCTCCCATTGCATCACCGCATCTATCTTGGATGGATCAACACTAATACCACTATCAGAAATAACATGTCCAAGAAAACTTACTTCCGACAACCAAAATTCACATTTCGACAACTTAGCATACAATTGTTTCTCTTTCAAAATTTGTAACACAATCCTCAAATGCTCTTCATGCTCCTCTTGAGACTTAGAGTAAATCAAAATATCATCGATGAACACAACCACAAAACGATCTAACTGTTCATGAAAAATACGATTCATGTATTCCATAAACACACCCGGCGCATTAGAAACCCTGAATGGCATCACGGAATATTCGTAATGGCCATACCGTGTCCTAAAGGCCGTCTTTTGAATATCCTCTTCTTTCACATGAATTTGGTGATATCCCGATCTCAGATCAATCTTGCTAAACACACACGCACCAACCAATTGGTCCATCAAATCATCGATCCTTGGAAGCGGATACTTGTTCTTAATTGTCACCTTGTTCAATTGTCGATAATCAATGCATAACCGCATACTCCCATCCTTATTCTTTACCAACAATACCGGAGCACCCCAAGGAGAAACACTTGGTCTTACAAATCTCTTGTCCAACAAGTCATTCAATTGCTTCTTCAATTCTACCAACTCTGATGCCGACATACGATACGGTGCCATCGAAACCGGTCTAGTACCCGAAACTAGATCAATAGAAAACTCAACTTCTCTTTCCGGCGGTACATCCGTAATATCCTCCGGAAACACTTCTGGAAAATCACACACCACTGGGAACACATCGAGCTCAACTTTACTCTCCACCGACAATGATACAAACAAACCGAACAATTGAGCTTCGTCCGCTAAAAGTTTCTTCAACTCTTTAGTGGATAGGAAACTCTCATCTTCGTCATCTTCCAAAGAAGGAAACCTCACTAACTTGTGATAGCAATCTATATGAACTCGATTAAATTGCAACCAGTTCATACCCAAGATTACGTACAATCCCTCCAACGGCAAACACACTAAATCCATAATGAAGTCTTTACCATACATGGTCAAAGGACAACTTACACACACCAAAGACGTAGTTACCGACCCTGAAGCAGGAGTCTCAATAACCATCTCACCACCCCAAGAAGTCATAAACAAATTCAAACGCTTAGCGCACTCATGAGAAATGAATGAATGAGTCGCTCCCGTATCAATAATAGCAACTAAAGGCGTATTATTAATAAAGCATGTACCTTTAATCAAACGGTCTGCACTAGTAGTGTCCGTCCCCGCTAATGCAAACACCTTTTCGCCCGCTTGAGCTTGTTTCGGCTTAGTACACTTAGTACTAATGTGACCCACTTCTCCATAATTATAGCACTTCACTATATTCCTTCTACAATCGGTAGTAGCATGCCCAAGGCCTCCACAATTAGAATATTTCACCACAGTCTTTCCACACTCGAATGATTTATGACCCATTCCACCACACTTATAACACTTAACGGAACCGGAACCTCCTCCTCCAGATCTCTTATCAAAGTTTCCCCTATGCTTGCCCTTATCAACGGGTGTCACATAAGGTCCACCTCTAGCTTGTTGCTTTCCCTTCCTCTCATTCAAACTTTTATAATGTGTAGAACGAGCCTTGCTATCTTCCTCGAAGATTCTACAACATTCCGTCAAATCCGTAAACCTCCTTATCCTTTGATATCCCATAACTTGCTTAATCTCGGGACGCAAACCATTCTCATACTTAATACACTTTGAGAACTCAGCAGTAATTGCAGCATAGTGAGGATGGAATTGAACCAACTCCACAAACTTAGCAGTATAGTCCACCACGGACATACTACCTTGTTTCAGTTCAAGGAACTCCATCTCCTTCTTCCCTTTCACACTTTCAGGGTAATACTTCCTCAAGAACTCGGTACGAAATAAATTCCAAGTTATCTCTTCATCATCTACCTCAAGAACTTGACGCATACCGACCCACCAATCGTCGGCTTCTTCCTTCAGCATGTGAGACCTAAGCCTCACCTTATTCTCCTCCACACAGCCCATGACTCTGAAGATCCTTTCAATCTCTTTCAACCAAATTTGAGCTCCATCGGGATCAAATCTTCCTTTAAAGACTGGTGGTTGATTCTTCCTGAACTCGTCATTAGCATTCACGTTCGGCGCACCTTGCACCGCCCTAGCCATTGCTTCTAAAGCAGCAGCCATCGCATTGTCGTTCCTACCAGCCATATTCTGATCATTTCCAAAAATGACAACAAGGTTAAACAACAGTTCAACCAACACAACAACAAGACAGACACAACTGACTCAACACTGGCTCTGATACCACGTAATGTAACACCCCCTTTCTATACCCCCAAATAATCACATAATCATTTAGGCACATATTTAAAATTTCGTCAGAGTATAATTATAAACATAGTATAAAAGAAGTATGTCACATTATACATGAAATTAAAACATTCAACACCTGCTCAACAATTGATATGCAACAGTGGGGTAACTTTGCAACAGAGGAACTTAGTCCTTACACCCACATCTCAATATTTAGAATAAAAGCGGAAAATTTAAACATTGAATAACATATAACATATATATATATATATATATATATATATATATATATATATATATCATCAAGTATTATCCACCAACATAATTCATGTTTACATAAACATTCATCAACAAGATACATGTACAATGTATCACAAAAGAATCATATACATCCTAGCTACCCGGTGCTACATATCAGAGCCGACCGACCAAAAGAATGAAGACACGCTTCACAAAAAGACCACCAGCATACCTACTCTGCAATGCCTCGTAGAGCATCATAAAACAGCATAAGGGTGAGAAATATTATCATAATAACAATGCATATAATTATATATCTTAGCATAAAAATACACACATTCCACCTTCTCACCACAATTCATCACAATTCACTCATATACATTACAATGTATATATATATATGGAAAACCAAGCATATTCATCATGCATACTTTCACAATTCTTATCATTCCACATAAACATACATATTCATGTTTATTCTTCAATGCACCATTATAAAGATGATAAATGCAAATCATAGAGACCGACTCACGACTCTATGCAAATGCAATGCGGTACCGACTCAATCATCTCAAGTTCACTCAGGAACTCATTGGAACCATCGCTCGTTACCAATGTAACTCCCAGTCGGGCCTACGATGTTCACCCATTGCTCACACCCCACATGGGCACACAATGTTTATGGATTGCTCACACCTCACATAGGCACACAATCCAATTGCTCACACTCCACATGGGCACACAATCGTTTGTAATCATCGCTCACACCTCACATAGGCACACGACGTTACAACGGATTCTCATTAGAATCACACAACACAAGAATGCACATCATTATGCTTCACATGCAAAATGACTCAAGACATTCTTGAAATGCATACATATTCACAATATATTCATGCATTCATCTCATACAATCACATACAATCTATATACATTCACACCAATGCACTATTGTATGATTCACATTCAAAACACACATTCAAAACGGTAAAAGTTGCTAAATAACACTATTCTCGACTTTCCGACATAATATAATCGGCTAACAATTTCCAAATCATCATAATAAGAAAGCACAGTTCAATAGCTTCACAACGATACCAAGAATGTAAAAATCGAATAAGCGGATCAAAAGTTACGAAAGAAAAACGAAAACGACATTTGAAAAATCACATTTTTACACTTCTCCTGCCCATCCGCGTATGGACCAATTCCGTACGCGTAAGGCCCAAAACTCATACGCGTATCATACGCGTTTCACCAGATGGCCGGGAAAACATGCATCCCATACGCGTATTGGCCCTGAAATGCGTCATCCATACGCGTATTGCCCAAGTCAATACGCGTATGGCCTGCCCCAATACGCGTATGGCAGGCGAAATGCAGAATTTTCCTGCAGAATTCTGTTCTGTGTTTTTTCCCCAAACAACACCCAAATTCATCATCTAAACTCAGAAAAATACCAATTTGATGTCCAACAACATGTATCATTCGTGTTTCAACAACAAGGGACCCGAAAACATCATTTCCAACACGATTAAATCGATTTCTACCATTTTCTACACAAATGGATTTATACCAAAACTCATAAAAATCAACAACAACAACAACAACACAATCATACATAATGATATACATTGATAAGATAATAAGATTTCACACCCTTACCCGGATAAATCGATTCCTAGAAGTTGTTTTGAAGATTTCCCAAGCTTTTCCTCTCTTTTTCTCCTCTTCCTCTTTCTTTCTCTCCTTTTTCTCTCTATTTTTCTTTTCTTTCTCTTTCTCTCCTATTTCCTCTTCTTATCTCTTTTTCTTTTCTATTTCTTATTTTCTACTCAAATTAAATTAATTCATTTTCTCACACATTTCTATTTCCACTAAATTTCTAACTTATCATTAATTGAGAAATGTCTAAAATACCCTCCATTCTAATTTTCCCGAAAACTCTCAAAAACGGTAAAATATCATAACATGTCAACATAGCATATTAACACACCAATTTCACAAATAAAATATTTTATCACTCAATTTTAAATAAAAGACTCAACAAAATGGGAAAAATCGGAATCGGGGCGTTACAACTCTCCCCCACTTTAGAAATTTTCGTCCTCGAAAATATTACCTGATTCAAACAACTCCGGATACGACTCTCGCATCCTACTCTCTAGCTCCCAAGTCATATTGCCTTCCGCAGCGCCTCCCCACGCTACTTTCACAAGCGCAATATCCTTGCCTCTTAGCTTCTTAACTTCACGGTCCAAAATCCTAATCGGTAAAGCTTCCACCGTAAGGTTATCTCTCACTTCAACCTCGTCCATAGGAATAACATGTGACGGATCCGGAACATACTTCCGAAGTTGCGAAACATGGAATACATCATGCAAATTCGAAATATTCGGAGGCAACGCCACAAGGTAAGCCACAGCACCAACTCGTGCAGAAATCTGATACGAACCAATAAAACGAGAAGTCAACTTCTTCGACTTCAAAGCACGACCCACACCCGTAACCGGCGTAACTCTCAAAAACACATGGTCGCCTTCTTGAAACTCAAGATCTTTCCTTCTCTTGTCATTATATCTCTTTTGCCTACTTTGAGAAGCTTTCATCTTCTCATGAATAAACTTCACTTTCTCCATCGTTTGTTGTACCATCTCCGGTCCAACTATCGTCCTCTCACCGGTTTCATGCCAACACAAAGGTGTTCGACATCTCCGACCATACAAAGCCTCAAATGGTGTCATACTTATACTTGAATGAAAACTGTTATTGTAGGTGAACTCAATCAACGCCAAATAACTATCCCAAGCACCACCTTGCTCGAGCACACAAGCACGCAATAAATCCTCCAACGATTGAATTGTCCTCTCGGTTTGACCATCCGTTTGCGGATGATAAGCCGAACTCAATCTTAGCTTAGAACCCAAAGCCTTTTGTAAACTCTCCCAAAACCTCGATGTGAATCTAGGATCTCTATCCGATACAATACTCTTAGGAACTCCATGTAACTTCACAACCACAAGAACATAAATCTCGGCTAACTTCTCCAAAGGATAACTAATATCAATTGGAATGAAGTGAGCAGATTTAGTAAGCCTATCAACGATTACCCAAATAGTATTATGACCTCTTTGCGTATTCGGCAATCCCGTAACAAAATCCATCGATATACTATCCCATTTCCACTCCGGAATGTCCAACGGTTGCATCAATCCACTAGGTTTTTGATGTTCCACCTTAGACTTTTGACAAGTTAAGCACGCATACACAAATTGAGCCACATCCCTCTTTAATCCGGACCACCAAAAGATTTTCTTCAAATCTTGATACATTTTATTCGCTCCCGGATGAATACTTAAGTTACTTCGGTGTCCTTCTTCCAATATCATCTTTTTCAACTCCGCATCATCGGGAATACAAATACGACCACGGAATCTCAAAACTCCAAAATTATCAACCTTGAAATCGTCATTCTCATTCATCATCAAATCAACGAACTTCAAATCCAACTTTTGCTTTTCACATACGGTTGCAAGAAAATCATTCGTAACATGTAGCATACCAAGTCTCACACTTCTCGGCGTCATTTCACAAACCAAACTCAAGTCTCTAAAATTCTCCAAAAGTTCCCACTCCTTAACCATTAAAGCGGACATATGTAACGACTTATGACTCAAAGCATCGGCCACCATGTTTGCCTTACCCGGATGTAATTCAAACGAAAATCATAATCCTTCAAAAGCTCTAACCACCTTCTTTGTCTCATGTTCAATTCTTTTTTATCAAATAAATATTTCAAGCTCTTGTGATCACTAAAAACTTCAAATATTGCACCATAAAGATAGTGCCTCCAAATTTTCAAAACAAACACCACGGCCGCTAACTCCAAGTCATGTGTAGGATAATTCTTTTCATGCACTCTCAATTGTCTTGAAGCATAAGCCACAACTTTTCCATCTTGCATCAAAACACCACCTAAACCAATCAATGAAGCATCATAATACACAACAAATAGTTCCGTCGGATTTGGCAAAATCAAGATCGAAGCTGTTGTCAACCTTCTTTTTAGCTCATTGAAACTCTCTTCACAATGAATATCCCAAATGAAAGCCTTTCCTTTACAAGTCAATTGCGTTAACGGAAGTGCCAACTTCAAAAATCCCTCAATAAACCTCAAATAATAACCCGCCAAGCCTAAAAAGGTTCGAATCTCTGTAACCGATCTAGGAGCCTCCCATTGCATCACCGCATCTATCTTGGATGGATCAACACTAATACCACTATCAGAAATAACATGTCCAAGAAAACTTACTTCCGACAACCAAAATTCACATTTCGACAACTTAGCATACAATTGTTTCTCTTTCAAAATTTGTAACACAATCCTCAAATGCTCTTCATGCTCCTCTTGAGACTTAGAGTAAATCAAAATATCATCGATGAACACAACCACAAAACGATCTAACTGTTCATGAAAAATACGATTCATGTATTCCATAAACACACCCGGCGCATTAGAAACCCTGAATGGCATCACGGAATATTCGTAATGGCCATACCGTGTCCTAAAGGCCGTCTTTTGAATATCCTCTTCTTTCACATGAATTTGGTGATATCCCGATCTCAGATCAATCTTGCTAAACACACACGCACCAACCAATTGGTCCATCAAATCATCGATCCTTGGAAGCGGATACTTGTTCTTAATTGTCACCTTGTTCAATTGTCGATAATCAATGCATAACCGCATACTCCCATCCTTATTCTTTACCAACAATACCGGAGCACCCCAAGGAGAAACACTTGGTCTTACAAATCTCTTGTCCAACAAGTCATTCAATTGCTTCTTCAATTCTACCAATTCTGATGCCGACATACGATACGGTGCCATCGAAACCGGTCTAGTACCCGGAACTAGATCAATAGAAAACTCATCTTCTCTTTCCGGCAGTACATCCGTAATATCCTCCGGAAACACTTCTGGAAAATCACACACCACTGGGAACACATCGAGCTTAACTTTACTCTCCACCGACAATGATGCAAACAAACCGAACAATTGAGCTTCGTCCGCTAAAAGTTTCTTCAACTCTTTAGTGGATAGGAAACTCTTATCTTCGTCATCTTCCAAAGAAGGAAACCTCACTAACTTGTGATAGCAATCTATATGAACTCGATTAAATTGCAACCAGTTCATACCCAAGATTACGTCCAATCCCTCCAACGGCAAACACACTAAATCCATAATGAAGTCTTTACCATACATGGTCAAAGGACAACTTACACACACCAAAGACGTAGTTACCGACCCTGAAGCAGGAGTCTCAATAACCATCTCACCACCCCAAGAAGTCATAAAAAAATTCAAACGCTTAGCGCACTCATGAGAAATGAATGAATGAGTCGCTCCCGTATCAATAATAGCAACTAAAGGCGTATTATTAATAAAGCATGTACCTTTAATCAAACGGTCTGCACTAGTAGTGTCCGTCCCCGCTAATGCAAACACATTTCCGCCCGCTTGAGCTTGTTTCGGCTTAGTACACTTAGTACTAATGTGACCCACTTCTCCACAATTATAGCACTTCACTATATTCCTTCTACAATCGGTAGTAGCATGCCCAAGGCCTCCACAGTTAGAACATTTCACCACAGTCTTTCCACACTCGAATGATTTATGACCCATTCCACCACACTTATAACACTTAACGGAACCAGAACCTCCTCCTCCAAACTCTTATCAAAGTTTCCCCTATGCTTGCCCTTATCAACGGGTGTCACATAAGGTCCACCTCTAGCTTGTTGCTTTCCCTTCCTCTCATTCAAACTTTTATAATGTGTAGAACGAGCCTTGCTATCTTCCTCGAAGATTCTACAACATTCCGTCAAATCCGTAAACCTCCTTATCCTTTGATATCCCACAGCTTGCTTAATCTCGGGACGCAAACCATTCTCATACTTAATACACTTTGAGAACTCAGCAGTAATTGCAGCATAGTGAGGATGGAATTGAACCAACTCCACAAACTTAGCAGTATAGTCCACCACGGACATACTACCTTGTTTCAGTTCAAGGAACTCCATCTCCTTCTTCCCTTTCACACTTTCAGGGTAATACTTCCTCAAGAACTCGGTACGAAATAAATTCCAAGTTATCTCTTCATTATCTACCTCAAGAACTTGACGCATACCGACCCACCAATCGTCGGCTTCTTCCTTCAGCATGTGAGACCTAAACCTCACCTTATTCTCCTCCACACAGCCCATGACTCTGAAGATCCTTTCAATCTCTTTCAACCAAATTTGAGCTCCATCGGGATCAAATCTTCCTTTGAAGACTGGTGGTTGATTCTTCCAGAACTCGTCATTAGCATTCACGTTCGGCGCACCTTGCACCGCCCTAGCCATTGCTTCCAAAGCAGCAGCCATCGCATTGTCGTTCCTACCAGCCATATTCTGATCATTTCCAAAAATGACAACAAGGTTAAACAACAGTTCAACCAACACAACAACAAGACAAACACAACTGACTCAACACTGGCTCTGATACCACGTAATGTAACACCCCCTTTCTATACCCCCAAATAATCACATAATCATTTAGGCACATATTTAAAATTTCGTCAGAGTATAATTATAAACATAGTATAAAAGAAGTATGTCACATTATACATGAAATTAAAACATTCAACACCTGCTCAACAATTGATATGCAACAGTGGGGTAACTTTGCAACAGAGGAACTTAGTCCTTACACCCACATCTCAATATTTAGAATAAAAGCGGAAAATTTAAACATTGAATAACATATAACATATAATATATATATATATATATATATATATATATATATATATATATATATATATCATCAAGTATTATCCACCAACATAATTCATGTTTACATAAACATTCATCAATAAGATACATGTACAATGTATCACAAAAGAATCATATACATCCTAGCTACCCGGTGCTACATATCAGAGCCGACCGACCAAAAGAATGAAGACACGCTTCACAAAAAGACCACCAGCATACCTACTCTGCAATGCCTCGTAGAGCATCATAAAACAGCATAAGGGTGAGAAATATTATCATAATAACAATGCATATAATTATATATCTTAGCATAAAAATACACATATTCCACCTTCTCACCACAATTCATCACAATTCACTCATATACATTACAATGTATATATATATGCAAAACCAAGCATATTCATCATGCATACTTTCACAATTCTTATCATTCCACATAAACATACATATTCATGTTTATTCTTCAATGCACCATTATAAAGATGATAAATGCAAATCATAGAGACCGACTCACGACTCTATGCAAATGCAATGCGGTACCGACTCAATCATCTCAAGTTCACTCAGGAACTTATTGGAACCATCGCTCGTTACCAATGTAACTCCCAGTCGGGCCTACGATGTTCACCCATTGCTCACACCCCACATGGGCACACAATGTTTATGGATTGCTCACACCTCACATAGGCACACAATCCAATTGCTCACACTCCACATGGGCACACAATCGTTTGTAATCATCGCTCACACCTCACATAGGCACACGACGTTACAACGGATTCTCATTAGAATCACACAACACAAGAATGCACATCATTATGCTTCACATGCAAAATGACTCAAGACATTCTTGAAATGCATACATATTCACAATATATTCATGCATTCATCTCATACAATCACATACAATCTATATACATTCACACCAATGCACTATTGTATGATTCACATTCAAAACACACATTCAAAACGGTAAAAGTTGCTAAATAACACTATTCTCGACTTTCCGACATAATTAAATTGGCTAACCATTTCCAAATCATCATAATAAGAAAGTACAGCTCAATAGCTTCACAACGATACCAAGAATGTAAAAATCGGATAAGCGGATCAAAAGTTACGAAAGAAAAACGAAAACGACATTTGAAAAATCACATTTTTACACTTCTCCTACCCATCCGCGTATGGACCAATTCCGTACGCGTAAGGCCCAAAACTCGTATGCGTATCATACGCGTTTCACCAGATGGCCGGGAAAACATGCATCCCATACGCGTATTGGCCCTGAAATGCGCCATCCATACGCGTATTGCCCAAGTCAATACGCGTATGGCCTGCCCCAATACGCGTATGGCCAGGCGAAATGCAGAATTTTCCTGCAGAATTCTGTTATGCATTTTTTCCCCAAACCACACCCAAATTCATCATCTAAACTCAGAAAAATACCAATTTGATGTCCAACAACATGTATCATTCGTGTATCAACAACAAGGGACCTGAAAACATCATTTCCAACACGATTAAATCGATTTCTACCATTTTCTACACAAATGGGTTTATACCAAAACTCATAAAAATCAACAACAACAACAACACAATCATACATAATGATATACATTGATAAGATAATAAGATTTCACACCCTTACCCGGATAAATCGATTCCTAGAAGTTGTTTTGAAGATTTCCCAAGCTTTTCCTCTCCTTTTCTCCTCTTCCTCTTTCTTTCTCTCCTTTTTCTCTCTATTTTTCTTTTCTTTGTCTTTCTCTCCTATTTCCTCTTCTTATCTCTTTTTCTTTTCTATTTCTTATTTTCTACTCAAATTAAATTAATTCATTTTCTCACACATTTCTATTTCCACTAAATTTCTAACTTATCATTAATTGAGAAATGTCTAAAATACCCTCCATTCTAATTTTCCCGAAAACTCTCAAAAACGGTAAAATATCATAACATGTCAACATAGCATATTAACACACCAATTTCACAAATAAAATATTTTATCACTCAATTTTAAATAAAAGACTCAACAAAATGGGAAAAATCGGAATCGGGGCGTTACACACAACATAGGATCTTGAGATATATTCAACCTCACGTGATGACAATGCCACCACAAGTTGCTTTTTGGAGCACCATAAGATTAGGGCACCAAATACTTGAAAGAAATATCCAGTAGTGTTTCTTCAATCTTCCTTATCTCGACACCAATCAGCATCTGAATAACAAGTAACCATGGCTTCTTTGCTTTCAGAGTCTCGTCAAAATAAAATTACATAGTTTGTCAATCCTTTTAAGTATCTGAGGATTATTCTTGCAGCCTTCGTGTGTGACACCCTTGGCTCACTCATATATCTACTCACTAATCCGACTGAAAAACATATATCACGTCGACTGTTACACACATATCTTAGAGATCCGACAATTTGTTTGAACAAATTTGCATCGACTTTATCTTCCTCTCCATGCTTCTCCAACTTCAAATTTGGTTCAATAGGCGAAGATGTAGGAGTCGAATCATCCATTCTAAATCTATTAAGTATCTCTTTGACATACTTTCTTTGATATAGCACCATACCTTGCTTCAACATTTGAAATTCCATGCCTAGGAAGCATGATAACTTTTCCATATCCGACATTTCAAATTCCTTTTCATCAACTCTTTGAACTTCGACAAGTTCTCTAAGCTACTTCCAGTTACTAACAAGTCATCGACATATAAGCAAATGATTGTTATATCTTGTGCCACAACCTGAACATAGACACCATACTCAGATTTGCATTTGACAAATCCCAATTCAACCAAGTATGAGTCGGTCTTTTTGTTCCATGCCCTAGGTGCCTGCTTGAGACCATAGAGTGCTTTGTGCAACTTGTATGCTTTCCTTGCTTCCTCCTGAATCACAAACTCAGGAGGCTGTGTAACATACACCTCTTCATCTAAAGGTCCATTCAAAAATAACAATTTCACATTTAAGTGAAATGTCGACCAGCCTTGATTGCAAGCCAAGGCTACCACTAGTCGAACAGTTTCCAATCTTGCAACAGGTGCAAATAATTTAGAGTAGTCAAGTTCTGCTCACTGAAGAAATACTCGAGCTACTAATATCGCCTTATGTCTTGTTATCGACCGATCAGCATTGTGCTTCGACTTGAACACCCACTTCACTTTGATAGTTTTTGTATGAGTTGGCAATTCGATTAACTCCTATGTGTTGTTTCTTTCGACTGCTTGTAACTCTTTGAACATAACAGACTTCTATTGTTTATCTTTGAAGGCTTAGCTATATTTGATTGGTTCAACACCTGCAAGTAAAGCAAATGAACTAGTTCTCCATTCTGTTATGACTTCATCATCACCAACCACTTCATAGTCTTGAAGTCTTGCTGGACGAGCTCTAGTTCTTTGAGGTCTCTGGCTTGTTCTAGCCATATTCTCTTCGACTTTGACTATGTGGGGTATGACAGCAACAACTTCGACTTCAACTGGAATATCGACAATATCTTCGACTTCCATATCATTACTTGCTTTGTCGAAATCATAACTCATCAATGGCTTATTGACTGAATCACCAGAATTCCAATCCCATGCAGAGTTCTCATTAATCAAAATGTCTCGACTCATCACGATCTTATTTTTCATTACATTGAATAGCCTATATGCTCCAGTCTTACGATATCCTACCAGAATCATAGGTTCACTTTTGTCATCAAGCTTCCTTCTTCTTGCATCAGGAACATGCTTGTAGCAAATAGAGCCAAACACCTTTAGATGACTCACTGATGGTCGTTTACCACTCCACACTTCTTTAGGAAACTTGTTCTTCAGCTTCTTGGTAGTGAAGGGAAATCGCGATTCAAAACACAACGGAAATTAAAATTTCCCTTTAGCGATCCTTACGAAAGATCATGATCAGTGATAGAATGGTTACCTCTTGTGGCGATGAAACCTTTGATTCTGAATTGAAGGAATGATCACGAGCGATGTATGATGAACAGCGCCTCTACTCAGTCCACACGAACAGCTTTCTTCAGTCTCAGTGCTAGCTGCTACGATTGAAGGCTTTGAGTGAGAGATAGAGAGAAGGAAAATACGGCTAGGGCTTCACAACTGAATTTTCATCAAGTGTTTATGCTTGTGCAAAAGGGTTATATTTATAGAACCATTTGTGTGGGCTGCAAGCTAAAAAGCCCACTTAAGTGCACGCACACCATATCTTATGATGTACCGTATATCACTTAAGCACGCGGTACCTTACCACAATCCGTATTCCACTTAAGTGCACCGTAGCTTACGGTGTTAAATATTTACTTAAGTACACCGTACCTTACGGTGTGCCTTATTTACTCTACCTCTTATCAAACTGTCTTTATGTGTGTGACCCTGTAGGATTTTGCGACGTTGGTAATTATATTAAATCATGCATTTAACATAATAAACAGTGAGCGGTATCTAGCAACACATCACTGCTACCTAAGTCACGAAATTGTCATGTGATATGACAAAACCTTTTGTGATAGTGCTTGTGTGTACAATTACCCTTTTGTCCTTATGTCTATATTGAACACATAGCATATACCGTGTCATCCTTATTCAGTTCAATATTGGACTCTTAGACATTTATCCTGTTATGCAGGATGTGCAAATTCCATCTAGGTCACTCATATCCCTCAGCATGTTTTATGAAGTACCCATCAACTGTCTTTATAGTCATCCAATTATGGACAATGTTTGATCGGCAATAAAGTACTTGACTCTACATCTAGGGTCCATAGTGGTTTCAGATCGAAGGGTGGTATACACCACTATCACCATGAGAGTAACTTATGACACTTTGCATAACATTCTATGTAGTACTCTCATAGTGGGTCAATCCAGTCTAAATATTACTCCTAATATTCATACCTATGTTAAGACTTGATAACTCCTTATCCATGATCCATGAGATGTGATCATCAGTCTATCTATATAATAGTATTAATGCTTTAAGGTTATCCCATTTTACATTAAAGCTCGACTACAGATACTTTAAGAATAGCGTCCTTATGTTTAATGGAATCTTATGATTAAGTCACACTTAATATTTCATTAAACGAAATAGCTATTCTAGGGACTTTATCACTTTGGAAAAACAAACATAATAAAGAAATGCCTTTTATTATTAATAAATAATTCGTTATAAGTACCAAAAGTATTGGCCTCTAGGGCTTACACCAACAGGTAGGGCACCTGTTCAGAATATAAACAACAGTCAAAACAGCCTCACCTCATAAGGACTTGGGAAAATTATTCTACTTCAGCATGCAACTCACCATTATGTTGAGGAGTATAAGGAGCAGTTATCTCATGATCAATACCATTTACTGCACATAATGCTTCAAATATCTTGGAAGTGTATTCGCCACCTCCATATGTTCGCAAAACTTTGATCTTCCTTTTACCATGGTTTTCGATAAGTATCTTGAATATCTTAAATATTTCAAATACTTCGTCCTTTCATTTGATCATATAAATCCAGAGCTTTCGAATGTACTCATCGACAAATGAGACCAAATACATGTTTTCACCAATGGTATGCTCTTTAAAAAGACCACATACATCTGAATGTACAACTTCGAGTATGCAGGATAATCTCATTGGCATAGTCGAAACGAAAGACTTTCTGGACTGCTTTCCGACTATACAACCTTCACAAAGTTTGTCAGGAATCTCAAAACTTGGTATACCAGTTACCATATCTTGAGTGATTAGTTGATTGCCACAACCAACTATTCTTGTGGTCGACAATTGTTTTTAGACATTGTACCTTAGTCGAACTAATCATGGTCTTAAATGTTCTATTCTTCGACAGACGAGATTTCAAGACTAAGTTATTCTGGATTTCGAAAAGTTTTAAGGCTCCATCTTTCATAACCACTGAGAACCCCTTTTCGACCAGTTGTCCTACACTTAGCAAATTGCACTTTATTCTAGAGACATAGAGTACATCTTTGATCAAGGCTTTTGCTCCATTACTCATTTGAATAACTATATTACCAGTACCTTCTGCTTGCAACGAGCTATTATCAGCATGTTTGACCTTTCTCTTCTTCGACTCCTCGAAATCTACTAACCATACTTTTCGACTAGTTATGTGATTCGAGCATCCTGAGTTGGATTCGACATGCTCATCTGCAACTGCAGCCATAACCACCATATCATCAAAATCATTTGAATCCTGATTTGCAAGGTTCGCTCCTTCATCCTTGCCTTTTGATGTTCCCTTGTCTTTTATGTACCAACAATGCTTGGCCAAGTGACCCCACTTTTCACAGTAATAGCATTGCACACCTTTTTTCTCTACGTTGTCTTTCTGATAGGAATTTCCTTCTCCATTTTTTGAGGATTCAGAATTTATATCATCGATCTTATTATTGTGAGGGTTCGACCAAGACTTCTTGCACCGAGTCTTGTGGATTTTTCCTTTGAACTTGTAGGAACCACCATTCTTTTTCCATGACTAAACATGTAGTGCTTGTATCAAGTCTTGATCTCATTTCCTTTCGACAATCCTAATCACATGCGCCTCCAACGAACCAACCAAACCTGCAGTTTTAGGGTTTCAAGATTGTTGGATTTTTGAATAGCTACGATAACGTGACCAAAGTGAGCGGTCAACATACGCATTACCTTTTCAACTATCATCGTATCAGGTAGGGTTTCACCATAACCCTTCATGAGATGGATGATTTTCTGCACCTTCGACGCATAGCTAGCAATATTTTCGTCTTCTCCCATCGACAACAATTCACATTGTCATTGCAAAGTTTGTAACTTGACAACCTTGACTTTCTCGCCTCCTTCATAGTATTTGAAAAGAATGTCCCATGCCTCCTTTTCCAATTCAGCATGAGCGATTCTGTCAAATTTAGCCTCATCAACCGCCGATTGGATGTAAAACTCCGCTTCACAATACTTCTTCTTGGCATCCTTGTGAGTGGTCCTTTGTGCGTCAGTTGCATCTACCAAGCGCAGGAACACCGTTAGTAATCACTTCTAGGTTTTCAAGAAAGCCAAATAGAGGTTGCATTTGTTTTCTCCATCGAAGCCAATTCTTGCCGTCAAGAGTTGGAAGAGAGTTTGGTAAATTTCTGTTACCATTCATCTTTGCATCTAATAATCAACAACAACCCACAATCCCAGAAACACGATCTCTGACGTGTGACTCTTGAAAACACGATCAAAAATCTAACAAGAACTCTGATACCAATTTGTTAGTGTGTGAGGCACTATTAGTGAGGAGAGAAAGAGAGAGAATAGGGAAATAAGGATTGATATTATTGAATGAATGAATGATTATAACTGAATTACAAAGTATCTTATTTATATAGACCTAAGTGACTTAACTACTGATCTTACCAGATCAGAAAGAGGATCAGTGGCTAACAACACGTCGTGAGCTCCAAGTTCGCCGGTGGTGGAGAAGAGGAGGGGGTGTACCTGCAAGACACTCTGATGCCAAAGTGAGGTTCAGAGCGCAAGAGAACAAGTACAGAAAGTATGAGTTTAGAATACTTGACTCTCCTGTGGAGGAGGGTATTTATAATGTACCCCAAGCGTTGGGCCAACGATCATCTGTAGTGGGTTAGATCATTAGGCCCAATACAGATAACTTCCAAGATCTACGTGGAGTAGGGAATACCAGCATGTGGTTTTTTTCCTGGGTAAACAACCCCGCGGAAGGCGCAGGTTCAGTTGGTGACATGTCCCCACGTGGGAAGCACGTGAGGTACGTCGAGAAGACACGTGAGGATCGTTCCCTCGCGCGGGACGGTGGATTGGGCCTTTGTGTTTGGCATTCCCTGACGAGGAGCTGGGTTGGACCGTGCCAGACGGTGGCCCAGCCTCTGTCCCAGTCCAGAAGAGGAGCCCCCCAAGTCGTTTCTTTGAAGCATAGGAGTAATGACTTAAGAGTCAATTCTTATGTCGAAGAGGGGCACAAGGAACTTTCCCGGAGGAGTATCGTTCGTGCTCGAGGTGAAGAGCTCATGGGACCATGCTCGTGAATAATCGTGAAAGCTACTAGTCATGCTCGATAGCGGGGTCTGCATGTGGTCAACGACAGGGTCCAATCATGCGTTTATCTAGAGGACAGGTGCTCGCATGGAGGCTTGACCTTCACACGTGTTCGTAGCTTGTTTCCAACTTTCCCCGAGGAAGTCTTCTTGACAGTGTGGGAGTCGAGCATTGTGATCGACGTCTTGGACAATGTGATGGAAGTGGAAGGAGCATCCATGTCATTTCCTAGAGCCATGCAAGGGGTCTCAAAAGGACAAGTGTGATGTCTTCTTGAGCCACGTGTCAGAAGTAATAAATGCCTCTAACGACCTATGAGTAGGGGCGCTTGGGTGCCTAGGCGACGATTCGTTCCGCGTGCCAGCGAGTATAAATATGAGGAGGAGGGTCTCATTTGTCACACTCTCAGCATTCAAGCTCTTACACGAATTCTTCAAGTTTTTCTGCTCTCTCCATTTCTCGTTCGTCGTTGTCGTTGCCGCCGCCGACTCTTCTTACGCCACTATTGCTTTCCAGAACCTTCTTCATGCATGTAAGTTTCCTCTGTTTATTCTAGCTAGTACAATGGCATTCGTAGCTTTAGGAGTGCATGTTCTCGGATACTTATGAGATTCGCGATGAAGTTTTGTGTTTTACGACACAATTATGAATTTTTCGGCCGCGTTCTTGAACTTCCGGCAGCCTTCATGAGGCCCCGATAAAGTTTTCGGGGAACTCATAAAGTTTCCGATGAAGATTCTTGGGACTTCATGAAGATTCTGGGGAACCCTTGAAGTTTTCGATGAAGGTCCCGGGGAACCCACAAGGCTTTCGCGTCCTCACTGGGTTCAACATCGGGGAAACTATCTCCTCGCGGGAGTATGGGTACTCTGAGAAAGTCTCTCGTCGAGGAGACATCCTCTGCTTGATTCTGATGAGGAACTCAAGTGTTGAGGAATCTTTCCCTCAGGGAGAGGGGGCTTCGTGTCTTATGTCATGAAGAATTCCCTCACGACCATGCGTTTGTCGGCAAGGGCTTCGGTCGAGGACGTTTGTCGAGCATTTCCTTGCCATTTCACTTGATTTGCAGTGGAAGGGTGAATTTGATCTTATCGTCGAATTCACTGTTTCCTTTTGCTTTTCAGGTTAAATGGCTCAAAAGCCCGAGGACGCTGCCATGGTCGACGTAGATGTCGTTGACGTAAAAGACGTCGATGGAGATGTCGAAGACAATTCGGCCAACACAAACGCTGAATCCCCGTCAGACTGGGTCGGGCTGGAACCCCTGGCCGTTGCTTCACGCTTCATTTTCGATGACTCGGGTGCCTTCATTAGCGTCGAGGACCTAGGGGAAGGGTCATCTGCAAACTAGGAAGTTTACAAGCCCAAGGAAATGGACCGGATCTGTTCGTCGTACCCGGGGATGCACTTCCCTATGTACGAGTTCACCTTTTGGGAGGCTGGGCTTCCTCTGCCCTTCAGGGACTTTAAGGCAGGGGTATTTCAATGGCTGGAGTTAACGCCAGCACATCTTCATCCTAATGTGATCGCATTCAAGCGGGCTTTCGAGCTCGTGTCCAAACATATTCGCATTGGTGCCACGCTCCCACTGTTTTTCTGCCTCTTCCATCTTCATCGACAGACTCATCACGGGCGGCACACTTGGGTGTCCTTGAAACAACCGAGGAAGTTGTTCAGAACATACCTGGACTCTGTCCGCTCCTTTAAAGACAAATACTTCCTCGTGAAGCCTGTATCGCAGGCGGCCGCTGATTCCTTGTTTGAGAGTGTTGTGAAGCTCGTGGATGGGCAGGGGGTGGAGAACCTGGAAGCAAAGTTCCCCCTTGAATGGCATAAGGTCCACTTCAAAAGAGGGACGGATAGCTATCTCATGAAGCCCCGTGAGCTGGACGACAAGGATAAGATTGCCTATGATAAGATCGTGGCTTTCGTTGACAACTTCACTTCTGCCAAGTGTGTGAACAAGGATGAGAGCTTCATTCACAACGAGAATGAGGACGTTGTTTTCAAGGCTCGATTGATCAATATCAAGGCACTCTTCTAGTGCAGTTCTGACGAGGAAGCCTTGCGGCTCTTAGGTAGTGAGCATGTTCCTTACATGTGTGTTTGCTTATTTTCCTTATTATATTAACCCGTACTTTTCTTGTAGAAGGTCAAATGGCGAACCTTCAGGAGCATATGCTCCAGATCGCGGTGAATAGGGGCGTCAAGAAGGCTCCCAAGGGCTGTGTCTCCCAAGTCCAACAGATGTCGAAGGCCGACTCGCACCCTGGGGGTTCTTCCTTTTCTCCCCAGGGGAGTCAGTCTCAAGTTTCTCAGGAACATCCGGCTAAGAAGTAGTGGGTAGAGGAGTCTGGGCCCGTCGACCTTATGGAGGGCGTCCTCAGGGAGAGGTTTGTGTTGCCTCCCTGCCATTGTCACTGGGGGCTCTTTGGGGCGAAAAACTCCCTAATCGTGCCTAAGGTGTAGTCCAAAGCAATTCTGGCTGTCAACAAGGAGGCCTGGAGAAAGGCATTGTCCAAGGATGCGGCTTTCATGATGTGGGTTCTTGAGATAGCATTGGCTCTCAATGATGCGATATGTCCCCTTGTCGAGCAGAAGAAGTTTTAGGAGGAGATTGTGACCCTTGGGACAAAGAAGCTCAAGGTGGAGAATGACTTCTTCGACTACAATGAGAGGTATCAGATCCAAGTCAATCTTTACCGCGATATGGATGAGATGCGGAAGAAGATGACTGAGGCCAATGACGAGAAGGGTCGGCTCCAAGCGAGGGTCGTTGAGTTGGAGGCCGCCGCAATGCCCTCTAGGGATGAAACCGCCGAGGCGAAACTCTTGGTAACCCGGGGTGATTTGGTTTCACAAATCCGGGAGCTCGAGTAAGATTTCCTGAGTACCCTCGAGCTAGGCTTTAATACCACGGTGGGGCAACTCCAAGTTGTCAACCACGGGCTTCATCTCGTCACCGAGGGGATAGGGCCTTTCCACCAGGTGGTCGCTCCAGCTGGGCACGACGGCGGAGCTAATCAAACTAAAGGGGAGACCCAGCTCAAAGAGGAAGCAGATGTTTAGTTTACTTAGCTCTTTGGTTTGCGTGCCACATTTTGTATTTTGATTTTGCCTAGCCTGCGCACCATGGCTTGTAATATTTGAATAATGGACTTTGCCCGTCATTTGTCTTTGAAGGTTTGATTTGTAATTCCAATATTCTCGCCTTTTTGCATTTTGTGTGTGTTGTTTGTCGAGTACTTATTTTCCTCGTTGATGTGTATGCAATATCGTGTTTGCTAATTTTTATTAAGTGGCTGGGGCCTTTGCTCGAAATACTTGTTTCTCGATTGTGAAGGGAACTGGTCGAGTGGTCGGAGTTGGCTTCCAACCAACGACGGAGCTAAGACCTCGGTCGAGGTCTTTTCTTGGTGGCATGAACTTCCCATCGTGAGCTGATTGTTCTTTCTTATTGGTACGACAACAGAGGGGCTCGGTTGAGGTGTGCCCTTCAGACCTAGAGTATGCTCGCTCACACAATAGCGGACTCTTGTCTTTTTGTTTCAAGTTTGGAAGTTGTGCTTATACCTTAGCACGCTTCTAAGGTTGGGACATACTTTGCTGTCGCCAAACGAAGTACGCCGACTGCGATGTCTAGGTGTAATATTGTTTGAGTTTTTTCAGCATTCCATGGTCGAGCAAGTTCCTCCCCGTGTAGGTTTTCGAGGTAGTAGGCCCCGTTTTCCGTGTTTGCCCGGACACGATAGGGGCCTTCCCAGTTCGCGACAATTTTTCCCTGACGCGAGTCTTTCTGGTTTCTCTGCGGGACTAGGCTTCCGATTTGGAATTCGCGTTTAATGACTATTTGTCATGCTGTAAATTTATCTTTTGTTTCAACGAGGCTTCACGGAGGGCTGTCTCTAACCGAATTTCTTCGACCAGATCGAGTTCCTCCCTCAGTGCCTCGTCATTCATCTCCTCGTCGAGGGGAGATTTAGTTCTCCTAGAGGGCTCTCTGATTTCTATCAGAATAACTGCCTCGGTTCCATAAGTTAGTCGGAATGGGGTCTCCCCGGTGGTCGAGTGTGGGGTCGTCCCGTAGTTCTAGAGTACACTATGTAGCTCCTCGAACCACCTTTTTTTAGCTTTGCCTAGTCTTCGTTTTAGGCCTTACAGGATCACTTTGTTCGCGGCTTCAACCTGCCTGTTTATTTGCGAGTGCTTGACACGTGAAATGTTCCTTTGTGCCCAGTTTGGTGATGAAGTCCTGGAAGTTTTTGTCAGTGAACTGCGTCCCATTGTCAGTGATGATTTCCTGGGGTACGCCGAACTAGACAAGCAAGTTTCTCTTGTATAAACGGAGTATGTTATGTGTCGTGGTTTTGGCAAGGGCCTTGGCCTCTATCCACTTTTTGAAGTTGTCGACGCCGACTATCAAATATTTGTTTTGGTACGACACCATCGTAAAGGGGCCGAGGATGTCGATCCCCTACCACAGGAAAGGCCAACTGGACGAGAGCGTTTTGAGCTATTTGGGAGGGTCCAGGTGCATGTCCATATGGCGTTGGCACTTGTCGCACTTCTTGACGTGTTTCTTCGTGTCCTGCTGCATGGTGGACCAATAGTATCCTGCTCGCAGGGCTTTCTGGGGGAGGGATCATCCCCCGAGGAGTTGGGCATTGGTCCCTTCGTGGATTTCCTGAAGTATACGGGGGACCTTGGACTCCTCAAAACACTTGAGGAAAGGGATGGAGAATCCCCGCATGTACAACTTGTCCTCGATCAAGATATAAGAGCAAGCTCGGCGTCTGACTATGTTAGCCTCCTTGGAGTCGTTGGGAAGTTCCCCCGTGCTGAGGAACGTGTACACCGGGGTTATCCAGTAGTTGTTGTCGCTGATGGTGTTCACGTCGATGGTTGCAGTGGGTTTCTAGATGCTCGGTCGAGGAAGTACCTCCTGGATGATAGACTTGTTTCCGCCCTTCTTCTTCGTGCTCGCGAACTTTGACAGGATATCTTCCCGGGTGTTGTGTTCGCGGGGAATATGCTTTATCTCCGCGGAGTCAAACTTTTCATTTTCTCATTTACCAGGGTTAAGTATTCGAAGAGGTTGTCATTTTTGGCTTGGTACTCTCCCCGTACCTAAGAGGCGACGAGCTAAGAATCGGTAAATATCTTCACGTCCTACGCGCCTAGGTCCTCAGGTAAGCGCAGCCCGACGAGGAAGGCTTCATACTCGGCTTGGTTGTTCGAGGTCGGGAAGGATAGAACGAGGGATACCTCGATCAAGAGGCCTTCTTCATTCTAAAAAATGATGCCTGCTCCGCTTCCTGTCGAGTTGGATGCCCTGTTGATGTAGATGGTCCACTTGTGGGCTCCGTCTGTCGCGGAGATCGGGGTGATCATTTCTTCCACAAAGTCGGCTAGCACTTGAGCTTTGAGGGCCTTCTTGGTCTCGTACTGGACGTCGAACTCAGAGAGCTCAAGCGACCACTTGAGCATCCTACCAGCCATGTCGGGACGGCCTAGTAGTTGCTTCACGGGCTGGTTTGTCCTCGCCATAATCGTGTGGGCCAGGAAGTAATGTTGCAACCTTATGGCCGCATTGATGAGGGCCAACACCACCTTTTTGATCTGATGATATCTGAGCTCTGGGCCTTGCAAGGCTTTACTGGTGAAGTAAATAGGCTTTTGCCCTTCGAAGGTTTCGCGAATGAGTGCTGCGCTGACGGCCTCAAATGCGACGATGAGGTAGAGGTACAATGTCTCCTCGTTTTCTGGTCACAAGAGGACTGGAGGTTGCGAGAGAACTTGTTTGAGATGGAGAAGGGCTTGCTCGCATTCCTCGGTCCGTTCAAATGCCGCTTCCTTGCCTAGAAGTTTGAAAAACAGAAGTGTGTGTTGGGCATACTTGGCTACGAATTGGGATAGTGAGGTGAGCATCCCGTTCAAGGATTGGATCAATTTCTTTGAGCTCGGGGTTGGGAACTCGGAGAAGGCCCTGCACTTGTCGGGGTTCACCTCGATTCCTCGCCCTGTCAAGTAGAAGTCGAGAAACTTTCCCGTCCGGACGCCGAAGGTGCACTTCTCCAAAAAGAATTTCATCCTGCATCTTCTCGCCATGTCGAAGACCTTTTTTTAGATGGATAGTGTGGTCGGTCTCCTCTCGTTATTTCATGATCATGTCATCCATTTAGACCTCGAGCATGCCCCCGATCTCACCTCAGAAGACTTTGTTCATCATCCGTTGGTAAGTGGTGTCATCGTTTTTCTTGCCGAATAGCATTATGTTGTAGTAATAGTTCCTGACTCGATCATGAAAGCCGTGTATTGCTTGTCCACTTTCGCCATGGGAATTTGGTTGTACCCCAAGTACAAGGGCATTACGTTGTAGTAATAGTTGCCCGACTCGGTCATGCAAGCCGTGTATTGCTTGTCCGCTTTTGCCATGGGGATTTGGTTGTACCCCGAGTACACGTCCATGAATGATAATAGCTTGAAACCTGCAAAATTTTCGACCAATTTATCAATGTTAGGCATAGGATATGCATCTTGTATAGTTAACACACATTCGCCACTTTCAATTAGATTTCTTAACAAGTACAACATTAGACAGCCAGCTTGTGTATTGGGCTTCAGAAATAAAATTTTTCTCTAGGAGGTCTTTTACAACTAATTCAACAGCCTCCACTTTTTCGGGAGACTGCCTAAGCCTATGTTGAACTACGACCCTAGCGGCTGGATCTATGGTCAACTGGTGGCAGGCCACGTCGGGGTCGAGCCAGGATATCTCTGCAGCATTCCACATGAACAAATCAACATTCTCCGTGAGGCAGACCTTCAGCTGCTTCCTCTCCAAGTCGGGGAGCCCCGTGCCAATCTTCACGCTTCTGTCTAGGTCATCGCCGAGGGTGATGAGCTCAAAGTCTCTATCTGGGATAGGGCGCATAGGATGGAGAGGCTTCCTGTTGCAACCTGATGCTAGGGAGATGTATGTTGCTGCTTCTTCCTGCTCTTGCTTGCTGGTGAAACGGCTATCGAGGTCGATCGAGTTTACACGAAGCTGCGGCTTTTGTTCCTTGGAACGAACTGGCTTGATGGCAGTCTTGGGCGTTATGTTGATTGAATTCAGCCCCTTCGTGACCACCTCGAAGCATATTCTTGCTGCCTCAATGTCCCCGTGGAGGGTGACGGCGTGACCCCTATCCGTGTAGTACTTCATCTTCAAGTGGATTGTGGACGGTATTGCGGTAAGCTCGGCCAGGGTTGGTCTTCCAAGGATGCACTGGTATAGAGAGGGGCACACTATCACCAGGAAGCGGACTTTGACATACCTGGCAGTCTCCTCGGACCCGAAAGTGACGAGCAACTCAATATACCTCCATGGCTTAGTAGTGGTGCCATTGAAGCCCTGCAAGTCGGAGCCTACGTATGGAGTCAGAAGCCTCTCGTTGGGCTGGAGAGTGGTGAACAGGTAAGTATACATAATGTCGACGGAGCTCCCTTGGTCGACCAGGATGCGGCGGACGTCAAAGTTTGCCATCTAGGCTCTGATGAGTAGAGGAATGATAGAATTGGGAGCGCCACCCAGTAGCTCCTCGTGGTAGAAGGTGATGGGGTTTAATTTCCCCTAGAATCTGTCGAGGGTGGCGTTCTACTTCGAGCTCGCGTCAATCAGCTCGTCAAACTTCCTCTTCATCGACCCCACGGAGTGCTTGTTGAACCCTCCACCGGATATGACCATAGCAATGAGGAAGTTCTTCCATGTGCTACGAGTGGACAAGGGTGTGTCGGTCTCGTAGGGGAGGTAGAAGTTCTCCAGCTGGGAGACGCATAGGGCGACTTGTAACCCAGCATCCTCGGAGGGCGGTGTCACCTCCTCAACCTTCTTCACCTCGCAGGCTTCCTGTCGAGAAGCTTCGTTTCTCCTGGTGTACTGCTTTAAATGCCCTTCCTTGATCAGGATCTCAATCACATCCTTGAGGTGGATGTAGTCTTCCGTGACGTGCCTATGGCTCCTGTGGAACCGGTAGTACTTAGACTTGTCAAATTTTGGCTTGGGGGTGTCGGCTTGGGAAAACGGTCCCCACCCCGTTGGAACTCTGAGTTTATACACTCGGCCAGAATGCGCTCGTGGGGAGCGGTGAGTAGCGTGTACTCGGTGAAACAGGTTGTGGGCCCCCTGTGTTCTCGGGAGCCACGGGGACTTTTCATCTCTTCTTTTCTCCCTGGCTCATCGAGGAGCTACGGAGTCTTCATACTTGGAGGCTTTTGCACTCTCCTTGCTCCGCGAGTCGCGGGCGTTGTTGGCGGCCTCTTTTTCCTCGTACTGGATGTAGGTCTGGGCTTTGAGGAGAAGGTCGTCCAGCGTGCGAGGCGTTTCGTTGCCAATTGTTTTGGCAAAATTGCTGCAGGGTCGCAACCCTCGCTCGATCAGATATCTATTCATGTGGTCTGTAGTGGATACCTAGACAGCCTCTCGATTGAATCTCTCTATGTAGTCTCAGAGAGATTCATCCTTCCCCTGAATAATGGCCTCGAGCGACGCCTCCGACTTTGGATGTCATCGAGAGGCGGTGAAATGCCTGGTGAACTGTGTCTTCAGCTCTTTCCAAGAGGTGATGGATTCAGGGTCGAGGCTCTTGTACCACGCCATTGCACCCTTCCTCATGGTCGTGGGGAAGAGTCGGTACTTGATGGCTCCCTTGACGTTGCGGTAGTCGAGCATCGCATCGATGTTCTCAATGTGGTCGTCAGGGTCGGTCGTGCCATCGTAGGTTGCCAGACTTGGTGGTTTCTCCATTCTGACAGGAAAGGGAGTCTCCATGATGGCTTGGGACAGTGGGCCGCTGGGGCCGTCTTCGTCACTTCGGACTGGTGAACGTGGTGGGGAGGGGTCGTACCGGTGGCTCCTGTCATGGCGCAGCGAGTTCCTTGCTTGACTCTTTGGTTTCTCCATCTGCCAGCCGAATTTTCTTCTCTTGGGAGTTGGGGAGCGTCGCTCTTTCTAGGGAGGAGTGCGGTCACGCTTCTGGGTAACTGCAGGCTGAGGCCTCTCTATCCGCGGGAGACGTCTAGGTAGTCGCATGGAGAGGCTTTGATACTTATCTCATTGGAATCTCTGTGGGGGAGAGTGAGGATGTGTTTCTCGTCGTCGCGGGGATAGGCTACTAGAAACCAGGCGCCGATGTCTCTATAGGGGAGAGCACGATTGTTGTTCCTTCTCCATCATCTCGATTCTTTCGTTCTATTAGAATGTCATCAGGTTCGTCTGGCTGATTGCCAAGAACAAGGCCACCATGGTAGGGTCAGCGTTGGGCGACACAGGAATTGGTTGGAAAACCGCTAGACTTTTGAAACGTTGGGCGGCGTTGTAGGCCGCATCGTCGGGGGAGGGAGAGGCGATGAGCCCGTCCCTCGGTCACCCTCTTCAACGGAGGATGTCACATTATTGTCGTGGTCGTCGCCGTTAGTAAAGGTGGTGAAGGCAACTTCGTGGATGTTATCGTCAATGTGTTGATTGGCCATGATAGAAGGAGGTTGGAGGTTTTCTTTGATCTTTGGTTTCAAGGAAATAAAGATGGGGAAGCAAAGTTTCCCACAAACGGTGCCACTAATCTCACTGAATCAGAAAGAGGATTAGCGGCCAGCAACACGTCGTGTCTCCAAGTTCGCCGGTGGTGGAGAAGAGGAGGGGGTGTACCTACAAGACACTCTGATGCCAAAGTGAGGTTCAGAGCGCAAGAGAGCAAGTACAAAAAGTATGCGTTTAGAATACCTGACCCACATGTGAAGGAGGGTGATTATAACGTGTCTTCAGCACTGGACCAACGATCATCTGTAGTGGGTCAGATCATTGGGCCTAATATAGATAACTGCCAGGATCTATGCGGAGTAGGGAAGACCAGCACGAGGTCTTCGTCCTGGGTCAACTACCACGCGGAAGGCGCAGGTTCAGTTAGTGGCGTGTCCCCGCGTGGGGAGCACTTGAGGTATAGGGGAAGACACGTGAGGAACGTTCCCTCGTGCGGGACAGTGGATTGGGCCTTTGTGTTGGGCCTTCCCCGACGAGGAGTTGGGTTGGGCCGTGCCCGACGGTGGGCCATCCCCTGGTCCAGTCCATAACAACTACTAAGAGATTTATATAGACCTGAGTGACTTGACTACTAAGCAATAAATATAACAAACTAAGTAACAAACCCTAAACCCTAATTAGCTTTGGGCTTGGGCCACATAATTTAACTTGGGTTATATATAATATTTCAACAATCACAAAACGAGAACCATTATGATGAGTATTATTTTTTTCTGGAATTCACCAATATTACTAACATATCAACTGTCAAAAGTATTTATGACTCTTTGTTCATCCCTTACGAAGGAGATTAACAAATCAAGGAAGTCAAAGTTGGTTTTTTGATTCAATAATATGAGTTGTTAAAAATTAAGGAAGATGTAATTTCTGGAATTCAATTTAGCTTTCAAAAATTTCTTGGACGCATAGATTTTGTTGCCTGGCTTCTTATACAGTGATACCTACATGAATCCACTTTAAGTTAGCTTAACATAAAGCTAAATTCATTACTTTAATTTTTTATTTATTTTCCCTTTGTAAATGTTGTACATAGTTTATCAAGCTGTTCTACATTTTTTTAAAGCTTAAATTCAATTTAGCTTTCAAAAACTGCTTGGAAGACATAGTTTTTGTTGCTCGGCTTCTTATAGAGTGATTCCTACATGAATCTACTTTAAATTAGCTTAATATAGAGCTCAGTTCTTACCTTAGACTCCGATTTATTTCTAATCTCATGCCTTTCTCTTGTGTATTTTTACATTTAGTTCGTTTTCTGTTTACAGTTGTTTATTGAGCATGTATTGTTAATCACTTTATCATATCCCCATTAGACAAACTGTACCCCTATTCCCGTAACGTGTAATAATTTTACTGCTTTCCTTTATTTTTAACTCAAGATTAAAATTAACCATTTCCAAAAAAAATAAAAATAGTGCTACATCCAACGTTGAGTAATTTTCCCAAATCAAAACCATATCCACTATCTCAACTTCTCAATCGTTTTCAAACCCTCAAATTGTTTCATCCCGTTTTGATACAACATAAATAAAAAACCTCGATCAACGTCGAGTGCTTTTTCTCTAATTCAAGGTCAAAACACTTAATCATACTTCAACACCATTTAAAAGGGTGAAAAAGGAAATGGTTAGGAGTCTTTGATTCCTCTCCTCGATTGCTTGGATACGAGTTGCTTTACTTGACCATTCGAGCAATCATCATCCATTAAAAGCTTCTAATATGATTCACCTCAAACCACTTTCATAATCAAATCTAATCAAACTCATTTTCATAATAGCTTGGACAAAAAAGGAGGTGATCTAGAGCCTTCTATTCCCTTCCCCGGGTACTTGGATACAAGTTGCCTTACTCGACAATTCAAGTATTCGTCGTCCATCCAAAAATGCATTAACGCCATCTAAATCCTTTTGCAATTAAGGATGATAAAGGAGATGATCTAGAGCCTTCCGTTCCTCTTATCAATTATTCATATACGAGTTTTCTTACTCGACCATTCGAGTAATCGTCATCCAACAAAACACTCAACAAATCAACTTGTTTTCCGCCCTTGTGCAACTTTGAAAACCGTTTTAAAAAATGAGTATGCTTTATCCATATCGATGTGAAACAAACAAAGGCCTCAACGTCCAAAAGCACGTAACAAGTAAAGGTTTAGTCACTCGATATGTCTAAAGGATCACTTCTTGAAAGCAATCAACCCAGTAGTTCTTTGTTACTAAGAACCACGTAGCCTTGAGTTCTTCATAGCACTTAGGGATACGTAATAGCAGATTTTTGAAATCTTGACAGGTAAACCTTAATAAAAAGCATCCCTTTTATAAAAAATGTACTTCTTTTCTCTTTTCTCTTTTCTCGCTCGATAGATAGAAGTACGCGGACTAACATCACACTAACATTCAATCGCAAATCTAACTAAGAGGTTCATGTTGAGTACAACGAGGGTGAGGAGTGCCAATACCTCACTACTACGAAAAACCCATTTTACGACGCCAGGTTTACAACGGATTCGTATCCCACCGTTGTAATAGGTTAAAAATTTTGCAGCTGATTTATAACGCCATATTTAACGACGGTCATATTAAAAAACCGTTGTAATACATGGTGTGTAACAAGCTTCGATTCCCAGCAACTACATTTTTTTTCCATATTTTTACATTTTAAACACGCTTGTATTAAAACACCGTTGTAATACATGATGTGTAACAAGCTTTGATTCCCAGCAACTACATATTTTTCCATATTTTTAGATTTTAAACATATATTTTATTTCTTTTGTTAGTGTTACGGGGATTTAACCTCAAAACTCAAAATTCATCTTTGTTTTTCTATTTTTAAGTGCAAGAGAATATATAAAAATAAAAGAAAACTTCTTTAAAAATAAAAGTGAAAGAGATGAGTATATATAAAAGAAAACTTTATTAAGATTCCAGATAAGAAGAGTACATTGATAATCATATATTACATATATTTATCAATGTCAGAGCCCATAGCTGCAAATGCATCTTCATAATCCAGGACTCTCTCCTCACTTCCCTCATCGGAATCATAATAAACAGTCATCATTTTCGTCTTTTTCTTTTTCTTCTTCAGCTTCTTGATCTTCTTCTTCTTCTTCTCCTTCCTTACCCTTAACGTATCCCTGACGTTGGCCGCTGGTTGGACCTCCTCATTTGGCGGCTGACGTTGTTCATTTATGCCCTCATTGGTGATGTTTCTAGCATTCTCATTTGTAGAACTCATTGTTACGAAGAATATATTATGAAGAAATGTAAAATTGTCTATTTATAGATAAGGTTGAAGATGAAAAGTCTGATAGTTTAATGCTTGCAATGATGATAACTTGTAAATGGTTGATATTCTGGAACGATATTTTTTGAAAAACGGAGAAATTTTTAAATCATTATTATACTTGGTCAGATTGTTCTATACTCCTAGAAGAACAAGGGTTATAATATTACAACGGTTAGTAATAATAACCGTAGCGATACCCCTTATACTTGGTACAAGGTTCGACTCCAGGCAACAACATTTTTCTATTTTACGTAATTATAGAAAAATATTGTTGCCTGGAGTCGAACCTTGTACCAAGTACTAGGGGTATTGCTACGGTTAATATAACTCACTGTTGTGTTATTATTAAAATTATATATATATATATATATATATATATATCTTTACGGTTATTTTAGAAAACCGTTGTGAAATATTTACCTATATAAGGGAATTAACTTTCTTTTATTAACAGTAGCGCTATTTCCTTCACAGCGAAACCCTAGCACCCATTTTTTCTCTACATTTTTGGCAGCAAACTTCATCTTTTTTTAGAATCCATGAAAAGAAATACAAGAAGTATGAAGCTTTTGATTTAAGCTTCTTCCTCCTTGCATTTCTACTTGCAGAATCTAATACTAGATGAACATGGTGATGATGCTGGCGGTAGCAAGTGTAATGTACATATTGTTTATGGAAAATAAGGTATTCTTCAATCTTTTTGTTAGATAGTCCCCATTATCTCGTTTGCTTCATGTTGTTTTTGTTGATTGTTCTCATTTTGTGCAGATTCGACTTCAATGCTTCACAAGCAAGGTGAACTTCATTGTAATGGTACAGTCCCACTTCTTAAAGTTTTGTTTCAACTTTTGCTTGTTTTGTTTTGAATACTAACTAATTTTCTTCATTGTTTCCCACTTCTTAGGGGTTGTTTCACATGGTGATGATAATGGTGGTACATATATATGAATTCATTATGATAAGGTACATATATATGAATTCATTCTGATGTTGTATATGAAATTTAGTTTATTATATACTATGTGTAATGTTTGTTTCACTATCCTTTTATTGAAAATGCAATCAGTTAAATTGATATAGAACATTAGTTTATTATATATTATGTATATTGTATATAGTTAAATTGAATACTAACTAATTTCTTCATTGCTTCCCACTTCTTAGGATTTGTTTCACATGGTGATGATGATGGTGGTACATATATATGAATTCATTCTGACAAGGTACATATATATATATATGAATTCATTCTGATATTGTATATGAAATTTAGTTTATTATATACTATGTATAATGTTTGTTTCACTATCCTTTTATTGAAAATGCAATCAGTTAAATTGATATAGAAACTTATAATATGAAAATTAAGATGTATTTAAAAACCAACCTTTATCATGTCAATGTTTTTCGAATTGCATCCATTTCATTCAGTACATTGTATGTTCCTTAACATAAAATTTATGGTTCAATGGTCTGTTTGCTTCAATTCATCGATATCTACAATTCTACTTTACCTCATCGTCGTCACTAATCATCGTGGGTGTTAAGATCATGATTGTTATGATGATAAAATCACAATGGTTTGTGGTGATGATGAGGTAAACTATAATAAATGTTGGCTTTAGAAAGTAATCTAATTATGATTAAATCTTGCAGCATTTGAAGAAAGTTGGCGGGAGGAAATTCTTGGCAGCTTCTTAAAAAAAGAGGCTTTATGAGTTTACCATAGTGGCTGAACCATTGTTTTAGGAGTTTGGAAGACGTGTTTCTTGATTCATCCTCAGGCCCAAGTAGCACAACGAATGAAGATCACTTGGAGGATTTTGGAAGGATCTAAAATATGAATTGAATTCCTTTGTAATTTGTAAATCCCTTTATGAATTTTGGATTCCTTTGAATCCCTTAATTGAATGAGAACTTTGTACTTGTTCCTTTATGAATCCAATTTGCAATTGTTCTTGTATCCACATGAAGTGACACAATTTTAGTTTCACTTTAAACATATGAGTAATTTGACCATTGTGGTGTATCTTAGTATGGAATCAAAAATGAATCTTGAATATGAATTCCGAAATCAGTTAGCACCTTTCAAATTTATCCTGAAAAGGCTATCATTACAAACCAATCTTTTGAGTTTTGAACACTTAGAGGACTTGGAATAATGAACTTGAAATTATTCACCTTTGAATTTGATCTTTATAGCAGACTATAGGTTTTTCTTCAAAGGGTTAAATATGTTTTTAGTCCCTATAAAGTTTGAAATTTCATTTTTAGTCCCTCCTGGGTTTTGGTAACGGTTTTAGCTGGTTTTGGCAACGGTTTTTTTTGTAAAAACCGTTGCCAAAAGGTAGGGAGGGACTAAAAATGAAATTTCAAATTTTATAGGGACTAAAAACTTATTTAACCCTTCTTCAAATGACCCTTGGCTTGAAACAAAATCAAGACCTTAAAACAATTCTTGTACCTATAACTCGGAATAAATCTTTGACCACCCTTTCACAACATCAATAAGGAAATCCAAGCTTCTTTTTTAAAATCAAAAGAAACATTAATCATGATCCAACTTCATGGACAAGGTCTTGCCCGACCTTGATTACCCACACAGTTGCAAATGAAATTGGTACAAGAAAACACGCCCTGAAGAATCTCTAGATACAATTCATAACACAACTTGCCACACAACCATGACCAGTCTTTAAATGAGCATGTTCCACATCAATGAATGGAAAACCCTAATCCCTTTTGGGGAAATATCTGAGAAATCTTGAGGAAAAAATGGCCTTGTATTGGCTAAGGGGCCATAAAAATGAGGGTATATCCTTTCTTTATCTCCATAAGAATTCTACACAAATTGTAAGGACTAGAATCCCAATGAGCACACACACAACTTTCATGACCGCTGAATCTTCTGCAGTGAACCTAATTTCACAAACGAAAACAAACAAACAAACAAAGTCTAATAAAGTGGTTAGCTATGCATGGATGATTGACCTAAGATGATGTGCAAAAGATCAGGGAATCTAAGGGTAAAATTTGGGGTATAACAATATGCTTCGAAGCCGCGACCAAGGGTCTGAACTCGATCAACATCAAATCCAAGACCACAGAGAAACCAGCCATGGACGTAGAGCCGAAGCCACTCCCACGCGTCAACATGGTGGACCTCGACAGTCGCTTCCCCATCGAGCAGGATCAAGGAGAAGCAGCGGACGACGACCTTCCAGCCAAAGGCAACAGACAGCCTCTCCACCCAACGCGCCCCATTCCAGATGGAGACTTCGAGCTCGTCAATCTCAGGGACAAGGAAGCAGCTGAAGGCCTGGCTCCGGGAGATTGCTGACTTGTTCACGTGGAGCGCATCGGAGATGCCCGACCTCGATCCAGATGTGTCCTGCCACCAACTTACAATAGATACAGCCGCTAGGGCTATAATGCAACGTAGGCGTAGGCATCTTCCGAGAAAGCAGAGGCTGCTGAAAAAGCTGTAAAAGACCTCTTAGAGGAAAACTTTATTTCAGAAGCCTGGTACACAAGCTGGCTGTCCAATGTTGTACTTGTTAAGAAAAGCAATGGAAAATGGAGAATATGCGTTTATTACACCGATCTTAACCGGGCATGCCTGAAAGATGCTTATCCACAGCCTAACATCGACAAACTGGTCGATAATTCTGCAGATTTTAAGTTGCTGTCGTTCATGGACGCGTACTTGGGGTTCAACCAAATCCTCAAGGCGAAGGCCGACAAATAGCACACGACCTTCATGACCGAGTCGGGCAACTACTACTACAACGTAATGTCATTTGGCTTGAAGAACGCCGGCTCCACCTACCAGCGGATGATGAACAAAGTCTTCCGGGGAGAGATCGGTGACATGCTCGAGATCTAGATGGACGACATGATCATAAAATCCCGAGAAGAGGTCAACCACACTGCCCACCTCAAAAGAGTCTTCGACATGGCGAGGAAATGCTAGATGAGGTTCAACCCGGAGAAATGCACCTTCGGCATCCGGGCAGGTAAGTTCCTCGGTTTCTACCTCACAGAACGAGGGATCGAGGCGAACCTCGACAAGTGTAGAGAATTCTTCGAATTCCCGACGCTGAACTCAAAGAAATCGATACAATCGCTAAACGAGATGCTCACCTTCGAATGGACCGGAGAGTGCAAACAGGTGCTCCTCCACCTCAAACAAGACCTCTTGCAACCCCCAGTTCCCTCGCGACCAGAAGACAGGGAGACGATGTTCCTGTACCTCACAGTCACGAGCGAAGTGGTTAGCGCGGTCCTAATCTGGGAAATCCCCGACAGTCAGAAACCGATTTACTTCACCAGTAAAGCCCTCAAAGGTCCTAAACTTAGATACCAGCAGATCAAAAAGGTCGCTATGGCCCTCGTCACCTCGGCCAGAAGACTGCGGCACTACTTCTTGTCCCACACAATCGTGGTGAGGACCGAGCATCCCGTGAGACAGCTCCTCGGCCGACCAGACATGGCGGGTAGGATGCTCAAATGGTCGCTTGAACTCACCGAGTTTGACATTCAATACGATGGCAGAAAGGCCCTGAAAGCTCAAGTGCTAGCCGACTTCATCGCAGAGATCCCAAAAATGGACAGTCTACGTCAACAGGGCATCCAGCTCTACAGGAAGCGGAGCGGACATCATCCTAGAGAATGAGGATGACATCCTGATCAAGGTCTCCCTCACATTGTCCTTCCCAACGTCAAACAACCAGGATGAATACGAGGCTTTCCTCGCCGGGTTACGACTAGCCGAGGATTTCGGCGCCGAGGAAAAAAAATATTCACCGACTCCCAGCTCGTGGCCTCCCAGGTGCGAGGAGAGTACCAAGCCAAGAACGACAACCTCATCAAATACTTGGCTTTAGTGAAAGAAATGATGAAAAAGTTCACCTCGGCGGAAGTGAGTCACGTCCCACGCGAACACAATACTCGGGCATGACGTCCTATCCAAGCTCGCGAGTACAAAGAAAAAAGGCGGGAACAAGTCTGTCATCCAAGAAGTGCTTCCGCATCCGAGCATCCATGGATCCATCCCCACGGCCGATGTGCATGCCATTAGAGACAGCCATTGTTGGATGAGCCCGGTATACAAATACCTCAGCACGAGAAAACTACTCGACGACCCCAAGGAAGCAAGCGTAGTTAGGCGGCGTGCCTGCTCATATACTATCATTGAGGACAGGTTATACCGGCGGGGCTTCTCGATCCCCCTTCTCAGGTGCATCGAGGAGTCTAAGGTCCCCCAACATACTACAGGAGATCTACGAGGGGATCAATGCGTAACACTGTAGCGTGAATTTTTGCGTGGTTGCGAAGCACTATTGCTTTTGGGGTACTACAGCTCGATTCATTTTTTATCCTATTGAAGCTGATGAAGAAAGGGAAATAGATGTCTCCAATTAACCCTGCTTGCAAACTGAGTTTGAACAGATGACTGTTGGTTTACAGATGCTACAAAGATTGTGGGTCTCTCTTAGGTTATTTTGTGAAAAAATAAGTGCCTGGGTGATTGGTGGGGGTTTAAGACTGATGCTTTTCGATTGATGTATGGAGGTACGCGATTTGGGTTTTGGATTAGTGTGCTCGCTAAAATTTTTCTTGCAATCTTATGCCTACGTATTCCCGTTTACCAAAATAGGGAAATCAGAGCGATCGTAGTTCCCCCTATTCTATGGTAGGAAATGGTGTTTTGGTGTCTTGTTCGAAGCCCAAGACGTGAAGCTAAAGGTGGTTTGTATCTTGTTTAAAGCCCAAGATATGAAGCTAAGGAGTCTATTTGTATCCTGTTCAAAGCCCAAGATGTGAAGCTAAAAGAGTGTTGACTTTAGAGAGAATTTGTCATCTCTAAAGAGGGGTATGTTTGTCACAACTGTTTTATAAAGGAGAATTACTTTAACCGGGATATGTGAATCCGGCAATGCCATAATTTCCTTTATAGGGTCTTTTCAACCTAGAGGAGAAGACTTTAACTCAGTGTAGAGCAATGTTATCTTTCCTTAGGAATTTCTCATGCCAAAAGAGGGATAATTGCGTGGATGTAAATAATCCAGAGCCTTGCCGCTTACAGCAGTTGGATGGGGGAAAAGGAGTTGTGGATGTTTGTATACTGTGAACGAGGCATAGCCTTGATGCTAAAAGGTTGATTGACTCGACCGGGATTTCCTTATACAAAGCCTAAGAGGAGGCTAGTGGCCCAACAAGAGGGTGTTTTTATGTGTCTCGTACGAAGCCCGAGATAGAGGCTAAAAGGGTTGACTCAATAGGAGAATCTTTTATATGTGTCTTGTATGAAGCCCAAGATGAAGGCTAAAGGTTGGACTCAACAAGAGAGTCTTTTATACTCAACAAGAGAGTGTTTTGTTTTGTATCTCGTACAAAGCCCGAGATGGAGGCTGAAAGGTTAGCTCCGCTGGGGAGAATCATTGTACAAAGCCCAAGAGGAGGCTATGGTAACTGTTTCAGCTGAGTGACAGGTCCAGTATGTTGGTTAAAAGAGAAAATCAGTTCTTAAGAAGATTAAAGGTAAGGTTGTGCTTTTGGCACTGATCGGAGGATCAGGGTTATTTCCTGTTCTTTAAGGAAATGGAAAATCCAAAGGGTATTGAGACTGTCCGGGTCTGCGGGTGTTTTCCCTATCTTTGAAAGGGGATTGAGAATGTCTTTGAGACTCAAGGGTCTTAGACTGTCCAAGTCTAGAGTTTTATCTTTTGTACCATGCTTAGAGAGACAGTCGTATGATCTAGACTCGTTGAAAGACTGTTCTATTAAGATGACTACTTTCTGTTCCTATACCTCTAGGAGGTCGTCGGGACAATTTGTACGAAGCCCAAGAGAAGGCTGGAAACTTTTAAGAAGCCGAGGGATAATTTGTACGAAACGCAAGAGGAGGCTCTCTTCCCGAAGGAAGAATCCTTATACGAAGCCTAAGAGGAGGCTGTGAAAACTTCTAAGAAGCCGACGGGACCTTGTACAACGTCCAAGAGGAGGCGGGGATGATTTTAGGAAGCCTGTGGGTCTCCAAACCCCGAGAAGTTCAAGACATGCCATTCACCGAGAATGGATCAAGCCAGGAAAGTTTGAGAATTTGGAAGAAACTCAAGAGATGCCATTCACGGAGAAAAGGTCATCTCTGGGGAGTTAGAGTTTCTTTGACAATGTCTACGGGTGACAGTCTGAGAAAGGGTTCAAAAAGAATCTGCCTTTCACATCTCCATATTGTTTAACCCCAAGAGGAGGGAAGACTGTATCTGGTAATCCTATGGGGATCTAGTTTAGTCTATTCAGGAGTGATCAACAGGGCTTAGTGCTAGACGTAGTTGTCGGGGAAACTCTAAATATCTATACTATTATTACACAGTCGATATGAGTTTTTGAAAGAAGACTTACAGTGAAACAGCCCCACAGTACAGTTATATACATATGAAAGCGGTAAATGAAAGCGTATAAACACTTACTCGATTGTAGAGCTTCTATGCTTTATTGTTAGTTGTTCAACAAAGAGAAATTGAAAACAACAGTATATTTCAAAATCAAAGGAGAAAGTGCTTTGAAAGAAATGTTGGGGCTTACAACTCAAGAGGAGGCCCAAGGTTTTATCAGTGATTGCACTGTGGTTTTGAATTTGTACAGGGACTTATACAAGTGACTGAGGCCCAAGAAAGGTTTTTCTGTACAAAGGGATGGCTCTTACACTCTCTCAAGAGGCCTAAGAAATTTTCTTTTAAAAAAGGAATGGGGCTTATAACACGAGGGTAGGCCCAGATGATTGGTTTTTTGAATTGGCGATCGCGCCGAGGTTTTCTTTTAACGCAGAGGGACTTATACAAGGTCTGAGGCCCAAAAAGTTTTGGTTAAAAGGGGATTGGATCTTACACTCTAATAGAGGCCCAAAATATTTATTTTTGTACAAGTGGTGGGGCTTACAGCTCAAGAAGAGGCCCAAGGTTATTTGTTTGAAAATGGCAATCGCGCCGAGATTTTTGAAAACGCGGTGGGTCTTATACAATGCATTGAGGCTCAAAATGGTTTAGTTTTCAAAGAGGGTTGGGTCTTACACTATAATAAAGGCCCAAAAGATTTTGAATGGGTCTTATAGCTCGAGGAGAGGCCCAAGGTTTGTTTTTCAACGGACGATGATCGCGTTGAACTTTTTGAAATACAACGGGACTTATATAATAAGTGAGCCCCAGAAAGTTTTGTATTTACAAAGGATTGGGTCTTACACTCTATTAGAGGCCCAAAAAGTGTTTGAAATTGTTTGATGATGGTGAAAATCAAAGAAACCCTAATTTGTTATTCTTTAAAAGTAAATTTTTAAAGAAAATCAAACAAAATACCAAATAAGTTTGAATAAACCACTTGTGATTTTTGTTTAAGGTTTGGAAAATGAGGTTTTAATCACAAGAGATATTAAAACTCATTTGGTTTTGATTTTCAAAGTAAATATTCATTTTTAAAATGTTTAAAAAACAATTAAAAAGGAATTTATTCACAAAAATACTAATTATATTAAATAAGTAATATAAATTTAATTTTTTTGTGGAATAAAATATTTCAACATTTTTGTGATTTTTTACAAAAAGAACCAATAAAAAATAATTAAAATTGAGTGAGAAATTAATTTTTCAAATTATTAACAAAAATAATATGAAAAATAAGAAAATAAGAAAAAGTGATAAAAAAGAGATCTAGGGCGAGGGGGTTTCGAACCCCAGACCTCTCGCTTGCTAACACACACAAACCAGCTGATCAACCACCGGGGCGCAATGCCAATTAAAATATAGTGTGACAAATGATAAATATATAGAGAACTTGGTTGGAAAACTTGAAGAATGGCGCCATGACCATCTTTTTCCTCTAGCTCGTGCATGAAGCCCTCCATCTCCTTCGTTTCTCAACCATTTGACATGATTCAAACACCAAACTCATGCGTTTTTTCACAAGGAAGAAGATGGCAATACCCAATTTTATTTATTTTCAGTGTATAGCAAATTATATCATTGTGGTTGTATGAACCCTAATTTTGCAAAAGCAATCGAGCAGACACGATTATGAGTGCTATGATCAAATTTTTTTAGGGGAAATACTCAGCATATGATGGCAATCAATTGGCAAAATTATTATGCGAGGAAATATGCATGGATCATGAAGTTGGAGTTTGAGGCTTACCTTGATGCAAGCTGAAATGGAACTTTGCACAGATGGTGTTCCAGATGTGATTTGATGATCCCTACAGCTTCAATGGATGTTGTGGAGTGTGTTGCAAGCTTTGGAACACTTGGAAAGTCTTTGGATCAAGCTAGAGCACTCCAACTGCATAATTGAAGCATAATGGCTTGGTTGAAGGATGATTTTGATCTAGGGGTGTTACAGTTGGTGTTTAAGTGTTTGGACACCTCAAATACATCATATGTGATGTGTTTGAGCAATTGGAATGGATTGATTGTGGCTGCAACTCAAAACCCGATAGTGGTTGCTCAAAAACAAAGAAATTTGGCACTTAAGAGAGAGTGAGAGAAAGCAGTGTTATAACTGGCTTTTGTGTGAGTTGAATGATCCATTGGAACCTCTATTTATAGGTGATCAATTCTTGTCTTGGAGGAATAGTGAATGGCTGCTGGATCAGATCACATTCAAAGGCTTTGGCTTGATGGCATTTCTTCTCATGCAAGGCAACCTAGCCCCTCCCAAGAGTAGGGCTATGCCTTGACCAAATTCACATTCTTCAGATGTTTTTATTGTTGTTTAATCAGAGAACTTGACTGGGTAGAGTGGCTTTGTTGAAAGTGCCCTATTTCACATAAATGCCTTTGAATTCAAGGCATAATGTGCCAAAATACATTAATCTCAAGTTGGAAGATCCCTTGGCTTTTCGACTCAGCTTTATCAGTTGGATCAGTTGCATTATGATTGGTTTGAGTACATGTGGCACAATGATCCTCAGTTTTGGTTCAGAAATCGTGTGTGGCAAGCAAACATGCAAACTGATTATTCCAAAACAGCTTGCAGCAGCATGACTTTGGGCATGGATTTCTCTTGGCTCAAGTTGAATCAATTCATGCTGGTAAGCTTTTTTTATTCTTAGAACCATATGCA
This sequence comes from Lathyrus tuberosus, assembly GCA_022829125.1. Lineage (NCBI taxonomy): Eukaryota > Viridiplantae > Streptophyta > Magnoliopsida > Fabales > Fabaceae > Lathyrus > Lathyrus tuberosus. The sequence continues at coordinate 4,180,913 of JALAZF010000358.1, forward strand.
ACAACATTGATGTTTACCTTTAGACTTGATTCAGCTTGCAACTATGTGAAAAGATCTCACAAGTTTTGGTGTTTCAACAAAATCTGCCTTGCCCAGAATTTTTCTAAGTGTTGGAAAAGTTGTATTTTCATGTTTTTAGTGATTTTGATCATTCCATAACTCAAAATCCATGATGAATTTGGAGGGAGGTCAGTTTTAAGCTTTTGTAGAGGGTAATGAGATCTACAAATCAAGCTTTGGATGGGGAAAAATGGCTTTGTGGTTTAGGAGTTATGATCCTCCAAAGTTGGTACCCTTGCCACTTTATTTCATAACTTAGAAAATTTTCTAAGTTTTTATGGTTACCCCTTTTACAAGTTATCCCAATTTTCTTGATTTTTCTTGATGAATGATGATTCCAATCATACATTAACATCATTTTAGGGTTAAAAAACCATTTTTATAAAAAATCTCAAAAAGTCAAAGTTGACTTTTGTGCACAGTTGACTTTTTATCAGATGAATTCCAAACTGTGCAATCCTTTAGGAAATCATGTCCTTTACCTAAATCAAACTTGATGGACATGTTCCATGGGTGTTATAGGGTATATTGATCAATGTCCTAGGGGTTGGGAGCATGTCTTGGTCAAAAGTCAAAGATACAGTTGACTTTTCTCGCGAAACCCTAATTGTGGCTCTGATGAAATTGAGACTTGTTGCTCAAGCTTCTTGGATCAATCCCTTGTTGTAAATGGATCAATGTGGTGAATTAGAGACCCTAAAATCTTCTCTTGAGGTCTTGGCTCATGATTTGTCCCAAAAGTCAAATTATGGGTGAATTAGGTCAAGAAACCCTAATTCCTGATTTTTACTGTATGCACCCCTTGAGGCTAAATTGACTTGATGATTGGGTTTATGATGTCCCTTGGAGCATCATAGGTTATGCCTTGAAGCATTGGCTCATGCCCAGAGGAAAATTTCCATCTGGAGGCCCTGGTCGACCAAACCCTAATTTGGTGACACTGGCGATCTTAAGGCTTGATCCACCTAGAAGAGAGAAGCCTTGTGCTTAATCCTTGAAGTGAGAGTCCTCTTGATCCTTTATAGATGTTTGAGAGGCTAGATAAGTTGAAGATCATGTTATTTCTTGATTGATCCTTTGTCTAAGAGCTTTGAGAGGGCTTGAAACCCTAAGTCTTGTTGGTTCTTGGATTGGCTAGAATTTTAGTAAAACAAAGTTGTTCAATGTTGATGTCACATGGGTGATGTCTTAACATTGAGTCTTAACATTGGTTTATGTTAAGTATTGATCTTGTTGAAGTTGTGAATTATGATGTCACATGCGATGTCATGACATCAGGTCTACAGAAGATTAATAACATCAGGTTTAGTGATGTTGTTAGGGTTTGCGTTTTAGCTGGATATTGGGAGAGCTGTTAGTCTCATTGGTTGCGGATATCTTGGGATAGATATTTTCTGTTACAAACAGATTTGATGCAAATTTGTGGGAGGTTTAAAGACTGAGATTTAAGAAGATTTGGAGAGAGAAAATTTGTTTTGAAGATTCAGTTTTAAACAACAAATCAGGTCAGATATTGTAGCAGGTCTAAGCCCGATTCAAATAGCTATATAAAGCGCATCAATCCTGAAGGAAAGTAATGAAGAAAGAGAGCTAAAGACTGAGAGTCATTTGTGTCTTCGTGTATGTATTGTAAACCATTCTAGTGTGAATTGGTGTTGTTGTTTTGAGTTGTTCTTGATCAAAGCTGTGAAGCAGAATCAAGTAGTATTATTCAAAGTGTGTGATCTTTGAATTATATCACTGAAGTGATTAAGGGATTGATTAGTGTTCTCATACCTAAGTGGTCTCTTAGGTAGAAGGTTCATTAAGTAGAGTTTAAGTTTAGGAGATGTCAACTGGGTTGTTGAGTCTGTAAATTAAATCTACTGATATTGAAATTCATCCCTGGCTTGGTAGCCCCCAGACGTAGGTAGTTAGACCGAACTGGGTGAACATTTCTGTGTGTTTCTCTTGTTGTTTGTTATTGTCCTTAGCAGAGTGTGTTGTTGTGATATTAAGTGTGACATCACATATCTGGTACCAGAATTTCAATTGGTATCAGAGCAGGCATCCTGTCTGTCTCTGGGTGAGATCTAGGGAAGTTACTTTCTGGTGTAAAGATGGACAAAGAAGTTGGAGGATTTGTCAACAGACCCCCTATTTTGGATGGCTCTAATTATGATTATTGGAAGCCAAGGATGATTACCTTTTTGACATCCTTGGACAGCAGGGCTTGGAAGGCTATCATAAAAGAATGGAAAGCACCTGTTGTGTTTGAAAAAGATGATGCTGGGAAAGATAAAGAGGGAACCTCAAAGCTGAAGCCTGAAGAAGAATGGACCAAGGAAGAAGATGAGCTTTCCCTTGGTAACTCTAAAGCCCTAAATGCTATCTTCAATGGAGTTGATAAGAACATCTTCAGGTTGATCAACTCATGTGAAGTTGCTAAGGAAGCATGGGATATTTTGAAGGCTACACATGAAGGAACATCTAGAGTTAAGATGTCAAGACTTCAACTTCTAACATCAAAGTTTGAAAGTCTGAAGATGAAGAAAGATGAAACTATCCATGACTTCCACATGAGTATTCTTGAGCTGTCCAATGCATCCAGTGCTCTTGGAGAAAAGATGTCAGAAGAAAAGCTTGTAAGGAAAATCCTTAGGTCCCTTCCTAAGAGGTACAAGATGAAGGTGACTGCCATTGAAGAAGCACAAGACATCAGCCAGATGAGGGTTGATGAGCTCATTGGATCTCTTCCAACTTTTGAGCTTGGGTTGAATGAGGAAGAACCTGAAAAGAAGCCAAAGAGTATAGCCTTGGTTTCAAATGCTCGAGAAGAGAAAGGGAATAGTGTTGAATCCCAGGAGGATCTATCTCAGGCCATTGCTATGTAGGGAAGGCAGTTCAACAAGGTGTTCAAAAGAATGAACAAGAACTTCAAGCCTAATGTCAAGAACATCGCTTCTGACATCAGCAAGTCTAAGGAGAAGGATAAAGAAAAGACTGCTCAAGACAAGGGTGTTCAATGCTTTGAGTGTGAAGGTCATGGACATGTTAAGATAGAATGTCCCACATTCCTGAAGAAGCAGAAGAAAGGAATGACAGTTTCTTGGTCAGACTCTGACAGTGAAAGTGAAGGAGAGTCAGCCAAACATGTCAAAGCTTTAACTGGAACAGTTGTTTCTGATGGTGATTCAAGTGATGAGGAACTGACTTTTGAGGAGTTAGCATCCACTTATCAAGAGCTTTGTCTGAAGAGTGCAGAAATCTGTCAAGAAAGTGAAAAACAGAAGAAACAGATTGTTCAGCTTGAGACTGCTAAAGCTGATTTGGAAAATGAAGTCTTATTGGTCAAAGCTCATCTTGATCATATGACAAAATCTGTTAGGATACGGAACAGTGGTACAGACACACTTGATAAGATCCTTCAGACATAAAAGGTTGCTGGAGATAAGTCAGGCATAGGATTTGTGGTTGAGGAAAAGGTATCTGCTGAAGCAAGCACTTCAGGAACCAAGAAGGAGATGTCTCAACCAATGTCTCAACATCACACAAAGAGACAGGATCCTAAACCTAAGCAGGTTGCTCATCCACAACCTCAAAATGTTGGGAAGAGGCATGCTCATGGTCCTCATCAAAGGAAGGCACATGTGTCTGGAGCTAAGCAGTATTGCCTCCTCATTACCATATGAGTATGCAGGCTTCTAGAAGAAAGCCCCATCATCATGGGAAAAGACAACATCATGGTAGAAGACAACATAATAGGAGGGGACAACATCATCAGTATGGGAGAAGACAACATCAACATTATGGTAGAAGACAAACTCAACCTCAATGGAGTAGACAACCTCCCTATCAGACAAGACAGTGTCAATTCTATAGACAACCTCAATATGTTGACAGAAGGAATACTCAGCAGTACCATCAAGAGAGAAGGCATGTTAATTACTTTAGAGAGGAGATTCAAATAGTAAGATGCTACTATTGTGGAAGAATTGGTCATATACAATCTTCTTGTTTCAAACTGCATGGTTATCCCAAATCTGTCCCTCAACCTAAACAGAATCAGAACAGGCCTAAAATTAGTAAACAATGGGTTCCAAAGACTGTCACTACTTGTTTGGTAGTTCATATGTCTCTAGGGGGTTCTACCAAGAAGGATTGGTATTTTGATAGTGGTTGCTCTCAACACATGACAAGTGAGAAGAATTTGTTGGTTGAAGTTGAACCTTATTCAGGTTGTGTAACCTTTGGTGATGGTGTTCAAGGAAAAGTCAAAGGTATGGGAAATCTGAATTGTGCAAATGCTCCTAGATTAAAGGATGTATTACTGGTCAAAGGTCTGAAAGCCAACTTGATCAGTATCAGTCAACTGTGTGAGCAAGGACTTAAAGTTCACTTCACTCAAGCTGAATGTATTGTCACTAATGAGGAAGGTGAAGTTGTCATGAAGGGTGCTAAGTCCAAAGACAACTGCTATTTATGGGTTTCTCTTGAATCAGGTTATTACACATGTGATGAGATCAAAATATGGGATCAAAAGGTGGAACATCTGGAGGGTAATCATAGTATGATTAATCACAATGTCAAGAGTGATGTCATGACATCTTGTTGTGACATCAGAAGGATTAAAAGTTGTGACCTTAAGAAGTTTTGGAAGCTGAAAGATGATAAGCAGACTGATGACTTACAAGACAACCATCACAGGTTGGCAATCCCTATTTTAGAAGATGCAGGTGTTGGAGCTAATGTTGAAACATCTTCTATCCTTAAAATAAAGAAGAATGTTGAAGTGGTTGATGTGGATGATCTGTCTGACAAGAAGTTGATTGCAAAAGTGGTTCCTGGGGTTGCTAAAGGACTGAAATCAAGGAAAGGGAAAGCTATTGAATCACCTTCAAAGGTGAGAACTGATAAGCAGAAGACCTCAGTGGTTGGTCCTAAAAAATCCTGGAGTAAAGTGTCTATCTCTTCTAGAAAGAGGAAGACCAAAGATGAGTCTGATTCTGATGATAATGTCCACGAAATCACTCGTGAGAAGAAAGCTGGTGTGATTAGAACTTCTGAGAAAATTCCTGATTACTCTGGAAAGTATAAATTTCTGATGATAATATCCACGACATCACTTGATAACATTTATTTTCATTCTGTGGAAAGTGTAAAAAGGTGGATGTATGTTTTGGAAAGAGATCTTAGTAAAGATGCTTTGGAAATTAGAGAAGTTATGGAAATGATTCAGTTTGTTGGGCTAATAAGAACTGTTTTTGGTTTTTGCAAATGCTATGAGATACTTGTCAAAGAATTCATTCCTGCTGACATTGCTGATAGAAGAGGTGGGGATTTTGGAAAAGTGTATATGAGAAGGAAATGTACTGAGTTTTCTCCAACTGTTATAAATAATTACTTATGAAGAGGGTGTGCGCGCTTATGGTATTCAGGTGTGTATGTTAACCTGAATAAGCTGCTCTGACTGTGTTTTATTAGGAGCTTCTTGAAGGACTTCTATGCAAAATGAGTCCTTTGAATGGTAATGAGAAGCAGATTTCCCAAAAGATGTTGTTGAATAGTGATGAGAAGAGATGTTGTAACATCATGATTGCTGATATTTGGAAGATGTTTGAGATTGTGCGTGTCAGAAGAGGTGTTTCTAACTATGTGTTTTAGATTCTGGTCTTGTTTTTAGTAGAGCATGACTACTAATTTTGAAGACTTCACTAGTATCAACAACTACTGGTGGATGTAATGGTAGAAGGATTATGATGTACTGGTCAAGGAGTTATTTGTGATCAATTCTGTGGATTTTGCTGACAGAAAAAGTGTGGTTTTGTACAGGGTATGGATGGTTTCTGAATAAGAGGGATCACTGGTGTCTTGGGATAACATTGGTAAGTTTGGTGGTTGTCAAATTGTGGCTAAAAAGGGGGAGAGTTAGCCAAGAGTTATTCAAGGTGTTGCAATGCAAAGAAGAAGAATTAGTCATTGTGCAATGCTAAGGAGTGCAACTAGTGTGATGCTGAAATGCAGATATTGAGGGGGAGTTTGCGTTATGTTGAACAGTTGCTGGTATGCCGATTCTTGCTTTGAGGGGGAGTTTGCTCTATGCTGCTGATTAGTGTTTGAAGTCGGTGCAGCTATTTGAAGAAATGCTGCTACTAGTTAGTACTGAAGTATGTAGCAGAGTATTGAAGTGTGTGCAGCATGCTGAAAGCATTGTGAAACTGTGATGAAGAAATGATGCTGCGAAGGTTGGTAAAATATTCATGTTTATCTACTGCTGAAGTCTCTGATGTTGCAGAGATTGTTTTAGCCAAAATTAGCCAAAGGGGGAGATTGTTGGTTCTTGGATTGGCTAGAATTTTGGTAAAACAAAGTTGTTCAATGTTGATGTCACATGGGTGATGTCTTAACATTGAGTCTTAACATTGGTTTATGTTAAGTATTGATCTTGTTGAAGTTGTGAAGTCTGATGTCACATGCGATGTCATGACATCAGGTCTGGAGAAGATTAATAACATCAGGTTTAGTGATGTTGTTAGGGTTTGCGTTTTAGCTGGATATTGGGAGAGCTGTTAGTCTCATTGGTTGCGGATATCTTGGGATATATATTTTATGTTACAAACAGATTTGATGCAGATTTGTGGGAGGTTTAAAGACTGAGATTTAAGAAGATTTTGAGGGAGAAAATCTGTTTTGAAGATTCAGTTTTAAACAACAAATCAGGTCAGATATTGTAGCAGGTCCAAGCCCGATTCAAATAGCTATATAAAGCGCATCAATCCCGAAGGAAAGTAACGAAGAAAGAGAGCTAAAGACTGAGAGTCGTTTGTGTCTTCGTGTATGTATTGTAAACCATTCTAGTGTGAATTGGTGTTGTTGTTTTGAGTTCTTGATCAAAGCTGTGAAGCAGAATCAAGTAGTATTATTCAAAGTGTGTGATCTTTAAATTATATCACTGAAGTGATTTAGGGATTGAGTAGTGTTCTCATACCTAAGTGGTCTCTTAGGTAGAAGGTTCATTAAGTAGAGTTTAAGTTTAGGAGATGTCAACTGGGTTGTTGAGTCTGTAAATTAAATCTACTGATATTGAAATTCATCCCTGGCTTGGTAGCCCCCAGACATAGGTAGTTAGACCGAACTGGGTGAACATTTCTGTGTGTTTCTCTTGTTGTTTGTTATTGTCCATAGCAGAGTGTGTTGTTGTGACATTAAGTGTGACATCACATATCTGGTACCAGAATTTCAAGTCTGATTGTAGTGGATGCTCACTCATCTATGGGGAAACTAATGGTGCATCCATATTGTGATGATGATTTGCACAATGATGGGAAATATTAGTGGTCAAAATTTGGGGTATGACAAACACCTCGGTGGATGGTCCCTAGCTCGTAAAGCATTGCGAGCAGGGTATTATTGCACCACCATGCAACAAGACGCCAAAGAGCACGTCAAGAAGTGTGACAGATGCCAGCGACACAGGGACATGAACCTAGCCCCGCCTAGTGAACTCAAAATACTGTCGTCCCCGTGGTCATTTTGCTGGTGGGGGATGGACATCCTCGGGCCCTTCACCATAGGGTCGTACCAAAATAAGTACCTGATTCTCGGCGTCGACTACTTCACTAATTGGATAGAGGCCGAAGCCTTGGCCAAAATCACAGCCCACAACATACTCTGTTTCTACAAGAGGAATATACTTGTCCGGTTTGGCGTACCCCAGGCGATTGTCACTGACAACGGGACACAGTTCACCGACAAGAACTTTCAGGACTTCGTTGCCAAGCTGGGCACGAAGCAACACTTCACTTCGGTCGAGCACCCGCAAACAAACGGGCAAGCCGAAGCCGTGAACAGGGTGATCCTACGAGGTCTGAAACGAAGACTGGGCGACGCCAAGAAAAGGTGGGTCGAGGAGCTACACAACGTCCTCTGGGCCTACAGGACAACCCCACACTGGACTACCAGGGAAACCCTGTTTCGAATGACCTACGAAACTGAGGCGGTAATCCCAGTAGAAATAAGGGAAACCTTAAGAAGGACCGAGTATCCCCTTGACGAGGAGATGAACGATGAGGCCCTAAGGGAGGAGTTCGACCTGGTCGAAGAGATACGATCGGGCGCATCCCTCTGTGAAGCCTCGCTTAAACAGAAGTTAATTTTACGCCATGATAACAAAGTTATCAAACGCAAATTTCAGGTGGGCACCCTAGTCCTGTGAAGGAACAAGAAAGATTCGCGCGAAGGAAATCTTGCCGCGAACTACGAGGGCCCCTATCGCGTCTGCGCGAAAATGGGGACGGGAGCCTACTACCTCAAAAATCTCCATGGGGAGGAACTTGCTCGACCATGGAAAGCCGAAAAACTTAAACAGTACTACAGTTAAACACTACCCGCGACCCATCCGCGTCGTAACCACGATAGCGCACTCAGGTACAAGCACGATTCCCTACCTCGAGACAAGTAGATAAGGGCCCGCTTTGTGTGTGCGCGAGGACTCTTGATCCGATTGAGACACCTCTACTGAGCCCCACCGTCGTCGTACCAACTAGGCAGGACACCCAGCTCGCGATGGGAAGTTCACGCCTCGAAGCCAAGGTCTCGACCGAGCTCTTAGCTTCGTCGAAGGTCAGAATACGACTCCGACAACTCGACCAATTCCCTACACTATCGAGGATCAACATTGTCGAGCAAATTCCCCAAATACTTAAACAAAGACGCAAATAACAAATGTATAATAAACATACAAACAACACACACAAGATATGAAAGACAATGCATTAAATCGTGCAGAAGCCCATTGTCTAAGCAGTACAAAAAAACATTGCAAACCCCTGGCATGTAGGCCGGGCAAAAGTCAGTACAAAATCACGGCATGCAGGCCGAACTAAACAGTAATCAAAAAATGGCGCGTAGGCCAAACAAACTGAACAAAAGAAACTAAAGCTAGACTGCTACATTCCCATCGGGTTGGTCACCCGCCATGGTTTAGTCATCTTCTTCCTCCTCGGTTTCTGGCGCAACCACCTGACCTTTGATCACCTGGCGGTAAGGTCCTGTTCCCTCAGTGATGAACTGGACACCAGGATTCATGAACTGGAGCTGCTCCACAGCTGAAGCAAAACCCACCTCGACAGCCCCCAGAACATCCTGCTCGAGCAACGAGATCTTCGATACCAGGTCAGTCCGAGAAGTCAGGAGCTTCTCTTCAGCGGTCTCATCTTCAACAGGCCTAACAGTCGCCTCCAGCTCAACAATCCTCGCTAAGAGATTCTTCCTCTCCTCGTCAACGTCCTTCACCTTCTTCTCCATCTCTCCGTGAAGCTTGACCTGGGCCTCATTCTGCTTCTTACACTCACCAAGGTCGGTAGCCAGCTTTTTCATCTCGACCTCGACAGAAGCAAGGTTATTTTGCAGTTTGGTCAGATCAGCCGAGGGGCAGGTCTCATCATTGAGGACCAAGGCTGTCTCAAAGACCCGTATCATCGCGGCCATATCTTCCGACAAGGCTTTCCTCCTCGCGTTCCGGTAAACGTCCAAGATAGCCTTGGACTCGGCAGCACTCACAGTCGGGGAGTTGCCCCCGGAGAAGAAAGTAAACTGTTGGAAGCAGGGTAGGAGCACGTACTTCTCCTTAAATGTGTGGTCAGTGAGGTCGACATGTACGGGCCCACTGTCGAGTTGCCTCTTTGGGGAACCCTGCGAATCCGGAGATTGGATACACTAGAGGGAGGAAGATGAGCCCCCGGGTGTCAAGTCGGGGCCTTGCATCTGCTGAACTGGGATGACTCGCCCCTTGCCAACCTTCTCCAGACCTCTGGCGGCCGCCAGCTTCTTCACGCGTTCTTCCATGCTCGACATCCTACCTGCAAAAGATAAACAAACACATCAGCAAACCAACGACGAAAACATAGATGGGACCCGAGTAAAGAGGATGCCCGCTACCTAAGAACCGAACAGCTTCCTCGTCGGACTAGCACTCGAGGATGGCTTTCGTGTTTATCAACCGGGCCTCCTGCAAAACCTCCCCGTGATCATCGAGGATAAAGTTCCCGTCCGGGGTCACGCATTCTGCACGGTTAAAGCCAGAGACAAACTTGACCAGCATCTGGTAGGCCAGCCGGTCCTCCTCGTCTAACGCGCTGAGGCTGACTATGTAACTGTTCGTGCCCCTCTTGAAATGCTCCTCTGTCCATTCCAAGGGAAACTTCGATTCTAGGACCTCCTCCCGCCGGCCATTTTACTCCATGAACACACGATCGTACAGTGATTCGACAGCCACATGGGTAATGGGCTTGACGACGAAATACCAATATTTGAAGATGCGGACAGAGTCTAAGTAAGCCCGGAATAATCTCCTCGGTTGCTTAAAGGACACCCAGCTGTGCCGACCCTCGATCATTTGTCTCTACTGATGGAAGATGCGGAAGAAAAGAGGAATCGTGGCCCCGACGTTGAGGTACTAACACACGAGCTCATATGCCCGCACGAATGTGATCGCGTTAGGATGAAATTGCGTGGGCGCTAGGCACAACCAGGAAAAAACTTCCCGCTGGAAATCGCTAAATGGCAGACGCAAGCCTGCTTCCAGGAAGGTGAACTCGTACATAGGGAATCTCATTCCTCTGAAACACGAGCATATGCGATGATGTTCTCGGGGTTTATACACCTGTCAGTTCTGAGGGGAGCCCTCTTCGTGGTCCTCGACGGTGGCATAGGCATCTGAAGTGTCCATGGCAAAGAGAGAGGGAACACTTGATAAGTGCCAAATTGTCGATATTTTGAGTAACAGTTTTGTGGCACTTATCAGTTCTTTTTGTTAATAAAACCCCACTTTGTTTGTAAAAGTGTATATTTAGTGTATACTAGTATTTTTGTGTATATATTGTATCATTTGATTGCTTTCCATTCATTTTGTAGGTATTTGAGCATTGTTGGAGCATTGAGTAATAAAGACCAAAGGCTAAGCTTCAAGAATTCAATTTTTAGCAATTCATCAAAGAATAAGGCTCAAAACAATGATGATAAATTTCATCAATTTAGTTTATATTTATTCATTTTTATATAGAGCGTTGAATAAGCTTTCCAACGCTTCCGACTGGGCCTCAAACGGAGTTACGATTCAAAAGTTATGGTCGAAACAAGTGCTGGTTTGCTATCATGTTCGCTGTGCAAATTGGAGGCGAGTGAATTCGCCAAGAGTTTGCACTGCGAACTTTGGGTGAATAAAAAATGCCCAGAAGTGTGGAAAACACTGTTTTAGCAGTAGCTAAGGCAGCATATGTTCGCTGGGCGAATGGGAGTTCGCAGTGCGAACCTGGGAACCCATTTTTGCCTATAAAGTCACATTTTTCAGATTTTTTTAGGCTATGGTTTGGGTATTTTTTTTCTCCCACTCCATCAAACTTCATTTCTTCATATTTTTTAATGAGAGAAGCTTAAAAAACAACTATAGAGCTTGCACAAGGATGATCCGGGGTGGATTGATCATCGATTGACGCTGACAAACCGAGAGATTTTTGGTTCATTTCTCTTCTTCTTTGTGTATTCTTTATTTGTTGGGTTTTGTATATGTATTTTCTTTGACCTTATGTATATTTATCGCTCATGGCGTTGTATAAAATCTTCTTTACAAATCTTTATCGGTGATTCTCCTTGATTTTTTGCTTTGTGCGCGAGGTTTGGGTTGCGTTAGAGATAAACATCACAAACCTTAATTAGAGATGATTACCTGTTAGTTTCTAGATGCTAGAGATAGATTTAGAGCTAATAATCTTTATGGGTATTGGAGCTTAATGCCTCCGTGTTGTTTGAGGCGGGTACGAGAGTATCGACGAGAGTAATACGGTTATTCTCTCAGCTCAGTGTGTCAGAGATGGACACCGTGTGAGCGATGTTGGATGATATTGAGGAGTATTGTAGGTTGAGTATAACTGGTCGGTAAGTTTAAGTTTGTGAGGAGTGGATTATATGCATGCGAGATAAGTTTCTTCTCTCTGTAGAATGAATTCTTTTGTGTTAATATTTACTTTTCTGTTTCTATGTTTGAAACATTTTAAACCAAACTCAAAATTGCGGAAACTGTTGAACTGTAGTTCAATAACACCGATCTCTGTGGACACGATAAATTCCCGGAAAAATACTTCCAAAAATTTTTGTTGCTTGCCGCTACACCGCTTCAACAAAATGGCGCTGCTGTCGGGGTTGTTGTTTTTATTGGATCGCATTGCGATAATTTATTTGTTTTTGAGGTTTGTAGATATCGTACATATTGTATATTTTCACTTGTTTATATTGATACATATACTTGTAAATTTGTTATATCATTGTTTGTTTCTTTTCACGTTTGCTTGCGTTTTGGTTAGGAATAACCGGGTGGAAGCAACTTGGAGGAACGTTCTTAAATAACAGGCGTCGAGCTTACGACGTAAAACAAGCATGTTCATTGTTTTTAGTTTCTAATGTTTTTGTTTGTTGTTTGGACTCAAATTTTGGTCGGCTAATTTGAGGATGCTTGGTGATTTTCCAAGTATGATTGTTTCAACTTGCGGATGTATGGTAATGATAGTGTTTGAAGTTGGTTTCATGAAAGGTGCTCGTTTACCGTTTTCTATAGCATAACATGATTAGGAAACTAGTCATTTGTGCAACTACCATGCTATTTATTCTTTTTGCATTACTTGTTCATGAATTGAATCACTTTAGTTCCTTTTTACCACAATTGTGAGGAAGCTTTCCATTGTTCATATATGCGCAGAGTACCAACATTCTTGTTTTAGCTAGATTTTATTATGTTTAATCTTTTATTTGTGTTACTTATATGAATGCATGAAAAGGATCAAGGCACTTGTTTCATTTTGAGCACAACCACCTTGGCAAAATAGTCAATTTACCCTGTGAGTGTGTGAGCATTCGGTAACCCTTTTGAGTTTTTTTATCCACGTTTTATTTGAACTTAATGCTTGTCTATGAGTATTTAGTTCACTTATTTTTGAATGGATTTTGATTTTTTCTTGAACCCTCAACCATGGCTTATGGTTTGAATTTTTACCTTGCCTTAGAAAGTAGGGAGTATTCACACTATAATGGTTGGTTGAATTCAAGTTGGGGAGAAAAATGTTTACTTGTTTATTTGTTGATTTCTTTGAGGTTGAAAGAAAAAGAGAGAGAAAAATATGAAAAAGAAAAGAAAAAAATAAAGAAAGAAAAATAAAATCCTTGAGAAAAGGAAGAAAAAAAAGTAACAATAATTGTTATAAATAAGTTATGTGTGTTTGGTGTAACACTTGGGATGAAAGAAGAAGTTTGATTGAAATTTTGTGTTTTAACTTTTGTGAGTTGATCACTCCCTTAGGTTTAGTCAAGTTTTTGTTTCGATTAGCTTAAGGAATTATCCCTTGTTTGTTAACCAAGCCACATTACAACCTTGAAAAGCCCTTGTGATTCTTGCCTTTGTATGTTCAATGTGAATTTTTGGATGAATGCATAATTTAGTCTTTTGTTTGCAAGATTGTTGAATGAGTGTCAAATCCTCACATTTGTGTGTTTTTCATCCACTGATGAATTTTTGCTAGGTGTGATTCATGATTGAGCTTGTGTTGATTAGAATGTTTGACATGATTTTTTTACTTAGAATTTGTTTCATTTTTATGTTTTCGTTGTAGTGTAGTGGTAAGCTTTATTTTGCATGTGTTATGTTGCTTCTTAAACCATACATTGCTTGTTGATTCATGATTCTTTGGTAATTCATTTTGTGATTTTAAGTTTGTTTGGACTTGTTTGAGGACAAACGATTATGTAAATTGGGGAGAGTTTGATAAGTGCCAAATTGTCGATATTTTGAGTAATAGTTTTGTGGCACTTATCATTTCTTTTTGTTCATAAAACCCCACTTTGTTTGTAAAAGTGTATATTTAGTGTATACTAGTATTTTTATGTATATATTGTATCATTTGATTGTTTTCCATTCATTTTGTAGGTATTTGAGCATTGTTGGAGCATTGAGTAATAAAGGCCAAAGGCTAAGCTTCAAGAATTCAATTTTTAGCAATTCATCAAAGAATAAGGCTCAAAACAATGATGATAAATTTCATAAATTTGTTTATATTTAGTCATTTTTAGATAGAGCATTGAATAAGCTTTCCAACGCTTCCGACCGGGCCTCAAACGGAGTTACGGTTCAAAAGTTGTGGTCGAAACAAGTGATGGTTTGCTGTCATGTTCGCTGTGCGAACTGGAGACGAGCGAATTCGCCAAGAGTTCGCACAGCGAACTTTGGGCGAATAAAAAATGCCCAGAAGCGTGGAAAACACTGTTTTGGCAGTAGCTAAGGCGACATATGTTCGCAGTGCGAACCTGGGAACCCATTTTTGCCTATAAAGTCACATTTTTTTAGATTTTTTTAGGTTATGGTTTGGGTATTTTTTGCTCCCACTCCATCAAACTTCATTTCTTCATATTTTTTATGAGAGAAGTGTCGCTCCCGGGATTTTCATCCAAGTACAAACGCGAAAGTAGCACCGAAACAGAGTCGCCAGCAATGTGTATTTATCCTAAGAGAGGGAAAGGAAACACCGCATAAACCTGAAGGAAGGAAAGAACATGGTCTTACGACCAAGAGAACTGGGTTCGGGAGTCGGTTACGCGCGAGGAAGGTATTAGCACCCCCACGCGTCCATCGTACCCAATGGGATCTACGCTTGCTTGTCTCGATCAAAGGGTGTAAGGAAAGGATACTGGAAAAGGAACTGCTAGAGAACTGGAAAAGGAAAAGAGAGAGAAAGAGAAACAAATGTAGGGAAAATAAAAGAAGTGCTCGAATGGGCCCTACCCCACTGCCTACGTATCTCATCGGGAGCATGAGTATCAGAGCGACGTAGTTCTCCTCAACAAATGTCGCTTTGTTTGTGTTTTTTAGTGAAAACGTCAGAGTGCGTGTTCCAGCAGTTAGGTGTTGCAGCTCGCTGTTGGGAGACTTAGGCGTTACCTGTTTGCGGTAGAACGGACTTGAAGAGTCCTTGAGGAAGGAGTGAAGAAGATGAGAAAAGAGAAATCCCGGAGGAAAGACGTTATTGTTTGTTTGAAGTCTTTTAGAAAGAAGTGTTTTTTGCAGTTATTTGTAACTTGCATTGCACCAAAGTCTAGGGCACAGGGACGAATACTTAACGAATCGTCCCAAGACAGGACGCCCGCTAAGCACTCTAGAGAGATGGGAGGAAGCCCCTCATTTATCATTCCCCACGCTTAAGACTCGTGCGCAATACTCTTTATCTTTATTAAGTGTTTTCAAGAAGTTTTGAGATGAGAAGAAGTGACTCAAAAGGAGCAAAAGGTGAAAACTAATGAGGGATACTAAGACTCAATCTTAATGTTATCTTACATGGTGATCCTAAGGTTAATGTGGTTTAAGAAACCTAATCCTAAAAGAAAGGAGAAGAAGAAGATAGAAAGCAACTTACTTCCAAGATGGAAGTTAAGTTGTTTCTAAGAGGGAGGAAAGAAGATTATGAAAGCAAAGCACCATTAAATGCTTAACATGAGCACAAGTTGGATCATTAAAAGAACTAAGAGAAGATGAGAGAAAGAATTGTATGTGGAAGCATATCCACACACTTACTTACCCTTAGCACCAACATGAAAAGGTTAGTTCAAAAACTATTTACAAGAAAAGCCTAAGCAAAAGAACTTGGTCAAACAAACAAATGGAAGGAAACAATGAAAACAGAAGCTATTACAGCCCACATGCAACAGAACAGCAGTAAAATCTATCATCATGTACCAAACAGCAATTAACAGCACATGTTCAGCCTACAAAATGGGTGTAAAAAGCCAATTGCAGCACATATAACAGCATGTGTGCACATAGACAGTAGTAGAAAATCAGGGCAGCATGCAACATTTGAAGATGATTCAATCATGGCACAATGGACATGCATCAAACAACACATATTATTCAAGCAATCATGATCACAATCACACCACAACATGGTAAACAATCCTTCAAATCATCATGAAAGAATGCACAACGCTAAGTACGTGAACAAGCCAAATCAAGATTGCACCTCTTGAGATAGAAAGCAAATGAACATGCACATAACAATTCCAGCAACATAAGCATCAATTAACAATTAACAAGCTCAATGTGTGTGCATTATGTGATCATTACATCAATTAGTCAACAACGCAAACATAAACATTCATCGATTAACAATCAAGAACCGCGTGTCAAAAAAATCATGCTCATACTGTGGTGTGGGTTAAGATATCTCAAAAATAATCCACCAATCATCAATGTATTGATCCATGAAGTTTAAACATGTTAAGGATGTCAAACAAGCAAGGAAATGCACAAAAATACACATTCTGTCCCAAAGTAACCGGTTAACAAACGGTGAGTAACCGGTTACTTAGCTGAAAATCAGACAATTTACGCAAAAAATACACTGAGTAACCGGTTAACAAACGGTGAGTAACTGGTTACTCTGGGTCAGTGGCCAAAAAAACTAGTTTCAAAAGCACTTTTCAGCAGCAAATCACTTCTCCAAACTTCCAAATGGTCATGCAATCAATTAAGCACAAAATCACATTGAATTACAGTCAACAAACATCAATTGAATCCAATAATCAACAACATCAAGAATCAAATTCAAGCACATGGATCCAAATCGAAAATCCACAAAGATCTACATCGAATACGTTGCGAATAAGCTAAAAACAGTGTAGATTTAGGGAAAACCAACCTACAAAGCGGAGACTTGCTTTGGTAATTGTTGCAAAGTAATCTTGATGCAGAAAATGAAAGAAAACCAGAGATACTTCAATCAATAGCCGAAATGCGTCGAAACCGAACGAAATCGCGAAAATCCACCAAAATCCAACTTGCACCAAAATAAATGGTGAGAAACCTTTAGATTGAAGAAGAACAAGCTGCAATTCCAGAAAATCCAACCAATGCAAACCAAGAGATGAAGTTTAGCTCAAGAATTAATCACTTTTCAATGTAAAAAGTGATTATTCTTCAAGAAATAAGAGCTTTTGTGTGTGGTTTTGGAAGAGAGAAGAAGAAGTTGTAGCAAAGTGAAGAGAGAAAATGAGAGTGAAATGTGAGAAATTTGAGAAAATGGTTGAAGGTCCTTGAAAATGAGTGAAGCATCTCTTAAATAGATTTTAGGTTTGGAGTATAAGAGGTTTGGAATGAGGTTTGGGTTTGGAGCTAGGGTCGGAGTTAGTTAGACTCAACTCACCGAGTCAAGTTAGTTAACTCGGTTAGTTAGGATCAACTCGGTTGCTTGGAAAACAAGGAACCTCAACTAATGCATGGGTGTGTGACTTGGGCTGCAAGCAAGACCTTGTGACTTGTGAACTTTCAGCATGAAACCACCATGTTCGAGCCCTCGTATGACCTTCATAACTTGTTCAAATGAAAAAATGTCCAACATCAAAGTTGAAGAGGGCATGGAGATGAACAACTTTGATGTTCAACAATTTTTCATTTGAAGCATTCCTGATGGAGAAAACGGCTTGACATTTGGCACGCCAACTGTTCGATGAAATTATGGCCTATGGGCCTGGTCTTGCCTTGCCATGACTTGGTTTTTGCCTTGATTTTACCAAACTTTGATTGATCATAACTCCCTCAATTTTGATCCGATGGAAGAGTTCTTTATATGGATTTGAAGCTTAGAACATGAACTTTAATTGGCTCAACTTGGGCCTGAAGTTTGAAGATTTTATCATGGAGAAAGAGAACCTCAAAGTGTGGTGCAAAATGGTCCAAACTTGCCATTTTTGGAAACCCTAAAGTTTCTATTTTTGGCAGTTTTGTAATTTATTGATTTTTCATGATTGCTCCATCATTTCTTGATCAAATCTTGTCCAATGAACATATATAACTTGAATTTTATGAGTTTGACCTTAGAAAGTCAGGAGTTGACTTTTTTCACTGCACAGTTGACTTTTTCCCCAATTTCTTGATTATCAAGCAACTGATCAATTGAACCTCTTCTGAAATGAATCAATGGTCAGTCTTCCATCCGTAGATACTTGATATCATGTAGAAAACATTGAGATCAAGTTTGAATCAAAATTTCATCAGGAGACCACTTGAATCCAAAATCCTAATCTTGGTACCCTCTGGTTAGGAGGAAAAAACACATCCTCCAAATCCAAATTCCTCTGAACATGATGTATATCCTATCTGACAAAGAGGAGATATGACATTTGGAGGTGATAAAAACCCAAAGAGCTTGCCCATTTGAGAGTCAGATCCCCATTTTAGACTGTTTGGTATAGGAGATGATGC
Source organism: Lathyrus tuberosus (assembly GCA_022829125.1). Lineage (NCBI taxonomy): Eukaryota > Viridiplantae > Streptophyta > Magnoliopsida > Fabales > Fabaceae > Lathyrus > Lathyrus tuberosus. Next base: position 4,199,247 of record JALAZF010000358.1, read on the forward strand.
ATTGTTTAATCCTCTTGATGATTTCCCTTCTTTCAATGACTTGTGAGATCACGGGGGAATGATATATGATGTAAGAGACCCTTGTGTCTTGTTTGAAGACCCTTGGTTCTTGTTCTCCTGCTTTGGATGATCCACCTCTTAGAGAATCACCTGATCACATGCCCTTATGCAATATGCCATGCTAAATGCTTAATGTTTTATTTTTCTATGCTTGAATGCAATGCAATGAAATGAAAGCTCATGCTAAATGATATGAAGAAATGAGAGGGAAAATTTTGGGGTATTACAAGAAGCTTAGAAAACAACTATGGAGCTTGCACAAGGATGATCTGGGGTGGATTAATCATCGATCGGCGCTGACAAACCAAGAGATTTTTGGTTCATTTCTCTTCTTCTTTGTGTATTCTTCATTTGTTGGGTTTTGTATATGTATTTACTTTGACCTTATGTATATTTATCGCCCATGGCGTTGCATAAAATCTGCTTTACAAATATTTATCGGTGATTCTCCTTGATTTTTTGCTTTATGCTCGGGGTTTGGGTTGTGTTAGAGATAAACATCACAAACCTTGATTAGAGATGATTATCTGTTAGTTTCTAGATGCTAGAGATAGATTTAGAGCTAACAATCTTTATGGGTATCAGAGTTTAATGCCTCCGTGTTGTTTGAGTCGGGTGCGAGAGCATCGACGAGAGTAATACGAATGTTCTCTCAGCTCAGTGTGTCATAGATGAACACCGTTGTGAGCTATGTTGAATGATATTGAGGAGTATTATAGGTTGAGTATAACTGGTTGGTAAGTTTAAGTTTGTGAGGAGTCGATTATATGCATGCCAGATAAGTTTCTTCTCTTTGAAGAATGAATTCTTTTTGTGTTAATATTTACTTTTCTGTTTCTATGTTTGAAACATTTTAAACCAAACTCGAAATTGCGGAAACTGTCGAACGACAGTTCAATAACACCGATTTCTGTGGACACGATAAATTCCTAGAAAAATACTTCCAAAAACTTTTGTTGCTTGCCGCTATACCGCTTCAACAATGCTCAGAGGCTTCTCCCCAGCCCAATCCTCGGGAGTTCGTTTTCGAACACCGCTGATCTGTGATGTCAGTAAGTCAGGCTCGTCATCAGTCTCAATGATCCCCACAATCCTTATAGCCATTTTACCTGAAAAGCAGAGGAAAACGGTGAATTCGACATCCCAGATCAAATCCACCCTTCCACCGCAAATCAAGTGAAAGGGCGAAGAAAGGATGCGAGGAGTTTCCCGGCGAACATCCTTAACTAAAACCTTATGCGGGGGAACTCGAACACACGAGGAGACTTTGCTCGGCGCATAGTCGTAAACCCCCTTCCTCGAGAGAAGGGCTCCTCGGCGCTTATGCTCCCCCGATCAAAATTCCCTGAGGCTACGAAACCCCAGAGGGGTCTCCTGGTCGGGGTCATCAGCGCGTCAGCTAGAAATCGGGGGTATTACCCCCCCGAGACCATCATTAGATGTCCTCGAGACATCCACCTAACGCTCTCAAGACCTTCATCCCACGTCCTCGGGACCTTCATCAGGTCCTCGAGTCCTTCATCCTCTGACCTCGGGATCTTCATCCAAGATCCTCGGGATCTTCATTAGGTCCTCGAACCCTTCAACTTATTTCCTCGGGGAATTTATTCCGAATCCCCGGGGCATTCATCGGAAGCTTAAAGGAGTTCCGGCGTTTTCGCCGGAAACTCCGTGGTCTCCCCGAGAACTTCATCGGTTCACCAGAAGAACCACCGGAAAACACAAAACAAAAATAATGGAGCCAGAAACTTACTTCAATATGGTGGTGTCTGGACGACGGAGCGGTGGCGTATGGTGGGCGAACGGAAATGGAAGTTAAAGAAACGGAAGAAGAGTGGGAAAAGTTCTGAGCAGAAGAGCGAAAGCGTGCAAATGGTTCGGACTCAACTCTTATTTATAGTCCGGACACGGGACTCGAGGCGCCCCTAGCCACTTGAGTGCCCCTACTCCTAGCCGCCTTAGGCATTGATGGCGTGTGACACGTGGCGCTTGGAGACCCCGCGTGCGTCTTTTCAGCTTCCCTTCGTGTCCGCATGATGAGTGTGTCTGTTTCTTTTAGTCTTCCCCATATCGTCGACCAAGGCACCGAACGGGGACACGCCCCGACAAGAGATGGCCTGTAGGGCACCTAACGGACAAACTTCCCCGCGATTCCTGTTTCGTCAAACATCGTGTGCTCCTAGCCACCTGCATCCTTCACCAACTCGATATTTCGGGCACGCGGCGCCCCACTAAAATGGATCCCCGACGAATGGGCTGACCGTTAAGTCATTACCCCCGACACTTTAGAGCAACGACTTAGGGGGACTCCTGTTCTGGTCTGGGCCAGGACCTGCCCATCAGTCGGGCAGGCCCAACCCAACATCACTGGAGAGTGGCCCATTAAGGCTCCCTCCCCGTCGTCGGGCACGTTCATCACCCACTATAGTCGAGCAGGTCACTACCTAGAACGGGGAGAGACCACGCATCCCCTCCGCGGACTCCACTAGCCCCTCACGCAGGGACACGTCATCAGGCAGCTACCCACTTCTTGAAGAACTAGTCATCCCACCTTTCGAAGATCGCGGGGCAGTTGCTCCAGGGCGAAGACCACGTGCTGGTCTTCCCTACGCCACGTAAGCCCTGACAGTTATTTGCATTGGGCCTGACAATCCAACTCAGTGCAGATGATCGTTGGCCTAGCGCTGGGGGCGCACTATAAGTATCCTCTATCACTATAGGGTCAGGTATTCTGATTTTCACTCACTACTACCTCTTGTACTTGCACTCTCTTACTCCGTCTCTTATTTTGGCATTGGAGTACCTTGCAGGTACAACCCCCACTTTCTCACCACCACTAGAGTGTAACGGAGTTCACGACGTGTTGCTGTCCACCAATCTATTTCTGATCAGGTACGATTAATTCATGTGTCGGTTTATTTGTCTAATATTTATGTGTCTAGTATTGGTTTTCACCTTTTAATCCATTGATTGGTATCGAATATCACATCTACTTTTATTTAGAGGAATTTGTACATATCTTAAAGATTAAAGTATAGGCTTCGCTTTATAAAATAGAGTTTAGAATAAACCTTTACAAGTGGTATGTGATTTAGACAGTCCTCGTAAACTATATGAATCTACTTCCTCATAGTTGAGTTTAATACTAAAATTATAATCATATGCATAGTAAAAATAAAGGAACAATAACACATAATCAATAAAGTAAAAGAAAAACATAACCTGAATGCATATCTGAATTTCGAAGAATAAAATTTGAAAAGATGCTTAATAGGATTGAGCACAATTAATTAATCTTTGTGTTAGATTCTGAATGCTCTTGATTCGGTAACTATAGAAGGTTATAAATTGATGAATCAAAGAGTAAAAGTGAAATTGTGAAAACTAGAGGAATCAAAAGTTCCATATACAACGCGACTGTTTTGTTCCGGAATTGAAAATAGAGTGATGATTGAAAGTGGTGGTGGATCTGAACTTTAGGTACGGTGGAGAGGAGGCTGACCTACAAGGTTAGCACTCAACACCCAAGTCAGTATTGTTAAGTATTAACAAGTGTGAGGATTGTGGATAATAGTCCCACATTGGATAGGAATATGGTGACTTGAGCATTTATAAGTGGGAGAAAGCACACACCTATCACCTTAAGGTTTTGGGTGAGTACGTGGTGTGTCTCTCACAAAGGTGTTGCTCTACAAAAAGAAATCCCACAATGTTCAATGCTCCTAGTAGAAATCTTCCCCTAACAAGTATGTGATGAAGAAAGTGAATTGTGTTTAAAATTTGTTACCACAAATTAGCACCATCTCTATATAGAGAAAAGGAAATAACGAACTCGCGATTTGTTAAGAGTTAATCGCAGAGAGCTGTTAAATACATTTGCATATGAGATCTTTGTTATCGTCATTAGGAGAATTCACGCGTGTTAAGATTTCAAAAGGATTACTATTCCTTAGGCAATGTCAACCAGGATTTATATGATCGTCTAAAATAAAAAATAGAAAAAAATATTACATTTATAAACTGTTTTGGGTCAAATTAAATAATCAAGACAAATTTATTATGGATGAATATAAAAAGAGTACGAGATAAATTTTGTTTAGTAAAGTATAAAATATAAGAATAACCGTTTGATATATAAATAAAATTCGAGACAAATATTTAAATTAAAAAATCAAATTAATTTAAAACAAATTCATATTAAAAATAACATGATTATTCTATATATATATATATATATATATATATATATATATATATATATATATATATAAAAGAAACCAAAACAAGCTTTTATGGAAAATGAATAAAAACTTTTAGGTATACGGAAGATATTGATGGATCCCTAACCGTTAGATGAAAATTAAATGAAAAATCTCGGGTACGACGATTGATCCTAGCGGGTATTTATTCCAACGTTTCAAAAAGCAAAAATCAAAACTATTCGCATCTTCGCGCTCTCTTCTCAATATCGCAGTTTTGCTCTTCTCTTCCGCTAGATATCATTCCGCCATGTCTCAACAGCAACAACACCACCGCGTAGATCCAAAAATCTGGCAGGCATGGGCCGGAGATTCCTTCACCGTTCCGAAACTTCATTCCAAAGTATACTATTTCCCTCAAGGTCATTTACAACATGTCTGCCCCAACACTCAAACAATCGATGGTTGCCGTCCGATGATTCTCTGCACAGTTTCCGCCGTTGATCTCCTTGCAGATTGTGAAACTCATCAAGTTTATGCAAAATTACTTCTCACTCCCGTAATTGACGGAAGTGTCGTTCCTCTTGAGACTAGCAACGAAGAGGATGGTGATCAGATTGTATCCTTTGCTAAGACTCTAACCAAAACTGATGTTCTATGCAGAGGTAGACTCTACATACCTATGGCCTGCGCCAATTCGATCTTCCCAGCGCTCCCACCGCCTGAATCTGGCAACCAATCTCCGTTTCAAGATCTCTTCCTTACTGACGTTTGCGGTGTAGTCTGGAAATTTCGCCACGTCCACCGGATATATCACCAACACCTGTTCATCACAGGTTGGAGCCGATTTCTTGATGAGAAGAAACTCGTCGGCGGTGATACTATTGTGTTTGTTAAAAACTCGGCTGGAAATATCTCACTTGGAATTCGCAGGAAAACAAAGGTTGCTGGCGCTGCCAAAATAACTAAAAAGGAAGTGAATATGGCAATAAAGTTGGCAGAGAAGAACGCGTCGTTTGAGGTTGTGTACTATCCGACGGTTGGTGGTGTTGATTTTGTGGTTGGAGCAAAGACTGTGGAGGATGCAATGAAGGTTAATTGGAGTTGTGGGATGAAAGTTACACACACGGTGAAGAATGACGATACTTCCAAGGGATGCTTCATTTTTAATGGTACAATATCTGCAATCTCCCATCTTTCAACTCGTCCATGGCGCATGCTTCAGGTATTTCAAATGCATATATTGTTAATACGATTGAAGTCTTCTGATTGATATTTCAAATGATTGGTATTAGATTCTTACATTTTTCTTCTCAATATTGTAGATTGAATGGGATGAACATGAAGTCCCTGAGAATCTAAAGCAATTAAGTCCTTGGCAGGTTGAAGTTATTAATCCAAAGCAATTCCGTCCATCAAAAAAATTGAGAGGTGCTCAAGGTTCTGTCTTATCAAGTGAGATAGAGAGAAATCCCTCAGGGTTCAATTGCATGCATAATCTTGCTTCCACATCTTCCAACAACAACACCAAGAAAACTAGTCCGGGTTCAATAATGTTATTTGGTCAGAGGATACAACCTATTGAAAGTGATTTGAATGATTCTCATATCAATGGAGACAATGGTTGTAAGAAAAACAATGAAGTGTAGTACATACTACATTGATAAAACTTAGCAGATAACAAAATATACATGTACCGTCATTCAATTCAATTGAAATTTTATTATTAAAATTATGAAATCATTTATTACTGTCTTATTGATGAATTTATAGTTTGTAAGATGAATATATCCAAATCAATTTATTGATAGTTAAATCTGTTTTACTCATTAATTGTATGATAATAATTGCACTTCATTTAAAAAATATATGATAAGGGTTTCATATTTGGTAAGATCAGATCTTCAATGCTTCATATTCAATCCAAGCTCCAACATTGTTTCTATTAGCTAACATACCAGAAACCATTTTGATGATCAAAACACAGTATGTACTGTGTTGGAATTTCTCCTACCTTTCTATCTATTGCAGCACTTCCACAATCTTCAGTCGTTTATTGGATCAGAGCCACTTGCGTAAAGTGCCTTTCTACTTCCCAAAACTTTTGAAGCTTGCCTGCTTCAAAAAATGCAGCCTCTCAAACTTGATTCCTCAATTGACATTGCTCCATTTTTTCCTGAACCATCTGCCAGAATGTTGATAACTTCTCAATAGATTCCCAAATTTTGACACAAACTACAATTCTTTCGAGTAAGGATATTAGAGTCACTACAAGAAAAACATATATTTGCCGGGTGATTTAGCCAGGTGATATTCACCTCGCTAATAATAACCGTTGCTACATAATGAACACCCCGCAACCTGTTTTTCTAATAAAAATAAAAAATATTAAAAATATTAAATTAATCACCTCGCAACTAGTTTGGAGGGAAATCAATTTTTTAAAACAAGGTTTGCAAGGGTGCTAAACACCCTGCAAGATTTTTCTCAAATTTCATAAAACAAAAAGTTATGGCATGTCAATTCATCGCAGAGGGAACAGTCCATGTCAGAAGAGTTGCGGGGTGAAGAATACTTCGCAGAGTTGTGGGGTGAAATTCACCTAGCAAACTTGTTTTTAAAATAATGAACGTTAGGTCACGTCACATCAACGCTTTTAATATAATGTTTCCATTCTCAAACAATTTTCATTCCAGCAAAACACTTTTCATTCTCAAACTCTCACTTCCCATAAACCCATTCTCTATTCTTCACTTTTTCTTCATCAAAAAATTCACACACAAATATTTTCTCAACCCAAAACACCATTGTCTACTTCCTTCCAGTATTTATTCTCTGCTATAAGGTACACTTTTTTTTTTCATTTTTTTATTAATACAAATTATTCTGATTGTCTTGTTGTTTTTCATATTTTATTTTTATTGTTATAGTCTTTTGTTTTGATTTTGTTTCTATAATGTTATAGTCTTTTGATTTGTATTATGTTTATTAATTTGTGTTTCATATTTTGTTGCTATCTGGTTTTTCTTTTATTCTCAATGAACATATATTAATCCACAATACTGATGATTTCCCTTCTCTACTCATATTCCGTTCTGATTTTGTTTATGCTTTTATTTCGTTTTTTTATTTATTTTTTTATTAAACAGAATAAAAAATCCATATTTTTTCGTTTTTTATACTTTTTAACAAATAGAATAAAAAATTAATTTATTTTATTATACATATATAATAAAACATAATAAAAAAATTATATTAATTTGTTTTCAGATAATGTTATTTTGTTATATAAAATAAATCATTTTTTATATTTTTATATAAATTAATATAAAATAGAATATAAAGAAAATATTATTATTATAATTTTTTTTGACAAATTCAAAATGTTTGCCAGGTGAAAATCACCCAGCAACTTTATGTCTTTTCAAACTTTGCCAGGTGAAATTCACCCCGCAATATTCTGACTATTCTGCGCTACTTTCAACCTGCTTTGCTCTGCTTTATTCTGACATGCGTGTTGTGTCTGTTCTAAATTCTAGGAAAGGGGTTGCGGGGTGAAATTCACCTGGCAACGTTGCGAAGTGAATTTCACCTGACAAACTTGCGAAGTGATTTTCTCCTTGCAAAATATTGCGACTAACGTTTTTGCGGAGTGTTTGGTTCACCCCGCAAAAGTTACGTTGCAGGATGATATTTGCATTTGCAAAGTGTTTTTTACCTGGCAAATTGCAGTTTTTTTGTAGTGAATTAGATGTGCGAGTTGGAATCCTCAACGTCATAATTGCTCATCTTTAATATGGTAGCCATTAAAATATTTATCCTAAAATAAATATTCTTTATCAACATTTTTTAAATAATTTTTTAGAATATTCAGAAATGCTTTTAAAAGAATATTATTTATCAACATTTTTTAAATAATACAATTATAATATTTTTTATGCAATATTGAAAATATTGTATAATCAACGTTATTTGCCAGGGGTAATCCCTCACATATAGGAAATCGTACACTGCGATGCTAGAGGCTTAACTCGTGGCAAATTACTGACACACTGTGTCACCTAGCCTGTGTTTACGCCTGCATGTCTGATACATGATATTTAGGAATTAAGCCTCTGGCTAAATATAGCGACGTAGTAGGTCTCTAGATAATCAGTTGCGACTCACTGTTTTGGGAGATGAGTTGGCCTCTCGCAAATATTTGTTTTGTGAAGATTTAAGTGAGGTACGTGCTTTTTGAATCAAATTTTGTATATCTCTAATTTTCCTGCCAAGGGTTTATTTCAGTGTCATTGAATTTGCATTGATTTCTTATATTCCAAAATTTTCAAATGATTTAGATAATGATTGAATTGAAAATATTTTTGAGATATGGACTACAACTTCGATTAGAAATGTTGTATAGGATCACAAAGGTTATTTGATCTAGCCTTATGCATAACAAGATTTTCAACCATGTCCTGAATTGCAATGTGTGATTGCAACTTAAAAAGAGGAGTTAAGGAGTTCCAAGTCTTGAGCATAGGATAAAAATCTAAAAACCAATGCAATTTCCCTCCTTCTAAGAATATCATATGAGGCAATGATATTATGCATGACTCACCAAGTGATAAGAGATTTTGCAGGTGAAATGTAGGGTTGCTAGATTGCTTTGGCTCAACTAACTTCTCATGTTCATTACTATGACATTTAAATGTATTTTGAATGTAAGTTGCATTTCTTTAAGTCAACAAGATTACCATCTACTCAAGGCTAATGTGATGATATACACATCAAGGCAAGACCCGTTAAGAGACGTTATTTGTAAAACAAAACTTTTTCAAATAATCATAAACTATTGTTACATGTCGAACGTAATTCACATGGACGTTTTGCTCATTTTATGTATCTAAGATGGTTGTGCATCCATGAAAATTACAACTATAATGGCCATTACAAGTTGACTGCATAATTTTCACTGACTTTTTGCCAATTTGATTCATTTTTTATTACGTTCTTCAAAGATTTTCATACATAATCTTGATCATTTGAATACATTCTATAAATCATCATTCTTCATTGTTTTCCTGAAATAAATAAAAGCAACACAAACGGTAGTCAACTTTACAATACAAATGAATAGTAAATAACAATAAAAAATAACATATCAAACTCTCTTATGTTGCAATTCAACCACGATCTATGGTGGATTCTTCTCAATCTTGACTTCAAAATTGTCATGTAATAACAATGAACAAAAACAAGAACACGTTTAAAGAATATGAGTATGAGCTGCAGAGTAACTCTCTGCTCACAATTGTGAAATTTTATTATCACTTTGCAACTGCAAAACCGGGATTATCAAACTTGATGATTACAATGAAAAGGGTTCATCCCTATTTATAGATTTAGGTTAATTTCCATCTTAAGCTAAAGCCCAAAAACATCTAATCTAATCTTTCTAAATCAAATCTGATCTTTCTAAATCAAATCTAATCTTTTTAAAAGAATGAATTACATATTTAACACACCCCATAATTCATTGTGTCTAAACTATCTACATTTATCGTTAACCTTACCTTCTTGAACACTTCGACTGACACTCCTTTCATCATGATGTTTGCAATCTGATTCTTAGTTCTGTAGTGTTCCAAGTTCATCTTCCCTTCTGATACATGTTCTTGAAGATTATGGAACCTCATTTTGATGTGTTTGCTTCGACCGTGCGCTATTGGATTCTTCACCAAATTGATAGCTGGCATGCTGTCAATCTTCATGGTAATTGCTCCATGACTCTTCGTTGTGATCTCTTCGACCAGGTTCACTATCTAGGCAATTGCTTGACATGCATAAAGAGAATAAGCTATATATTCTGTTCCGAATGATGACAATGCCACTACAGGCTCCTTTCTCGAACTCCAAGCAACTATTGCACCACCTAACATAAACATATAGCCAACTGTGGATTTTATATCCTCAGCATCACTACACCAACTAGAGTCGGTGTATCCCACTAACTTGCATTCTTTTCCTTCATCAACTGCAAGAAACAAAATGCCATAGTCGAGAGTCCCTTTCAGATACCTTAGTATCCTCTTCGTTGCTGCTAGGTGTGAAACCTTTGGCTTCTGCATGAATTTACTTACCATAACCACACTGTATGCTAAGTCAAGCCTTGTGTGACAAAGGTATCAAAGTGACCCAATAAGTCTTCTATATTGGGTTAGGTTGACATCATCTTCATCTAAAACTTTTGATAGTTGCAATCTGGTCTCAGCTGGAGTTGAAGTTGGATTGCAATCTTGCATCTCAAATCTCTTGAGTATTTCGCCTGCATATCTTCTTTGGTGCATCATCAAACCTCTACTACTCTTGTAGAATTCGATGTCAAGGAATTATGAGAGATTTCCCAAGTCTAGCATTACAAACTCCTTACTTAGGTCATGCTGGAAATCTTCGATCTCCTTCTTGCAATTTCCTGTTATCAACAGGTCATCGACATAGAGACATAGTATAATCGATTCACTATTGCTTCTCCTTACATATACTCCATGCTCAGTTGTGTGCTTCACACAATTTTTATCCCTTAGAAAGCTGTCAATCTTTTTATTCCAAGCTCTTGGAGCTTGCTTAAGTCCTTACAGGGCTTTATGCTGCCTGTAGACCTTTCTTTCTTTGCCTTGTTTCACAAACCCAGCTGTTTGTGAAACATAAACTTCTTCGTCTAAGGGGCCATTCAGGAATGCACATTTCACATCCATCTGACATGTATGCCAATTATTCATGTTTTCTAGACCAATAACCAACCTGATTGTTTCGATCCTAGCAACAGGTGAAAAAACTTCGTCGAAGTCGATTCCTTCCTTCTGTAGAAATCCTTTTGCCACAAGTCTCGCCTTGTGTCGAGTTACCTCTCCTTTAGGATTCACCTTCACCTTGTAAACCCATTTCACATCAATTTCCTTCTCGCCTTGAGGCAATTCGACAAGTGACCAAGTGTTGTTGACTTCGATGGACTCTAACTCCTCATTCATTGCTTTCACCCACTTCGAATCTTTCAATACCTCAGTTGCATTGACTAGTTAGACATCTGCGTAGAAATCATAGTGTGCCAGTGTTTAGGAGCTAAGGCTAGTGGGACACGTGTCCTCCCAGGAGCCAAAGTAGGGGCGGTGGCAGGTGCCACCTATGTCCACGATCTCCTAGACTATAGGAGAGGTTATGGTGATTTGCGGCTTGATGTGATTTCCGAGGGGACGTTTCAGTCATAATCATAATTGGCTATGATGTCATAAATTTGATTGAAAAGAAACTGAATAGTTTCTTGGAACGTGGGTTAATCAGTTTTTGTTTGGACCCCTATGCATGGTCGAAAGATGGCGTTGAATGGACACTATAAAAAAAATGCCCTTTTCTGCAATACTGTCGAAAAAGACATTTTTGGGGGCAATTTGTTAGCTCATAAATTCGACGCCCATATGAAGTTGGAAGTGTTGATGGGAATGTTAAGCTCTTGAAGAGGTTTAGAGAAGCTTCCGACAGGATCTGTGTGATAGGTTTAAGTCGAATGTGCTCGTAAGAGGAAAGGATGTCTTTTTGGGACTTAGAAAATATTTCTAAGAGTTGAAGAGGGCACCTTCGACCGAGAATGCTGATGATGTCCGACGATGGGAATTCAAATTCAAATAAAGGAGGGAGTAGTTACTTTGGTTCGCTCTTGAAGAAGGACAGGTGGCGTACATCCAAGTGATGGAAGCATGCAGTGCGACACTTGTCATTCGTTTATTATTTTAGGCAGTTTATAACAGTTAGTTTTAGGTATTATAAATAAGGGTTCAAGCAATATGATTCGGCGTGCTGTGTTCACTTTGTACAAGTAACTCCAAATTCACTCAAAGTATCCGCGTGTTGAGAAAAGAGTCTTGTGAGAATGTACGTGATGTAAACACCATTTATCTTTCAATGCAATTTACTTCAACCTTTCGTTAAGCTTTTATCTCCTATTTAACGCAAGTTATATTTCTGCACTTTCTATAGTTTTTAACCTTTACTGCACGCCTTCGACTTTTTCTTTTTTACCTTTTTCAGTCTTTTAACTTAACATTTTAAAAACATTGTCTAGATTGTGCTTTCAACCAACTTTCTTTATGAGTTTTGTCGAAGTACTTATTTCCTTAGAATGCGCCTTAGATCAATTGTTAGCACATGTCCTAGGATCAATCTGATCGATCCTGTGAGTCACCAAAGTTAGATTTGGAAGATCAGCGGTTGTTTACCAATTTTCACGGAAAACAAATTGGCACGCCCAGTGGGACTGTGCTAACTTGATAAAGATCTTTCTAAATTTTTGAAAATCTTCAGTCATAGTTTCCTTCTTAAAAAGCTTCATTGCATGTTATTGAGAAGTAGTAAGGTAGCCACTACAAACGAAGAGAGACCAAAGAGAAGATATACTAGAAAAATGGTGACGAACACTAGTCAGCCAGACAATCCAAACCCTCAAGGGAGTGGTTCTAATCCTCAGTCAAGTAATTCGAATGTCCAGCCTAGTAACATAAACACTCAAAATATGTCTAGGAATGATGTGATACCACCTCCAGTTCCTTCGACAGGAGAGCCAGTCCCACCTCCTGTTATGTCCGACCCAATGCCATCAATGACAAGACCAGGGTCGACATATATAAGGGCTTACACTCAACCTGTTTTGGAGTACGTTGGGCCACAAGCATCTAATCCCCAAACTCCACCAGGAGGAACTTCGACACTTAGGCATCTTCCCCCTCCAAGATTTTCACAAAACTTACCAAGGAATCCACCTTATGGAATGCCAACGTCAATAATGCAAAACCTCCAAAATGCCCCCCCAGTATTCTCAGACAATGTAATGTCTTCGCCATTACAAGGATCGGGATCTAGGATAAATGTGGGTCGAAACAGCCAAAGTGTAGGTATAGGATATTCCACTCAAGGTCCTAGTCTGACAAACACGTCTATAGCATGTTTAAGACAACAAATGGATGGGAGTAACCTACAAATGGTACAAACTTTGTCTCAAACTATGGGGGAAATTTTCCAGCCTTTAATTCGGAACACTACCCAAACTAACCAACAACTAGCAGTGCAATTGGCACGCATGGCAGAATTTATGGGGGTGCCGGCCCCTGTACGAGGTGCGACTGTGGTGGAGAATATCCCACGGCGGAACCTAGAGACTATGCCTGAGGCCAACCTGGAACCCCCTAGAGTCGAACTCCCCAGAGTCGAACCACCTAGGAACCAAGGGCCAATTCCTGAAGAAGGGGAATACGGGGTAGTGATAGTGAGTAGAAACCAAGATGCTGACTGTGTTGTACAACAGGTTCGACGTAACAACATAGCAACGGATAACAACCTAGCAGCCATGGTCGAAAGAATAATGGCTCGAAATGGGGTGAATTTTGGCTTTACTAGGCCAAACTATATCTCACCCATAGTTGATTATATCCTGCAATCAGAATTACCTCCTAGGATGAAGGTCCCAAAGTTTACCAAGTTCTCAGGAGATACAACTGAATCTACTGTCGAACACGTAGCCAGATATATGATCGAGGCTGGAGAGATCACAAATGACGAAAGTCTTAGGGTAAAATATTTCCCAAGTTCTCTCACCAAAAATGCTTTTACTTGGTTTACAACCCTACCTCCTAACTCAATCTGTAATTGGACCCAGTTGGAGCGCTTGTTCCATGAACAATTTTATATGGGGCAAACTAAGATTAGTTTAAAGGAGTTGGCTAGCATAAAGCGAAAGTTTACTGAGCCAATAGACGATTACCTAAACAGGTATTGATTACTTAAGGCTAGGTGTTTTACTCAAGTGCCAGAGCATGAGCTGGTCGAAATGGCCGCTGGTGGCCTTGATTACTCTATTAGAAAGAAATTGGATACCCAGTATCTGAGAGATATGGCCCAACTGGCTGATAGGGTTCGACAGTTAGAACATCTGAAAGACGAAAAGGCTAAGTTCAATAAGGGTAAAAAGGTAGCTTATGTTGAATATAGTGAGGATGTCAAAGGTTTGTACGACGAACCATTATATTTTGAGGAGAGTGAGGTAGACGTTGCTGAGTTAAAGCAAGGTCCTCCGTATGCTTGTAAAATGTTAGCCCCTTCGACTGGAAAAAATTCTGGCGAATCCGAAAGGAATGATAAGTTTCCCAAGAAAACATACACTTTCGTTATCACCAAATGTGACGAAATTTTTGATTTGTTGGTAAAAGATGGGCAGATGATAGTGCCTCCTGACGCTAAAATATCGCCTTTAGAACAAAGAAAAAAGAGAGGATTTTGTAAGTACCATAATTTTTTGGGTCATAAAACTTCGCAATGTTTTCTTTTCAGGGATCTGGTGCAAAATGCTATTCAGGAGGGCAGGCTGAAATTCGGAGAGAAGAGCAAAGGTCAGATGAAAATTGACTCCGACCCATTGCAAACAGCAGATGCTCATTATGCTGAGCCAGAGGTACATATGGTTGAGGTTGCTGATGACTTCGACTGTTCAGTCAATATGGTGGAAATTACTGAAGATTTCGCCAACAAAGCTGTGTTAGCCAAGGTTACTGAAGATCTTGATATTTATGCTATGGAGAAACTCATGAGAGAGGTCGTTGATAGCTTCGACGAAGCCACTGAGGGCTTAAATGATGGGATCAATGAGGGTTCCAACATGATGTTGGTTTCTAAAGAGACTACTGAGAGTTTCGTTAAGATGGATAAGGCTGCTGAGGGCTTTGATGTGGACTTCTGCAATCTGAACCTTAGTGCTGATGTCGACATGGACATAAATATGGTCGAGATTACGCAACATAAGACCATGGAGGTGGACGAAGCAAGCTGCCAAGAAGAGCGTAACAAAGTGGCGTACCCAAAATAGGATGAAACTATCATTGAATTCCTTCACTGCTGCCAAAAGAAGGGATCAGGCGTCATGTTATGCCCCAGATGCAGTGCGATCTTCGATCAAAAGGCTGCTCACAATCTTGAAGGGATTAGGAAGGCTAAAGAAAGAAGGGAGTAGAGAGCATCTCATGGTCAAAGGGGTGTCGACCCAAGAAGGTCCTCTTCAAAACAAGTGGGAGGAAAAACACAGTTCCCAGGGGCCAGACCCAGTACCTTCAAACCAACAAGTAATGCACCGATAGGGAGCTGGATGAAACCTGTCGAAGGAAAGGAAAAAGGTCAGAAAAAATGGCAGAAGTTTGATGTGGGCAGAGGCTCTTCAATAGAGTATCGAAAGGAGTTTCAGACCTCTAACAAATCGACATATGTCTCTAAAAATTATAAGGGGAAGAACCCGATGTCGCGATCTCAGTGGAGGAGAGAGCAACTTCGAAGGAAGGCTCTCAGGTAGGCCCAGTCGAAGGATCAAGGAGAGTCCAGTACTAATATCCCTACTGACAATAATGGAGGGAATCCAATGAAGGCTGCTGAAAAAATACCTGTAGGACGGAAACTATTTGCCTCTCAAGAGGATAAACCTGAGAAGACTGTCGAAAAGGATGACGAAATGACAGACAACTTCGACTCCGAATCTAATGCTTCTCTTGACATCATTGTCAATGTGGTGTCTGTGATGCCCAGAGAGTTCGACCAGCTCATAGAAGTCGAAGATTTAGATGCCTGCACTGAGGCAGAGATGGCAGCACACAAGCTGGTATGCTACTATATTATGAACAATGGGTGTGTCGAAGAGCAGAACGCTTTTTTCGAGCGACCCACAGAGGAAATGAAGGGTCACCTAAAGCCCCTCTACATTATTGGCAAGGTGGAGAAAGTGCCAATAAATAAAATATTAGTCGATTGTGGCGCAACAGTGAACTTGATGCCACATTTCTTACTGAGCAAGATTGGCAAATATGATACTGACGCTAAGCCACATAACATGGTTCTTTCAAATTACGAAGGAAAAGTTGGACCTACTCTGGGGGTGATACAAGTCGACTTAACAGTGGGGACAATCATTAGGCCTACTGTCTTCATGGTAGTAGAAATAAAAGCCAACTACAATCTGCTCTTAGGACGAGAGTGGATACATGGCATTGGTGCAGTGCCATCTTCGATGCATCAACACATCACCATCTAGAGGCCAGACGGCATAGTAAAAAACATTGAAGCTGACCAGGGGTTTTTAAAGCACCAATCAATCATGTAGACAGACGTTAGTTCGACAAATATTTGGCTCACATTACCCCATGTGGTCCAGCAGATTTTGAGTTTGTCCCAGACGATGAAACATTTTGCTCATTGTACTTATATCCCGTCGAGGGTTTCCGTTGGGATAAGGAGGTGCCAGGGGAAAGACTTCCATACCTTGGCGAGCCTGTAGTAGACCCCACGGGGTGGGGGAGTGAATTCAGTGATAATGACTGAGTTCGAAGCATTAAGAAGAATTTCGGCCTACGTGGCTGAAACTAGACTACAAGCGGCTTTGGAGGCTGCTAACGAATATATGGCTGCGAAGCCAATCCTGAATTCCACTAAGAAGGTCCTGGTAAGGACTTCGACCCAGAGCCACCTGATAAGGTTCGGGGTGTAGAGCAAGGCCAGAGGCTTGACGCCATTTATGACGATGAGCCTTTGGGATTCGAGAAGGATCCGCTGACAAGTAACACTAAGATGCTTGCTCAGGATCCACTAGAAGAAATCGACCTAGGAGAAGGGGTGATTAAAAGGCCAACATATGTTAGTGCCAATCTTGACCCACAACTTAAGGTCGAAGTTACCCAGCTGTTATAGGAGTCTAAAGACTGTTTCACCTGGGACTATGACGAAATGCCTAGTTTGAGTAGAGAGTTGGTTGAACACAGGTTGCCGATCAAGCCTGGGAAGAAGCCAGTTAAACATAATCCAAGACGGATTGCCCCAGAGGTTCTCTCGAAGATAAAGGAGGAAGTCGAAAGACTCTTTCGATGCAAATTTATCTGAACTGCCAGGTATATCGAATGGTTAGCTAACATTGTACCTGTTATTAAAAAGAATGGTTCCTTAAGAGTTTGCATAGACTTTAGAGATTTAAATGCTGCAACTCTTAAGGATGAGTATTCTATGCCTGAGGCAGAAATGCTAGTCGATTCCACCGTAGGACATGAGTATCTTAGTATGCTAGATGGGTACTCTGGCTATAACCAAATATTCGTTGCTGAAGATGATGTCCCCAAACCAGCTTTTTGTTGCCCTGGAGCCTTAGGTACCTACGAGTGGGTGGTGATGCCTTTCGGCCTCAAAAATGCTGGGGCAACATATCAACGAGCAATGAACTCAATCTTCCATGATTATATAGAGACTTTCATATAAATATATATTGATGATATTGTGGTCAAGTCTGTTTCAGGGAAGAATCATTTAGACCATCTTCGACACTCCTTTGAAAGGATGAGAAGGCATGGTCTTAAAATGAATCCTCTTAAATGTGCATTTTGTTTGCAGGCAGGGGATTTTCTAGGCTTCGTGGTCCATAAGAAGGGGATCGAGATCAACCAGAACAAGACCAAGGCCATCATGGAAGCGAAAGTGCCGTCAACGAAAAAGGAGCTGCAGTCACTACTGGGCAAGATCAATTTCTTGAGAAGATTCATATCGAACCTAAGCGAAAAAACACAGGCCTTTTCACCATTGCCTCGATTCAATAAAGATGGGTTCGAATGGGAGCAGGAGAAGCAGACAACCTTCGACAAGATCAAGGAATACCTGAGTCATCCCCCAATTCTTTCACCACCTTGTGGAGATAGGAGTATGAGATTGTACATAGCTGCACCAGACAAAACAATAGGGAGCATGTTGGCTCAAGAGGATGAGGATGGTGTCGAAAAAGCCATTTACTACCTCAGTAGATGTTAATTCTTGTAGTTGGCTAGAATTTTGGTAAAACAATGTTGATGTCGTGGTTGATGTTTCAACATGAGTTTTTAACAGCCTTGTTATGTTTAGTTAACATTCTGGTTATGTTAAGTTTTTAAGGGTTGCAATTTTGTGCTGATGTCAAACCCGATGTCATGACATCAGATGACAGAACATCAGTTTGGTAAGTTTTAGGGCTGCGCGTGTGCAAGTTTGTTAAGGATAAGATCTGATTGAGAGATTGCAGGAGAATATCATGGAATAGATATATTCTGTTACAATCAAATGTGGAGCAGATCTTGTTACTGTTTTTAAGGCTAAAAGATATGAAGATTTAATTGAAGATTTAATTGAAGATTTAATTGAAGATTTAATTGAAGATTTAATTGAAGATTTATTTAGTAGCAGAATCTTCTGTAGATTTGTAGCAGTTAATATGCTGAGATTTGAAGGCCCAAATCCAATTGGGATTATATTATAAATAGAATGCTTGTAACCTAAGAAAAGGCACGGGTCCAAGATGTAGATCATTAGTACTTTGTCTAAGTGAACCACTCGGGCTGTGAGATGGTCACTGTGTTATTACTCAGAAACCTGTAGGTAATGAGTATTGTATTGTTCTTGGAGGAAGCTTTGAAGCAACTCCAAGTTGTGTCATAGAAAAGTGTCTTCTATGAGTTTAGAGAGTTTTGGAAATCAGTCTGTTGATGCAGTGGCGGAGTTGTTGACTGCTAGACATCATTACGATGATTGGGAGTGAGATGGAGTCTCTTATCTAGGGAGAACTTAGATAGAAGGGTCATTGGGTAGTGATTGAATTAGGTAGATTGTCAACTGGTCTGTTGAGTTTCTAATTTGATACTACTAATAGTGGACTTCCTTCCTGGCTTGGTATGCCCCCAGATATAGGTTGTTGAACCGAACTGGGTGAACAATCTCTGCGTGTGGTTTATGCGTTACTGTTATTATTATTGCCTTGTTCATATAGCAGATTGCGATGTTGTGACATTACACGAGACATCACACATCTGTACCAGAATTTCAATTGGTATCAGAGCAGGCATCCTGTCTGTTTTTGGATGAGATCTAAGGAAGATACTTTCTGGTTCATGAGCAAGGAAGATAGTTTTGCTGAGTTATGGACTTGGTCAGTTCATATAGTCGTTTGTATGATCCCTTGAAGTGAAGGATGAACTATTCATGACAGGGTATTGTAATACCCCAAATTTTGACCACTTAGATTTCCCATCATTGTGAAAATCATCATCACAATATGGATGAACCATCATGCTTCATCAGTCTCCCCAAAGATGGGTGAGCATCCAATATAATCAAAATTAGGGTTTCAAGCCCTCTCTGAGTGCTTAGACAAAGGATCAATCAAAAAATGACATGATCTTCAACTTGTCTAATCTCTCAAACATCCTCAAAGGATCAAAAGGACTCCTACTTCAAGGATTAAGCACAAAGCTGCTCCCTTCTAGGTGGATCAAGTCTCAAGATCGACAGTGTCACCAAATTAGGGTTTTGGACGACCAGGGCCTCCAGATGGAAATTTTCATCTGGGCACAAGGCAATGATCCAAAACATAACCTAATATACTTCATGGAACCTCATGAACCCATGCATCAAGTCAATTTTGCCTCAGGGGATGCATTCATCAAAAATCAGGAATTAGGGTTTCTTGACCTAATTCACCCCTAAGTTGACTTTTGGGACAAACCATGAGCCAAGACCTCAAGACATGATTTGAGGGTCTCTAATATACCATATTGATCCATTTGGAACAATGGATTGATCCAAGAAGCTTGAGCAACAAGTCTCAATTTCATCTGCACCACAATTAGGGTTTTAAGAGAAAAGTCAACTGTAACTTTGACTTTTGACTAGGACATGCTCCCAAACCCTAATACATGTTTGAATATACCCTATGACACCCATGGAACATGTCCATCAAGTTTGATTTAGGTCAAGGACATGATTTTCTGAAGAATTGCACAGTTTGGAATTCATCTGATAAAAAGTCAACTGTGCACAAAAGTCAACTTTGACTTTTTGATATTTTTCACCAAAATGGATTTTTAACCCTAAAATGATGTTAATGTATGATTTGAATCATCATTCATCAAGAAAAATCAAGAAAAGTGAGATAACTTGTAAAAGGGGTAACCATAAAACTTAGAAATTTTTCTAAGTTAAAAATAAAGTGGCAAAGGTACCAACTTTGGAGGACCATAACTCCTAAACCACAAGGCCATTTTTTCTCATCCAAAGATGGATTTGTAGCCCTCATTATCACCTACAAAAACTTCAACTACAAGTCATTCCAATTCATTAAGGATTTTGAGTTATGGAGTGATCAAAGTGGCTGAAAAGTGAAAA
This sequence comes from Lathyrus tuberosus, assembly GCA_022829125.1. Classification (NCBI taxonomy): domain Eukaryota; kingdom Viridiplantae; phylum Streptophyta; class Magnoliopsida; order Fabales; family Fabaceae; genus Lathyrus; species Lathyrus tuberosus. The sequence continues at coordinate 4,219,742 of JALAZF010000358.1, forward strand.
TGTCACTTTTTCCAACACTTAGTGAAATTTTCACTAAGTCAGATTCTGCCTCACTTTTTGCCAAATGTAGGGGGATTTTTCCCTTGGAATCAAAAGAGATCAAAACCAAACTTGTTCAAACAGTTGTTGTATCATGTAAGAGCTTTCCAAAATGGCCAAGAACATTGCCAAATTCAACCTACACCATGAGATACAACATTGCCAAGTTGCCTTGCTGAAATCTGTCAAGGCAAGGCAGAATTTGCAACTTTGGTCGATTTGCCAAAACCAGCCAAATTCAATTGCTCCTATCCACTTGGACACCTCAGAGGATTGAATCTAAAGGGGACAATCACTGAGCCAAGCCTCCAAAGTCCATGGAACAAGAAATAGCATGTTGAACCTAGAATGGCCAAAATAGGGACAAGACTTCAAATTTGGAATGAGGCATTCAATGGAACCATCAAGGTGGCATGGACTGAGCCATTCTCATCTGAAATCAGTCAAGACTTATCCAAGACCAAGGGAACCAAAGCTCTGTGCCCTAACCTCTAGTCAATGGCTAGAGGAGACTTGGATTTTCATTTGCCAACATTGGCCAAACCTACTTACCAGCTGCCATGCACTATTCCTTGCAAAACAAACTTGCTCTACTATAAATAGAGCTCAATTGTGGTCAGTTTGAGTACACCAAAGCCATCTAACAGATGCTTTCCTCAAAATCTCTTCTTTCACTCCAATTTTGCCTTTTAAGGCAAGTCACTATCGAGTTTTGAGTTTGAGAGCAATTCCAATCAAACCAATCACTCACACACCTCACATACATCACATATGAGCTGATCAAACACTTAGATTACTTCTGAAACATCAATTTCACAAAATCACCAGCTGGTTGCTCAAGGTTTTAACCAAAGTGCAGCTGAGGTGCCACAAAATGATCCAGCCAATTTCAATCAAGTCCAACCATCCAAACACAATCCATAGGGTGTAGGGAAGCTGTTCAGATCATCACCACTCATCTGTAACACCTCCAAATCAAAATCACTTTGAACTTGCTGTCACGACTTGGAGGTAAACACATACTTGGTCATCTCTCAATCTATGCATATTTCCTCGCACAATAATTTGGCCATATGTTCATAATCATGCATGGAATGTTTTCCCTCAATTAATTGCATTGTTTGAATCGTGTATCAAAAATCCTAGCCTTCATGCATAAATTAGGGTTCTTGAGGTCTCTTCGTGATTTCTTGTTGTATGTTTAATTTAAATGAAATTAAAGTACATAGACATGATCGTGAGGTTGAGGCGAGCATAATGATATGTGGATTGCATGATATGATTACGTATTCATGGAGGTTGGATAGAAAATACAAATCTGAGAAACCAAGAACACGCGCGTGTTCTTCAGCTTGTTCTTGGCGCCATTTTTAGAAATTCAAATATTTGAATTTTGTGATTTTGTTTAATTGATTCAAAAATTAATTTCTCTCTGAGTTTTAATGATTTTGAGTTGATTCTTTTTTTAATAATTCACAAAAATGTTAAATATTTTATTTTCACAAAAAATCCCAAAAATGTTATTTATTTCATATAATTGATATTTTTGTAAAGAATTAATATTTTGATTGTTTTTGGCATTTTAAATATTTTTTCTACATTGATTTTGCAACTTTTAGTGCTTTCTAATTATTTTGTAGGTCAATACTTAATTTTTGAAGCATTAATCCAAGATCACAATTTGTTTTCCATGTGTTAAACAATTTTTGATCATTTTAATTGAATTTTTATTCAATTAAATACATTTTGAAAACAAATTAGGGTTTTGGATTAATTCAACCCTCATAAATCATTTTCAAAACTTTTTGGGCCTCTTGAGAGAGTGTAAGACCCATCCCCCCTTGTACAAAAACCTTTTGGGCCTCACTCATTGTATAAGTCCCTCTGTACAAGTAAACGGCGCGATCGTCGCCCGTTTAAAAATAAAAATCATCTGGGCCTCTCCTTGAGCTATAAGACCCATTCAAAACACTTTGGGCCTCTATTAGAGTGTAAGACCCAATCCCCCTTTTAACCAAAACATCTTGGGCCTCACTTATTGTATAAGTCCCTCTGCGTTAAAAGAAAACCTCGGCGCGATCGCCATTTTTAAACGAAAAATCATTTGGGTCTACCCTCGTGTTATAAGCCCCACTCTTTTCTTTAAACCTTTTTGGGCCTCTTGAGAGAGTGTAAGACCCATCCCTTTGTACAGAAAACCTTTTTCGGGCCTTAGTCACTTGTATAAGTCCCTCTGTACAAATTCAAACAGTGCGCTCACTGATAAAACCCTGGGCCTCTCCTTGAGCTGTAAGCCCCAAATCTTTCTTTTTCAAAGCACTTTCTCCTTTGATTTTGAATATACTGTTGTTTTCAATCTTTCTTTGTTGAACAACTAATCAAACAGCATGGAAGCACTACAACCGAGTAAGTGGTTATCGCTTTCGTTTACTGCTTTCATATTATAAACTGTATTGTGGGGCTGCTCACTGTAAGTCTCCTTTCATAAACTCATATCTACTGTGTAATAATAGTATAGATATTTCGAGTTTCCCCGGCAACTACGTCTAGAACTAGGTGACGCCGTTTCATTTATTCGTAGAAATAGACGCCTAGATCCCCAATAGGAGCACCAGATACAGTCTTCTCTTCGGCTGTCCTCCTTAGGAATCGTCAAGAAGCTCTACTCCCCAAGATGAATGTATTCTCCATGAATGGCATCTTTGAGTTTCTTCCAACTTCTCGAACTTTCCTGACTTGATCTATTCCTTGTGGATAGCTTGCCTTGAATGTCTCGGGGTTTGGGTACCCACTACGGTCATAATCTTGGACCTTAACTAAGGAACCCTCTTCAAAAGGTTAAAAGTCGCTGGATAGTAAACCTCGCACGTTTACCAGTGGTTTTTATCTTTAAAAGAGTTATCTCTCCTAATGGAAAGGAGATGATAGACCCACGGGCTTCTTAAAAGCATCGGCCTCCTCTTGGGCATTATTCAAGGACACTACGGCTTCTTAGAAGTATTCACAGCCTCCTCTTAGGCTTCGTATAATGATCTCTTCCTCCGAGAATGATAGCCTCCTCTTGGGCTTCGTACAAGGACCCATCGGCTTCTTAAAAGTTTCCAGCCTCCTCTTGGGCTTCGTACAAATTGTCCCGACGACCTCCTAGAGGTATAGGAACAGAACCTAGTCATCCTCATAGAACAGTCCTTTCATAGAGTCTACTACTGTTTCTCAAAACATAGTACAAAAGATAAAACTCTAGACACGGACAGTCTAACTTCCTTAAGTCTCAAAAGACATTCTCAAGTGACCCCTTTGTTAAATAGGAAGGAAACCCGCAGACTCGGACAGTCTCAATACCCTTTGGATTTCCAGTTTCCCCAAAGAAAAGGAAACAACCCCGATCCTCAGATCTAACCCATGAGTACAGTGATGCTCATATAAGAACTGATTTTCTCTTTCAAAATCAGTATACTGGACCTGTCACTTAACTGACATAGCCTCCTCTTGGGCTTTGTACAATGACTCTCCCTAGCGGAGTCAAACAACTTTTTAGCCTCTCTCTCGGGCTTTGTACGAGACACACAAAGACTCCCTCGTTGAGTCAAACAAACAATAGCCTCCATCTCGGGCTTCGTACGAGACACAAAGACTCTATCGTCGGGTCAAAAACTTTTAGCCTCTCTCTCGGGCTTTGTACGAGACACAAAATAGCCTCCTCTTAGGCTTTGTATAATGATTTTCCTAGCGGAAATTAGCCTCCTCTTAGGCTTTGTATAAGAAAACCACTGGTTGATCCAATCAACCTTTTAGCATCAAAGCTGTGCCTCGTTCACAGTACACAAACATCAACAACTCCTTTCCCTTCATCTAATCGCTGTAAGCGGTAAGCCTCTGGATCATCTATATCCACGCCACTGTCCCTCTTTTAGCATGATAAATTCCTAAGGAAATATGGCATTGCTCTACACTGAGTTAAAGTCTTCTCCTTCAGGTTAAAACCCTTTCTTTGGAAATTATGGCATTGCTCGGATCCGCGTATCCCAGTTAAAGTAATTCTCCTTCTCCCCTCTTTAGAGATGACAAATTCTCTCTAAAGCCGAGATCTTTCAGCTTCACGTCTTGGGCTTTGAACAAGACACAAATAGACCTTTCAGCTTCACATCTTGGGCTTTGAACAAGATACAAACCACCTTTCGCTTCACGTCTTGGGCTTTGAACAAGACACCAAAAACCAATTTCCTCCCATAGAATAGGAGGAACTACGAACGCTCTGATTTCCCTGTTTCGGTAAACGGGAATACGTAGGCATAAGATCGAAAGAAAAGATCTTAGCAAGCGCAATCAACAAAAAAACAAATCCCATATCTCCATCAATCAAAAGCAGTAATTCAAAAGCATCAGTCCTAACATCCTAATCCTTGTTCCCCGCCAGAAACCTTCTGCCCAGGTAAAAAAGTAAGAAAACAGTATTGGCGAAAATACAAATAACCAGTACAAAGGCCCCCCACATTGATAGCATTCGTAACTTAACAGACCGCTGTTTAAACTCAGTATGCAAAGCAGGGTTAATTGGAGACATCTATTTCCCTTCCTTATTCAGCTCACAATAGGATAAAAAATGAATCGACCTGTAGTCAAAGCTCAAACCGCAGAGAGCGACCAGCGCTTAAGAACCGCGTCCAAAATCGCTCGCTACAGAAAAGTGGCGCCCACCATGGGGCCGATTTCTGATTTCCTTTTTCTTCACTTGTGTGAATACCACAGATTGGGGCTTCCGCCGGGGAACCCATTTTCTGTCAGGAACTTAGGAATCATAGCTTTATAAGTCTAGGATGATTAGGACAAATATATATACTGCTTTTCCTAATTGCTATACGTGTTTATTTTTCTGCTACTGGGAATGCGGGTGATGCCGTATGTGGAAAGATTGAGTATACACTTAAAATAAGTGATGGCGACGGGGTCGACCATCAACCTCAGTGGAGGCTGACCAACGCAACCCATTCACTCTTCTAGCCAATGGGCCGGTTGTTAAGTCTGAGAAGCTGAGGAGCCAAACCCTTTCGTAGTGCGGAAACTATCGGAAATAGTTGTTACGCGATACTACCCTCATTTGAGGCTGGTGATCTATTCTCGATGAATGGCACTTACTCTAAGATTGCTCTACAACTCGCTGGCGATCCGCTTGTTGTTTTGCTTTCCTGGGAGGAGCTGATGATAATGAGTACAGGTACAAAAATCACCTTAGTATAAACCTTTGGGGATGGGTAGAGCCTTGACTTCATGACAACGACCCTTTGACCCCATGTTTTTTCTATGTTTTTGTGTGCTGCATTCATGCATCCATTTAATAAAACATTAAAACACTCAAAAAAATTTCTCTTCTAGTCTCTCTGTTTTTCAAATTAAACTAAGACTGTGATTGCAAATATCAGAGAAAAAGATTGCATTAATGGATTTCGGTAGAAGGAGAACTCGCCAGTATACCTTCAAGGTTCCAAAGCTAGAGGATTTGAGAAAGTTAGCAAGGATGATCGTTAACCCAGAGGCTTTCAGAGCCAAGCACGGTGGTTTGCTACCACTGTTAAGAGTCCATGTGATTAAGGGGATCATGGATGCGCTCATTCAGTTCTACGATCCGGTTTATTACTGTTTCACATTCCCGGATTACCAGCTATCACCAACGCTGGAGGAGTATTCTCATCTGACTGATTTACATATCACTGATCGAGCTCCATTTTCTGGACTGGAAGAAATTCCAAAGAATCAGACTATTGCAATAGCAATTCATTTGGACGAGTCTGAGGTCAGGACTCACATGACCACTAAGGGTGGCATCCAAGGTTTGCCAGCCCAGTTCTTGACAAAAAAGGCTCTATACTTCGCTAGTATAGGGAACGAGACTGCTTTTGAAAGTATCTTTGTCTTGCTCACCTACGGATTATTTTTGTTTCCCAACATCAATAACTTCGTCGATATCAACGCTATTAAGGTTTTTCTCATTGGAAACCCTGTACCAACTTTGCTCGCAGATGCGTATCATTCTGTACACTTAGGAAATTTGTACAGCGGAAGGGAGATCACATGCTGTGTACCTCTGCTTTATAAATGGTTTATCTCGCACTTGCCCAAGTCTGCTGCTTTTTGGGATTGCAAGAGTGTCTTACGTTGGTCGCAGAAGATCATGTCTCTCACCAATTCCGATATAGATTGGTGTAATAGGATTTATGAGGGAATCAGAATCATTGACCATTGTGGAGACTTCCCCAACGTACCCCTCATAGGAACTAAAGGAGGAATCAACTATCATCCGATATTGGTTCTTCGTCAATTTGGATACCCGATGAGACACATCCCACTGGGTGTTCATCTGGAAGGTCTTTTCTTCAAAGAAGGAGAAAATGACAGAGCACTAAAGATGGAAATAGTGCAAGCTTGGAAACAGGTTCATAAGAAAGGACGAGAGTCTCTGGGAAAACCGGACTGTGTCTCGGTGGAGCCTTATCTCCATTGGGTACAAACTAGAGCTCTCAAGCTAAAGATGCCTTATCCTCGTTACGGAATTCTTCCACCGAGGGAAACTGTCATGTACTTCATGACGGAAACTGAAAAGTTTCAGGTTACTCTCAACAAAGTTCAAAAGGAAAGAAGATCTTGGAAGAACAAGTACCGCACCCTCGACGTAGAGTGTATCCAAATACAGCAACTACTAAAAGAGAAATATGCTCTGATTGAAATTTTGGAGCAGCATGCTGTAGAGAATCAAGATGACCAAGGAATTTGCTCGCTCCTTTCACCTGGCAAAGGAATGACAACCCGACAACTGCCCAAGCACCCCGGTCAAAGAAGAGGACTCGGGACCCATTAGTTTAGGTTTCTGTTTCTGCACTTTGTAATCTACTGTATTTCCATTTCTGTAATCCTTTGGAATTCAATAAAAAGGGGTTTCCCCAGTGTTTGATATTTGCAATCTAATTGTCGAAGTTTATTTTGATTAAACCAAAAAAACAATTAATATAATCATTGCATTCATCATTCTCACATCGCGTATTCTCCTTACCTACGAATCTCACGTTTGTGTCTCGATTCTAGAGTCAAACTGTCTCATTCGTATAATACTCGGGCCAATCGTCAGAAAAAGATGGATGATCTTGAGGAAGAAAACAGAGAGTTGAAAGAAGAGATCGACGCTCTGAGAGAGGATATGAGAAAGCTTCGTAACGACATGCAAGCCATGGCAGAAGCTCAGCTACAAAGAACTGTGATCTCAGAGATCACCTCAACGCCCATCATAGAAAAGTATGATCCTAGGTATCAGATGCCGAAAGATCGTCCTTGGGGCATGCCTGTTAACTATATCCCGGAAGGATATGTTCCGCCGATCACTGAAGATCTGGGAATCGCAACAGAAGTCGCTGGGCCTGAAGGTTACAAACTTCGGGAAAGCGAAGATGCCAGGGGCATACTCAAGACTCCTGAAGGTTACAAACTTCGGGAGGCGCCAAGACTTACTGTCGTAGTCACGGTACCACCCCCTGTGGTGCACACTGTCCCAGAAGGACAGATTCCACAGACACCTTCTGGTAAGATGGAAACTATGTTTGACAGAATGGATGAATTCCAGGAGCAGTTCTTGGAAATGCAGAAAGAGCTGCAAGCCATTCGCGGTCAGGATCTATTTGGAAAGGACGCCGTAGACCTCTGCTTGGTCCCAAATGTGAAAGTCCCGCACAAGTTCCAAGTGCCCGACTTTGAAAACTACAAGGGTAACTCTTGCCCTCAGAGCCGTCTGGTGATGTACGCTCGGCGGATGTCAGCTCAGACGGAGAATCAGGACCTGCTGATTCATTACTTCCAGGATAGTTTAACCGGTGCCGCACTCAAATGGTACATGGGTTTAAACCGTACTACGATCAGTACATTCAGAGATCTTGGTACTGCCTTCGTCCAACAATACAAATACAATTTGGACATGGCACCCGACAGAGATCAACTCAGATCGATGTCGCAAAAGGAAAAGGAAACCTTTAAGGAGTATGCTCAAAGGTGGCGTGAAATTGCCGCTCAAATTTGTCCACCTCTTGAGGAAAAAGAGATGACAAAAATCTTCTTAAAGACCTTAAGCTCATTTTACTATGACCGAATGATTTCCAGTGCACCCAGTGATTTCACCGAAATGGTCGGCATGGGTGTACGTCTTGAGGAAGTCGTCTGAGAAGGACGTTTGGTAAAAGACACTGGATCAACGAGCGGTACTAAAAAATACGGTAGTGCTCTCCCTAAGAAAAAAGAGCAAGATATTGAGAATATCTCTCTCGGAAAGCAAAGGCGACGTTATCAGCCAGTAGCAGCTGTTACTCCTGCTATCGGTCCCGCGCCTGTTCCTATGTATCAACCTCAGGTTGCGCAGAGCCAACCTGACCAACAAAGGACACAATAGCCTCTTCAGCAGGCTCGTCCTCCATATAACAACAACCGTACAATACAGCCACCAGGATTTGATCCTATACCCGTAACGTACGCAGAGCTGTTTCCGTTACTGCTGGCTAAGGGGCACCTTCAGACTAAGTCTCCCCTTTCAGTTCCAAAAAATCCGCCTTTTTGGTTTAAAGCGGATCAAACATGCCCTTATCATCAAGGAGGTTCAGGGCATAACATTAAGACTTGTCTCAATTTCAAATCCGACGTGCAAAAGCTTGTTAGGAGCGGGCTCTTATCTTTCAAAGATACGAATCCTAATGTTCTTACGAACACGCTGCCTCAACATGAGAAAACTGCAGTCAATCTGATTGAGAAAGAGACTAACAATGTCTATCAAATTCACGATGTACTCTCATTGGGGACCAATCTGGTCAAGATGCATTGTAGACAGAGTGGATATGGCCATGTGCCACCTCAAAATTATCACCAGTGTGATATCTGCTCTAAAGACAACCAGGGATGTTCTGTAGTGCAAGCAGCTCTACAGGAACAAATGGATCTTGGATGGATCCAAGAGCACCGAGTTCGTGGAGTTAACATGGTTTACACGAATTCCAACGTCATTCAAAACCACGACATCCGTGCGATGAATGTCAACTTGGTGGCGATGCACTCAAGGCAAAGCCAGTATCATAATCTGCCGCGACATGATTACAATTCCTGTCTGATTTGCTCGGTAAACAAACAGGGATGCTCTTTCATACAAGAGGCCCTCCAGCGTCAGATGGATCTTGGATGGATCCAAGACTACCATGATAGGAACTCCTATCAAATCAACATGGTTCAGATCTTTGACATTCGCATAATGAATACCAACCTGGTAGAGTTACATGCTGAGCAGGTCCGACTCGGATTCTTAATATCACATGATTATCAAAACTGTAAAGCAGGTTGCGAAAATGATCGAGGTTGTACCCTTGTCTAGGAGGCACTTCAGCACTTGTTAAATCACTGGTGGATGCTAATCTATATGGATGAAGATACTCAGCAGATTAGTATCAATCACAGGAATCCTACTCGTCGTCAAAGTCAGGATGTCCGATCAATGGAAGATAACCTAGTGAAGTTACATTGTATTCAAAGTGGGCGTGGCCAGGTGCCACCACACAACTATGACAGTTGCAGCGTCTGTTCGGAAAGTAACCAAGGGTGTTACCTTGTGAGAGCAGCTCTTCAGGGTCAGGTCGATCATGGAGAAATTCGTCCATATCCAGGTTCAGGACCCATCATTTGGTCGCCGAACTACCTTGCCGAGCAAGTTGAGGATGTTGTCACGATCTCTGGTCATCACAGGACCAAGGATGTTTTTTCCATCATCCCTCTACTTGACGAATCTAGAGTTCCCAACCGGGAATGGATCAAGGTTACTTATGATGGTCAGAAAAATCAGAAGGTTCCCATAGTCATCTATCTACCGGGGCCACTACCGTATGAATCAGCTAAGGCAATCCCTTACAAATACGGTGCAACAATAATCAAGAATGGAAAGGAAATTCCATCACCCTCCATCGTGAACATTGCAGACATCAGTCGTGTAACACGGAACGGTCGAATCTTCAACCGAGGGGTTGGAGAATCCAACAAAGAAAAGGAACTTCAGGCAGAAATTCCTGATCCACCAGTCGGTCAATCTAGTAATCCCGACTTTTCAAAAGACAAAGATGAGATGCTAAAGCTCATCCAAAGGAGTGAATATAACATTGTTGATCAACTGTTACAGACTCCTTCAAAGATCTCAGTATTATCACTGTTACTCAGTTCAGAAGCACACAGAGAGGCTCTACAGAAAGTCTTGGAGCAAGCCTTTGTGGAACAGGATGTAACAATCAGAAAATTCGATAGCATTGTCTCTAACATCACTTCCTGCAATAATTTGGGATTTAGTGATGAGGAATTACCTGAAGAGGGTCGCCGTCATAACATGGCGCTCAACATTACAGTTAACAGCCAGGGCGATGCTTTAGCCAACGTACTGGTAGACACAGGGTCAGCCCTGAATGTTATTTCGAAGTCTACTTTGATGCAATTATCATTCAAAGGCCCTCCGATGAGAACCAGCGAGGTCGTCGTCAAAGCATTCGACGGATCCAGAAAAATGGTTATCGACGAAGTTGATCTTCCCATAACTATTGGTCCTCACACTTTCCAAATCACTTTCCAGGTCATGGACATACGGGAAACATACAGTTGTTTATTAGGAAGACCTTGGATACATCAGGCTGGAGCGGTTACTTCAACCCTCCACCAAAAGCTAAAGTTCGTCAAGAACGATCAACTTGTCACGGTTTATGGGGAACAAGCCTTGCTTGTGAGCAACTTATCATCATCTACTTGTGTGGAACCCGAGGAGGTTATTGGAACTCAGTTCCAAGCACTATCGGTGAGCAAGAACGATCAATCTGAAGGAGGAACCTCGATTTCCTCATACAACGATACTATCAAAGCGGTCGAGAGTACCGATACAACCGGATGGGGACGGCTTGTCATTCCTATTGACAATAAAACAAAGAAGGGTCTTGGTTTTTCTGCGACCTGTACCCAGACAGCCGCCAACGATGAAAGTCTTCATCCCCTTCAAAACTTCTTCCACAGTGGAGGTTTTCTTCACCCAGTGTCTCAGACAGTTCATGCTATCAATGAGGAAGATCCCTCTGACACAGATGAAGAATGGAAGTCCTACCTTAACAAGGACGGCTATATGTCTCAGGAAGAGGTGCCTTTGCCTTTTTGCTTTCCTACAGAAAGTCCGAGATTTATACCAAGATCAGATGTCAAAATGATCTACGTAGATTGTGATCCGGAAGGATGCCGTGCTCCGCCAAATTCATTAGAGGAAGACACTCCGATGAAAGACAACTTTGACCACAATTACTATGGCCCAATGGATGGCCTGCCAATGTGGCAGCCTTACCCAGGAAACTTGGGGCAAGAGAGTCAGCCGAACAATGAAACTCAGCTGAGCATCATTGAACAGAATACCTATGTCCCCGCTATGTCATGGGATCAACACTCAGGTCATTCAGAAACTACTCAACATGAAGATGAATTCGCAACGTTTGCAGGACTAGAATTCATCAACTATGCTTTTTCTGAGGTCAACGTCATCGAGAGGGATGACTTCTCCAGTTCCAAAGAAGCTTGGGACACTCTGGGACAACCAAGTGGAAAATACGACTTTATGGTCAAGTACACTGCTCCCGAAAGCTATCGTATCAGGCTCGAAGATATCCAGTCAACTGGATGGGGAGATACAGCTGAGAGCACCAATGCTATGCAAAATGCAACAGAGGAATCTTCCTACGAAAATTCTTCCTGGGAAACAGATTCCAATGATCCTACTCCACCAAAAATCAGCGTCATTTCTGAAGACAAATCAAGGAAGGTGCCAGACTTTGTGATTCACCGAGGAGTTCGCCGCCAATGGGTTACCGTCGAGGTTCCGAAGGTCGTTCGTCAGTCAAAGTAATTGCCATCTTTAAACTTTCACCCTGCCCAGGTGAAACGGATGTTTTGATAGGGCTCGCTTTTTGTAAATTTCCCTCTTCGCTTTGCCCAAAGCGAGTGAGTTTTATTTTATAGGGCTGTAGTTTCAAGATTCGACTTGTTTATTAATAAAATAACGCCGTTCTGTAATTTCCGCATTAATTGCTGTTTTCTCTTTTTGCTTTTTCAGAAAATGGTAATCCTAAAAAAAAACATTCAATAATAAAAACAAGCAGTAAAATCAAAACACTGCACACACTTACATTTTCTCTATCTCTTCTAAACACGAATCATCACGTCATGCAGATTGCTTGTTTTAAACCCCGTTGAAACATACGATCCGATGCCTTCTTCCAACTTTGAGTTCCCGGTATTCGAGGCTGAAGAAGAAGTTGACAATGAAATTCCAGAAGAGATCTCCCGACTACTCAGACAAGAGGAAAGGTCCATTGAACCTCATAAAGAGCCGTTGGAAACAGTAAACTTGGGTTCAGAGCAAGAGAGAAAAGAAATCAGGATCGGAGCACTGCTCAGTCCAACTGCCAGAGAAGATCTGATAAAGCTTCTCAAAGAATTCCCCGATGTGTTCGCTTGGTCCTATCAGGATATGCCAGGGTTGGATACCAGCATCGTGGAACATCACTTACCGTTGAGATCAGAATGTCCGCCAGTAAAGCAAAGGTTGAGATGCACTCACCCGGACATGGCCATCAAAATCAAAGAGGAGGTACAGAAATAGATTGACGCGGGTTTCCTTGCTACATCTGAATATCCTCAATGGTTAGCCAACATCGTACCAGTTCCCAAAAAGGATGGAAAGGTCAGAATGTGTGTTGATTATAGAGATCTAAACAAGGCAAGTCCAAAGGACGACTTTCCTTTACCACACATTGACATGCTGGTTGACAGCACAGCAAAGTTCAAAGTATTCTCCTTCATGGATGGATTCTCGGGCTATAACCAGATCAAAATGGCGTCGAAAGACATGGAGAAAACTTCGTTCATTACCCCATGGGGTACCTTTTGTTACAAGGTAATTCCGTTCGGTTTGAAGAATGCCGGGGCAACCTATCAAAGGGCCATGACTACTCTGTTTCATAACATGATACACAAAGAAATCGAGGTATATGTCGATGATTTGATTGCAAAATCAAGAACAGAGGAGGAGCACGTTGAACATCTGTCAAAATTGTTCGAACGTATAAGAAAATTCAAGCTCCGCTTGAATCCTAACAAGTGCACCTTCGGTGTCCGTTCGGGGAAATTACTAGGGTTCATCGTCAGCCAGAAAGGAATTGAAGTTGATCCTGACAAGGTCAAGGCTATTCAAGAAATGCCTTCTCCGAAAACTGAAAAACAAGTCAGAGGATTCCTGGGACGTTTGAAATACATCTCCAGATTCATATTCCTAATGACCGCGACGTGTGCGCCGATTTTCAAATTACTCAAAAAGAACCAGGATTGCGTTTGGTTAGAAGATTGCCAAACCGCCTTCGACAGTATCAAGGAATATCTGTTGAATCCTCCGATTCTATCACCTCCAGTGGAAGGGAGACCACTGATCATTTACATCACGGTCCTAGAGGACTCAATGAGATGTGTACTTGGCCAACAAGACGAAACTAAACGGAAAGAGTCTGCCATCTACTATCTAAGCAAGAAGTTCACCGACTGTGAAACTCGGTACACAATGCTCGAGAAAACTTGTTGTGCATTGGCTTGGGCAGCCAAACGTCTTCGCCAGTACATGATTCGTCATACTACTTGGTTGGTCTCCGAAATGGATCCAATCAAGTACGTTTTCGAAAAACCTGCTCTCACGGGAAGGATTGCCCGTTGGCAGATGTTACTATCAGAATATGACATAGAGTACCATGCTCAGAAAGCCGTTAAAGGAAGTATTTTAGCCGATCATTTGGCTCATCAATGGATTGAGGATCAAGAATCAATCGGGTTTGACTTCCCAGATGAAGATGTCATGTATCTAAAGATGAAAGATTGCGATGAACCGCTACCTAGTGAAGGGCCAGAACCAGGTTCCCAGTGGGGACTTATCTTTGACGGAGCAGTCAATCATTATGGAAACGGAATTGGGGCAATCATTGTTACCCCTCAGGGTTCCCACATTCCTTTCACTGCCAGACTTACATTCAAATGTACGAACAACGAGGCCGAATACGAAGCATGTATCATGGGTCTCGAAGAAGCGATTGATTTAAGGATCAAAAACTTGGACGTATACGGCGATTCAGCCCTGGTTATTAACCAGATAAAAGGAGATTGGAACACATACCAATCAGGATTGATTCCTTACAAAGACTATGCAAGGAGGTTGTTACCCTTCTTCAACAGAGTCGACTTTCATCACATCTCTCGTGATGAGAATCACATGGCTGATGCATTAGCCACTCTCTCTTCCATGATTAGTGTAGGTCGATGGAATGACATACCTAAGATCGACATCATGCGCCTTGAACGGCCCGCTTACATCTTCGCGATTGAAGCAGTCATAGACGACAGACCTTGGTATCACGATATCAAATGCTTCCTTCAGAAACAAGAGTACCCATCTGGGGCACTCAGAAAAGACAGGAAAACCCTCAGAAGATTGGCTGGAAACTTCTTCCTGAGCGGTGACACTCTTTATAAGAGAAATTTTGACATGGTCTTGCTCCGATGCGTCGACAGACCAGAAGCAGACATGCTCATGAAACAAATTCATGAAGGATCCTTTGGCACTCATGCCAACGGACGCACAATGGCGAGAAAAATTCTCAGGGCCGGGTATTATTGGTTGACCATGGAATCCGACTGCTACAAGTACATGAGGAGGTGTCACAAGTGTCAGATATACTCCGACAAAATTCATGTACCGCCATCACATCTCAAAGTTCTTTCTTCCCCGTGGCCATTTTCCATATGGGGAATCGATATGATTGGTATGATTGAGCCCAAGGCTTTAAACGGACATCGGTTCATCCTGGTCGCCATTGACTATTTCACCAAGTGGGTCGAAGCAGCGTCATTCGCCAATGTAACCCGACAAGTGGTGGTCCGATTTATCAAAAACAATATCATCTGCCGTTATGGTGTTCCAAGCGAGATCATTACTGATAATGGATCTAACTTGAACAATAAGATGATGAAGGAGTTGTGTGCAGAGTTCAAGATCAAACACCATAACTCATCTCCCTACCGTCCCAAGATGAACGGAGCGGTAGAAGCGGCTAACAAGAACATCAAGAAGATTGTTCAAAAGATGGTTGTAACCTATAAAGATTGGCACGGAATGCTACCCTTTGCTCTTCACGGTTATCGAAAATCTGTCCGCACTTCAACAGGGGCAACCCCTTTCTCTCTAGTATATGGCATGGAAGCAGTGCTCCCCATAGAAGTAGAGATCCCATCAATCCGGGTATTGATGGAAGCTAAGCTCACCGAAGCTGAATGGTGTCAAAGTCGACACGATGAACTGAACCTGATCGAAGAGAAGCGAATCACAGCACTATGCCACGGTCAGTTGTATCAACAGAGAATGAAAAGGGCGTTCAACAAAAAGGTCCGACCGCGTATCTTCAGAAAAAGAGACCTTGTGCTCAAGAAGATACAATCATTTCTCACTGATTCTCGGGGCAAATGGACCCCAAATTATGATGGCCCCTATGTGGTCACGAAAGCTTTCTCAGGCGGCGCCTTGAGACTTGCAACCATGGACGGAGAGGAATTTGCCTATCCCACGAATGTTGATATAGTCAAGAAATACTTCGCCTAAAACTAAAAAATAAAACGTCTCGGTGGATTGAAAACCCGAAAGGGCGGTCCAGGAAAAAGTTAGAGACATGAAAATGATCATCCCGATGGATTAGAAATCTCATAGTACAATCCAGGCAAAAGTTAGGGAAAATGGCAAGTAACTATGTTCAACAGAGGCAAGTCCCTCAGCAGCAGTTACATCATCTATCGGAGGAAATCTCCAGTCAAAGGTCATCTTCGACAGAAGCTCAGGATGTCCCAAATTCAAAGTTGGTAGAAGAATAGTGGTCGTTATGTTTCAACGTAGCCCTTTCCCTGTAAATTACCATTTTCTAACTTTGTATATACTCTTTGGAATCACGCGTTTGGTTGATATCCATCTTATCAATAAAATTTGAGCCCTTGTGCTTTTGTTTGTAATTCTTTACTTGTTTTAGCTTTACAGAACGACGTTGTTTAAATTTAATCAGCGATTCTTGAAATAAAACAAAAATGAATTTACTTGTTAAAACTTTTTCTGCTTTTAAATTAAAGACGGCAATTTCTTTTGACTGTTGAACATCAGAAGAACATCGGTCGCTTCTCCAGAAGTAATCGAACCTCAAAGTGCAGAATCAAAGTACTCCTTCTAACCCAGTACGCCTGAATGAAGGGATCAACTGTGTCAGAGACCTTGTTTCGTCTGACACGCTTCGGCCGAGTTCTCATCTCCTAAGCCCGATCAACATAGCTCCCAACAGGACTATCTCTCCTAAGCAAGGTGGAATTGCTATTTTGAACCAACGGTACTTCTTCGCCCCGCGATGGCCGAGTATCCAATTGTGTTCATCCATTAGTCTGTATGTCGCGTCTGTTTTGTCAGCATATACATACGTACTTCATGCATTTTTTATTTGCATTTACATTTCATATTGCATCGTTATCACTCTAGTCGGTCTTGTCCCCTAGTGATAAACAGTTTTCTCAATCGAGTTTGTCAGTTCTTTCCTCGTCAGGAAGTGTTGCGTCTGCACAATCTCGCCACCAGTGTATCTTTAGATCAGAGTCGGCACTTGGCCACTTTGATAACTTGAACCTCTGAAAAGCCAGAGAAAACTTTTAATAAACATCACTCTTCGCCATTGAAGATGATATCCTTGCTTTCCCGGATTAAGGAAAATCCACAGAGAAAGCCTCGTGATCAGAGATTCGGGAGCACGCCAGTTTTGCTCTGAAAAACCACTGATGGGAAGGTCATTGACACCTCAAAATTGGATCCCATCATATGGCATTTCTCCGGGAAGATCCCGAGAAAAGTATGATGTAACCCAGAAACGAAAACAGTCTCTCAAGAGACTCGTTTTCCCCAGTAGAATCGACAAATGGCGTCTCCAACAGAGAAGTTTGTACAACTCTACAATTCAGACGAATGGGTTCCCCAGCAAGTCTGACATCAAATCTTTTCCCACTCAAATGGCGTCTCCCCAGGAAAATTCGGCGAGAAGTTTGAGGGGAAACCGCTACTAGTAGCGTCCCTTGTCAATAAAGTTTATTGACAAAAGAAACTAAGACCAGTTCCTTGGTAGGAAACCAGGATCGAGGGGAAGTTTATTTCAAAAGAAACTAAGACCAGTTCCTTGGTAGGAAACCAGGATCGAGGGGAAGTTTATTTCTGAAACTTAGACCAGTTCCTTGGTAGAAAACCAGGATCGAGGGGAAGTTTATATCAGAAACTTAGACCAGTTCCTTGGTAGGAAACCAGGATCGAGGGGAAGTTTATTTCAAAAGAGACTGAGACCAGTTCTTGGTAGGAGACCAGGATCGAGGGGAAGTTTACCTTTTCTAAGCATCATTGCTTAGCTAAAGAAGATGAATGCGTAAGCTACCATTCATAACCACCATCAAAATTTCGAGTATTCCGATATTTAATCCTCTTGCACCCCGAATGCCCGAATCCCTTCGTCATTCACACCTTCGGGTCCAAGAAGATTAAATAGGGGCATCTGTAATACCCCAAATTTTGACCACTTAGATTTCCCATCATTGTGAAAATCATAATCACAATATGGATGAACCATCATGCTTCATCAGTCTCCCCAAAGATGGGTGAGCATCCAATACAATCAAAATTAGGGTTTCAAGCCCTCTCTGAGTGCTTAGACAAAGGATCAATCAAGAAATGACATGATCTTCAACTTTTCTAATATCTCAAACATCCTCAAAGGATCAAAAGGACTCCTACTTCAAGGATTAAGCACAAAGCTGCTCCCTTCTAGGTGGATCAAGTCTCAAGATCGACAGTGTCACCAAATTAGGGTTTTGGTCGACCAGGGCCTCCAGATGGAAATTTTCATCTGGGCACAAGGCAATGATCCAAAACATAACCTAATATACTTCATGGAACCTCATGAACCCATGCATCAAGTCAATTTTGCCTCAGGGGATGCATTCATCAAAAATCAGGAATTAGGGTTTCTTGACCTAATTCATCCCTAAGTTGACTTTTGGGACAAACCATGAGCCAAGACCTCAAGACATGATTTGAGGGTCTCTAATATACCATATTGATCCATTTGGAACAATGGATTGATCCAAGAAGCTTGAGCAACAAGTCTCAATTTCATCTGCACCACAATTAGGGTTTTAAGAGAAAAGTCAACTATAACTTTGACTTTTGACCAGGACATGCTCCCAAACCCTAATAAATGTTTGAATATACCCTATGACACCCATGGAACATGTCCATCAAGTTTGATTTAGGTCAAGGACATGATTTCCTGAAGAATTGCACAGTTTGGAATTCATCTGATAAAAAGTCAACTGTGCACAAAAGTCAACTTTGACTTTTTGAGATTTTTCACCAAAATGGATTTTTAACCCTAAAATGATGTTAATGTATGATTTGAATCATCATTCATCAAGAAAAATCAAGAAAAGTGAGATAACTTGTAAAAGGGGTAACCATAAAACTTAGAAATTTTTCTAAGTTAAAAATAAAGTGGCAAAGGAACCAACTTTGGAGGACCATAACTCCTAAACCACAAGGCCATTTTTTCTCATCCAAAGATGGATTTGTAGCCCTCATTATCACCTACAAAAACTTCAACTACAAGTCATTCCAATTCATTAAGGATTTTGAGTTATGGAGTGATCAAAGTGGCTGAAAAGTGAAAATGTCACTTTTTCCAACACTTAGTGAAATTTTCACTAAGTCAGATTCTGCCTCACTTTTTGCCAAATGTAAGGGGATTTTTCACTTGGAATCAAAAGAGATCAAAACCAAACTTGTTCAAACAGTTGTTGTATCATGTAAGAGCTTTCCAAAATGGCCAAGAACATTGCCAAATTCAACCTACACCATGAGATACAACATTGCCAAGTTGCCTTGCTGAAATCTACAAGGCAAGGCAGAATTTACAACTTTGGTCGATTTGCCAAAATCAGCCAAATTCAATTGCTCCTATCCACTTGGACATCTCAGAGGATTGAATCTAAAGGGGACAATCACTGAGCCAAGCCTCCAAAGTCCATGGAACAAGAAATAGCATGTTGAACCTAGAATGGCCAAAATAGGGACAAGACTTCAAATTTGGAATGAGGCATTCAATGGAACCATCAAGGTGGCATGGACTGAGCCATTCTCATCTGAAATCAGTCAAGACTTATCCAAGACCAAGGGAACCAAAGCTCTGTGCCCTAACTTCTAGTCAATGGCTAGAGGAGACTTGGATTTTCATTTGCCAACATTGGCCAAACCTACTTACCAGCTGCCATGCACTATTCCTTGCAAAACAAACTTGCTCTACTATAAATAGAGCTCAATTGTGGTCAGTTTGAGTACACCAAAGCCATCTAACAGATGCTTTGCTCAAAATCTCTTCTTTCACTCCAATTTTGCCTTCTAAGGCAAGTCACTATCGAGTTTTGAGTTTGAGAGCAATTCCAATCAAACCAATCACTCACACACCTCACATACATCACATATGAGCTGATCAAACACTTAGATTACTTCTAAAACATCAATTTCACAAAATCACCAGCTGGTTGCTCAAGGTTTTAACCAAAGTGCAGCTGAGGTGCCACAAAATGATCCAGCCAATTTCAATCAAGTCCAACCATCCAAACACAATCCATAGGGTGTAGGGAAGCTGTTCAGATCATCACCACTCATCTATAACACCTCCAAATCAAAATCACTTTGAACTTGCTGTCACGACTTGGAGGTAAGCACATACTTGGTCATCTCTCAATCTATGCATATTTCCTCGCACAATAATTTGGCCATATGTTCATAATCATGCATGGAATGTTTTCCCTCAATTAATTGCATTGTTTGAATCGTGTATCAAAAATCCTAGCCTTCATGCAGAAATTAGGGTTCTTGAGGTCTCTTCATGATTTCTTGTTGTATGTTTAATTTAAATGAAATTAAAGTACATAGACATGATCGTGAGGTTGAGGCGAGCATAATGATATGTGGATTGCATGATATGATTACGTATTCATGGAGGTTGGATAGAAAATGCAAATCTGAGAAACCAAGAACACGCGTGTGTTCTTCAGCTTGTTCTTGGCGCCATTTTTAGAAATTCAAATATTTGAATTTTGTGATTTTGTTTAATTGATTCAAAAATTAATTTCTCTCTGAGTTTTAATGATTTTGAGTTGATTCTTTTTTTAATAATTCACAAAAATGTTAAAATATTTTATTTTCACAAAAAATCCCAAAAATGATATTTATTTCATATAATTGATATTTTTGTAAAGAATTAATATTTTGATTGTTTTTGGCATTTTAAATATTTTTTCTACATTGATTTTGCAACTTTTAATGCTTTCTAATTATTTTGTAGGTCAATACTTAATTTTTGAAGCATTAATCCAAGATCACAATTTGTTTTCCATGTGTTAAACAATTTTTGATCATTTTAATTGAATTTTTATTCAATTAAATACATTTTGAAAACAAATTTGGGTTTTGGATTAATTCAACCCTCATAAATCATTTTCAAAACTTTTTGGGCCTCTTGAGAGAGTGTAAGACCCATCCCCCCTTGTACAAAAACCTTTTGGGCCTCACTCATTGTATAAGTCCCTCTGTACAAGTAAACGGCGCGATCGTCGCCCGTTTAAAAATAAAAATCATCTGGGCCTCTCCTTGAGCTATAAGACCCATTCAAAACACTTTGGGCCTCTATTAGAGTGTAAGACCCAATCCCCTTTTTAACCAAAACATCTTGGGCCTCACTTATTGTATAAGTCCCTCTGCGTTAAAAGAAAACCTCGGCGCGATCGCCATTTTTAAACGAAAAATCATTTGGGCCTACCCTCGTGTTATAAGACCCACTCTTTTCTTTAAACCTTTTTGGGCCTCTTGAGAGAGTGTAAGACCCATCCCTTTGTACAGAAAACCTTTTTCGGGCCTCAGTCACTTGTATAAGTCCCTCTGTACAAATTCAAACAGTGCGCTCACTGATAAAACCCTGGGCCTCTCCTTGAGCTGTAAGCCCCAAATCTTTCTTTTTCAAAGCACTTTCTCCTTTGATTTTGAATATACTGTTGTTTTCAATCTTTCTTTGTTGAACAACTAACCAAACAGCATGGAAGCACTACAACCGAGTAAGTGGTTATCGCTTTCGTTTACTGCTTTCATATTATAAACTGTATTGTGGGGCTGCTCACTGTAAGTCTTCTTTCATAAACTCATATCTACTGTGTAATAATAGTATAGATATTTCGAGTTTCCCCGGCAACTACGTCTAGAACTAGGTGACGCCGTTTCATTTATTCGTAGAAATAGACGCCTAGATCCCATATAGGAGCACCAGATACAGTCTTCTCTTCGGCTGTCCTCCTTAGGAATCGTCAAGAAGCTCTACTCCCCAAGATAAATGTATTCTCCGTGAATGGCATCTTTGAGTTTCTTCCAACTTCTTGAACTTTCCTGACTTGATCTATTCCTTGTGGATAGCTTGCCTTGAATGTCTCGGGGTTTGGGTACCCACTACGGTCATAATCTTGGACCTTAACTAAGGAACCCTCTTCAAAAGGTTAAAAGTCGCTGGATAGTAAACCTCGCACGTTTACCAGTGGTTTTTATCTTTAAAAGAGTTATCTCTCCTAATGGAAAGGAGATGATAGACCCACGGGCTTCTTAAAAGCATCGGCCTCCTCTTGGGCATTATTCAAGGACACTACGGCTTCTTAGAAGTATTCACAGCCTCCTCTTAGGCTTCGTATAATGATCTCTTCCTCTGGGAATGATAGCCTCCTCTTGGGCTTCGTACAAGGACCCGTCGGCTTCTTAAAAGTTTCCAGCTTCCTCTTGGGCTTCGTACAAAGAACCTAGTCATCCTCATAGAACAGTCCTTTCATAGAGTCTACTACTGTTTCTCAAAACATAGTACAAAAGATAAAACTCTAGACACGGACAGTCTAACTTCCTTGAGTCTCAAAAGACATTCTCAAGTGACCCCTTCGTTAAATAGGAAGGAAACCCGCAGACTCGGACAGTCTCAATACCCTTTGGATTTCCAGTTTCCCCAAAGAAAAGGAAACAACCCCGATCCTCAAATCTAACCCATGAGTACAGTGATGCTCATATAAGAACTGATTTTCTCTTTCAAAATCAGTATACTGGACCAGTCACTTAACTGACATAGCCTCCTCTTGGGCTTTGTACAATGACTCTCCCTAGCGGAGTCAAACAACTTTTTAGCCTCTCTCTCGGGCTTTGTACGAGACACACAAAGACTCCCTCGTTGAGTCAAACAAACAATAGCCTCCATCTCGGGATTCGTACGAGACACAAAGACTCTATCGTCGGGTCAAAAACTTTTAGCCTCTCTCTCGGGCTTTGTACGAGACACAAAATAGCCTCCTCTTAGGCTTTATATAATGATTTTCCTAGCGGAAATTAGCCTCCTCTTAGGCTTTGTATAAGAAAACCACTGTTTCCCTGTTTCGGTAAACGGGAATACGTAGGCATAAGATCGAAAGAAAAGATCTTAGCGAGCGCAATCAACAAAAAAACCAAATCCCATATCTCCATCAATCAAAAGCAGTAATTCAAAAGCATCAGTCCTAACATCCTAATCCTTGTTCCCCGCCAGAAACCTTCTGCCCAGGTAAAAAAGAAAGAAAACAGTATTGGCGAAAATACAAATAACCAGTACAAAGGCCCCCCACATTGATAGCAATCGTAACTTAACAGACCGCTGTTTAAACTCAGTATGCAAAGCAGGGTTAATTGGAGACATCTATTTCCCTTCCTTATTCAGCTCACAATAGGATAAAAAATGAATCGACCTGTAGTCAAAGCTCAAACCGCAGAGAGCGACCAGCGCTTAAGAACCGCGTCCAAAATCGCTCGCTACAGGTATGTATTGGACCTGTTTGTTATTATCAGGAGAACTGCTGTTGTGAGTTTGATTTGTTGGCACTTGGTCTATGGTGATGGTGTACAAGGATTATTAAGTAGTGCCTGAAGGTTGTTGAGGAGTTGGTGTGTGTTCCGCTGCATGGTATCTGATGCTACCCTGGTTGTTTCTTGTGGTGAGACCTTTGGCATGTAGTTTCTTGGAAAGACTTTAGAGTTTGGTCTCCTCAGCAGAAGAAGAATATATTTCAAATCAGGTATTGAAGATCAATCTGTCTAGAACATTGATTTTCTTGATGATGAAAGAAGAAGGTAGAGCCAAAGCAAAAAGAGTATCACTGTCAAATCTTTCATGCGGGAGTGAAGATCTTGATAAGTTATCTCTTGAGCCTAGTTGTGGTGACCTAATAAGGAGGAAGTTTCATCAAGAAAGAAGCTGAGCTTAATATGTCAATGTCTCGACATCGCGCTACACATTAGCAGTTTATGGTAAATGCTAAGTCAAAGACCTATTAGAGTGTAGCTGGATTACTGTAGCTGTGAAGTTGAACAATTGTTGAGATGTTGTTCAATATGTCATAGCATTTCAGCTGGAGCTGGTTGAAGAAAAGGTAGTAATCTTGATAACAGAAGAGTAGGAGATGAACCATGTTTGAGCTCAACTGAGGACAACTTTATAGGATAAATGCATCCAAGATTCTGTGTGCAGTAGCAGTGTAAATCAGCCTGTGGTCAATTGGAGTCTGCATGAGGTGTATGGAATAAACTCTTCCAGTCTCGTGTATCAGATTGTCTATGGTATGGCTTTAGATGCAGAAGGATGGCAGTTATCACTCTTAAGTTAGACAAAAAGTCTGAACCTTGTGCTTATAAGAAGAAGCTTCTGGAAGAGTGTGTTATGCAAGTTACTGCAGTTTTGTTGGTCTCGTGTGTTCCCTACAAGAGATATGTGTGGATGTGATTTAGACTAATGTCAGAACTGATGTTGAAACATCATTTCAGTTCTTTGCTCAGGGTGGAGTAAAAGATCAAGACACTGACCTAACTTGGAAGGCTGGTGTGAGTGGCTGTCAGGATGGTTTGTTTTGAAGAAGAATCAGCAGATTCTGGTTGCGTGAGAAGGTTACCTTGACAGGAGTTCAGTATTTATCTGCTTTTGATAAGGTTGTGCGTCTAACCGATAGTGAATACTCTGACAGGAGCTGAGCGTTTATCTAGGATGTTGTGCTTTCAACTAATGACAATATACATTGACGGGAGACTATGTATTTGTCTGTTGTAAAAGTGCAGAACTGCAGAAGTGTTGAGAATTTACTTTGTGGTGTGTTGGTGTGTGACGACCTGAATTATGTTGTTGAAGATGGAGACTATGAAGACATCATAGTCTTGATGGTTGGATCAGTTTATTTCTGATCTAGGTGCTTTGGAGCTTGGGTTTTGTTGTGTGAAAGTCGAGGATATGTGGATGTTATCTCTGGCTTTCTACTGACGGCTCTACTAAGGGAAGTGGCATTCTTTGGTATAGCTATGGGGTAGTCTTGAACTACTTATTTTTTGAAGATTCAGATGTGATAGGTTTGAAGTCTTTGGATTTTCTGAGCAGGATGGAGGTTGTCTACTCAAACTTGGTTATTGAATCAAGTCTATGAGAGCATGGAAATCTGTTTCTGCAAAGGGAGGAGGTTCTTCTGAGTGGCAGAAGGAGGACCTGAATTCAACAGTTGGATGTCGTAATGTTCTGACATCTAGCTTAACATTAGGAGTCTCAGCTGGTGGTGTGGCACATCAGCTAATGATAGGGTGATCTACAGGAATGAACTATAGGATGCTTTAAAAAGATCGTTCTCATGGCAGTTTGCGGGACCTGTAGGAAGGAGAAGATGTTACATGCCCATGGCTTAGAGAGTCTAAGTGTGTTTGCTTTTGAGCAAGTGGAACATGTGACTTGAAGATCAAGTTTCCTTGGTGGATCAGGATATCTTTGTGAGAGCTCTGACATACGTGAAAGAGGCCAAAATGTGGCATTTGGTTATTTTCATATGAGGATTCATGGATGAGGTGATCAAACTGTGGCATTTGGTTGATCTCAGAAGTGGATTCGAAGAATCAAGATAATCAGAGTGTGGCAGCTGGTTATGATTGAGGATTGTCTTGGAACAAGTTACTCTTGGGAAGAAGGGTGATGAGTTGAAGACTCAAGGAGATTATTCTTCTTGAAGATGGATGAGAGGTTAATTCTCTAGTGCTTTGGATTACTATAGTAAGTCCAGTTGGTGGAGCATATCAAGAATCATGGTGATGATGTCTTGGTGTGTGGCAGATGTTCTAACTTGTGTTGGTACATTATCTGGTTGGAGATCCTTGGTGAAGGATGATTATGCTCTGGTTCAGAAGTGTGGTGCCTACATTATGCCTAAGGAGCGTCTACATAGTCATACGGGAGAATGATGAAGTAGAAGGTCTGTCTTGGATGGAGAATGTAGAGAAGACTGAAGCAGATCATGTATTGATTGCTTGGAAGTCTGAAGGTGAAGATACTCATCAACTGATCAGGAGTATTCCAATTTATCATACGGGAGAATGATAGGGAATGACTGCCTTTGGATAGTTGGATGATGGATGGCCCTGCTAAAGCCAGGAGAAAAACTTGGGGAGAGAGAGTCTTTTGAATGGTAATGAGAAGCTGATGTCTCTAATGATGTTGTAACATCATGAATGCTGATTGAGAATGCGCATATGGAGGTTGATGCTCAAGCATTTTTGTCAGAAGAGGTGTGTCTGACTATGTGGATTAGAATGTGGAGATTCTGACCTTGTGTTAGTAGTATGTCTGGCAAAGCATGACTACAAATGTGGAAGACTTCACTAGTATCAACGACCACTAGTGGATGTAATGGCTGAGGAATTGCGTCAGATAAGTTGAGCTAATCAAAAAGTTTTTTTGGGTGTTCTTACTTCTGTTGCAAGTATCTCTTGAAGAGATTGGTTCTCAGTAAAGCTTTTAAGTAAGCTGAGAAATCGTAGAGTTTGTGAGCAGAGTCAAACAAGTCAGGATACTTGTTTGGGTACTCCAAAAGTGAAAGTACAGCATTTGAATGTACTCAGCAAGTGTACCCAAATGTTCATCTCCACCTAGAGCATTAGTTAACCATGACAGGGGGAGTAATTGTCTATGGATTCTACAGCAAAGGTACATATATTGTGAAGATTGCATGCTGATCAAGATTGTGAAGATTGGTTGAATCTTATGAGGATATAATGTCAGATAACATGTTATGACATTTGGTTATTGGTTGGCATTGGATGTTAGGACAATTGGGTCTAGCCATGTGAATCATGTGTGCACATGCTTCTGAGGAGAAGTTTGAAGACTGTGTCTGGATTTTCCAAATGTTATGATGTTATGATCAAGGAGTTCAGTGTGATCATTTCTAAGGATATTACAGAGAGAAGTTGATCAGCTTGGCAAGATGTGAGTTTTGGAGCATGAGAAGAGGGAATCATGTGAGTTCTGGTATTTGGATTATTTGAGGATTAAGCATTAAGTGAATGTGTTCAGCAGGTGTGTTGAACAGAGGGTGCACTCTTGAAGACATGAAGATGAGTATTATGTTTTCCATTCATTGAAGGTGTTCTTCTTGCAAATGAGCACTGGTTATCTTAGATATGGGGAGTTGATCTTTTGTTGAAGAAGCTGTTTATCCAGATTGTAATGTCAGACAAGATGTCGTGACATTGTGTTACAGGTGAAGTTCATGGTGGACATGACAGTTTAGACCTGGTGTGTCAATGGATTGAACCAGAAGTTTAGACATGACAGTTTACCCCAATGCTTGTCAATGTTTGGCCAAAAAGGGGGAGAGAAGTAGGTTTGTTCAGCTATTGTGAGATGTAGAATAAGTCTATTCTGGTCTGAGTATGTTGGTTGGATGATTCAGAGTTTGCCTTTGGAATTTTGGAATTTTTTTTGTACTTG
Source organism: Lathyrus tuberosus (assembly GCA_022829125.1). Taxonomy (NCBI): domain Eukaryota; kingdom Viridiplantae; phylum Streptophyta; class Magnoliopsida; order Fabales; family Fabaceae; genus Lathyrus; species Lathyrus tuberosus. The sequence continues at coordinate 4,246,816 of JALAZF010000358.1, forward strand.
CTGCTATGTTCAGAGTTTGTCCAATTGTGGCTAAAAAGGGGGAGAGTTAGCCCATGTGTTGCCTAGTTTTGTTGGTATAGCCTTGAGGGGGAGTAATCGTGTTTGAACAGCTGGTATGATGGTTCTTACTTTGAGGGGGAATTTGTTTTGTGCTGAGTTACTAGTTGTTACAGCTGGTTGGTATTGCTGCAGGCTGTGCTGTGAATGTTAGTAAATGTTTTCCGATGCAAGTTGTTCTGATGTAGGCTGAAATTGTTTTAGCCAAAATTAGCCAAAGGGGGAGATTGTTAATTCTTGTAGTTGGCTAGAATTTTGGTAAAACAATGTTGATGTCGTGGTTGATGTTTCAACATGAGTTTTTAACAGCCTTGTTATGTTTAGTTAACATTCTGGTTATGTTAAGTTTTTAAGGGTTGCAGTTTTGTGCTGATGTCAAACCCGATGTCATGACATCAGATGACAGAACATCAGTTTGGTAAGTTTTAGGGCTGCGCGTGTGCAAGTTTGTTAAGGATAAGATCTGATTGAGAGATTGCAGGAGAATATCATGGAATAGATATATTCTGTTACAATCAAATGTGGAGCAGATCTTGTTACTATTTTTAAGGCTAAAAGATATGAAGATTTAATTGAAGATTTAATTGAAGATTTAATTGAAGATTTGATTGAAGATTTAATTGAAGATCTATTTAGTAGCAGAATCTTCTGCAGATTTGTAGCAGTTAATATGCTGAGATTTGAAGGCCCAAATCCAATTGGGATTATATTATAAATAGAATGCTTGTAACCTAAGAAAAGGCACGGGTCCAAGATGTAGATCATTAGGACTTTGTCTAAGTGAACCACTCGGGCTGTGAGATGGTCACTGTGTTATTACTCAGAAACCTGTAGGTAATGAGTATTGTGTTGTTCTTGGAGGAAGCTTTGAAGCAACTCCAAGTTGTGTCATAGAAAAGTGTCTTCTATGAGTTTAGAGAGTTTTGGAAATTAGGCTGTTGATGCAGTGGCGGAGTTGTTGACTGCTAGACATCATTGCGATGATTGGAAGTGAGATGGAGTCTCTTATCTAGGGAGGACTTAGATAGAAGGGTCATTGGGTAGTGATTGAATTAGGTAGATTGTCAACTGGTCTGTTGAGTCTGTAATTTGATACTACTAATAGTGGACTTCCTTCCTGGCTTGGTATGCCCCCAGATGTAGGTTGTTGAACTGAACTGGGTGAACAATCCCTGCGTGTGGTTTATGCGTTACTATTACTATTATTGCCTTATTCATACAGCAGATTGCGATGTTGTGACATTGTACGAGACATCACACATCTGTACCAGAATTTCAATTGGTATCAGAGCAGGCATCCTGTCTGTTTCTGGATGAGATCTAGGGAAGATACTTTCTGGTTCATGAGCAAGGAAGATAGTTTTGCTGAGTTATGGACTTGGTCAGTTCATATAGTCGTTTGTATGATCCCTTGAAGTGAAGGATGAACTATTCATGACAGGGTATGTATTGGACCTGTTTGTTGTTATCAGGAGAACTGCTGCTGTGAGTTTGATTTGTTGGCACTTGGTCTATGGTGATGGTGTGCAAGGATTATTGAGTAGTGCCTGAAGGTTGTTGAGGAGTTGGTGTGTGTTCCGCTGCATGGTATCTGATGCTACCCTGGTTGTTTCTTGTGGTGAGACCTTTGGCATGTAGTTTTTTGGAAAGACTTTAGAGTTTGGTCTCCTCAGCAGAAGAAGAATATATTTCAAATCAAGTATTGAAGATCAATATGTCTAGAACATTGATTTTCTTGATGATGAAAGAAGAAGGTAGAGCCAAAGCAAAAAGAGTATTACTGTCAAATCTTTCATGCGGGAGTGAAGATCTTGATAAGTTATCTCTTGAGCCTAGTTGTGGTGACCTAATAAGAAGGAAGTTTCATCAAGAAAGAAGCTGAGCTTAATATGTCAATGTCTCGACATCGCGCTACACATTAGCAGTTTATGGTAAATGCTAAGTCAAAGACCTATTAGAGTGTAGCTGGATTACTGTAGCTGTGAAGTTGAACAATTGTTGAGATATTGTTCAATATGTCATAGCATTTCAGCTGGAGCTGGTTGAAGAAAAGGTAGTAATCTTGATAACAGAAGAGTAGGAGATGAACCATGTTTGAGCTAAACTGAGGAAACTTTATAGGATAAATGCATCCAAGATTCTGTGTGCAGTAGCAGTGTAAATCAGCCTGTGGTCAATTGGAGTCTGTATGAGGTATATGGAATGAACTCTTCCAGTCTCGTGTATCAGATTGTTTATGGTATGGATTTAGATGCAGAAGGATGGCAGTTATCACTCTTAAGTTAGACAAAAGGTCTGAACCTTGTGCTTATAAGAAGAAGCTTCTGGAAGAGTGTGTTATGCAAGTTACTGCAGTTTTGTTGGTCTGAACTTGCAAGTTGATCAGTTGCTGATATGCTCTCGTGTTCCCTACAAGAGATATGTGTGGATGTGATTTAGATTAATGTCAGAACTGATGTTGAAACATCATTTCAGTTCTTTGCTCAGGGTGGAGTAAAAGATCAAGACACTGACCTAACTTGGAAGGCTGGTGTGAGTGGTTGTCAGGATGGTTTGTTTTGAAGAAGAATTAGCAGATTCTGGTTGCGTGAGAAGGTTACCTTGACAGGAGTTCAGTATTTATCTGCTTTTGATAAGGTTGTGCGTCTAACCGATAGTGAATACTTTGACAGGAGCTGAGCGTTTATCTAGGATGTTGTGCTTTCAACTAATGACAATATACATTGACGGGAGACTATGTATATGTCTGTTGTAAAAGTGCAGAACTGCAGAAGTGTTGAGAATTTACTTTGTGGTGTGTTGGTGTGTGACGACCTGAATTATGTTGTTGAAGATGGAAGACTATGAAGACATCATAGTCTTGATGGTTGGATCAGTTTATTTCTGATCTAGGTGCTTTGGAGCACGGGTTTTGTTGTGTGAAAGTCGAGGATATGTGGATGTTATCTCTGGCTTTCTACTGACGGCTCTACGAAGGGAAGTGGCATTCTTTGGTATAGCTATGGGGTAGTCTTGAACTACTTATTTTTTGAAGATTCAGATGTGATAGGTTTGAAGTCTTTGGATTTTTTGAGCAGGATGGAGGTTGTCTACTCAAACTTGGTTGTTGAATCAAGTCTATGAGAGCATGGAAATCTGTTTCTGCAAAGGGAGGAGGTTCTTCTGAGTGGCAGAAGGAGGAGCTGAATTCAACAGTTGGATGTCGTAATGTTCTGACATCTAGCTTAACATTAGGAGTCTCAGCTGGTGGTGTGGCACATCAGCTAATGATAGGGTGATCTACAGGAATGAACTATAGGATGCTTCAAAAAGATCGTTCTCATGGCAGTTTGTGGGAGCTGCGGGAAGGAGAAGATGTTACATGACCATGGCTTAGGGAGTCTAAGTGTGTTTGCTTTTGAGCAAGTGGAACATGTGACTTGAAGATCAAGTTTCCTTGGTGGATCAGGATATCTTTGTGAGAGCTCTGACATACGTGAAAGAGGCCAAAATGTGGCATTTGGTTGTTTTCATATGAGTATTCATGAATGAGGTGATCAAACTGTGGCATTTGGTTGATCTCCGAAGTGGATTCGAAGAATCAAGATAATCAGAGTGTGGCAGCTGGTTATGATTGAGGATTGTCTTGGAACAAATTACTCTTGGGAAGAAGGGTGATGAGTTGAAGACTCAAGGAGATTATTCTTCTTGAAGGTGGATGAGAGGTTAATTCTCTAGTGCTTTGGATTACTATAGTAAGTCCAGTTGGTGGAGCATATCAAGAGTCATGGTGATGATGTCTTAGTGTGTGGCAGATGTTCTAACTTGTGTTGGGACATTATCTGGTTGGAGATCCTTGGTGAAGGATGATTATGCTCTGGTTCAGAAGCATGGTGCCTACATTATGCCTAAGGAGCATCTACATAGTCTTACGGGAGATTGATGAAGTAGAAGGTCTGTCTTGGATGGAGAATGTAGAGAAGACTGAAGCAGATCATGTATTGATTGCTTGGAAGTCTGAAGGTGAAGGTACTCATCAACTGATGAGGAGTATTCCAATTTATCATACGGGAGAATGATAGGGAATGACTGCCTTTGGATAGTTGGATGATGGAGGGCCCTGCTAAAGCCAGGAGAAAAACTTGGGGAGAGAGAGTCTTTTGAATTGTAATGAGAAGCTGATGTCTCTAATGATGTTGTAACATCATGAATGCTGATTGAGAATGCGCATATGGAGGTTGATGCTCAAGCATTTTTGTCAGAAGAGGTGTGTCTGACTATGTGGATTAGAATGTGGAGATTCTGACCTTGTGTTAGTAGTATGCCTGGCAAAGCATGACTTCGAATGTGGAAGACTTCACTAGTATCAACAACCACTTGTGGATGTAATGGCTGAGGAATTGCGTCAGATAAGTTGAGCTGTTCAAAAAGTTTTTTGGGTGTTCTTACTTCTGTTGCAAGTATCTCTTGAAGAGATTGGTTCTTAGTAAAGCTTTTAAGTAAACTGAGAAATCGTAGAGTTTGTGAGCAGAGTCAAACAAGTCAGGATACTTGTTTGTATACTCCAAAAGTGAAAGTACAGCATTTGAATGTACTCAGCAAGTGTACCCAAATGTTCATCTCCACCTAGAGCATTAGTTAACCATGACAGGGGGAGTACTTGTCTATGGATTCTGCAGCAAAGGTACATATATTGTGAAGATTGCATGCTGATCAAGATTGTGAAGATTGGTTGAATCTTATGAGGATATAATGTCAGATAACATGTTATGACATTAGGTTGTTGGTTGGCATTGGATGTTAGGACAATTAGGTCTAGCCATGTGAATCATGTGTGCACATGCTTCTGAGGAGAAGTTTGAAGACTGTGTCTAGATTTTCCAAATGTTATGATGTTATGATCAAGGAGTTCAGTGTGATCATTTCTGCGGATATTACAGAGAGAAGTTGATCAGCTTGGCAAGATGTGAGTTTTGGAGCATGAGAAGAAGGAATCATGTGAGTTCTGGTATTTGGATTATTTGAGGATTAAGCATTAAGTGAATGTGTTCAGCAGGTGTGTTGAACAGAGGGTGCGCTCTTGAAGACATGAAGATGAGTCTTATGTTTTCCATTCATTGAAGGTGTTCTTCTTGCAAATGAGCACTGGTTATCTTAGATAGGGGGAGTTGATCTTTTGTTGAAGAAGCTGTTTATCCAGATTGTAATGTCAGACAAGATGTCGTGACATTGTGTTACAGGTGAAGTTCATGGTGGACATGACAGTTTAGACCTGGTGTGTCAATGGAATGAACCAGAAGTTTAGACATGACAACTTACCCCAATGCTTGTCAATGTTTGGCCAAAAAGGGGGAGAGAAGTAGGTTTGTTCAGCTATTGTGAGATGTAGAATAAGTCTGTTCTGGTCTGAGTATGTTGGTTGGATGATTCAGAGTTTGCCTTTGGAATTTTGGAATTTTTTTTGTACTTGCTGCTATGTTCAGAGTTTGTCCAATTGTGGCTAAAAAGGGGGAGAGTTAGCCCATGTGTTGCCTAGTTTTGTTGGTATAGCCTTGAGGGGGAGTAATCGTGTTTGAACAGCTGGTATGATGGTTCTTGCTTTGAGGGGGAATTTGTTTTATGCTGAGTTACTAGTTGTTATAGCTGGTTGGTATTGCTGCAGGTTGTGCTGTGAATGTTAGTAAGTGTTTTCCGATGCAAGTCGTTCTGATGTAGGCTGAAATTATTTTAGCCAAAATTAGCCAAAGGGGGAGATTGTTAATTCTTGTAGTTGGCTAGAATTTTGGTAAAACAATGTTGATGTCGTGGTTGATGTTTCAACATGAGTTTTTAACAGCCTTGTTATGTTTAGTTAACATTCTGGTTATGTTAAGTTTTTAAGGGTTGCAGTTTTGTGCTGATGTCAAACCCGATGTCATGACATCAGATGACAGAACATCAGTTTGGTAAGTTTTAGGGCTGCGCGTGTGCAAGTTTGTTAAGGATAAGATCTGATTGAGAGATTGCAGGAGAATATCATGGAATAGATATATTCTGTTACAATCAAATGTGGAGCAGATCTTGTTAATATTTTTCAGGCTAAAAGATATGAAGATTTAATTGAAGATTTAATTGAAGATCTATTTAGTAGCAGAATCTTCTGCAGATTTGTAGCAGTTAATATGCTGAGATTTGAAGGCCCAAATCCAATTGGGATTATATTATAAATAGAATGCTTGTAACCTAAGAAAAGGCACGGGTCCAAGATGTAGATCATTAGGACTTTGTCTAAGTGAACCACTCGGGCTGTGAGATGGTCACTGTGTTATTACTCAGAAACCTGTAGGTAATGAGTATTGTATTGTTCTTGGAGGAAGCTTTGAAGCAACTCCAAGTTGTGTCATAGAAAAGTGTCTTCTATGAGTTTAGAGAGTTTTGGAAATCAGGTTGTTGATGCAGTGGCGGAGTTGTTGACTGCTAGACATCATTACGATGATTGGGAGTGAGATGGAGTCTCTTATCTAAGGAGGACTTAGATAGAAGGGTCATTGGGTAGTGATTGAATTAGGTAGATTGTCAACTGGTCTGTTGAGTCTGTAATTTGATACTACTAATAGTGGACTTCCTTCCTGGCTTGGTATGCCCCCAGATGTAGGTTGTTGAACCGAACTGGGTGAATAATCCCTGCGTGTGGTTTATGCATTACTGTTACTATTATTGCCTTGTTCATACATCAGATTGCGATGTTGTGACATTGCACGAGACATCACACATCTGTACCAGAATTTCAGTAGAGTTTTGAATGATGTGGAAACTAGGTATAGTGTGATAGAAAAATTATGCCTATGCTTGTATTTATCTTGTACAAAATTAAAGCAATATATAAATCCAGTTGATGTTTATGTTTTGTCTCATTTCGATGTTATTAAGCACATGTTATCTAAACCTATCTTGTATAGTCGAATCGGTAAATGGGCACTAGCATTGACTGAGTACTCTTTAACGTATAAGCCTCTGAAGGCGGTTAAAGGACAAGTGGTAGTAGAATTTATAGTCGACCACTCCATAAACGAAAGCATGTTGAATTATGTCGAATTGGAACCTTGGAAGTGATACTTCGATGGCTCCAGCCACAAGGATGGCACAGGTGTAGGTGTGCTAATTATTTCTCCGGATAAAATTCCAACAAAATTTAAGTACAGGGTCGAAGGACTTTGTTCCAACAACGAGGCTGAGTATGAAGCCTTAATAGCTGGACTTGAAATTTCGTTAGAATTGGGGGCAACTCGAGTCGAAATAATGGGAGACTCAGAGTTGGTCATAAGGCAAATTACAAAGGAGTACAAATGTGTTAAGGAGAATCATATCATGTACTTCGTAGTGGCCAACATTCTATTGAAGAAATTCGAAGTAGTAAGCATTCGACACATACCTCGACTGGAAAATCAAGTGGACAATGACTTGGCTTAGGTTGCTTATGGGTATAAGGTTTCGAAGGAAAATTTACAAGAGGCAATCGAAGCTAGAGGCAAAGTGGTATCTGTTGGATTATGCCCATCAGACCTAGAAGTGACAAAGCTTGGATATGCTGATGAAGAAAATTTTGAGATTTTTGCAATAGACAGCTTGACGGATAAAGACTGGAGGAAGCCTATAGTCGAGTACTTGCAAAACCCGACAGCATCCACAGAATGAAAGGTTAGGTATCAAGCCTTAAGTTATGTCCTTCTAGGCAATGAATTGTTTAAAAAGACCCCTGAGGGGATCTTACTTAAATGTCTTAGTGAAATAGAAGCATATTTGGCCCTTTTGACTGTCCATAGTGGGGCATGTGGGGCACATCAGGTAGGCCATAAGATGAAGTGGCTATTGTTTCGACAAGGCATGTATTGGCCTACGATGCTAAAAGACTGCATTGAATTCGCCAAGGGTTGCCAAGAATGTCAAGTTCATGCTGGCATACAGCATATCCCTGCAAGTGAGTTGCATTCCACAGTCAAACCATGGCCTTTTAGAGGTTGGGCTTTGGATCTGATTGGAGATATTCGACCGGCATCCTCAAAGAATCAGAGATACATTTTGGTAGGAATTGACTACTTTACGAAGTGGATCGAGGCGGTACCTTTACCAAATGTGGATCAAGAGGATGTGATCAAGTTCATTCAAAAATACATCATTTACAGGTTTGGAATCCCAGAAACGATCACAACAGATCAAGGATCAGTCTTTACGGGTCGAAAGATGCAGGAGTTTGCAAAAGAGATGGGTTTCAAACTCCTAACCTTCACACCTTATTATGCTCAGGCTAATGGTAAAGTCGAAGCAGCTAACAAAGTGGTGATCGGTCTAATCAAGAAACATGTGGGACAGAAGCCTAGAAATTGGCATAGGACATTGGACCAGATCCTCTGGGCATGCCGAACCTCTCCGAAGGAAGCAACCAACACTACTCCTTTTCGATTGAGTTTTGGTCACGATGCAGTGTTACCTGTTGAGATATATCTCCAGTCGGCTAGGATTCAGAGACATCATGAAATTCCCTTTGAGCTTTATTGGAATATGATGTTAGACGAACTGGTAGATCTGGACGAAGAAAGACCTAAAGCCTTAGAACTTTTGAAGAGACAAAAGAAAAGAGTGGAGAAGTCTTATAATAAGAAGGTTAGAATCAAGACCTTCTCACCTGGAGATTTAGTTTGGAGGGTAATCCTGCCCATGGATCGAAAGTTTAGAGCCTTGGGCAAATGGTCCCCAAAATGGGAGGGCCCGTTTCAAATTACGCAAGTATTTTCTAATGGAGCCTATGAAGTTGAAGAATTAAATGAGGATAAAAGAATCTTGAAAGTAAATGGCAAGTATTTGAAAAAATATAAACCATCACTTCAAGAAATTAAAATTGTTAAGGAGTAATTCGACATAACAAGGGCAAAGCCAATAATGGTATTTATGAATGCCAAAATGACTTAGTAGTCATTACATATAAATGCCTCAAAGGGCCATAGAGCATCAAATTAAAAAATTACAAAGAGAGTAACAAGCTAAAAGGGGAGATTCTCCTTCATCTTCAAGTACTTCGACTTCTGGAGGTCAAGACGTTTTTCACACAAGGCCTTGTCAGATTTTAGGTGTGCAACTTCCTTCTCCAATCGTTGAGCTTTTTCAGCAAAAGTTATGGCATTTTCAAGCTCTTTCGACAAGCCAGAGTCATCGAAGGCAGACAATTCAGCGTTACGCTTTTTGGCCTTTGAGATCTTGGCTCGAAGTTTCTTGATATTTCGCTCCCAGGAAGCAATACTTTCTTCATTGGAGGTGATTTCTTGCTTGTTCGTTTCTTTTGTTTCCTCCAATTCAGCTACCTTATTCTGAGAATCAATGGCAGCAGTCCAAACGGCAGCCTCACTTCCAGCTTTGGTTGAAATGGCCTTTTTGATTTGGGGAAGGCGTTTGAGGTCACCATGGACTTGGTCAATCATAGTGCCAAGCTCTAAGATGATGTTAGCAGATTCTGGAGAAATAGCGTGAATGTCAACTTGTTGGACGAGACTTTTCAAAGAGATATGAGTGACATCATCCATCTGTAAGAGTGTGAAAATGTCACCCTTAAAGATCTTGTTTTTGATCTTCAGAAGGATATTGTCCTCAGGTTTGCTTGAAGGCTGATCCCCAGAGGTAGTCGAAGCACTGGGAGTTTTATCAGATGAGCTTCCTCGACGCCCAAGAAGGATCTTTATGTATTGATGAGGGTTGCTAGTCTTCAAGGCATCCAGTTCCTCTTCAGAAAGTCCTGCTCTATACACAGTTGAGGCTGCCTTGCCTTCAGTCGCCGTAGTAGGTGTTGGGGTAGTAATGGCTTCGACATGGGTTGGCTCGTTGATAGGTTCTTTATCAGCCTTCTCCTCCTCACCTTTATTCTCCTCCTCTTCATCTTCGTCCATTTTGTCTTCATCTTCATTGTCATCATTATGACCATCAAGTTCAGATTGGTGCGTGGTCTCATCATCATCTTCTTCCATTTTATCATTGGACATTTTTATCATTTGCATTTGTAATTTCTTTATGTTAAATGCTACTTGTTTTTGAATTTTGTTGTTTTGAATGGTAATATTAATGATGTGATCGTGCATTTTCTGAATTAATCATGTCGCATTCGCTCATTTTTCTTTACTTATATATAAAAAAAATAAAAAATACCCAAAAAAACTAAAAAACAAAAAAAAAACAACAAGATTCTTCCATATACTTCTTGTCCACTCTCTTTATCAAACTTTTGTTTAGCAAAGATTGGAGGGAGGATGACGAAAACAAGGTACCCATAATTGCTGATGGTATGCTCTCGGATGGAATCCTGCCAAGGATGTACAGGCATTGTTTCAAATCCCCAAATACTGGAGAGACAAGGAGTTAATCCCTAGTAAACCACTTCGAGCTTAGAAGTAGCAGTTTCCTTCGGATATGAAAACCCTTGCACTCAACCTGGGGCAGGGTAGTGTTCAGTTAACCTGATTACGCACTCAGTTCACAAAAGCAAAATCCAAAAACATGATGGTTGTTCATCAATTACCAATGACTTGGTAGTCACAATCCTCTGACAAAAAAAAAACAAAAAAACAAAAGCCTGCTAAGTCGAACACCTCAAAAGGAGACTTAGGCAAAAATTAGGGCAATCCCGGTGGACTTGAAAAAAAACAAAATCAGTCCAGGCAAAATTTAGGGATTAAGACAAAAAAACAATACCAAGAGAGGCCTTCAAATCCTCAAGCGAAGCAAAATAAGATTCAGTGAGCACCATATCAAGAATTAAAAGGTCACTGACGTCCATAAAAAACAAAATAAGATGACTGCCATTTCAAGCGAATCTTGAACCTTGAATCATCACTCTTACACCGTCAACCCTTTTGGAAAACCAACATGTGCAGAATCAACTGGACTTAGGACTGGAGTTCATCACGAAGAAGGGGTGGGTACAAAACACACTTTGAGCCTTATATCCTTTGTTTCTATAACCGTGAACCAGACCAAGTTACAACCCTCAAAAGACCTAATTGAGGCGGGGTTTATTCTGAAAGCATACTACAGCAAGGTTGCGTGAACTGACTCCTACCAATTTGCCAATCACTTGTTTTGGTGTCATGTTCTTGCTATATCTTTGACACCAGCTAAATCAGCACCACGTTTGGACTAATGGTCCATCCGTCATACACTATCACATCATTCTAATAATGACTGATTTTCAAAACTTGCATGAACATCGCATTAAAATTACCATTTGTGAACGAACAATTTTGACTACAAGTCAGTGTTTGACATCAAGGAAATTCCAACACGGAGCAACCAAAAGGGGCTGGGTCATTCAACAATGTTGGTTGGACTTGACAACACCTCATAACCCTTTGGAACAGGGGCATTGATATCCAATGATTACGGAATCAGTCAGTTTAAAGCAATCATTCAAGAACGGGTTGATCAGAGTAAATCATCTCAAGAATCCACCAACCAGGGGCAGGCCACCCAGATGTTCTTTTAGGAAAACCCCTCCAATGTTCAATCAGCACAAGTTAAGTCGCTCCAACGCTCATTCTGGGGCAAGCTGCCTCAAGGGTACTTTGAAGCCAAATACTCCAAGAGCCAGTCAATTAAGGAAGAATCCTTTCATAGCTTAGAGTTCTGAGGCACGCCATCTCGAGTTCATCTCATGGTACATCTGCTTCTGAATTTTCCTTTCGAGGACAAATTCTTTCATGACTTGGAATTCTGGGGCAAGCCATCTCGAGTTCATCTCATGGTACATCCACTTCCAACTTCCTTTCAAAGACGAAGCCTTTCAAGATTTGGAATTCTGGGGCAAGCCATCTCGAGATCATCTCATGGTACAACTACTTCCAATTTCCTGTCAAGGAGAAATTCTTCATAGACCCAGACTGGGGCAAGACGAGCTGCACAGGGTCAGGTCTTCCCCATGCTTTCAATCTGCTTAAGCGAACACCGTCAAGTGACCTTTGAGTTCAAGACGAGTGTCAGGGAATCATGTTATCACCCCACAAAATAACCTGTTGCCTTCCTTCTGACAAGATACCTTGCTGCAAAGTAACCTATTCATCCATTATCCTCTACTGGGGCATCCTTGGAAGCTTTCAAATCATCGCATAAATCACTCATATGCATTAGTCGTGTCGCTTCACTCATTGAATAGACATGCGTATCATGTTATACCTCAAGACTGACCTTCCAACAAGATTTGACGTCTCAAAGCCTGGTTTTGCAAGACTTGACACCAAAGTCCAACTTAGTTTGGCACATATCCAAAAGTCCAATTTAGCTTGGCAATCCAAAAGTCCAATTTAGTTTGGCACCTACCAAAAGTCCAACTTAGCTTGGCAATCCAAAAGACCACACTCGTTGGCACCTCCAAATCTTTTAAAGGTCCAGTTCCCGCCTGGCAAATCATTAAAGGTCCAGTTCTCGACTGGAAAATCATTTAAGGTCTAGTTCTTGACTGGAAAATGTTTTAAGGTCCAGTTCTCGTCTGGCAAATGTTTTAAAGCCCAGTTCTCGTTTGGCAAACATTTTTAAGGCCCAGTTCCCGTCTGGAAAATCATTAAAAGGCCCAGTTCTCGTCTGGCAAACCATTTTAAAGTCCAGTTCTCGTCTGGCAATCCATTTTAAGGCCCAGTTCTCGTCTGGAAAACCAATTCAAGGCCCAGTTCTCGTCTGGCAAATACTCTTTTCACGCCAGTTCTCGTCTGGCAAACCAATTCAAGGCCCAGTTCTCGTCTGGCAAATACTCTTTTCACGCCAATTCTCGTCTAGTAATCTATCCTCCAATCCAGTTTTAGTCTGGAAGTTTAACCTAAAGTCCAATTCCATTTGGCAAAATAACCAAAGTCCAACTTCATTTGGCGCATAAAACCCAAAGTCCAATCTTTTATTGGCAACTACTCAAAAGTCCACACTCGTTGGCATCTTCAAATCTACCCTTCAAAGTCCAGTCTTCATTGGCAACCATTAAAAATCCATCGTCGTTGACATCCTCATAACACCAAAATAACCAAAGTCCAATTTCATTTGGCAATTACCGGATCCAATCCCTGGTGATACCCTCGACAAGGAAGCTTATCCCCAGCGCGCCCGATCATTTGCATCGTCATGTGCATAACATGCTAGCATTACATAATCATATCAAGCACTATCATATCATACGTGTATTAGATTCCATAGCAATTGCATCTTAGCATGTATATTAGTGCATTTTGCAATGCATGGCATTTCCTTCCCCAGCATAGCATAGCAGGATCCAGGATCAGTTCGTAAGCATCTTGGCCAGTCCTCCATCAAAGCCGGCAGTATTCTTCTAAAAAGATACCCCGCATGTGCACAAGGAAGTCCTATTCCCCAGCAAGTCATTCTTCAGCCAGGCAATTGATATTGACAATCCCCAGCAGTTGTTGCTATTCTTACTCCCCAAGCAGAGGATACCATAGAAAGTTTCTTGTGAGCTTTCCCCTGCAAAGCCAGCACATTTCCTCCGACAGGAATCTTGCTCAACTATTCCCCCAGCAAATTTACTTCAGAGATACTGCTTTGGTATTATCGAGGAACCTTAACGGATAAGGGACTGCTTCGACGACCCAGAGAATCCTCTGCCCCTTCAGAGATACTGCTTTGGTATCATTGGAGAGCCTTAGTGTATAAGGGACTGCTTCGACTACCCAAAGGATCTCAAGTTATTTTTGTTCAGATGGAACCTCGCTACCTCATTCTGTTAGCTCTTATACTTTACCTTTTGTCGGACAAATTTTGGGGTCTTCTTATATCTAATTGACTTCCACCCTAAAAATGAACGTCATACATCAGTTCTTTTTCTCGGGTTCAAGGCAATTAGATAGAGGCAAGAGTGTTATACCCCAAATTTGTCCTACCTGTGTATAAATGACCTCTGTACATCCTTTTTCTTCTAAACCACTTTTGAATCCAAATATCCGTTTTTGAACCACTTCCATATCCGTTGTGATTTCATCTCATTATCTAATATAAATATCCATTCATTTTATAAATATCCATTCATTTTGTTATTTACCATTTTTCAATTCGACTATCCATTTTCATTATCCATTTTACTAAATAGTCCAAATAACCATTTCAAAACCCATATCCATTTTTATTTTTATTTTTCTTTAAATTTTATCCAAATCTATCCATTTGTTCAATTCAAAAATCCAATTCCATTTTTAATCATTTCATTACAATATCCATTTTTATTATCTTTTAATTTTTTTCTCATCAAATAATCCTAATATCCAAACCCATTTTATTGTCATTTTTTCTTCCATAAATTACCAAAATTCTACAAATCAAAGGCCCATTTACATCACAATTAAAAAGAAGAGTTCAAGAGCCATTACAAAATAAAATTCCAAAATCCATTGTCACTAAAAAATAATACAAGAAGCCCAAGACATTACAAGCCCATTACTTTGCAAAATTGTAACAAAAGTCCATTACAATACAACACAAAAAATTTTGCTTTTCTGCTACCACTCCAGCCTGTCCTGCTGCACTTCTGCAGCCACCAACCAACATAGCAGCCTACGACGCGTTGCTTCATAGTTCACAGCCTGTGTAAAACATAGCAAAAAAAAACTCCACAACATAACCTGCACATAAAAAAGTAGCCTGACAACATTAACAATTGGAAAGAGGTCTCTTTACTTCATTTCAAAAATAAAAAATAGGTAACATAGAAGGATAAAGGGGGAGAAACGCAAACACAACGAAAAAGGTTCTCACTTTCAATCTTTGACCACAACTCAAAACCCACCTTGAAATCACCATGAGAACCACCTTTCTACATCCTTAACAACAGCTGCAAATCATGAACACAACACATTCCACCTTCCATTTCATACTCCTTCAACCCTTGCCATAAACCAACAACAACGACAAACTTCCAATACTTGCAGCGTTACCTTCCCCGCCGCCACTTTCAACACCAACTTGCCACAATGACAACCTCCCTCACTTGCTGCGAACAACGTCAGCAATCTTTCCCTTCCTTCTTCTCCAACACCATCAACCTTCATTATTTTTCTACAGAAAGTACTCTCATCAACAACCAACAAACTCGCACCCGCCTACTGTCATCATCTTAACAGAAACTGACCCGAGACCTACCTCCAAGAGGAAATCGCAACACCACAACCTCTTTCGCAGCTTTCACGCACAAACGCCTAGGATTTTCACTTCGAAATTCACCTGCAAAGAAAACGATAATTGTGATTCTACACCCTCCATCGACCTTTCAGCCCTTTTTCAACCTTTTAAACCTCAAACTCTCCATAACTGCAACTCACCACAAATGACTCTGCAACCCTGTTCTTCGTTCACTACCACCATTATCGACGGTCACTAAACACTCCATTTAGCACTCACACCAAAACTGTATCCTTCACCCTTTTCATAACCCCATCAACATAAACAAACACCGTCACCACTGCGCAAAAACAACAATGGCTGCTGCGACTTCTCGCCAAAACCATACGCGGATCTTTTATTTGTTCCACTATTTGAGTTACTCCGCCGCAAACAAAGCCTAAGCGACGACGTCTCTGTTCATCTCCAAGCTTCATATCTCTCTCTGTTGAGGATGAGTGAGAAGATCTAAATCCAAGCAGTTTTGAAAACAATAATACATCCTAGTTTATCGATTCATCAAACTACAGCAACGAATCACCAAATTATTGTGCACCACCTTCCACAACCTCACCATCTTCTCCAAAACAAACACCCAGTACCTCCTCCACAAAACCCATCGTTCCATTTTCAACCTCCAACAACACACCTTGTTTCCTCCGGAATCCAACCCAACAAATCACCGCAGAAATCCTCAATCGCCACCGTCACTTCCGGAGCCATCACCTTGCGTCGTCACCGACAACAACAACATCACGACAACCTTCGAGAGGTCGCTCCGTGAAAGAGAGAAATGAGACGATTGAAGCAGAGAGAAACCACAGAGATCCGCCGCGAGTAGGAGAAGCTCGTGAAAGGTTGAGGGCGAACGAGATAGGGCGACTGAGAGAACAAAGGTTCGTTTTTTATATATTTTATTTGCAGCAGGGAGAGCTTGTTGAGATAAATCACATTTCTGTGATGAAGAAGAATAGAACCAACCGTTTTTGCTGCTCATTTAGGGTTTTCATGTAACCCTCTTTTTAGCCGGGCCGGGTTCAGGATCCTCTGACCCGTTTTCATCATTATGAGGCGCCCCATGGGGGCTGTGAGTCTGAGATACGGGCTTCAGGCCCATTTCGTTTTTTACCATATTTTTTGTTGGGTATTTTGATATTTGAATTAGTTTCTTTGCTAAATTTTAGATTTAGTATTTAGATTTTATGTTTGTTAATTTCTTTCTTTAGACTATAATAGTTTATTTTAAATATTTAAAATTTATTTTTCCTATTCATGTTTTATTTAAGATTTAACTCTTTTAGGATTAATTATTATTTAGATTAATTAGTTAGATGTTTTCATTTAATTAAAAAAAGTATTTTCTTAAATGGTTGATTAATCCTTTTCAATTTTGATTTTTGGTTGTTTAGGTTTTGTTATTAATTATCACTTAGATTTTAATGGGTTTTTTTGTTTGTCGAATTGACTTCTAACTTTATGGATGTGTGACTTGACTTTATTTGATTGGTTATATATTGATTGTTCCCTTTACTCATATCTTGCGTTCATGCGGTAACAATGTTTCAATAACCTGTGTCGCCCACTTGCATATTCAAACCCTTAACCATTTCACACGCAAATTCAAATCTCGATCAACATCGGGCATTTTTCAAATCAAATTAATACATTTAATCATATTTAAACACTTTTCTTAAAAGAAGAAAAGGGAGTAGAATGGAATCTTCGATTCTTCTCCTCAATTGTTTGGGCCCGAGGAATCTTTCATAAGTTCAAGCAATTATCTTCTTTAAAAGATCCATAACACTATCACACATCAAATCATTTTTACAATAAATAAATTCAAATCCTCTTTTCTTAAACACTTGGATGAAAAAGAGAGAGAGTCGGTTCTTCGACTAGCTTTCCCGATTACTTGAACCCGAGGAATCTTTCTTAAGTTCAAGTAATTGTCATCTATTTAACATATTCTAACCATATTAAAACTCTTTCACAATTAAGGATGAAAAAGAGAGAGAGCCGGTTCTTCGACTCGCTTTCCTGATTACTTGGGCCCGAGGAATCTTTCTTAAGTTCAAGTAATCGTCACCCAATCAAAATACAAACACACTTAATCCACAACTCAAACGCCTTTCCCAAAGAACATTGTTTAAGTCATTCTTTCGCGCATATGAACTCGTGCTTCAGCCTCCCATGACGAGCCGACAAGCCAACGTTTAGCAGTTAGAATGCAACCTAAACTCTCGTTTGCCTAAAACACGTCCAAATCCAACTCTTTTTTTCAATCAAATCCCTAATACACTTAATCCTTATTCAAACAACTTTTTGCAAAAAGAACATTGTTTAGTCCATTCTTCCGCGCATGTGAACTAGTGCTTCAGCCTCCTTTGACGAGCAGACAAGCCAACGTTTAGCAGTTAGAATGCGAATTAAACACTCGTTCATTTAAAAAACACAAACTAGCCGTAGTCTCACGAACTACGAATGCTCTGACTTTCCCATTGCACGAGGGAATACGTAGGCCCAAGGATCTTAATCCTTGCCGAGCACACTAATAAAAAAACCACCCCATTTTCCCCCTTAAAAATAAATCCTTTTACCTTAGAAGAAAACAAACAAACCAAGCTAACTTATCTCCCGAATCGAATCAAGAGGTTCCCGTTGAGTACAACGGACGTAGAGGGTGCTAATACCTTCCCTTTGCGTAATCGATTCCCGAACCCGAATTTGGTTGCGATGACCTTTTCTTATCCCTTTAAAGGTTTTATCGATATTTTCCTATTCCTTCCTTGGAATGAATAAAATTCGGTGGCGACTCTGTTTCGAACAGTTTTTTCCGCGTCCATCGCGAGGATCGTATTTTTCGAGGTACGACAAAGAGCCACTCCAAAATCTGCAGATGGCAGTCGAGGAGTCTTTGGAGGAAATAGTGCGAAAATCACTTCATAGCATTTCTCAGGAGTAACATATGAAGGGAGTTTCAAACTCTCCATTTTCTTTAAAAATTTCTCCTTTAGCGTAACCGCAGCTTCGCAAACGGTTCGACTAATATCGTCTGGTCGATAAACAGTTTCAAAGTACTTCTGAAAGGTCTGAATCTCCTTAATATGAGCGGATTTACCTTTCTTGATCTTCTCCTGCACATCAACAAAAGCTTGGTCAATCAACTGAACGAAACTGGAGACATCAAGGAATTCTGCAGCATAATGTTTCGACCACCAGCCGTGGAATTCTTGGGTGCAGAGATGAGAAGGTTCAAAGTAGACGGGAGTCAGGAGTGATCGATGACCATGTCGCGCAAGGTGTGTTGAACTCTCTATGGCATCATAGATAGTGTTGGGGAGGATAACATGGACTTTCTTCTTATACAGACACTTGGGTAGAGTCTGGACTAAAACAAATTATCGAGAGACAAGATTTGGTTGATAGGCCATCAGAGAGGTTTGGCCCTTTAGCAAGTTGAGTCGATGAACAATAAGTCGAGGGATGAGAAATGCCTCCCAGACACACTGTGATTCTTCTTCATGTTTTTTGAACGAAGGAGGAAAGAGCCTGGTAAACCATTCAGGGCCATATTTTCGTTCAACAAAGGGCGCCATCCTTGGTGTGAACTCGTAGCGCTTAGCAAACATTTTGACGAAGCCAGAGAAGGATGTCCTGAGTGACTGCCCTTATTAGTTTGGGGTCAGTTGCACCAGTCGAACCCATTCGACTCGTCTCTCCTTAATCTCCACAGCTTCTTCGTCCACAGACCCTTTGTTGGGGACGATGGCTTCAAAAGTGGCATTAAGCCAAAGTTGAAGCAACCAAAAGGGTCCTGACAGCAGGAGGTTCCCGTTGCTCTCTTGGTCTTTCAGACGAATAGCACCTTCGCTCAAAGACTCGTACAGACTGGCCAATATCATTTCACTTAGGCAAATGCCTCGACTAAGGTGTAGTTGATTGGCTAGAGTCAGATATTTCCTTGCCACCTGGAAGGATTTGGTACAGAATACGCAGTGAGAAAGCCACATAGCCAGGAATGCTATATGCTCTTTGTCCTCGACGGTGTCAGTTTGCTTGTCGTGATAGTGGTTCATGAAATGAGTATAAGTGTGTTTGGTGGTGGCGAACCCTATGGTGTCTAGAGCATTTATTTCAGGGTCGTAAACTAACCCATGAGGCTTTAGCCCTGTGATAGCGGCAATGTCAAACAGAGTGGGCGTCATCATCCCACAAGGGAGATGGAAGGTATAGTGGGTATTATCCCAAAAATACAAAGATGATGCCAGTAACGTCAGACAGTAAGCGGGTCCAGTCTTCGACATCATAATTAAGTCGTAGATTCCTAAGTTCTTCCAAGTTTCTGCTTTCACTTTCTCTAACTTGGTTAACCAGTTCAAATAGAGGTCATAATCCTTAAAATACGGGGTAGCCCTAAACAGCCTAGACCCATCATTCAGATACTTCAAATCCAGGTTCTTTAGGGCTACATTATCATGGGGTTCAGATGTTACCCTGGTTTAGTCTTTCTGCCCTAGAGGTTTGGTTTTACGATATGATGGAAAGAAGTCACTAATGGCTGTATAATCTATATCTAAAGAAGATAAGGGACCAGATAAAGCTAATGGTTTCCCAGAAACAGTGATAGGAATCAGTACTTGGGATTCGTAGATGTGTCTTTTCTCCTCCTTGAGAGGCTCAGGGATGAATTGCTAATTCTTTACCACCTTGGGTCCATTTAATGTAGTGAGTGGAGGGAGTAGTGTTACACCCTTTTGTCCTTTGAACTTATGGTTTTTCTTTGGGTCTTGAGTAGTAGCAGTTGAAGAAGCCATTGGTGAAAAAAATTGAAGAAAGGAGTTTGTTGAAGGTGAAGGGTTGAACGTTTTGGAAGAGAGGAAAAGGTGCGTAGTGGATACTTGGGAGTGAACAAAAAAATAAAAGTAGTTTCTGAAGAAACTATTTATAAAGTGCTTTGGAAACACTAAAGGGCTCACTAATCATCATTAAGGAGCTAAGGCTAGTGGGACACGTGTCCTCCCAGGAGCCAAAGTAGGGGCGGTGGCAGGTGCCACCTATGTCCACGATCTCCTAGACTATAGGAGAGGTTATGGTGATTTGCGGCTTGATGTGATTTCCGAGGGGACGTTTCAGTCATAATCATAATTGGCTGTGATGTCATAAATTTGATTGAAAAGAAACTGAATAGTTTCTTGGAACGTGGGTTAATCAGTTTTTGTTTGGACCCCTATGCATGGTCGAAAGATGGCGTCGAATGGACACTATAAAAAAATGCCCTTTTCTGCAATACTGTCGAAAAAGACATTTTTGGGGGGAAATTTGTTAGCTCATAAATTCGACGCCCATATGAAGTTGGAAGTGTTGATGGGAATGTTAAGCTCTTGAAGAGGTTTCGAGAAGCTTCCGACAGGATCTGTCTGATAGGTTTAAGTCGAATGTGCTCGTAAGAGGAAAAGATGTCTTTTTGGGACTTAGAAAATATTTCTAAGAGTTGAAGAGGGCACCTTCGACCGAGAATGCTGATGATGTCCGACGCTGGGAATTCAAATTCAAATAAAGGAGGGAGTAGTTACTTTGGTTCGCACTTGAAGAAGGACAGGTGGCGTACATCCAAGTGATGGAAGCATGCAATGCGACACTTGTCATTCGTTTATTATTTCCGGCAGTTTATAACAGTTAGTTTTAGGTATTATAAATAAGGGTTCTAGCAATAGGATTCGGCGTGCTGTGTTCACTTTGTACAAGTAACTCCAAATTCACTCAAAGTATCCGCGTGTTGAGAAAAGAGTCTTGTGAGAATGTACGTGATGTAAACACCATTTATCTTTCAATGCAATTTACTTCAACCTTTCTTTAAGCTTTTATCTCCTATTTAACGCAAGTTATATTTCTGCACTTTCTATAGTTTTTAACCTTTACTGCACGCCTTCGACTTTTTCTTTTTTACCTTTTTCAGTCTTTTAACTTAACATTTTAAAAACATTGTCTAGATTGTGCTTTCAACCAACTTTCTTTATGAGTTCTGTCGAAGTACTTATTTCCTTAGAATGCGCGTTAGATCAATTGTTAGCACATGTCCTAGGATCAATCTGATCGATCCTGTGAGTCACCAAAGTTAGATTTGGAAGATCAGCGGTTGTTTACCAATTTTCACGGCAAACAACCAGCTCACCTTCTTCATCAACCATATCATCTGATGTAATCACACATTCTTGCAACCTTACAAGAAAGTGTCTTGTTTGCCGAGGTCTGCTTGGGCCTGCTTCATCTCTGACTTGTTCCTGTCGAAGTTCTCTTTCGACTTCAGTGGCTGGTTCTTCACAAGAGATTCTTACCGAATCCTTCTTGACATTCTCAGTCTAATCCCATTCTTTAAGCTCATCTATGATCACGTCCCTGCTGATCACTACTTGCTTATTCACTGGGTCGAACAACTTGTAACCTTCAGTCGAATGATATCCTATCAAGATCATCTGATTCGAATTGTCATCAAGCTTCCTTCTCAACTGATCTGGAACATGTCTATGTATTATAGATATAAACACCTTCAAGTGACTGAGGCTAGGCTTGACACCAGACCAACATTCTTCTGGTGTGGTTCCTTCAAGCTTTTTCGTCGGACATCTATTTAATATGTATGTTGCTGTCGAAACCGCTTCTCCCTATAATTCTTTGGGTAGATGTTTTCCATTCAACATACTTCTCACCATGTTCATGATGGTTTTGTTCTTTCTTTTTGAAATTCCATTTTGCTGTGGAGCGTAGGGTGGCACCACCTCAATCACAATCCCTTCTTATTCACATAATGCATAGAACTCTTTGGACACATACTCTCCACCCTCATCAGTCCTCAGAATTTCCAGCTTTCGGCTATTCTCTCTTTCGACCATAGATTTGAATCAGGAAAATACCTCGATCACATCACTTTTCTTCTTGATGAGGTAAGTCCACAACTTTCGACTGTAATCATCTATGAACGTGACAAAGTATATGTTGTCTGCAATCGAATCCACCTAGATTGGACCACATACATCAGGGTATATGACTTCCAGAATTGCCTTCGACTTTCTTCCTGCATCCTTGCTGAAGTTATTCTTATGTTGTTTCGATTGAACACACTTTTCACAAACTTCACTTGGAATGTCAATTTCAGGTAATCCTGGAGCCATATTTCTTTTCTTTATCTCTCTGATGTCGTCGAAGTTGAGATGGTCTAGTCTAAAATGCCATAACCACTCATCTCTACTGGCTGCAGTTGCTAGGAACTTGTGCTCCATCACATTGAGTTCAATCTTGAAGGTCCTATTCTGAGACATTGGAGCCTTCAAGATCAACCTACCACCTGTGCCGAGAACTCTCATTATCTTGCCTTCGACAACTACCTTGTAGTTCTTTTCGACTAGCTGCCCTATACTGAGCAAATTACTCTTCATGCCTGGTACGTACAACATATTGGAAATTGTTAACCTCTTGCCATCTTTCCTCATAATCAAAACATCACCAATACCTTCAGCTGCTAGAGTATTGTCATTTGTAAATTTCACCATGTTCTTCGACGAGGGCTTCATGTTGACAAACCAATATTTTCTTCCAGTCATGTGTGATGAGCATCCCGAGTCCAAGAACCACTGATCCTGTAATCTCTCTTTGTCTCTTGTTGTGACCATCAACAACATATCTTCTTCTTCATGTTTCGCCAACTTTGCATCAGTTTCTTGATTCTTCTTCTTTTCTGGACAATCACTAAAATAATGACCATACTTCTGACAATTGAAACATTGAATGGGACTTTTGTCAGGTTTTCGACCACCACCTCTTCCTCTACCTACAACGCCACCTCTTTGGTTGCCTTGTTTCTAGGGTTTTCTCTTATTCGACCAGTTTCCTTCATGCTGATTTCGACTAGTCGTATTAGTGTAGCCTCTGCTACCTTTGTTGTCATTCCAGCTTCCTTTGCCTTTCCTTTCTTTTTATTACTGCGCCTGCAAAGCCATATCACTCTTCGACTTTTCTGCAGCTCTTTCATCCATCCTTTGTTCATGAGACTCAAGCGTCCTTTGAAGCTCTTCCTTCGTCAATACTGACAAGTCTTTCGACTCTTTTATGGCTACTACCATGAGGTCGAAAGGTAGTTCACAAATCGTGGCCTATTTGCATACTAAAGACTACGGGTTTTTGTATTTGTGGGCGAAAGTTCAAAAACCGTAGTCTATTGGAAAAGGCAACGATGTCTTATTCCACGTCTGGATAACCGTAGTTTAAAGTCTTAGACTACGGTTTTTATAGGTTTGGCCACGGTTTTTGAGTGTTGCCTAAACTCATTTTTGTTGTAGTGAACCAATGACCTCAAGATCTTTGACACAAATGATCTTGATGTCAACACTTCTCCACATACCTTGATTTGATTCACCAACTTTGTAACTCTGGTGAAAAAATCTGTTATACTTTCATTGTCTTCCATCTGAAGCAATTCATAAGTCCTTTTGTGAGTTTGTAACCTTACCTCTTTCACCTCTCTGTGCCTCCAAACGATTTTTCAAGAATCTTTCAAGCTTCTTTTGTTGATTCTACATCACTAACATTTTCAAAGTTATCTGGATCAACACATTGATGGATTATAAAGAGAGCTTTATAATCTTTCTTCTTCAACTCTTTATATGCCGCTTTCTCCTGATCTGTCGCAGTTTCTGCAAGCTGTGATAATCCCTCCTTCACAAGATCCCAAAGATCTTGGTAACAAAAAACCACCTTATTCTGCTTGCACCAATTCTCATAATTATCTTTCTTGAGAATTGGAAGATTTGCGAGAAAGTGACCGTTTGGGTGATTCATCGCCATCACAGTTGTTCTTCCCTTGAATTCAAAATCGGAGCTCAAGATTGTTATGTAATGACAATGAACAAAAATAAAAACACGTTTAAAGAAGATGAGTATGAGCTGCAGAGTAACTCTCTGCCCATATCTGTGAAATTTTATTATCACTCTGCAACTGTAAAACCGTGATTATCAAATTTGATGATTACAATGAAAAGGGTTCCTTCCTATTTATAGATTTAAGTTAACTTGCATATCAAGCTAAAGCCCAAAAATATCTAGTCTAATCTTTTTAAATTAAATCTGATCTTTCTAAATCAAAATTAATCTTTCTAAAACAATAAATTACATATTTAACATCTTATACTTGAAACATTGTTTGTCGTCTAACATCATTTTTAAATGGAAAATATTGAGATCAAACGTTTTTCAAAAAAACTAAATACATATTTGGAAATTTAAAATTTAACAGTCGCCAACCTAGGAACTAAGTTAAACTTTTTAAGGTTCGTTTAAGATACATGTTCTCATAAACAGGCTTTCCACCAGATTCCTTAATGAGTAAGTCTCTCCGCAGGCTTGATCATAAATCTTCTACCTTTTCTCTTAAGAATACAATCACAAATTTACTAGCCATTTTATTTATAGAAAAAGACCAAAAATTTTATTCATTGTAATATTTACTTGAGCATTTTTCTTCTTCTTTTTTTATTCTTTTGTTTTAAAATCCGGCCAAATTTTGGAAAGAGTAATCCTATAAAGGTTACCTTACTTACTTCGTTTGAATTTCCTTTTTATTCTAGACATTATTTTCTTTTTATTCTAGACATTAGGGATCAACCGACTTTTATGTAAAATAATTATGTGAGAGTTATCGTTTTTAATAAATTTAAATGCCTTTCGATGTCTTCATTCATTTAATTTTTTCATTTTTAATAGCTCAAGTGACATATTTAAAATCAAAATAAGGTTTAAAGAAAAATTAGCTTTTTGTAATGCCAATTATTCCGTTCATATTTTAAAATCAAATTAGTGTGTATGTCATATATCATGTTCTAGTAAAATAGAGTCTAAAGAATAGGGGTAAAAAAATTATTCTTTTTGCAAATTCTTGTATTTATTAGTGTACAAGAAGGAAGAAGATGAAGATGGTGAAGATGAAGAGAGAAAAGAGAAAAAAAATGTAACTAGTTTATTTCACCGAAATCGCAAATTCTCATACAACAAATTCTTGCTTACAAATGAAGCTAAGTTATTTTTATATACTAACAAAACTAAAATTAATGAAACTCAAATTCATCCTAAATGCAACTTAAATGAAAATGAATTATATCTAACACCATTCCTTAATTTTGAAGGTGCGAAAAACACAAGAAAGGAGGAATTTGAATTGAGTTTTAAAAATAAAATCTTTTTACCAACTCAAAAACTCAACACAATCAAAAGATCAAAGTGAGAAAGACACAAGAATTTTTATCCCGGTTCGCTTGAAATCAAAGCTACTCCAGTCCACCCGTCAAAGTGATTTCTATTTATACAAAAGGACTTAATCCACTATAATCAACTGATTACAAATGCATGAACAACTACTGCCGGTGACTAACAAACCACAATGACGAACTGTCAAAATCTTCTCAAGGATTCTGACCTAAGTGGTCCCTTAAGGAAATACAAAGAAACAAGTTTGAATAAAAATTTTGTGTAACAAGTTGCTTTTACACAAGCAGATTTTACACATATAAAATACAAATACTTAAAGAAAAATATGCAAAAGTTGATAGCTTTTCACGTAGAAACACTTTTGTAAAAGTGGAGTTTTTCTTTGTCCTTTGTATATAGCATGAAAAAGGAAACTTTGGAGGGATATCTGGAATATGCAAAATGCATCTATCCACTAACGAATCAGTGACAGATGTAAAGAATAGTACAACCATGCGCTCACATTTTTAGGTTAGTAGAAGAAATAATTTCGATTATAATCATGTACTATTTGATCAGATAATACAACCTATTGAAAGTGATTTGTATGATTATGATATCATAGGAGACAATCGTTGTAAGAGAAACAATGAAGTCGAGCGCATTGATAAAACTTAGCGGATAACAAAATATAAATGTACGGTCATTCAATACAATTGAAATTTTATTATAAAAATTATGAAATTATTTATTATTGTTTTATTGATGAATTTATAGTTTGTAAGATGAATATATCCAAATCAATTTATTAATAGTTAATCTATTTTACTCATTAATCGTATGAAAATATTTACATTGTATTTAAAAATATATATATGATAAGGATTTCATATTCGTTAAGATCATGATCTTCAATGCTTCATATTCATTCCAAGCCCCAACATTGTCTCTATTAGCTAACATACCAGAAAACATTTTGATTATCTTTTATGTTTCTAATTGATCAAAACACTGTTTGTACTGTGTTAGAATTTCTTCTGCCTTTCTATCTATTGCAGGACTTCCATAATCTTCGGTCGTTTATTGGATCACAACCACTTGCATAAAGTGTCTTTCTACTTCCTAACACTCTTGAAGGTAGCCTGCTTAAAAGAATGCAGCCTCTCAAACTTGATTCCTCAATGGACTTTGCTCCATTTTTTTCTGAACCATTTGTCAGAATGTTGATACCAACTTCTCAATAGATTCCCCAATTTTGATACAAACTATGATTTCGAGTAAATAAGGTAAACAATATTTGTTATCAGTTCCGTTAACTGAGCTCAGTTGATAGCTGTGTAATAATATCAGAAATAAAAACGTGAGTTCGAATCCACGGCATCACACTTATTCATCTTTAATATGGTAAACTTCAACTATGGCTAACCACTGTCTCGGGAATACATAAAATTTTCTTTAAAAAAGTTGATTATTTCTGTTTTCAGTGTATTAAATACACATATATTTAAAAAAAACATATTTTTTTTTTCTCTTGAACTATTTATCGTAAAAAATAAATTCTTTATCAACACTTTTTAAATAATTTATTAAGAATCTTAAATATTTTTAAAAGAATATTCTTTATCAACATTTTTTAAATAATATAATTATAATATTTTTTATACAATAGTGTAAATATTAGTTAAGGATAATCTGTCAAAAAAATTAATAATCAACGTCATTTGCGAGAGGTTACCCCTCACATATAGGAAGTCGTACACTACGATGCCAGAGACTAAATCCTTGGCAAATTATTGACACGTTGTGTCATATAGCCTATGCCTACGCTTGCGTGTCTGAGACATAACATTTAGGGATAAGAGTTTACGAGAGATTAAGCCTTTGACTAAATAGCGACGTAGCAGATCCTTCGCTAATTAAGTTCGACTCCCTATTTTACAAGATGAGTTGGCCTCTTGCATATATTTGCTTTGTGAGGATTTTTGTATTTGTGAAAGATTTAATTCCAGGCCAAACATTCTTTTTCTTATAACGTTTGTAATATAAATATAAAGTAATGTTTTTTAATAAGCAAATTGATTAAAAGGGAGCACAAATCGTGTTCAAATATATTACAATTACAAAAGTATTGGAATTTGAAACCGTCTATAGAATTTCTCCATTTACTATAAAAAATAAATAAAACTGATTTACTCGTTAAACCTATTACAATACAATTTTACGAAAGTGCTCTATTAACCATTAAATTTATATATATCTTAGTAAAAAAATTTATTACTTCATTAACCAAGAAAATATAAGATAGATTAACTAGAATAATGAAAGTGGCTAATGAGATAGAGTTAAAATAAATTATTAATAATATTTTTTAAGTTAAAAAATATAGCATAAATGAAAATGAAAGAAAAATACAAAAGAAAGATTGGAGTATGAACCATCAACCAAAATTTAATTAAAAAAATCAAAAATCAAAATTAGGGAAACCAAGTCTAACAGCAAAGAGTCAAACGGAGGAGTTTCAGACATATTGACTCAAGGTGGGACATTTTTCCGGCGGGATTGAGGAAGAAGGTAGAAAGGGAGGTTAGTCATCTATCCATCTTCTTTTCTGAAATACCAGACAAAATAAAAACTCGTGACATCTTTGAGCTTTTCGGATGTGTCGGGGAGGTAATAGAGGTGGTTATACCCGCCAAGAGAAACAAGTTGGGGAAACGATTCGGCTTTGCGAGATTCAAAGAAGCTGATGATTTGAGGTTATTGGCTGTGAAACTAGATAACATCATAATAGACGGCAAGAAGATTCACGCTAATCCTCCTCGTTTCCAACGCCAAGGTGATTATGAGAAAAAGAGGAACAGAGTGGAAGCACCTAGGCCGTCGAAGGGACACTCTTCTGTAAACGCAGCAAGGTGGTTTCAGAAGAAGGACAGATGACAGGTTCAAGATCTTTTGCTCAGGTGGTCAAGAACGATTCCGTTAACAATGTTGAAGATTCCCCAAGTCATCAGGTTTTGAACTACTCATCCAAAGCAGACGACTTGGCTAGGTTAAAGTTATCGTATGTTGGGGTAGTTTCCAATTCAGGGATGGCTTACAACATACAGACTTGCTTTGAAACTGAAGGTTATTTTGATATCAAGGTTACTCCATTGGGTGCCAATCTATGTTTGTTGGAAGAAAGGGAGGAAGAACCAATTCAGGACTTGATAAAGGAAGGAAGATCTTGGTGGACTCAATGGTTTTCTAAGATTAGGAAATGTAAGGCAACAGATATTGACAAAGAGAGAGTAACTTGGGTCAGGATGCATGGAGTGCCCTGTCATGCATGGAACTTGGATTTCTTTGAAATGGTGGCGAACATAGTAGGTACTTATGTCTGCTCTGACAAAAACACCTTGAAGGGATCGTTTAAAGACATTGCAAGAGTGATGATCCGAACCTCTTGTGATAGTGTTATTGTCAAGAATGTGTTTGTGAAGGTTGACGGTGTTGGTTTCAACATTAAGTTATCTGAGGATTCGTATGGGCCTCAGCGCATTTTGCTGAACCCAAAGTCCATATGTTCTTCAGGTTATTCATCTTCTGCTTCAGATTATGAAAAGATTTGTAACAACTCCGATGAAGGCTTAAATGAAGACAATGCGGTCGACGTTTCCTCTGAAGATGAAAAATCCAGATTAGTGTTTAATGAGCAATTACCCAGTCCTATCGTTGTACCTTCGGACAAAGGGGATATCAGAGGTGCATTTAATGGAGGTGGGACCACTACTGTTCTCGGTTTAGATGTCGACAAGATAGGCGGGAGTTTTGATGCAGCAGTAGGTATAGCAAAGGAAGCTTGTATATTACAAAATACAGCTTTTAGTGACAGCCCCAAGGATAAAGTTTAATTTTCTGGTTCATCTGGGACCAGAATTATTTGCTCTCTAGTAAATAATTCATTGGGAAAAAGTAAAAGTAAAAGAACGGAGGGTAAAAAGTCTGTTACAGTGAAAAAGAAAATGAGAAGTATTTATGAAGTTGGGGGAAACCTTTCAACTAAAAAAAGGAGAATTAAATAGAGGACTTTGTTATCTGCTACATCCATTTTTCATCTAACTCAGGGTTTGATCGGCCTTCAACACCCACTTTAAAAGCCTTTTCAAATTTTGGATCTTCATTGGCGTATTCAGAAGGTATTGAAGGTTTCTCTGCAGGAGCGGTAATTTGTTGTGACTCGATAGCGGAGTCAGATATGGTGCATTGCAACAATAGATCCTGGGTAAATATAGAACCCAATGTTGGTAACAAGATTTGGAAGGCAATCTTCAAGCTGGGAATTGTTTCAAAGGGAACAGACAAAGACTATAAAAGAAAAATTGATGAATTGGAAAAAAGAGACCTCATGAGAAAGCAGAGCCAGAAGGAGAAATCCAACGGGGGAAAATGATAATTGGATCGATGAATATAAAAGGGGGGGGGGGGGGGGTGCAGCAAGATCAAGAGGAAAAGAGTTAGTAAGATTATAACTCAAGGTAGGGCGGACGTTTTCTTAATCCAAGAATCAAAATTGGCTGAGGTGGATGAAGCGGTTGTGAGGAGTTTTTGGAATAACGAAAAGGTGGGATGGTCTTTCGCTAAGTCTAACGGTCAGTCAGGGGGTTTAATAACGATATAGAAAGAAGGAATCTTTGAGACCATTGCAAGTTTCAAAGGGGATGGTTATCTGGGTGTGAAGTTAAGTTGGAAGGGCATATTCGTATACATTGTCAACATATACTCTCCCTGTAATTTGTCTCAGCGAAGGGGCCTTTGGAAGGAATTGTTTGCTTTGAAAACCAAGTTCTCTGATGGGGAATGGTGTATGGGAGGGGATTTCAATTATGTTGCGCACTTGTACGAACGTAAGGGTAAGGAAAGTGGTAACAGATTCTCAGAAATGAGAGGTTTTTCTAACTTCATCTCTGAATCTCATTTGATAGATCTGCCTTATAAAGGGAATAACTTCAGTTGGTTTAGTGGCAATGGTAACTCCATGAGTCGTATTGACCATTTTCTTTTATCCAATAACTTAATTAATAGCTGAGGTGTTGTGGGCCAATCTATTGGGGAAAGAGACATATCAGACCATTGCAAGATATGGTTGGTGATTAACAAATCGGATTGGGGACCAAAACCGTTTAGGGTAAACAACAGTTGGTTCGAAGACAAAATCTTCCTGCCGTTTGTTGAGCTTGAGTGGAATAACATCAAGGTGGAAGGTAGGAGTGACTTCTTGTTGAAGGAAAAGTTAAGGTTGCTTAAACCCAGCTTGCATTGGTGGAATGCGGAAATGTTTGGGAAGATTGATTTGGAGATAGAGGAAGGGACTAGAAAGATCAATGATGCAGATGGGCTTCTTTACGATTGCGATGAATAATTGGTGGAGGATATTGTTAGAAGTAGAAGTGAGGCGACATCTAGGTTTTGGAAGAATCTCAAGACTAAAGAAAATATGCTGCTCCAAAAGTCGAGATTAAAATGGAACAGTGATGGCGATTCCAACTCTAAGTTTTTCCACAATATTTTGAAAGACAGGCGGCGCAGAAATTATATTGGCTCTCTGTCAACTCTAACCGGTAAAGCTGAAGAAGTGGCTGAAGATAAGGAAGAAGTTTTCAGATTCTTTTCTCAAGCATTCACGAAACATGATCACATTAGGCCTACTCCTGATGGCATTACTTTTGACACTCTATCTACTGCTGAAAGCCTTTATCTTGAAGCTGTTTTCACTGCTAGTGAAATCAAGGAGGCGTTTTGGAGGTGCGAAGGATCGAAGAGCCCAGGGCCAGACGGGTATAATTTTTTCTTCATTAGGAAATGTTGGAGTATTTTTAAAGAAGATATCTGTAGCTTTAGACACTTCCATAGCAAGGCCCTTCTTCCCAAGGCCTTTTGTTCTTCTTTTCTCTCTTTAATTCTGAAGAAGGATAATCCTTCGGGATTAGAGGAGTATCGCCCTATTTGTTTAGTTGGATGCATTTATAAAGCATTTGCGAAACTTTTAGCGACAAGGCTGAAGAGGGTTCTTGGATCCATTATTTCTCCTTGCCAAACCGCTTTCGTTCCGGGGAGATATTTGCTAGAAGGAGTTATAGTGGCCAATGAGGTTTTGGATTACGCAAAGAAGGAGAAGAGAGAATGTCTGATTTTTAAGGTTGATTTCGAAAAAGCCTACGACAACGTATCTTGGAATTTCCTTAAGCATATGATGAGAAGGATGGGATTCGGAGAGCGTTGGATGAAGTGGATGGATTCAACTGTTTTCTCGAGCTATATGTCAGTACTTGTTAACGGTAGTCCGACCAAGGAGTTTAAAGTTGGGAGGGGTCTTTGGCAGGGAGACCCGTTATCCCTTTTTTTATTCGTTATCGTGATGGAAGTGCTTGCTAGATTAGTTAGACGTTCTATGTTGAATACAGGCTTCACTAGTTTTTCAATTAAGGAAGGATGTGTGGTGGACATATTACAATTCGCCGACGATACTCTTTTGATACGCGACGGCAGTTGGAATCACTTATGGGCGCTCAAAACTGTTCTGAGAGGTTTCGAAATGGTATCGGGGCTGGGTGTTAATTTCC
This sequence comes from Lathyrus tuberosus, assembly GCA_022829125.1. Lineage (NCBI taxonomy): Eukaryota > Viridiplantae > Streptophyta > Magnoliopsida > Fabales > Fabaceae > Lathyrus > Lathyrus tuberosus. The sequence goes on from JALAZF010000358.1 coordinate 4,278,852, forward strand.
TGAAGAGCAAGTTAATAGGAGTTAACATTAATAATCATTTCATGGATGTGGCTGCAAATTTTATCTCATTCAAAATAGAAGGCGGAAACTTCAACTTCCTTGGCATTCCGTTATGATTGAATCTGAGACATATTTCGTCTTGGAATTTTCTTCTGCGGAAAATGGAAGCCATGTTATCTAAATGGAAGGGAAAGATATTGAGCCTAGGAGAAAGAATACAAGGTTCTGTCGCAGTGAAAATTGGATACCATAGTTATTTGTTAACTAGGATCGCATTTTTAATGTCACCACCGGTCTTTGATTTTATCCAAAGGAAGGGAGAAAAACCGAATTCCCACAATGCAATGCAAATGCACTAAGATTCTAAGTTCGGGGGTTGGTTATACCTAGGGAAGGTGTTAGCATCCTAGATATCTGTAGTACTCTACAGGAACCTCTTGATTTATTTTGTTATTTGTTATCTGTTTTGCTAAAGGTTTAAGGGTAGGTGATTTATTATTTTTATTCCTAAGTGTGCTCGACAAGATATCACATCTTGTGCCTACATATCCTGTCAGGAGGGAATCAGAGCACTTGTAATTCCTTATTAAGGGTACTAAAGGGTTTTAAAGGTCTAGGAGAGAAGATGAGTCATCATCTTAAGAAAACCACCACAGTTTTTGAAAATATTTGTATTTTGTGGGGTATGGGATTGTATGTCCCTTTCTTTGAGATGATTAACATCTAATTCTCTTGTGTGGAGAATTAGGTGGGCTAAAGTTTGATTTAAAAATCAAAATTAAGGGGGGACTAACCTAAGAAATCTATCTTAAGTTGTCTAAATGACTTATCTTAAGGTGTCGATTATGATGCAAATGATTATGCACCATGCACAATAACATAATTATCATGCATGGGATTTTCCCTTGGATATTAATGCGATTAAATTATTATTATTTAGGCGAGGGTGCTAGCAAAGTGATGCTAGACTTGTGTCTTGTGATCGGTAGGTCGAATGCGATGCCCTAAGGCGATCGACTTACATGGGTAGAAAATGGGCTCGATGTTGGATCGAGGATTTTTTTTAAGTTTGAAAAGGTTTAGACATAATAATAACAAGCATACATCAAGATAGGCAATAGCAAGGAATATTATCAATCACAAACAAGGTGAAAAAGAGCACATGTATACACTCGCGTGAGGGATTCTAACGGGGAGCGGTTTATTGAGGAAAGAGTATTTTAATAAAAGGTCTATTTTATTTTTAGAGATATTTTGTTGAAGGTCATTATTAATTTGGAAAAAAGTTAAAGGTTTTTATTATTAAGAAAAGGGTTTTAATTTTAATAGTTTTAGTAGAAAGGGTTTTTTTTTTTTTAAAGGGTTTACTAATTAAGAAAAAGTTTTAGTAAATTTTTAATTAATAAATTTTTTAGGTTATATTTTGTTAATAGAAGTGATAAGAAAAAAAGTTATATTTTTTTTTTACTATATAAAATAATAAAAGGATTATATTTTCTGATAAAAGAGTTTTAATATGTTAAAAAAGTTATTTTTTTTTTGTTAAAAGCTCTATATTTATATTTTTAGTCATGTTTAAAAAAAATTTTAATTATTTTATAAGAGATGAATTTATTATTTTTAAAAGATGTTAAATTAATAAAAAAAGGTTATTTAATTAAAACGGAGGGATTAAGTGTTTGCGAAAGAAGAAAGGTTCATGGCGGAACCTCAACTTCCAACCGTGTGATGTGTGTGTAGTGTGATCAAACGGATAAAATGGTGCGAGTGCACGGTGGTGGTGGGGAGTGTGTGTACGCGTGTGATTATACAATATCCTCAGAAGAAAAAAAACTCAAGCGAGATCTCACTCCCTCCGTCTTCTCTCATTCAGACTCTTTTTTCTTCTCTCATACCCTCTTTCGTTTTTTTTTCTCTCTCGATCAAACAACAGAAATCCTAAATCTACCCTAATCCCCAATCAAACCCTATACCCCATTCTCATTAACTTTCATGGTGATTACATATACATGATGCTGAAATTTAAAGCAAAGGAAATAAAGAAAAAAAAGCGACGATGGTCGTGGCGGCTCCTCCGATCAGGGACGTTTTCTCTACTCCCCCTTTTTTACCTTTTGCGAGCTCTCGCGATCTATATCGTTTCGCCTTCGGTCCGTCGGTTTCTGAGGGAAGATGATGAACAACATGCTTCTGAGTCTCTAGGTTTTTTTATTGTGTGGGTTTGGTGATGGAATTGACGGTCTCTGTTGTTGCGTTTTGCTGGTGATATTTTTTTTTGTGATTTTCTGTGTTGCTTTCGCTCCGCTTTTTTCTCTGATTTTTTCGTTGTCCCTTTGATGCAAGAATGACTGGGTATATATAGGTCAATGATGATGTGTTTCATTTGAAAATACTTGAATGCTGATTGATGGTGTGATAAATGTGATTTGTTTACTGATATGATTTGATACGATTTCTTGATTTGGAAGGTTTGAAATCTTCTTTGCTGTCACGATTTATTAGTGATGAAAGCTGTGGATTTCTAATACCCATTTTGAAATTATTTAGGAAAGAAAATCACGTTGCCCTGTTTGATTCTTGTTTTGGAAAGTTATGCTGGCGGTATCCCTTTGGGATATTGCCCATAACTTCAATTGAAAAATGATGAAAATCTCTGATTTCAAAATCTGAGGCCTACTCCTAATTTGGAATGATTCGGTGATGTTGACCTTGCACATCCTTATGTTCGATAAAACTCTTTATGACCTGAGAAGTTAACACTGAGGTCTTGTATATTGAATCTTTAATTGTGACTGCTTACATTTTATTTGGGCCCTTTCTAATATTATCATCTTTCCCTTCTTATGATGCTTTGCTTGTGAATTGTTGATATAGTCATAACTTTTTGTATGCGTCTTCTGCTTCTTATGTTATGATTCTTTGGTGTACCTTGCGTTTCCTTGTGGTTTGAACTGGTCTTACTTGTGGCTTGTTATCTTGTCTGTAGCAATTCCTATTTTGTGAACCCTGTTATCATCAAATTTGTGCAAAATATTTGTGGCTGCCGGCATTGATTATTTTTGTGGGAATCTTTCTAACCACCTCTTGCTTTGTTTCATGTGCACTACTCAAGGTGAGGATGAGACTTGGATAGGATTGGAAGAACTACTCAGAACATAACTTGGATTCATGAAGTTTAGTGAGAAGTTTTAGGTGAGGATGAAGTTCGGATTCAAGCTAGAGTCCTTGAGGATTAATGATGAAGATCATGCCTTATCCCTCTTTTAACAACCTTATGATTTTGGAGGTAGCTTGGTTCAATTAGGCTTAGATGATAACTCTGTATTGAATTCCTCCTGGCTAATGAACCAAAGTTTAATATTTGTTCTTTCCATTCTCTTCTATGCAACAATTACAGGCAGCCCTAAAGGTGTGTAGTCGTATTTACAACTCTGGACTTTTTTGTCATCTTTGTTGCTTTTGTTTGGACATAGTAACTCGTGTTTTCCTCTCGGACAGGTCATAGCAGCGGGTTACAATGTTGTGGTTGGGCGTGATATATCAGCATGCTCAGATTTGAAAGCTTACAGGTTGTTGCCAAAAATCCAAATTGTGTTAAAACTTGTTTATTTGAAGTGTTGTCTTATGGTGAGAACGGAATGTTTGCTGATAATCCGACATTGCTTTCTCTTTCCATGGGCGCTACTTGCTGTTCAGCTTTGGTGTGGATAACCTAATGTTCTACTTGCGTTTGTTGTGTACTTTTGTACACTGATTGATTTCTGTAATATAGGAATTTAGGAAACTTAGGGATGGGGTTGAATTAAATGGAGAATATTTTATAATGGAGTTCTTTTGAATTATGTGTATAGGAAGAATATGGTTTTTTTCGTGAATATTAGGAATGGGTTTTTTGTAATTCTCATCAGGATTTAAATGTTATAAAAAAAGTGTGCATATGTCCTGCACTTGTCACTAGAAATATCAAATGGTGAATTCGAATTTTAGATTCCATCTTGTAATTTTAATCTTGTATCTTAGAATGAACTTGGATTGTGAAAATGATCATGAGATTTTGTCTTGGATCATGAAACCCATGGAATTACCTTGAAGCTTGAATAACTTGAATTTTAGACTTTGCAAATCTTGGATATGAACAGTCTTGAGAGAATAAAACTTGTATTTGAATCTTACAACTTCAATGATGGGGGGATAACGCTGTAATTTGAGTTTTGTAGAAACAATAGTGAATCCCTTTGAACTTGTGAAGAACATGGGCCTCGAATTCTAAGAACTTACAACTTCAAATCATTAAATCCAAAGTTCAATCTCTAAAAAAACACAAATGATGAACTTGAATCTTGGAGTGATAAACGGCTTCTATGATTATAATTCAAAATGGGCCCAATAATTAGGAGATTCTGGAAGCTGTAGTGTATGTACTAGGCCTTGAATTTTGTATTTGCACCCTTAAAATGAAATCTTGAATAAATCTGGAACATAAACCCATCTTGACCTTTGGATGAGTTAGAGCTTAGTCTTTCTTGGAATGTACATTAGTCTTGACCTATGAATGCAAAAAGGAACATCAACGGTTATTCCAAGATTGGTAGGATCAATGTTTTCCTCAGCAAGGTTCGTTCTCGCCTCTTTGGCAGAATTTATTGACAGCTCCCCGGTAGAGTTTGTCGATATTTCCCCAGTAAAATTTGTTGACTTTTCCTCAGCAAGGATTTTGATCATGCGATCAGTTGTTGACAAGATGATAGGTCCCTTCAAGGTTGTGTTATGATGCGTTGGATTCATAAGGGTCAATGCTATTTGGTTTTTCCCCAGCTAGGTTTTGATCCGAATCCTCTCCAGCTGATTATGTTATGGTCAGGCAGTTGAGTAGTTTTGAGGTCCCCTTCTCCTTAATGGTGGTCCCCACGCAGAGATTCGTTTTCGTTGTCCCTAGAAAAAATCATATGAGGAATCTCCAATCAGTGTTTTACCTTCTAGGTGTATTGTTGTTACTTTGGATATTCCCAAACGCATAGCAGCGTTATCTTCCACGGCAAGTCCAGGACGTATTTCTCTCCAGATTGTTTGTTTTCAGAGAAAATTGTGCATCACTATTTTGGGTGTTCCCCAGTGAAGTTGCCAATGACATCTCTATTCAAGGAATATAGATATACTAGTCACCTGTTGGGTTTTCTCTCATTCATGATGAGTATTGATCTAAAATCCCCCACAGTTTGACCTTGTTGTTGTTTTCCTCAACAAGTCCAGGTTGTTTTGCTCAGAATCAGTTAATCTTCAGAGAGCTTTTATCTTGTGTCTCCAGCAGATCTGCCTGGTATTTCCGATGGATTTGGTGTAGATGTTTATATGTCTACAGATCCCCAGCGGATGCATTATTTCTCCGCAGTAGATCTCTTCATCCTTTTGGAATGGAAGTTCTTGTGAATTCTTTATGAACCCCAGGAAATGTCCGAAAGATTTGGGTTGTTATGATTTCCCAACAGCTTTCCTTCCATCCTCAAAGCAGAGTTTATGTTTTATCCTCTTTGTGGATCAATGATGTTAGAAGATTGATATTTGGGTTCCCCCCAAGTAGTATCTTCCTTTCTCCAGCAAGATTTGAGCCTTGTAGTAGGATTTATTTTCCTTTGATGACTTTTGTTTATCTCTTGCAGGATTTCTTCAGCTAAATGCCTAGCAGAGTTGCTAATGGTATCTCCATCTTGTTGAGATTAGCCGAGTATTCGGTGGTGTTGTGATGTTTTTCCACCCTCTATTTTTTCTTTATGTCTGTTTTATCAGCATATTCATACTCATACGCATTGCATGCGCATTCTTTTGTTGTGCATAGCATGTGGTTGTTGCATTGTGCATTTTGCATTTGTGTTGGTGTTTCTTTGCTCTCTGGTGTTGTTATCTCCGTAGAGCGTGTATGTCCTCTCTCCATTTAGAGTGTCGACCCGTAAGCAGAAAATGCCTATCTTTGTTAATTCTCCACTGAGTTTGTTTCTCGTGGAAGATTTTGATTCAGTTTCCTCCCCAGTTCATTTGTCGGGATGGAAGTAATCCTCAGTCAAGATATTTTCTCCTCGGGATGAGTCTTGTTTGACCGTTTCTCTCTGGTTTATTCCCAGATTGAATTTTGGTCCCTTTCTTTTTGCTTATCACCTTTGTCGTACTGCCCTTTGTTGGTAGTAGGTGATATAGCTGGCTTATCACCTTTGTCGTCCTGCCCTTTGTTGGTAGTAGGTAATATAGCCCGGTTTGATTACCTTGTTGTAGCTGCCACTTGTTTGATAGTTGGTAATCTCTCCATTCTTTTCTTGAGTATATTACCTTTGTCGTACTGCCCTGTGTTGGTAGTAGGTGATACTTCTCAACCCCTTTTGAGGTTATTACCTTTGCCGTCCTACCCTTTTGTTGGTAGTAGGTAATTTTTCTCACACCCTTGGATTGATTACCTCGTCGTAACTATCACTTGGTTGATAGTTGGTAATCCTTCTTTTGGCTTATTACCTTTGTCGTCCTGCCCTTTGTTGGTAGTAGGTAATATAGTCGGGTTTGATTACCTTGTTGTAGCTATCACTTATTTGATAGTTGGTAATCTCTCATTTCTTTGCTCGAATTTATCACCTTTATCGTCCTGCCCTTTGTTGGTAGTAGGTGATACTTCTTGACCCCTTTTGAGGTTATTACCTTTGTCGTCCTACCCCTTTGTTGGTAGTAGGTAATTTTTCTCACACCCTTGGATTGATTACCTCGTCGTAACTATCACTTGGTTGATAGTTGGTAATCCTTCTTTTGGCTTATTGCCTTTGTCGTCCTGCCCTTTGTTGGTAGTAGGTGATATAGCCAGATTATTACCTTTGTCGTCCTGCCCTTTGTTGGTAGTAGGTAATATAGCCCGGTTTGGTTGCCTTGTTATAGTTGTCACTTGGTTGATAGCTGGTAACTTTATCCTCTTTGTGAGATCGTTACATTTGTCGTCCTGCCCTGTGTTGGTAGTAGATAATTCTTCTCGTATCCTTTTGATTGACTGCCTTGCTGTAGCTATCACTTGGTTGGTAGTTGGCAATTTTTCCTTTTGATCATGCTATTACCAGATGTCTGGTATTAGACAATCTGTTCCCCAGCGAAGAGTTTTCTCTCCATGTTGGGACTGTTCTTTTCCTCTGGTGTTTCTGGTGTCGGTAATTTTCCCTCAGTTGGAATCTTACTCCTTGCTCTTCCCCAATGGAGATTCATTTCCTCCCCTGTTGGGATGTGTTTTCCCTCTTTTGTTTTCCCTCTTTTGTTTTCCCCCGGTGGAGTCTTTTCTCTTTGCTCCCCAGTTTGTTTGTCTCCTGTGGCATTTTCTCCCCACAGTGGTCTTGTGTCTGCATATCATTTGCATGATCATATCATTTTTTGGTCTCTTAGGGCCAAAAATTTGGTTTGTTGTTATATTTAAGTCTCTTCTATCTCGTCGAGACAAAGATGCCCATTTTTGTACCTCCAGATAGAAGAAACTTAAATAGGGGCAGCTGTAATACCCTAATTGTTGCCCCTAAGATTCTTTGCTTTTCTTCTGCATTTCATACCACAAACAAGATCACACACTGGTTCCCTCTTCTATAGGATTGTGCCTTGCAGGGATCTTTGGGGTTTGTGTGTGTCTGTTAGTTGTTTTATTGTTTAATTGTTTATGTTTACTAACCATTAATTAAAATCCAAAAATATTTTGTTTTCTTTCATTAACATTTTCGGGGGAAGAACAGATTAAAAAAAAAAAAAATCAGTCCCGCAGCTCGAATGGATTTCACCTGAATAAAGTTCAAAGTTGATCTGCAAACAATTCAAAAATTCATCTGATCAAGAGTCTCCAAGATTTAATTGATTTTTATTCAAGAGATTCCAAGGTTCATGTGTTTATTTCCATGTCTTCTTTGACAAGCAAGAAAAATCGAGCCGGAGTCAAGACAACACGTCAAAAAGCCAAATTTCCCAAATTTTCACTGTGTTAATCGATTAACACATTGGTTAATCGATTAACGCCTGCGAATTTTGAAAAAAATGACAGCAAATTCAAATTTTCAGCAATTGGCACCAATTTTCATCATTTTGGAATATTCCATCTCAGTTTTATTCCCTACATCATCTATATTAATTCTTATCATACACCTCCACTAATCACCACTCTTTTAATTTCCCTCCAAATTTGAATTTCAATCCTAATTTTGATCTTCCAAACCTAATTCCAAACCACCAACTTCCCAAGCCTAAACTCTATATATAGAGGCTTCATTTCACTCATTTCACAAGCTTTTGATAGCCAATAAACCTCTTGCAAATTATCTCCCTAACTACCAATATTCACCAAAAGCTCAATTTCTTCTTTCATAAGTTAGTAAGAATTCACATTGATTCTTACTAATTTAGAGCTAAACCTTCATCCATTCTTGTTTTTGTTCATAGATCAAGGCTTTGGAGTATAGATCTTGCTGCAATTTGGAAGGATTTTTTGATCTGGAGTGGTAATTCACTTTCCACCATTGTTAAAGCTTCATATTCATCATTCAAGATGTAGATCCTTGGTGTTGCTTGTTGTTGATCCTTTGGATCGTATATTGTTGTTTGATTGCAGGTTTCTCTGTCTATTTTTACTGTAAAATTCGTGCAAATTCAATTCATGATCATAAGGTGTTTGAAAAATATTTTGAAACAAGATCATGCTGAATTTTGCACATTTTTTTGCTTCTGGTGCAGTGTTAACCGATTAACCAAACACAGTGTAAATTGGTTAACCGATTAACACCCTGTTTTGCACAAAAATTCAAAATCTGCACTGGTTAACCGATTAACCAATGTGTTAACCGATTAACCAGTGTCGAGAATGCTATTTTGGCTCTGTTTTGGGACTGTTTTGGTTCTTTTTGCTATTTCTTCCCTCTTCCTTTGTTCTTAGCCTTAGATCACATAATTGTGTGGTATAATTTGGCTTCCTCTTCATCTAATTCTCTTTTATTTTGATCGATGAAAGTCTAAAAGATCTTGGAATTCCGTTGTTGAATTTCGATCAAGACTAGATCGTTACCACTTTTCTTTTCGTGCGGTATTGCTTTCGGATGACGATCTATATATCGTTCATCTAACATACATTAGCACAAAGAGCTATTGACCGGCCTCATTGTAGGGTAATTACTTTGTAAATTACTCGACGATTGCTTAACATAGCGCAATATTTGTCCCGTATCGGAAAACTATCAAGAATGGTTGATTATTTGTCTTATGGTTCAAAACTCATGAAACTTGTTGTTAGGAGGCTTTGGTCTTATCAATCCTCTAATGAGTTTCATCAACCTTGACCTAAGTGCAATTATTCAATTGTTATTGATCATTAACACTAACAACTAATCACTAACTTACTAACAATATTTTGTATTAATTTTGTTTATGTTTCCTTCTCGCTCCCTATCTCTTTTATTTTTTTTATGCTTCATTTCATATCATGTTTATGTTTCCGCAATTTTTCCTTTGTCCGTTGGACACATGTTTATGCTTATGCTTTTTTTTCTTTGTCCACTTGGACTCAAAAACATTAATAAAGGCTTAAACCATAAAAAAATTAATTCTCCTCATCTTGGACTATTGGTTACTATCCTATGCTTTGGAGTGATCTCTTTATGGACCTCTTTTGAAGTAATATTGGACTTATGAACCTAGATTTAGGACTTCTTATTCCTTTGCTTGGAGTATTGATTGAAGACTTGCCTTTATTCGGCCAATTTGCTTAAGGATGGAATTCTTTTAATATTGCTTTGAAGTAGCTCCATTTTGGCTAGATCCTTCTTTTCCCTAGCTTTTACTTTATGCTTTAGGATAGTCACTTCTTCTCTACCCACTCTTCAATTTTTAAAACTCTCTCTCTTTTTCTTTCTTGATTTCAAACTATCACCTCTTTCATAATCAAACATTGACTTTGTCAAGTGATTTTGCTCTTTTCTTTTCATTTCTTAAACAAATGCTAAACTACATAAGTATATTGTCACATTTTTTCAAAAGACTCTAAAAAAACACCAAACTCATCAAACCTTTTTTTGTGCTTTGTGCACTTTTTCTTTAACTTTTTTTCATAAGTTTAGACATGATTCATTTCTTCAAGCGGAATTATTCACTTAGAAATGACGAATTGTCTTTACATTTAAAATAAACCAAAACAAACAAATTTCATTCTTTGTACCACGAACTACAGGGTTTTGATCCTACATTGCACATCGTGGGTACGTAGGCATGAGGCGATAAATCTCTCCAAACACAAAAATCTTAAAAAATAATTCTCTTCTCATCCCTCCCAATCTTTTTCAAGCAAACAATTTTCAGACCAAAAAGCGGTAGATATTTCAAAGGGCTCCTATAGAGTACTATAGACGTTTTGGATGCTAACACCTTCCCATTGTGTAACCAACCCCCCTTACCCATTCTCTGTTTATTCTTGTTGTTTTAGAACTCTTTATGTTTTGTTCGCTCTTTTTTCCTTTCCCTTCGTGGATAAAATAAAAGTGCGGTGGCGACTCTTGCTTTATGAGTTAAGTCAATCAATAACTTACACTCACAAATTTCTCCGCTACACATTGCTGCAACGATCACCGGAAAAACCACCAGATTTATTATGGTTAGTTAATATTATTATATTTTTATTTAGTATTTATTTTGATGGGAAGAAAAGAAAAACAGAAAAGAGAAGGAGAAAGAAGCAGGAAGGCAAAAGAGACGGGAAAAAAAAAGAAAGAAAAAAAAGAAAACATTGTAATCCCTTTAGCGGGTCCCACACATCACCATTTCCTAAGTCCTCTTTCCAAAAATAATTACATTTGCTACAACAACCAAAAAAATTCATTGCATGCGATAAATCTGACAGCACTCATTCACACAAGCGTTCGGATTCGCACACCTATCCTTTCTTTTCAGCTACATCAGCCAACAACTGCCAAACCCATGTGATGATGATAACAAGAGTTTATTTATTTATTATCCTTAGTTTATTATATTAGATATTATTATTAAAAAAAACTGTTTTTAAATAAAAAAAATAATTAAAAAAAATATATTCTACTCATAAATTTACAACCTTGAGGACAAGATTGACTTTGAAGGGGTAAGTAGTGATAGAGAGTGATTATATTTAATTGATTAGATAATTTAATTAGTATTTTAATATATTAGTTAGTATTTTATTCTAGAAGATTCTTAATTTTTAGGATTATGCCACATGGATGGCTATGATGTATTTAAAGTTCTATATATTAAGTGTAATGTGTAAGGAAGTTATTATGTGTTTTTAAGAAGGTTTGGGTTGAAGTTTTTTGACCAAGCAAAAAGCTTCAATTAACAATGGGTGATCAAGGGTGGTCGAAGGTTCGTTACCGGAGTTTCAAAGGCAGAAATTGGGACGACTCTGGGAGAGGGAAAGGCAAAAGTGTGAAAGAATCAACCTCGTTTTTCATCACAGAGTTCCCTGAGAGAATGAGGTCTAGGGAGTTATACAAAATTTTTGCAGACTACGGTGAAGTCGATGAAGTGTTTATCCCCAACAAACGTGATAATAGAGGAAAGAAGTATGGTTTTGTAAGATTCTTCAATGTGGATGACGTCAGAAGGCTTGGCTTAAAACTGGACAGTATTTACATTGATGGGAAGAAGTTGTTTGCAAATGTTCCGAGGTTTGCAAAAAGGACCGAGGAAGGAAGAAAAGAAGATGAAGGCCAAGACAACAATTTCAGGAAGGAAGAGGATGCGAATTTGAATCAGAAGTTTTCTAAGGATGCGAATAAGGAAGAAAATTTTGGTTCTGGTAAACACCATTTTTCTCAGGAGAAAGGTTATCTGCCTAAGACCTATGTTGAGACTGTTAAAAAAGGAGAGTTTGTCAAGAGGTGGGATTTACAGTATGTAGTAGAGGATGAAGTGCTGGAAAGGTTCAAAAGAGCTTACGTTGGTAAGGTGCATGAAGCAGGTTCGACGTATAATATCCAAAGGTTTTTCCACTCTGAAGGATACTTTGGGATCAAGGGTACTCCTTTGGGGGCTAACCTTTGTCTCTTAAAAGAGGTAGACGAGGGGGAGATAGAGGAGCTTATGAGCAGTGCTAAATCTTGGATGGACCAATGGTTCGTTGAAGTGAAGAGGTGGGAACAGGGTATCGTCGATTTGGAGAGGGTGACGTGGGTCAGGATTTTTGGAGTTCCATGCCATGCATGGTCTGCAAGCTTTTTTGAGTTCATCGTTTCCAGAGTTGGGCATTACATTAACTGTGATGAAGATTCGTTAAAAGTTAACAAGATGGATGTAGCAAGTGTGATGCTAAGAACTAATTGTGGGGTGACCATTGATGAAGTATTCAGGGTGTCCATTAATGGTGAGGTTTTCAGAGTAAGGATGGTGGAAGAAACTAAAGCTGTTAGATGCATTTCTTCTATGATTGCTCGTTCTAGTTCAGAGGATTCAGACTCTGATGATTCGTTAGCTTCGAAAAACAAGGATTCGTCGAGAGGGGGGTGGTGCTTGGAGGAGGAGTACGGTGGAGATGGGGAGGGGGAAGAAGAGGTAGTCGGAGAGTTTGATGATGACGGAGGTTTGATTAGGAGCAGGCCTACGCCTGGAGTGGGATGTGACAGAAGCCTTTCTGTTCCAGCTGGTACCTCGATTAGAGGGTCTGATATCTCTGGGCGTATAGCCAGTGGGAGGCTCGAGGGGACTGTTGAGAGGAATAGGTCTGGGTCTGAGGTTTTTGGTCAGACTGAGAAAGTTTTGACTTCTGCTGACATTATTAAGGTTTCGTCTACTAATACGACAAAAGTTTGTTCAGGTTGTAAAATGGCTAGTGTTAACTTTACTGGAGACAAAGAGATTTCTTTTGATGGGTGTGTTAAGGCCCAATGTTTGTCAACAGCCCATTGTTCAATTCCGTCCGTTGGTAATAGTGGGCCTTTGGAGGCCCAAACTGATGAGATTCAATCTTTTTCGTCTGTTGGTGGTTCTTTATTGGGGGGGGGGGGCTGAAGAGAATATTGGATTAGCTTTGGTGATTCCAAAGGCTTTTGGTGCGAATACCAGGTTAGTATCTCCTTGCAATTCTCTTTCAATCTCGTCAGAATTTCAAAATGAAGATGTTAGGGGTTGTCAAGAAGGGCTCTCCAAAAATCAGAATAGGGAGTCCGTAGGTGCAGATAGAGAAGGTGTGCAAATTTCTAGATGCCATTCGGTGTCTGACTCTGATGTGATGAAGGGCAACAAAAGATTTTGGGAGGAACTTGAGTCTAAAGTTTCTTCTAGAGTTAAGGAGTTGGTGGAGGCTTTGGGTGTAAGGGGCAGAGAAGATGGCCATGTTATGATCGATGCCCTTAAGGGTTTGGAGAAGAGAGATGAAGAAGGCAAAAGAAAGAGGGTGTGTAAAAAGAAAGGTTATTGATGAATATTTTATCCTTAAAAATCAGAGGGTGCTGTAGCTTGGTGAAGAGGAAGAGGGTGGCCAAGCTTATTCAGTATAAGGGGGTGGATATCTGTTTTATTTAGGAGTCGAAGAAGGATGTAGTGGATGAATCTTTGGCTGTTTCTCTGTGGGGAAGTCCTGATGTAGAATGGTTTTATGGTGGAGCTGTTGGAAATGCAGGTGGGACGATAACCCTTTGGAAAAAGGACTTGTTGAATTTGGTGTTTAGTTTTAAGGGGGAGGGCTTCTTAGGTCTCAGTGGAACTTGGAAGGGGAAAGAGTTTTTTCTTGTCAACATTTATTCTTCGTGTTTTATAGCTAAGAAAAGAAGGATGTGGGAGGAGTTGGTGAGTTTAAAGAAGAAGTTCGGTAGAGGGCATTAGGTGGTGGGAGGTGATTTCAACTCAGTGACCCATAAGGAGGAAAGAAAAGGGAGTACAGGAGGGGGTTCTTGGAGGGAGATGATGACTTTAGAAAATTCATAGATGATATGGAGTGTGTGGATGTCCCGTGTGTTGGAGGCAGATTTACTTGGTTCAACAAATCTGGTAGTTCCATGAGTAGGCTTGATAGATTCATTTTGACTGAGAATGTTGTGGAGAGCTGGAAGATTAGAGGTCAGTGTTGGTGTACCTCGAAAAATACGATCCTTGCGATGGACGCATAATAAACTGTCCGAAACAGAGTCGCCACCGAACTTTATTTATCCCAAGTTAGGGAAAGGAAAATATCGATAAAACCTTTAAAGGGAGATAAGAACTTGGTCATTGCAACCAAATTCGGGTTCGGGAGTCGGTTACGCAAAGGGAAGATATTAGCACCCTCTACGTCCGTTGTACTCAACGGGAACCTCTTGATTCGATTCGGGAGATAAGTTAGCTTGGTTTGTTTGTTTTCTTCTAAGGTAGGTATTGCTTTCTAAGGGGAAATGGGTGGTTTTTTATTATTGTGCTCGGCAAGGATTGAGAGTCCTTGGGCCTACGTATTCCCTCGTGCAATGGGAAAGTCAGAGCATTCGTAGTTCGTGGGACTACGGTTGGTTTGTGTTTCTTAGGCGAACGAGAGTTTAATTCGCATTCTAACTGCTAAACGTTGGCTTGTCTGCTCGTCATAGGAGGCTGAAGCACTAGTTCATATGCGCGGAAGAATGGATTTAAACAATGTTCTTTTTTGTTGAAAGTTGTTGGAATTGGATTAAGTGTGTTAAGATTTGATTGAGAAAAGAGTTTGGATTTGCGTATGTATTTTTTTTAGGGTTTTGGTTGCGTAAGAAGCGTTTAGTTTGTTGAGTATTTTGAGCGAGAATGACGATTATTCGATAAACGAGACGTCGGCCTCGCAACCAATTAATCGGGGTATTACTGAGATGCTAGATCTCAATAACACCTTTTTCATTCTATTAATTATGAAATTATATTTGTTGGACAATGGGCTTCTTTATCCATGTAATTAGGGCGAGTGTTTTAGGAAGAAAGTTCGGAATGAACACAACCCAAAGCGTGTGCCTCAAGAGTGTTCATTCAAGGGCCCAAGAAGTGCTAGACCTCAAGAGTCCACTACTCTCGTAGTTTGATTAAGAAAAAGATTTGAATTTGATGTATCTTAATAGACGTGTTAATTGAATTAAGATTTAAACGACTTAAGAGTTTTTTAGGAGTTAGTGTTTTAAAAAGATTATGTATTTTAAGTGTTTTAGAAATGGAAAACGGAACGAACACAACCCAAGGCGTGCGCCCCAAGAGCGGTCGTTCAAGGACCCAAGGAGTGCTAGACCCCGAAAGCCCACTACTTCCAATGATCAATTTGAAATGGTTTAAGAAACTTGATTTAAATATTTTATAAGAAAATATTAAGTATTAGATCGTCGATTATGATCTTAATAAAGTGTCTTTAAAAGATTGAATGTTTTAATTGAATTGAATGTCTTAAGTATTAGAGTTTAAGTGGATTAAGTTTTTTTAATGAAAGATGGAACAATCACAACCCAAGGTGTGCGCCCCAAGAGCGATCGTTCAAGGACCCAAGGAGTGCTAGACCCCAAAAGCCCACTACTTCCATAATTAGTTAGGAAAATGTTCAGAAATATTAACCTAAGTATTTTATAATTTGATTTAAGGAAATAGTTAATTAGTAGGCAAAGTTTTATGATTTAATTTGATTTGGAAAAATTATTAGGAATTTAACAAAGTGGATTTTAATTTGATTTAAGAGAATTATTTTTTATTAGGTGTTTTAATTCAAGAAAATATTGTATTTTTAGGAGTTGAGTATTTTAAATATTTTAAGTATTTTGAAATGATTAGGGATTTTTAAATCATGATTTTTAACTTAATTAAGGATTAATTATTTTTTGATTAAGTAAAGATTAATTGTTTTAAGTATTTTTTATTAAATGAAAGACGGAATGAACACAACTCGAAGCGTGCGCCTCAAGAGCATTCATCCAAGGACCAAAGGAGTGCTAGACCCCAAGAGCCCACTACTTTCATATTTAATTAGAAAATAATTTGAATTATTTTAGAAATTAAGTAATTAATTAAGTTTTAATTACATAAATGTTAAGTGTTTGATAAAAAGTATTTCTAATTACCTAACTAACACAGAATTAACTATTAATTAATCTATCAATAATAAAAACTTAGCAACCGTCTTAAACATGTTTTATTTGTGATCTAAAGATGTTTATGATTTGAATTAAACCCCCATTCTATCCTATTCTAACCACATGGGCCCATTGTTCTTGACCTAATAAGACTAAACGTTCCCACCCCTAACGCAGTGGTAGAGGGCGAAATAAGTTGATCAAATACTGCCTCGTGTTTGCTGAAAATCGGATAAATGGATGAGAGTAATGACGCGTGTTCCCTTCCCAAAGGTGGTGGGTGTCGGCAATAAAATAATGACCATTTGAGATGCATGCGGATATGAAATATACGTTACCTCACATTAATGATAAAAAAAAATTTAACAAGTAGTAAACAACATAAAAAAATGAACAATAGCACTAAGGGGTTAAACCACACGATTCAGTATCATAACTCACTGTCTCTCTTTCAACTCACCACTTCCTCCTCTCTCATTCAAACCCACGCGTCCCTCTATCCCTCAACGCTTCTTTTTGTCGTTTCCAAACCCTCCGTCGTCGATGAATCCTTTCACCTCCAAGCGTCCAAAATCTCTTGCCTCCGACCAAAAGAACCCACCGATTTTCTTCCGTCATCCACCGATTCTTTTTTTTTTATCCAAACCCTTATCTTTTTTCTCTAAGAACTATCATTTCAAATCCTATCTAAATCATGCTAAACCCTAATTTTCATGTAGAAATCAAATGTAGGGTAACAAATCAACAGATATTTGGAGAAAACATTTAAGCAAATCAACTCAAATCAATATGCAGCGAAATCGGAAAATGTGAAGGAGAAAAGAAGTTTCAAGAGGATTTACCCAAGTAGTGGTGCTCCGGTAGTCAAGTCTTCCAAATCGTGGTGCTCCGGTGGTGCGGATTTGAGAGGCTTCGAAAAACTTCAGGTATAGTGTTTTTTCCTTATACTTGAATCTTCTTCTCTCTTTGCTTCGTTTTGCTGAAACTGTCGCGTTTCTATGAATGTGAGTCAGTGGCTAAGCTCACTATCTTAGAGTTTCAGTGTGAAACTCTAAGAAGTTTTTAAGGATTCGAGCTTTAGTAAGGGTTAGGATTGGTTTTAGCAGAGCTTCGCTAGGGTTTTCTGGGTTGCTTCATGAGTGAATAGTAACAAGTATTTATAGGCTCAGAAATGTGAAATGAAGTACGTGTGAGGTGAAATTTTTGGTACGTGTGAGAGAATATTTCCGTTAGAGAATGGAGAGAATTGCTGATTTCGTGGGATTTGAGTAACAGTGAATCATTCTCTGATTTTGTTTGTAGTGTGAGCTGTACTTCTTCTAGAATATGATTTTTGTGATTTTCATTGTGTGATATTTGTGTGTTTACGTGGCCTGAATTACCATGACTTTTACTACACTGCTCTTATTTTTACCACTGTAAAGTTATTACTTTTGAAACTTTTTCACTACTCTTGATTATATACTGATGTGGCTCCTATTTGTCTTAAGTTGACTCTTTTGAACGATTTTGACATTTGAACACTGCTGAGGAACTATGAATATGTGGTGAGCTCTATTGCCAAAAAAAATGGTGGATGCATCTTTGATAATTTGGATATACTTGATTTTTGTGTGAGGTTGAAACCAATATTCTGGCATTGTACCTGTCTAGCCATTCTGTAATTTCATGTATGCCAACCCCTTTTTTTTTTGTGTTTTGTTACTTATGTATTTGACTGACATTACTTGTATGACACACACTGTACTGAATTCATTTTCTTGTTCATGTAACGTTGGCTGGTATGAGGGGATTATGCTGCATTTGAAGATTGGCATAAGAGGAAAGACCTCGCAACTTGAAGGCTTGGTATGAAGATACTTTGGAGCATGAGGTTAGGAATTGGAACCTTGTCATAGACTCTGTCTCTTAAACCTTCTTGTACACCTTGTAGAGTTCACATGATGTTTTGGTTTTTTAACGTTTTAACAAGTACCTTAGGATATCATTGTAGTCTTTGAATTATAATGCAAATGTTGTTGTTTGTTGTGTATTTGAAATGGCTCTTACAATTTGGTATTGAAACTGGCTCTTGTTCTTGCATTGTATATTAACCTTTACTTTATTTTTGGCATAAGGTTATGTTTGACACAGATTTGGAGGATGGACCGATACAAGATGAACATCATAAAACTTGATGGAGAGATCATGACAAGCTGGGAACAGTAGAAAAATGGTAGCATGAAGGCTTGGATTCAGACCTGATATTAAGGGCAAGGAAAGGGAGAGCTTGTACTTGAAAATGGTTAGCTATCTTCTCTCTGACTCAGTTAATGACAAATTGCTGCTAGATTTTGAATTTGTGGGGTTATGACGTATCCGTTTTTCTTTGTAGGGTCAGGTCTGAATTGGGTGGACCGTGAATTGAAGCAGTGGCTGGATGGATGATGAAGAACTTTAGTGATGAGGAGCTTGGGAGGAGGTTGCACACAGAATTCACCATACGTAACATCCAAGTCATCCGTACTTTGAAAGACATCAACATCATTTTCCGGAACTCCACTGTCAATTTTCTTCTTTTCTTATGATTTCTGGTGTTTCGTGAGTGCATTGCATTAGTATCTCTATCATCATAGTCATCTTGGTCGTTGTCCACATCATAAGAAGAAATACTGCCTGTATCAGACATTCCACCAGAGTCAGAGCAAACAGAAACATCATCTGCATTATCTGAGGTGAAAGCTTTTTTATTTCCACCACTTTTATTGTTTCCACCATATACTTTAATCAGCTCATGAAAAATCTTTCTCATAAGAAGTCCATGATGTTCTACTATTCTTTACCGTGAAGCGTAAATTAGGTCAAAAAATGATGTGAGAACAATATTTGTATCTTTTGACATGCGTAGTGATTTTAAAATATCTTCTTGAACTCTCTTTGCAGCTGTAGCTGTCAATGCCATTAGAGGTATATCAAAATTCAGGGATTTTAGCTTGCCAGTCGTGAAATTTTCCTTGATACAGATAGTCGGCTGTAAGCAGGACGAGGCTTGATGATAATTTGAAGAACATGACAAAGAGTTGCTTGGTGGACTTGAGAATCAGCATCAGGTATAATTAGGAGTAAACCTTCTTTTCTCTTTTGTTTATGCGAACTTGAACTTGGCTCGGATTTGTGTTTTGCAGTATTACTATGCTTTGTGATAATATTGTAGCCACCAACATTCTTTCTCCTAGCCTCTTCGTGATCCATAATGCCAACAGAGGTAGTGAGAATAATATACCCAAACTGTCTAGAAGGGAGGAGCCTAGCAGTCCAACCTTCAATCTCTTTGACACCAACATCAAAACGGGAACTAATAACACCGCATTTATTCCGCCTACCATGCTTCTGCATAACGATGAGGAATTTGATGATGACTTTGGAAGATGGTCGAATCATGACTTGACGCTTTCCTCTTTTCTCAGCATTGTACATGCTTTTAAGAGCATCATTCAACACACTCACTCTCACTATGGTTGCTGCTGAAGAATGACAGTTGAATGTTCATGCGTTCTATGACAGTGCATGACAGAATTTTTCCCTTTTTCTTGATATTCTTGTGATGTTTTTTATGTTATGTAATTCTCTTTGTAACCAACTCTTGGTGGGGCCTGTTATCACACTGCACCAATTCATGTTCTTTATGCTGAAAAATTGGTCTTTAATTAAACCTGCTATGATTTGAACTTATATTTTATCATGGACCTTTGAAATAAATTTTGGATTTGCAATTTTAATTTGGTACCAATTGTGACTAGTGTACTTGCTTTTTAAAAGAGCACCTTGGATCTTGTTTCTTGGCTTTACATCACATGTGCATCCCAATTAGAATAGTATGCCTCCTTTTGTACCCGTGCCTTATGATGTAGCACCTTTTGTACTCTCTTTTGCACTTTTATAATTCAACACCTTTGCAAACTTCCATATGAGATCACAAGTATTTTGGTTCACACGTCCTAACATCAACTTGAAACAAGATCATAATAAAACTATAAATAATTCTTCTACACATGCCATGCAAGTGGGCTCCCACCACCTCTTCGTGATGATTTATCTCATCATTTGGAACCATTTTTTCTTTGGAGTGTGCCATGGCTAAGACTTGATTGGAAGTAAACCCACGAATGATTTGAAGGATTTTGAGATTAATTGGCACCATGAACCAAAAGAAGCATTTATTAAGCTTAGTATTAGTCATGATGCTTGATCACTCATTGACTCTACCATAAGGTTTTGAAACTTTACCTGCATATGTCTTAAAATTACCACTTATCCTTGAAAACCAATTCAATCTTAGATTAAGGCAAACATAACCTGGAGATGAACCATCTTTTCCTTGGATCGAGAATGATCATTCTTGTTTTAACCATACGACCTCAGTGTCACACTTGGCATATGGCTAAAATCTTTTTTATTATAGCTTAAAATTAGTTTAAAGCCAATTAATCATGTCTTGACTGAATAACCATAAAGCTAGAACCTCAATCCTCCTTATCTCTTCTTGAAATCAAAGCCACCTAACAAAACCCTCACAAAATCATACAAGATCCTCAATGACTTGAACACAAAATCTTAGTAGAAGAAAGTACGCAATAAGTAGGACAAATTTGGGGTATGACAGATGCCCCTATCTAATTGTCTTGGACCCAAGATAGTGAATCGCCGTATGACGTTCATTTTTAGGGTAGAAGTCAATTAGATATAAAAAGACCCCAAAATTTGTCCGACATAAGGTAAAGTGATATATAGTGAGAGTTGACAAAATGAAGTATCGGGGTTCAAACTGAACAAAATATCTTGAGATCCTTTGGGTGGTCGAAGCAGTCCCTCATCCATTAAGGTTCTTCGATGGTACCAAAGTTGCATGTTTAAAAAAACGAGAGATTCTCTGGGTCGTCGAAGCAGTCCCTTATCCATTAAGGTTCCTCGATGATACCAAAGCAATATCTCTGAAGGCAGACGATTCTCTGGGTCGTCGAAGCAGTCCCTTATCCATTAAGCTTCCTCGATGATACCAAAGTAGTATCTCTGAAAGGCAGACGATTCTCTGGGTCGTCGAAGCAGTCCCTTATCCATTAAGGTCCCTCGATGATACCAAAGCAGTATCTCTGTAAGGCAGACGATTCTCTGGGTCGTCGAAGCAGTCCCTTATCCATTAAGGTCCCTCGATGATACCAAAGCAGTATCTTTGTAAGGCAGACGATTCTCTGGGTCGTCGAAGCAGTCCCTTATCCATTAAGGTTCCTCGATGATACCAAAGCAGTATCTCTGAAAGGTAGACGATTCTCTGGGTCGTCGAAGCAGTCCCTTATCCATTAAGGTTCCTCGATGATACCAAAGCAGTATCTCTGAAAGGCAGACGATTCTCTGGGTCGTCGAAACAGTCCCTTATCCATTAAGGTTCCTCGATAATACCAAAGCAGTATCTCTAAAAGGCAGACGATTCTCTGGGTCATCGAAGCAGTCCCTTATCCATTAAGGTTCCTCGATGATACCAAAGCAGTATCTCTGAAAGGCAGACGATTCTCTGGGTCGTCGAAGCAGTCCATTATCCATTAAGGTTCCTCGATGATACCAAAGCAGTATCTCTGAAGGCAGACGATTCTCTGGGTCGTCGAAGCAGTCCTTTATCCATTAAGGTTCCTCGATGATACCAAAGCAGTATCTCTGAAAGGCAGACGATTCTCTGGGTCGTCGAAGCAGTCCCTTATCCATTAAGGTTCCTCGATGATACCAAAGCAGTATCTCTGAAAGGCAGACGATTCTCTGGGTCGTCGAAGCAGTCCCTTATCCATTAAGGTTCCTCGATGATACCAGAGTAGTATCTCTGAAAGGCAGACGATTCTCTGGGTCGTCGAAGCAGTCCCTTACCCATTAAGGTTCCTCAATGATACCAAAGCAGTATCTCTGAAAGGCGGACGATTCTCTGGGTCGTCGAAGCAGTCCCTTATCCATTAAGGTTCCTCGATGATACCAAAGCAGTATCTCTGAAAGGCAGACGATTCTCTGGGTCGTCGAAGCAGTCCCTTATCCATTAAGGTTCCTTGATGATACCAAAGCAGTATCTCTGAAAGGCAGACGATTCTCTGGGTCGTCGAAGCAGTCCCTTATCCATTAAGGTTCCTCGATGATACCAAAGCAGTATCTTTGAAAGGCAGACAATTCTCTGGGTCGTCGAAGCAGTCCCTTATCCATTAAGGTTCCTCGATGATACCAAAGCAGTATCTTTGCGATAAACTTGTTGAAGGATAGTCGAGCAAGATTCCTGTCAGAGGAAATATGTTGGCTCTGCAGGGGAAGACTCACAAGAAACTTTCTAGGATATCCTCTGCTTGGGGAGTAAGAATAACAATAGCTGCTGGAGATTGTCATTATCAATCACATGGTTGAAGAACTTGTTGGGGAATAGAATTCCTTGAGCACGTGCGGGGTATCAACTTCTCTTTTGAAGGATGCTGCTGACTTTGATGGAAGGCTGGCCAAGATGCTTGTGAACTGATCCTGGATCCTGTCACGCTATGTTGCTGTGGATGGATATGCCATGCACTACATGACGCACTGAAACATATACAAAAATGCAACTGCTATGGGATCTAATGCTCATACGAATGCACAAGACTAATATGCTAATGCCAGATATGATTATGATTCTAGCATGCCATGCATATGACGATGCAAATGATCGGGCGTGCTGGGGATAGGTTTCCTTGTAGAGGGTATCACCAGGGATTGAATTTGGTAATTGCCAAATGAAATTGGACTTTGGTATTTAGTGTTTTGCCAATAAATTGGACTTTCAGGTGTTATGAGGATGCCAATGACGGTGTACTTTTAATGGTTGCCAATGAAAAATGGGCTTTAAAGGGTATATTTGAAGGTGCCAACGAGTGTGGACTTTTGAGTAGTTGCCAATAAAGGATTGGACTTTGGGTTTTGTAGGGATGGTGAGAATGTTTGACTACTCGACCCCTTTTGAGTAAGTCCAATATGACTAGGGGTGTGATTGCCCCTATTAGGCTTCGAAAGATTCACTGCTAGGGATTACATTGAGCAGATCTCTGAAAAGTTGTACTGTTTGTGGTGAAGAGCCAAGCCGACTGACAACTGATTTGGTGCTTCCATGTGGTGGAGCTCCTTGGAGACTATTTATTTCCCTTTTAGTTCTCCCAACACCAAAACAAATTTTATTGTTTTCAAATATTGTTTTTATTAACCGAAGTTTCAAAACACAGTTTATCAAAAACAAAATTAATTTGCACACAAACAGATAAAGTAAAATGAGCACAATTTGATGAGAAATTTCTCTTTGTATTGATTTGACCCGTAATCGGGTAAATACGTACAAGGATGCAATTCCTTGAAGAGGTAATTGCGGTGCAAGAAAAACATAATGGCAATACAAATAAATGAGATTCCGTTGAGTCTAAACACTGCTATGGACCCTATGACTTTGATAACTTCAACACCTTGCTTCGTAAGAAGGCAGTTGGATCGATCTTTTCCTTTAGTGACACATCAGGGTCAAGTGGATATGCAGAATAGATACTTTGCCTTGGAATTTGCCCCTAACTTTTGCCTGGATCGCCCTTTCGGGTTTTCAATCCATCGGGACGCCCTTTTCTGCCTGAACCGCCCTTTCGGGTTTTCAATTCAGCGGGCCTATATTTTTTATTTTATCCCTAATTTTTGCCTGGATTGATTTTGTTTTTCAAGTCCACCGGGATTGCCATTTTTTACCTAAGTCACCTTTTCAGGTTTTCGACTTAGCGGCTTTATTATTCCACTTTTTTAGGCGTAGTATCTCTTAACGTACTCTGCATTCACTGGGTATGGTAATTCTTCACCGTCCATAGTTGCAAGCTTCAAGGCACCACCAGAAAATGCTTTTTTTACCACATATGGGCCTTCGTAGTTTGGCGTCCACTTGCCCCTGGATTCATTATACATGGCCATGATCCTCTTGAGCACCAAGTCACCTTCCTGGAATGTCCGCAGATGCACTTTCTTGTCAAAAGCTTTCTTCATGCGTCTTTGATAGAGCTGGCCATGGCATATTGCTGCCAAACGTTTTTCTTCAAGAAGGTTAAGCTCCTCAAACCTCGTCTTCACCCATTCTGCTTCATCGAGCTGTGCTTCCATTAATACTCTCAATGATGGGATCTCGACTTCTATCGGAAGGACCGCTTCCATGCCGTAAACCAACGAGTAAGGAGTTGCCCCTATTGATGTTCGCACTGAGGTACGGTAGCCGTGCAGCGCAAAAGGTAGCATCTCATGCCAATCCTTATAAGTGACCACCATTTTCTGAATGATCTTTTTGATGTTTTTGTTGGCTGCTTCAACGGCTCCATTCATCTTGGGTCTGTATGGTGTCGAATTATGATGCTCAATCTTGAAACTAGCACACAGTTCATCCATTATTTTGTTGTTGAGATTAGACCCATTATCAGTGATGATACGGTTAGGCACTCCATATCTGCATATAATGTTGTGCTTCAAGAAACGAGCGACCACTTGCTTGGTAACGTTCATATACGATGCAGCCTCAACCCATTTGGTAAAGTAGTCTATGGCAACCAATATGAAGTGGTGTCCATTTGAGGCCTTTGGCTCGATCATTCCAATCATATCTATTCCCCACATAGCAAAAGGCCATGGCGAAGTCAAGACATTCAAAGGGGTGGGAGGTACATGAATCTTATCAGAGTATATCTGGCATTTATGGCATGTTCGGGCATGATGGTAGCAATCAGCCTCCATGGTAAGCCAATAATAGCCTGCTCTCAATATCTTCTTTGCCATAGTATGCCCATTTACGTGGGTACCAAAGCAACCTTCATGAATGTCTTTCAGAATCCGCTCAGCTTCATGCTTTTCCACACATCTGAGTAGAACATTATCATGATTACGCTTGTATAACACGTTCCCATTGAGGAAGAAATTTGATGCCAATCTGCGCAAAGTTCTCTTATCCACCGCCAAAGTGCCCTCTGGATATTCTTGTTTTTCCAGATAACGTTTGATGTCATAGAACCATGGCTTTTCGTCTGACTCTTCATCAGTAGCCAAACAGTGAGCGGGCTCTTTAAATCGCTGTAGATCAATATGCGGCCGATGGTTGGGCCATATCAGTTTATACATAGAAGCCAAAGTTGCTAGAGCATCTGCCATTTGATTTTCCTCTCTCGGCGCATGGGTAAAGGTGATATCATCAAATCTGGGGAGTAGCTTTGCCACGTAATCTCGATATGGAATTATATTGGCATGTTTGGCATCCCAGTCACCTCGGATCTGATGTATTACTAAGGCAGAATCTCCAAACACATCCAGAGTCTTAATCCTCAAATTGATGGCCTCTTCCAATCCAAGTATACAAGCTTCATACTCAGCCATATTATTGGTGCATGGAAAGCAGAGCTTAGCTGTGAAGGGTAAGTGGAAATTCTTGGGTGATGTAATCACTGCCCCAATTCCGCTTCCATGAACATTGGAAGCACCATCGAACATGAGAGTCCATCACTCCCCTGGTTCGGGCCCCTCTTCCGGACCTGGCTCTTCATAATCCTTTAGCGCCATTATGTTTTCGTCTGGAAAATCGAACTTCAAGGGCTGATAATCATCCATCGGTTGATGGGCAAGATGATCTGCTAATATGCTACCCTTGATGGCTTTTTGAGTGACGTATTGAATGTCGTACTCAGACAAAAGCATTTGCCATCGGGCTATTCGGCTAGTGAGAGCCAGTTTCTCAAAGATGTATTTAATGGGATCCATCTTGGAAATCAGATAAGTAGTGTGGGTCAACATATACTGCCTGAGACGTTTGGTAGCCCAGGCTAATGCGCAACAAGTCTTCTCAAGTAAGGAATACCTTGTCTCACAATCATTTAACTTCTTGCTGAGGTAATAAATGACATGCTCTTTCTTTCCCGTCTCATCTTGTTGCCCCAACACACAGCCCATGGATTCATCAAGTACTGTCAGGTACATAATAAGCGGCCTTTCAGGAACAGGCGGTATCAGGATCGGTGGTTCTTGCAGATACTCTTTGATTTTATCGAATTCCCCTTGGCAGTCGTCATCCCACACAATCGACTGATTCTTTCTTAGTAGCTTGAAGATAGGCTTGCAGGTGGCAGTAAGATGTGAAATAAACCTGACAATATAGCTTAATCTTCCCAGGAAGCCACGCACTTCTTTCTCCGTCTTAGGTGCAGGCATGTTCTGAATTGCCCTTACCTTATCAGGATCCACTTCAATTCCTTTCTGACTTACAATGAAGCCCAACAATTTTCCAGATCGTACCCCAAATGTACACTTGTTGGGGTTGAGTCTCAATCTAAACTTCCTCAATCGAACAAACAGCTTTCGCAGATTGATCAAGTGTTCTTCCTCGGTTTGAGCTGTGTTGTCAACCAATACATCAATGTGAGGTAATGGGAAGTCGTCCTTAGGACTAGCTCTGTTCAAATCTCTGTAGTCCACACACATGCGAACCTTTCCATCTTTTTTCGGGACCGGCACAATGTTGGCAATCCATTGTGGGTACTTTGCCACTGCCAGAAATCCAGCATCAAGCTGCTTTCGTACTTCTTCACGAATTTTGAGAGCCATATCTGGATGGGTCCTTCTTAACTTCTGTTTGACAGCATGACATTCCTCCTTGAGGGGTAACTTGTGTACAACCATATCAGTATCCAAACCAGGCATATCCTGATACGACCAGGGGAATACATCTGCGTACTCACGGAGGAGCTCTATCAGCTTGGCCTTGACTTCAACTTGAAGAGATGCACCTATCTTTACCTCTTTTCTGTCTTCTTCAGTACCCAGGTTGATGACTTCAATGTCTTCTTGGTGCGGCAGGATGACTTTTTCTTCTTGCTTGAGCAACCTTGCCAACTCGTCGGGGAGTTCACAATCCTTTATGCCTTCCTCTTCAGCTTGGTAGATTGGGCAATCAAAGTTATATAGGCCCGTAGCAGCATCTATATCAAGGACCTCGGTGGTATTTCTGCATGTTTATGATTTATGCAGTTTATTTAGGAAAGTGTGTGCATAAAAAATATTGCCATTTATTATAAAGTAAAGGAAATGAAAGAAAGTGAGCGAAAATTGAATGCAAACTGAAATTCATTAATGATAATCAATGTTTGAAATCATCAGGTGGCCCATACAATGTTCCACTACGCCTTGGGCAGAGCGTAGGGTTTTTGATAAACAGTAAAATTACGTTTGGTGTGTGAAGAACTGAGGGACTTCGATGGTCTTCCAATTCTGGAGCTCTTCACCAGGCTTTGCTTGTCGAATCCAGCTTGCAGAAGCTTGCTCATCACCACCATGGTCTTCAATGATCATTGCTACTGGAGAACCAAAGATGTGCCCAGCACTTGTAAAGATTTTATCAACTGGAAGGATCTGATTTCCATCATATGGAACAAAAGCTGAGTTGCGAGATGGCTGATAACCTATCCCAAACTTATCCAGCTTTTCAGTAACTTCAATCATCTTGCCCCAACCTTGGGCGCTTCCTTCTTCCACCACAGCCTTAGCTTCCTCATATGAAGTCATTGATGATCTTAACTGTTGGAGCTCTGGTACCCGTTGTACAGCCAGGGTACTTACCACTTCGAAAGATTGGAAAGGTGTCTCAACCATTTCACCCTCAACATCAATGTAGTGGAATGATGTCAAATGGCTTACCAAGATATCTTCTTCACCGCCTATCACAACCATCTTGTCATTGGTAATGAACTTCAGTTTTTGGTGTAGAGTGGACGTGACTGCCCTTGCTGAGTGAATCCAGGGACGTCCTAGCAGGCAACTGTAACCAGGATAAATGTCCATTACCTGAAAAGTAATGGTAAAAATAGTAGGTCCGATCTTGATTGGCAAGTCCACCTCACCGATAACTGCACGCCTAGATCCATCAAATGCCTTCACTATGAGAGTACTTGGCCTCATAGTTACCCCATTCACAGGCATCCTCTCCAGTGTTGTTTTTGGAAGCACATTTAAAGAAGATCCAGTATCTACCAAGACTCTAGATATCAAAACATCCTCACACCTAATGGAAATGTGAAGAGCTTTGTTGTGGTTCCTTTTTTCCGCAGTCAAATCATCATCATTGAATCCAAGAAAATTTCCAGTAGTGACACTGGCTATGACATCATCAAACTGAGCTACGGTAATATCTTTGGTGATATGTGCAGCACTCAATACTTTCAACAAGGAAGATCTGTGTGCCTCAGAACTTAGCAACAATGCAAGCATGGATATCTTGGCAGGAGTTTGATTCAGCTGATCGACTACCTTGTAGTCACTTTTCTTTATAATCTTCAAAAATTCCTCAGCCTCTTTCTGTGTAAACGCCCCTCTTGGGGACGACGACCCTACCTGTAATTCAGTATTCGGAGTTTCCACTAGTATAGCAATTGCCTTACCTTTGTCATTATTTGGTATATCTGCTTGCCTCCCTGCGAAGATCCGACCACTGCGAGTCATCCCACCTGGCCCTACTACAGCGTCACACTTAGCACCGACATCTTCAACAGCTGACTTTTCTGACCCTTGTTTAAAAACTTCAGGCTCAGGAATAGTAACAGGATATTCAATAGTGATCGGAACCGGGCGCACTAGCCTTAGTTTGCTGACATCCGCCTCATCAAACTGAATGACTACAGGTGCAGTACGGGTTGGTACTTGTCTGAAAGCATTAGCTCCATCATACTCAATGATTACCGGAGCAGGACGACCTTGTCTTAAAGCATTAGCTCCATCATACTCAATGATTACCGGAGCGGGACGACCTTGTCTTTGTTGACGGCCTTCCGGTGCATCGTATTGGATGTTGATGACAGCCATATTTTGTTCTTTTGCATCCTTACGTTCAACCTGAATCACACCTTGATCCAGAAATTTCTGCAAATATTCCCTAACCACCTCATCAGTCAAGTTATCAAGCTTATCTTCAGGAATCATCCCACATCTTTTCAACTTTTCTCCTATAACCGCCATAGGAGTGCGAATATCCTCAACCTTTGTAATCAACTTCTGACCATTGCCTTCTTCTACAGCATTAACGGACGGTCCTCCATGCGGGGGCATGGGACTGTGTTTAATGTTAGCACCTCGATGAGTGAAAGTAAGATCTTTGGATTCAACCAGATCTTGAACTCTATTCTGGAATGCATAACAGTTTTCTATAGTGTGGCCGGGAGCACCCTTATAAAACTCACAATGGGCGTTGGCATCGTAACCAGGAGGATATGGAAAGACTGCTGGCCTCAAATCTCTGAGCTTCAAGTGACCACTTGGATACAGTTGAGAAAAGATCTGGCTGTATGGTATTGGCACAGGGTCAATATGTCTCCTTGGTCTTGGCTGCCTCTGTGGTGGGGCATTCTGATATTGTGGCGGAGGAACATTCTGATAGTTTGGTTGTTGAGTAGGCTGTTGAGGTGGGGCTTGTGCAACTGCAGCCACTTGCTGATATGGTATATTCACTGGGGCTCTACCCCCTCGTCCTCTCATGACAACATTAGTCTCTTCATCTTTCCTTTTCACAAAAGGCTTTTTGACTCCGCTTGTAGAAGCAATAGCAGCTTTTTTCTTCAGCTGACTTTCAATTATTTCTCCTACTGATACAATCTCTGCAAAGTTGGGAAAGCTAGATCCCATCATACGGTCTGAATACTGAGGCTGCAAAGTTCCCATGAACATATCCATCAATTCTTTATCCAACAAGGGTGGTTGAACACGAGAATCCAACTCCCGCCAATGTTGAGCGTATTATTTAAACGACTCATTGTTGCGCTGAGTCATATCTTGTAATTGAGTACGGTTTGGCGCTAACTCAGTGTTATACTGGTAATGTTTGAGGAATGCCTCAGAGAGGTCCCTCCAGGTACTTATCTGCCTCTTCTCTAACTGCATGTACCATTCCAGCGACGCCCCACTGAGGCTATCCTGGAAGTAGTGAATTAGAAGAGGGTCATCCTTAACGTGAGCAGCCATTTTGCGACAGTAGACTCGCAAATGAGTCTTAGGGCAGTTGAGTCCCTTGTACTTTTCAAACGTCGGCACTTGAAACTTATGAGGGATTACCAATCCAGGGACCAAACACATGTCAACAACATCCAAGACGGGAGTTGTCTGAACCTCCAGGGCCTTGAATTTCTCTTCTAGTACGTGTAACCGGTCAGCAGATGGATCAAATCCCACAAGTTGAAGAGGTGGAGGTGGTACATAGAAGGCATCAAATTGCTCATCCACATCACTCACAGACCCATGATGAGCTGAGTGTTCTGACACATCAGAGGTAGGGATCTTAACTCCAGAACTGCCTATCTTTTCAACCAGCTTCTTGGCATTGGCCACTGTTTCAGCATCTTTCTCTTTCTGGGAAAGCATCATCATAGTTTCCAGTAGCTGATCCATTTTAGCCTTCAGCGAATCGATATCATTCCTCATTGTGTTTTGGTTCTCCTCAATCTGTTCCAGCCTCATCTTGAATCTTTGACGAGTCTCGTATTGGTGTCGAGTAGTCAGGTTTTCTGTTTGGAGAAAGTATAGAGTGTATGAGTTGGTGTTCAAACACATATGAGATGTGGACGCAAAATGCTTATGCTTATGTTTATGTTTTATATCTTTTTATTTTCAGGGAATCATTCATAGATTTTAACAAGCATTCAAAATAACACGAAGACAAGAAAATAAAGGAAAGCTGAATTCTCATTCATTCATTAAGTCATTACATAATTTTAAAGTACCAAAGTTTCATCTAATACAAGTCAAATACAAATAACAAGAAAATAAAATGATGATCTTCAAGCTGCAGGCCTTTGTGCTTCACGCTCCTTAAGTTCTTCCTTGAATCTCTTCAGCATCGCCTTGCAAAGGCAAACAAAATCAATAATGGCCCGAGGAGTGGATTCTTCTAGTGCCTCATATGCATCCCTGTGTTTCCAAATCAGATCCTTAGCTAGCCAGTTGCAAAACTCAATCAAACCATTGAGTTTTTTGCAGTACATGTCTCGGCTGTCCCTCAGGATAGTCATAGACTGCTCAAAACCAACGTAGTCTTGGAGCACTTTTTCCCTTTCTGCCAACCAAATGGCCTGGTCTTCAAGAATAGCCCTCATTTGATTCTGCTGGTTTTCAACGACCCTTTTGACACCATCCAGCTCCCTTCGTAACGCATCCCAATCCTCAGCTCTGACCCAGGCTGTCCTCATAGAGTCTTCCTTAAGCCTACGTTCTCTTGCTTCAGAAGCTCTTGACACGCGTAGGTCGGCACTTAGTTGTCGAATTTGCGCTCCCATTTCTTCTCTGAGTTCTTTGTTTTTCCTAGTGGCAAAGAGCCAAGCCCTTTCATTTTCCGCACTTTTCCTGTAAGCTTTATCCAAGTCTTCTTTAAGCCTACCTACTGCACCATCAGCTTGGTTAAGGCACACCTTAACCCTCTTTTTTTGGTGCTCCTCTTCACCGGCTCTCTTTCCCACTTCCCCAAGCTGATTCTTTTTGCGCTCTAGCTCATACTTCAGATTATTTTTCTCATTTGTCACTATTTGCAGCTTTGATTCCAACTCTTCGTTATCCTTCCCAAGTTGGGCTATTCTGGCTCTAAGACCTTCCACTTCTTCCCAAGAGACGGGTACAGGCTGTGGGCTAGGAGGCCTAGGAGGAGCTTCGATGGAAAAAGGAAGTTTGACCATCTTAACCCTCTCCAGCATCCATGGCTGATACGGCACCCAAGGTGATCCATCCCTTTTTCTCAATTCGGATCCCTTAGTGTGAACCTTCTGCCAGGAGCATACAATCTTACAGAGGAGTGAAGGATCTTTAGTACCCCTGTCATGAAGAATCATTTCTTCCAACTCTTTGTCTTCAGGCTTTCTCAACATAGGGTATTCAAACTGTCGTATAGCTAGTATGGGATTATAGCTTATACAACCTTTTGACCCAATCAGCGCCACATTGCCAAAGCTCCCACAACTCATAATGATTTTATCAACATCCAGTCTGTTGGGATACCATGTGATATTCATTTCAGAGAGAGACACTAGCAACTGAGCCCATTCCCCACTATTCAAGTCAGGGACAATGGCATAACGCTTGAACACATGAGAAGTGAGCCACTTGTAGAGGAGAGGAGTACAGAATGTCAACAATGAACCTTTCCTTTCATGGCGGAGATGTAGGGTATGGAAGATGTCAGCTAAGAGGGGATAAACTGGACTTTGTCCTTCCTTCCAAACATCCCAAAATACACTGATGGCAGCAGTGTCAATGAATTCTTCAAAAGTGGGGAAGAGTACAAGCCCATAGATGAGGAGAGCCAGTACATTCACCAGAGCGTCCCATTGCTTATTCTTCAAAAACTTTATCGCTTCTTTTTCCAGAAAAGTGCTTCGGAAACCAAAGAAATCTTCTCTCTTTTTCCAACCAGTATTGACCGTTGAAATAGGGATTTGGAGGGCTTCAGCTAGTACCTCTTTCTTAGGTGTCTGGCCAATCATAGTGTAGGGTGCCTTTCCTTTCACGAAGAAACCCAAAAATCCTTCAAATTCTTCAATGGCAGGAGTCAAGTAGAAATCTTGGAACAAAAAGCTTCTCATCGGTGGGTCATAAAACTGTGCTAAAGCTGTAACGGCAGGAACTTGCACTTTGACAGAAAGGAGATCAAGAATCTGGCCAAATCTTCCCTCTAGAGTCTTCTTGAAGAGCGGAGGCATTTCTTTCAAATAGTTCATCACAACGGTAGTATCTGGCGTGATAGCCTTCAGCTGCAGAGTTTTCCTTTTTCCTGAATCCATGGTTACTTTGAATGCAAGATAAACAGTAGATACAAGTAATTCCCTGAAAATAAAAATGGTTTTTTTTGTAAGTCATGCAGTAAATGTAAATGATTATGAATGCACGATGTTGGATCCAGGTTATCACAAGTAACTTCCCATCCCTCCTAACAGGTAGGCTTTATAGGGATAGTTCTAGATTCTTTACCCATAAACCCACTCACAGGATAGCTCCTACGTTGATGGATATGGTTCCCAGGGTCTCGGACACTAGTCGCATCAACATCACGCAACAGGCTAGCTGCCTTGCAATGGGGATACAAAAAGGTCTATCCTGAGTGTAGTCTTCATGCTAGGCCCACGAGAAGCGAGTCCTCGGAGACTAACACTAACGACCACCAATATAGAAACTGGTGCTAAGAGTGGTTCCCAGAGTCACGGACCCTTCATGAATCAAGTCGTGCGACAGGCTAGCTGCGTTTCAACAAGATCTACGAAAAGGTCTACTCTAGGGGAAGCTTTCATGCTAGGCACACAAGGAGCGGGTCCTTGGGGACTAACACTAATGACTTCCAAAATCTAACTAAGTGTTCTCTCTTCTTTTTCCAAGACTCGGGTATAGAGCCTTACTTGTGATATCATCCCAAGATCCAACAGACAAGTATGATAAACAGCATATAATAAAGAGAAATCAATAAAAGCAAATAAGCAATAGGAGAAAACAAATAATAAGAGATCAAACAAGCGAATCTAACACTCTCGAATCGAGTCAAGTTAGGCTTGACTCTCTTTAGCATAGGGCAATGCATGTGAGCTTTCCCCAGCAGAGTCGCCATCTGTTAACTGTTAACTGTTAACTGTTATTTGGTATAGAGAAGACTACAATGTGGATATTGATTTGTTTATTAATGGTTTTATGTTACTCGTTCTATATTTCAAAATGAGTGGTCTGGTAAACACAACTAAGATTAAAAGGAAAAGAATGAAACTACATACAAACTCACCATATCTAAGTTAATAACATAAGATGGTAAATGTATACATGATAAATTATTTATAAATATGATAAAATTAAAGTGTTCAGAATATTTGTATATTTAGGATTAATTTGAATCAAACGAATACCACAACAAGACGGAAAAGAAAACAAATATGCACAAAAATAGAACAAAATAACTTTAAATTATACAAAAAAACTTTAAATGCATGTGAAAATTATTTATTTAAACAAAAGAGGAAAGCATGCTATGAAGTACGGACACAATGAGAAGAACCATGTTGATAGTAATAGAGATAAGGAAAGGGTCCCTCATTTGAGGGCCAAAAGAAATGCAATCAAGACTAGATACCTCAAAGACTATGTGATGCCAAAGTCGAAAAATCGGGTAGAAAATGAGTTGTCAACCAACTTGTATTTACTTTGTGACTCGGTTTGTTAGGGAGGTGACTAAGCTTTTCACTTAAGAATAAGTAATTAGTCAAATTCGAGGGTTCGATAACTCATTGTGAGATATTTAACCCCTTTATACTTGAATACTTAGTTAACTTATACTTATTTAAAATTATTAACTTGTGCTTTTATGTATTTATCTTAATTTTTGATGATCACACTAATTACTTTCAATATAGACCAGGACAATACCAAAATAACAACTTTTAGCGGGGAAATAATTACAACCAAAGGTGGATATCAAAAGCATGTCTATCCAACTGATAATCGTATTGGAACTATACTCGAGTTCCTCCACGACAAGATAGGCTATCAAAATTGGAGGACTCATCGAACCACTTCATGAAAATTCCGATTGCCAACCAAAAGAATATGATGCTTCTATTGAAAATCTAGAAACACAAATGAGTCGGTTAGCTAAACAACTAGTGGCTCAACCATGTGGAGCTTTCAATGTCAATATACAACAAACCCAAATAATAATTGTAATGTAATCATCATTGGTGAAAATTAAAAATATTGTTACATAAGACCAAGAAGCAGAAGGGCCACAAGAAGAAACGTAGCAAGAAGGAAGCTGCAAATCGGTCCAACAAACTCCATCCCAAAAAGAAGGAGATCCAAGTGGAGTCATGTTGCATATTTCTATATGTAATGTGAAAATTTTAAACGCACTCATTGACTTGGGTGCTAGTGTAAATTTGGGTCCATTATCAATATTACACAAATTCAGTGATCTTAGTATAAAACCAACAAAGACATGCTTACAGATGGCTGACAAAACATCTAAGAATCCAATTGGAATAATCAAAGATGTCATAATCAAAAGTGATAAATTCTCATTTCCTGTGGATTTCATGGTGATGGACATCAAGGAAAATCCAAAAATACCTCTCATATTAGGAATACCCTACATGAAAACTACAAAGATAATAGTGAACTAGACATCATCCAAGATTATCATATCTTTTCTCTATAAAACTCAAGAAATATCAGGTATGTCAAACTTAATGTTTTGTACTTTGCATACAAATTGAATGATGATTCATGCTTCCATTGTTTACATTTTCTCAACTTTGAAAGTGATAAATAGCTAACTTGATTAGGAAAGAACAAACAATGAATTATTTATTCATGCCATAGTTGTTACTTTTATGATGAGAAACCTCATGCTTGAATTGTCATGACATCTTGATTAGGCTTTTTGTAGAAATAGAACTTACTTAGTAGTTGGGCGATGTTTAAAATGTGTGATTTTTTAGGTTCCTACATGCTAGATTTCTATGACCTAAATGTAGATGATATCAAAATCATTGTATGTTTATATGCTCTTCCATGCTAGATGACATGAACCATTAGAAATAGAAGAAGGAGCCCAAGGTTAAACTTTGATTTTTGATGATTGATTGGATGTGTTACCTCAAAATGATAGTTGTTTTGTGAGACTTGAACCAAAATCATTTTTAGCCTAGGTTGTCAATTTTGCAAATCACTTATTCATGAATGGTGAAAGTGATGAGAAATTAAGACACAATAACATACCAATACGCAACGGATATAAAATTCTCCATACTTGTAGAAACCTTGAGGATCAACAATAAATATAAGACGACAAATCGAACAGAAAAAGGCACAAACGAACATTGATCTTTTAACGTGAAAAATCCCTTAATATGAGAGTAAAAATCACGAGTCGTCCAGACCAAAGAAATAGCTTCAATATAATCAATTAAGGGTACAAGATAATCTTAAAGTGATTCAAAAACTAGTGCTAACAATGACAAATCACAAAGCAAACTAGCTTACAAATAAGAATAAAAAAGTTGAAAAAATTACCCAAATTTGAAGCTTCAGTGCAAAGCAGATATCTCTCGGCTCAGACTTTGTTAAAAAATTATGAACGGTCAAATGTTAGATACATGTTTTACGAACCTTCCCTCCAAATTTGAGCTTGATCCGGCGGTTAACGAATCAGGGATCGTCGATTTAGTGAGACTGGTTGCAGAAAAACGGGAATAAGTTTCTCTCCTCTTTTGTCTCTTTTGAATCCTTATTTTCTCTCTATCTCTCTTAACCCTAAATTGATCTTCTCCACTTAAATAAGTGATACAAATGGGCTAATCATATTTGGATATTTCTCGACATAGGAAGGGAGACCAAACCCAACAAATCTCCCCCTCACAATAATGTGGAGGAAATCGCCAACCAACAATGTCACAACAAGCTTCAAATTTTCATCTTGGTAGTGTTTGATTCATCATATCAGAACCATTATCACTTGTATGAACTTTATCTAACTCCAACAACTTAGCATCCAAAACATCATGTTTCCAATGATATCTCACATCAATGTCTTTGGACCAATTATGAAAAGTCAGATTCTTACCAAGATGAACAGCGTTTTGACTATCAGCAAATAACACATACTTGTCTTGAACAAAACCAAACTCCTGCAAAAATTTCTTCAACCACAATAACTCTTTGCATGCTTCGGTAATGACAATGAACCCAGCCTATGTAGTAGACAATGCTACACATTTTTGCAATATGGACTGCCAAGAATTTTCCAATACTATGCAAGCAGAATTTAAAATGAGCATGATGGGAGAATTAAAATTCTTTACGGGAATACAAATTAATCAAGACTCAGAAGGATCATACATTCACCAGGGCAAAAATACAAAAGAACTTCTGAAGAAGTTTTATATGACTGGATGTAAAATTGCTAAAACTCCAATGCATCCCACTTGCAATCTTGGAAAAGACGAGGAAAGTAAAAAGGTAGAGCAAAAGGTATACAGAGGTATGATTGAGTCTTTCCTTTCCTGAATTGCTTTTAGGCCTGATATTTTGTTCAGTGTATGCTTATGTGCTAGATTTCAATCCAATCCTAGAGAATCTCATTTAACCGTTGTTAAAAGAATATTTAGATATCTGAGAGGTACTATTAATCTTGGTTTATTTTATAAGAAATCAAAAGATTACAAGTTATTAGGTTATTGTGATGCTGATTATGCTGAAGATAAACTTGAAAGAAAAAGCACCAGTGCAAGCTGTCAATTTCTGGGTGAAAATTTAATCTCATGGTCCAGTAAGAGACAATCAACTATCTCATTATCAATATCAGAAGTTGAATACATTGCAGCCTCTGGATGTATCACTCAAATCCTCTGGATGAAAAGCCAACTAGAATATTATCAGCTAAATGAGAGTAACATTTATATCTTTTGTGATAATACCTCTGCTATTTTGTATTTACTAAGAATCTCATTTTACATTCTAGAGCTAAGCATATTGAGATCAGTCATCATTATATTAGAGACTATGTTCAAAAGAGTATTTTAAACATAAAATTTATTGATACTGACCATCAATTGGCTGATATTTAAAAAAACCTTGTTGAGGACATTTTTTTTATTTTGAGATATTTTAAAATGGAAATTTGTTCTTATTAAAATCTCAATATTAGCCCTCTGATAGTTAGATAAATTTTTGGCTCAGAAGGTCTAAGTCAGAATCCCTCTGGTTTTTCTAACTTCTGGACTCTGATCCATATCAATGTTTCTCTTTCAAGCATTTTTTTAAAAACTGTCAAATTTCTTGGGTAATCGTTGGGAAAAATCTTTAGTGTGTAAAATAAAATCATACTTTATTGCTCCATATGTCTTTAACCCTTTCTTTTTCCAAAGTTTTATCGTCTTTTCGTTTCTTGACAAAGTGTGTAGTGTTGTATAAGCTATTTCTTGGGTTCCCAAGATAACTTTTCACTTGTCACAGACATATATTTTTTAATTATTCTTTAAATCTTATGCATTTACTCTTTTAGCACTCTATTTAAACACTATTATTCTCTGATATCTCTTCATATCAACTCTTTATTTTCAAACCTCTCATCCCTCTCCTTCTTCAGATCCTAAAATCTTTTGTCAAATGTCTCTCAAAACTGGAAGCACATGTTATGAAAAAGTTTTGAAGGCAAAAACCCAAAGAGAAAAGTCTAAGTGGATAAGGCGTTTAGAAGCAGTAGTTGTCAGAGTAAATCAGTTATACAACGCGAGTGATTCACTCGTTTCAGAGTCGTAATAGGAAAACTCCCTAGTTTAAATGCTTGTTTGGAGCACATACTGTTGTTCATGTGCAGTCTAGTTTCCCTCCTCTGGTTTATCCCCTGCCTTCTCTTCTTTTGTTCTCCATTTTTACAAGTCTTCTCTTGTTTCCCCTTTCATTTTTCATTTTTCCATGTATCTTTTTTTTTTCATTTCTTTCTCACCCTCCCATATTTTCTAATCTTGTTGTCAATCTTTTTTTTATTGATGACAAAGGGGGAGTAATAGGGTCTAGAGTCTAAGGTCTAGAGTGTAGGGTCTAATAGGGATTTGATTTTGATTGTTTTTATCCAATGATCACTCCTAAACATCCATAAATCTAAATGAAATCTCTTGTAATTCCGATGTTATATCAAATGAAGGAAATTTTCTTATGATTTATTTTGTTTATGTTATCCTTGAATTTATATCAATGAATAATTTATTATATCTATAAATCGTTTTATGCTTGTTAAAATATCTAAAACTTATCTTAATGAACTATTTTCTTAGATTTTATTTGATTCTAAGTCTTTAATTCAGGGGGAGCTTGCAAACCTAACTCTGAAATTTAAGGCTAAGAATAATGTTTAAACCAAGAAAATTTTGCTAGTCTAACATTCAGGGGGAGCTTAAAAACCTAACTCGGAACTTTAGATGATTGTCAGTGGGAGCTTGCAAACCTCACTTTGAACAATCAAGCTAAGAAAAATTTTGAACACTAAAATTCACGGGAGCTTACAAACCTAACTCTGAACTTTAGATGATTCTTAGTGGGAGCTTGTAAATCTCACTCTGAACAATCAAGCTAAGAAATTTTATTTGAAGTCTAAAACTCAGGGGGAGCTTACAAACCTAAATCTAAAGTTTAGATGATTGCTTATTGAATAAAAATTATTCATCAAAATACATGGATTTGTCATCATAAAAAAGGTGTAGATTGTTGGAACAAGTTTGGTTTACAACTATCCTTATGTTTTGATGATATAAAAGTGTAGAGAACAATTTTGTACTCTAACTATTTTGTTGAGTTTACAGAAAGTTAGAAACAGATTGTGACTCTGAAGATGTCCAGACTCTGAACCAAAGTATAAAACCGTGAACAAATAAGTCAACTCAAATTTATCAAGTCCATGTTTTTGAACAAAAACCATCCAGATAGACTCTGATAAAAGTCTCAGAACCCAATACTCCAAAGACTCTAATGTCTCACCAAAGTTTTAAAGACAGACTCTAATCTTTACTCAAGCTTCAATCCACTCGCATATGAAGCCTTTGACTAGAAAGATTTGTATCAATATGTCAACATTGTTTAATGTAAAAGACGTATAAAAGCAAATCTACTTTCTACATAAAATATTGTACTCTGTGTCAAAGAAGTCTTATGCGTCCCATCATCCTCACCAACTATTAGCTACAAGTGTCACTCTAGTGTTGTATATGAAGTGACCTTCATACAATGGATACTTAGATGATATTTCATTTTCACCTCCCAACAGGTCTATTTGCTCCTATATAAAAAGGATTTGAAAGATGAAGAAAATAAGAAACTGGCTAGAGAAAAACGACTGGCAAAGAGAACAACAATCGTGAAAATAAAGCTAGCTACAAACAACAAAGCACAAGAACAAAGAAAAATCATATGTGCAAAAGAGAAAAGAAAAGGGATAAATTTTATTAGAGATATCTATTTCATATCTTGCTTAAGTGTGAAACTCTGATTGTAAACTTGTGTATCTGCTTATCTGAAGTGTCTTGTAAACACAAACTTGTCATAATAACTCTGATTGTATTCCTCAAGCGACCAGGTTGGCCAAGCTCTTGAGAAGTCAATAACAGGTAGTTATTAAGGATTAAATCTTCTTAAGCGACCAGGTAGGTCAGGATCTTAAGGATCAGTGACCGTCAGATTTCTTAGGGGACCAGTTGGGTGAGATTTCTTAAGAAATCAATGACAAGTTGTCATTGCATTTGTGGTCAGTGTTGATTATTGGATTGAGACCTTTTTTAAGGCAAACTCACTCGGGTGAGTGGATTTGAGGTAGCCTTGTTAATAGTGAACCAGGATAAAAATTATTGTGTACTCTATCTTTGTTTTCATTGCTTTGAGCTTGTGTTTTGGGGTGCGAAAATTTATCATACTTTAAACCCAATTCAACCCTTTTTTCTTGTGTTTCTTGTACCTTCAAATACCTCCAAGAGTATTTAATCTAGGTGGGGTCTTCGTATCAACCCAACGAGGCATACATCTTGCAGGCCAATACTACACAACCACCATCTTAAACTTAAGTTCTTCTCTGAGTTGGGTATAGAGCCCTCCTCACAATGTGCCAACAACCAGAGAATTCAATCCACAACAGATAGATAAATAACAATAATAGCACATAAGAGACAAAATAATTATAAAACAAAGGTAGAAGAAAATAAATAAACAATGCTAACACTCATTGCAAATCAAACTAAAATAGGCTTGAATATCTTGGATTATTGTCCCTAGCTATCTCAGCTTGAAAAATACCACAGGCGTTCGCACGCTCGAAATAACAACAGAGTCGATACCGAAGTTTATTTATT
This sequence comes from Lathyrus tuberosus, assembly GCA_022829125.1. Taxonomy (NCBI): domain Eukaryota; kingdom Viridiplantae; phylum Streptophyta; class Magnoliopsida; order Fabales; family Fabaceae; genus Lathyrus; species Lathyrus tuberosus. The sequence continues at coordinate 4,319,830 of JALAZF010000358.1, forward strand.
CAAAAAGAAAAGGGAAAATGTCTGTTGCGGTGAGAATCAGATAACAATCTATTTATTAACTTGCATCACAAAACTTTAAAATTCACCATCGAGCTTCGATTTATCCAAAGGAAAGGGTAAAGAACGCAAACCCTAAGTGCGCTATGTAGAGACACAGCTCAGAGATCTAAGGGTCGGGGGTTGGTTATACTAAGGGAATGTATTAGCACCCTAAGTATCTGTAGTACTCTACAGGAACCTCTTGTTAGTATTTGTGTTATGCTAAAATTTGCTTGCTAAGGGAAATGTGCTAAGGTAAAGAAAGACCTAGGGGTATATACACTAAGTATGCTCGCCAAGACATCGTATCTCATGCCTACGTATCCTGACGGAAATGGAATCAGAGCATTCGTAGTTCCCCTCAATGGGATGAGGAACTTGTGACTGTGGTCAAGGTTCCAAGGGAAAGCAGGGTGAAAAGCTTGAAAGTAAAGCTTGTGAGGATTGATTGTTTAGGAGAAGAGATTAATGGCTATCTCTTGGGAAAGGATTGTGAAGGGTTAGACCGTCGTGAAGGAGAAGAGATTAATGGCTATCTCTTGGGAAGGCTGCGTTAATAGGGAATGAAATGTTCACGGGAAAGTAGGGTCTGACAGCAAGACACCTACGTGGAGTGCGGCGACTCCTAAGGCTAAGAGGTAAACAGAGGGTAATGAGCTTTCTATGACCTTGCGGTCAATAGAAAGACTTTCCTTTGGAAGGAGGGGAAAATAACCTCTTGTAAATAAGAGTTGAAGTGGGATTAAATGGAGTGATAAGCAATGTGAGTTCAAGGACTCATGGGGATGAACAATTAGTTAATATAGAATAACATTAAACAAGTATGAAGTGAATATACATGTAAGGGCAATGGCAAAAGATAATGAGATAATTCATAACATGAGCACACTAAAAAAGAACTTTTCAAAAATGTCCTAAAACATCTTAGAGTATTATAAAAAAGTTTGAAGAAATTAAGTTCACTAAATTAAAATAACTTTTAAAATAAAGTGAAAATAACATCAAAGCGAAATTAAGTTCTCTAATTATTTTGTTTCTAATTTACGCAGGAAGTTTCTAGATTTCGATCTCGTTCCCATGAATATGTTGCACCTGACGAACTAATACAACCGTATATTGATTTTTCCGGTTTCGTACGTGTAAGCAAAATCATGTTTTATTCGGTAGATGCAAAGTTTATACTAGCTTTGCAAGAAAGGTGGCGCCCGGAGACACACACTTTCCTTTTTCCAACCGGTGAATGTACCGTGACCCTAGAGGATGTGTACATGTTACTCGGTTTGCGTATCGATGGTAAGGCAGTCAATGGAAAAACAAACCTTGACCCATCAATTTGTGAGGAACTTTTGGGTGCCGACTTGCTAGATACAAACTCGAGATGACAAAGTCTCTTGCTCTTGCAACTAAAAGCATGGTACGCCGGTTTTATTTTAACTGCAGAGTTTACAGAAGAAATGAAACTATAGAAGACCAGGTGTTACCTTATGCTTCTTATTGGTTTATTTTTATTTCCTGAGGATACTGGTTCTTCTATGCACATTATGTACTTACCCTTATTGAGAGATCTAAATCAAACAAGACAGTATAGTTCGCTTGTCTGTCTTATTTGTATAGCTCTTTGTGTAAGTGCGCCAAAAAAGATGCATCTACTTTTTTTGGATGCGTTGTTTTGCTCCAAGCTTGGGGCTGGTCTAGATTGCCATCCCTAGCGCCTGTCAACCGCAACGACTTTTACTTCCCGTATGCACAAAAGTAAGTTAATAACTTAATACTTTTTTTATCCTTAAAAATTATTGTGTCTAACATTCTCAACTAAAAATTCTTTTTTTAGATGGTCGGCTAAGGGTATGAGTTACAATAGATGTCCTAAATATTGTATCATTCAATACCGTAATCTTTTGGATCACCTAACACCCGCAGATGTAAGTTCGCCTAAACATTTCTCTTCTTTTATATCATATATTTCACTATCTAATATTTTTCTATTCTTCAGTTCATATGGCGTCCATATCTAGGCATGGATGACCTACATGAAGTCAGCGAGGAAGATGCTGCCATTTGGACTGCATGTGTACCGATCATCCGATTCACAACTGTGGAGCTACACAACAGTTACCGTGTCAAACTGCAATTTAAAATGCATCAGGACATCCCAGATCCACCTGTTGACATCAGTAAATGGCATCTAAAAAAAGTTAATGATCAATGGAACTTTGACAACTGGAAGGATTTTGCAAAGACTGGGCGTCGTAAATGGATGAACCGCAGCAACTATGTCTTACGTGAGCCGGTGATGTCAACCCCATCTATACCAACAAATAATTACATGGCTTGGTACAGATCGGTTGCAACTGGGTTTGTCTCCGAAGACAGGTATTTATACGACCCACGCCAGACCACCTACACACAAGAAGCCTCAACGTCTAACCCACCTCCAAGGACATGTTACTCACAACCCCTACCCAACAAAACTACCAACCCATTATCCATCCAAACATGTCATACACCCAACCACAATTCCAAGAGCGTCCCCTATACCATCTTCAACAAAATGATTACTATCAAGAGACTCAATATGGCTATGCCCCCAACACATCACAAAGATACAGCCAAAACGAGGGTACTTCATACCATAGCCAAATTAGGCAAACATCTTTTGATAGCCCTAACGCCCAAACATCATACCCTAGCCAACACAATCAACCTTCTCAGCAGCCTTATGCCTTTCAAACACCATTTCAACCTTTCACCAACAAATCTTTCACACCAATGTCTCCCTTCAATCGGCCTGCCCGCACACCAATCACCCCCTCAAACTACCCTGGCATGAGTCGCGCGCTCAGTTTCAGTCCCCAAGACTTCACGGGAATGCAAGACATCCTAAGGGAACCATCTTGGAATGTTCCTGAGACTTCAACTCCTCAAACACCAGGCGTGAATCAACAACAAGGGGAACAAGGGGGCTGAGTACAACGAGTGAGGGTCCCTAGGGGATGTGGAACTGGTGGCCGGTTGGATGCACCCGGTCACCAACATTAATTAATGTAATATTTTATTAAATTAATAAAAAATTTATATCATCTTGCAAACAAAAACAATGTAATATTTCACTATAGAAAAAAAACAACACACACCCTGTCTCCACATCAATTGGCGACAGAGTTATTGCCTTTAGACGGGGTCGACAATTGCACAGGCGACTTGATAAGCAGTCTCCAGTACAATTGGCGACAGCTTATAACCCTTAAAGAGGACTCGCCATTTCATTTGGCGACCATATACAAACCCAAACCCTAACTGAGGCAGTTTGGGAAATTTTCTGAAACGTAGGGTATTTTTTGGGAATTTTTTCAAAAATGAGGGGTATATGGGTACAAAATTCAAAATACTCCCTCAGTCCCTTTTTAAATGTCATTTTTTTATTTTTCACACATACCAAGAAAACTAATTAATATTTATACAATAATTTTTCTTTTACCTATAATACCCCTAATTATTTATTACATTCATTTTATTTTCTCTCTCTATAATAATTATCTAGGGTAATTTTGACAAAAATACATTTAATATTACCTTGAACTTTGCAAATGACAATTAAAAAGAAACAAAATTATTCAAAAAATGACACTTAAAAAGAAACAGGGAGTATCATATTAATTTATTCTTAAATTTTGTTTTAAAATAGAATAAAATAAACGGGACAATATTTTCATATTTTACACATTTTCATCATTTAATTAACAATATATTTAATTCAATCAATAACTTGAATTATTAAAAATTATTTTTAAAATGAATTGAAATAAAAAAAACAATTGATAAGAAATATAAAAGATACTCCCTCCTCCGATCACAAGTATAAGCAAAAATAACTATTTTATATTAATTAAAAAAATTAGTTAAGTGTAATTAATTTTTTTGATTTCATATACAATTAGAATAAATTTTACTATAATATCTTTAGTTATATTTGATAAATCAACTAACAACATTAAATGCTATTGAATTAAATTAGGATATACTAATAATACAAGTATTAATTACTTTAAAAGTTAATAATATTTGCTTATAATAGTGACCAAAATTTAAAATTATATTTGATAAATCAACTAGCAACATTAAATGTTATTGAATTAAATTAGGGTATACCAATAATACAAATATTAATTACTTTAAAAGTTAATAATGTTTGCTTATAATAATGACCAAAATTTAAAGTCATTTATAATAGAATAGGGAGCAGAGGAAGTATATTATTGAAAAAAATAGTTGCCTATATAACTAGAGTATATAATTGGAGAAAGAAGACAAAGTTGGACATAATTATCAAAAGAGATGCATATGTAAAAAATTCTACTCTAAGTTCACTTCATGTATTTATTTTCTATCAGCATTATTATCCCTTAAATGCAGCGGTATTGGGCGATATGACATGTGTGGTGGTTGCGAAAGTAACAGCACTGAGTTTAAGGTGCTGCCAACCGCAAACAAAAAGATATTTTTAGTAATTTACTGTAATTGTGTCTGATGAATGATGATGAACCGAAACATACCATGTGTCGTAGATTCCACTAGATAAGGCACAACTCTTCAACCACTTTAAAATTTTCATTTTTATTGTATTTTCTGGTTACTTATTTTTCATCATGTTTAAACAGAATGGTCCAAAATAAGCAAATCTCAAACTTGTGTGTGATGTACCCTAGAGAATCTTAATCTCACACAAAAGAACATGAGAAAACCTAGCAAGACTACAAATTAAATATATATAAAAAAAAAAAAAAAGGTGCAGCATAATAATAACAAATGAAAACAGTCCTTATTTTATATTCACAAAATTGAACATCTTCAATGGGGAAAATAAATTAAGCTGCACGAGTTGATAGAAGCATATCTGAATTGCAAAAAAGAATACAAGCTTATTACAATACTAATAACAATGTCTAGAAAATGCAGTGAAAGTTGAAACCTTCTAGCTAAAACAACACTTGTCACACTTCAGCCACTTCCAAGCAAATTTTTAAAGGAAAAACGGGGAATTGGTATATATACAAATACATAACTTTACCTGTTAACAAAATAGGATGCTGCTGTTGTTGCAGGAACCAAAGGTATAACAGTGTCAGGAAAATCTGATCTTGGTCCAGCAAGGGAGTAATAAGCAAGAATATGAGCTGGATGATGATTATTAGTTACAAGTCTAGAAGGAATCAACTCGATATTCCAATAGGGTCTAGCCATTGCCAAAAGATCAAGTCCTGATGTTGATGCTCCATAACCTTGTACCCAAAGATACCTCAAAGATGTTAGCCTAGTTGCAGCAACAGCTAATGCATGCTCACTGAAAAATGAACATCCTCTCATTTCAAGTTTCTGAAGACTTGGACAACCTTTTGAGAATTCCAAGAGCCCTGCATCTGTTTCTCCGACATAACCGAGAAGTATCCATCTCACGTTTGGACTGTATTGTCCTATGTAACCTAGTCCTACATCAGTTAGACCACCGGGTCTGAGATATAGAGCAAATCTTTTCAGCTTTTCGCAACCTCTCAGCAAAGCCCTCACCCCATTGTCAAGTGGCAAATCAGTTATCTTCTCCTGGCGGTCTAGCAAGACGAGGCGAAAATCACAAAGGTTTTTCAAGTGAGTGCCAATGTGTTCTAGAGAGGCATTTGTAATGTCAGATACATAAACAGCCATGTATTCGAGCTCTGGACAGCCATGTGATAGGGCAATAAGTCCTCTCTGGGAAACAATACCATCTTCATCTTCCATTTCGTCTTCACCTCTTTCGATCCTTAGCCTTTTCAGCTTCTTACAGCAACGGGCAAGTACTTCTAATCCTCTGTCTCCGATTACATTCCTTGACTGTCCATGAGGAAAAGATATTTGGTTTATTGTTAAAAATTCAAATGCAGTTCTGGTCATTCAAAATATCCTTTTTAACCATCCAAATTAGTACCCAAATCCATTTTGTTGCATATTTTATTATTTTTACAGTTTCATGCTTCCTTGTACAACCAAAAAGATTCAAGTCAATATATGAATGCATATTGATAATTTTGAAATCATAGTTTTAAATTGCAGTCACCGACGCAACATAAAGTTTTTGGAGGCTTCAATGACTATAATATTGTGGCTGCATTGGCAACACTAATCCACAATATCAAGTTTTTGGAGGCTTCCATGACTATATAACACTGGCTGCATTGGCAACACTAATCCACAATATCGGAAATCACAGTGCAATTGTGACTGCAATTTAAAAATGAGTAAAATATACATATACTTCTGCATAGCGGATAAATTTTGAAGGCTAGACTTTTAAAATTGAAAGACCACGAAACTAGATTACAAGAATCATGGCAAAGATTTGAAGGGGGGAGGGGGGAGCAAATTTAACTAGAGAAAGTTCTAGAATCTTACCTCAAGGATTTCCAAGTTGGGGCATTTCTCAATTAATGTACAATGATCCTCTGTATCCAGCATTGCATAGATAAGATCCAATTTTTTCAGTTGGGCTGCATAAGGGAATGCAATTGGCATTTCATTCCTTCCAATATATGTCAAACCCAATCGATTTAACTTTGCTGGCAATGATACAGCAGCGTACATTTCTGGATCTTCATTGTAGTAACCTCCACAAAATTCTTCGAGAGTAGATGCATATCGAAAGAAGTTTACCAGACTCAAGATTTCACAATCAGTAATTTTCACAGAGACCAAGTTGGGGCAGTTTTTCGCTACAAGTTCAAGGTCCTGAATCCTGATACGGCTAATATCAGTCAAGTAAAAATTCAGTGTCTCCAGAAATGTATTATTCAAAGCAAGCTCACGCAGCCATTCACCATCTTTCTCATTAACTGAGCTTTCCTCCATAAACAAGACTCTTAAATTCCTGCCAGAAAGAAAATTCAGTCACAGTTTAGTAACCTTGGATTTATAAAAGCAAGCATAGGTTCTTTTCTACTTCCAAGTTCCAAGAAGAAATGACTTAGACGAAGTGCAAGTTTGGATCAACTTATTTGAGTTTTCATATTGAGATTGTTTGGAAAAGCAAATTAGCTTATGGCATGACCGACCATATGCCACTTTCAGCATATTTCCATAAGCTTTCTAGGATAGTTTATGAAAAAAGTTTGACTTTATTGTATCTTTTAAGCTGTTGATCCAAACAGAACCCAATAAAGTTGAAACATCTCACATCTACCCTACCCTGTCAAAAAAAAATAATTTGAAGGAGTGAGAGCATATCCATAAAAGAAAAGACACTAAATGAGGTTCTAAATTAGCTGCAATCTTAACAAAGAGTCCAATCTAACTGGTGATTAGAGTAGAAGCTCAGAGATGGAAAAAAAACTAATTAATCTGAAAAGGCATAATAACATAAACCCTTTGATTAATGAATGAAAGGGGCATAAGCTAAGTATAAGACCGCTTGGAAAATGAGGCTGAGAAGTGTATGGTGGCAAGTCAGAGAATAAAGCAGTCACAAATATAATAATACAATTAGATGTGCAAGGATTAGAAGCTAAGTATATTAGCTAAGCTAGTTGGTGGCTTCTTAGTTCCCACTAACTTGATATATACCATTAATTTGAATCATGTGTAATAAAAAAAAACAATGTATAGGATTGGTTACATCATCCAGCTCAAGTGAAAAAGTCAAATTTGAATTTTTCATACAAAACAAAAAATTAGGAGGACTTCGACGATCGTGTTCCTACAGGCTTCAAGGAATTGGTCATCATAGTTTTAGTTTAACATTTATAGTAGTTCCATCATTTTCAGTCCTGCTCATCAATGATCAATCACAAAAATGTTCTGTTCATTAGCAGGAGTAGGAAATCCAGCAGCATGAAATGAGCTGACTCAGTTTAAAGTTGACATTATTAACATCTTTGGATCAAAATGAAATTCAAAAAAACATGTCTACCCAACCCATATACACAATTGCCATAACTCCTAGTTTATTCCCTTGAGTTATTTTAGTAGAAAGACATAGACAACAAAACTCTGGCTCAAGTTTTAACACGGATGCATTCTCTGACCCGCATGAGAGCAACAATCATGACATCAGGGTTCAATGCGATCTAGACCATAACATCAAAGTTAACAATGACAATATCATTTGTTCGAGATTCTCGATAACATCAACGATTGTGAATTAGATAATATTAGGATTTTGAGTGGTAGATAATAATATACTAAAATGGAACACACTATCTTCGGAAAAAGAGATAAGAATAGAACAAAAAGAAAAAGTTTCCCTTGAAAACAATCCGAAATGCAAGCATGTAATATATCAATAACAGAACAGAGGATTTTTCTTTTTTATATGAAACAGAGAATTTTCAATACAAATGAAGCATTGAAAACTCAAAAAATACAAACAATTTTTCTAAAAATTGTTTTTTAAATAGAAAATTTAAATAAATACCCAAAAACGCTCAAAAGAAATGAGAAGATCTCTCTGATCTAACCAAGTACCCAATTTTAAACTAGAGTTTGAGCATGATTATATGAATTATTTTTCTCATAAAATAGAAAAATATATAAAAAAAATTATACAGCCATGATTACAACCTAACCATAATTGATCCATTAAATTCTCCGTAGATAAATATTAATATATATTAGTTCTTATATAGCAATTTTTTTCTTTCATCAAAGTTTTAATTCAGATCCTTCAACACCTTACAATTGAGCACAATTATCGGCAATACCATATTAAAAAGTTACTTTTTTTAATTAACAAAATAAAGGTACTACTTAAAACATTGATTCTACTATCCATATAAAAATAGAAATTACCACTTACTTGCAAGAGTGACAAATATAGTAAAGTCCATCAGTTGAAAATCCAGAACACTTTTCAAGCTTAAGAGCATGAAGACTTTGATGACGAGAACGAGCGAGAATCTGAAGATCAGAATCCGTAACAATCATCCGACGAAAGTGCAACGACTTCAAACAATCGAAGTATTTCGAAATCTCTCTAACCCAAGGAGTGACAAATCCTCCCCAATCCTCCGGTATCAAGTTAAACATCGCCGCTCTAGGTTTTCCCTTGAGCTTCAGTGACTCCAGATGAGGAAACCGTCGCCGGAGTCGGTCCGGCGTGGTGGTGTAGCATAAAGCAATCGTGATATGCTTCCTCGTCGACGAATCGAGCTCGTACCACCGCTTACAGACCTGAGAAATCGCGTCTCTGTCTTTGGAATCGTGGACGTACGGTAAGACGCAGTCGAGAACGACGTCGGTTAATCTAGCGCTCATTCTTCCGACGCCGGGACACGCGTCTTTCTCCTCCATAACCGAAACGGTTACCGAAGATCTCGGGCTTTTGTTTGTTAGTTAGTTATAACGGATCGGATACGAACCTGGAGATTTTTCGGTTCGGGGTAACGGATTTGGTGACACGTGTGAGGTTTGTGAGGATGAAACGCGCGATGAACGATGAAGAAGAAGGTTTAAGAGGAGATAATTCTTACACTGAAGACGAGCCAATTGGATCGGGACCGAACCGCCGACCAGGCCAATCGGAGATGGAAAGAGGAATAGGGTGTGAGGAATAATACATAGTGGGAGAGAGACAGAATGAACGGTGGAGATTGAGAGATGAAAGAGTAATCGAACGGTGAGAGATGAGATAGTATCGATATTTATAATTTATAATTTATATTTTATAATTAAATTATTAATATTATGCTATTAGAGGAGGGTGGGAGATGATAAGTGAGAGAGAATGTGGTGAGAGAAAGAGTAAAAACTAGAACTTGAAAGAAACTAGATAGGAAACTAAACGACAAAACTGTTTTCAATAGAGTTTATAATTATTTAATTGAGAATAATGTAATATATAAAGGACCATTTGTGTATGAATGAATGATCTAGTGGTGTTGTATTGAACTACGAAGTCTTTGGATCTGAGAAGAAATTGATTTGATGCAATTAAATCTTGTGTGTAGATTTGACATAAATGTTATTTAAGCATAATATCGTATTTACTGTTCTGTAACAGTACACACACAAAATTGATAATTTTATTTGATTTTCAAAGGCCATTTGATTTGAAGATAGTGGAATTGAAAAGAAAAAAACAAAACACAATGTTTATAGTTGGATTATTCGCAATCCATAATCAATATATAATTCTTTAATGTTATAATTAAGAGAAAAAAAACATACACCAACGACATGTCAACTAATTACGGGCGTGTATCTCGTCAAATTACAAGTTTAATTTTAAAATACTGATATGACATGACGAAATGTTATAATTCTATTGAATAATGGTATAAAATAAGTTTATACTGTCAGTACACTACCTTTGCTCTCTATAACTAATTCATATAAGAGATTAATTGAAATTGGAATATTGTATGTGTAAAATCTTTTTCCACGATCATCTAATTAAAAGGAATTCTTTTCATAAGCATAGAAAATCAGTCTTTAAAATAATTAAATATAATATATTATTTTTATTTTTAATTCAGATGTTTATGATTAAAAGAATTAATTTTAATTTGATGAATGTGTAAAATAATTTTATATTAAGAGTGTATTCCAATTAATCTCTTCATATAAATTATTTTGTTTTTAAAAAACTAATTATAAAATCGATTATAAACTTTCTAATCGATTTTAACAAAATTTAATTAAATCAATTCTTAAGAGTTTCTTAGTAATTTAATAATTGTTAATTGGTTACAAGTGTCAAAATAATTCAAATAAATTGAAGAAAAGTGATTATGATGTTAGTGTAATCGGTTACGCATTCGCAATAACCGATACCATTATTAGTTAATTTCTATTTTATTTTAGTTGTAACTGTTATAAGTTTTGTGTAATTGGTTACATGTTCGAGAATTTTTTTCTTTTTTGTTTGGCTTATGTAACTTGTGTCCCAAGCAACTTATAATGTTTGTATAAATACCTTAGAGACATCCTCATCTATGATAATGAAAGTATACTTTTACCCTCAATTAATTTCTCTCTCTTAATTTCTCTTTCCTTCTCCACACTCTAATTTCTTCATTATTCACCAATCTCGTGGTTCTAAGTTCTAACATTTGGCATCAAGAGTCTGGTTGTGATTCACAAACACATAGTGTGGAACATTAATTATGTCTCCAATGAAAGAAACCCTCCAAACCTACACATCCTTGATGCGAAGAATTACTACAAATGGTGCAAACAAATTAAGTGTTGTTTCGCTACCAAGATGTCCTTAAAGTGATCAACAACAGGATGAATCCTATTGTTGAATATGCAACGGGTGCACAACGAGCAACGCATAAGGAAGATAAGAATAAAGATTTCAAGGCACTGTTTTTTATCCATCAATGTGTGGGTGGTGATAACTTTAAGAAAGTTGGTGATTGTGAATCGTCAAAGCAAGCGTGTGAAATCTTAGAGAAGACATACACATGGGATGACAAGGCGAAGGTGGTGAGATTACAAACTAACAAGCATAAACTTGAATTGATTTAAATGGAGGAAAACGAGACGATCAATGATTTCACAATGAGAATCACTCGGTTGGTGAATCAAGTGTAGGCATGTGGAGAAACAGTCACGGAGCAGTATGTTATCGCGAAAGTCTTACGTTCTTTAACGTCAAGATTTGACTGCGTGATTGTAACGATTGAGGAATCGAAGGATCTTACGACTATGAGCAAATTGGAGTTACAAAGCTCTCTTAAGACTCATGAGCAAATGATGGAGGAGAGAAATAATGATAAACCAAAGGCGAAATCTGCTTTGCAAGCTTGCTTCAACGAGAAGGACAATAAATTGAAGGGAAAATGGCAAATGAAAAGTAAAAGGAATTTTCATAATTTTGGTGGAAGAAAGTCCCAAAGTTTTAAGAATTCGACTTGTCAAATAGGTGAGAGAAGCTGCAACAAAATGGTGGTCAAGGTAACTTTAGAGGTGAGAGTAAGAGGTTTGACAAAAGTAAGGTGCAATACTTTAATTGTTAAAGGTTCGGTCAGTTTTCAAAAAAAAAATGTAATGGAAGTAAGAAGGAACCTCAAGAAGATGAAGACAAGGTTGCAAGACGAGTTTGATGTAGAAAATACATTATTGGTTATGATCACAGAAGGGGAATGCAACAACAACAGGTTGCAGGACAGCAGCAACAGTAGTTTTGAAAATACTGTAAAAACATGTTGTAACTGGTTACATAAAAGTTGTAAGTGAAATCAGGCGATGATACTGTCGTAACCCGAAATTTGACCTCCCTCTTTTGCCTTTTGCATAAGCATGCGCATTCGCATCGTTAGCATAAGCATTCACACTTTTCTTTGTGTGTTTCCTGTTGCAAGATATTCAGGTTTTCCAAGCCCGATTAATTGAATCCTCACGAGATCATCACATCGTCAAAACAAGCTCAAAATAAGGGTTTCCATGTTTGTTTATCAAAATAAGAGGTGGAAAATCGGAATCAGAACTTCAGCACCATCTTTTTGCAAATTTGTGGAAATTTGGCTGAAGTAACCAGTTAGCACATATGCTGTAACCGGTTACTCGGTGTATTTTTCACCAAAAACGCAAGTTTTCAAGCATGTAACCGGTTAGCACATATGCTGTAACCAGTTACTCTGTACAAAGTTGCAGATTTTGCTGCATTTTTAGGGAAGCAGGGGTGCACTCTCTTTGGTTTTTTATTCTATATTGTTCTAGCAGCATGTGGAACATTCTAGACAATTTAAGACCATTCAAGACTTTTTCCTTACATTTATTCAATGCATCACTTTAAATTAAGTGCACCATGTTCCTTGTTTTACAAGCATGCCAACCTTTGGATGAGGAAATTCACATTGGGATTGCTACCGAGTTGGTTCTAACTAACCGAGTTAACCACCTTGACTCAGTGAGTCAAGCCCAACTAACTCCAACCCTAACTCCAAACCCAAAGCTAAGCCCAAAGCTAAGTCCAAAGCTAAGACCAAACCTCTCATACTCCAAACCTAAAATCTATATAAACAAGCCTTCACTCATTTTTCAAGGACCTTGAACCATTTTGCATAATTCACTCTCAATTCTCTCACATTCCCTCTGAATTTCTCTACTACATCTTCATCTTCATCTCAATTCTCTCCCAAAACCTCACTAAAGCTCATTTCTACTTTGAAGGATAATCACTTTTACATCAAAAGTGATTATTTCTTGAGCTCAATCTTCATCATTCTTGCTATTATACTTGGATTTCTGGAGTTATTTCAGCTTTTGGATTAATCTTGAGTAGTTGCTGCAACTTCCAACGGTTCGAATTCGCATTTTGGAGCTTTATCGCATTTTGCTCGATTTCGACACGTTTCGTCACCAAATTGAAGATTCCTCTGGTTTTCTTTAATTTTCTGCATCAAGAATCGTTTGCAACAATTACCAAGGCACATCTCAACCTTGTAGGTTGGTAGTTCTCTTTCATTTTTCTATTTCGATTATTTTCGCATCATTCGTGATGTAGTCGATAATTGTGCGTGTGAATTAATTTTTACATTATGTGATCCATGATCTTGATGTGTTAATTGATTCTATCACTGCTTATTTGCTGTTTTCAAGTTCAATTTTCGTGCACAAATTCAAGCCCTAGCATGTGGTGTTTGACATAAGTGATTATGTGCTGAAAACTATTTTTAAAAAGTTGTTTTTACTGTTATTTTTGCCTCTGTTACAGTGGTAACCGGTTAGCAGATATGCTGTAACCAGTTACACAGTGTAATTTTCACTAAAAACACGCATTTTCAAGCATGTAACCAGTTAGCACATATGCTGTAACCGATTACCACTGTACAGAAAGGCCATTTTCTTGCATTTTCAAGTGTGTTTGCCATGCTTTCTTCATTTTAACTACCATTGATTGTCATGCTTGATTTTATGGATGGTTTTAATGTCATTTCACTTCTGGTTGAAGCATATTCATGAACTTTCGATGCACATTTTCGATTATTCATTTGTTTCATGTTCTTAGCATTGTATGAACATAGCAATTCTTGCATTATCTTTGTTCACATGATACATGATCTTGTGTGGCATTTGATGATCATTTGGCACTATTTTGCACCTTCCATTTCAGTTTGCATTAAGTTTATTCTTCATGGATAAACTTAATCTTGTATAATCAATAATTCACACCTTTGTGCTTTAATGACTTTTCATTCTCTTTGGAAAGTTGTTAGCATGTTTCTCCCTTGATTAATTGATCGAAACTTTGTTTCGATTAATCGATCTTCCCTTTTCCTCTCTTTAGGCCTCCTTTAGAGCTTTTTCTCTTGATCCCCTCGTAGAGTTGGAGTTCGCGCTACGCCTTGTATCGGGGCACTATACAAATTGACACTGTTACGCTGTCCGTTTCTCTCCGCATGAGCACTGTACAAATTGGAGTTGTTGCGCTGTCCGTTTTAATTTCAGCACTATACTTTAAGCGCTAGAGAAGGAATGAGGATGATTGTCCTACCCTCATTTTGACTATTTCTTGGGTAATAGCATTTGGCCATCTCTTTCGAGAATAGTCACCTCTATCCTCAAGCTGTAGTGTTGTTCCCTCCCCAGTCGGATTCGGCCTTGATCACTTGTGCTCTCCTCATTTTTCCTTTTGATCAATCACCATCCTTATTGGTTAAGATCATTATTCTTGCGCTAGCAATCTCTTTTTGTCTCATTACTCCATTCTTCTTGTAATCAATCATTGCCTTTTGATTCCCCTGGAGAATCTCAATCTCTTTTCTGCGGTTAATTACAGTCTGTCTGTTAAAATCGTAAGTCCCCTGGAGTTCGCGACCCTCTTCTGGTTCTTCTCCCCTTGTTGGTTAATCACTGCCTGTCAGTTAAAACACCAATATTTGCATTCCTTCTCAGTTAACCACAGTTCGTCTGTTAAAACATTGAGTTTCCTCTTAGGTTAATCACCTATCTTCGGTTAATCACCCTTTGCTTCAGTTAACCACAGTCCGCCTGTTAAAATACTGAAAGCCTTTTTGAGTTAATCACCTTTCCTTGGTTAATCACTCCTTTTTCTCGGTTAATCACAGCTCTCTTGTTAAAATCGAATCCCTTGCAGTTAGCAACCTTTCCTGGTTCGAGTACTTGCACCCTTGGGCTAGTAATCTCTTTTGGTTCAATACCCTTCTTCGTTGGTCAAATGTTGTTTGTTCAGTCATTACCAACATCCTTTTTGGGTTACGACCTTTGATCGGTCCTACACCCGTGCTTCTGGTTAATCACAGTTTCCTCTGTTAAAACCAATGCTCCTCTATCCCCACATAGTTGCAGTCTTTTCTCCCTCGGTTAACCACTGTTCATCAGTTAATATGCCGATGCCCCTCAGAGTCAAACACCTTCTCTTGGTTCAACACTCTCTCTCTCTTGGTGTATCACAGTCTGTCTGTTGACACCAGCTTTTTTTCCCCTCCAGGGTCCTACTCTCTTTCTTCGGTTAACTATTGCCAGCCAGTTAATATACCGAGTCTCCTTTTTCTCTTGGGTATGAAACCATCCTTTTATTTAGATCCCCAGCGGAGTCCTTCCTATTCTTTTTGCTTTTACTTTCTTGGTTTCGACACTAATTCTCTTTGTTATCCCCAGCGGAGTTTCTTTCATTCTCGGTTTTGACACCATTCTTTTCCTAGTCTTTTGTGCAAACGCTCTTACTGTGGGGTCTTCCCCAGTAGAGTTTTTCTTTCGCTCTTGCTCTTGGTTTTGACACCACCTCTTTCATCTCCTTGTTTCTTCCTTGTTTTGTTTTCCGTTCAGTTCCCCGAACTACGAAAACTCTGATTCTGCATTCTTTCGAATGTCAGATACGTAGGCACGGGGACTTCGTTCCTCCACGAGCACTTGTTTTTCTTTCTTTCTTTCCCCCTTCTCTCCTCTCTCTTCTTCTTTTAGCTAGAAGCCTTTAGATAGATAACCCATCCAAGCCTAGAAGCAAGCGAAATGGTTCTCGTCGAGTACGACGGATGCGTTAGGTGCTAATACCTTCCTTTCGCATAACCGACCCCCCGTTCCCGTTTCTCTTCCCCTTGGGTTTTATCGATATTTTCCCTGTCCTTCGGGACTAAATAAAGTTCGGTGGCGACTCTGTTGTATCTTTGAGTGTGCGATTCACTCAGGTAGAAACCAGCCATCTTCAGCTAGCGACTCTGCTGGGGACAGATTGACCTCTTGCTGGTCCATCCCTTGAGGGGTCTCGCCTAGTTTCGTTTGCTTTTCTTGCTTGTTTGGGTGTTTATCTCTCGCGCTTTGCTCGCTTTATCTTTTCCTTGCTTTAGCTTTATGTTTATTTATTGCATTTCTTTACTGCTTTGAATATTCATATGTCGTATACTCTGGATATTTGCTATTTTCTGCTGTTGGCAGGTTGGGTTGCTACTTGAGAGATAAGCCCAATACCCAGGCTTGAGTATACATCCAGGATTAGAGTGGAAAATAGTGTGACTTATGTGGCATTTGGCCAGACTTAGTATACACGAAAACTCCACATCCAGACGAGGCTTTCTTTGGTAATATTTTATCCTGCGCATTTGGGGCAGATGATGGAATGTAACCTGGAAAACTGTCGACTCTGGCGACCAGTCCCGAGGACTCAGTTGCGGCACTCCTCCCAAGGAGCGATAATGGCAGACCAGAAATGGCAAACCCATTACCCTTCCTTGATCCGAGGACCCAAAGCTGGGAACTTGCCATAGGATGACCCTTTTTTTTGGGGAATCAGTGGACGACCTCTTTGTTTGGCGATAGTATTGTACCCTGAGGGATGAATGTACTATTGCTTCTCAAATCGAGAATCCTAAACTGAGAATCCCACTTTCTATATCATACCTGTAAGGGGGATATCAGGTTTTTCTACAGGAAACCAAGACTCTTCCAACCTTTGTTCTCTCATTGCGTCAGATCTCGCATCAACACAACACTACCTTTGCGGATGTTCAGATCTGATTATTCAGAATATACTGGCTTGTTGATTCTGATGTTGCATATCATCTCATCATGTCAAATTAATTTTTGCATAAATATTTTAAAACTTTATTTTTGCATAAATTGCATTCATTCATGCCCGCATATGCACGTCCCTTCATCCGAAACCGTTGCTCATCCTTGTCCGCATTCCTTGTAGCAAGACGACGACTCGACATCGATATTTTACTCGCTCAAACAAATCCAGAATCATGGCTGACTTTGAAGCTGAGAACGCTGCTTACAAGGAAACTCTGGCTCAATTCCAAGGTCGGATGGATCAGTTTCAAACGAACATGGATGTCATTATGGAGCTCCTTCATGCTCAGAGGGACGCCGCTGCTGCTGCCACTGTTATTGCAACCCCTACTTATGCAACTATTGTCACTCCTATTGTGACTGTTCCTCCTGTTGTTACGGCTACTCCCGCTGTTATTGTTCCTTCTCTTGCTTTGGTTGAAGTGTCAGTTGAGCCTGTGAATCAGCCTGTTGTTCAGCCTAGTTTGAATCTGATGCCCGCTGGTTTCCCTTGGGGCATGCCTCCAAATTATACTCCTCAGATTGCAAATAATGGTACTGCCTTCATGCCATATCAGCCTTTTGTTGCACCCATGCCTAATGGGAATGTTGCTGCATATCCATGGGGCAATGCCTATTCCAGTCCCGCCTCCAGTGGTGAGTGATGATCACGAGAATCCTCAGGCTCAAACTCATCAAACTTTTGGATTGGTCGACACTGAAACTCCTGATGATGAAGATCATGTGTATAGGGGTCCTCCTATTCACGTTCCGGTTCCATCTCAGGCTGCTCAAACTGCTGTTCAGAATGTTCATCCTGGGATGTTCTATCCTGGGGCATCTTCCTCAGCTGCTGGGGTACCTCCTCCGAATTATCTATATGGTGTTCCGATGGGTCAGAATGTCGGTCAGATGGTTAATCCAGGTTTGGTGTATCCTTCTCAATTTGCTACTCCACAAGTTCATGCTCCGGCCGCTTCTCAGCTGCCAAATCCTCAGATTCTTGTTAGGCCCAATAATCAAAGTAGGCCCGCTGACTACAAATTGTTGGAAGACCGTATCAGAGCTATTAAAGGGTTTTATGCTTTTGGCCTGGAGGCCAAAGATTTGTGTCTGGTTCCAAATATTGTGCTGCCGCAGAAATTCAAGATACCTGATTTTCCAAAGTATAAAGGCTTGAGCTGCCCGCGTAGTCACATCACTATGTATTGCAGGAAGATGGCATTCCATATTGATAATGATGAATTGCTTGTTCATTGTTTTTAAGATAGTTTGTTTGGTGCTTCATTGGATTGGGACATGGGCCTGGAGCGCAGCAAAATCCGTACTTGGAGGGATATATCTGAAGCGTTCATGAAATAATACAAGTATAACCTTGATCTGGCGCAAACTAGATTGCAATTGCAGAATCAGTCACAGCGCTCAACTGAAACATTCAAGGAGTATGCGCAAAGATGGCGTGAGATGGCATCTCTTGTACGACTGGCTCTCTCTGACAATGAATTGGTTGACATCTTTATGGGTACATTACATGGATCTTACTATAAGAAAATGGTGGGTAGTTCGTCATCGAACTTCACTGATGTTGTGACCATTGGTGAACAGATTAAGAACGGTTTGAAAACTGGAAAGATTCCTGGAACTGTTTCCCAACAGCCGGCCAGAAAATTTCAGAACAGTCAATCAAAGAAAAAGGAAGGTGAAGCCAATGCTGTGACAGCTCAAGTTTCTCCTCAGTATCAAGCTCTCATGGCTCTCATGCCCTACTATCCGTATCCGTACATTTCTGCTGCACAGTATCAACAACCTCCATATTAGTATCATCCGCAACAACCAGTTCAGAATGCTCAGAATCAGCAACAGAATCAACAGAACAAAAATCACCAGAATCAGAACCGTCAGAACAATAGCAATCAAGGAAACCGTAAGCGTCCGAATTTTGATAGAATTCCGGTGTCATACATGGAGTTGTTTCCTTACTTGGTTCACCAAGGGGCAATTGTCCCCAAGTAGATTGTACCTGCAATTCCTCCATTTGGCCCGAAGCATAACCCAAATGCATCTTGTGCTTATCATCCTGGGTACATAGGACATGCAACAGAGGATTGCTTTGTTTTCAAAACCAAAGTTCAGGAACTCATTGATAAGAAGGTTCTGACTTTTGTTGAGGAAGGACCTAACATTCAGAATAATCTGTTACCGAATCACGGTGGACCTACGGTTAACATGATTGGGGATAATTCCAGGGCTGAATTGATTATGGATGTCGATGAGGTAAAGACTCTGATGGTTGTGGTTTTCAAGAAATTAAAGGAACATGGGCTATTGAAAGGATTGCATGGTAAGTGTCAGATTTGTGACAATAATCCCAACCAGTGTCGAAGGCTGAAGGGTTGTGTTCAGATTCTGATGAACCGTGGCGAAGTGCAATTTGCCAGATCTAAACCTGTCGAGGAAGTTGTTGCTATTGAACCGTTCACCATCGTCTATAGGAAGGTTCCTATGGAATCCCCTAAGCAGAAGAAGGAGCTACCCATCGTTGTTTATCCGCCGAAGCCGTTTCAGTATCAGAATTCCAAAGAGGTACCATGGAAATACGGGTCTACTGTGTTTTCTGGAGGTCAAGAGATAAGGTTCGCCGAATCCGAGATCGTGAATGTTACAGCCGGTGGAGGTATGACTCGTAGTGGATGTGTGTTTGCTCCGAAGGTCACTACAAAGCTTGTTCAAGTTCCAACTGTTGTTTCTCCTAAAGAAACACCTGCAGCTGCAACCCCTGTTGTTCAACAAGGGGCATATACTGTTATTCCAGTACCGACTATCCCGTCTGAGGATGTTTCAAAGAGCAAGGAGACCCTTGATGATCAAGAGTTCCTTAAGTTGATAAAAAAAAGTGACTTTCAGATTGTGGATCAGTTGGGTCAGACTCCCTCGAGGATCTCAATTTTGTCCTTACTCATGAGTTCGCCTGCGCACAGATCAGCTTTGTTGAAAGTGTTAAACAGTGCCCACGTCATGCAAGATATATCCGTCGTCGAATTCGATGATGTAGTGGCCAATATATCCGCAAACATATATTTAGGTTTCAATGAATCAGAATTACCTTCTGAAGGAGCCGCTCACAACAAAGCATTGCACATATCTGTAACTTGTGCGGACAGCCTGTTATCTCGTGTTCTAGTGGATATCGGTTCTTCTCTCAATGTGATGCCTAAGGGCACATTAAGTCAATTACTGGTGGTGGGAAGCGAGATAAGGCCAAGCTCCTTGGTTGTCAGAGCCTTTGATGGTTCTCGAAGGAAAGTCATGGGAAAGGTGGATTTACCCATCAATATTGGGCCACATTTGTTCACCATTATTTTCCAAGTGATGGATATCAATCCTGCATACAGTTGCCTACTGGGTCGTCCATGGATCCACGTGGCAGGGGCAGTTACCTCCACTTTGCATCAGAAGTTGAAGTTCATGTTTGACGATCAGCTTGTCATTATCTGTGGTGAATAGGATTTGATTGTAAGCGAGTTATAATCTTTTCGATACATCGAGATCGAGGAAGGCATAGCTGAGGTGCCGTTGCAGTGTCTCGAGTTCAAAGATGTCAGCTCTGCTTCAACTGGTCAAAGTAGATCACCACAATTGACTTTAGCATCTGCTAAGAGTGCTAAGGAGATTATCCAGAAAGGTGCTTTGCCAGGCTGGGGGCACGTGATTGATGTGGTTGAGAAGCATAATCGTTTTGGATTGGGATATCGTCCTGGTCGTCAATCTAGTTCCTCTGGTTAGAAGCGATGCAATTTGATCAAGTTCCACAGCGCGGGTTTCCAGCAAGGTGACATCGTGGCAGCTACTGATGATGCTGGTCCCAGTAATCAGATTTCAAGCTTTGTGCGCAAATGTCCACCGGGTTTCAAGCTCAATAATTGGACATCTACCGTGATTCCTGTGGTTTTCCCATATAACATGTAATGCATTTTGCTTTCTCATTCTCTCGTCCTCGCCCGAGACGAGTGGATAGCTTGTAAAGGGCCTCACCCTTTTGCAATATTATGTGATCAATAAATAAAAGTTTTTTGCATTCAAAATCATGCTCTATTCTCTTTCTTTATTTTACTTTTTCACAAAACAAATGGCAAAAGTTTCTTTTCTTTTTCACTTTTTAAATAGCTCATTCTAAACATATCCATAAACATGCAGAATTAATAAAAGCATTGATAACAACATGGCAAACATCCATTGTAATTTTGGAATTCCAATTAACCAAGCCAAAGAAGATGGTAAGGAAGATTGTGAATTACCGGCTGAACTAGCAAGGCTCCTTGAGCACGAGCGTAGAGAGATTCAGCCACACAAAGAGCCAGTGGAAGTTGTTAATCTTGGTACTGATGAGGTCAGGAGAGAAGTCAAGGTTGGTGCATCCCTCGCTAAGCATGTACACTCCGAGTTGGTTAAGTTATTAAAAGAGTATGTTGATATCTTCGCCTGGTCCTATCAAGATATGCCTGGGTTGGATACCAACATCGTTGAGCATCACTTACCACTCAAGCCCAGATGTCCTCCTGTCAAGCAGAAGCTCAGGAAGACTAGACCCAACATGGCACTCAAAATCAGATAAGAGGTAAAGAAGCAGCTTGACGCTAGGTTCCTCGCCACTTTTGAGTATCCTGAATGGATTGCCAACATCGTCCCGGTTCCCAAGAAGGACGGTAAAGTCAGAATGTGTGTCGATTATCGAGATCTCGACAAGGCAAGCCCGAAGGATGATTTTCCTTTGCCTCATATTGACGTCTTGGTAGACAACACAACACAATTCTATGTCTTTTCCTTCATGGACGGTTTTTCAGGATATAATCTGATCAAGATGTCCCCAACTGATATGGAGAAGACTACTGTTGCGGTGAGAATTGGATAACAAACTATTAATTAACTTGCATCACATTTCTTTGAATTCAGAATCGACTTTGATTTATCCAAAGGAAAGGTTCAAGATCGAGAAAACCTAAAGGGGGGAGATCTAAGGTTCGGGGGTTGGTTATACTAAGGGAAGGTATTAACACTCTTAATATCTGTAGTACTCTACAGGAACCTCTTGTTTATGTTTGTGTTATATTATGTTTGCTAAGTATATGCTAAGGGTATGGTAAGGTAAGGACCTAGGGGTTAGTATCTAAGTATACTCGCCAAGACATCGCATCTTGTGCCTATGTATTTGACTAAAGAATCAGAGCAACCGTAGTTCACCTAACTAAGGGTGAAGGAGGAACCATTGACTATGGCCAAAATTCCAAAGGGAAATGAGTATGAGCTCATTTAGAGTTTAAGAAGCTCTCTAAGTCTAAGTTATGATGGGGAAAGTGAGTTCTCATGATGGTGAGAATCACATAGAGTTCAAAACCCTAACCTATTGCTAATTTATGATGAAAATGGCTCTCATGAGGCCAAGGGAAAGGATAGTATCCTATGACTATGAGGTCAAGGAGGGAAATGGCTCTTATGAGGCCAAGGTGGGACCCTATGAGGTCAAAGGTAAGAGGTGGCTCTATGACTATGAGGTCAAGAGTGGATCCTATGACTATGAGGTCAAAGGAGGGTAATGAGCTATCTATGACTTTGAGGTCAATAGAGAGACTTTCCTTTGGAAGAAAGGGGAGTATAGCAACTTCTTATGAACAAGAGTTGAAGTGTGATTGAGATTAAATAAATAAAATGAGTGTAAGAACTCAAAGGGGTGTATAACCATTAAGCATGATCAAGAAGTGTGATTCAAACATCCATGTATGGTAAGAAACAGTAAGATAATTCACAATAATTATGAACACATGAGCACACATACATATGATAAAAAATAGCATCCTCAAATTTGAAATCAAAGAAAAACATCCAAGGTAAGAGACTTAATAATAAAGCCAAAAGATAACAACAAAACCCTAATGGAATAGGCTCAACCAAGATCAAGGGACTCTCTTAAATAACCCTCTTATGTACCATAGGACAAGCCAAGGAACATTCTCACCAAGCTCTCAAGAAACAAGTGATTTTAAAGGAAATACAAAATTAGGTACAAGGTTATGCATATTTTTTTGGAATTTTTGGAAATAAATATGAGAATAAAATAAAATGAAAAATAAATTTATAGGAAATTAAATTAAGCATAAAAAAGTGTTTATGGATTTTTTGGAGTTTTTTGTTAAAGAAAATATTTAGATAATTTAAATTGAAGTGAAAATTAAAATAACAAAAAAAGTGAAACAAAAGTGAGGCAGGGGTGCAGACTGGATTTTGGTTTGAACTTAAAGTTTTACTACGCGTGTGGGCCTCTTGATGGGAAAGGTGTGATTAGCGATGCTAAAGGCCCATGATCCCAATAGAAGCATTATTGAGCAAAGAAAACGTTACACGGTTAATGTACAAAAAAAACATGTAAAATAATATCAACCGGTCACCATGTCATTTAAGTTACAAAACGACAAAACAAAACCTAGCCAATCCTAACTCGCCACGCCTCTATCTTTCTCATGCAACGTAAACCAAATTGGAAACCAATCATGAATCTAAGAAAAACAACATGCTGATGTCTCTACTTGCTCAATCATTTTCATCATCAAATCTCAACCAAAATCTACGAAATAAAACATCCATCTGTAATGCTCACAGAGTAGAATAACACTGAACCCTAAATGACTCAAAACAGCAGCTTAAACATGGAGAAAATGGACATGAAAGTGCAGTATTGAAACTGAAACAACATTAACATAGTGCTAGATCCAAACAGAACTTCATGCAAGCAATATAAAAGGCAACCGTGGGAACATAATATCAATATTCCAGATTCAAACTTAAACATGTGGGCATAGAGTCATGAGTATGGAGAAAAAGGGAGAGACTTACCAAGTGGAGGGGTTCCACTACCTCTTTCAATCGAAAGCTTGAAGACCCTGCCAACTTAACTTCTTCCCTCCAAACATGATAATGTGCCAGGTCCTGAGTTGAAGATGCAGCTTCCGTTTGACTGTTCACGAGCTCTCTCCCTTTATGGTATATTGGTGGCAAATGGTGAGAGTTATGTTGTGATGACTCCGGTGTCTTGTGTTGATGTTCTGATGTTGATCTGATGAGCAAGTAAGAGAAAGGGTTGTGGATGGTGTTCTCACAAGCTCTCTCTTTAGGGTAGTATGTGATAACTTGTGAAGTGTGTTCTTGTTCTGATACTTGGTTTGTTGGAGTTTGTTGGTGGTTCGAAGGGATGGGAGCAGGGCAAGTTGCTTGCAAGTTGTTTTTTGAGAGTTTCTTGCAAGATTATGGAGTGGAGAGGTAGAGAGGGATTTTTCTGATCGAATGTTGTTGTCTTTAACAAGGAAATGAGAGTCCCTTTTATAGGCAAGGCAGACTGATTCTTGGCAATGAAAACACAATGGATAAAGGTTTTGTCTGGAGGAGAAAGAGGTAGGATGGTGACATATCATTGTGCTGGCTCATGGCAGAGGTTGGGGAGGAGAGAAACTTGTTGGCTTGTGCTCAGCATGGCAGCATGGGTGATGGTGAGATGTTTGGTCAAGATGATGTACAAGACAAATGGTTTCACCCTTTGATGAATGGGCTGCTGCTCCCTTTTGCTTGTCAAAATGTGATGCACATTTTAAGTAAATTTTGAGACCAACAAGCTGACAAGTTTGGACTCTTTTCAGATGCCTTGGGTGTTGTAAATTGTGGGAAAGAATTTGGTTCAATTCGGATGGCATGGTTTAGCATGGAATCACAAAGTCATGGACCTTTATTTGGTACACGATAATTCTCTTCACAATGAGCCAAATGGAACAATTCTTGATCCTTTTGAAAAATAGTATGGAGTAAAGCAACTTTCATGTTGTTGGCAAGTTGAGATTGAAGCTAGAAACATATGAAAATTCGTGCCAAAGTTTGATGTTCAAAATGTAAGAAACCAGAATTTTCTAAGTGTATGGCAACATTTCATCGTGACAAATTTAATGCATAATATCTTGATGAAGACTTCACCAATTCTTGAGGTTTTTGATCCTATGTAAAGTAGGTATTTGATAGACCATCTTTCATGTGGAAAGCATTTGGATTTGAAGCATGTAGCTATGAGATAAAATGCCATGAAATCACGTGAAGCATGCTGTCCAAGAAACTTAGAAAAATTTCTAAGTTATGAAACTTTTCCAATTTGAAACATCAAACTTTGAAGCATCATAACTTGAGATTGGTTTATCCAAACGAGGAGTTCTACACATGCTTGGAAAGCTTGAAGAACAAGGAACAACTTTCATGTCCAAAGATTTTTTATTTGAGGCTTGGAACTATGTGAAAAATTGAGTCAAAGTTGGATGAAAATTAGGGTGAAAATGACTAAAATTTCACTAAGTCCCAAAGGCAACTTATCTTCCAAGTCTCATAACTTAAAAACCATGCATTTTTTGAAGAGAGGTCCTCTAATACACTTTGAAGCTCATGGAAAGAGTTCCATTTGGGCTTTGAGTCACTCAATTTGGATGTGTGGTTTGAAAGTTATGACTGTTTCAATTTTGGCACAAGTAGTGAAATCTCCACATTTGAAAAGTTTCATGAACTAAACATTGTTTCCTTTACAAGGAACTTCCTAGAACTTGATCTCTCATGTCTTAACTCATCAATGAGACATGCCCTGATGGATTGAGGACTTGGATTTTTCATCTTGGATCAAAATCTCAAAGATTAAAGCTTCAGTCAAAACCCTAATTTCACTTGTGAATGCACTTGAATGACCTCTGATGATCTTGCTTCTTTTCCTGTGCAAACCCTGGCTTTCATACCAAATAAACAAACTTGCACGGTGAGGTGGTTAGTTAACAATGCACATGATTGAATCTGAATGCTAATGCAAGATGTTATGACATCTAAGGGGTAAAATTTGGGGTACAACAGTTGCCCCTATTTAAATAGCTTTACCGGATGACACGAGGGATGGAAATCCTCGGGGCATCAAGGTGAAAGGTATTTAAATATAGCAAACCAGAAATTTTGCCCTTAGATAGAATGCAGATGCTAAGGACAAGCGACGGATACACAAATGTTGTCATGCCATGAATTTCTAATATGATGATATAATGTCATGATAGTGCAAAAATGCAGACAAACAAAACTCCAAAAGAGCAAACAACCACAAGTGAGCTTCACTGGGGAAGGATGAGGGTTAGTATCCCTGAGGAAAACTCACGGGGGATACAGGCTAACCAACAAAAGAGACTCACTGGGGAGACTCTGAGGCAACAATGAGGATAGAAAAAATAAAACTGAGGGGAAACCTCACAGATCCTCACTGGAGATATGGGCCAGAGAGGCGTTCTCCACTGGGGGAAGATCCAGGGAGATGGACGACAGGTTTATATGTGAACGTACGACACTGGGGAAATGAAACACATTCTTACTGGGCATGAAACCAGAAAGAAGACATGATCTCCACTGGAGGATCAGTTTGAAATAAAAAGATAGACGTCCAAGAAGGTTTTCTAGGGATTTCTTATACTGAAGAGTTCAAACGGGATCTTCAAGAAAAACCAGAAAAGACAGAGACAAGCACTGTGTGTGCTAAATGATGATCAATCACAAGGACTTTTAAAGAGATATTGATAATGACCGAACCTTTGCTAGGAATAAGATTAAAGTGCCAACAATGATTGGACTTGGAAATAACATGTCAAAAAACACCAATATGAGTTGGATTTGAATACCAATATGATTTGGGCTGCCAGCGAAGACTGGACTTTAGGCTCATATCTGACCTGAGTTACACTTTAGAGGGGAAAGATCCTCACTGGTGGTAAAATCAAGAGATGGTATCCACTAGGGAATATCCAGAGTAGTGGATCAACAAGTTTAAGTATGACTGGCTGACGCTCTAGGACCGAAAAGCAACCCCATTGGAAGTAGAACCAAAAGATGGGCTCCAATAAAGGTATCTAGAATAATTGATCATCAAGTCCAAACATGACTAGATGACATTCTAGAAAGAAAGGATCCTTAATGAAGGTTGAACCAGAAATACGGTCTTTACTGGGCAAAGACATCCAAAGCGATGGAACAACGGGTTCAGGTATGACCGATTGCCACTTTAGAAGGAAAAAGAACCTTATTGGAGATAGAACCAAAAAATGGGCCCCAATAAAGGTATCTAGAATGATTGATCATCAAGTCTAAACATGACTAAATGACATTCTAGAAAGAAAGGATCCTCAATGAAGGTTGAACCGGAAAGACGGTCTTCACTGGGAAAAGACACCTCTAAAGTGATGGAACAACAGGTTCAGGTATGACCGATTGGCACTTTAGAAGGAAAAAGAACCTTATTAGAGATAGAACCAAAAAATGGGCCCCAATAAAGGTATCTAGAATGATTGATCATCAAGTCTAAACATGACTAAATGACATTCTAGAAAGAAAGGATCCTCAATGAAGGTTGAACCGGAAAGACGGTCTTCACTGGGCAAAGACATCCAAAGTGATGGAACAACAGGTTCAGGTATGACCGATTGGCACTTTAGAAGGAAAAAGAACCTTATTGGAGATAGAACCAAAAACTGGGCCCCAATAAAGGTATCTAGAATGATTGATCATCAAGTCTAAACATGACTAAATGACATTCTAGAAAGAAAGGATCCTCAATGAAGGTTGAACCGGAAAGACGGTCTTCACTGGGAAAAGACACCTCTAAAGTGTTGGAACAACAGGTTCAGGTATGACCGATTGGCACTTTACAAGGAAAAAGAACCTTATTGGAGATAGAACCAAAAAATGGGCCCCAATAAAGGTATTTAGAATGATTGATCATCAAGTCTAAACATGACTAAATGACATTCTAGAAAGAAAGGATCCTCAATGAAGGTTGAACCGGAAAGACGGTCTTCACTGGGCAAAGACATCCAAAGTGATGGAACAACAGGTTTAGGTATGACCGATTGGCACTTTAGAAGGAAAAAGAACCTTATTGGAGATAGAACCAAAAAGTTGGCCCCAATAAAGGTATCTAGAATGATTGATCATCAAGTCCAAACATGACTAGATGACATTCTAGAAAGAAAGGATCCTCAATGAAGGTTGAACCAGAAAGACGGTCTTCACTGGGAAAAGACACCTCTAAAGTGATGGAACAACAGGTTCAGGTATGACCGATTGGCACTTTAGAAGGAAAAAGAACCTTATTGGAGATAGAACCAAAAATGGGCCCCAATAAAGGTATCTAGAATGATTGATCATCAAGTCTAAACATGACTAAATGACATTCTAGAAAGAAAGGATCCTCAATGAAGGTTGAACCGGAAAGACAGTCTTCACTGGGCAAAGACATCCAAAGTGATGGAACAACCGGTTCAGGTATGACTGATTAGCACTTTAGAAGGAAAAAGAACCTTATTGGAGATAGAACCAAAAAATGGGCCCCAATAAAGGTATCTGATAGGTTAGTACCGGGGTTGCATAACTGAAGATAAAACTTCCTGGGGAATACCCATTATGGTTGCAAAAAGGTTGCATAGTATCAGAGATAGATAAGCTTCTCAGAAGAGACTGTCACTTATCGCCATAGAAAAACAAGCTTCTCCAAGAGATTGCTACTTGTTGTCGGTTAAAAATTCCAAAGATATGTTGATATCACAACACTGCTGGAAAATGAATTTTGTCCTCACGAGGATCAAAAGATTCTTCCTGCGAGACACGGTGTAAAATAAATGCATGCAAAAATTAGGTTCAGCAACCTAAATAGGCCCAGGGACTAAAGATCGATCTAGGAACAAGCTAGAAAGATGCGGTCAAACAAGACTCCAGCCTTTGAGGAATGAGCTCAAGTGGGAATTTATCCTATCCGATTATGGAAAAGATAACTGAACCAACCATCATCCACGAGGATAAAACTCTGTGGGGAATTTAGCAAGGATGGGCACTTTATGCCTAGGGCTGACGACTCTATTGGAGAGAATGGACAAACCCAGTCACTTGGGGAAATAAACGCCAAAGTGAACAAAACCGGTAAACACCGGGATGAAAGCAGAAATGTTAAGATGTCGTGCATATGAATGCTTATGCCATGCTTATGATCACGCTGACAAAACAGACAAGAAGCGAAACTGGAGATGAAATAAACATCTTGACCAAGGATACCCAGCCAAACTCATCAGATTGGACCGTTACTGGGGATGAACTTGCAGAATCAATGGTTCTACTTCAAGATTACAAACTTCTCCGAGGGAAAAAAAAGTGATCCACTTGGGGTATAGCGTCATGACTTCATAGGATTGCCATCAGAAGCCTCATCTCTTTATTGGAGGGAAATCCATGGAGAATTGCCAAGGTTAGCTGAAGTAACAGCTTACTGGGGAGCTGGCAAAGGATATCACAAGAACAAGGTAATTCTACATCTTGACTTGTATGATGATCACCATAATAAACAACAGCTCTTGCAACAGGTAATCTTCAAATCTTCTCTGCACCAGATTATATGGTATGTTGGGAGATAATACCAAGAGAATTTTACAGAAGAATTGGTATACAAGATGCTTCAATATCTTCAAACTCTTGGAGTGATTCATGAACCTTGGCATAACTGCCCCAGATTAACTGTATTTTCCCAACAAAGTATTTGAACTTGTTCTTCAGACCGATCGATCTTTGAGGGAGATGCCCCAGACTAATTGGCCTTTTAGAGATTTACCGAATCTCGATCTGATTGCCCCTGATTAACTGTATTCACAATACAAAGTCCACATACTATGGTGGTAATAACTGGGGAATAAACTTGCCTCTATTAGTGGGTCTTTGATAGCCCAAACTTGTCATAAGATGATCTCAAGAAGGCTTGCCCCCCTATTCTGAACTTTGAAGAGTTCTGCCCCTAATTCAATGACTCATGGAATGGTGGATCGGCAGATCCTTCCGCTTGGTTGCCCCTGATTGAGCTTCCTTTATTAAGTCAAATTCCCTAGATGGCTGCGTTTGTTGGGATTTCTTTGATATTAAATCGTTTTTACAAACAAGTATTGTTCATTAAAAATTGGCAATTTCAATGCGATATTCATGCAAGCTTTTGAAATCAAGTTTTATTGATGAAACACACACGGTGGAATGATTAAATAAAAAACAAAGTTGATCTAGTCATTTACAGAATGACAGATGAAGTGATCAACACACGCAAATAGCAAAGATTCATTAGGAGTCAGGTTAATCAACCTTGTTGTAGTATGCTTTTTAAAACAACCTTACCTCAATTAGGTCTTTTAAGGGTTGTAACGTGGCTTGGTTCACGGTTCATGAAACAAAGGATAAAGGCTCAAAGTTTATTTATCCCCACCCAATCTTCGTGATGAACTTCAATCCTATGCTCAGTTAAACTCAAGCTATACATTCAGGTTCTTATAGGCTAGGAATTGAACTGATGATAGTTGACGATGATTCAGACACCTACGGTAGTCATCACCCACTACAACATTTGGTTATCCTTTATTGCTGAAGTTTTGAGACCTCTTCTTGTCTTCACTGAGGTTTTGAGACCTCTTCTTGTCTTCATTGAGGTTTTGAGACCTCTTTTTTGTCTTTGTTAAGGGTTTGAGACCTCTTCTTTGTCTTTGTTGAGGTTTTGAGACCTTGTCTTTGTCTCGATTATTGTACAAACCTTCTTGTATAAGGCGACGTTTTGGGCTTCCCATATTCCTTGACTTTCTCCTTGAAAGGGACTCGACTCGTTCTTCGATTAAGGATTTCTCAATGATCCTTCCTTATTTATTCACTTCGGGAACAACTTGTACATCATTTATTCACTTGGCTGGAGAGAGTTGACTGGTGTCTTGCATGAAGCGCTTGCACTTGATTGCATAACTAAGTTAAACTGAGAACTACCCACCCCAAGGTTGAGATTAAGGGTTTTTTGTGCAAGAAAAGAAAACTCCTACTTCTAGGCTCAAAAGGGTTAACGAGGGATTATCTTCCTTATTTCTTCGGTGTTTGGGAATTGAAACAATGCCTTACATCCCCGGCAAGGTTTAATTGGCAGCATACCACAACAATTATGAATATGAGATTTTCATCATCCTCCCCAATCTTTGCTTAACAACAATTTTGATAAGGATAAACAGATAAATATTTTTTGCTTTTATGATCATAAAAGTGAATGAGTGAAACGAATGAATTTAATCAAAAGATGCATGAACGTTTCATTAATCTTGCAAATTTAAAAGTACAACAAAGCTTATAAGCAAACACAAATTCAAACATGCAAAGAAAAATACAACTGAAAGTACTAAAATGAACAAAATACAACCAGCTTCGGCGAATTGATTTCAAAAGATTTCAGTTTCCGGGCCCAAGCGCGGGAACTCCTTCTCCACTAATCACTAGTTCCTTGTGATACAGAATCTTGAGAGGCCTTGCAAGTGTTTTTCCTTTTGCATCAGAAATCAAGGCTTTGGCATCTGACTCGCCTTCTTGAGGTTGCAGTGTTTTCAACAGGCTTAGCAGTCTCGCCCCGAACTCTTGGCATTCTTCAATGGGATGCCCCATTGTACCAGTGTGGAATTTACATTCAATCTCCGGGCAATCCTCTTCAAGGATTAGATCGTTGTCATAGATCAGCCTTTACACGGTAGCTTCTAACGCTCGACACCCATCCAAGTCATGCCCTTCGGTTCCTTATGGAATTCACAAGTTAGGTTTGGATTATGCCAAGGTACTGGCACAGGGTTGAGGGGTAGAGGAGTTACCAACTTGTTCTGCATCAACAGTCGGAAGAGTTTGCTCAATGGCACCGGAATGGGCTGGCAGTTGACAGGGTACTTTCTCTTGTTTTGGTCTTGAGAACCTCGAGGAGAAACAACTGTAGGAGGCTGAAACGCCCTTTTGGTAGATACCCGATGATCATGCTAATCTGGTGTAAGACCAAGATTAGATACTGGCTGGTACGAAGTTTCCTCAAAGATAGATACTCGGCATGGGAGGACCATAGGAGATGGCAAAGGATTGTTGATTTGAATGCCTTGAGGTGTGAATGAGATCTTCTCAGAGTCTAACAGATTCTGAACCTTACTCCTGAGCACCTTACAATCTTCAGTTGAATGCCCTTGTGCCCCAGCATGGTAGTCGCATCGAGCATTGGCGTCAAAGCCTGGTGGATATGGAAACGGGACTGGCTCTAATTCCTTTGGCACTATCAATCCACCTTTGATTAGGACTGGTAAAATCTCACTGTATGACATGGGTAGCGGAGAGAAGTGCCTCTCTGGCTTTCTTGGCCTTGGTCGTACATGATGACACGGTTGACGGCGGTCTAACCTTTGATACTGAGGAGGTCCTTGGGTGAGAGGAGCCACAAAGAGTGATGGACTGACAACTTTTCTAGGAGCAATTGGGTGAGCGGGCTCCTCCTTCCTCATTAGAGCTTGCAAAGTTTTCAAAACCCAATTCATCTGGCATTTGAGGATTCTGACCTCCTCTTTCAGGTCTTCCTCGTTCTTCAAAATTTCATTCATTGCTGCTATTATCTTGAATAGGTGCTAGGTATCCTTCAGACATAGAGGAAGAGACTCAAGACTGAGAAATGCGAATGTGATGCGAATGCGCATGAAATGCAAATGCAAGCCAAATGGTTTTAAGGAACTCAAAGGCAAGTTGCAAAAAATTTTGTGGAAAAACTGAGGAGTTTTATTTTCAAAACCATAATCTCTATTGATCTTTACAAAGGAAATAAACGTCTGAGTTCCTTGAAACCAAAGGGCTATCATGAATGTATAAATGTATGCACAAACACACAAGAGAGGGTTTAGGTTTGAAGATCACGAGCATGGAGCCATGGTCTACCCATCCCAAAAGGTGTGTACTATGGGTTTTCATCTGCAGAACAGGGTTCTAAGAAGTTCCCAGAGTCAACAACCCATCTTTCGGATTTTATCGACTTCCCAAATGACTTGGTAATCAATAAAATTCTCAAGAGAATCTTGTCTGAGTGTAGTATCGCGTGACAACCATTTCAGAAATAGACTCCCTCATGGTCACCGCACTACATTCTAAAAAGGCTTAAGTGGGGTTTGGAAATAACTACGTTCTCAATATCGATGGCTCCTACGTTGAGAGTAGCACGTTTTCACGAATAGACTCGCTCAACATGACTAAACTTCCAAGAGGGCCTAAACTAAGTGATGGTGCCTCAAGTCAACTTTTTCAGGAATCGACTCCCTCAAAGCCTCCTTGAATATACCATCGTCCTATCATAAGTGCACTCAAGTCCGGGTTAGGACTTATCTCACCACTCAATAGTAGCACCCTGCACACAGAAGATCCCAAGCAAAACATGTATACAGATATATATACAGATATGTACAAGTATAGCAATCAAACATAAATAACATAAACAAAACAAGGTGGGCTTAACCCTCAAAAATAAATTGTCCCCAGTGAAGTCACCATTTCTGTTGCGGTGAGAATCGGATAACAAGCTATTAATTAACTTGCATCACATTTCTTTGAATTCACAACCGACTTTGATTTATCCAAAGGAAAGGTTCAAGATCGAGAAAACCTAAAGGGGGGAGATCTAAGGTTCGGGGGTTGGTTATACTAAGGGAAGGTATTAGCACCCTTAATATCTGTAGTACTCTACAGGAACCTCTTGTTTATGTTTGTGTTATATTATGTTTGCTAAGGATATGCTAAGGGTATGGTAAGGTAAAGACCTAGGGGTTAGTATCTAAGTATACTCGCCAAGACATCGCATCTTGTGCCTACGTATCTGACTAAAGAATCAGAGCAACCGTAGTTCACCTAACTAAGGGTGAAGGAGGAACCATTGACTATGGCCAAAATTCCAAAGGGAAATGAGTATGAGCTCATTTAGAGTTTAAGAAACTCTCTAAGTCTAAGTTATGATGGGGAAAGTGAGTTCTCATGATGGTGAGAATCACATAGAGTTCAAAACCCTAACCTATTGCTAAGTTATGATGAAAATGGCTCTCATGAGGCCAAGGGAAAGGATAGTATCCCATGACTATGAGGTCAAGGAGGGAAATGGCTCTTATGAGGCCAAGGTGGGACCCTATGAGGTCAAAGGTAAGAGGTGGCTCTATGACTATGAGGTAAAGAGTGGATCCTATGACTATGAGGTCAAAGGAGGGTAATGAGCTATCTATGACTTTGAGGTCAATAGAGAGACTTTCCTTTGGAAGGAAAGGGAGTATAGCAACTTCTTATGAACAAGAGTTGAAGTGTGATTGAGATTAAATAAATAAAATGAGTGTAAGAACTCAAAGGGGTGTATAACCATTAAGCATGATCAAGAAGTGTGATTCAAACATCCATGTATGGTAAGAAACAGTAAGATAATTCATAATAATTATGAACACATGAGCACACATACATATGATAAAATATAGCATCCTCAAATTTGAAATCAAAGAAAAACATCCAAGGTAAAAGACTTAACAATAAAGCCAAAAGATAACAACAAAACCCTAATGGAATAGGCTCAACCAAGATCAAGGGACTCTCTTAAATAACCCTCTTATGTACCATAGGACAAGCTAAGGAACATTCTCACCAAGCTCTCAAGAAACAAGTGATTTTAAAGGAAATACAAAATTAGGTACAAGGTTATGCATATTTTTTTGGAATTTTTGGAAATAAATATGAGAATAAAATAAAATGAAAAATAAATTTATAGGAAATTAAATTAAGCATAAAAAAGCGTTTATGGATTTTTTGGAGTTTTTTGTTAAAGAAAATATTTAGATAATTTAAATTGAAGTGAAAATTAAAATAACGAAAAAAGTGAAACAAAAGTGAGGCAGGGGTGCAGACTGGATTTTGGTTTGAACTTAAAGTTTTACTGCGCGTGTGGGCCTCTTGATGGGGAGGGTGTGATTAGCGATGTTGAAGGCCCATGATCCCAATAGAAGCATTATTCAGCAAAGAAAACGTTACACGGTTAATGTACAAAAAAAACACGTAAAATAATATCAACCGGTTACCATGTCATTTAAGTTACAAAACGACAAAACAAAACCTAGCCAATCCTAACTCGCCACGCCTCTATCTTTCTCATGCAACGTAAACTAAATTGGAAACTAATCGTGAATCCAAGAAAAACAACATGCTGATGTCTCTACTTGCTCAATCATTTTCATCATCAAATCTCAACCAAAATCTACGAAATAAAACATCCATATGTAATGCTCACAGAGTAGAATAACACTGAACCCTAAATGACTCAAAACAGCAGCTTAAACGTGGAGAAAATGGACATGAAAGTGCAGTATTGAAACTAAAACAATGTTAACATGGTGCTAATCCAAATAAAACTTCATGCAAGTAATATAAAAGGCAACCGTGGGAACATAATATCAATATTCCAGATTCAAACTTAAACATGTGGGCATAGAGTCATGAGTATGGAGAAAAAGGGAGAGACTTACCAAGTAGAGGGGTTCCACTACCTCTTTCAATCGAAAGCTTGAAGACCCTGCCAGCTTAACTTCTTCCCTCCAAAGATGATAATGTGCCAGGTCCTGAGTTGAAGATGCAGCTTCCGTTTGACTATTCACGAGCTCTCTCCCTTTATGGTATATTGGTGGCAAATGGTGAGAGTTATGTTGTGATGACTCCGGTGTCTTGTGTTGATGTTCTGATGTTGATCTGAGGAGCAAGAAAGACAAAGAGTTGTGGATGGTGTTCTCACGAGCTCTCTCTTTGGGGTAGTATGTGATAACTTGTGAAGTGTGTTCTTGTTCTGATACTTGGTTTGTTGGAGTTTGTTGGTGGTTCGAAGGGATGGGAGCAGGGCAAGTTGCTTGCAAGTTTTTTTTTTAGAGTTTCTTGCAAGATTATGGAGTGGAGAGGTAGAGAGGGATTTTTCTGATCAAATGTTGTTGTCTTTAACAAGGAAATGGGAGTCCCTTTTATAGGAAAGCCAGACTGATTCTTGGCAATGAAAACACAATGGATAAAGGTTTTGTCTAGATGAGAAAAAGGTAGGATGGTGACATATCATTGTGCTGGCTCATGGCAGAGGTTGGGGAGGAGAGAAACTTGTTGGCTTGTGCTCAGCATGGCAGCATGGGTGATGGTGAGATGTTTGGTCAAGATGCTGTACAAGACAAATGGTTTCACCCTTTGATGAATGGGTTGCTGCTCCCTTTTGCTTGTCAAAATGTGATGCACATTTTAAGTAAATTTTGAGACCAACAAGCTGACAAGTTTGGACTCTTTTCAGATGCCTTGGGTGTTGCAAATCATGGGAAAGAATTTGGTTCAAATCGGATGGCATGGTTTAGCATGGAATCACAAAGTCATGGACCTTTATTTGGTACACGATAATTCTCTTCACAATAAGCCAAATGGAATAATTCTTGATCCTTTTGAAAAATAGTATGGAGTAGAGCAACTTTCATGTTGTTGGCAAGTTGAGATTGAAGCTAGAAACATATGAAAATTCGTGCCAAAGTTTGATGTTCAAAATGCAAGAAACCAGAATTTTCTAAGTGTATGGCAACATTTCATCGTGACAACTTTAATGCATAATATCTTGATGAAGACTTCACCAATTCTTGAGGTTTTTTATCCTATGTAAAGTAGGTATTTGATAGACCATCTTTCATGTGGAAAGCATTTGGATTTGAAGCATGTAGCTATGAGATAAAATGCCATGAAATCACGTGAAGCATGTTGTCCAAGAAACTTAGAAAAATTTCTTAGTTATGAAACTTTTCCAATTTGAAACATCAAACTTTGAAGCATCATAACTTGAGATTGGTTTATCCAAATGAGAAGTTCTACACATGTTTGGAAAGCTTGAAGAACAAGGAACAACTTTCATGTCCAAAGATTTTTTATTTGAGGCTTGTAACTTTGTGAAAAATTGAGTCAAAGTTGGATGAAAATTAGGGTGAAAATGACTAAAATTTCACTAAGTCCCAAAGGCATCTTATCTTCCAAGTCTCATAACTTAAAAACCATGCATTTTTTGAAGAGAGGTCCTCTAATACACTTTGAAGCTCATGGAAAGAGCTTCCATTTGGGCTTTGAGTCACTCAATTTGGATGTGTGGTTTGAAAGTTATGACTATTTCAATTTTGGCACAAGTAGTGAAATCTCCCCATTTGAAAAGTTTCATGAACTAAACATTGCTTCCTTTGCAAGGAACTTCCTAGAACTTGATCTCTCATGTCTTAACTCATCAATGAGACATGCCCTGATGGATTGAGGACTTGGATTTTTCATCTTGGATCAAAATCTCAAAGATTAAAGCTTCAGTCAAAACCCTAATTTCACTTGTGAATGCACTTGAATGACCTCTGATGATCTTGCTTCTTTTCCTGTGCAAACCCTGGCTTTCATACCAAATAAACAAACTTGCACGGTGAGGTGGTTAGTTAACAATGCACATAATTGAATCTGAATGCTAATGCAAGATGTTATGACATCTAAGGGGTAAAATTTGGGGTACAACAACTATTTTCATCACGCCATGGGATACATATTGCTACAAAGTCATGCCATTCGGTCTAAAGAATGCAGGGGCAACATACCAGCGTGCCATGACAACCCTCTTTCACGATATGATTCATAAAGAGATTGAGGTTTACGTGGACGATATGATTGCCAAGTCCAAAACTGAAGATGATCACCTGGTTCATCTGAAGAAACTGTTTGACAGACTCCGAAAGTTTAGACTGCGGTTGAATCCTGCGAAGTGTACCTTCGGAGTTCGATCTGGTAAACTATTGGGCTTTATTTTAAGTCAGAAGGGCATTGAAGTTGATCCTGATAAGGTTCGGGCAATTCAGAACATGCCGCCTCCCAAAACAGAAAAAGAAGTCTGTGGCTTTCTGGGCAGACTCAATTACATTTCGAGGTTCATCTCCCATTTGACGGCTACCTGTGAACCAATGTTCAAACTACTAAGGAAAAATCAATCGGTTGAATGGAATAATGATTGTCAGGAAGTATTTGACAAAATAAAACAATACTTGCAAGAGCCACCGATCTTAGTACCGCCGGTTCCTGGTAGGCCATTAATCATGTATCTCACCTTTCTCGACGAATCGATGGGATGTGTATTGGGTCAACATGACGACACTGGCAGAAAAGAACATGTAATATACTATCTGAGCAAGAAGTTCACTGATTGTGAGACCAGATACTCACTCTTAGAAAAAACTTGCTGTGCTCTGGTCTGGGCTGCTCGACGCCTACGACAATACATGATTTTCCATACTACTTTATTGATATCCAAAATGGATCCAATAAAGTACATATTTGAAAAGCATGCTGTCTCTGGAAGGATTGCTCGGTGGCAGATGCTGTTAACTGAGTATGATATCCAACATGTTACCCAAAAAGCAATAAAAGGGAGTGTCTTGTCTGACTACCTTGCCCACCAAACTGTAGAGGGTTATCAACAAATGAAGTTTCACTTTCCCAATGAGGATGTTCTGTTTATCAGAGATTATGAGACTCCAGACCCTGACATAGGACCTGAACCAGGGGCGCGATGGACGCTCGTGCTCGATGGTGCCTCCAATTCTAAAGGTCGTGGAATCGGTGTTATCCTCATCTCTCCAACAGGTTTTCACCTTCCCTTCACTGCTAGATTATGCTTTGCATGCACCAACAATATGGCTGAATATGAAGCATATATCTACGGTATTGAAGCGGCTATTGACATGA
This sequence comes from Lathyrus tuberosus, assembly GCA_022829125.1. Classification (NCBI taxonomy): domain Eukaryota; kingdom Viridiplantae; phylum Streptophyta; class Magnoliopsida; order Fabales; family Fabaceae; genus Lathyrus; species Lathyrus tuberosus. The sequence goes on from JALAZF010000358.1 coordinate 4,358,542, forward strand.
GAATCAAGATTCTTGAGGTCTATGGAGATTCTGCTTTGGTCATCGGTCAAGTAAGAGGGAATTTTGTGACTCGGGATTCCAAGCTGGTTCCATACCAACAACACATTGCGAAGTTGATTCCTTACTTTGATGAGATTTCTTTTCATCATATTCCCAGAGAGGAAAATCAACTAGCTGATGCTCTTGCCACTTTAGCATCCATGTACAAGGTCAAGTGGAAGAATGAAGCTCCTCATATCTGCATTGATCACTTGAACGAACCAGCACACTGTTTACCAATCGAAGATGAGTCTGATGACAAGCCTTGGTTCTACGAAATTAAAAGGTATCTGGAAAAACAGGAATATCCCGAGGGTATCACTATCACTGATAAGAAAGCTCTTAGGCGGCTTTGCGCCAAATTCTTCTTAAGTGGTGGTATACTGTACAAGAGGAATTATGATTCCGTGCTGCTCAGATGCGTGGATAGAGACGAAGAAAACACGATCATAAGGTCCATACATGAGGGTTGCGAGGGTGTACATGCTAAAGGTCCTGCTATGGCCAAGAAGATCCTTCGGGCTGGGTATTACTGGACAACAATGGAGGTAGATTGTTACAACTTTGCCAAAAGATGTCACAAATGCCAAATCTACGGAGACAATATCCATGTGCTTCCAACTCCATTGAATGTCTTGACTGCACCTTGGCCATTCTTCATGTGGGGTATAGATATGATTGGAATGATCGAGCCGAAGGCTTCCAACGGTCATCGATTCATTCTAGTTGCTATCGACTACTTTACCAAGTGGGTTGAAGCTGCTTCTTATGCAAACGTTACACGACAAGTGGTTGCCAAATTTATCAAGAAAGAGATAATCTGTCGTTATAGCATTCCTAGCAGCATTATCACGGACAATGCAAGCAACCTGAACAACAATATGATGAAGGAGTTGTGTCAAGAATTTAAGATCGAGCACCACAACTCTTCACCATATCGGCCCAAGATGAATGGCGCCGTTGAAGCAGCAAGCAAAAACATCAAAAGGATTGTCCAGGAAATGGTCAAGACTTACAAAGATTGGCATGAAATGCTTCCCTTTGCACTATATGGCTACCGAACTTCAGTTCACACTTCTACTGGGGCAACGCCGTATTCCCTCGTGTATGGTATGGAGGCTGTTCTGCCCATTGAAGTTGAGATTCCTTCTCTCAGAGTCATCATGGAAGCAGGTCTCGACGAAGCTGAATGGGTTCAATCCAGATATGATCAGCTGAATCTCATCGAAGAGAAGCGCCTTATAGCCGTTTGTCATGGTTAATTGTATCAGAGACGCCTCAAGCGAGCTTTTGACAAGAAAGTTCTCCCTCGAACATTCTGTGAAGGCGAACTCGTGCTCAAGAAATATTCACCTGTTCACTCGGATCCACGAGGCAAATGGACTCCCAACTACGAAGGACCCTTTGTTGTCAAGAAGGCCTTCTCAGGCGGAGCCCTGATCCTCACCACAATGGATGGGGAGGAGTTGCCATCGCCCGTGAACTCTGATACAGTAAAAAAATATTATGCCTGAAAAAAATGATGAATAAGAGTCAGCTAGATTGACATCCACAAGGACAATCTAGGCAAAAATGGACGTCCCGATGGACCGAAAAAAAGAAATGTCCATGCAAAAGTTAGGGACAACGAAAAAAACAATAATAGCCCGCTAAGTTGAAAACCCGCAAGGACAATCTAGGCAAAAATAGACATCCCGATGGACCGAAAAAAAGAAATGTCCATGCAAAAGTTAGGGACAACGAAAAAAACAATAATAGTCCGCTAAGTTAAAAACCCGAAAGGGCGACTTAGGCAAAAATGGGCATCCCGGTGGACGAAAAAAAGTGAAAACATGTCCAGGCAAAAATTAGGGATAAAGGCATTGACTGTGAACGCTTGAGCCTCTCTTCCTCATGGCTAGACCTCAGACGGTAACAGAACGGTCCAATCATCATCAACAGGTGCAAGGCGTTGAAACCTAGACTTACAGTGGATGGTAGCCAATGTTGTAATCAATGCAGTGCATGATTTCCCTTTGCCATTTACATTTGTTTGTCAATTTTATTGCAAATTTCCTCATCAAGGAGTTTGCATCCTTGTACACACTTTATGTAAAAAAAATTTACATTCAATAAAATGCATTCTTTATTATCTCAATTTGTTTCATTCCAGTATTTTGTTTGCAAAATAAACAATTATTGTGATCACATAATACTTAAAAATGTTGAGAACAATAAAAAGCTAAATTAATCGAGAAAACATTATGCATTGCATGTGTTACTGGTAATTCCTGCAGGATAATCCGTAATATCCATTGGTAAGCCTAACGCCTGGCCGACAATGGGATGATTCTATGAAGAAGTTGTTGTCTCCTTAGCAGTTCCTCAGCAGAGTCATCATTCTCCCCAGCAGGTTGTCATGGTGTTCTCCAGCAAAGACACTTTGTTCTCATTTCCCCAGCAAGGGTTGTACATCATCTCCAACAATTTGAAGCTATCTGTCCCCAGCAGCAGTGGTTTCTCCTAAGTCGAGTCAGCATGATTTGGAAGGATGTATTTCCCCACGGAGAGCCAGTCTTGGTAGAAAGGATTGATTTGATTATTTCATCCTCAACAGAGACAGCCATGGTGATTTAGAAACCTGAGATGTCCTCGGTTTCTTTCCCCGGCAGGATCATCATCCTTTGTGAACTCTCTTCTCCAGTAGAGATTGTCTTTATCTGTGGGTCCTCTCCCCGACCGAAGGTGTCGAAGTCGTTTTGCTACGATTTCTGCCCAATCGCTTCACACTGTGCCTTATCTTGCGCCTTTGCATTGCATGGTATCAAGCATCATGTAGAAACACATACATAGCATATGCATCGATCATGCTCCCTCTCTTTTGCCTGACTTATCTCCCAGCAGATTTTTAGCCAAACTTTGCACTTATCTATTCAAACACTTTCAACTCTTCTTTTGTCGCCGTCGGCCAAATTCTCGAGCTACTCTTTTATTTAATCCCCTTCTACCTCGAATCATCGAAAAGCTGCGCAATTCGTGCATTCAGGTCCAAGAGGATTAAATAGGGGCAGCTGTCGTAACCCGAAATTTGACCTCCCTCTTTTGCCTTTTGCATAAGCATGCGCATTCGCATCGTTAGCATAAGCATTCTCACTTTTCTTTGTGTGTTTCCTGTTGCAGGATATTCAGGTTTTCCATGCTCGATTAATTGAATCCTCACGAGATCATCACATCGTCAAAACAAGCTCAAAATAAAGGTTTCCATGTTTGTTTATCAAAACAAGAGGTGGAAAACCGGAATCAGAACTTCAGCATCATCTTTTTGCAAATCTGTGGAAATTTGGCTGAAGTAACAGGTTAGCACATATGATGTAACCGGTTACTCGATGTATTTTTGTCCAAAAACGCAAGTTTTCAAGCATGTAACCGGTTAGCACATATGCTGTAACCGGTTACTCTGTACAAAGTTGCAGATTTTACTACATTTTTGGGGAAGCAGGGGTGCACTCTCTTTGGTCTTTGATTCTATATTGTTCTAGCAGCATGTGGAACATTCTAGACAATTCAAGACCATTCAAGACTTTTTCCTTACATTTATTCAATGCATCACTTTAAATTAAGTACACCATGTTCCTTGTTTTACAAGCATGCCAACCTTTGGATGAGGAAATTCACATTGGGATTGTTACTGAGTTGGTTCTAACTAACTGAGTTAACCACCTTGACTCAGTGAGTCAAGCCCAACTAACTCCAACCCTAACTCCAAACCCAAAGTTAAGCCCAAAGCTAAGTCCAAAGCTAAGACCAAACCTCTCATACTCCAAACCTATAATCTATATAAACAAGCCTTCACTCATTTTTCAAGGACCTTGAACCATTTTGCACAATTCACTCTCAATTCTCTCACATTCCTTCTGAATTTCTCTACTACATCTTCATCTTCATCTCAATTCTCTCCCAAAACCTCACTAAAGCTCATTTCTACTTTGAAGGATAATCACTTTTACATCAAAAGTGATTATTTCTTGAGCTCAACCTTCATCATTCTTGCTATTATACTTGGATTTCTGGAGTTATTTCAGCTTTTGGATTAATCTTGAGTAGTTGCTGCAACTTCCAACGGTTCGAATTCGCATTTTGGAGCTTTATCGCATTTTGCTCGATTTCGACACGTTTCGTCACCAAATTGAAGATTCCTCTGGTTTTATTTAATTTTCTGCATCAAAAATCATTTGCAACAATTACCAAGGCACATCTCAGCCTTGTAGGTTGGTAGTTCTCTTTCATTTTTCTGTTTCGATCATTTTCGCATCATTCGCGATATAATCGATAATTGTGCGTGTGAATTGATTTTTGCATTATGTGATCCATGATCTTGATGTGTTAATTGATTCTATCACTGCTTATTTGCTATTTTCAAGTTCAATTTTCGTGCATAAATTCATGCCCTAGCATGTGGTGTTTGACATAAGTGATTATGTGCTGAAAACTACTTTTGAAAAGTTGTTTTTACTGTTATTTTTACCTCTGTTACAGCGGTAACCGGTTAGCAGATATGCTATAACCGGTGACACAGTGCAATTTTCACTAAAAACACGCATTTTTAAGCATGTAAACGGTTAGCACATATACTGTAACCGGTTACCACTGTACAGAAAGGCCATTTTCTAGCATTTTCAAGTGTGTTTGCCATGATTTCTTCATTTTAACTTCCATTGATTGTCATGCTTGATTTTATGGATGGTTTTAATGTCATTTCACTTCTGGTTGAAGCATATTCATGAACTTTCGATGCACATTTTTGATTATTCATTTGTTTCATGTTCTTAGCATTGTATGAACATATCAATTCTTGCATTATCTTTGTTCACATGATACATGATCTTGTGTGGCATTTGATGATCATTTGGCACTGTTTTGCACCTTCCATTTCAGTTTGCATTAAGTTTATTCTTCATGGATAAACTTAATCTTGTATAATCAATAATTCACACCTTTGTGCTTTAATGACTTTTCATTCTCTTTGGAAAGTTGTTAGCATGTTTCTCCTTTGATTAATTGATCGAAATTTTGTTTCGATTAATCAATCTTCCCTTTTTTCCTCTTGATCCCCTCGTAGAGTTGGAGTTCGCGCTACGCCTTGTATCGGAGCACTGTACAAATTGACATCGTTACGCTGTCTGTTTCTCTCCGCATGAGCACTATACAAATTGGAGCTATTGCGCTGTCCGTTTCAATTTTCGCACTATACTTTGAGCGCTAGAGGAGGAATGAGGATGGTTGTCCTACCCTCATTCTGACTATTTCTTGGGTAATGGCATTTGGCCATCTCTTTTGAGAATAGTCACCTCTATCCTCAAGTTGTAGTGTTGTTCCTTCCCCAGTCAGATTCGGCCTTGATCACTTGTGCTCTCCTCATTTTTCCTTTTGATCAATCACCATCCTTCTTAGTTAAGATCATTATTATTGCGCTAGCAATCTCTCTTTCTCTCATTACTCCATTCTTCTTGTAATCAATCATTGCCTTTTGATTCCCCTGGAGAATCTCAATCTCTTTTCTGCGGTTAATCACAGTCTGTCTGTTAAAACCGTAAGTCCCCTGGAGTTTGCGACCCTCTTCTGGTTCTTCTCCCCTTGTTGGTCAATCACTGTCTGTCAGTTAAAACACCAATATTTGCATTCCTTCTCAGTTAACCACAGTTCGTCTGTTAAAACACTGAGTTTCCTCTTGGGTTAATCACCTATCTTTGGTTAATCACCCTTTGCTTCAGTTAACCACAGTCCGCCTGTTAAAATACTGAAAGCCTTTTTGAGTTAATCACCTTCCCTTGGTTAATCACTCATTTTTCTCGATTAATCACAGCTCTCTTGTTAAAACTGAATCCCTTGCAGTTAGCAACCTTTCCTGGTTCGGGTACTTGCACCCTTGGGCTAGTAACCTTTTTTGGTTCAATACCCTTCTTCGTTGGTCAAATGTTGTTTGTTCAGTCATTACCAACATCCCTTTTGGGTTACGACCTTTGATCGCTCCTACACCCGTGCTTCTGGTTAATCACAGTTTCCTCTATTAAAACCAATGCTCCTCTATCCCCACAGAGTTGCAGTCTTTTCTCCCTCGGTTAACCATTGTTCATCAGTTAATATGCCGATGCCCCTCAGAGTCAAACACCTTCTCTTGGTTCAGCACTCTCTCTTGGTTTATCACAGTCCGTCTGTTGACACCAGCTTCTTTTCCCCGCCAGGGTCCTACTCTCTTTCTTCGGTTAACCACTGCCAGCCAGTTAATATACCGAGTCTCCTTTTTCTCTTGGGTATGACACCATCCTTTTATTTGGATCCCCAACAGAGTCCTTCCTATTCTTTTTGCATTTACTTTCTTGGTTTCGACACCAATTCTCTTTGTTATCCCCAGTGGAGTTTCTTTCATTCTTGGTTTTGACACCATTCTTTTCCTAGTCTTTTGTGCAAACGCTCTTACTGCGGGGTCTTCCCCAGTAGAGTTTTTCTTTCGCTCTTGCTCTTGGTTTTGACACCACCTCATTCATCTCCTTGTTTCTTCCTTGTTTTGTTTTCCGTTCAGTTCCCTGAACTACGGAAGCTCTGATTCTGCATTCTTTCGAATGTCAGATATGTAGGCACGAGGACTTCGTTCCTCCGCGAGCACTTGCTTTTATTTCTTTCTTTCCCCCTTCTCTCCTCTATCTTCTTCTTTTAGCTAAAAGCCTTTAGATAGATAACCCATCCAAGCCTAGAAGCAAGCAAAATGGTTCCCATCGAGTACGACGGATGCGTTAGGTACTAATATCTTCCTTTCGCATAACCGACCCCCCGTTCCCGTTTCTTTTCCCCTTGGGTTTTATCGATATTTTCCCTGTCCTTCGGGACTAAATAAAGTTCGGTGGCGACTTTGTTGTATCTTTGAGTGTGCGATTCACTCAGGTAGAAACCAACCATCTTCAAATACAGTACGTGAAATCAGGCGACGATACAATATATTAACTCTAAGTCCACTACTCGAGATCTTATATCTCTATTCAACTGACGTAAGTACGATAATTTCCCTAGATCAGACGCATAAGCTAAAGGTCAGTATTCCATGTACGTCCATAATCACATTAACATAGTATCTCAAATAATGAACTTTAAGTAATAGAAGTAATTAAATAGAAGTATAACTAAGATAATTCATGCAACATCAAATTAAACATATGTCCCAACAGGTTCGAAATAGGTTCATCAGACAAAACCTAACCTAAAATTGTTTAGCTACTCATACTGATAAAATTACAATACCAATTGATAAGAATAAGATTGCATAAGAATTCCTTGAAGATTTGGCCTCCGGTGGCTTCGAATGCACCCAAAACTCACTTCTGGTGTTGTAAACCGTACTCTCCAGTCTCCAATCGCAGAACCCCTAAAAAGGTCCAAGATTTTCCTTATTATAGCCATCAAATCCTACCAGAACACGTCAGAAATTGCCCAGAAAGAGAGCCCGTCGCGGGTGCAGTAGACTGCATAGCGCGCAATGTTGCGTTAACTGCTCTTCCACGCGCGTGATACCACTTTTCTTCTTTTCTATCGCGCGCGCGATGCAGCGCGTAATTATTCCATTGGCTTGCTCGTTTTTGCTCATTTTTCATCCAAATTTCACTAAGCCCCCAATTCTTCATACTTGGTCATTTTTACTCCGTTCTTTGGACATTATTCATCAAATTTGACCATCTTCGACTTGTTTTTCTTTGTTTCTTCGAAAGAAAACATGCAATGACAGAGTATCATCACAACCCCAAACTTGAACTATTAGTTATCCTCAAGTAACTTGCCTGCACTCCAAAACACACACACTTGAGGGCTTTTTTGGCTGTAACGTGGCTTATGTTTGAGTAGGACATATTTTTGGGAAAGTATGTTTAAACCTTTGGAGTTAGGTCCATAGTTCTCCAATTGTGATTATACCAACTTTTTTCCTGATTAATAGTACTAAAGATATCGCTATTGTGGTCCTCAATATTCATTTTGCATTCTTTTTCCCTCTTTTATTTAAGAAATTATTTTTAACTTCTTATTTTCTCAAAAATTTTGAATTTTGACCGTTTTTCTCTAGTATCCCAACCCCAAACTTAAACCTTGCTCATTTCCAAGAGCAACCCCAAACTTATTATTTTTCATACAATTTTAGAACTAAAAATTTCTACCTAACTCCAAAGAAATGGTGAAAAGATGTAATCTTTCAAGTCATATGGCTAATAAATAATGTTAAGTCACTGAAAGAAGTGATAAGCTCAAAGTGGTTAGCAAAGGACTTTACCTATTACTATAGGGTGGTTTTTTTAAAAAAAGGCTTAGAGTTCATAGCAAACAGTTGCCTCTGTGTGCGTAAATCAAACCAGACAAATTGAATCAGAAATAGTTCAAACCTTATAAAGCAATAATGCATGGATACACTCAGTGAAAGGAATGGTAAACAATAGAAGTTATTTGGCTCAAACCTTACTAGTTAAGGTATCTAAAGGTTGATTACGATTTTGTTGATTCCTTTTTCATCCTTTGTTTGAATTCGTAATTCACTTTTCTGACGATCAAGTTTCATTTGATGGTGCTTTTGGTTCATCTGTTCAATGCTAAAGTTGCAATTTTTGTAAATCTAAAAGAAACAGCAGTATAAAACTCATACATTAAAGACAACATAGATAGTGTTTGAGAAACATGCGAGAGTGTCTAATTCCTCTTATAGAATCTAACTACAAACATAAATTAAATTCTGCAAAAATAAAGAAAATTGTTAGAAAATATGGGTTGCCTTCCATGAAGCATTCCGAAAGTATTATGGAAACTTTTTGATTTGGAATTTTTCCTCCATAATAATGATTTAACCTTTGTCCATTTACTTGAAATCTCCTCACATCACCTGGATCTTGAATTTCAATGACACCGCTTTGACAAACTTCTGTGACTACAAATGGTCCTGACCACTTTGATTTCAGTTTTTCTAGGAAAAGTCGCAATCTTGAATAATAAGACTTGTTGTCCTACTTGAAAATTTTTGTAATACCCCAAAATTTGCTCTTCCCTTTTGGCATCATAGCATGGCATTATCATTTATCATATCATATCCATCTCATTAGCATTGCATTGCATTTAACATAGAAAAATGAAGCATGGCATCCTTCTTACCATCAGGGCATGTGATCAGGTGGAAGGTGGACAATCAAGGGATCATTCAAAGCACAAAAAGGTCAATCAAGTTGGCTCTAGACAAGCCAAGAGGTCTCTCATGTCTCATACTATCTCAATTGATCTTCCAAAACCTCAAGGAAGTGAGATTCAATGGAAGATTGAAGCACTACATATTTCACTATGCAAGAGATTCAAAAATTGAAGGAAAACCCTCAAAAGAGATAGCTCATTGATTCAAAATCATTCTCAAGTGGCATTTCTCATCATCCTTTAAGAGGATACACAACATACTCTGAGGAATTTGGATTTGGAAGATGTGCAATTTCCTCCTAACCAAAGGGGGTCAAAACTAGGGTTTCCCATTAAATCAGGGAATCTTTGATTTTTTGGACAAAGCTTGTTGTCATGGTATTCTACATGTTCTTAAGTGTATATGTGTGGAAGATTGCATCTCAATTGGTTTTAGAAGTGGTTCAATTGGAAGAAAGATCAAGAATCAGAGAAATTGGGGCAAAGTCAAATAATCAGAGGAAAAAGTCAACTCTTGACTTTTTGAGGCCAAATTCATGAAATTCAGGTTACATATGTCCAATGTACAAAATTTGATCAAGAAACTCCAAAGGAATCATGAAAAAATCAAGATGTGGAAAGTTGCCATTTTTGGATGAAGAAGGGTTACTAAAAATAGCAAGTTTTGGCCATTTTGCATCAGAATTTGAACCAAGGCCATTTAAATTTGGAGCACCAAATGAAAAATCCACTCTGCCTCAATGAAAGATCTTGTTTTAAGCTTCAAATCCATGTGTAGAACATCTCCATTGGATAAAAATTGAGAGAGATATGATTGATCAAAGTTGGAGGAAAGTAGGTTCAAAACTAGGTCATGACCAAGATTTTCAGGTCACGCGCGCAATCATTTTAACAAACAGTTGGTGGGCCAAATGTCCACTCATTTTTCTCATGGTTAAAGGCCTCAAATGAAAAACTTTTCAACATCAAAGTTGTTCCTTGTAGTGTCCTCTTCAATGTTGATGTTGTGAAAATTTTGATTTAACCAAGTTATGAGATAGTTTGGAGGGTTCAAAGTCATGTTGTTTGTGCTGAAATTTTGTGTGCCCAATTGCCTTGCCAGCCAACCTTTTGCCACGCCCACCAACCAGTTGTGAACCATTGTGTTCATAGCTATTTTTAGACATGTTTGAGACCTCATTTCACTTCAATTTTCAAACCAATATTGTTCCCCAATGTACCCTCTTTCAAATGAACCCATAAACTCCCTAAGGCAGTCATTGAGTAGAGAGAAAAACCTCCATAAACCACCATATGTTGACACTGATACATTGATGACATGCTGCATGATTTGGTTCAGTCACACCACAAACACCTCCTCCCTTTTGTTTCCTCTTTCAACCAAGCACAAGTTACTTACATAATGCACACTGTCACGTGCCATACATGAGAATAGAAGGAACAAACTTGCTTAGCAAGTTTCTGATGCACAGATTGGCAGCTTCACTCTCCTTTTCTCCCTTCCACCATAACTGTCATGAGCTTGACCTCACCATAACTCAGCCTCAATAACTCGCCCCTAACTAACTTGACTCAGTTAGTTAGGGTGCACTCACTTTAACTCATCCAACTCAGTTAACTCCACTCATTAAACCATGGTTAGTTCATACTATAAATAGAAAACTCACACTCAAATTTCATTCCCGGCCACATTCTCTCAAAAACACTTCAAATTCTTTCCACATTCTCTGATTTTTTCTCCCTCTCTGTACACGAATTTCATCATCATCTCCTACATTTCATCTCCATCTTCATCTTGATTCTACTTTGGAGATTAAGAACAAGAGTGCATAGGTTCAGTTAAAGAAGTTCAGGATCAAGAGAGTTGAAATTCTGGTTGATTCTTTGCACGAATTCAAGCTCTCAAGCCTTTATTTGGCCAAGTGAAGCTCAAGGAAGAAGCATCTCCTTCTGGTATTCTTGTGCATTCCAAGTTTCATCATCATTCAGGTTTGAACTCTTGAAATTACCTTGCACGATCTCTGTCTATTTTTACTTGTTGTTTTTGTGTTTTAAGCTTGCTAGAAGCTCTGCTCAAACCGGCTAGTTGATAGGCCTCCTAAAGGCTTAGTTGCAAAACCTAGGGCTTACTTTAATCTTCTCTGTTCTCTCTGCGTATGTGTGGTATGTGAAAAATAAGGCTGAATCCTTGATCTCCATAATTTCCTCTTCATTTTGGTATGCGGATTGTGTGTTTTGGTGAGAGGCGAAAATTGCAGGCGGTGGCTGTTGGCCGGAGAAGGTGACCGGAAGTCATCTCCGGCCGGTACCTTTGAATGCTAGGGTTTTCTCACGTTTTAATCGGGTCCGTTCATTTTGCGCGATCGTGTGGCTTGAATGGTGACAGCACATTAAAAGGCATGTGCTTGTCACATGTGTATTTTCTGAATCCACTTAAACAGCGTGTGGCATGGTACACGATAGGGAGTGTGGACATTCACATGTGCGCGTTGATGTTGTTTACTTTGACTGGATGTTGACTGTGACTTGATCCAATGGCTTGTGTGGTTTTGACTATTGTTGACTGAAGAGCATGGTAGTTATTGTGGATTGCGCGTGTAATGGACTTAGTCAGATTGATATCCACACCTCCCATGTTTTCAAGCCCAATTAAATTGAACTATGGATTTGCTATGGTTGCACCCCCATTCATATGTCCATTTCATTTTATTTTCTTCATTTTGCTCACGTTTGCTTTTTAATTTTTAAAATTACAAAATAGCATCATAAAATTCCACAAAAATTCATGTGTATTCTTAAAACATTTAGGAAATTTTATATGATTTTATTTACTGATTTTATGACCATTTTGCCCCTGTTCCATTATTTCTTTTGAATTTCCATTTGTATGCATACTTAATGTGACATATGATTTTGTGCATTTTTGTTCTTGATCATAAAAAATGATTTTGATACCTTTCTTTTTGCATTGTGGTTACAATATGTTGAGGTATGTTTGAGATTTATGATATGATTTTTAAGTCTTTTTTGGATGACTTTTGATGTGTTGCTTTGAGCATGAATGCATGAAACTTCCATGAGACTTTGACCTAATTGTTGAGTGACTTTGGTTCTGATTCATTGCTTGTGGACTTGATATGTTAATGGCATGTGTTTAAGGTGTTTGATTGGTGAAAGTCATAATTTTTGAAGCATGTTTGCTATTTGTTTGAAGCATGAAGTTTAACTTGTTCATTTTGTGGGTGCATGCCTCATGTTTGGTTTGCTTGATCATGAAGGCACTTGTGCCATGAGTTGTGGTTTTGTTGGAGGATGTATAGCATGTTAATTGACTTCTGATTGTGACATTTGGGTTTCATCTTTGCATGTTTGATGTTTATCTTGCACCTTAAGTCACTTGTTTCACAAGTATGAACCACATTCACATCACTTCACCTTTTCTTCTTTGCTTCTTGTTGGATTGAGATTTTGTTTGCATGATTTAGTATGCCCATTTAGGATAACATTAGGTTGTGTAAATATGAGTTACATTCTGACTTGGAAGCATGTATAGCACTTAATCTCATTTTACTTTGTTTGTCAACTTGTTTGAATTTGATTTGTTCATTATATTTTCTTACTTTACTTGTAAGTGATTGTGCTAACCATGTAGGGGCTTTGGTAAGTTTCAATTGAGTGTGGATAAGGAATCCACATTCAACTTCTATCCTTTCTCTTTTACAATTCCATTTTGTGTTTTGTTAAGCACTTATGTGCTTTCTTTTAATAACTCATCACTTTCCCTTTGTGAATTACAATTCATCTTCTACTTTAGAAGTGAATTGTTTAATTCATTCTTTCTTTAGACGTTAGGTTGAAACCTCACAAACCTTAGGATCACTCCCTTAACTAATCAATTAGGATGGAGTCTTAGTCCATATAGATTTTTACCTTTATCCTCTCTTGAGTTTTTCATCTTCTCATCTCAAAGAAAATTCAAAACATATAATAAAGGTAGGCATTTATTGCATTTAGGCCTTTCATATAAAGAAAAGGTTATAAGGGGTCTTCTCTTGTAATCTTAGAATGTGTAGCATATGGCCCATCTTAGGTCAATGTGTTACATATTTGATCTTGTATGAGGGACTTAAATGCAATACTTGCTGAAAGTGCAAATAATAAAAAACACTTCTTCATTTCTTAATCAACAAAACACTTAATAAACACAAGTATGCTAGTGTGTTTGAACCTTGACAATTGGAACTAAGTGTGGGGGTCTTCTTCACTCTTAGTGTGCTTTCTTACCCATTCCATCTTGGAATGTGAGGATGTACACATTCCAATGACTAAGATTCAGATACACTATCATATGCAAACAAATGAAAAAACTCTTAAAAGACAAAAACAAACAATAACGTCTTTCCTTCGGGAATTCTTTTCTCACCTCATTCACTCTCAACGCACGAACGCGCTTCTACTCGTTCTCTTGCAAGATGGTAACGCACTCGGACCAGCGAGCCTGCAACACCTGAGCTAGAACGTCAGCCGTTCTCTAAAAAACACAAACAATTCATCCCTAGTGAGGGGAACTACGTCGCTCTGATTCTCATGCTCCCGATGAGATACGTAGGCAGTGGGGTAGGGCCCATGCGAGCACTTCTTTTATTTTCCCTACATTTGTTTCTCTTTCTCCTTTCCTTTTTCAGTTCTTTCTCAGTATTCCTTTCTTTACACCCTTTGATCGAGACAAGCAAGCGTGGATCCCATCGGGTACGATGGACGCGAGGGGGTGCTAATACCTTCCTCTCGCGTAACCGACTCCCTTACCCACTTCTCTTGGTCGTAAGACCATGCTTTTCCTTTCCCTCAGGTTTACGCGGTGTTTCCTTTCCCTCTCTTGGGATAAATACACATTGCTGGCGACTCTGTTTCGGTGCCACTTTCGCGTTTGTACTAGGATGAAAATCCCGGGAGCGACAGCTGGCGACTCTGCTGGGGAGTATTGCGGTTGACCTATTGCTGGTCCATCCCTAAGCGAGTCAATCCTAGCGCTTGTCTGTTTTTCTTTCATTGGGTGTTTACTGTTGTGTTGTATTTACTGTTTTATTGTATGGTTATTTACTGCTTTACTGTACATTACTGTATTTACCGTATTTTAGCATTTTCATTTCATATGATACATTATGCTATACTGGACTGTGCTATTTTCTGTTTGGCGGGATGGGATTTCTGAGAGATAAGCCCATTACACAGGCTTGAGTATACACTTAGAATTAGAGTGGAGAGTAGTGGGACCTACGTGCCGTTTGGAGTGCGTTGGGTGTTCACGAAATTCACAGCTAGATGAGGCTATCTTGGGACACGTCGTGGCATACACATCTTGCGTATTCCAGGATGTAGATCTAGAGAGCTGTCGACTCTAGTGACCGATCATGAGGACCTTAGTGGAAATATCCCTCTTTAGTGGTGACAATGGCAGACCACATTCTGTGGCAAACCCATTCGCACCCGAGGGCCCACTTTGGAACTTGCATAGGATGACTTTTATTTTCTAAGGGGAGTCAGTGGACGACCTCTTTGATTGGCATAGCATTGTATCCTACGGGCTGAATGTGCTATTGCTTCTCAAACCTCTGAAGCTGACAAGCCTTATTTTCTAAGAACCACATGTGAGTATGGGCGGGATGTTTACAGGTTTGCAGGAAACCCAGCCTCCTACCTACCTTACTTGTGATTCTATGATGATTTCAGACATTGTATCCTATGACAGTGATTTAAGTGATCATCTCAGATATTGCCAGACTCAGTACAGAGACACAGTGCACACAGTTCAATACAGACACTGACACTTGATTACCTGATCACATGCCCTTTCGCATTGCATTATCATATCATAACAATTATGTTTGTCATTTTCAGGTGCATAATACATTTCTGATTCCAATCCATGGGTTCAACAGAGATCGTCGCCGAGAGAAAGAACAATGTGTCTTACAAGTTTCCAGATCCTGTCTTGGATTCATTGCTCAAAGTTATAGATATGGCTGGTCCGGGTATTCTTGATAGGTTTCAGAAGAGCTACGGGAATTTGGTTGGGATGGTCCGTACAATCACCAAGTATGAGCATGATGCTTTACACACTCTGCTGCAGTTCTACGAGCCTTCGTTGAGGTGCTTTCTTTTTTCAAATTACATTTTGATGCCAACACTGGAAGAATTCTCATTTATTTTGGGAATTCCGATCACGTCGGCAATACCATTCTTCTCTGGTAGTTCTCCCAGCGTAAAAGAAATTGCTGCTGCTTTACAAATGGATCAGACATTGATAAAGAGCGGTGTGAGCAGTAAAAATGGAGTTAGCGGATTTCATTTAGAATTTCTGGCTGGACAGGCCCAAGAGGCTGCAAGTGCTAAAAATTGGACGGTTTACAATTCCATTCTGGCTCTCTGCATATATGGCCTAGTTTTCTTTCCCAATCAGCAAGACTTTGTGGATATGCAAGCAACGAGAGTTTTTGTCCTTAAAAATCCAGTCCCTACTTTGTTAGGAGATTTTTATCATTCCGTGCATTACAAGAATGAGAAAAGGAGGGGAGGATCTGTTAGTTGTTGTACTCCACTTCTGAGTCATTGGTTTTTCAAACATTTGCCTCAGACAGGTGCCTTTGTGGAAACCAAAGATGTGGCGAAATGGTCTAAACGATTGATGAGTTTAACTGCTGATAACATTGTATGGTTTGATCACCGGTTGTTGAGAATAGAGCTTGTCACAAGATGCGGAAATTTTCCAAATGTGCCTTTGATTGGCAGAAAAGGAGGGATCAATTATAATCCAGTTTTGGCCATCCGACAGTTTGGGTATGCTTCCAGGGATCCTCCTACAGAGCAAGATGTGGAAGAATCTTTATTCTTTACAGGAACTAAAGATGTGAAGGTGGTAGAAGTAGTGAATGCTTGGAAAGATAAGCACAAAATTGGAAAAGCAGTTTTTGGAAAAGGAGATTGTAGATCTTATCCTGAATATGACAGGTGGATTGAGACGAAAGTAAAGGAATTGCTTTTACCCTTTTCAAGGGGACCTCTTTTATGTTCAGCACAGCCAGAACAACCCACTATGGTGGCTATTGAAGAATGTGAGAAGTGGAAGAAAATGGTCAGAGAGTTGCAGATAGAGAATTCTGGAATGAGCAGATGTCTTCAGAAAGCTCTAGCTGACAACAAAGAGTTGGAAAAGAGAGCATTGAAAGCGGAAAAAACCTTGGCTGACAAAGAGGAAGATTTTGATGACAGAGCTCGGTACTTTCGGAAACTTACTTTGGGAGCAGATGACACTAGTCAGGCTCACAAGATTACAAAACAGGCTTTAGCCCGAAGCAAGGATTCATTAGCTCAACTTCGTCAAGCTTGGGATGAAGTCAGAATTGAAAATGCCGAGTTAAAGGATCAGTCGAAGACTAAAGACGAGGAGCTTAAAAAGGCACATGAGCAGAGGAGAAAGTATCGGGAAAGTCTCGATAAAAGTCAAGAACAGTTAGAAGAAGCTAGAAGCCAGTTGAAGAATACCAAGAAAGAGCTTGAAGAAGTCATGATACAAAGGGAGATACTCAAGACGCAAGCTGGCATAAAGAGACACAAAGGAGTGTGTGATGACGAGGCTCTGATGCTGCGCATGGGTTCTTTAACTGAAGCTCTTGAGAAAAGGGATGTCTTGATCAAAGAAATGATTGAAAAGCCGAATCACCAGCGTACCCGTATACTTTTTGAGGAGATCAAATACTCAAGTGATAAGCTGAAGGGTGTGGAATTGTCAGACTGATGTTCTTTTCCTTATATTTTGTTGTTAATGGTTACCATCAGGCTTGTTGATGGATCCATTTTTCCTTGTATTGCATTTGCGGTTGAACCTTTCTTAAATATACTTGATTACTTCGTTGAATGAGTATGAGCAGTTTTATTCAGAATTATTCCTTATCAGATAGCTGCACACAAGCACATGACCACGACACGTCTCTTTATATCACAATTTCTGGTCTTCAGATTTCTGTGGTGGGATTGGAATCAGGGTATAAAGCACCTCGGAAATGACAAACATGGCATTGCATGGCATTGCATATCATTTTGCATTTTTTTGTTACTTGCTTTTCAGGTACTCGTTGCAGGGACTCTAACCTTTATTTGGTTTCAGGCAGTATAGCGGAGAGTCATATTCACCGATATTCGACGCGAAGGAATCAAGTAAGAATCATGGATCAAGTGTAAAGTGATTTGGCGGAAATGAGGGCGCGTATGGACCAGTTCATGACCCTCATGACTGGCATGGCGCAAAATCAGGAGAGACTGAGGCTTCTGGTAGAGCGTCCCGACAATGGGCCCGAAGGTGATCATCATGACAATTCACAGGGACATGGCATTCCTCCCCCCGGTGGCAACCCTCCTCCTGGTGGTAACAATCGGGGTAATGGAAATGGTAGGCATGCTGGTGTTACTCTTGAGGATACTCTGGAAGACCAATTTACTCTGCTGGATGCTGATGTGGGTAATCAAGGGGATCGAAGGTATGATGAGTTAGCAGAGAAGATCAGGGCCATAGAATGCAAGAACTCTATGGGTATTGATGTTACCAGCTTGGGGCTGGTCTCAGGAGTCAGAATTCCCCCTAAATTCAAGCCTCCTACTTTCGATAAGTATCACGGCAATGCGTGTCCCCAAACGCATCTTCAAGCTTACTTTGGGAAGATTTCAGCCCATACGGATGACGAGAAGCTATGGATGCACTATTTTCAGGACAGTCTGGCTGGGGCGTCCTTGACCTGGTATATGAAGTTGAATAGAGCTGCTGTGAAGAATTGGAAAGATCTGGCAGAAGCGTTCCTGAAGCAATACCAATATAATATTGACATGGCGCCCAACCGCACCCAATTGCAGGGATTGTCACAAAATGCCAAGGAGAGTTTCAAAGAATATGCACAGAGGTGGAGGGAAATGGCTGCCCAGGTTCAACCTCCCTTATCAGACAGAGAAATGGCAGATATGTTCATGGGCACCTTGCAAGGGGCCTATCTGGATAGGTTAGCTGCTTGTCCGTCAACTGGATTTGCTGATATTGTGATTGCGGGAGAAAGAATAGAAAGTCTGTTAAAGCTTGGAAAGATCCAGGATGTGAGTGGGGCTGGCTCTTCGGGGACGAAGAAACCGTTTGCTAGTAACCAGAAAAGAAGAGAAGGTGATACGAATGCTGTGTTTAGAGGACGAGGCAGAGGGCGTTCTCGAGCTTATTATCAGGTAGATGCTGTGACAATCCCCACACCGTCTGTTCAGAAACAACAACCCCAACAACAAGTTCAACAGCAACAACCTTTTTTCCAGCAAAGGTCTAGACAGAGGGATCGTAAGATGGATCCTCTCCCTATGACTTATGCCGCGCTGTTGCCCCGGCTACTCGAGTTAAAGTTGGTAGAACTCCGTACTATGAAAGCTCCGGTTGCCGGAAACCTGCCACCTAACTTCGATGCTAATGCTCGTTGTGAGTTCCACTCAGGTGCTCAGGGGCACTCCATTGAAAAATGCTGGGCTTTCCATCATAAAGTACAAGATTTGATTGATGCTAAAGCCATCAATTTCTCTCCCGCTCCTAATATTACTCAGCATCCCATGCCTGATCATAGCGCAGCAAATGTGTACGCTATTGAAGATGGGAGGAGATTGAATCTGGTGACAGATATCCGTCAAGTGAAAACTTCTTTGTTGGTTGTAAAAGATCGTTTATTGAAGGGACAGGTGTTCCCGGGCTGTAATCAAGATTGCTTTGAGTGTATGAATCAGGAGAACGGCTGTGATAAGTTGAAGATGGGTTTACAGAATCTGATCGATGAAGGATGTCTACAGTTCGACAGAGTCGTGAAAGACACTGATGAGATATCAACCGTGACCATCTATTACACTCCCGCTGAGATTCAAATGCCGGTCAATGCAGTTCCCGTGGCGAGTGTTGCGCCAGAAGGGCCCAGTCCTGTCACTATCACGGTGCCAGGACCAATTCCGTTCACATCCACGAAAGCTATCCCATGGCACTATGGGGCAGATGTATATTACGAAGGTAAAAAGCAGGAAGTTGAGTCATCAGTCAGCCCAAATGTTGATAACGTAGGGGGTGTAGGGGGCTTTACAAGGAGTGGAAGGTTGTTCGCTCCCCCAACCTTGAGAAGTGATAAGGAGGTAGAAGCTGCAGCAAAGGATAAGGGTAAACAGGTGGTTGAAAGTGCACCTACACCTGAAGCAGAGACAAAGATTACTTTTGATAAGGAAATGGAAGAGTTTATGAAGATAATCAAGAAAAGCGATTATAAGATTGTGGACCAACTGAATCAGACCCCTTCAAAGATTTCAATCCTGTCACTATTGTTGTGCTCTGATGCGCACCGACAGGCGTTGTTGAGAGTGTTGAAGAGTGCGTACGTGCCACAAGAAATTACTGTTAATCAGCTCGAGGGCGTAATCTCCAATGTTAATGTCAGCCATGGCTTGGGCTTTACAAGTAGAGATTTGACTGTTGAAGGAAGAAACCATAATAAGGCTTTGCATATCACGATGGAGTGTAAGGGCGCAGTGTTATCTCATGTACTGGTAGACACTGGTTCGTCACTCAATGTCTTGCCCAAGAAGGCATTGATGAAGCTGGAAGTTGATGGTTTGATCTTAAGGCCTAGTGAATTGGTGGTCAGAGCATTCGATGGGACCCGACGATCTGTGTTTGGTGAGGTGGAATTGCCCGTACAAATTGGACCACAGGTATTCAAATCCACGTTCCATGTAATGGACATACAACCTGCATATAGCTGCCTATTGGGACGCCCTTGGATTCACGGAGCCGGGGCTGTTACTTCTACTCTACATCAAAAGCTGAAGTATGAGTTTGAAGGGCAGGTTGTGACAGTGTGTGGGGAAGAAGACATCTTTGTGAGTCACTTGTCCACGTTCAAGTACATTGAAATGGATGGGGAAATTCATGAGATGCTGTGCCAATCATTCGAAGCAGTCAATATTGACGATGCACCTGAGTCTTCTTCTGTACCAGTTGGGGCTGGTACCTCCATTTCATCTTACAAACAAGCTGTCGAGGTCGTCAGGGCAGGCAACGCCCAAGGTTGGGGCAGGTTGATAGAGACCCCAATGAAGGAAGACAAATTTGGTATTGGTTATCATCCCTCTACAACTTCAGATGCGGGGAGCAGGGGACCCATTACTTTCGATAGTGGGGGAATTATCTACATGGACCAGTCTTGTGCAGCCACGGAGGATAGTGTTGACAGTAATTGTGACCTGGACAACTGGGTACGCCCTCATGCTTCGGGACAACAAGTGCAGAACTGGTTCGTTGAAGAAGTCATCCGGGTTACTCTTCAGACAGAGTAATTTTTCTTTGTTTTTTCTAACCATAATGCATGACAAAATCTTGCGCTCTGCCCAAGGCGTATAGATTCATTTGTAGGGCCACCATGGTTGCATTTGCAATGTTTAATCATTAATAAAGGACGTTTTGCAATCAAATTTTGTTCTCTGTCTTTCAGTTTTTATTTCTGCACAAAAAATATAAAATGGCAATGTTTCATTTTCTTTTGTTTTGCTTAAAAATAAATTCTAAAATAAGGCATGAACCCGTTCATGCAGACTTGATCCTCCGGATACCACTGATAACGATTTTGATATGGCCATGTATGACTTTGACAATCCGATTTATCAAGCCGAAGAAGGGGATGGGAAAGATTGTGAACTTTCTGAAGAACTGGCCAGATTGTTGAAACAAGAGGAAAGGGTCATCCAGCCTCATCAGGAGACTGTAGAAATCATCAATATTGGTACCAAGGACGCCAAGAAAGAGATCAGGATTGGTGCCAGCTTGCAAGCAGATGTGAAGCAAACTTTGACGGAAATGTTGCGCGAGTATGTTGACATCTTCGCCTGGTCGTATCAAGACATGCCGGGGTTGGATACGGATATTGTCGTGCACAGGCTACCATTGAGAGAAGAATATCCGCCAGTCAAGCAGAAACTTCGTCGGACTCACCCCGACATGGCTTTAAAGATTAAGGAGGAAGTCCAGAAGCAGTGGGACGCTGGTTTTCTTGCTGTGACAAAGTATCCTCCATGGGTAGCCAACATCGTGCCAGTACCGAAGAAAGATGGAAAAGTGAGAATGTGTGTGGATTATCGAGATCTCAATAAAGCTAGCCCGAAAGATGATTTTCCACTACCTCATATTGATGTGCTGGTCGATAATACAGCTCAATTTTCAGTGTTCTCATTTATGGACGGTTTCTCCGGGTACAACCAGATCAAGATGGCACCTGAAGATATGGAGAAGACCACGTTCATTACTCCGTGGGGTACATATTGTTATAAAGTAATGCCTTTTGGGTTGAAAAACGCAGGGGCAACGTACCAGCGGGCGATGGTGACATTGTTTCATGACTTGATTCATAAGGAGATCGAATGTTATGTAGATGATATGATTGCCAAGTCGAGAACAGAAGAGGAACATCTGGTTAATCTGAAAAAGCTGTTTGAAAGGTTGAGAAAGTTCCGTCTGAGATTAAATCCAAACAAGTGCACGTTTGGGGTGCGTTCTGGAAAGTTACTGGGCTTCATTGTGAGCGAAAGAGGAATCGAGGTTGATCCTGCCAAGGTGAAAGCAATACAAGAAATGCCTGAACCGAGAACAGAAAAAGAGGTTCGTGGTTTCTTGGGTAGATTGAACTACATTGCAAGGTTCATATCTCACCTAACAGCCACGTGTGAGCCAATATTTAAATTGTTAAGGAAAGATCAAACGGTCAGGTGGAATGACGATTGCCAATTGGCATTCGATAAGATAAAAGAATACTTGCAGGAACCTCCGATTCTAATGCCTCCAGTTGAAGGGAGACCGCTGATAATGTATCTGACAGTGCTTGAAGGTTCCATGGGTTGTGTTCTCGGTCAACATGACGAGACAGGTAGGAAGGAGCATGCTATTTACTACCTGAGCAAAAAGTTCAATGATTGTGAGTCCCGATACTCAATGCTTGAAAAGACATGCTGTGCGCTTGCATGGGCCGCTAAGCGATTGAGGCAATATATGGTTAGGCACACGACCTTGTTGATTTCAAAAATGGATCCTATCAAGTATATTTTTGAGAAACCAGCATTGACAGGCAGAGTTGCACGGTGGCAAATGGTCTTGACAGAGTATGACATTCAGTACACTTCACAAAAGGCCATCAAAGGAAGTATCTTGTCCGATTATCTTGCGCAACAGCCAATGGATGATTACCAACCCATGAAGTTTGACTTCCCTGATGAGGACATCATGTTTCTCAAAGCTAAAGACTGTGAGGAACCACTCCCGGAGGAGGGGCCAGACCCTGAATCCAAATGGAGTCTGATGTTTGATGGGGCTGTCAATATGAATGGGTGCGGAGTTGGAGCAGTTCTTATCACGCCGGAAGGTGTTCATATGCCTTTCACTGCACGAATAACTTTCGGATGCACCAACAATGAAGCAGAGTACGAAGCTTGTATAATGGGGATCGAGGAGGCGATTAATCTACGGATTAAAACCCTTGATATATTCGGTGATTCAGCTTTGGTAATCAATCAAGTGAAAGGGAGTTGGTACACGCACCAAGCAAATCTAGTGCCGTATAGAGATTATACGAGGAGATTGCTGACATTTTTCACAACAGTGAAACTGTACCACATTCCTCGAGATGAGAATAGGTTCGCTGATGCCTTGGCCACTCTGTCTTCCATGATCAAAGTGCAAGGATGGAACCATGTACCTAAGATTGAGGTATCCCGCCTTGACAGACCAGCATTTGTGTTTGCGGTCGATGCAACGTCTGATGACAAGCCATGGTTTCATGATATTAAGTGTTTCTTGAAAAGTCAAGAGTACCCGTCAGGGGCATCGTCCAAAGACAGGAAGACGTTGAGAAGGTTAGCTGGTAGTTTCTTCTTGAACAAAGATGGCGTGCTGTATAAAAGAAATTTTGACACGGTCCTGCTTAGATGTGTGGATAGACATGAAGCAGACTTGTTGATGATTGAAGTGCACGAAGGCTCTTTCGGTACTCACGCCGGAGGGCATGCAATGGCTAAAAAGTTGTTAAGATCGGGATATTATTGGTTGACTATGGAGTCAGATTGTTGTAAATATGCCCGCAAATGCCATAAATGCCAGATCTATGCAGACAAGGTGCATGTGCCTCCAAATCCGTTGAGCATCATGTCGTCGCCTTGGCCGTTTGCCATGTGGGGCATTGATATGATCGGAAAGATTGAGCCTACAGCTTCCAATGGTCATCGTTTCATCTTGGTGGCAATTGATTACTTCACCAAATGGGTTGAAGCCGCATCCTATGCCAATGTTACAAAACAAGTGGTCGCTCGTTTCTTAAAACGGGATATCATTTGCCGATATGGAGTTCCCGAAAGAATCATTACTGATAATGGTTCTAATTTGAACAATAAGATGATGGCTGAGTTATGCCGGGACTTCAAAATCGAGCATCACAATTCTTCTCCGTACCGCCCAAAGATGAATGGCGCGGTCGAAGCGGCCAACAAAAATATCAAGAAGATTGTACAGAAGATGGTTGTCACGTACAAAGATTGGCATGAGATGTTGCCATTTGCTTTGCATGGGTATCGAACGTCGGTACGCACGTCCACTGGGGCAACCCCATTCTCACTTGTATATGGTATGGAGGCAGTGCTACCGGTTGAAGTAGAGATTCCGTCCCTCAGAGTTATGATGGATGTTAAGCTAGATGAAGCTGAATGGGTACGAGCCAGATTTGATCAGTTGAGCCTTATTGAGGAAAAGCGATTGGCGGCTGTATGTCATGGGCAACTATATCAGCGCAGAATGAAACAGGCATTTGACCAAAAGGTGCGTCCTCGGGTTTATAAAGTCGGAGATGTGGTACTCAAAAGGATCCTTCCTCCCAATACAGATCACAGGGGCAAATGGACTCCTAATTATGAAGGTCCATTCGTGGTTAAAAAGGTCTTTTCGGGCGGAGCTTTATTGCTTACAACCATGGATGGCGAAGACTTTTCATCCCCTGTCAACTCGGACGTAGTCAAAAAATACTTCGCATGAATAGACCCGCTGGATAATAAAAATAAAAAAATCCAGGCAAAAAAGGGCATCCCGGCGAACCAAAAACAGAATAAGGTTCGGGCAAAAATTAGGGATATAATTAAAAAAATTTTTGTACACCCGGTAAGTTGAAAACCCGAAAGGGCAACTTAGGCAAAAAAGGGTATCCTGGTGGATCGAAAACCTGAAAGGGCGGTCCACACAAAAGAGGGATTTAAGCGAATGACTACGGTTTGAGTTATCTGTACCCTATCACCGTTTGAACAACTGACGTTCTGAAGGATAGGAATCGGTCTGATCATTCCTCAGAAGGCAAGGTCGGGGAGTTTTGAAGACATACTGGTCATAACAGAATGGAAACTCAGTGGAATTCCGTTTTCACATTGCCATTAGGATAGTTTCTTTTCTCAATTTTCAGCGATCACCTCTTTCCAGGGATTGCTTCCAGGTGTAATTGCCTATTCTGGGCTCTCAGTCAATAAATTGAATTTCAGTAAAAAGCTTTCTATTTTTGTTTATTGCTTTGTTTGCAAAAACGTCCTAATTTTTGATAAAACATTGCATTTGAAAACATGGCAGCCCTGCAATAACATGCGCAGAAAAAATATTTGAAATTACTTCGAATGTTGAATACTCCCGGATGGTGGATTCTAGCCACGCAATATTCGGGGCATGTGGGCATATTCTTTTGTTGCAGGTAGCAGGTGCAGATGATTTTAAGCACAAGACCAGCAATAAATCACCCCACGCAAAAGACTGGGGCAATTATGGGTAAGGAGATCGGCGTTCATCGTTCGGTCGACGATTGTTCATAACGGGTCGATATCAGTGAATTAAGTTCAACTGGGTACCGTTGCATCTTATTAAGTCGATTCTCTCATTCAGTACTTCCAACAGCTACAAGCTTTTCTATATCGATAACGGTCACAGGTCCCCAAAAGAGTGGTCTCGTCGACACCGAAACTGATGGTCATTATCCCCAGCGAAGTCACAAGAGTTTGAAGAGGCTAGATCTTCTGTAAAATCCTCTTATGACATCCTTTGCGGGGATGAATTGTTGTGTTGTCAAGCATGGGGCATGATTGTTTCCCCAGCATGAAGTGTTGGTCACCCCCAGTAGAGTTTGAGGACAGTTGGTCTTCTGTAAAATTCTCCTCAAAAGGCATTCCCCAACACGAGACGCTTTAAAGCAGTTTTCTCCAGCAGAGTTTGTTATAAACTCGTCATCCCCCACGGAATTGTCCAAAGGGAAAGCTCGCCTAACATGGGGCATTGTGGTACTCATCCTAAGCTTGACAGTCATATTCTTCAGCCAGACTACTGTGGATTTGCTTTGGGTTTCCCCAACAGATCTCTAAGGACTCTTTCTAGCAAGTTGCAGTAGAATGTTCTAACCAGGATTTGCATATCCCTGGCAGAGTAGCCCTGATACCCAGCAAGATCGTATCTCTGGTCATGGTCTCCCCACAGAGGTCAGCATCGAATCGTGTCAGCAACTTCCAGCTGAGTTGTTGTTCTCCTCCGCAGAGGTTTATCAGATCGACAGAATCTATTCCTCAACAAGGATGGTACAGCCTTTCCCTAGCCGGGTCAGAAGGTTGATAATCCCTATAAAGGATCTTGGGTTGAATAAAATCCCCAAGCAGAGTTTTAATGGCTCATTTCCCCAGCAGGACGTCATTTAAAAATTCTCATCCCCAGCGGAGTTGCTGTGACCAGAATCCAGCCCCAAACAGATGGAATAATTCCTGCCAGAGTCGTCATTCCCTCATATCTTAAAGTCCAATTTATTTTTGGCAAGCTTGACAATTCGAAGCAGACGGATTGTCATCCATTCGCCAGCAGAGATATTATCCTTTTAGGAGTCTCCGAGATTAAATCATTGATTGTGGTTCCTCAGCAGAGTCGGCAGAGATGTCTGGCGCGGAGGCAGAGAGTAATTCGATTTTAAAATTCCAAAAGTCCAACAGTGGATTGGCAAAAGTCCATCTTCGGGTGGCAAAGCAGCTAAAAGTCCAACAGTGGATTGGCAAAAGTCCGTCTTCGGGTGGCAAAAGTCAACAGTGGATTGGCAAAAGTCCGTCTTCGGTGGCAAAAGTCCAACAGTGGATTGGCAAAAGTCCGTCTTCGGGTGGCAAAAGTCCAACAGTGGATTGGCAAAAGTCCGTCTTCGGGTGGCAAAGGTCCAACAGTGGATTGGAAAAAGTCCGTCTTCGGGTGGCAAAGGTCCAACAGTGGATTGGAAAAAGTCCGTCTTCGGGTGGCAAAAGTCCAACAGTGGATTGGCAAAAGTCCGTCTTCGGGTGGCAAAAGTCCAACAGTGGATTGGCAAAAGTCCGTCTTCGGGTGGCAAAAGTCCAACAGTGGATTGGCGACAGGTCCATCTAAGGGTGGCATATTCTAAAAGTCCAACAGTGGATTGGCAAAAGTCCATCTTCGGGTGGCACGAAGCTGCAAAGTCCACCAGTAGTGTGGCAGGCCAGTAGTCGTCTGGAGGTTGCATAAAAGACATTATTAAAGTCCACCAGTAGCGTGGCAGGCCAGTAGTCGTCTGGAGTTGCATAAAAAGACATTATTAAAGTCCACCAGTAGCGTGGCAGGCCAGTAGTCGTCTGGAGTTGCATAAAAGACATTATTAAAGTCCACCAGTAGTGTGGCAAGCCAGTAGTCGTCTGGCGTCGTTCAAAAAGACAGTATTAAAGTCCACCAGTAGCGTGGCAAGCCAGTAGTCGTCTGGCATCGTTCAAAAGACAGATCTCTCCGACGTTTCATCGAGGACTCAATCCAGCAGTCTCGTTGGGTTTATATCTCTGTTATTCTTCATCATCCAGAGCAAATTTTTGGTTATATTTGGTATTCAATCACTATATACCTTGAAAGTCCGAAAGCAATTGCTTTCAGGCATTCAGGTCTACAGCGCTTGAATAGGGGCAGCTGTAATACCCCAAAATTTGCTCTTCCCTTTTGGCATCATAGCATGGAATTATCATTTATCATATCATATCCATCTCATTAGCATTGCATTGCATTTAACATAGAAAAATGAAGCATGGCATCCTTCTTACCATCAGGGCATGTGATCAGGTGGAAGGTGGACAATCAAGGGATCATTCAAAGCACAAAAAGGTCAATCAAGTTGGCTCTAGACAAGCCAAGAGGTCTCTCATGTCTCATACTATCTCAATTGATCTTCCAAAACCTCAAGGAAGTGAGATTCAATGGAAGATTGAAGCACTACATATTTCACTATGCAAGAGATTCAAAAATTGAAGGAAAACCCTCAAAAGAGATAGCTCATTGATTCAAAATCATTCTCAAGTGGCATTTCTCATCATCCTTTAAGAGGATACACAACATACTCTAAGGAATTTGGATTTGGAAGATGTGCAATTTCCTCCTAACCAAAGGGGGTCAAAACTAGGGTTTCCCATTAAATCAGGGAATCTTTGATTTTTTGGACAAAGCTTGTTGTCATGGTATTCTACATGTTCTTAAGTGTATATGTGTGGAAGATTGCATCTCAATTGGTTTTAGAAGTGGTTCAATTGGAAGAAAGATCAAGAATCAGAGAAATTGGGGCAAAGTCAAATAATCAGAGGAAAAAGTCAACTCTTGACTTTTTGAGGCCAAATTCATGAAATTCAGGTTACATATGTCCAATGTACAAAATTTGATCAAGAAACTCCAAAGGAATCATGAAAAAATCAAGATGTGGAAAGTTGCCATTTTTGGATGAAGAAGGGTTACTAAAAATAGCAAGTTTTGGCCATTTTGCATCAGAATTTGAACCAAGGCCATTTAAATTTGGAGCACCAAATGAAAAATCCACTCTGCCTCAATGAAAGATCTTGTTTTAAGCTTCAAATCCATGTGTAGAACATCTCCATTGGATAAAAATTGAGAGAGATATGATTGATCAAAGTTGGAGGAAAGTAGGTTCAAAACTAGGTCATGACCAAGATTTTCAGGTCACGCGCGCAATCATTTTAACAAACAGTTGGTGGGCCAAATGTCCACTCATTTTTCTCATGGTTAAAGGCCTCAAATGAAAAACTTTTCAACATCAAAGTTGTTCCTTGTAGTGTCCTCTTCAATGTTGATGTTGTGAAAATTTTGATTTAACCAAGTTATGAGATAGTTTGGAGGGTTCAAAGTCATGTTGTTTGTGCTGAAATTTTGTGTGCCCAATTGCCTTGCCAGCCAACCTTTTGCCACGCCCACCAACCAGTTGTGAACCATTGTGTTCATAGCTATTTTTAGACATGTTTGAGACCTCATTTCACTTCAATTTTCAAACCAATATTGTTCCCCAATGTACCCTCTTTCAAATGAACCCATAAACTCCCTAAGGCAGTCATTGAGTAGAGAGAAAAACCTCCATAAACCACCATATGTTGACACTGATACATTGATGACATGCTGCATGATTTGGTTCAGTCACACCACAAACACCTCCTCCCTTTTGTTTCCTCTTTCAACCAAGCACAAGTTACTTACATAATGCACACTGTCACGTGCCATACATGAGAATAGAAGGAACAAACTTGCTTAGCAAGTTTCTGATGCACAGATTGGCAGCTTCACTCTCCTTTTCTCCCTTCCACCATAACTGTCATGAGCTTGACCTCACCATAACTCAGCCTCAATAACTCGCCCCTAACTAACTTGACTCAGTTAGTTAGGGTGCACTCACTTTAACTCATCCAACTCAGTTAACTCCACTCATTAAACCATGGTTAGTTCATACTATAAATAGAAAACTCACACTCAAATTTCATTCCCGGCCACATTCTCTCAAAAACACTTCAAATTCTTTCCACATTCTCTGATTTTTTCTCCCTCTCTGTACACGAATTTCATCATCATCTCCTACATTTCATCTCCATCTTCATCTTGATTCTACTTTGGAGATTAAGAACAAGAGTGCATAGGTTCAGTTAAAGAAGTTCAGGATCAAGAGAGTTGAAATTCTGGTTGATTCTTTGCACGAATTCAAGCTCTCAAGCCTTTATTTGGCCAAGTGAAGCTCAAGGAAGAAGCATCTCCTTCTGGTATTCTTGTGCATTCCAAGTTTCATCATCATTCAGGTTTGAACTCTTGAAATTACCTTGCACGATCTCTGTCTATTTTTACTTGTTGTTTTTGTGTTTTAAGCTTGCTAGAAGCTCTGCTCAAACCGGCTAGTTGATAGGCCTCCTAAAGGCTTAGTTGCAAAACCTAGGGCTTACTTTAATCTTCTCTGTTCTCTCTGCGTATGTGTGGTATGTGAAAAATAAGGCTGAATCCTTGATCTCCATAATTTCCTCTTCATTTTGGTATGCGGATTGTGTGTTTTGGTGAGAGGCGAAAATTGCAGGCGGTGGCTGTTGGCCGGAGAAGGTGACCGGAAGTCATCTCCGGCCGGTACCTTTGAATGCTAGGGTTTTCTCACGTTTTAATCGGGTCCGTTCATTTTGCGCGATCGTGTGGCTTGAATGGTGACAGCACATTAAAAGGCATGTGCTTGTCACATGTGTATTTTCTGAATCCACTTAAACAGCGTGTGGCATGGTACACGATAGGGAGTGTGGACATTCACATGTGCGCGTTGATGTTGTTTACTTTGACTGGATGTTGACTGTGACTTGATCCAATGGCTTGTGTGGTTTTGACTATTGTTGACTGAAGAGCATGGTAGTTATTGTGGATTGCGCGTGTAATGGACTTAGTCAGATTGATATCCACACCTCCCATGTTTTCAAGCCCAATTAAATTGAACTATGGATTTGCTATGGTTGCACCCCCATTCATATGTCCATTTCATTTTATTTTCTTCATTTTGCTCACGTTTGCTTTTTAATTTTTAAAATTACAAAATAGCATCATAAAATTCCACAAAAATTCATGTGTATTCTTAAAACATTTAGGAAATTTTATATGATTTTATTTACTGATTTTATGACCATTTTGCCCCTGTTCCATTATTTCTTTTGAATTTCCATTTGTATGCATACTTAATGTGACATATGATTTTGTGCATTTTTGTTCTTGATCATAAAAAAATGATTTTGATACCTTTCTTTTTGCATTGTGGTCACAATATGTTGAGGTATGTTTGAGATTTATGATATGATTTTTAAGTCTTTTTTGGATGACTTTTGATGTGTTGCTTTGAGCATGAATGCATGAAACTTCCATGAGACTTTGACCTAATTGTTGAGTGACTTTGGTTCTGATTCATTGCTTGTGGACTTGATATGTTAATGGCATGTGTTTAAGGTGTTTGATTGGTGAAAGTCATAATTTTTGAAGCATGTTTGCTATTTGTTTGAAGCATGAAGTTTAACTTGTTCATTTTGTGGGTGCATGCCTCATGTTTGGTTTGCTTGATCATGAAGGCACTTGTGCCATGAGTTGTGGTTTTGTTGGAGGATGTATAGCATGTTAATTGACTTCTGATTGTGACATTTGGGTTTCATCTTTGCATGTTTGATGTTTATCTTGCACCTTAAGTCACTTGTTTCACAAGTATGAACCACATTCACATCACTTCACCTTTTCTTCTTTGCTTCTTGTTGGATTGAGATTTTGTTTGCATGATTTAGTATGCCCATTTAGGATAACATTAGGTTGTGTAAATATGAGTTACATTCTGACTTGGAAGCATGTATAGCACTTAATCTCATTTTACTTTGTTTGTCAACTTGTTTGAATTTGATTTGTTCATTATATTTTCTTACTTTACTTGTAAGTGATTGTGCTAACCATGTAGGGGCTTTGGTAAGTTTCAATTGAGTGTGGATAAGGAATCCACATTCAACTTCTATCCTTTCTCTTTTACAATTCCATTTTGTGTTTTGTTAAGCACTTATGTGCTTTCTTTTAATAACTCATCACTTTCCCTTTGTGAATTACAATTCATCTTCTACTTTAGAAGTGAATTGTTTAATTCATTCTTTCTTTAGACGTTAGGTTGAAACCTCACAAACCTTAGGATCACTCCCTTAACTAATCAATTAGGATGGAGTCTTAGTCCATATAGATTTTTACCTTTATCCTCTCTTGAGTTTTTCATCTTCTCATCTCAAAGAAAATTCAAAACATATAATAAAGGTAGGCATTTATTGCATTTAGGCCTTTCATATAAAGAAAAGGTTATAAGGGGTCTTCTCTTGTAATCTTAGAATGTGTAGCATATGGCCCATCTTAGGTCAATGTGTTACATATTTGATCTTGTATGAGGGACTTAAATGCAATACTTGCTGAAAGTGCAAATAATAAAAAACACTTCTTCATTTCTTAATCAACAAAACACTTAATAAACACAAGTATGCTAGTGTGTTTGAACCTTGACAATTGGAACTAAGTGTGGGGGTCTTCTTCACTCTTAGTGTGCTTTCTTACCCATTCCATCTTGGAATGTGAGGATGTACACATTCCAATGACTAAGATTCAGATACACTATCATATGCAAACAAATGAAAAAACTCTTAAAAGACAAAAACAAACAATAACGTCTTTCCTTCGGGAATTCTTTTCTCACCTCATTCACTCTCAACGCACGAACGCGCTTCTACTCGTTCTCTTGCAAGATGGTAACGCACTCGGACCAGCGAGCCTGCAACACCTGAGCTAGAACGTCAGCCGTTCTCTAAAAAACACAAACAATTCATCCCTAGTGAGGGGAACTACGTCGCTCTGATTCTCATGCTCCCGATGAGATACGTAGGCAGTGGGGTAGGGCCCATGCGAGCACTTCTTTTATTTTCCCTACATTTGTTTCTCTTTCTCCTTTCCTTTTTCAGTTCTTTCTCAGTATTCCTTTCTTTACACCCTTTGATCGAGACAAGCAAGCGTGGATCCCATCGGGTACGATGGACGCGAGGGGGTGCTAATACCTTCCTCTCGCGTAACCGACTCCCTTACCCACTTCTCTTGGTCGTAAGACCATGCTTTTCCTTTCCCTCAGGTTTACGCGGTGTTTCCTTTCCCTCTCTTGGGATAAATACACATTGCTGGCGACTCTGTTTCGGTGCCACTTTCGCGTTTGTACTAGGATGAAAATCCCGGGAGCGACAATTTTATCTCACCAACTTTTTATCATAATATATTTTCGTCCCTTCCTTGTAAATTAACGCATTTTCATAAACAGATAATTGCATCTTCTCTAATTCATCTAATTTCATCAATCTCTTCCTCCCAGCCAGCTTTTCGTCAAAGTTCAGGAATTTTATCGCTCAATAAGCTTTATGCTCTAATTCTACAGAGAGATGACATGCCTTACCATAAATAAGTTGATACGAATAAAAGCCTAAATGTATCTTGATGGTTATTCTATACGCCCAAAAAGCGTCATCTAATTTTTTCGACCAATCTTTCTATGATGTTGGAACTATTTTCTCCACAATTTGTTTTAGTTGTCGGTTCGACACTTCGACTTAACCACAGGTCTGAGGGTGATACGAAGTTGACAATTTATGTTTAACACTATATTTTTCTAGCAATCTTTCCAAATATTTGTTGCAAAAATGTGTCCCTCCATTACTGATAAACACTTTGGGTACATCGAACCTGGAAAAAATATTCTTTTTCAAAAAGTCAGTAACATTACGTGGATTATTAGCACTGCAAGCAATTGCCTCAACCCACTTAGTAACATAATCAACGCATACAAGAATATAATGATATAAAATTTATTGGGGAAATGGGCCCATGAAATCGATTCCCCAACAATCAAACGGTTCAACCTCAAGCATAATATTCAAAGGCATCTCGTATCGTTTTGAGATGTTGCCAGTTATGTTGCACTCGGGGCATATAGATACATATAACTTACATTCATTAAGGCCAACAAAACCCACTCTGCAGTATTTTGGTTGCAGTTCTTTCGCCACTACAGTGTCCTCCATATGTCGAGTTATGACAATGCCAAATAATGTTGTCTGTTTCTTTACCTGCAACACATATGCAAAGTAAACCATCAGGACTTTTTTTAAATAAGTATGGATCATCCCACAAATATAAATTTTCTTCTTTATAGAAGTGTTTCCTTTGTTACCAAGTGTATTCTTCTGGTACAACCTTTGTAGCCTTATAATTTGCCATATCCGCAAACCAAAGTCTTTCACTGATTATCATTAGCTGCTCATCAAGAAATGTCTCTATAATACTTTGTTTATGTCTGGTCACTTCAACATTCTCTAACTT
This sequence comes from Lathyrus tuberosus, assembly GCA_022829125.1. NCBI lineage: Eukaryota > Viridiplantae > Streptophyta > Magnoliopsida > Fabales > Fabaceae > Lathyrus > Lathyrus tuberosus. The sequence goes on from JALAZF010000358.1 coordinate 4,392,077, forward strand.
GGAGAGGTGATCTGCAACAACATTTTTTACCATTTTCTTATCTTTAATTTCCAGATCAAATTCTTGCAGCGAGAGAACCCATCATAGCAATATTGACTTTGAGTCACTTTTATTTAATAGATACTTCAAAGTTACATGATCTGTATAAATAATAACCTTTGAACCTATTAAATACGGGCTAAATTTTTCCAATGCTAATACTACTGCTAGCAATTCTTTTTCAGTAGTAGTATAATTAACCTGATTTTCAGTTAAAACTTTGTTTGCTTAGTAAATTTCAGTTAAAGCATTGTGCCAACAACATAATCGCTTGCATCACACATAATTTCAAATGGTAATTCTCAATTGGGTGACACTAGGGATGGCAAAAAAACATGTACCCGCAGGTAAAATCCATCACGGGCGCGGGTTGGATAGCTTAACGCGTATCCATGGATAATATAAACGGATATAGTTACCCGTTTTTTTATGGGCACAAATACAAATTTGATGGTACCCGTACCCGCTGATATCCGTATCCATTAATAATTAATAAAATTGCTTAAATATCCTTTTAAAGTTAGTATACTTAAATTACTTGATAAATTTGTTTGATGTTTTGATAAATTAATATGCATTATGTTAAAATTTTCTTACATTCTACAACAATATTCACTATAAGATGCTTTTGAATTTAATATGGTAAATGCATTCAAAAGTTTTACACATAATTTTTTATTTATGAAAAGGTAAATTTTCTATTCAAAATATAGAAAATTAGTAAATTTCAATTTAAAAAAAGTATCAATGGGTATCTGTAAATATCCGCGGGTATTTCAAAATTAACGGATACCCGTCTGGCGGATACCCGCAGGGGTATAGAGCGGGTACGTGTATCATTTTTATCAAACATGGCGGGTAGCGGGAGACTAGTACCCATTCCCATGGGTACCCATTGCCATGCCTAGGTGACACAATTACTGAGACAGTTATCAATTTATTTTTTATGACAGAAAAAAGTGTAAACAATCTTTGTCGAATTTAAATTCATTTTCTTTAATCAGCAGATTACATAAAGGTTTTGCAATTTTTGAAAAATCTTTAATGAATCGCTCGTAAAAACTGGCATGACCTAGGAAACTTCTAACTCGTTTAACATTTATGGGAGGGGAAAATTTTTCTATCACCTCAATTTTGGCTTGATCGATTTTATTCCTTTAGCAGAGATTTTGTGGTCGAGAACAAAGTTGGTTAATAATATTAAAAAAATTAATAATGTAATTTAAAAGTTGGTTAATAAGTGCTCAAACATTAAAAAAAATGACAATTTGAGTTATTTTTGTTTGAGATTTTTCCCCTAAGAAATTCTTGCACTTGTTTCTTTAGGTGTCCTTCGTGAATTAGCGTTTTAGCATTTTCTTCAACTAAAATCATGTATTTGGGTCATGCATGTTTACTTGACGGTAGAAACACCATTGGTTTGAGTAAGGGACCATTTTCCCTCTTGGTCTTTGTGTTCCATCTAGTAGTGTAGTCTGGTGCTTATAACCCTCCTTAAAATTTAGCCTCCCTTGGTATTAAATGGAGTGGTTGGAAAATGATATTGCCTACTTTCAGTAGTACACTAGTCCTAACCGTTACATCGGTTTCCTTCTCTCCACCTTGATGAATTATTCTTTTTTTTTCTAATGTTTTTATTTAGTATCTCTGATCCTTTTATTTGTGTTTCTTTGTAACACCCCAGGCCTTTGGCGGTTGTCCTCCGGTTCTCGCTTTTGTTGCGTTTCGCATTGACTTTATTAGTTTTGTATCTATAGATTATAGTTGGGGTTTCTTTCTCTTTTTGATTCGGTTCATGTTGTTTTATTTGTGTTGGTTGGTATTTTTTTTTGGCTGTTTGACTGCTTGTTGGGGGTATTGCCTAGCCTTAGTGGTTGTCCTGTGTATCTTGTTGGTTCAGTTGTTTTGTTGATTCATGTTAGTTATGTTTGTACTGTTGTATTGGTGTTCTCTTCCTGTGCATGCCTCATGCTAAGTTGAGTTGTTTTAATATAATTCTTTGTCATGAATTTAAAATTTTTCCATTTCATCTTTAACATATTTCACTTAATTCAAATCTCTTGTTTTTCTATCTCTCCCCTCAACAAACCTATATATAATTCTTTTTTTCTCTTTATGAAGGAAAAATTAAAGAGGAATAAAATTCATCTCACAACTTTGAGGTAAGAAAAACATAAGAAGGGGGTTGAATTGTGTTGCTTTTTTCTCAATTTTTTTTACTTCTTCTTCTGATAGCTTTCAAGCAGATTCTGAAAACTTAGTTCAGAGTCTGACTCAGAAATGCTTGGATAACTTCTGAAAGTCCTTATCAGATTCTGAACCAGAATATAATATGGAGGATCAGAGTTGACAACAGCGGAATGTTTAAGTACAAAAGAAAGTAAAGTAAAAGCACAAAAGACACAAGCAATTATCCTTATTCCTCTCACAACTTAAGAGTAGTCAAGTTCCATGGCACTTCTAAGGGATTTCCACTACAACCAAATCTGATTACAAATGCTCAAGCACATAAGCAAGAGACTTCCCAATGCTCAAGCACACAAGTAAGAGATTTCCCTTGCTCAAACCTTCAAGTAAAAGACTCATATGCGCAAGCACACAAGTGAGAGACTCCTATGTACAAGCACACATGCAAGAGAATTCCTTTGCTCAAACTCTCAAGTAAGAGACTTATATGCTCAAGTACACAGGCAAGAAAATTCAAATACTCAAGCATTAAAGCAAGAGACATTCGACTATAAACAAAGTGTTAAGAGATTTGGGTAACAACTACACTTGATATCCAACAGCCAACAGTAATTCAAACAGCTATATTTTACTTGGCTATTTAAAGAAAGGAGTATTCGCTTCTGCAGAGAGATTAAGGAATTCCATCAATGGAGAATTGATCAAGCCATTGTGTGAAGATAGCAACAACGATGAGTTCTCGTTGTAACACTTAAACATCTAAAGCTATCACCATTTACACATGGCCATTATTGTTGAAGCTCAAAGATCAGAAATCAACACAACAACAATAAATTGGTATAGAAGCTGTTGATGAAGAAGACAACATTGTAAATCACTCAAGTCATCAACCACCTTCTCGTCAGCACTACATTGAAGATCTGAAGCAAGGAGTTGTTGCTCAAAGCTTGCTCACCCAAGAAGACGAAGAAGAAGAAGATCTACAAGATATCAACAACTGTCAAATGAATATACATCCTTGTAGTTTCTTAGAATAGCAAGGAGTTGTTGCTCATATCTTGCTTGAACACTTGTGTGTTCTTATGTACTTAAACTTAGGAGTTATTTGTTTGTTAAGAAGCATCATTGTAATCTCCAGTTTAACTAATTCTATGTGAATTAGGATTCCTCAAGTGATCAGTGTGATCAGAGACTTGAGAAGACAATGGCTTGGTGCTATTGTAGAAATCCTGAAATATGGTCAATGATAGTCATATCTCAAAGAGGATCATAAGTTGATCAGACTCTTGTGGGATCCCTGATGGAACTCATTGTGATTCCTCCGGTAAACGTTATATCCTGATTGGATCCCTGAATGGTTCACTGAGAGAGATACCTCAAGGGATCATGAGATGATCTGGGTACTTGAGATGACAATGACGCAAGTTATTGTGGGTTAGTAACAGTGCGGCTATGCAGGTTGTTAGTCACCGGCTGTTGCCCGTGCATCTGTAATCGAGATTGGTTATAGTGGATTAAGTCCTTGTGTTCAAGGCGAAATCACCTGAGGAGGGTGAATTGGATTAGCCTTGTGGTGAACCAGGATATATCGTGTGTCCTTTACTCTTGTTATGCTTTATGTTATTGTTTATGTTTCTATATTGAGTATCAGAACCTTACATAGGCGAGTCAGAACCTTGCAGCTTAACTCTGTTAAGCTTCTGCACTGCAAGTTCTAATTAATGCATATTGAGTTCAGACTCTTGTTGGTTCTTATGCTTCTTGCATGGGAAGTCTGAAAGTTATTTCGCGAGTCAGAGTCTCTCAACGAACTCTGATACTATCTCAGCGTCTTAATGATAAAAAGTGAAAATTCGTTAAAGAGCAAATACACAATTCAAACCCCCCCTTTCTTGTGTCTTTCTCGCACCTTCAATTGGTATCAGAGCTCCAGTTCTGTTATTGATGGATATCAAACATTAACAGTGTCAGAAAAAGATCCAGATGCGGTGCGTAGAAATACTCTGGGTGAGATTTAAATCCACCTACAATTTCTATAATAGTTCAGAAGATGACTGTGTACAAAATTGTAATCAATCTGATTACTTGAGCAAATAACTGATTCTGGAAGTTTTGCAGTTGTCAAACAACTAAATCTTCATCACTTAAAGCTTTGTTGAAGATTGAAGAATCAGCTGATAATATAGATTCATCAGATAAGAATTAGTATCTGCTGAATGCTTATCCTGGAAGATACATGTGGATAAAATCACGTATTTGCTCAAAGTTGAATCATTAGAAAACAAGAAGTCTTGTTTGCTGAAGATTAATTCTTTATGAGTTTTTGAGATGTTTTCAAGAAACGGATTAGGTCCACCCTTGACTTTCTCGTTTAAAGCTCATTCAGAACTTATTCATGTAAAGAAGAAAGATTGTTGTTCTATGATTTTGAATTTCAGAGTGAAGTCTGTTGAAGTCAGAAATCTGAAGAATTCAAACTCTTAATGATTCAACATCTGAATCTTGAATGATCAAAAGTTAAAAGATTCAATGAAGAACTGGATGTTGTTCTCTCAGAGAGATATGCAGAAAACTGAAAGAATATTCAGGAAGAAGAACCTCAAAGATTCATCAAGTACTTGATCAAGTATGAACTCTTAAGTTCTGATTGACTCAGTCTAACTAAGTTCTGATGACTTGAGACTATCCCTCGGTTGAACCAAACGTTATCATCTGATCACTATCTGATAAGTGTCTCAAAACCTCTTATGCACTGAAGTTAGAAGATGTTGAGGAAATCAATTCTAGGAGCACATAAATGGTCGATGATTACAAATTAATGATCTTCTGAAAACTGGAAAGCTTGATGGAAGTTTTTAGTTCTGACTACGCAGACTCAGAGTCTCTGATTGGTGTTCTCAGAAGTCAGATGAATAGCTCTGAATAGGAAAAGAATGGATCATCTGAAATATGATTCTTATGATCAGAATGTAGGAGATCTTTACATTGTTCAAAACTCAGAGTTATACATGATTCAGCCAATATCCGGTAGCTCTCTCTAAAGGAAGTTGAAGATGGAAGACGATGATCAGATGGCTCAAAATGGAATGCACTCAATTGCAGTAGGCAATAAAGTCGTCATATTTTCCAAGAAAGAAAGATCAAAGTCAGAGTAAAAAAGCACTTAGATAGTCTGAAATGATCTCTGTATCATTAAGGAATCTGATGAGTTATTTGAACAAGAAAAGGAAAAGATTTTTGCAGATTGATGCTAGCTCTCAACCTAGTATCAGAAGTTTAGAAAATGTTCACATTCTTCAGAAACCAGAATGCAAGTGAATCTTGAAGAATCCAAGAACCCACAGCAGTTCACTCAGAAGAAGGTAGAATCAGAAAGATAATGATCAAATGCTCGGAATCAGAACTAATGTCTCAAAGTATTTAAGGTATGACTCTCTTCAATTTAGAATAGTCAAACATTAATGAAGAATTTGATCTGGTAAAAATAAATGATCTGAAATATTGTTTACAAGAAAAAACTTTTAACAATACGTGCACTCAAAGTAACATCAATAATAATTGCGAATCTTTGGAAATCATAACATAATCTATTCTGAAATCTTATTGTACTGATCTATGATTTCCCTAGACTAGGCACAACTCATCCTATCTATTTATGTGTATAAAAATCGCTTCTCCCTGTCAAACAATTTCATACTCAAATCCTTATTTCATAGGTGTCAAAAATTTGTTGTCCATCCATCATCATGCCTCCACTAACCTTTCTTGGAAACCAAGATCTTCTTGAAATCATTCCTGAAAAACAGTTTGTAATCAACACCCCTCCTCTTCCGAGTTACATTGCTTGCAGTCTAGCAGATGTGTTGTACACTCAACAATGGACTAGTTACTCCATGATGCTAGAAAAACCTATCTACGTAAATCTAGTCAAGGACTTCTGGAAACATGCTGATCTTGATCTTGAAAGCAAGTGCATCACCTCCTTTGTTTTTGAAGTTCTAATCACCATCAATTTGTTCTCAGTCACTCTTGCAACTGAGTGTGAGAATGTTGGAATCCCCGTTGACTTTGACAAAAACAAATTCTTTGCTGCTAAAAATTTTGCATCCCTTCACGACCCGACTTTAGGATACATACCCTTCAATCCTGAAAATCTCCTACCCATTCCCAGAGCTTGGTACAAGCTCATGGTGTGCAATTTTCTTCCCAGAGGAGAAAGTCACGACATACTTAGATTTCATGACCATGAATTCATTTATTTACTAATGAATGATTTTCAAATAAATCTACCTCACACTATCTTCAACTGTCTCTGGAAATCCATCTCTGAGTCCAGAAACCTCACAAAGTCCTACATTCCTTATGGAAGAGTTTTGTCTAAAATTTTCTTCAGAGATGGAATTGTGGATATGATCAAAGAGAAAATTGAAGAAGATGGTCCTGAAATTCTTCCAGAGAACTGCTTATTGAAGACTAAATGTGAAATCTTTAGTAACTAGGAAAACTAAATCTATCTATATTTTAACTATGTATGAGGAGTTTTAAATTATAGTTATTCTAAGTTGCTTTAATCGTGTCAGTTGCTCTATGATATTTAAAATTAATGAATGGTGCTTGTGAATCATTTTAATTATTGAACTTTTAATTATAAAAATTATAACATATCCGACAAGCTCTAATGATAGATTGATTTTATTCTTTAAAAGATATCTGATAGATATTTGAGTGGCTCAAGAAACCATCATCATTCAAAATGCGCCAGTCCCAACCGCCACTCACCATTGAATAGTTAATATTCATAACCGATCAATTTTCCAAAGTAAATTAGTAACTGCTCCGTTTTCTTTTCCTACATAGTTACGCCCTTTAGAATACTTTAGGTAATCATGATTACCTAGGAAACAGCAAACCCAAATCCTCGAGTACCGATTCAATTATTACTCTTGGCTCTCATTTGCCTATAAATATTAAGATTTTGCTTCATCCTCATTCATCCTCAAAACCTAAATCGTCACTCTCCCAAAACTCCTGTTTCAACAAAGATAATGAATTCCCACAGAAATGGTCCAACCTTCCTAGGAAGAAAAGAAAACCTAGAAGTGATTTCTAAGAAAAGGCCAAGCCTTGCTCGTCTCAGAAATGAAGGCTTGGAAATTATCAGAAGCATGCAGGTCCAGTCCTGGCAGTGTTATTACTCCCTACTAAATGGTCATATCTTTCCTGACCTGGTTAAAGAGTTATGGAATTTTGCTAGGGTCAGCAACGATGGAAACACCATCTGGTTTGACGTCCACTATCACCCCATCGCTATCTCTGTCTCCTCGATAGAGAAATTCACTGGTTGTATCTCTGACGGAGTCACGATTGATAATTTTAAATCAGACTTAAGCATAGTAGAGAGGTGCAAAACCTTGTTTGATGATTCAGTTCCTTACGAACCGAATAATCCTGAGAAGCTCCTTCCTACTCCAAAAACCTGGTTCAAATTTTCATTAACCAACCTTCGTCCACGAGCATCTGCGAGAGGCACTCTGACTCACGACGACAGAATCTTCATCTTCCTCATAACCCATCATGTTACAATAGATCTTCCCAAGACCATTTTTAACCACATGAGACGCTCCATCAAGGTCTCAAGGAATCAGATGCACGCCTACATTCCATATGGAAGAATAATATCTGAAATAATATTGAAAGAAAAGGCGTGGGGTCTAATAAGCTCCCTAGGACCAGGAACTTTGCTGGAGGAAACCAGATGTGATAGAGTGGACAACGTTAAGGATTTTGATGATTAAGTTTGTATTGTATTTCCAGTAGTTGCTATGTTTTGTTCGATTATCGATATATTCCCGCTTCTTTTATGATCATTAATGAATCAATGCTACCTTCTTCCTTGTCATCTATACTCACATTTGTATGAAATCCGTTCTTAAAATCTTTATCACTCACTAAAAGGATTACATTGCTTAAAGAACTAAAACAATTAAAATTCTATCATAAACCTAACGATGATTAGACTGAAAATGATGCAAGGTTAACATCATCACTTGTATTCAAAGATCAGTAGATGTTTCCAATTTAAACAAAGATTCCTTAGAAATGAAATTAGTCGTCACTCAAGCAGAAGAGAAGCTGCATGCCTCAAGAACTGATGATTCTGAAAGCTCGTTCTCATCTTCCTCATCATCATTAGGCTCTCTTTTAGTCTAACCCATAAGGACCTATTTTTATTAAGTCTATGTTTTGATTACCTTGAACCTTTTAGGATTAGGCTCAACCTAAGCTTTATATTTTAAAACTATTTTGTAGTTCTGTGTTAAAATTTCCATCAAATTGTCCATAAATGAAAATGTTATATCAATATTCGTAGGACTAATGCTTAAAGCCTAAATGCTCAAATGCTCTAAAACTTTTTGATGATGTCAAAAAGGGGGAGAAAGAAATATGATTTTGATTGGAAAGAAAGAAATCTTAAAGGAAAAGAATGCAACTCAAAGAATGCAACTCAAACAAGTAATCAATCATATAAAATGTGTTACTACTAACATTTGTTGTTTGATGTTTAACCGAGGAACTCTAAACAAGTTCACTAGGCATTCTAAGAACAGGTTACAAAGAAGAACAGTGAAGTTCTTATGAACTGTTTGTTCATATAACAGAAGTTGTACACTTCGTGAACATGTGTTGAGAATCAGATCTACCCAGTACTGTTTAAAAGTTGAGAACTGTCTGAAAGTCAAAGTTTATTTTGATCTCTGTCTCACTTGGTTCAGAAGTTGTAAGCTGTCTAAGAATATGAGATTCAGAATCTAAGAATCAGAAGAAGGAAACTCTGAAAGCAGTCAAGACAAAGTCTACATCTAAAGATGCTTATTCAGAAGAACTGTGCAAATCAGAAGTCTAAGAACTGTCTGAAGATCTGGATTGAAGATCCAAGAAGAAGTAGTTATGATATTTACCAAGAGCCAATTTAAAAGGAAAATGATTTGGTATCAGACTAAATCAATAATTGGTAATCAGACTCTGTATACATAAAAGATTGGTATCAGACTAGGTCTGCAGTAATATCAATCAGAGAAAAGCTGTGAAAGATTGTCAGATACCTTCATTGGTATCAATTTCAGCACACTAAGAAATACCCTTCAAGTGGTATGAAAAGAATACCTCAGTTGGTATCAGAATCAACATACTCTGGTATAACTCAATATCAGACTATAATTAAAACATGTATACCAGTTTCAGAATCAAGCGTTGATTGATCACTAAATTAACCTTCAATTGGTATCTGATCAAAAATTAAGCTTTGATGAACCACTGATTTGTGACAGTAACAAGGTTATGAGATGAAGACATGTGTTCAAGTCAAACTCCGAAAAGTCATGATCCATATTGGTGATTAAAAACTTATAATTTCGAATTACGATTCTGAAGATCCCAATATCTGACTTATGAAAATTAGGGGGAGACTACCCAGAAGATTCAATTGCAAAATCTAAAATCTTCACAAAGTCTGAAACTCAGGGGGAGTTTCTCAAAAGACAGTGTCTGTCTCTGATGAATAGCGATGCTATGCTATTAGATAAAAACTGTTCTGTTTGTGCTTAAAAGAATCTGCTGAAAAGTAGAAATGCTTCAGATAACTCTGAAGATTATAAGCTTTGATATGACATTAAAAAGGAACTAAGTTCCAAAGATCTGAAGATGGAAGTTCTGATGAACTAGTCCAGATGCTGAAGACTTTTGTCTCCTTAAAAGACAAGATAGAGAAGTAGTCCTTTTTTATTCTTTGTTCTAGCAACTCAAGTTGTTATTCTGTATGTCTTTTGATCATGTAAGATTCTAGATGATCACAGATAAAACTTTGAGAATAACACATTCAGGGGGAGCTGTTGTTCCAGACTCTAAATTTGTTTAGTTTTGGTGATTACCTTGTATAAAATGTTCAATCAAAATACATGGTTTTGTCATCATAAAAAAGGGGGAGATTGTTAGAGTAAGAGTTGTCTCTACAAGTCGTCTCTATGTTTTGATGATAACAATGGTATTTGTGAAAGAACCATTTTATGTTCTAACGTGTGTTGTGTGCAGATCATAATTACAGAAGATATCAGATCCAACAAAGCACTAGCCAGATGCGCGTAAATGACTATATGTGAAATTACTATGTGTGACAAAAGTCGCAAGAAGCAAGAATGCTTCTGTATCTGATCATGATCAGTCAGATACAAGGATGTCAATATTGCGGTTGCAATGCTCTTGTGGATGCTCTCTGAAAGTGGTTGCGATTCTAAAGATTGCGAAGCTTCTGAAGAAGATAATCTTCTGGAGAACCGAAGTGCTGAAGACTCTCATGACTTGAAGCTCCGAAGGCCAAAGGCTCTGAAGACCAAGTGCAGAAAGACTCTGAAGACTTATGAGTTCTGAAGATTACAGTTCCAAAGGTCAAGTGCTGAAGACTCTAAAGACAGATTCCTAATGGACAAGTTCTGAAGTTTTGGAAGACTTGAAGAAGTAAAGGATAACGTACTTAAAGACAAGTGCTGAAGTTCTGAAGACTGATTCCAAATGGACTTCTTCAAAAGACTGAAGACTTGAAGTTTCAGATATCCTGTTAAGAAGGCTCTACTCATGCTTCAATAAATTACCATCAGAAGCCTCTGAAGTTTGGAAGTTAAATGTTACCATTGTGAAAGACTGTACACTGCGCCCAAGAAGATATATCATGTCACTTCCTCCACAGTAAAAAGGAGATGTGTCAATACTACAGCATCATTACACAACGTCTCTTTTCCAACAGCCAACAGTAATTCAAACGACTATATTTTACTTGGCAATTGAAAGAAAGGAGTATTCGCTTCTGCAGAGAGATTGAGGAATTCCATCAATGGAGAATTAATCAAGTCATTGTGTGAAGATAGCAACAACGATGAGTTCTCGTTGTAACACTTAGACATCCAAAGCTATCACCATTTACACATGGCCATTGTTGTTGAAGCTCAAAGATCAAAAATCAGCACAACAATAATCAATTGGTATAGAAACTGTTGATGAAGAAGACAACATTCCAAATCAGTCAAGTCATCAACCACCTTCTCGTTAGCACTACATTGAAGATCTAAAGCAAGGAGTTATTGCTCAAAGCTTGCTCACCCAAGAAGACGAAGAAGAAGAAGATCTACAAGATTTCAACAATTATCAAATCAATATACATCCTTGTAGTTTCTTAGAATAGCAAGGAGTTGTTGCTCATATCTTGCTTGAACACTTGTGTGTTCTTATGTACTTAAACTTAGGAGTTATCTGCTTGTTAAGAAGCATCATTGTAATCTCCAGTTTAACTAATTCTATGTGAATTAGGATTCCTCAAGTGATCAGTGTGATCGGAGACTTGAGAAGACAATGGCTTGGTGCTATTGTAGAAATCCTGAAATATGGTAAATGATAGCCATATCTCAAAGAGGATCATATGTTGATCAGACTCTTGTGGGATCCCTGATGGAACTCATTGTGATTCCTCCAGTGAACGTTATATCCTAATTGGATCCCTGAACGAATCACTGAGAGAGATACCTCAAGGGATCACGAGATGACCTGGGTACTTGAGATAACAATGACGTAAGTTATTGTGGGTTAGTCACAGTGCGGCTGTGCAGGTGTCGTACCTCGAAAAATACGATCCTCGCGATGGACGCGGAAAAAACTGTTCGAAACAGAGTCGCCACCGAACTTTATTTATCCCGAAGGAGGGAAAGGAAAATATCGATAAAACCTTTAAAGGGAGAAGAAAATGGTCTTCGCAACCAAATTTGGGTTCGGGAGTCGGTTACGCAAGAGGGAAGGTATTAGCACCCTCTACGTCCGTTGTACTCAACGGGAACCTCTTGATTCGATTCGTGAGAAAGTTAGCTAGGCTTGTTTATTATCTTCTAAGGTAATATTATTTTCTAAGGGAAATGGGGTGTTTTTTTTATTAGGGTGCTCGGCAAGGATTAGAACTCTTGTGCCTACGTATTCCCTCGTGCAATAGGAAAGTCAGAGCATTCGTAGTTCATGGGACTACGGTTGGTTGGTGTTTTTTAACGAACGAGTGTTTAATTCGCATTCTAACTGCTAAACGTTGGCTTGTCTGCTCGCTAGGGGAGGCTGAAGCACTAGTTTATATGCGCGGAAGAATGGACTAAACAATGTTCTTTATTAAAAGAGTTTTAATCGCACGGTGGCGAGGAGTTGGATTAATGTGTTCGTATTTTGATTGGGTGACTATTACTTGAACTTAAGAAAGATTCCTCGGGCCCAAGTAATCGGGAAAACGAGTCGAAGAACCGGCTCTCTCTCTTTTTCATCCTTAATTGTGAAAGAGTTTTAATATGGTTAGAGTATGTTAAATAGATGACAATTACTTGAACTTAAGAAAGATTCCTCGGGTCCAAGTAATCGGGAAAGCTAGTCGAAGAACCGACTCTCTTTCTTTTTCATCCAAGTGTTTAAGAAAAGAAGATTTGATCTCAATTATTGTAAAAAAAAGTTTGATATGTAATCGCGTTATGAGTTTTTTTAAAGAAGACAATTGCTTGAACTTAAGAAAGATTCCTCGGGCCCAAATAATTGAGGAGAAGAATCGAAGATTCCATTCTACTCCCTTTTCTTATTTCATGAAATAGTATTTAAGTGTAGTTAGGATGTATTGATTTGATTTGAAAAATGCTCGATGTTGATCGAGGTTTGAATGTGCGTGCGAAATGGTTGAGGACTAATGGAAAGAGGTCCTATGGTTTAAAGGTAAGGTCGATTGCGAGGCAAAAGCGCTCGACTTATGAGATATGTAGTGGATTTGATATATGGATCAAGTGAATGCTTGGATATGAATGGTGGTTAATTGGATTTATTTTGAAAATGCTTGACGTTGGATCAAACTTATTTGTTCTTGTAAGAAAAAGTTATTGATTTTAATCTTATATTAGACTACTTAAATGAGAATAATCATTACATTTCAAAGGAGAGGGGTACATTTGTTCAAATGGGGATAATATCAAGTTGTAATTAAAGTAAGCTAATCACATACACGCATACAAACCAAAATGAGATGCAAAACAATTGTCGTTGTACGAAGCCCAAGAGGAGGCATTGTGAGGTCGATTGCGATCGTGAAAACGATCGACTTACAAGGTATGAAAAGGGTTTGATATAAAGTCACAATATTAATTTAAAAAAAAAGATTTTTTTTGGTTTGGACAAGTATAATATGAATAGCATACATATAATTAAAGCATGAAATAGAATCCGCATGAATAAAGTACACACATAATAATTATAAAATAAAATGGTGGGGTAAAAATCAAGCGTGTTAGTTAAGTTAGCAACCTGATTCTAAGGTTAATTTAAAAGAGAAATTCTAAACTAAGTTAATTAGTTTTTAGAATGACAAGAATACTCAAATAATTAATTAAATTAAACTACAATATTTAATAAAATTAATTACTAAAGTTAATTAATATTAAATAAAATGGTTTAATAGAATTAATTGAAATTTGATTAAAGAAAAAAGGATTTTTAAACTTTTAGAAATAGGGAAAATGATTTAACCTAATTAATTAAATTAAGATCAAATGTTTAATAAAACTAATTATTAAATTAATTAGTTATTATTAAATGAATGATTTTAATAAAATTAATGAAGATTAACTAATAAACAGATTTTATTATATTTTCTAAAAAATGAAATTAGTTTAAAGTGTTTTGGGTTTTTATATATATTAAAAGGAAATACTATAAAACTAAAAAAAAAAAGAAAATAAATCAAAAGGGAAATGGGCCAGAATTGTCCAGAATGGGGGTGCGTTAGAACAGAAATCCCAGGCCCACAAGAACTCAGCCCACGCAGGGGAGGGTCTATCATGGACCCTGGTCAACTGGTTGACCGCCCAAATGATCCGAGGCGTTGATTTGTCATAGAGTCAAGAGTTGACTCCTAAATCTGGTGGCCAGGAAACGCATACACACGGTAGGGGACCAGGGACACATGCATGGGATTAAGGAAATAGAAGGACCGATGACACTTGTCACCGGTGGATATCGCCAGCAAATAGACTATGTGGCAAGCGAGATAAAGAAGAAAAAAGAGTGGATCTAAAATCACTTGACGTTATCTCTTCTCTCTTCTTCCTTTATTTGTTCTCTCTCTCTCTCTCTCGCAAAAACTAATGTTGCCGGAAACCTAAAATAAGGGCCGGAGAAGCGGCGGCGCGCGGCGGCCACCACCGTCTTCTCCGGCGACACCACCACAAAACCTAAAATGATCTATACAAACATTAACTATTCTTCTTCTCCTTTCATATCTGAAACAAAAACTTCAAAAGCCCAACTAAACTTCCAGATCGGAATAACCCTAAATCAAACCCTAAATGAAGTCGAACGTAAATGCAAACACTAATCAAGCAGCTAGCAAAGGAACATAGATCAGCAAAAGGAGTTTTATCTATCAACGACAAAAAAAGAACAGGGAAAGTTCAAGAACTACCTAAAAAGGGCTTCAGACGCGACTCTGGCGACGGCACAAAGGTATGCAATCCTCTTTCACTATGGACTCCTCATTCCTCAGCTCTTCCTCCTTTTCTTCTACTTTCTATCTTCTACTCCTTCTTTGTTGCTTCAATGTAGTCGTTAGGAATAGAATAGGAGTTTTAGCTCTTCTGCTTCAAATTTCAATGAGAAATTTGAAGTAGAATTAGGATTTTTTTTAGAGCTTTGGGGGGGACGATTGAGGGTTTCTTATTGTGAATTCCTTTTAGGGTTTCTTCAGGTGTGTTTTCTTTGTAGAACTCTTAGGTTTTTTTCTTTGTGAATTGAAGCATCCTTTTTATAGTAGCAACATTAGGGTTTAGTAATTTAAACTTTGCTGAGGAATCTTCATTGTTGCAAGGTCTGTTATCAACCTTATTGATGCCAAAAAATGTTTTTTCCATTTTGGTGAATCCGTCTCTGCTGTACTTTCTGAACCTCTGCATTCTGCTCTGAATTTGTCTGGCTGTCAAACTATGTGAAATACCTATATTGCTTGTGAGTTACACCATAATTCGTGATATTTTGATGTACTCAAATTATGATTTGTTTTGACATTATTTTGGTACTAACTTCTACCTTTGGCCCTTGAAATTTTGCGTGCCAAGTACCTCTAATTGTTGCTGCCATGTTGAATACTATAAGCCCTCCACATTTGTGTTGAATTTACATTGCTGCTAGTATACTCCTTAGGATCATTTTGGCCCTGCACTTGATTTTGGGGTTGGATTTGTTAGAGAGCAATGACTTGCCACTGCCATGTATTATTTGAGTCATCCTTTGTATTGTGTGGTCTTGGTTTTGTGTGTATTTGATTATGGATTATGAATTGATTATAATTTTTTCTTTGTTGTTTCTTTTCATGTGATGATGACACGAGTTAGGTTGAGGATAAAGTGAACACGACAGCACCCTTGGCATGAGGCTGCTCTTGAATCTTGGCATAGAGACCTGTTGCGAAACAACTTGTTGCAAAACAGACTTGTTGTGGCAAAGTGTGGCACTCGGACTCCCTTCAAAAGCTTCCTTGTGTTCTCCTCTCCTTTGTGTTTCTATTGTAGGAGCTTTTTATACTTTTGAAATTTTGTGTAAATGAACTTCTGTCTTGTAACTTATTCCATGGAGGCTCTTTATTAGCATGAATTAATTTTATTTGGATCTTGAGGTATAAGGCAACTTTTGCATTGGTCATTGAAGAAAATAACATTAGGCTCATGGTAGGCCTAAAACTTGGCATTTCATATAATTTCCTTTGCACATAACTTGTAATCTGTAATGATTTCATGGTCTTGGAATCCAATCAACTTAAATTTGACCATTTTGTAAACCCACAAACCCTTGCAATCTTGTAATCTCATTTTTGCACTTTGTAATGGTTTCTTTAGTTGAATTTTGTACCAAATGTACCTTTGAGTTCAATTCATTGCCCTTTACCCTTCAATGTTACGTCTTGACAAGATCCTGGCTCAAATGGAACCCAATAGCCAGCATGGTTTAGTTTTAGACATGATGCTTATAGTAAAATTGGATAACCTCATAACTTGTATCAACGGACCACATTATGGCTTAAGGCAATCCCCAAATGGCTTAAGTCTTAAACAAAACTTGAGAAATCTATTTCATGACTTAGTTGGTTACCCAGTCTAGTAATGCTTGGAATTAACTTGTTGAAGTATAACCACGTCCATGAATTTAAAACATGACTTGAACATTCACTTCCAACATCACTTGAGTTAAACATATGCTTTCATCACCAATTGGAATATGCAATGAACTTTCTTAAAACAATCATTAATATCGGAACAAAAAATCAAGCATGACTCAAGGATGAGTTGCCCTTTCCAATTTGCAACAAATCAAGCCAAAATTTAGCTGATTTAACCATATAGCCTCAGTGTCTACTTGGAATATGGTTAAAAATCTTCTTGATCATAACTTAAAACTTTAAGCATACTTAACCACGGTTTGAGGATATGAATTCTAATCATTGTACTTGATCAACTAGAATCGGTTTGAAGCCAATTGATCATGTCTTGACTGATTAATCATAAAATGAGTACCCAATCCTCCTTTGTCTCTTCTTGAAACCAAAGAAACCCAACAAGAGCTAGTAGAAAATTTAAACACATACAAGACCATGAATCTTAGAAAGTGGTGGCCTAAGGCCAAGTAATCTTGCAGTAGGTAGGACAAATTTGGGGTATGACAAATGCCCCTATCTAATTGTCTTGAACTTGAGAGAATGAACTGCTGCATGGCATTCATTTTTAGGGTGGAAGTCAATTAGATATAAGAAGACCCCAAATTTGTCTGAAAAAGGTAATGTATTATGTAGCAAGAGTTGGTAAAATGAGGTAGCGAGGTCCAAAATGAACACAAATAACTTGAAGTTCTTTGGGTGATCGAAGCAGTCCCTTATCCACTAAGGTTCTTCGATGATACCAAAGCAGTATCTCTGCGGTAAATTTGCTGAGGAATAGTTGAGCAAGATTCCTGTTGGAGGAAATGTGCTGGCTCTGCAGGGGAAACTCACAAGAAACTCTCTAGAATAACCACTGCTTGGGGAGCAATGGAAGCAACAGTTGTTGGGGATTGTCATTATCAACTGCATGGTTAAAGAATGACTCGTTGGGGAATAGAATTCTATGTGCTCATGTGGGGTATCAACTTCTCTTTAGAAGAATACTACTGTCCTTGAAGGAGGACTGGCCAAGATGCTTGCGAACTGATCCTGGATCCTGCTATGATATGTTGATGGGGATGAATATGCCATGCATTGCAAAATGCACTGAAACACATACTAAGATGCAACTGCTAGGGAATCTAATGCACGTATGATATGATAGTGCTTGATATGATTATGTAATGTTATGTTAGCATGTTATGACGATGCAAATGATCGGGCGCGCTGGGGATAAGTTTCCTTGTCGAGGGTATCGCCAGGGATTGAATTTAGGAATTGCCAAGTGAAATTGGACTTTGATTATTTTGGTGTTATGAGGATGCCAACGACGGTGGACTTTTACTGGTTGCCAATGAAAACCGGACTTTGGATCAAACTTCCAGACTAAAACTGGATTGGAGGTTAGGTTACCAGACGAGAACTGGTGTGAAGAGGGTATTCGCCAGACGAGAACTGTGCCTTAAAATAATTTGCCAGACGGGAACTGGACCTTTTAATAATTCGCCAGACGGGAACTGGACCTTTTAATAATTCGCCAGACGAGAATTGGGCCTTAAAATAATTTGCTAGACGGGAACTGGACCTTGAATTGGTTTGCCAGACGAGAACTGGACCTTAAAATAATTTGCCAGACGGGAACTGGACCTTGAATTGGTTTGCCACACGAGAACTGGGCTTTAAAATGTTTTCCAGACGGGAACTGTACCTTTTAATGATTTTCCAGACGGGAACTGGACCTTGAATTGGTTTGCCAGACGAGAACTGGACCTTTGGATTGCCAAGCTAAGTTGGACTTTTGGATTGCCAAGCTAAGTTGGACTTTTGGGTTGCCAAACTAAGTTGGACTTATGGTTGCCAAGCTAAGTTGGACTTTTGGTTGTCAAGTCTTGCGATATCAGGCTTTGGGATGTCAAATCCTGTTTGAAGGTTAGGCTTGAGGTATGATGCACATGTCTATGCAATGAGCGAAGCGACATGACTAATGCATATGAGCGATTTATGCAATGATATGAAGGTTCCAAAGATGCCCCAGGATAAGGGATAAGGTATGGATAAGTTCCTATGCAGCAAGGTATCTTGTCAGAAGGAAGGCAAAAGGTTATTTGGTGGGGTGATAGCATGATTCCCCGACACTCGTTTTGAACCCAAAGGTCACTTGACGATGTTCGCTTGAGTAGATTGAAAGCAATGGAGAGATTTACCCCTGTGTAGCTCATCTGAAGAATTTTCCTTGACAGGAGATTGGAAGCAATTGTACCATGAGATGAACTCGAGATGGCTTGCCCCAGAATTCCAAATCGTGAAAGGCTTCGTCTTTGAAAGGAAGTTGGAAGCAGGTGTACCATGAGATGAACTTGAGATGGCTTGCCCCAGAATTCCAAGTCATGAAAGAATTCTTCCTTCATTGAATGACTCTTGAAGTATTTGGCTTCAAAGTACCCCTGAGGTAGCTTGCCCTAGAATGAGCGTTGGAGTGACTTAACTTGCGTTGATTGAACATTGGAGGGGTTTTCCTTTAATCAAAAGAACCCCTGGGTGGCCTGCCCCTGGTTGGTGGATTCTTGAGATGATTTAACCTGATCAACCTGTTCTTGAATGATTTGCCCCATAATCAACTAATGCTTCGAGGACTTGCTTTAAACTGATTGATTCCATAATCATTGGATGTCAATGCCCCTGTTCCATAGGGTTATGAGGTGTTGTCGATTCTAGCCAACATTGTTGAATGACCCAGCCCTCTTTGATTGCTCCTTGTTGGAATTTCCTTGATGTCAAACACTGAC
Organism: Lathyrus tuberosus; assembly: GCA_022829125.1. Lineage (NCBI taxonomy): Eukaryota > Viridiplantae > Streptophyta > Magnoliopsida > Fabales > Fabaceae > Lathyrus > Lathyrus tuberosus. Next base: position 4,411,328 of record JALAZF010000358.1, read on the forward strand.
TTGCAGTCAAAATTGTTCGTTCACAAATGCTAATTTTAATGCGATGCTCATGTAAGTTTTGAAAAAAAAAACTAATCATTATCAGAATGATGTGATAGTGTGTGACGGATGGACCATTAGTCCAAACGTGGTGCTGATTTAGCTGGTGTGAAAGATATAGCAAGAATATGACACCAATTCAGAAGATTGGCAAATCGGTAGGGGTCAGTTTACGCAACTTTGCTGTAATATGCTTTCAGAATAAACCCCGCCTCAATTAGGTATTTTGAGGGTTATAACGTGGTCTGGTTCACGGTTATAGAAACAAAGGATATAAGGCCCAAGATCTGTTTTGTACCCCACCTTTTCTTCGTGATGTTCTCCAGTCCTCTGTTCAGTTAAATTGACACACATTTGTCTTCTAAGAGAGTTCGACGGTTCAAGGTATGCTTGAAATGACAGTCACCTTTATTTTGTTTTTGATGGATGTCAGCGACCTTTTGATTTGACATGGTGGCCACTGGACCTTATTTTGTTTTTTTATTGATTCGAAAGCCTCTTTTGGTATTGTTTTTGATCCCTATCTTTTGCATAGACTGATTTCGCTTTCGAGTCCATCAGGATTGCTTTGATTTTTTGCCTAAGTCTCCTTTGAGGTGTTCGACTTAGCAGGCTTTTGTTTTTTGTTTTTTTTTGTCAAAGGATTGTGACTGCCAAGTCATGGGTAATTTGATGAACAACCATCATATTTTTAGATTTTGCTTTTGTGAACTGAGTGCGTAATCAGGTTAACTGAACACTACCCTGCCCCAGGTTGAGTGTAAGGGTTTGAATATCCGAAGGAAACTGCTACTTCTAGGCTCGAAGTGGTTTACTAGGGATTAGCTCCTTATCTCTCCAGTGTTTGGGGATTTGAAACAATGCCTGTACATCTTTGGCAGGGTTTCATCCGAAAGCATACCATCAGCAATTATGGGTATCTTGTTTTCGTCATCCTCCCTCCAATCTTTGCTAAACAAAAGTTTTGATAAAGAGAGTGGACAAGAAGTATATGGAAGAATTTTGTTGTCTTCGTTTTTTGTATTTTTATTTTTGGGTTAATTGTGATTTACCCCCCTGACATATGAGCGAATTTTGATTTACCCCCCTACATGCCTTTAGGCAACGGTTTTTTTGAAAAAATCGTTGCCAAAACCTGCCTATGGCAACAGTGGGGGGGGGGGGGGGTAAACCAAAACACGCTCATATGTCAGGGGGGTAAATCACAATTAACCCTTTATTTTTTTATATACAAGTAAAGAAAAATGAGCGAATGCGACATGATTAATTCAGAAAATGCATGATCACATCATTAATATTACCATTCAAAACAACAATATTAAAAAAAAGTAGCACTTAACATAAAGAAATTACAAATGCAAATGATAAAAACAATGGTTGCCAGTATCTGAGGGAGTCTTCCTATCTGAATCACTGGCTTGAGAAGATGCCTCTTGGAATCCTCAAACTCATTTGGGCGAGATGCTGATACGCACAACCAAATTCCCTTCTTGAAAGGATATACACTTCTTGTCAATCAAGTGTTGCACCTTGGCTTGGAAAGCTTCACAATCTTCAGTTGAATGCCCCATTGATCTAGCGTGATAGCCACAATGCGCATTAGGATCGTACCCAGAAGGGTATGGTTCTGGCACCGGCTTAAGAGACTTGGGCTCCACCAATGAATTTCGAATCAGATATAGCAGAAGCTGAGTGTAGGACATAGGAATTGGATCAAAATGAGCATTCCTTCTTTCTAAATTGTTGCGAGGCCTATGCTTATTTTGGCGTTGATTTTGATGACATCGGTCATGGGCTCGTTGATTTGCATGAGGAACAACCCAAGGTTTCTGGTATGACGTCCTAGACACTGTTGGTTTCCCCTTTGGGACCCAGAGGTTGATGTCATCATCGTCATTAGAATCAACGGGATGCTTTCCAAAGTCTTTTTTTAAAGCCTCTTCACAAAATACAGCCCTTTTGGACTTCTCCTCCAGCTCTTCTCTTGAGGTGGTGACATCCCAGACCATATTTTCAACATTGTTATCAGAGAATAAAGATGTCTCATCTTCCATAAGCTCGACCTTTTCCTTGTGGTACAAGATTCTGAGTGGTCCGTGAAACTCTTGTATTTTCTCTTTGCCAGATCTTTGGATTAAATCGTTCCTGCTAAGGTCTTATTTTCTTGTCAATTTTTCCAACTTGTTTCGAAAGCTTTCACATTCTTTGACAGCATGCCCTATGGTTCCAATGTGGTACCCACACTCTACCCCTGGGTTGTCTTCCTCAAAGACTAGACGTTTCTTGTTAAAAAGCTCTTGAACTTTATTCTTGAATGACCAACAACCCTCAATAAAGTGCCCCCTCGCTCCTTTATGGTATTCACACTGTGCATTATGATTATATCCAGGTGGAGGAGGGTTACGAGCCGGTCCAAGGGAGGTGAATGTCACCATTGAACTCTGAATCAGGTATGATAGCAGTTGTCCATATGGTATAGGAATAGGGTCAAGAATAGGGCGCAACTTAGACTTTTTATGACCTCTCTGATTTGGATTCTCATGCCCTTGGGACAGAATGGATGCTGACCACTGATTCTGAGGATGTGGAAGGATTGGTTAGGGACTAAACCCAGGAGGAACAACACACGATAGATTATTCACTGCAGCTTGTGGAGTAGAAGGGACTGTGGGAGTAACGCTCCTAGATGTTGTACCTTCCTGAAGCTTTTTCTTTCTTCTCCCCATAGTTGTTAAAGCTTCTGGCATCTGCTCCATCTTGCCTTTCGTGTTGTTCATGCCTTTTCTCCACTCAACTTGATTCTGCTTCAAGTGTTCCATGGTTCTCCCAGAGCTACCTTAAGTCCAATACGTGTGTCGAGAAATCAACTGCGGGTTATGGATAAAGGATCGGATGAGTTTGTTGGAAAATGATATGCCAATGTCATGAGTATGCAATGCAAGGTTCCAGGATCAAAACAACATCTGATTCTGAGGAAGGAGTTAGACATAGGATATCTCTGATCATCGGATCCCCCACAGGTAGGCTCTAAACAGGTAGGTGCCTAGAGTTATGGATATATTTCGAAAACATTATAGCCACGACAAAGATTTGTCCGACTATAATATTCTTGAAATAATCAACTTTAGATGAGGTCTTCGTATCTTCCCCACGAGAAAGATTCCTCGGAGGCGTCCACTACACAACCATCGACACAAGGGTTCTAAATAGGGTTCTCAGAATCTTAGATCGAGGTTGAAAATATCATTGTCAAGATAACGATACGTTCAAGGGATCTCATCTGATTGGGGCGTTCGCATTAACCCACAAAGAGTTAACACTACCAACCACCATGGATAAATGGGTTAATGGTCCTTGGGATCGACGACTCACCTCAAAAATATAACTGCCATGGCAAAGATTCACCACAACAATAATGTCTCCAGGGGAATCTACTCCAAGCGGGGTTTTCGCTTCAACTCACGCGGAAGAGACCACGCAAGCCTACACTACACAACCACCATCCTAATCCTAGGGTTATACTCAGACTAGGGTGTAGAGCCATCTCACAGAGCACCAATGATCAGAGAACCCCAACAGTGTCATAAGAGATAATGATAGGATATAATAACAATAAGCAAACAAGTAGATAATAGATAATCAAACAAGCAAGCAAACAAATAAGAGAAGATAAACAAACAAGAGGATCTAACTCTCATGAATCGAGTCAAGTTAGGCTTTACTCTCTCTAGCATAGGGCAATGCATATCCCCAGCAGAGTCGCCATCTGTTGTACCTCGAAAAATACGATCCTCGCGATGGACGCGGAAAAAACTGTTCGAAACAGAGTCGCCACCGAACTTTATTTATCCCAAAGGAGGGAAAGGAAAATATCGATAAAACCTTTAAAGGGAGAAGAAAATGGTCGTCGCAACCAAATTCGGGTTCGGGAGTCAGTTACGCAAGAGGGAAGGTATTAGCACCCTCTACGTCCGTTGTACTCAACGGGAACTTCTTGATTCGATTCGTGAGAAAGTTAGCTAGGCTTGTTTGTTATCTTCTAAGGTAATATTGTTTTCTAAGGGAAATGTGGTGTTTTTTTTTATTAGGGTGCTCGGCAAGGATTAGAACCCTTGTGCCTATGTATTCCCTCGTGCAATGGGAAAGTCAGAGCATTCGTAGTTCGTGGGACTACGGTTGGTTGGTATTTTTTAAACGAACGAGTGTTTAATTCGCATTCTAACTGCTAAACGTTGGCTTGTCTGCTCGCTAGGGGAGGCTGAAGCACTAGTTTATATGCACGGAAGAATGGACAAAACAATGTTCTTTATTAAAAGAGTTTTAATCGCACGGCAGAGAGGAGTTGGATTAATGTGTTCGTATTTTGATTGGGTGACGATTACTTAAACTTAAGAAAGATTCCTCGGGCCCAAGTAATCGGGAAAGCGAGTCGAAGAACCGGCTCTCTCTCTTTTTCATCCTTAATTATGAAAGAGTTTTAATATGGTTAGAGTATGTTAAATAGATGAAACTTACTTGAACTTAAGAAAGATTCCTCGGGTCCAAGTAATCGGGAAAGCTAGTCGAAGAACCGACTCTCTCTTTTTCATCCAGGTGTTTAAGAAAAGAAGATTTGATCTCAATTATTGTAAAAAATAGTTTGATATGTAATCGCGTTATGAGTCTTTTAAAGAAGACAATTTCTTGAACTTAAGAAAGATTCCTCGGGCCCAAATAATTGAGGAGAAGAATCGAAGATTCCATTCTACTCCCTTTTCTTCTTTTATGAAATAGTATTTAAGTGTAGTTAGGATGTATTGATTTGATTTGAAAAATGCTCGATGTTGATCGAGGTTTGAACGTGCGTGCGAAATGGTTGAGGACTAATGGAAAGAGGTCCTATGGTTTAAAGGTAAGGTCGATTACGAGGCAAAAGCGCTCGACTTATGAGATATGTAGTGGACTTGATATATGGATCAAGTGAATGCTTGGATATGAATTGGTGGTTAATTGGATTTATTTTGAAAATGCTTGACGTTGGATCAAGCTTATTTGTTCTTGTAAGAAAAAGTTATTGATTTTAATCTTATATTAGACTACTTAAATGAGAATAATCATTACATTTCAAAGGAGAGGGGTACATTTGTTCAAATGGGGATAACATCAAGTTGTAATTAAAGTAAGCTAATCACATACGCGCATACAAACCAAAATGAGATGCAAAACAATTGTCGTTGTACGAAGCCCAAGAGGAGGCATTGTGAGGTCGATTGCGATCGTGAAAACGATCGACTTACAAGGTATGAAAAGGGTTTGATATAAAGTCACAATATTAATTTAAAAAAAAGATTTTTTTTGGTTTGGACAAGTATAATATGAATAGCATACATATAATTAAAGCATGAAATAGAATCCACATGAATAAAGTACACACATAATAATTATAAAATAAAATGGTGGGGTAAAAATCAAGCGTGTTAGTTAAGTTAGCAACCTGATTCTAAGGTTAATTTAAAGGAGAAATTCTAAACTAAGTTAATTAGTTTTTAGAATGACAAGAAAACTCAAATAATTAATTAAATTAAACTAAAATATTTAATAAAATTAATTACTAAAGTTAATTAATATTAAATAAAATGGTTTAATAGAATTAATTGAAATTTGATTAAAGAAAAAAGGATTTTTAAACTTTTAGAAATAGGGAAAATGATTTAACCTAATTAATTAAATTAAGATCAAAGTTTAATAAAACTAATTATTAAATTAATTAGTTATTATTAAATGAATGATTTTAATAAAATTAATGAAGATTAATTAATAAACAGATTTTATTATATTTTCTAAAAAATGAAATTAGTTTAAAGTGTTTTGGGTTTTTATATTTATTAAAAGGAAATACTATAAAACTAAAAAAAAAGAAAATAACTCAAAAGGGAAATGGGCTAGAATTGTCCAGAATGGGGGTGCGTTAGAACAGAAATCCCAGGCCCACAAGAACTCAGCCCACGCAAGGGAGGGTCTATCATGGACCCTGGTCAACTGGTTGACCGCCCAAATGATCTGAGGCATTGATTTGTCATAGAGTCAAGAGTTGACTCCTAAATCTGGTGGCCAGGAAACGCATACACACGGTAGGGGATCAGGGACACATGCATGGGATTAAGGAAAAAAGAAGGACCGGTGACACTTGTCACCGGTGGATATCGCCAGCAAATAGACTATGTGGCAAGGGAGATAAAGAAGAAAAAAAGAGTGGATCTAAAATCACTTCACGTTATCTCTTATCTCTCATTCCTTTATTTGTTCTCTCTCTCGTTCACCTCTCTCTCGCAAAAACTAACGTTGCCGAAAACCTAAAATAAGGGCCGGAGAAGCGGCGGCGCGCGGCGGCCGCCACCGTCTTCTCCGGCGACACCACCACAAAACCTAAAATGATCTATGCAAACATTAACTATTCTTCTTCTCCTTTCATATCTGAAACAAAAATTTCAAAAGCCCAACCAAACTTCCAGATCGGAACAACCCTAAATCAAACCCTGAATGAAGTCGAATGTAAATGCAAACACTAATCAAGCAGCTAGCAAAGGAACATAGATCAGGAAAAGGAGTTTTATCTATCAACGACAAAAAAAGAACAGGGAGAGTTCAAGAACTACCTAAAAAGGGCTTCAGACGCGACTCCGGCGACGGCATAAAGGTATGCGATCCTCTTTCACTATGGACTCCTCGTTCCTCAGCTCTTCTTCCTTTTCTTCAGCTTTCTATCTTCTACTCCTTCTTTGTTGCTTCAATGTAGTCGTTAGGAATAGAATAGGAGTTTTAGCTCTTCTGCTTCAAATTTCAATGAGAAATTTGAAGTAGAATTAGGATTTTTTTCAGAGCTTTGGGGGGGACGATTGAGGGTTTCTTGCTGTGAATTCCTTTTAGGGTTTCTTCAGGTGTTTTTCTTTGTAGAACTCTTAGGTTTTTTTCTTTGTGAATTGAAGCATCCTTTTTATAGTAGCAACATTAGGGTTTAGTAATTTGAACTTTGCTGAGGAATCTTCATTGTTGCAAGGTCTGTTATCAACCTTATTGCTGCCAAAAAATGTTTTTTCCATTTTCGTGAATCCGTCTCTGCTGTACTTTCTGAACCTCTACATTCTGCTATGAATTTGTCTGGCTGTCAAACTATGTGAAATACCTGTATTGCTTGTGAGTTACACCATAATTCGTGATATTTTGATGTACTCAAATTATGATTTGTTTTGACATTATTTTGGTACTGACTTCTACCTTTGGCCCTTGAAATTTTGCGTGCCAAGTACCTCTAATTGTTACTGCCATGTTGAATACTATAAGCCCTCCACATTTGTGTTGAATTTACATTGCTGCTAGTATACTCCTTAGGATAATTTTGGCCCTGCACTTGATTTTGGGGTTGGATTTGTTAGAGAGCAATGACTTGCCACGACCATGTATTATTTGAGCCATCCTTTGTATTGTGTGGTCTTGGTCTTGTGTGTATTTGATTATGGATTATGAACTGATTATAATTTTTTCTTTGTTGTTTATTTTCATGTGATGATGACACGAGTTGGGTTGAGGATAAGGCGAACACGGCAGCACCCTTGGCATGAGGTTGCTCTTGAATCTTGGCATAGAGACCTGTTGCGAAACAAACTTGTTGTGGCAAAGTGTGGAACTCGGACTCCCTTCAAAAGCTTCCTTGTGTTCTCCTCTCCTTTGATTTTCTATTGTAGCAGCTTTTTATACTTTTGAAATTTTGTGTAAATGAACTTCTGTCTTGTAACTTATTCCATGGAGGCTCTTTATTAGCATGAATTAATTTTATTTGGATCTTGGGGTATAAGGCAACTTTTGCATTGGTCATTGAAGAAAATAACGTTTGGCTCATGTTAGGCCTAAAACTTGGCATTTCATATAATTTCCTTTGTGCATAACTTGTAATCTGTAATGATTTCATGGTCTTGGAATCCAATCAACTTAAATTTGACCATTTTGTAAACCCACAAACCCTTGCATTTTTGTAATCTCATTTTTGCACTTTGTAATGGTTTCTTTAGTTGAATTTTGTACCAAATCTACCTTTGAGTTCAATTCATTTCCCTTTACCCTTCAATGTTACGTCTTGACAAGATCCTGGCTCAAATGGAACCCAATAGCTAGCACGGTTTAGTTTTAGACATGATGCTTATAGTAAAATTGGGTAACCTCATAACTTGTATCAACGGACCACATTATGGCTTGAGGCAATCCCCAAATGGCTTAAGTCTTAAACAAAACTTGAGAAATCTATTTCATGACTTAGTTGGTTACCCAGCCTAGTAATGCTTGGAATTAACTTGTTGAAGTATAACCACGTCCATGAATTTAAAACATGACTTGAACATTCACTTCCAACATCACTTGAGTTAAACATATGCTTTGATCACCAATTGGAATATGCAATGAACTTTCTCAAAACAATCATTAATATCGGAACAAAAAATAAGCATGACTCAAGGATGAGTTACCCTTTCCAATTTGCAACAAATCAAGCCAAAATTTAGCTGATTTAACCATATAGCCTCAGTGTCTACTTGGAATTTGGTTAAAAATCTTCTTGATCATAACTTAAAACTTTAAGCATACTTAACCACGGTTTGAGGATATGAATTCTAATCATTGTACTTGATCAACTAGAATCGGTTTGAAGCCAATTGATCATGTCTTGATTGATTAATCATAAAATGAGTACCCAATCCTCCTATGTCTCTTCTTGAAACCAAAGAAACCCAACAAGAGCTAGTAGAAAATTTAAACACATACAAGACCATGAATCTTGGAAAGTGGTGGCCTAAGGCCAAGTAATCTTGCAGTAGGTAGGATAAATTTGGGGTATGACAGCAGGTTGTTAGGCACCGGCTGTTGCCCGTGCATCTGTAATCGAGATTGGTTATAGTGGATTAAGTCCTTGTGTTCAAGGCGAAATCACCTGAGGAGGGTGGACTGGATTAGCCTTGTGGTGAACCAGGATATATCGTGTGTCCTTTACTCTTATTATGCTTTATGTTATTGTTTATGTTTCTGTATTGAGTATCAGAACCTTACATAGGCGAGTCAGAACCTTGCAGCTTAACTTTGATAAGCTTCCGCACTGCAAGTTCTGAATAATGCATATTACGTTCAGACTCTTGTTGGTTCTTATGCTTCTTGCATGGGAAGTCTGAATGTTATTTCACGAGTCAGAGTCTCTCAACGAACTCTATACTATCTCAGCGTCTTAACGATAAGAAGTGAAAATTCATTAAAGAGTAAATACACAATTCAAACCCCCCCTTTCTTGTGTCTTTCTCGCACCTTCACATACCTCTAATTTGACGATTTTACTATTCCCATAATTCAACAACCTATTCAGATTCTAATACAAGAATTACTACTACATTTATCTATCGAATACCAAAGACTTATTTAATATAATTAATTTTCATAACAAGGATTATAAAATATAATTAACTTTGTTACAAACTGTTGTGAATTGATGTCGTCAAGAACAAACCAAAATATGAGGAAAAAAATAAGTTTCTTGAACAAACACAAGAAACCCTATTAGGTTTTACAAAAGATAGAGAAGAAGGAAGAAGAAGAATAAGAATAAGAATTGGTTAAAACTGTTTTACTATTCACTTACTCAATAATGGTTCAAAGATTACGAGTGAATGCCAACAGTTAACCCCTCTCAACAACCTGAGAGAACTAGTCTATTTATAGACTACTAAGCTAACTTAACAATTGGGCTTAGAAGCAAGACTCAATTCGACATACTAACTTAAATTACAAGTTAATATATTTGACATTATGCTCGAACAAAATTCGACTACAGCATGCACAACTCTTGTCGAACTATGAAGCTACCCTTGTTGACACTAGAGTTTAAACCAAATACCACAAATCTCCACCTTGGAAAAAACTATGTAACAAGGGAACAAACTAGCTTTCATCATGCAGTTTTATCAATTGCATACAGTGGAAAAACTTGCTACTTGGCAATGTCTTAGTGATCATATCTGCAACATTGTGATCAGTCAAAACCTTCAGAACTTGGACTTCTCCATGCTCGATTATCTCTCTAACGAAATGCAGCCTCACATCAATGTGCTTGGTTCTCTCATGATAAGCTGAATTCTTCAACAGGCGTATTGCACTTTGACTATCACATTTTACAGTAATAACTCGACCTTGAAGTTTCAGCTCCTTAGCAAAACCTTCAAGTCACAATGTTTCTTTCACAGCTTCAGTGAGGGCGATATATTCCGCTTCAGTGGTTTATAAGGCAACAACCTTCTAAAGTGTTGCTTTCCAAACTGATTTCTCTACCAAACATAGTGAACACATATCCAGAAATAGATTTTCTAGAATCCATACAACCTGTATAATCTGAGTCGACAAATCCTTCGATTTAAACTTTGCTGTCATCACCATAGGCTCCACCATAAATCAGGACTCTGATCAGAGACCCATTGATGTACCTAAAAATCTACTTTTATGCTTGCCACTGCTCTTTCTCAGGATTGGCTATATACCCTCTTACAAGGCCCACTTTGTACGCTATGTCTGGCCTCGTATAGACCATAACATACATCAAAGAACCTACTATGCTAGCATATGGAATGTTATTCGTATAGGCTCTTTCGATTTCAGTACTAGGACTTTGAGTCATACTTAGCTTGTACTGAGGATTAATCGGTGTTAGAATAGGGTTTGAATTCGACATACCAAACTTGTCGAGAATCTTCTTCAGGTATGTCTCTTGAGATAATTATAATCTCGAGTGCTTTCTATCTCTCCGGGTGTCAATCCCAAGAATTCTGGAGGCATCTCCCAAATCCTTCATGTCAAACTCCTTATCAAGTTCATCCTTCACCTTCATAACATCTTTGACACTGTTGCTTGCTATGAGGATGCCATCAACATAAAGCAACAAAATAACAAGTGAATTTCTGGGCCAAAGTCTGAAGTAAACACAGTGGTCGAACTGGCTCCTAGTGAAACCAATGTGTTCCATGAACTTATCGAATCTCCTATTCCATTGTCGAGGAGATTTTTTCAGGCCATACAAGGACCTATTCAGCTTGCACACATAATCTTCCTTTCCCTTTTCTGCATACCCTTCAGGTTGCCTCATCAGGATTGTTTCATCTAGATCACCATATAGGAAGGTTGTCTTCACAACCATTTGTTCAAGTTATAGGTTGAACTTTTCCACCATGGCTAACAACATTCTAATGGATCTATGATTTACAACAGGTGAGAAAACATCATTGAAGTTGACACCTTCTTTTTTTGTGAACCCCCTAGCAACCAACCTTGACTTAAAACGCTTTGACATCACTCTTTCGATTCCTTCCTTAACCTTGAAGATCCACTTACAACTGACTAACCTGGCCCCTGCAGGTTTCTCGATCAGCTTCCAAGTGTTATTATCATAGAGAGATTTAATCTCATCATCCATGGATTTCAGTCATTCAGTTTTATCTTGACTCCTCATAACTTCCTTATAGTCTCTAGGTTCTTCGCCAAGAACCTCACTTGCAAAGATTAAGGCATAAGCTATGAGATCTGCATAACCAAGTCTCTGAGGTGGCTCAATAACTCTTTTCGGTCTATCTCTTGCAAGCAGGTAGTCATTACCAGTCTCCTTATCTTTGACAGAAGCTTCTGCTTCTTCTTCGACTTCGTCTGGGTCATACAATTTAGCATCACTATGCTCCACCTCAATAGGAATCTCTTCTTTTTCCAGCTTTTCTTTAGAGATCTTTGAACTTTGACTAATGTCATATGTTTTATTGAAAGTCATCTTAGCTTCATTGAAAACTACATCTCGACTTGTGATACACCTCTTGTGACCTGCCTTTTGGAACCACAACCTATAAGCTTTGACTCCTTCAGGGTATCCAAGGAACATAAATCTCATAGCTCTAGGTTCGACCTTGTCTTGCCTAATATGAGCATAAGCTAAACAACCAAATACTCCAAGTCTGTTGAGACTAAGTGGATGTCCCGACCAGACTTCTTTAGGTGTCTTCATTCCCAAGGCTATCGAGGGACACCTATTTATCAAATATGTTGCAGTTACAACAACTTCTGCCCAAAACACCTTCAATCTTGCGCTTACCAACATGTACCTCACCCTTTCTAAAATAGTTCGATTAAACCTTTCAGACAAACCATTTTGTTGGGGAGTCCCTGCAAAAGTTCTACGTCTGGAAATACTAAACGCACACAATAGTTGTCGAAAGCCTCATTGCAAAATTCAAGACCATTGTCAGTCCTCAACCTCTTAACCTTCCTGTCAATTTGGTTTTCGACCAGAGTCTTCAACTTTTGAACTTTTCAAAAGTTTCATCCTTAGTCTTCTAGATGAAAACCCATAACTTTCTAGAATAATCATCAACTATGGATAGAAAATACTTTGCACTTACGTGTGAAGGATTCCTTCCAGGCCTCCAAAGATCAGCATGAATGTAATCAAGGGATCCATGTGTTCTTTGTTTACCTTTGCTAAACTTAATTCTACAAGATTTACCAAATACACAAGGTTCACAAAACTCCAGTTTTTCAACCTTGTCACCACACAACAGATTTTGGTTCGATAATTTGACCAGGTCTCTTTCATTGACATGTCCAAGTCTCTTGTGCCATAGCTTAGTCTTCGACATAGGTTTCGTGGATGCCACATCTGCTGAACAACTTACAACCTTAACCATAAAGGTATACAAGCCTTGTTTCTTCACACCACTCAAGACTTCCTTCAACCCCTTCATTACCCTTAGGATACTTTGCTCTCCTTTGAAAACATATCATTTCTTGTCGAATTCACCAAGAGAAATTAAATTCCTCTTAAGACCAGGTACATACCTAACATCAGTCAATAGCCTTATTGACTCATCATGGAGCTTGAATCTCACAGATCTAATACCTGCAATTTTGCAAGCTTTGTTGTTTCCCAGTAACACTGATCCACCATCTTGATCACACGATTCTTCAAACACGTCATTGTTTGGAGTTATGTACCAAGTACACCCTGAATCCATAATCACCTCCTTGCTAGAGTCACTGCTTGAAACCATCAGGACATCAGATGATTCATAATCATCTTGCACAATGGATGCATTACCATTATTCTTTCCATCATGATTGTTCATTCGATTGTATGACCCTCCTTCTTATAATGATAACACTTAATAGTAAGAGGATTATCACTATAATAATTCTGTAGAACTTTACCCTTCTTCTTTTGAAACCAACCATTTTTCTTCAAGAATTTCCCCTTAACGGACAAACCTTCACCAGTAGAAGATGTCTTCTGCTCCTTTCGTTCATTTAAATCCTTAGAGTACAAGGCAGATTGGACATCTTCAAAGGTCAATGACTCTCTTCCATACAAGAGAGTTTTTTTGAAGTGAGCATGAGACTTAGTTAAAGAGCAACACAATAGCAAAGCTTGATCTTGATCATCAATCTTAACCTTAATATTTTCAAGATCAAGAGTTAACTTGTTGACATATACAACTGCTCAGCCACAACTTTGTCTTCACTCATCTTGAATGAATACAAAGCATGCTTCAAGTAGAGACGATTAACCAACGAATTCGTCATATACAAACCTTCAAGTTTCATTCATACACCCGCTGCAGTTTTCTCCTTTGAAACCTTCCAGAGAACCTTATCACCAAGGCTCAACACAATGGCACTGTGGGCTTTTTGGACCATTGTTGTCTTCTCTTTCTCCGATAGGGCATCATCCATCTTCTATGATCCTTTTAACGCTTCTAACAAACCTTGTTGAACAAGAAGGGCTTGCATCTTCAAGCGCCACAAACCAAAATCATTCACATCGGTAAATTTCTCAATCTCATACTTTGTTGACGGCATCTTCTCCTCCACGCTCACCACACTAGTTTGTTATGAATTGATGTCGTCAAGAACAAACCAAAATATGAGGAAAAAATTGAGTTTCTTGAACAAACACAAGAAAACCTATTAGGTTTTACAAAAAATAAAAAATAAGGAAGAAGAAGAATAAGAATTGGTTAAAACTGTTTTACTATTCACTTACTCAATAAGGGTTCAAAGATTACAAGTGAATACCAACAATTAACCCCTGTCAACAACTTGAGAGAACTAGTCTATTTATAGACTACTAAGCTAACTTAGTGTTTACCTTAAAAATTGGTAAACAACCGTTGATCTTCTAAAACAATAAAGTTCTATTAACTTACAGGATCGATCAGATTGATCCTAAGACATGTGCTGTATGTGTATTTAGAATATTTCACGATTTGGTAAAGTATGCCTTTCGACAATGCACATAAATAAAAAGGAGTGTTTGAAGTGTAAAGGAAAGCGATAAAGATCAAAGAAATAACTAAATCGAACAATACATCAAGGGAAAGAAAAGGTTGAATGTAAAGGTTTGATAAAAGCTGGAGTTAAATGCTGGAAAGGAATGCATAAAGATCTTAAAATGCAGAAAGGTAAATGCTCGAAAGTAAAGGCTTTTTAATGTAAAACTTCAAAGTAAAGACTTGGTAGTGTAACTGACTTGAAAGGTAAAAGTTTCGTGAAAGAGATTTCAAAGTAAAGAATCTAAAACAGAAACTTCAAAGTAAATTGCATTGCAATAAAGGATAATGGTGATTACAATCACGTACATTCTCACTTCACTTGTTTCTCGACACACTGGATACTTTGAGTGAATATAGAGTTACTTGTACAAATATGATTTTTCACACTTATTCAAACTCTAGGACTAACATATTTATAATACTCTAAAGTAACCACCATCTGACGGTTTTACTCCTAGAATACGCCACTTGGCACTTCGCATGTCTTCACGTTCTGGATCTTTGCCACCTGTCCTCTTTTCAAATTCAAATAGTAGAACTTCCCTCCACTATTCAGTTGTAACTGCAGCGCATTATCCATAGCCACTTCACCATGTCGAATTGACTCCTTGGACTTAGAAATATTTGAAGTCCTAAAATCATTCTATTCGACTCGGGTTTTCAACGAATATCGTCGAAGGCCTTCTGGCCGAATCCTTCTTCTTTAGATTATTATTTTAAAGAGTAACTTCTTTAAAAGCCAAATTATTTGAAATCACATAGCATGGAGCCTCTTCTTGAGGAAGCAAGGAGCATTTACGAATCTCAAGTAATGATCCCTCTCCATGTCTCTGATAAACCCCATGCTTTAAGTGCCCCTAGCTGATGTTAAACCCACCAATGAAAAACTGGGCAAGTTTTTTCCTTCTTACCGTAAATCTAGACCTCTAGGGCAAAAGAGCAACCCTAATGAGGATGGAGCCTCCCCTGATACACCCACTTTGACGAAAATGGATCTGAGGTACCTTCATTATGGTACGAGATTGGTAAGAGCTGTCAACCCTTTAAAGGATTTTGACCTTTGGATGACCAGGATGGAAAAGGTCAAAGCTGATCATTGGAAAACCATTGGAATCTATGATCTGCTTATGCTGTCGAAGACCAACATCCCTTATTGTTTGAACCTGCTGGCAGCATCACTTTACTTCTGGGATAGTACCCACTACACCTTTCATCTTCCTTGTGGGATGGTTACTCCCACACTCTTCGATCTTGCTGCCATTGCAGGTCTTCGACCAGATGGCATTTCATACGATCCTGATACTGATGCAGAGGATACCATAGGGATCTCTGACTCCAAGCTCACATACACCCACTTCATCAACTACCATAAACGTGATACTACAGAAATCACTGATAAGGAACACATTGCATTCCTCACCGTATGGCTGTCGAGGTATGTATTTTGCTCAAAATCCTTACAGGTGGCCAAGAAATATCTTACTCTGGCCAACCAACTTCACAACAATAGAGGAGTTTGCCTTAGTGGGTTGATTCTAGCAAACCTCTACGAGTCTCTAAGCGAAGGGGCAACTCGACTTAAAGACTTGGAGGCCCAAGGTACTGTTCACTTGAATGGCCCCCTCTGGCTACTTCAGTTGTGGCTCAATGTAACTTTTGAAGCTAGCCTTCCCAGGAAAGGGCAGGTCGATGAGGATTCTACTGAAATCAAAGAGAGGAGGGTCGAAGGTACCCGCCTGGTGAAACTCACGCCCAATGACGATGGGGAAACTCTCAAGAGAGCCTTCTCCAGTTACATTATGATGTTTGCCAAAAGGCATGAGTTCACACCTAGTATGGCCCCCTTTGCTGAGAGAAGATGTGGACCTGAGTGGTTTACAAGGCCATTCCCTGATTCATTCACCAAACTCGACGCCGAATCTATTTCGATCTGGGAATCCTTTTTTATTCCTAGATTTATCATTCAAAGGCTGAATCTTGGAACAGACATGGCAGTCTTAATTGCTTACCAACCAAATCTTGTCTCTCGACAATTTGGGTTGGCTCAAATTTTCCCCAAATGCATATATGGGAAGAAAGGCCATGTGGTGCTTCATACTGTCAGTTTTGATGAAGGAGGTGCTGCAGTCACTTTCGACCGGTGGAACGCTAGGAAAGCAACCCTTTCCCCTGTGTACTTCCAGCCCACATTCTTGTGCACCAAACCCTTCCATAACTGGTGGTCGAAGTACTACAGTGAACAATTTCTTGATGTTGCTGCTTTCTCTTCCTTACTTGACCAAGCTTTTCTTGATGTGTAGGAAAAAACCAAGAAGAGTAAGTTCATTCATGTCAAAGATATTCAGGCCTTTCAAAAGTACTTTGAAACTGTCTATCGACCAGATGATATTAGTCGAACCGTTCGTGAGGCTGCTGTCACTTTGAAGGAGAAATTTCTACAAAAAATGGATCAGTTGAAAATCCCTTCAAACGTTCCTGTTAAGAAACGTTATAAGGTAGCTTTTGAACTCTTTCCTCCAAAGTTCCCTCGACTGCCTAATGCTGATTTTGGAGTGGCACTTGCCCCCCATTTCCAGACTGGTTTGTCTGTGGTGAGCACTTAAAACTCCTTCGACAGCAGTCTCAACCTAAAGCCCGACAGGTGGTTACGACTAAACATACGCTGGACAGTTTCTACGGGCACCTTCATATAGGGATCGAGGATGTTCGTGTCGAATCCGAAATATAAGAAGGTTTGAGGCCCTTGATTTGTGATTTTTAACTAACCACTCAATTATTAACCTTGTAATAATCGTCTGTCTTTCAACTATGGCCAGGAAGACCGGCTCATCGAAGGGTGCTGTAGGAGTCGAAAAGGACACTGAAGGCATAAAGGTATTTTATATCTCTTGCCTAAGTCTTTTTATGTAACCAATCTTCTAATATTTGCATCACCTTTTAGGCTGCTCGAAAACCTCCAACACCTTCAAAAAAGGGCAAGAAAGGTGCTCAAGCAGTTGTCCCTCCAGATACCGATGATGAGTCCCCTGAGGAGATAGTAGTTAAGAAGAAAAAGAAGCTTGTCAAAGCTTTTGGAACTACCACCCAATCTCCCTCAAAGGCGGTAAGAATTCTTGAGAAGACACCTGCTGGTAGTGGTGTCAAGAAACAACTCTCCAGGGTTGCGTCAAAAATGACTGCTGGTGATCCTGAGAGTGCAAACTCAAGTCCTGATGCTGCGGCTGTACAGGTATGTGTACTATCTTCACTCAGTATTTGGATTCCCTACTCAGATTTCTCCCAATCTTATTCTCTTTGCTTGTGGTTTTCAGGCTGATGCAGGTGGTTCTAACCGACCACAATCTTCATTCAGCTTTGCAACAACTCTCCTGAATAGCCAAGGTGAGTGAACTTATCACCCTACCTATGACATTGGTTCTGGATATAGTTCACTGAGCGAAATTAACCAACCTATCCCTCTTACAGTTCCTCCTCCTGAAGCGGATGAAACAAACAAAAATTCGCCTGCCAGGACCAATACTCAACAATCCCAGACCGATGGTTCTGATCATGAAGAGGATGATGTTTCTCACCAACAACCTCTCGACCAAACAGAGACTATTGGTATGGACATAGAAGGAAGGACAAATGAAGCAGGAGAAGAGGAGGTCGAAGATGAAGAAGAACAAGAAGATGAGAGGGAGAGGACTGAGCAAGATCAAACCCATTCGATTGTGGCTGAGACAGGTCCTATCAACAATCCAACTCCTAGGCCTTCAGTCACTTCGACTACTGGAGGATCCCCTGCTGGAGACCCACTGGCTGCTCTCAAATGGTCAAATCCTTGAGAGTATGCCAGATTGATACTTGGGAAGAAGTACAGTTCTTCAGGTACTAGTCTTAGTACTTCGACCAGTTCTGGGGGTCCAGCTCCAGATGACTTTGCCAGCCCTATCCTTTAAAAAATCAAAGACAATTTCTTCAAAGGGGACATCCAAAATGTCTTACTTTTGGATCGAACTGCACCTCTCTTCCTGAAAGATAGTCTCCAAAAACTGGATCTCTCGACCCTTAGTACAGATGTGTCTGAATTCCTTATGGAGTTAACTGTTTTAGTAAATCAAATGTTTGAGGACTTGAAACTTCTTCCCAAGATCCAAGACACCATTGAGGTTACAACTGGATTGGAACATGTAGCTTGGGACGAAGCACACGCATCAGAAACTAAGTTCGAAAATATGGAGATTGATCAAAACAACAGGCAAGCAGAGATAGCATCGAACCAAAATAATATTGATGACTGGAAGCAACAAATTGAAGAACTGCAAAACAAGATTTCTAACGTTGAAAAGCGCAACCTTGAACTGAAAGAATTCGACGATACTGAAATGGCCAGAGAGCTAAAGCGCACCATAGACTTCCTCGACAAAGCCCAAACGCTTGAGAAGGAACTTTCAGCAGCTAAGCTCAACAAAGCTCTGTGTGAGAAACGCCTTAAGACTCACAAAGTCAACTTCCTTGAGTTGAAGTCGAAGCTACCTTTCTGATTTGTCCCATGATTTCTTGTTTATAGTTCCTTTTTGATCATCATGTTTTATGGCCCTTTTGAGGCCCTATGTAAAGACAATCTCAATGCCCTATGGCATTTAATTAAATACTTTTGTTTACTATTCACTCTTCGACTTGCAAAATCTTTGATAAGATCATGGCGCATTTCCTCTCAAACTTTGCTAATCTTTGTAATTAAAGTACTCTGCCTCTTTTCTTGGAAATCATGAAAATAACGCAGCTTTTAACAGCTTAGTGTTCCAACGACACAAGTTTCTATTTCGTAAAGGAATATTAATAGCGCAACCCTAGGGTATACTCCCAAGAGTAATTTCACGTATTTCCATCGTTGACTGGCCAATCTTTACAAGGCCTTGCCTCTATAAAATCCTCTTCAGGTGAGCCATATTTTGCATCTACTGAAGCAAACATGAGTACTTCCTCAAAGAAGGCAATGACCAAGAAGGTGGCTGAGGAGACAAAGAAAGCTGAGGCAACAACTACTACCCTCAATGATACTTCAACTGGAGCAACATCTCGCGCCAAGAAGAGAGAAACCAAGATGAAGGTCCCCAAGAAAGGACATTCCAAAGCACAACACTCTGATGATGAAGCTGACAAAGATTATGTTGCCTTCCTCAACTCTATTAATTGGAGGGACTATGAATGACCTTTCTCCTAGGTTTCATGTTGTTGTACTTGTTTCCTTTCCTTTGTATGCCATTTTGGCCTCACATGGCCTATTTTGGCTTTTTATAATCTGAATGAAACTTACGTTTTAATATGAATCTCTTGTAAAATAGGCTTATATTTTTTCAAATATTTCCCATTTACCTTTAAGACTCTTAAATCACCCTCCATCTCTTGAATCTCATAAGCATTATTACTAAATGCCTTAGTAATTTGAAAAGGACCTTCCCACTTAGGAGAACACTTCCCCAAAGTTCTGGTCTTTCGATCCATAGGTAAGATCACTTTCCACACTAGATCTCCAGCTGAAAAGGTTTTAGTCTTGACCTTTTTGTTATAAGACTTCTCCACCCTTTTCTTTTGCCTTTTCAGCAACTCTAATGCATGGAGTCTTTCTTCATCTAAGTCTACTAATTCATCAAGCATCATATTCCAATAAGATTCAGATGGAATCTCATGATGCCTTTGAATCCTTATTGACTGAAGATAAATTTCCACAGGCAAAACTGCGTCATGACCAAAGGTCAGTCGAAATGGGGTAGTATTAGTTGCCTCTTTAGGGGACGTTCGACATGCCCACAGTATTTGGTCCAATGTCTTATGCCAATTTCTTGGCCTCTTTCCCACATGCTTTTTTATCAAAGCAATAACTATTTTATTCGCCGCTTCGACTTGGCCATTAGCTTGAGCATAATAAGGTGTGGATGTTAAAAGCTTGAATCTCATTTCTTTAGAAAACTCTTGCATTTTTCGACCAGTGAAGACTGATCCTTGGTCTGTTGTAATTGTCTCTGGGATTCCAAACCTATAGATGATGTGTTTCTGGATAAATTCAATCATATCTTCTTGATCAACATTTGGTAATGGGATAGCTTCGACCCATTTGGTAAAAGAATCAATACCCACCAAAATGTACTTATGATTCTTTGATGATGCTGGTCGAATTTCTCCAACCAAATCCAAAGCCCATCCTCTGAAAGGCCAAGGCTTTACTATAGAGTGAAACTCACTTGCATGGACGTGTTGGATGCCAGCATGAACTTGACATTCCTGACAACCCTTAGCAAATTCAATATAATCTTTTAACATGGTGGGCCAATACATGCCCTGTCAAAACAACAACCATTTCATTTTATGGCCTACCTGATGTGCCCCACATGCCCCACTATAGACAGTTGAAAGGGCTAAGTATGCTTCTGCCTCACTGAGGCACTTAAGCAATACTCCCTCAGGAGTCTTTTTGAATAATTCATTACCCAACAAGACATAACTTAAAGCTTGATACTTGATTTTCCTCTCTGTCGAAGCTATCGGATTTTTCAGGTAATCCATTATAGGTTTCCTCCAATCCTTGTCAGTTATGTTATCAACTGCCAGAATTGCAAAATTATCTTCATCAGCGTATTCAAGCTTAGTTTCTTCCAAGTTTGATAAGGCTAATCCTACTGACACCACCCTTCCTCTAACTTCGACTTCGATTGCATCTAGTAATTTGTCTTTCGAAACTTTATACCCTGATGCAATCTGAGCCAAGTCATTAGCTACCTGGTTTTCCAGTCTAGGGATGTGTCGAAAACTAACTGCGTCGAACTTTTTCAACAGTCGATTCACAACAACAAAGTACATAATCAAGTTTTCTTTTATGCACTTGTACTATTTGGTCACTTGTTTTATGACCAGTTCTGAATCTCCCATTATTTCGACATGAGTTTCCCCCAATTCCAACAATACTTCAAGTCCAGCAATTAAAGCTTCATATTCAGCTTCGTTGTTAGAACACCGACCTTCAATTTTATACTTAAGTGTTGTTGGAATTTTATTAGGAGAAATAACAAGTACTCATATGCCTGTCCCATCTTTGTGGCTCGACCCGTCGAAATATAACTTCCAAGGTTCCACATCAAGATAGTTCAGGGGGGTCTCATTTGTAGAATGGTCAGCTATAAAGTCTGCCATTATTTGTCCTTTAACGGCTTTTAAAGGCTTATAAGTTAAAGAATATTCAGTTAATGCTAATGCCCATTTTCCAATTCGACTATGCAAATTAGGTTTGGACAACATATGTTTAATAACATCATAACGAGAAGAAACATAAACATCAACTGGTTTTATATAATGCTTCAATTTGGTACAAGAGTAATACAAACATAAACATAATTTTTCAATCATGCTATATCTAGTTTCTGCATCATTTAAAACTCTACTAAGGTAATAAACGGCTCTTTCGACACCATCATCATCCTCTTGAGCTAACATGCTCCCTAAAGTTCTATCTGACGCAGCTATGTACAATCTCATACACTTATTGCCACGAGGTGGTGAGAGAATAGGGGGTGACTCAGGTACTCTTTGATCTTGTCGAAGGCTTCCTGTTGAGCTTCCCCCCAGTCGAACCCATCCTTGCTAGCTCGAAGCAATGGTGAAAAGGCTTGCGTTTTCCCACTTAAGTTACATATAAATATCCTCAAGAAATATATTTTGCCCAAGAGAGACTGCAATTTCTTCTTTGTTGATGGTGCTTTTGCTTCCATAATGGCTTTGGTTTTATTCTGGTTAATCTCGATCCCCTTCTTGTGGACCACAAAGCCTAAGAAATCCCCTGCCTGCACACAAAAAGCACATTTGAGAGGATTCATTTTTAGACCATGCTTTCTCATCCTTTCAAAGGAATGTCGAAGATGGCTTATATGATCTTTTCCTGAAAAGGACTTAACAACAATATCATCAATATATATTTGCATAAAAGTCTCAATAAAATCATGAAAGATCGAATTCATTGCTCGCTGGTAAGTTTCCCCAGCATTTTTTAGACCAAAAGGCATTACTACCCATTCATAAGTGCCTAATGCCCCTGGACATCGAAAAGCAGTTTTTGGGATATCTTCCTGAGCAATGAATATTTGGTTATAACCAGAATAACTATCCAGCATACTCAAGTATTCATGTCCTGCAGCAGAATCAATCAGCATTTCTTCCACAGGCATAGAATATTCGTTGATTGTGAAGGCTGGATCAGATCCTGTAGAATCAGGCCGCCAAGTGCGTCAGGGATGTTGGTCGTATGGAGAGGAGGAGGGGGTGTACCTGCAAGGCACTCCGACGCTCAAGTAAGTAAAGGTCAGAGAAAAAGGGGCAAGTACAAAGAGTGAATTCTTAGGGCGAATATTGGATACCTGGCCCTCTCAAGCGAGAGGGTTTATATAGAGCCCCCAGCGCGTGGCTAACGGTCCTATTTTCGGGGCGAAATAACCGTTTTCCCCCAAAGAATAGGTAACTACCCAAACTAGACGTTATGTCGGACAGGGTGCCCGAAACTAGTCGTTATGTCGGGCATAAACGCAGTTCCGGGCACCTGTCCTTTGCTGTTCGGGCAGCGAGGAAGCCGTGCGTAACGGGCATCAATGCCGGGGAGGAACGTTAAATTCCTTGCTCGGTTGGAGGGGCAGAAAGGCCACTTTTGCCCCTCTGTGGATTGGACTTAGGCAATTTGGGTCGCTCTAGAGTAGAGGCGGATTGGGCCAATTCTAGCCATTGGTCCAGTCCAGAACAGGAGCCCCCCAAGTTGTTGCTCTCGAGCATGGGAGTGATGACTTAAGGACTGCTCATTGCTCCGTGGAGCCAGCATAGAGTCGTCGTTTGGAGACGAGGAGGATTGTCTTGAAGTGCTCGCGGCTCTCTGTGTCCATGATATTCGTGGTCGTGACCTTATTGCCCGGAATTCGGGGAGATTAAGCGTCGGACAGAATTGGAAACGTTGGATTGCCACGTGTGCCTCGAGCCCCGTGTAGCAGTTGATAGGTAATGATGGCTAGCGGGTAGTCATTATGGCCTACGGGCGTGTGTGCACACGTGCCCCTCAGTATAAAAGGGGGAAGATTGTCCCATTTTTCACTTTTTCTTTCTGATTTCTCTTCGCCTCTTCTGCGTTCTTGCCCGTCACCGTCTTCAGTGCTTCCGACCACCGTGCCAAGTGTAGCGAGCGATTTTGGACGCGGTTCTTAAGCGCTGGTCGCTCTCTGCGGTTGAGCTTAAACTACAGGTCGATTCATTTTTTATCCTATTGTGAGCTGAATAAGGAAGGGAAATAGATGTCTTCAATTAACCCTGCTTTGCATACTGAGTTTAAACAGCGGTCTGTTAGGTTACGAATGCTATCAATGTGGGGGGGCCTTGTACTGGTTATTTGTATTTTCGCCAATACTGTTTTCTTTCTTTTTACCTGGGCAGAAGGTTTCTGGCGGGGAACAAGGATTAGGATGTTAGGACTGATGCTTTTGAATTACTTCTTTTGATTGATGGAGATATGGGATTTTGGTTTTTTGTTGATTGTGCTTGCTAAGATCTTTTCTTTCGATCTTATGCCTACGTATTCCCGTTTACCGAAACAGGGAAATCAGAGCGTTCGTAGTTCCTCCTATTCTATGGGAGGAAATGGGTGTTTTGGTGTCTTGTTCAAAGCCCAAGACGTGAAGCTAAAGGGTAGTTTGTATCTTGTTCAAAGCCCAAGATGTGAAGCTGAAGGTGATTTATATCTTGTTCAAAGCCCAAGATGTGAAGCTGAAAAGTCCATTTGTGTCTTGTTCAAAGCCCAAGACGTGAAGCTGAAAAGTCTATTTGTGTCTTGTTCAAAGCCCAAGACGTGAAGCTGAAGGACCTCGACTTTAGAGAGAATTTGTCATCTCTAAAGAAGGGTTTGTCTGTCACAACTATTGGGTGACTGGTTATAAAGGAAAATTACTTTAACCGGGATACGCGGATCCTAGCAATGCCATAATTTCCTTTAAAGGGGATTTTAACCTGAAGGAGAAGACTTTAACTCAGTGTAGAACAATGCTATATTTCCTTAGGAATTTATCATGCTAAAAGAGGGACAGTGGCATGGATGTAGATGATCCATAGGCTTGCCGCTTACAGCGATTAGATGAAGGGAAAGGAGTTGTTGATGTTTGTGTACTGTGAACGAGGCACAGCTTTGATGCTAAAAGGTTGATTGGATCAACCAGTGGTTTTCTTATACAAAGCCTAAGAGGAGGCTATTGGCCCAACAAAAGGGAGTTTTTATGTGTCTAGTACGAAGCCCGAGAGAGAGGCTAAAAGGGTTGACTCAACAGGAGAATCTTTTATACTCAACAAGAGAGTGTTTTTGTATCTCGTACGAAGCCCGAGATGGAGGCTAAAAGTTTGACTCAACAAGGGAGTCTTTGTATCTCGTACAAAGCCCGAGATGGAGGCTAAAGGGGTAATTGACTCAACGAGGGAGTCTCTTATGTGTCTCGTACAAAGCCCGAGAGAGAGGCTAAATGTTGTTTGACTCCGCTGGGGAGAATTTTGGTATCTCGTACGAAGCCCGAGATAGAGGCTAAACGTTTGCTTCGCTGGGAAGAATCATTGAACAAAGCCCAATAGGAGGCTATTGTAATTGTTTCAGTCGAGTGACAGATCCAATATACTGATTTTAAAAGAGAAAATCAGTTCTTATATGAGTAACACTGTACTCAGGGATTTGATTTGAGGATCAGGGATATCTCCTTCTCTTTGAGGAAACGGGAAATCCAAAGGGTATTGAGACTGTCCGAGTTTACGGGTTTCCTTCCTATTTAACGAAGGGGTCACTTGAGAATGTCTTTGAGACTCAAGGAAGTTAGACTGTCCGTGTCTAGAGTTTTATCTTTTGTACTATGCTTTGAGAAACAATAGTAGACTCTATGAAAGGACTGTTCTATTAGGATGACTAGGTTCTGTTCCTATACCTCTAGGAGGTCGTCGGGACAATTTGTACGAAGCCCAAGAGGAGGCTGGAAACTTTTAAGAAGCCGACGGGTCCTTGTACTAAGCCCAAGAGGAGGCTATCATTCCCAGAGGAAGAGATCATTATACGAAGCCTAAGAGGAGGCTGTGAATTCTTCTAAGAAGCCGTAGGGTCCTTGTACGAAGCCTAAGAGGAGGCGTGGTTGCTTTTAGGAAGCCTGTGGGTCCTTGTACGATGCCCAAGAGGAGGCCGGTGCTTTTAGGAAGCCCGTGGGTCCCCAAACCCCGAGAAATTCAAGGCAAGCTATTCACAAGGAATATGTCAAGTCAGGAAAGTTCGAGAATTTGGAAGAAACTCAAAGATGCCATTCACGGAGAAGACATTCATCTTGGGGAGTAGAGTTTCTTGACAATTCCTAATGAGGACAGCCGAAGAGAAGACTGTATCTGGTGATCCTATTGGGGATCTAGTTGTCTATTTCTAAGAATAAACGAAACGGCGTCACCTAGTTCTAGACGTAGTTGCCGGGGAAACTCTAAATATCTATACTATTATTACACAGTTGATATGAGTTTATGAAAGAAGACTTACAGCGAAACAGCCCCACAATACAGTTATATATATATGAGTTTATGAAAGGAGACTTACAGTGAAACAGCCCCGCAATACAGTTATATATATATATATAAAAGCGGTAAATGAAAGCGGGTAAACACTTACTCGGTTGTAGAGCTTCCATGCTGTTTGGTTAGTTGTTCAACAAAGAAAGATTGAAAACAACAGTATATTCAAAATCAAAGGAGAAAGTGCTTTGAAAAAGAAAGATTTGGGGCTTACAGCTCAAGGAGAGGCCCAGGGTTTTATCAGTGAGCGCACTGTTGAATTTGTACAGAGGGACTTATACAAGTGACTGAGGCCCAAGAAAGGTTTTCTGTACAAAGGGATGGGTCTTACACTCTATTAGAGGCCCAAAAAGTTTAAAGAAAAGAAATGGGTCTTACTACTCGAGGGTAGGCCCAATGGTTAATTTTGAAAAGGGCGACGGTCGCGCCGAGGTTTTGTAAACACTGTGGGACTTATACAAGTGACTGAGGCCCAAAATTTTGGTATTTACAAAGGGATTGGGTCTTACACTCTATTAGAGGCCCAAAGAGTTTAAAGAAAAGAAATGGGGCTTACAACACGAGGGGAGGCCCATAGTCTTTATTTTCAAGATGAATATTCACTTTTAAAATGCTTAAAAACAATTAAAAATGAATTTATTCACAAAAATACCAACTATATTAAATAAATAATATAAATTTGATTTTTTTGTAGAATAAAATATTTTACTATTTTTGTGATTTTTCAGAAAAAGAACCAATAAAAAATAATCAAAATTGAAGGAGTTATTAGTTTTCCAAAGGCTTAAATGCACTTTTGGTCCCCCTAGTTTAGATTTTTTACACTTTCGGTCCCCCTATTACAAAACCTGCGATTTTGATCCCTCTAGTTTAGATTCTTTGCAATTTTGTGGTCCCCCTCCAATTTTGCTCCAAAATAGTACATGAACAGTGCATGTCCGTACATGAACAGTGCACTGTTCATGTACGATTTTTGGAGCAAAATTGGAGGGGGACCACAAAATTGCAAAGAATCTAAACTAGAGGGACCAAAATCGCAAGTTTTGTAATAGGGGGACCGAAAGTGTAAAAAATCTAAACTAGGGGGACCAAAAGTGCATTTAAGCCTTTTCCAAATTATTAAAAAATAATAAGAAAATATAAAAAAGAGGGGTTGGGTCTTACACTCTATTAGAGGCCCAAAGTGTATTTTTGTACAAAAGATGGGGCTTACAACCAGGGAGAGACCCAAAATATTTTCAGTTTGAAAATGGCGATCGCGCCGAGATTTTTAACGTATCGGGACTTATACAATAGCTGAGGCCCAAAATTGTTTCGTTAAAAAAGGGTTGGGTTTTACACTCTAATAGAGGCCCAAGTGTTAAAAAATGAAAAGAAATGGGACTTACAGCTCAAAGAGAAGCCCAGTTGATTTTCGTTTGAAAATGGCGATCGCGCCGAATTTTTCTTTTAACGTAGAGGGACTTATACAATAAGTGAGGCTCAAAATTATTTTGGTTAAAAGGGGATTGAGTCTTACACTCTAATAGAGGCCCAAAAGTTTTGAATGGGTCTTATAGCTCGAGGAGAGGCCCAAGGTTATTTCTTAAAAATGCGACGATCGCGCCGTTTGTTTTTGACGGTATCAGAGCTTATACAATGAATGAGGCCCAAAAATGATTTGGTCAAAAAAGGATTGGGTCTTACACTCTATTAGAGGCCCAAGTGTTTAAAAAAGATTTGTTAGGGTGAAAATCAAAGAAAACCCCAATTTCATTTTTTAGGCATTTTTTCAAGAAAAATTAAGTAAAAAATGATAAAAATATCAAATAAAATCATTAAATAATGATTAAAGTTTATGAAAAAAAATATTTTATCAACATAAATATTTAAAATTATTTTGGTTTTAAAAATCAAGAAAAAAAAGAAATCATTTTAAAAGCATTTAAAACAATTTAAAACACTATTTTTAAATATATTAAAAATAATATTTTTTTTTGTGATTTTTTTGGATTAAAATATTATGGGGTACGAATTGGAAAATGATTATTTTTTGCTATGTGAAAAAAATTGGTTGAGTTTTGAAAATAAAAAGTAAGAAAAAGAGAAAAGATATCAAAATATCATTTTCGATATTTTTTGGGGTAAAAACGAGTACTGAAACTTTAATTTTCAACACGTTTTTATCAAATTTCAAACACTCATAACTCTCTCAATTTTTATCGGAATCAAAATCCGGAAGTACCTACCTGACCGATTTTTTGCAAGGAATCCGATGGTATTACTCACGCGCACGGAAAATCGACGCACAAAACGCAGAAAAAACTGCTATCGTTTTGAAAATACCGTTCCGCGCCGAATTTCCAACACGCATAACTCTTTCGATTTTTATCGGAATCAAAATCCGGAAGTACCTACCTGACCGATTTTTCGCAAGGAATCCGATGGTATTACTCACGCACACGGAAAATCGACGTATAAAACGCAGAAATTAAAAAACAAAAACTGTTATCGAATAAAAACATCGTTCCGCGTTGAATTTCAAACACGCGTAACTCTCTCGATTTTTAACTGAATCAAGATCCGCGAAAGCCTATCCTGATCGATTTTTCGTAAGGAATCCAATGGTATTGCACACGCATGCCGAAACTCAACGTACAAAACGCAGCAATAAAAAAACCAGAGCTGCTGCGTTGTAAAAACACCGTTTCGCGTAAAATTTCCAACGCGCGTAACTCTCTCGATTTTTAACCGAATCAAGATCCGCAAGAGCCTATCTTGACCGATTTTTCGCAAGGAATCCAATGGTATTACTCACGCACACGGAAAATCGACGCACAAAATGCAGAAATTAAAAAACAAAAACTGCTATCGTTGTTTTCGACGTCGTTTCGCGTAAAATTTCCAACGCGCGTAACTCTCTCAATTTTCATCGGAATTGAAATCCGTAAAAACCTATCTTGACCGATTTTTCGCAAGAAATCCAATGGTATTATTCACGCACTCGGAAACTCACTGTACAAAGCGGAAAAAACAGAACCGCTATCGTTAATTCGACGCCGTTTCGCGTAAAATTTCCAACGCGCGTAACTCTCTCAATTTTCATCGGAATTGAAATCCGTAAAAACCTATCTTGACCGATTTTTCGCAAGTAATCCAATGGTGTTACTCATGTAAACTAAAACTTAATGTATAGAACACACCAATGAAAACAAGACAGAACTGTACATGGTTTCAAAACAACCAAAATTCCACATAAAAACATGTCAAAATGCAAACAGTGGGAGGATCACAACATACACATTAAGGACTACATTTTTACCTCAAGAATTGTTCAATATGATGCATGTATGTGGACAACAAAGGAAAGCATGATTCAAAGAATTCAAGTTGTGGATTTTACCTCTTTTTTGGAGATTTTGGGCAACCTTCCAAGTGCTTTGTTCCAGAAATGATTTGATGCTTTGGACAACCTCAAATGACCTCTTAGAAGCTTTTAGGATGGTTGGAATTGGTTGGAAACCTCTGGAGCAAGTTTGTGCACTTTCTCGCGAAATGGTAAAAAACGGCCAAAATGCCAACTCTCTCAAATGGTGTTCCAGATGTGTGGCACCATTTGGGATAGTTCAAGGATGATATTTAGAGTGTGTTTGAGGTTTTATCTGGCTTGGAAAGTGACTGAATCAAGACATGGCTTGAAAAATGCAAAAAAGTGTCATTTTGAGGTTTTGAGATGTGACTTTGTGATGTTGTGATTACAGGTCACTTTTGATGGTTTGCACAGCTTACATATGATATATATGAGGTGTGTGTGTGATTAGTTTGAGTGGAATTGCTCTCTAGCTCAAAAACTCAGAATTTCCTTACTAATGAAGGCATTTTGGAGTGAAAGAGAGAATTTGAGGAAAGCATCTGTTTGATGGCTTTGGTGTACTCAAACTGAGCACAAATGAGCTCTATTTATAGTGGAGCAAGTTTGTTTTGGGATCCACAGTGAATGGTGGCTGCAGCAGGTGTTTGTTCCATGTTGGCCAATGGAAATCCAAGTCTCCTTTAGCCATTGACTAGAGGTTAGGGCACAGGATGCTGGTTCCCTTGGTCTTGGATAAGTCTTGACTGATTTCAGATGAGAATGGCTCAGTACATGCCACCTCTAAGCATCCATTAAATGCTCCAAACCAAAATTGGAGTTTTGTCCCTCTTTTAGGAATTTCTAGGCTTTGACATGCTTTTCTTTGTTCCTTGGACTTGGGAGGTTCATGGATCAGATCATCCCACTTGGATTTGATCCTTAGATGTGTCCAAACTGATTACAAGGCTTGAAAATTCGTGTGGCACAAAAAATGTGCAAATCTGCCTTGAAAAATTCAGCTTCAGCAAGCCATTTTGTAAGATCCATAACTCCCTGCTCGAGTATGCTATATGGACGTTCTAGGACTTTTCGGAAAGCTTAGATGACGTACTTCAACTGTGATGTTTAACATTAGACCTGGTTCAACTTGGATCATGGAGAAAAACAGCCTTGAAGTTGGGACATTGTGCTGAAAAATGTCAATTTTAACTTTTTAGCCATTTTGATCCAAGCATAACTCAAAATCCTTAATGAATTGGACTTAGGTCTAGTTGAAGTTTTTGTAGAGGGTAATGAGGGCTACAAATCAAGCTTTGGATGGGGAAAAATGGCTTTGTGGTTTAGGAGTTATGATCCTCCAAAGTTGGTACCCTTGCCACTTTTTTTCATAACTTAGAAAATTTTCTAAGTTTTTATGGTTACCCCTTTTACAAGTTATCCCACTTTCTTTGATTTTTCTTGATGAATGATGATTCCAATCACACATTAACATCATTTTAGGGTTAAAAAACCATTTTTATGAAAAATCTCAAAAAGTCAAAGTTTGACTTTTGTGCACAGTTGACTTTTTATCAGATGAATTCCAAACCGTGCGATTCTTCAGGAAATCATGTCCTTGACCTAAATCAAAATTGATGGACATGTTCCATGGGTGTTATAGGGTGTATTTAATCGTGTCCCACGGCTTGGGAGCATGTCCTGGTCAAAAGTCAAAGCTACAGTTGACTTTTCCCGCGAAACCCCAACTGTGGTTCAGATGAAATTGAAACTTGTTGCTCAAGCTTCTTGGGTCAATCCATTGTTGCAAATGGATCAACGTGGTATGTTGGAGACCCTAAAATCATGTCTTGAGGTCTTGGCTCATGATTTGTCCCAAAAGTCAACTTAGGGGTGAATTAGGTCAAGAAACCCTAATTCCTGATTTTTGATCTATGCATCCCCTGAGGCTAAATTGACTTGATGATGGGGTTTATGATGTTTCATGGAGCATTTTAGGTTATGCTTTAAAGCATTGGCTCATGCCCAGAGGAAAATTTCCATCTGGAGGCCCTAGTCGACCAAACCCTAATTTGGTGACACTGGCGATCCTGAGGCTTGATCCACCTAGAAGGGAGCAAACTTGTGCTTAATCCTTGAAGTGGGAGTCCTCTTGATCCATTGTGGATATTTGAGAGGCTAGACAAGTTGAAGACCATGTCATTCCTTGATTGATCCTTTGTCTAAGAGCTCTGCGAGGGCTTGAAACCCTAAATCCTGTTTGTAGTGAATGCTCACCCACCTTTGGGGAGACTAATGAGGTATGATGGTCCATCCATATTGTGCTGATGATTTGCACAATGATGGGAAATCTTAGTGGTCAAAATTTAGGGTATGACAGATGCCCCTATTTAATCTTCTTGGACCCGAAGGTATGAATGACGAAGGTATTCGGGCATTCGGGGTGCAAGAGGATTAAATATCAGAATACCCGAAATTTTGATGGTGGTTATGAATGGTAGCTTATGCATTCATCTTCTTTAGCTAAGCGAAGATGCTTAGAAAAAGTAAACTTCCCCTCGATCCTGGTCTTCAGCCAAGGAGCTGGTCTCAGTTTTCTTTTGAAATAAACTTCCCCTCGATCCTGGTTTCCTACCAAGGAACTGGTCTTAGTTTCTTTTGTAAACTTCCCCTCGATCCTGATTTCCTACCAAGGATCTGGTCTCGGTTTCTGATATAAACTTCCCCTCGATCCTGGTTTCCTACCAAGGACCTGGTCTTAGTTGCTGAAATAAACTTCCCCTTGATCCTGGTTTCCTACCAAGGAACTGGTCTCAGTTTCTTTTGTCAATAAACTTTCTTGACAAGGAACGCTATTAGTAGCGGTTTTCCTCAAACTTCTCGCCGAATTTTCCTGGGGAGATGCCATTTGAGTGGGAAAAGATTTGATGTCAGACTTGCTGGGGAACCCATTCGTCTGAATTGTAGAGGTACACAAACTTCTCTATTTTGGAGACGCAATTTGTCGATTCTACTGGGGAAAGCGAGTCTCTTGAGAGACTGTTTTAGTTTGGGGGCTTACATCATACTTTTCTCGGGATCTTTCCGGAGAAACGCCATATGATGGGATCCAATTTTGAGGGGCCGATGACCTTTTCATCATTGGTTTTTTCGGAGAAAAACTGCCGTACCGCCGAATCTCTGATTAAGAGGCTTTCTCTGGGGATTTTCCTTAATCCGGGAAAGCAAGGATATCATCTTCAATAGTGAAGAGTGATATTTGTTGAAAGTTTTCTGGTCTTTCAGAGGTTCAAGTTATCAAAGTGGTCAAGGACCGTCTCTAATCCAGAGATAAACGGGAGAGAGATTGCTTAGATGATTCACTTCCTAACAAGGAAAGATCTGACAACTCGATTGAGAGGACTTTTATCACTAGGGGACACGACCGACTAGAGTGATAGCGATGCAATATGAATGTGAATGCAAATCAATAATGCATGATGTATGTATGTATATGCGGACAAAACTGACGCAACATACAGACTAAGAGATGAATATGACTGGATACTCGGCCATCGCGGGGCATGTAGAAATATCGCTGGTTCAAGATAGCAATTCTGCCTTGCTTAGGAGAAACGGTCCCTGTTGGGGGCGACGCTGGTCGGGCTTAGGAGATGAGAACTCGGCCGAAGATGTCAGATGGAACATGGTCTCTGACATTGCTGATCCTTCATTCAGGTGTACTGGTCTAGAAGGAGTACTTTGATTCTGCACTTTGAGGTTCGAACACCTTTGGAGACGCGATTGATGTTCTTTCGATGTTTAACAGTCAAAAGAAATTTCCATCTCTATTTTAAAAAAACAGAAAAAGTTTTAACAAGTAAATTCATTCTTGTTTTATTTCAAGAATCGTTAATCATGTTAACAACGTCGTTCTGTAAAGCTAAAACAAATAAGAATTACAAACAAAAGCACAAGGGCCCAAATTTTATTGATAAGATGGAGATCAGCCAAACGCGTGATTCCAAAGAGTATTTACAAAGTTTGAAAATGGTAATTTACAGGGAAAAGGGCTACGTTGAAACATAACGACCACTATCCTTCTACCAACTTTGAATTCGGGACATCCTGAGCTTCTGTCGAAGATGACCTTGACTGGAGTTTTCCTCCGATGGATGCTGTAACTGCTGCTGAGGGACTTGCCTCTGTTGAACATAGTTACTTGCCATCATCCCTAATTTTTGCCTGGATTGTACTATGATGTTTCCAATCCATCGGGATGATTTTTTTTCATGTCTCTAACTTTTGCCTGGACCGCCCTTTCGGGTTTTCAATCCACCGAGACGTTTTTTTTTTTTAGTTTAGGCGAAGTATTTCTTGACTACATCAACATTCGTGGGGTAGGCAAATTCCTCTCCGTCCATGGTTGTAAGTCTCAAGGCGCCGCCTGAGAAAGCTTTCGTGACCACATAGGGGCCATCATAATTTGGGGTCCATTTGCCCCGAGAGTCAGTGAGAAATGATTGTATCTTCTTGAGCACGAGGTCTCCTTTTCTGAAAACACGAGGTCAGACCTTTTTGTCGAACGCCCTCTTCATTCTCTGTTGATATAACTGACCGTGGCATAGTGCCGTGATTCGCTTCTCTTCGATCAGGTTCAGTTCGTCGTGTCGATTTTGACACCATTCATCTTCGGTGAGCTTCGCTTCCATCAATACATGGATTGATGGGATCTCTACTTCTATGGGGAGCACTGCTTCCATGCCATACACTAGAGAGAAAGGGGTAGCCCCAATTCCGTTTCCGTAATGATTGACAGCTACGTCAAAGATAAGTCCCCACTGGGAACCTGGTTCTGGCCCTTCACTGGGTAGCGGTTCATAGCAATCTTTCATTTTTAGATACATGACATCTTCGTCTAGGAAGTCAAACCCGATTGATTCTTGATTGTCAATCGGTTGATGAGCCAAATGATCGGCTAAAATACTTCCTTTAACGGCTTTCTGAGCGTGGTACTCTATGTCATATTCTGATAACAGCATCTGCCAACGGGCAATTCTTCCCGTGAGAGCAGGTTTTTCGAAAATGTACTTGATTGGATCCATTTCGGAGATCAACCAAGTAGTATGACGAATCATGTACTGGCGAAGACGTTTGGCTGCCCAAGCCAAAGCACAGCAAGTTTTCTCGAGCATCGTGTACCGAGCTTCGCAGTTGGTGAATTTCTTGCTCAGATAGTAAATGGCAGACTCTTTCCTTTTGGTTTCGTCTTGTTGGCCAGGTACACATCCCATTGAGTCCTCAGAACTGTGAGGTAAATGATCAGTGGTCTTCCTTCCACTGGAGGTGATAGAATCGGAGGATTCAACAGATATTCCTTGATACTGTCGAAGGCGGATTGGCAATCTTCTGACCAAACGCAATCCTGGTTCTTTTTGAGTAACTTGAAGATCGGCGCGCATGTCGCGGTCATGAGGAATATGAATCTGGAGATGTAGTTCAAACGTCCCAGGAATCCTCTGACTTGTTTTTCAGTTTTCGGAGAAGGCATTTCTTGAATGGCCTTGACCTTGTCAGGATCAACTTCAATTCCTTTCTGGCTGACGATGAACCCTAGTAGTTTCCCTGAACGGACACCGAAGGTGCACTTGTTGGGATTCAAGCGGAGCTTGAATTTTCTTAAACGTTCGAACAATTTTGACAGATGTTCAATGTGCTCACTCTCTGTTTTTGATTTTGCAATCATATCATCGACATATACCTCGATTTCTTTGTGTATCATGTCATGAAACAGAGTAGTCATGGCCCTTTGATAGGTTGCCCCGACATTCTTCAAATCGAACGGCATTACCTTGTAACAAAAGGTGCCCCATGGGGTAATGAATGAAGTTTTCTCCATGTCTTTTGGCGCCATTTTGATTTGGTTATAGCCCGAGAATCCATCCATGAAGGAGAATACTTTGAACTTTGTTGTGCTGTCAACCAGCATGTCAATGTGTGGTAAAGGAAAGTCATCCTTTGGACTTGTCTTGTTTAGATCTCTGTAATCAACACACATTCTGACCTTTCCATCCTTTTTGGGAACAGGTACGATGTTGGCTAACCATTGAGGATATTCAGATGTAGCAAGGACACCCGCATCAATCTGTTTCTGTACCTCCTCTTTGATTTTGATAGCCATGTCCGGGTGAGTCCGTCTCAACCTTTGCTTTACTGGCGGACATTCTGATCTCAACGGTAAGTGATGTTCCACGATGCTGGTATCTAACCCTGGCATATCCTGATAGGACCAAGCGAATACATCGGGGAATTCTTTGAGAAGCTTTATCAAACCCTCTCTGGTAGTTGGACTGAGCAGTGCCCTAATCCTGATTTCTTTTCTCTCTTGCTCTGAACCCAAGTTTACCGTTTCCAACGGCTCTTTGTGAGGTTCAATGGACCTTTCCTCTTGTCTGAGTAATCGGGAGATCTCATCTGGAATTTCGTTGTCAACTTCTTCTTTAGCCTCGAATACCGAGAATTCAAAGTTAGGAGAAGGCATCGGATCGTATGTTTCAACTGGGTTTAAAACAAGCAATCTGCATGACGTGATGATTCGTGTTTAGAAGAGATAGAGAAAATGCAAGTGTGTGCAGTGTATTTGTTTTACTGCTTGTTTTTATTTTTGAATTGTTTTTTTTAGGATTACCATTTTCTAAAAAAGCAAAAAGAGAAAACAGCAATTAATGCGGAAATTACAGAATGACGTTATTTTATTAATGAACAAGTCGATTCTTGAAACTACAGCCCTATAAAACAAAACTCTGTCGCTTCGGGCAAAGCGAAGAGGGAAATTTACAGAAAGCGAGCCCTATCAAAACATCTGTTTCACCTGGGCAGGGTGAAAGGTTAAAGATGGCAATTACTTTGACTGATGAACGACCTTCGGAACCTCGACGACAACCCATTGGCGGCGAACTCCTCGGTGAATCACAAAGTCTGGCACCTTCCTTGATTTGTCTTCAGAAATAACGCTGATTTCTGGTGGAGCAGGATCATTGGAATCTGTCTCCCAGGCAAAATTGTCGTAGGAGGATTCCTCTGTTTTATTTTGCATAGCATTTTTGCTCTCAGTTGTATCTCCCCATCCAGTTGGCTGGATATCTTTGAGCCTAATACGAGAGCTTTCGGGAGCAGTGTACTTGACCATATAGTCGTATTTTCCACTCGGTTGTCCCAGAGTGTCCCACACTTCTTTGGAACTGGAGGAGTCATCTCTCTCGATGACGTTGACCTCGGGAAAAGCATAGTTGATGAATTCAAGTCCTGCAAACGTTGTGAATTCATCTTCATGTTGATTAGTTTTCGAATGACCTGAGTGTTGATCCCATGACATGGTGGGGATACAGGTATTCTGTTCAATGACGCTCAGCTGAGTTTCATTGTTCGGCTGACTTTCTTACCCCAAGTCTCCTGGGTAAGGCTGCCACATTGGCAGGCCATCCATCGGGCCATAGTAATTGTGGTCAAAGTTGTCTTTCATCAGAGTGTCCTCCTCTAATGAATTTGGCGGAGCACGGCATCCTTCCGGATCACAATCTCCGTATATCATCTCGACATCTGACCGGGGTATAAATCTCGGACTTTCTGTAGGAAAGCAAAAAGGCATAGACACCTCTTCCTGAGACATATAACCATCCTCGTTAAGATAGGACTTCCATTCTTCATCCGTGTCAGAGGGATCTTCCTCATTAATAGCATGTACCGCTTGAGACACTGGGTGAAGGAAACCTCCACTGTGAAAGAAGTTTTGAAGGGGATGAAGACTTTCATCGTTGACAGCTATCTGGGTACAGGTTGCAGAAAAACCAAGACCCTTCTTTGTTTTATTGTCGATAGGAATGATAAGTTGTCCCCATCCTATCGTATCGGTGCTCTCGACCGCTTTGATAGCATCGTTGTATGAGGAAATCGAGGTTCCTCCTTTGAAATGATTGTCCTTGCTCACCGACAGTGCTTGGAACTGAGTTCCAATAACCTCCTCAGGTTCTACACAAGCAGATGATGATAAGTTACTCATGAGCAAGGCCTGTTCCCCACAAACCGTGACAAGTTGATCGTTCTTGACGAACTTTAGCTTTTGGTGGAGGGTTGAAGTGACCGCTCCAGCCTGATGTATCCAAGGTCTTCCTAATAAACAACTGTACGTTGCCCGGATGTCCATGACCTGGAAAGTGACTTGGAAAGTGTGAGGACCAATACTTATGGGAAGATCAACTTCACCGATAACTATTTTTCTGGATCCATCGAATGCTTTGACGACGACCTCGCTGACTCTCATCGGAGGGCCCTTGAATGATAATTGCATCAAGGTGGACTTCGGCATAACATTCAGGGCTGACCCTGTGTCTACCAGTATGCTGGCTAAAGCATCGTCCTGACAGTTAACAATGATATTGAGCGCCATGTTATGACGGGGACCTTCTTCAGGTAATTCCTCATCACTAAATCCCAAATTATTGCAGGAAGTGATGTTAGAGACAATTCTATCGAACTGTCTGATTGTTACATCCTGTTCCACAAAGGCTTGTTCCAAGACTTTCTGTAGAGCCTCCCTGTGTGCTTTTGAACTGAGTAACAGTGATAATACCGAGATCTTTGAAGCAGTCTACAACAGTTGATCGACAATGTTGTATTCACTCCTTTGGATGAGCTTCAGCATCTCATCATCATTTTTCGAAAGGTATGGATTACTGGATTGACCGACTGGTGGATCAGGAGCTTCTGTCTGAAGTTTCTTTTCTTTGTTAGGTTCCCCAACCCCTCGGTTGAAGATTCTACCACTCCGTGTTACTCGACTGATGTCTGCCATGTTCACAATGGAGGGTAATGGAATTTCCTTTCCATTTTCAACTGTCGTTGCACCGTATTTGTAA
Source organism: Lathyrus tuberosus (assembly GCA_022829125.1). Taxonomy (NCBI): domain Eukaryota; kingdom Viridiplantae; phylum Streptophyta; class Magnoliopsida; order Fabales; family Fabaceae; genus Lathyrus; species Lathyrus tuberosus. The sequence goes on from JALAZF010000358.1 coordinate 4,449,547, forward strand.
GGGATAGCCTTAGTTGATTCATACGGTAGTGGTCCCGGTAGATAGATGACTATAGGAACCTTCTGATTTTTCTGACCATCGTAAGTAATCTCGATCCGTTCCCGGTTGGGAACTTTAGATTCGTCAAGTAGAGGGATAATGGCAAAAACATCCCTGGTATGGTGATGACCAGAGATGGTGACAACATCCTCAACTTGATCGGCAAGGTAGTTCAGCGTCCAGTTGATGGGTCCAGAACCCGGATATGGACGAATTTTTCCACGGTCCACCTGCCCCTAGAGAGCTGCTCGCACAAGGTAGCACCCTTGGTTACTTTCCGAACAGATGCTACAACGGCCGTAATTGTGTGGTGGCACCTGGCCACGCCCACTTTGAATACAATGTAACCTCACTAGGTTACCTTCCACTGATCGGACATCCTGACTTTGACGCCGAGTAGGATTCCTGTTACTGATACTAATTTGCTGAGTATCTTCATCCATGTAGATTGGCATCCACCAATGATTTAACAAGTGCTGAAGTGCCTCCTGGACAAGGGTACAATCCTGATCATTTTCGCAACCCGCTTTACAGCTTTGGTAATCATGTGATGTTAAGAATCCGAGTCGGACCTGCTCAGCATGTAACTCTACCAGGCTGGTATTCATCACGCGAATATCGAAGATCTGAACCATATTGATCTGATAAGGGTTCCTATCATGGTAGCCTTGGATCCATCCAAGATCCATCTGACGCTGGAGGGCCTCTTGTATGAAAGAGCATCCCTATTTGTTTACCGAGCAAATCAGATAGGAACTGTAATCGTGCCGTGGCAGATTATGATACTGGCTTTGCCTTGAGTGCATTGCCACCAAGTTGACATTCATTGCACGGATGCCGTGGTTCTGAATGACGTCAGAATTCGTGTAAACCATGTTAACTCCACGAACTCGGTGCTCTTGGATCCATCTGAGATCCATCTGTTCCTGTAGAGCTGATTGAACTACCGAACATCCTTGGTTGTCTTTAGAGCAGATATCACACTGGTGATAGTTATGAGGTGGCACATGGCCATATCCATTCTGTCTACAATGCATCTTGACCAGATTGGTTTTCAACAAGAGTACATCGTGAATTTGATAGACATTGTTAGTCTCTTTCTCAATCAGATTGACTGCAGCTTTCTCATGTTGAGGCAGCGGGTTCGTGAGAACGTTGGGATTCGTATCTTTGAAAGATAAGAGCCCGTTCCTAACAAGCTTTTGCACGTCGGACTTGAAATTGAGGCAAGTCTCTATGTTATGCCCTGATCCTCCTTGATGATAATGGCATGTCTGATCCACCTTAAACAAAAAAGGCAGATTTTCCGGTACTGTAAGAGGAGACTTAGTCTGAATGTGCCCCTTAGCCAGTAGTAACGGAAATAATTCTGCGTACAACATGGGTATAGGATCAAACCCTGATGGTCGTGTTGTACGGTTGTTATTGTATGGAGGACGAGCCTGCTGAAGAGGCTGTTGTGTCCTTTGCTGATCAGGTTGGCTCTGCGCAACCTGAGGTTGATACGTAGGAATAGGCACAGGGCTGGTAGCAGGAGTCACAGCTGCTACCGGCTGATATAGTCGCCTTTGCTTTCCGAGAGAGATATTCCCAATATCTTGCTCTTTTTTCTTAGGGAGAGTACTACCATATTTTTTAGTACCGCTCGTCGATTCAGTGTCTTTTACCAAACGTCCTTCTCGGACGGCTTCCTCAAGACGTACGCCCATGCCGACTATCTCGGTGAAATCACTGGGCGCACTGGCAACCATTCGGTCATAGTAAAATGAGCTTAAGGTCTTTAAGAAGATTTTTGTCATCTCTTTTTCCTCAAGAGGTGGACAAATTTGAGCGGCAATTTCACGCCACCTTTGAGCATACTCCTTAAAGGTTTCCTTGTCCTTTTGCGACATCGATCTGAGTTGATCTCTGTCGGGTGCCATGTCCAAATTGTATTTGTATTGTTGGACGAAGGCAGTACCAAGATCTCTGAAAGTGATGATTGTAGCACGGTTTAAACCCATGTACCATTTGAGTGCGGCACCGGTTAAACTATCCTGAAAGTAGTGAATCAGTAGGTCCTGATTCTCCGTCTGAGCCGACACCTGCCGAGCGTACATCACCAGATGGCTTTGAGGGCAAGAGTTACCCTTGTATTTTTCAAAGTCGGGCACTTGGAATTTGTGCGGGACTTTCACATTGGGGACCAAGCAGAGGTCTGCGGCGTCCTTTCCGAATAAATCCTGACCGCGAATGGCTTGCAGCTCTTTCTGCATTTCCAAGAACTGTTCCTGGAATTCCTCCATTCTGTCAAACATAGTTTCCTTCTTACCAGAAGGTGTCTGTGGAATCTGTCCTTCTGGGACAGTGTGCACCACAGGGGGTGGTACCGTGACTACGGCAGTAAGTCTTGGTGCCTCCCGAAGTTTGTAACCTTCAGGAGTTGTTGGTATGCCCCTGGCATCTTCGTTTTCCCGAAGTTTGTAACCTTCAGGCCCAGCGGTTTCTGTTGAGATTCCCTGATCTTCAGTGATCGGCGGAACATATCCTCTTGGGATATAGTTAACAGGCATGCCCCAAGGACGATCTTTCGGTATCTGATACCTAGGATCATACCTTTCCACTATGGGCGTTGAGGTGATCTCTGAGATCATAGTTCTTTGTGGCTGAGCTTCTGCCATGGCTTGCATGTCGTTACGAAGCTTTCTCATATCCTCTCTTAGAGCGTCGATTTCTTCTTTCAACTCTCTGTTTTCTTCCTCAAGATCATCCATCTTTTTCTGACGATTGGCCCGAGTATTGTACGAATGAGACAGTTTGACTCTAGAATCAAGACACAAATGTGAGATTCGTAGGTAAGAAGAATGCGTTACGTGAGAATGATGAATGCAATGATTATATTAATTATTTTTTGGTTTAATCAAAATAAACTTCGACAATTAGATTGCAAATATCAAACGGTGGGGAAACCCTTTTTTATTGAATTCCAAAGGATTACAGAAATGGAAATACAGTAGATTACAAAGTGAAGAAACAGAAACCTAAGCTAAAGGGTCCCGAGTCCTCTCTGAGGAGAAACCGGGTGCTGATTCTGATATCTTCCTCTTCTTCGACCGGGGCTCTTGGGCCGTTGTCGGGTTGTCATTCCTTTGCCAAGTGAAAGGAGTGAGCAAATTCCTTTGGTCGTCTTGATTCTCTACAGCATGTTGCTCCAAAATTTCAATCAGAGCATCCTTCTCTTTCAGTAGTTGCTGTATTTTGATGCACTCTACGTCGAGGGTGCGGTACTTGTTCTTCCAAGACCTTCTCTCCCGTTGAACTTTGTTCAGAGTAACCTGAAGCTTTTCAGTTTCCGTCATGAAGTACATGACAGATTCCCTCGGCGGAAGAATTCCGTAACAAGGATAAGGCATCTTTAGCTTGAGAGCTCTAGTTTGTACCCAGTGGAGATAAGGCTCCACCGAGACACAATTTGGTTTTCCTAGAGACTCCCGTCCTTTCTTATGAACATGTTTCCAAGCGTGCACTATTTCCATCTTTAGTGCTCTGTCGTTTTCTCCTTCCTTGAAGAAAAGACCTTCCAGATGAACACCCAGTGGGATGTGTCTCATCGGGTATCCAAATTGACGAAGAACCAATATCGGATGGTAGTTGATTCCTCCTTTAGTTCCTATGAGGGGTACGTTGGGGAAGTTTCCACAACAATCAATGATCCTGATTCCCTCATAAATCCTATTGCACCAATCTATATCAGAGTTGGTGAGGGACATGATCTTCTGCGACCAACGTAAGACACTCTTGCAATCCCAAAAAGCAGCAGACTTGGGCAAGTGAGAGATAAACCATTTATAAAGCAGAGGTACACAGCATGTGATCTCCCCTCTGCTGTACAAATTCCCCAAGTGTACAGAATGATACGCATCTGCGAGCAAAGTCGGCACAGGGTTTCCAATGAGAAAAACCTTAATAGCGTTGATATCGACGAAGTTATTGATGTTGGGAAACAAAAATAATATGTAGGTGAGTAAAACAAAGATGCTTTCAAAAGCAGTGATGTTCCCTATACTGGCAAAATACAGGGCTTTCTTCGTCAAGAACTGGGCTGGCAAACCTTGGATGCCACCCTTAGCGGTCATGTGAGTCCTGACCTCAGACTCGTCCAAATGAATTGCTCTTGCAATGGTCTGATTCTTTGGAATTTCTTCCAGTCCAGAAAATGGAGCTCGATCGGTGATATATAGATCAATCAGATGAGAATACTCCTCCAGCGTTGGTGCTAGCTAGTAATCCGGAAATGTGAAACAGTGATAAATCGGATCGTAAAACTGAATGAGCGCATCCATGATTCCCTCAATCACATGGACTCTTAACAGTGGTAACAAACCTCCGCGCTTGGCTCTGAAAGCCTCAGGGCTAGTGATCATCCTTGCTAGCCTTCTCAAATCCCCTAGTTTTGGAACCTTGAAGGTATACTGGTGAGTTCTCCTTCTACCGAAATCCATTAGCGTAATCCTCTTCTCTGATATTTGCAATCACAGTCTTAGTTTAATTTGAAAAACAGAGAGACTAGAAGAGAAAGTTTTTTGAATGTTTTAATGTTTTATTAAATGAATGCATGAATGCAGCACACAAAAACATAGAAAAAACATGGGGTCAAAGGGTCGTTGTCATGAAGTCAAGGCTCTACCCATCCCCAAAGGTTTATACTAGGGTGATTTTTGTACCTGCACTCATTATCATCAGCTCCTCCCAGGAAAGCAAAACAACAAGCGGATCGTCAGCGAGTTGTAGAGCAATCTTAGAGTAAGTGCCATTCACCGAGAATAGATCACCAACCTCAAATGAGAGTAGTATCGCGTAACAACTATTTCCGATAGTTTCCGCACTACGAAAGGGTTTGGCTCCTCAGCTTCTCAGACTTAACAACCGGCCCATTGGCTAGAAGAGTGAATGGGTTGCGTTGGTCAGCCTCCACTGAGGTTGATGGTCGACCCCGTCGCCATCACTTATCTTAAGTGTATACTCATTCTTTCCACATACGGCATCACCCGCATTCCCATTAGCAGAAAAATAAACACGTATAGCAATTAGGAAAAGCAGTATATATATTTGTCCTAATCATCCTAGACTTATAAAGCTAAGAATCTTAAGTTCCTGACAGAAATGGCTCCCCGGCTGAGTTACCACTCTGTAGTTTCTACACAAGGAAAACAGAAAGAAAGAAAGAAGGGCCCCACGGTGGGCGCCATTTTTCTGTAGCGAGCGATTTTGGACGCAGTTCTTAAGCGTTGGTCGCTCTCTGCGGTTGAGCTTAAACTACAGGTCGATTCATTTTTTATCCTATTGTGAGCTGAATAAGGAAGGGAAATAGATGTCTCCAATTAACCCTGCTTTGCATACTGAGTTTAAACAGCGGTCTGTTAGGTTACGAATGCTATCAATGTGGGGGGGCCTTGTACTGGTTATTTGTATTTTCGCCAATACTGTTTTCTTTCTTTTTACCTGGGCAGAAGGTTTCTGGCGGGGAACAAGGATTAGGATGTTAGGACTGATGCTTTTGAATTACTGCTTTTGATTGATGGAGATATGGGATTTTGGTTTTTTGTTGATTGTGCTCGCTAAGATCTTTTCTTTCGATCTTATGCCTACGTATTCCCGTTTACCGAAACAGGGAAATCAGAGCGTTCGTAGTTCCTCCTATTCTATGGGAGGAAATGGGTGTTTTGGTGTCTTGTTCAAAGCCCAAGACGTGAAGCTAAAGGGTAGTTTGTATCTTGTTCAAAGCCCAAGATGTGAAGCTGAAGGTGATTTATATCTTGTTCAAAGCCCAAGATGTGAAGCTGAAAAGTCCATTTGTGTCTTATTCAAAGCCCAAGACGTGAAGCTGAAAAGTCTATTTGTGTCTTTTTCAAAGCCCAAGACGTGAAGCTGAAGGACCTCGACTTTAGAGAGAATTTGTCATCTCTAAAGAAGGGTTTGTCTGTCACAACTATTGGGTGACTGGTTATAAAGAAGAATTACTTTAACCGGGATACGCGGATCCTAGCAATGCCATAATTTCCTTTAAAGGGGATTTTAACCTGAAGGAGAAGACTTTAACTCAGTGTAGAGCAATGCTATCTTTCCTTAGGAATTTATCATGCTAAAAGAGGGACAGTGGCATGGATGTAGATGATCCAGAGGCTTGCCGCTTACAGCGATTAGATGAAGGGAAAGGAGTTATTGATGTTTGTGTACTGTGAACGAGGCACAGCTTTGATGCTAAAAGGTTGATTGGATCAACCAGTGATTTTCTTATACAAAGCCTAAGAGGAGGCTATTGGCCCAACAAAAGGGAGTTTTTATGTGTCTCGTACGAAGCCCGAGAGAGAGAGGCTAAAAGGGTTGACTCAACAGGAGAATCTTTTATACTCAACAAGAGAGTGTTTTTGTATCTCATACGAAGCCCGAGATGGAGGCTAAAAGTTTAACTCAACAAGAGAGTCTTTGTATCTCGTACAAAGCCCGAGATGGAGGCTAAAGGGGTAATTGACTCAACGAGGGAGTCTCTTATGTGTCTCGTACAAAGCCAGAGAGAGAGGCTAAATGTTGTTTGACTCCGCTGGGGAGAATTTTGGTATCTCGTACGAAGCCCGAGATAGAGGCTAAACGTTTTCTTCGCTGGGAAGAATCATTGAACAAAGCCCAATAGGAGGCTATTGTAACTGTTTCAGTCGAGTGACAGATCCAATATACTGATTTTAAAAGAGAAAATCAGTTCTTATATGAGTAACACTGTACTCAGGGATTTGATTTGAGGATCAGGGATATCTCCTTCTCTTTGAGGAAACGGGAAATCCAAAGGGTATTGAGACTGTCCGAGTCTACGGGTTTCCTTCCTATTTAATGAAGGGGTCACTTGAGAATGTCTTTGAGACTCAAGGAAGTTAGACTGTCCGTGTCTAGAGTTTTATCTTTTGTACTATGCTTTGAGAAACAGTAGTAGACTCTATGAAAGGACTGTTCTATTAGGATGACTAGGTTCTGTTCCTATACCTCTAGGAGGTCGTCGGGAAAATATGTACGAAGCCCAAGAGGAGGCTGGAAACTTTTAAGAAGCCGACGGGTCCTTGTACTAAGCCCAAGAGGAGGCTATCATTCCCGGAGGAAGAGATCATTATACGAAGCCTAAGAGGAGGCTGTGAATACTTCTAAGAAGCCGTAGGGTCCTTGTACGAAGCCCAAGAGGAGGCGTGGTTGCTTTTAGGAAGCCTGTGGGTCCTTGTACGATGCCCAAGAGGAGGCCGGTGCTTTTAGGAAGCCCGTGGGTCCCCAAACCCTGAGAAATTCAAGGCAAGCTATTCACAAGGAATAGGTCAAATCAGGAAAGTTCGAGAATTTGGAAGAAACTCAAAGATGCTATTCACGGAGAAGACATTCATCTTGGGGAGTAGAGTTTCTTGACAATTCCTAATGAGGACAGCCGAAGAGAAGACTGTATCTGGTGATCCTATTGGGGATCTAGTTGTCTATTTCTAAGAATAAATGAAACGGCGTCACCTAGTTCTAGACGTAGTTGCCGGGGAAACTCTAAATATATATACTATTATTACACAGTTGATATGAGTTTATGAAAGAAGACTTACAGGGAAACAGCCCCACAATACAGTTATATATATATGAGTTTATGAAAGGAGACTTACAGTGAAACAGCCCCACAATACAGTTATATATATATATATAAAAGCGGTAAATGAAAGCGGGTAAACACTTACTCGGTTGTATAGCTTCCATGCTGTTTGGTTAGTTGTTCAGCAAAGAAAGATTGAAAACAACAGTATATTCAAAATCAAAGGAGAAAGTGCTTTGAAAAAGAAAGATTTGGGGCTTACAGCTCAAGGAGAGGCCCAGGGTTTTATCAGTGAGCGCACTGTTGAATTTGTACAGAGGGACTTATACAAGTGACTGAGGCCCAAGAAAGATTTTCTGTACAAAGGGATGGGTCTTACACTCTATTAGAGGCCCAAAAAGTTTAAAGAAAAGAAATGGGTCTTACTACTCGAGGGTAGGCCCAATGGTTAATTTTGAAAAAGGTGACGGTCGCGCCGAGGTTTTGTAAACACTGTGGGACTTATACAAGTGACTGAGGCCCAAAATTTTGGTATTTACAAAGGGATTGGGTCTTACACTTTATTAGAGGCCCAAAGAGTTTAAAGAAAAGAAATGGAGCTTACAACACGAGGGGAGGCCCATAGTCTTTATTTTCAAGATGAATATTCACTTTTAAAATGCTTAAAAATAATTAAAAATGAATTTATTCACAAAAATACCAACTATATTAAATAAATAATATAAATTTGATTTTTTTTGTAGAATAAAATATTTTACTATTTTTGTGATTTTTCAGAAAAAGAACCAATAAAAAATAATCAAAATTGAATGAGTTATTAATTTTCCAAATTATTAAAAAATAATAAGAAAATATAAAAAAGAGGGGTTGGGTCTTACACTCTATTAGAGGCCCAAAGTGTATTTTTGTACAAAAGATGAGGCTTACAACTCAGGGAGAGGCCCAAAATATTTTCAGTTTGAAAATGGCGATCGCGCCGAGATTTTTAATGTATCGGGACTTATACAATAGCTGAGGCCCAAAATTGTTTCGTTAAAAAAGGGTTGGGTCTTACACTCTAATAGAGGCCCAAGAGTTAAAAAATGAAAAGAAATGGGACTTACAGCTCAAAGAGAAGCCCAGTTGATTTTCATTTGAAAATGACGATCGCGCCGAATTTTTCTTTTAACGCAGAGGGACTTATACAATACGTGAGGCCCAAAATTGTTTTGGTTAAAAGGGGATTGGGTCTTACACTCTAATAGAGGCCCAAAAGTTTTGAATGGGTCTTATAGCTCGAGAAGAGGCCCAAGGTTATTTCTTAAAAAGGCGACGATCGCGCCGTTTGTTTTTGACGGTATCGGGGCTTATACAATGAATGAGGCCCAAAAATGATTTGGTCAAGAATGGATTGGGTGTTACACTCTATTAGAGGCCCAAGTGTTTAAAAAAGATTTGTTAGGGTGAAAATTAAAGAAAACCCCAATTTCATTTTTTAGGCATTTTTTCAAGAAAAATTAAGTAAAAAATGATAAAAATATCAAATAAAATCATTAAATAATGATTAAAGTTTATGAAAAAAAATATTTTATCAACATAAATATTTAAAATCATTTTGGTTTTAAAAATCAATACAAAAAAGAAATCATTTTAAAAGCATTTAAAACAATTTAAAACACTATTTTTAAATATATTAAAAATAATATTTTTTTTATGATTTTTTTGGATTAAAATATTATGGGGTACGAATTGGAAAATGATTATTTTTTGCTATGTGAAAAAAATTGGTTGAGTTTTGAAAATAAAAAGTAAGAATAAGAGAAAAGATATCAAAATATCATTTTCGACATTTTTTGGGGTAAAAACGAGTACCGAAACTTTAATTTTCAACACGTTTTTATCAAATTTCAAACACTCATAACTCTTTCAATTTTTATCGGAATCAAAATCCAAAAGTACCTACCTGACCGATTTTTCGCAAGGAATCCGATGGTATTACTCACGCGCTCGGAAAATCGACGCACAAAACGCAGAAAAAACTGCTATCATTTTGAAAATACCGTTCCGCGCCGAATTTCCAACACGCGTAACTCTCTCGATTTTTATCGGAATCAAAATCCGGAAGTACCTACCTGACCGATTTTTCGCAAGGAATCCGATGGTATTACTCACGCACATGGAAAATTGACGTATAAAATGCAGAAATTAAAAAATAAAAACTGTTATCGATTAAAAACATCGTTCCGCGTTGAATTTCAAACACGCGTAACTCTCTCGATTTTTAACCGAATCAAGATCCGCGAAAGCCTATCCTGACCGATTTTTCGCAAGGAATCCAATGGTATCATACACGCAAGCCGAAACTCAACGTACAAAACGCAGAGATAAAAAAATCAGAGCTGCTGCGTTGTAAAAACACCGTTTCGCGTAAAATTTCCAACGCGCGTAACTCTCTCGATTTTTAACCGAATCAAGATCCGCAAGAGCCTATCTTGACCGATTTTTCGCAAGGAATCCAATGGTATTACTCACGCACACGGAAAATCGACGCACAAAACGCAGAAATTAAAAAACAAAAACTGCTATCGTTGTTTTCGACGCCGTTTCGCGTAAAATTTCCAACGCGCGTAACTCTCTCAATTTTCATCGGAATTGAAATCCGTAAAAACCTATCTTGACCGATTTTTCGCAAGGAATCCAATGGTGTTATTCACGCACTCGGAAACTCACTGTACAAAGCAAAAAAACAGAACCGCTATCGTTAATTCGACGCCGTTTCGCGTAAAATTTCCAACGCGCGTAACTCTCTCAATTTTCATCGGAATTGAAATCCGTAAAAACCTATCTTTACCGATTTTTCGCAAGGAATCCAATGGTATTATTCACGCACTCGGAAACTCACTGTACAAAGCGGAAAAAACAGAACCGCTATCGTTAATTCGACGTCGTTTCGCGTAAAATTTCCAACGCGCGTAACTCTCTCAATTTTCATCGGAATTGAAATTCGTAAAAACCTATCTTGACAGATTTTTCGCAAGGAATCCAATGGTGTTACTCATGCAAACTAAAACTTAATGTATAGAACACACCAATGAAAACAAGACAGAACTGTACATGGTTTCAAAACAACCAAAATTCCACATAAAAACATGTCAAAATACAAACAGTGGGAGGATCACAATGTACACATTAAGGACTACATTTTTACCTCAAGAATTGTTCAATATGATGCATGTATGTGGACAACAAAGGAAAACATGACTCAAAGAATTCAAGTTGTGGATTTTTACCTCTTTTTTGGAGATTTTGGGCAACCTTCCAAGTGCTTTATTCCAGAAATGATTTGATGCTTTGGACAACCTCAAATGACCTCTTATAAGCTTTTAGGATGGTTGGAATTGGCTGGAAACCTCTGGAGAAAGTTTGTGCACTTTCTCGCGAAATGGTCAAAAACGGCCAAAATGCCAACTCTCTCAAATGGTGTTCCAGATGTGTGGCACCATTTGGGATAGTTCAAGGATGATATTTAGAGTGTGTTTGAGGTTTTATCTGGCTTGGAAAGTGACTGAATCAAGACATGGCTTGAAAAATGCAAAAAAGTGTCATTTTGAGGTTTTGAGAGGTGACTTTGTGATGTTGTGATTACAGGTCACTTTTGATGGTTTGCACAGCTTACATATGATATATATGAGGTGTGTGTGTGATTAGTTTGAGTGGAATTACTCTCTAGCTCAAAAACTCAGAATTTCCTTACTAATGAAGACATTTTGGAGTGAAATAGAGAATTTGAGGAAAGCATCTGTTTGATGGCTTTGGTGTACTCAAACTGAGCACAAATGAGCTCTATTTATAGTGGAGCAAGTTTGTTTTGGGATCCACAGTGAATGGTGGCTGCAGCAGGTGTTTGTTCCATGTTGGCCAATGGAAATCCAAGTCTCCTCTAGCCATTGACTAGAGGTTAGGGCACAGGCTGCTGGTTCCCTTGGTCTTGGATAAGTCTTGACTGATTTCAGATGAGAATGACTCAGTACATGCCACCTCTAAGCATCCATTAAATGCTCCAAACCAAAATTGGAGTTATGTCCCTCTTTTAGGGATTTCTAGGCTTTGGCATGCTTTTCTTTGTTCCTTGGACTTGGGAGGTTCATGGATCAGATCATCCCACTTGGATTTGATCCTTAGATGTGTCCAAACTAATGACAAGGCTTGAAAATTCGTGTGGCACAAAAAATGTGCAAATCTGCCTTGAAAAATTCAACTTCAGCAAGCCATTTTGTAAGATCCATAACTCCCTGCTCGAGTATGCTATATGGACGTTCTAGGACTTTTCGGAAAGCTTAGATGACGTACTTCAACTTTGATGTTTAACATTAGACCTGGTTCAACTTGGATCATGGAGAAAAACATCCTTGAAGTTGGGACATTGTGCTGAAAAATGTCAATTTTAACTTTTTAGCCATTTTAATCCAAGCATAACTCAAAATCCTTAATGAATTGGACTTAGGTCTAGTTGAAGTTTTTGTAGAGGGTAATGAGGGCTACAAATCAAGCTTTGGATGGGGAAAAATGGCTTTGTGGTTTAGGAGTTATGATCCTCCAAAGTTGGTACCCTTGCCACTTTTTTTCATAACTTAGAAAAATTTCTAAGTTTTTATGGTTACCCCTTTTACAAGTTATCCCACTTTCTTTGATTTTTCTTGATGAATGATGATTACAATCACACATTAACATCATTTTAGGGTTAAAAAACCATTTTTATGAAAAATCTCAAAAAGTCAAAGTTTGACTTTTGTGCACAGTTGACTTTTTATCAGATGAATTCCAAACCGTGCGATTCTTCAGGAAATCATGTCCTTGACCTAAATCAAAATTGATGGACATGTTCCATGGGTGTTATAGGGTGTATTTAATCGTGTCCCACAGCTTGGGAGCATGTACTGGTCAAAAGTCAAAGCTACAGTTGACTTTTCCCGCGAAACCCCAACTGTGGTTCAGATGAAATTGAAACTTGTTGCTCAAGCTTCTTGGGTCAATCCATTGTTGCAAATGGATCAACGTGGTATGTTGGAGACCCTCAAATCATGTCTTAAGGTCTTGGCTCATGATTTGTCCCAAAAGTCAACTTAGGGGTGAATTAGGTCAAGAAACCCTAATTCCTGATTTTTGATCTATGCATCCCCTGAGGCTAAATTGACTTGATGATGGGGTTTATGATGTTTCATGGAGCATTTTATGTTATGCTTTGAAGCATTGGCTCATGCCCAGAGGAAAATTTCCATCTGGAGGCCCTAGTCGACCAAACCCTAATTTGGTGACACTGGCGATCCTGAGGCTTGATCCACCTAGAAGGGAGCAAACTTGTGCTTAATCCTTGAAGTGGGAGTCCTCTTGATCCATTGTGGATATTTGAGAGGCTAGACAAGTTGAAGACCATGTCATTCCTTGATTGATCCTTTGTCTAAGAGCTCTGCGAGGGCTTGAAACCCTAAATCCTGTTTGTAGTGAATGCTCACCCACCTTTGGGGAGACTAATGAGGTATGATGGTCCATCCATATTGTGCTGATGATTTGCACAATGATGGGGAATCTTAGTGGTCAAAATTTGGGGTATGACACCAAGCTTCGAGCATCCTTTCTCTTCTACTCAAATCAAGTAAGTTTTCTGATTTGTAGCTTGTTTTACTTCCTTTTGTTGTTAGTGGTAGATTGTATGCGGCTAGGGTTAGCTTTAGGCGATGAAATAGGCAGATTTCTGGCAATTGTTGGTGGTGGACGGTGGTTGTGCCATTTTTCTGCCTTCAGCACTTCGCCGGAATATGTAGTACGTTTAGCGAGGAGGGTGGTCCACGGCGTGGTTGTGGTAGTTATGCATGCGTGACCATCGTGTTTGTTCATCTTCTGATAGGGCGATGAGTTTTCTGGTAGAACGTTTCCAGATTCCGGTGAGGCTTTGCGGTTTCCGGTGGAGCTTCAAACGGAATCTGGGCATGAGTGCGGGGAGGTTCCTCGCAGGAAGATGGTATGTCTCGGGCATCTCCTCGCGAGGAGGTTTTTAATTCGATGTTAGGGCTTAGGCCGGGAACATTGTCCTTAGCCTTTTGCGCGCCCTTTCACTTGACTTGGCAGTGGAATGGTGGATTTGATTTCCTGTCGATTTCACTGTCTTTCTCTGCTTTTCAGGTGATCGTAATGGCGACGTGGCCAGACATAGAAGTTATTCTGGACACGTTCGAGGAGGAGACTGGCTCCGAGGAGAATAGTAGCTCGACGGCTTCGAGCTCTGCGGCTTCAAGCTCGGCAGCATCGAGCTCCTCGAGTGATGTCGGGGAGGAAAAAGAATTGGACGTCATGGAGGAATACGTTGAAGGGTTCTGTCCGAAAGAGTGGGAGGTGGCCGAGCCTTCCGAGCATATTTCTACGTTCGCAAAGTCTTTGGCGGACATCTTTACGGAGGTAGGACCAGAAGGGGATTGGAAAGTGCATTTCCCTACCTTGGACGAGCGGATCTGTTCGGATTTTGGGGACCGCTTTACGATGTATGAGTATGCCTTCAAAGAGATGGGACTGAGTCTTCCTTTCCCTGATTTCCAGCGGTCGGTGTTCGAGCATCTGAAGCTGGCGCCTTCTCAACTTCACCCCAATTCGCTGGCCTTTATACGGGCTTTTGAATTGGTGTGCGAGCATCTCGCTCTGGGGACTACTCTCCCTCTGTTCTTCATTGTTTTCCATCTTCAAAGGCAGCTGACGGGGAAGAAGTACGAATGGGTTTCTTTGAGGCAGCCCAAAAAGTTATTTAAGCCGTTCTCGGAGTCAATCCGAACATTCAAGGAACGGTATTTCATCATGGAACCCGTGTCTGAGGTTGCCCGGGATAGCACATATGTCTGGGAGATAGAGGTCGACAAAGATGGGAATGAGCTGCTCAACGAGGAGGGAAAGTACATTGGGCGGAGGCTGTACATGTTTCCCATCCGCTGGGCACCCGACCATTTCTCCAAGAAGCCCAGCGCTTATGTCTTCTAGCCGAGCGAGCTGCGCGGGCAGGACACCGTGGCTTACGAGAGGCTGGTGAACTGGGTCAACTCCTTCAGTCTTGCAAGCTGCTAGACGAGCAAGGGCAACCCTATCTTCGAGGAGGATGGGAGCCAGAGGGTTGAGCACAGATTCGTCAATGTTAAGGCACTGCTGGAGTGCAAGACTCCCGCGGATGCTGAGAAGCTGCTCGGTAGTCTTGGTTATTTAGATTTTGTTTGTGTTATCTCTTTTCTTCGTAGCTAACGTGCTCGTTTTTTTATTTGTGCATATGAGATGCCCCAGGCTCGCGATCGCGTGGTGAGGAATGCTATGGCGAGGAATAAAGCTGGAGCGGCTCCTCCTAAGACCCGACCTGCTGGTACCCGTGCTCCTCCCCTTGCTCAAACTGCCGTGGGGACCTCTTCTTCTCCCTCTCCTGCTCCACGGGGATCTCCACTGTCTTTGACCGAGCGGACGAAGCGGCCGAGGACATTAGATGTTGTGGACCTTACCCGTGTTCCGGAGAAAGGGAAGTTTGAGTTACCCCTTGATAGGAGGTTCTTTGAAGGTAACTCTTTGGTCCTCCCTTGGGCGGAATCCCTTTGCTTGGAAGGCATGGATCGCCCGAGCAAGAGGGCGCTGGTGGCCCAGGATGCTTCTGCCCTGGTCAGGATGTTGGAGATGGCTGCTGTCTACGGCGAAGGGGACTCTACGCTTGAGTCCGAACTCAATGCTGCCCGGGCTTCTGAGGTGGCCCTGAAGGAGGAAGTTAAGAGTGCCCGTGAGGCTAGGAAGAAGGCCGAAGAGGAGATGGCCAGGTTGAAAGAGGATGTCTTCAGGCTGGCAGCGGAGAAAAAGGATGCCGAGGAGCTGAACAAGGAGTTGATGGCGGCCAGCACCCCGGGTGCCAATGAACCGGAGGATATCAAAGAATTGAAGACTAGGTCTGAGCTGGTTGCCCGCATTCTGCTGGCCGAGGACGATGGTATTGCCGTGGCAGTGGAGTCTTTCGAAAGTGCCGTGTCTCAGTTGTGGGTGGTGAACCCTGGGCTTGAGATCTTGGCCGAGGGTACTCACTATCTTGCGCGCGTTGAGGATGGTTGCATTGTCTTGCCCGCAGGCCTTGTTCTAGATACCCCCGAGGCCCAGCCTGAGGACCAGCCCAAGGAGGACCAGAGACCTGAGCCGGTGTCAGCCGATCATGGGGATGAATGAGGAGTGTCATTATTTTGATGTTGTTGTATCTTGTCCGGCCTGCGCGCCGTTGAATTATTTGTAACTTTATTTTTGGGGGCATGGCCCCGTTTTATGTAATAACGCACAATCGTGGCCCTTGTGGTCACCTGTTATGTTAATTATATTTCTGTCTTCTTCGCGTGCATGATTTTACTTGCATTTATTTTTGCTAAGTGTTGTATACATGCTTGCCGTGAATGTATGTCTGCCTGTATTTGGGAGCTTTTGACTTGAGCAAATATTCATGGGGGATTGCTCGATGTAGATGTGTTCGACAGTGCGGGGAACTGGTCGAACGGCCGGGGAATATCCTGGCTGGGGAGCGGAGCTCAGGTCCCGTTTGAGGCCTGAGTTCGTGGCGTGAACGTCCCATCGCGAGCTGGGGTTCTGCTAATCATGGTACTTTGACGACGACGATGCTCGATTGAGGATCGCTGTCGAGCAACTACCCAGCTCGTTACTGAGCGGGGTTGTGCTTTAATCGTATGCGACGCTTGTACCTAGATGCGCATAGTGGTCGGTAGTTGACGTTCGTCGTTGCGATGAGTCGAACCGAGGATTTAGCTGTAGTATTGTTTTAGCTTTTCGGCGTTCCATGGTCGAGCGAGTTCTTCCCCAGTGAGATGTTCTAGGTAGTAGGCCCCATTTTCCGTTTTTGCCTGGATGCGATAGGGTCCCTCCCAATTGGCTGCTAGCTTGCCTTCGTGAGAGTCTTTGTGGTTTCTTCTTAGGACAAGGCTTCCTATGTCGAACTCTCGTCGTATCACTTTGGCGTTGTGCCTGATGGTGATTTTTTGTTTCAGTGAGGCCTCGCGGAGAGCTGCCCCGGTTCTGATTTCCTCGACGAGGTCGAGCTCTTCCCTTAAAGATTCATCATTCATTTCCTCGTCTAGGGGCGACTCTGTCCGCCTAGAGGGCACGTGAACTTCGACGGGAATTACAGCCTCGGTTCCGTATGCTAAACGGAAAGGTGTTTCCCCGGTCGTTGAATGGGGAGTTGTACGGTATACCCAGAGCACGCTGTGTAGCTCCTCGACCCACGCCTTCTTTGTTTCGTCTAGCCTTCGCTTGAGGCCTCGAAGGATGACTCGTTTGTTTGGGGATGTTCGACGGATGCGAAGTGTTGCTTCGTGCCCAGTTGGGCGACGAAGTCCTGAAACTTCCTGTCCGTGAACTGCGTCCCGTTGTCTGTTACTATCGCTTGGGGAATACCGAAACGCACAAGGATGTTTCATTTGTAGAAACACAGGATGTTGAGGGCAGTTATTTTGGCTAGAGGCTCAGCTTTTATCCACTTTGTGAAATAATCTACGCCCACTATGAGGTATTTGTTCTGACTGGATCCTACCACGAAGGGTCCTAGGATGTCTAGGCCCCACCAGGCGATTGGCCACGGGGGGGACATAGTCTTGAGCTCGTTAGGCGGGGCTAGGTGCATGTCCCCGTGCCGTTGGCATTTATCGCACTTCTTTATGTGCTCTTTTACGTCGTTTTACATAGTCCGCCAGGAGTATCCTGCTCGGAGGGCCTTTCGAGCAAGGGACCTTCCGCCGAGATGTTGGGCATTGATTCCTTCGTGGATTTCGTGCAGGATGTGCGTGACCATTTCTTCCTCGACACATTTGAGCAGCGGGATGGAGAATCCCCGTCTGTATAGTTTGTCTTTGACCAGGACATAAGAGCAGGCCCTTCGCCTGACTATGCTGGCCTCCTTTCGGTCGGACGGGAGTTCGTCCTTGGCGAGGTAGTTGTAGACTGGGGTCATCTAGCAGTTGTTGTCGTCGATCACCTGCACGTCGAGTGTCGGGGAGGCCTTCTCGATGCTGGGTCGAGGAAGTACTTCTTGTATGACGGATTTGTTTCCGCCTTTCTTCTTCGTGCTGGCCAGTTTAGACAGCACGTTCGCTCGTACGTTATGTTCGCGGGGAATGGGTTTCACTTCTACTGTTGTGAATTTTGCCATTTCCTTCTTTACCAGGGCCAGGTATTCGGTCAGATTGTCATTTTTGGCTTGGTATTCTCCCCGGACTTGGAGGGCCACGAGTTGTGAATTCGTGCAAATCACGATTTCTTCTGCACCCAGGTCCTCGGCAAGGCGTAGCCCAGTGAGGAAGGCTTCGTATTCAGCCTGGTTATTGGACGTTGGGAAAGACAATGTGAGTGATACTTCGACGATAGTCCCTTCGTTTCTCTCCAGTATAATGCCCGTGCCGCTACCTGCTGAGCTTGAGGCACCGTCGACGAAGATGGTCCACCTACGTGTCTCGTCCGCGGGGGAGTCCGTGAACGTCATCTCCGCGACGAAATCGGCCAGAGCTTGGGCCTTAAGGGCTTTTCTGCCTTCGTACCGGATGTCAAATTCGGACAGTTCTAGCGACCACTTAAGCATTCGTCCGGCCATATCTGGTCGTCCAAGCAGCTGCTTTATGGGCTGATCTGTCCGAACCACGATCGTGTGGGCTAGGAAGTAGTGCCTTAATCTCCTGGCAGCGTTGATGAGGGCCAATGCCACCTTCTCTATCTGCTGGTATCGTAACTTTGGTCCTTGTAGCACCTTGCTCGTGAAATAAATGGGCTTCTACCCGTCCGGTGTCTCGCGGATGAGAGCGGCGCTCACTGCTTCGGCAGCTACGACCATGTATAGGTATAGCGTTTCGCCATTGTCTGGGCGAGAGAGAACTGGTGGCTTTGAGAGTGCTCGTTTCAGATGGAGAAGGGCCTTGTCGCACTCCTCGGTCCATTCGAATGCGGCCTCTTTGCGAAGGAGCTTGAAGAACGGTAGGGCGTGCTGGGCGGACTTGGCCACGAAATGAGATAGTGATGCGAGCATCCCGTTGAGGGACTGGATGGATTTTTTGGACTTGGGCGTAGGAAATTCGGAGAATGCCCGACATTTGTCTGGATTGGCTTCGATTCCTCGTTCCGTTAAGTAGAAGCCGAGGAATTTGCCTGCTCGGACGCCGAACGTGCACTTCTCCGGATTAAAATGCATTTTGTATTTCCTGGCCTGTTCGAAGACCTTTCGCAAGTGGGCGGTATGATGGGTTTCCTCGTAGGACTTTATGATCATGTCGTCCATGTATACTTAGAGCATGTCGCCTATTTCTCCCCGAAATACTTTATTCATCATTCGTTGGTATGTTGCTCCGACATTCTTCAGGCCGAAGGGAATTACGTTGTAGTAATAATTCCCTGATTCGGTCATGAAGGCCGTATATTTTTTGTCGGACATTGCCATCGGGATTTGATTGTAGCCCGAGTAGGCGTCTATGAATGATAAAAGTTTAAAACCAGCGGAATTATCAACAAGTTTATCAATATTGGGGAGGGGGTAGGCATCCTTCGGGCATGCCTTATTGAGATCGGTATAATCAACGCACATACGCCATTTTCCATTAGATTTTTTGACCAATACAACGTTGGACAGCCAAGTGGTGTACTTGGCTTCCGAAATAAATTTGGCCTCGAGGAGGTCCTTTACAGCTTTTTCAGCAGCCTCTATTTTCTCCGGAGACTGATTTCTCCTACGTTGTGCTACGACCTTAATGGCCGGGTCAATGGTCAGCTGGTGACATGCAGTGGACGGATCTAACCCGGGCATCTCTGCGGCGCTCTATGCAAAGAGGTTGGCATTCTGCCGGAGGCATGCTTTGAGCTGCTTCCTCGCGATGTCAGGTAGGTCTGCTCCGATCTTCACTCCCCATTGGGGATCTTCGCCGAAGAGAACTATCTTGAAGTCGCCATCCGGGATTGGGCGCATCGGATGAGAGCTGCTGCTGGACGCTGTAGATGGGTCGGCTGACGCTGGTCGTTCCTCCTGATGGTCCTCGGGGAAGCGACTGTCGAGGTCGATAGAATCGACCTGGGGCAGAGGCTTGGCTTCCTCGGAGTTGCTTGGCAGTGTTGGCTTGCTCGACACCTTTGGCTTGGGCGCAATGGTGTTGAGTCCCTTTGTGGCTGCTTCGAAACACCGTCGGGCAGCTTCTATATCACCGTGGAGGGTGGCCACCTTCCCTTTCCAAGTGTAATACTTCATCTTCAGGTGGACGGTTGAGGGCACTGCTACCAACTCGGCCAGAGTTGGCCTTCCGAAAATGCATTGGTAAAGCGACGGGCAGTCGATTACCAGAAACTGCACCTTGATGGATCTGGCCGTCTCAGCTGCGCTGAATGTCACTATCAACTCCACGTAACCCCACGGCTTTGTTACGGACCCGTTGAATCCCTGAAAGTCGGATCCCACGTAGAGAGTGAGGTGAGATTCGTCCAGCTGAAGTGTTGAGAACAGCTGGGAGTACATGATGTCGACCGAGCTGCCCTGGTCGATGAGTATCCTACGAACGTCGAAATTCGCCATCCGGGCTCTGATGAGCAGAGGTATGCTGGAGTTTGGGGACCCGCCGAGGAGTTCCTCCTTGTAAAAGGAGATTGGGATGGACCCCTTCTTGGCCTGATCAAGCGTCGTCATTTTGTTGCAGCTGGTGTTGATCAGGTGGTCGAACTTCCGTTTCATGGAGCCCACAGTGACTTTGTTGAATCCCCCGCTAGAAATGACCATGGCGGAAGGAAAAGTCTCCCACGGGCTGTGGGCCGCGAAATAAGCGGGGGCGTTGAGCCCGTCTGGGACGTAGAAGTCCTCTGGCCGAGATATGGACATTGCTACCTGTACGTTGGCGTCATCCGAGGAGGGTACTTCTTCCTCGACCTTCTTGGACTCCTGGGCGTCTTGCCGAGGAGTGTCCTTCTTCTTTGCCATCTTGGGAGGCCATGACCGTGATGATGTTCGAAAGTTGTTTTGATCTTTAGTTAAAGAAAAGAAGGGGAGAATAAAGCTTCCCACAGACGGCGCCACTGATCGTGAAGGCTGGATCAGATCCTGTAGAATCAGGCCGCCAAGTGCGTCAGGGATGCTGGTCGTATGGAGAGGAGGAGGGGGTGTACCTGCAAGGCACTCCGACGCTCAAGTAAGTAAAGATCAGAGAAAAAGGGGCAAGTACAAAGAGTGAATTCTTAGGGCGAATATTGGATACCTGACCCTCTCAAGCGAGAGGGTTTATATAGAACCCCCAGCGTGTGGCCAACGGTCCTATTTTCGGGGCAAAATAACCGTTTTCCCCAAATAATAGGTAACTACCCAAACTAGCCATTATGTCGGACAGGGTGCCCAAAACTAGTCATTATGTCGGGCATAAACGCAGTTCTGGGCACCTGTCCTTTGCTGTTCGGGCAGCGAGGAAGCCGTGCGTAACGGGCATCAATGCCGGGGAGGAACGTTAAATTCCTTGCCCGGTTAGAGGGGCAGAAAGGCCGCTTTTGCCCCTCTGTGGATTGGACTTAGACAATTTGGGCCGCTCTGGAGTAGAGGCGGATTGGGCCAATTCTAGCCATTGGTCCAGTCCAGAACATTCGTCTTTAGGGGTTGCAGAACTTAGATCTCTAAAATCCATACAGACCCTTAAAGAACCATTCTTTTTAATGACTGGTACAATATTAGCTAACCATTCGACATACCTAGCTGTACGGATGAACTTGCATTTAAGTAGCCTTTTAATTTCCTCTTTGATTTTGGAAAGGATTGTTGGGGCAAACCGTCTTGGATTTTGCTTGACTGGCTTTTTCCCAGGTATGATTAGCAACTTATGTTCAACAAGCTCTCTCCTCAAACTAGGCATTTCATCATAGTCCCAGGCGAAGCAATCCTTGAATTCCTTCAATAGTCGGACCATTTCGACTTTGAGTAGTGGGTCGAGACTAGCACTAATATAAGTAGGTCTTTTTACTCCCCCTTCACCCAAGTCAATTTCTTCCAAAGGATCTTGCGCCAGCATTTTAATATTATATGACAGTGGATCCTTTTCAAAACCTAAAGGCTCATTATCATAAACAACATCAAGCCTTTGGTTTTGGTCTTCGATTTGAGGCCCATCAGGTGGCTCAGGTTCAAAGTCCTTACCAGGGCCTACTTCACAAATTTGAGTTTTGGCTTCGACAACCACGTGGTTGTGTGCAGCCTCTAAGGCCGTTTGTAACTTAGATTCGGCCACATAGGCCGAAATTCTTTGTAGTGCGTCGAATTCAGTCATTATTACTGAATTCACTTCCCTAGCCTGTGGGGTCAACTTCAGACAGCCCATAGTACAGGACATTGCCTTCTTCTCTTATGACTTCTCTGTCCCATCGAAACCCCTCCAGTGGGTGCAAATGTAATGAGCAGAATGCATGGTCATCTGGGGTGAGATCAAATTCTGCTGGAGTACAAGGCGCAATATGCGCCAAGTTTTTGTCGAACTCAACACCATCAACATGATTAACAGGCACCTTAAAGTACCCTTGATCAGCTTCAATGTTTTCTACTATTCCATCAGGCCTCCAGATTGTTATTCGTTGGTGCATTGATGAAGGTACTGCCCCAATGCCATGGATCCACTCCCTTCCCAGTAAAAGGTTGTAGTTAGCTTTGCTTTCGACCACCATAAACAAGGTGGGTCTTGTCACTGTACCCACAGTCAAGTCAACCTGTAAGACACCTAGAGTGGTCCCAATCTTCCCTTCATAGTTAGAAAGGACCATGTTGTGGGGTTTAAGATCAGTGTCGAACTTACCAATCTTACTTAACAGAAAGTGCGGCATTAAATTGACAGTAGCCCCACAATCCACCAAGATCTTATTTACAGCCACGTTCTCTACTTTCCGTGTAATGTACAGAGGTTTCAAGTGTCCCTTCATGGCCTTAGTTGGTCGCTCAAAGAAAGCATTATGTTCTTCGACACAGCCATTGTTCATTACATAATAGCACACAGGTTGGTGTGCTGCCATTTCTGCCTCAGCGTTGGCATCCAAGTTTTCCACTTCAGTCACTCTGTCATATTCTCTTGGCATTACTGACACTACATTGACAATGATGTTTAAAGAAGCATCAGAGTCTGAATCAAAATTGTGGGTCGAAGCTTCGTCTTCAACTGCTTCAACCGCAAATTTCTCAGCTTCTTCCTTCTTGGAAGTAAACAGCTTTCGGCCCACAGGCAGCTAGTTTGTTGTTTTCATGCCAACACCTTTATTGCTAGCTGGCAGAACATTAGTGCTGGTCTTCGTCAAATCTTTAGCACGAGCTTCCCTTAACGTCTTCCTTCGTCTTTGTTCTCTTCTCCACTGGGACCTGGACATAGGATTTTTTCCTTTGTAATTCTCAAAAATGTAGGCAGCTTTGTTGGAGGACTTGAATTCTTTCCTATACTCAATTGAAGAACCTCTAGCCACATCAAAACTTTTCCATCTTTGCTTCCCTTTTCCTGCTGCTTCGACTGGTTTAACCCACCTTCCAGCTGGTCCTTCGCCGATGGGCTTGAAAGTAGCTTGCTTGGCCCTTGGAATTTGTGGCCTTTGGCCATATTGTTTTTGAGTAGCTTTCCTTGGGTCGAAATGCCCTGGCCTTTGAGCAGCTCTCTTCTCACGTCCAGATTTGGCCTCTTTCCCCGCTTGGAGGCCATGAGCAACTTCTTTGTCGAAGATAGCACTGCATCGAGGACACAACATGACTTTAGAGTTCTTCCCCTGGAACCCGTGGAGAAAATCAACAATGGTTTCATCCTCTCTGGGATAAGCCAGTTTGTCGCAGTCCTCTTGTTCATAAATATCCATGGCCTGTGTGTCAGTAACTTCGACCATGTTTATGTTGACTTCATCTTTTAAACGCATTTTGGAGAAGTTGACATCAAGGCCTTCAGCAGCCTCGTCCATCTGTCTGAAACGATCAGCAATCTCTTTTGTCACCATCTGCAATTTTGATGCTTCAGCTTCAGCATGGGTCTCGACTATAGTTTCAGTGTCAAACCTTTGAACTTCAGAAGACGTGCTAAATTAGTGTTCCGCAGCCATACATATCAAATGCTCAAGCTGGTAGCCATCCATTTCTTCAGCCTCTCTAATAAACACAACATCATTGGTAAGGTCCTCAGTAACCTCCACCACTGTGGCATTTCTGCCAAGAGCTTCATTGGTACTAACACTATCCGAACTGCTGTCAGACAATTCAACCAGTTCGACCATGTTGACCTCCTCAGGCTCTGCATAATTTGCTTCAGCTACTTCAAGGGGGTTGGTATCAATCTTCATCTGGGTCTTAGTCTTCTCCCCAAATTTGAGCCTTCCCTCCTGAATAGCATTCTGCACCAAATCCCTGAAAAGAAAAAATTGAGACGTCTTATGACCCAAGTAATTATGGTATTTACAAAAACCTCTCTTTTTTCTTTGCTCTAAAGGTGGTATTTTAGCACCAGGAGGCACTAGTATTTGACCATCCTTAACTAAAGAATAAAAAATTTCGTCACATTTTGTGATATCGAAAGTATATGTTTTCTTTGGGAACCTATCGTTCTTTTCAGATTCGACAAGATTTTTTCCATTTGAAGGGACTAATAATTTACAAGAATAAGGAGGGCCCTTCTTAAGTTCAGCAAGGTCTATTTCATTTTCGTTGAACCTAACGGACTCATCATATAACTCGTCGATACCCTCCTGGTATTCGACGTAAGCTACCTTCATGTTCTTATTCACCCTAGCTTTCTCATCTTTGAGACGCTCTAGCTGTCAAACTCTGTCAGCTAACTGGGCCATATCCCTTAAATACTGGGTGTCCAGTTTTTTCCTGATAGAGTAATCAAGGCCACCAGCGGCCATTTCGACAAGTTCATGCTCAGGAACTTGTGTGAAACATCTAGCCTTGAGTAGTCGAAACCTATTCAAGTAATCATCTATTGGCTCATTGAACTTTCGTTTCACACTAGCCAATTCTTTCAAACTAATTTTAGTCTGACCCATGTAAAATTGCTCATGGAACAAACGTTCTAACTGGGTCCAATTACAAATCGAACCAGATGGTAACATAGTGAACCACGTGAATGCATTTTTAGTGAGGGAACTAGGGAAATACTTCACCCTCAGACTCTCATCATTCGCAATTTCACCAGCTTCGATCAGGTAGCGCGCCACATGTTCGACGGTAGATTCCGTAGTATCTCCTGAAAACTTAGTAAACTTTGGTACTTTTGTCCTGGGAGGCAATTCAGCTTGGAGTATATAGTCTACTATAGGCGAAGTAAAGTTTGGCCTAGAAAAACCCATATTCAGGCCATTTCGAGCAATTATTCTTTCGACCATGGCTGCCAAATTATTCTCTGCTGCTACATTGTCGCGTCGAACCTAATTCACCACATGATCAACACTTTGATTTCTGTTCACTAGCACCATCCTTGGTTCCTCCTCTTCAAGTATTGGTATTTGATTTCTAGGAGGCTCCTCCCTAGGTGGTTCGACCAACTCTGGATTCACTTGTTGAGCGTTCTCCCTCCCCTCGACTCCTTGATTTTAGTGTTGAACAGGGGCGGGCATTCCCATGAATTCTGCTATACGCTCCATCTGGGTTGTCATCATTTGATTGGTTTGAGTAGTATTCTGGATCAATGGCTGGAAAATCTCTCCCATCGTCTGAGACAAATTATGTACCATTTGCATGTTGCTCTCATCCATCTATTGCCTCAAATACGCTGCAGATTCATTTGTTAAGTTGGGCCCTTGAGCAGAATATCCCAGACCTATGGACTGGCTGTTTCGACCCATGTTAATGCCAGAACCTGACTCCTGTAAAGGGGAAGATATCACATTTTCTGAATATATTGGGGGTGCAGTATGCAGATTCTACATCATTGCCGTTGGCATGCCATAGACTGGGTTCCTAGGCAAAGGCTGTGAAAATCCTGGGGGAGGAAATTGCCTATACGTCAAAACTCCTCCTTGTGGAGTATGAGGATTCGTCACTGATTGACCAATATACTCCCAGATTGGCTGAGTGTAAGGCCTCACATATGTCGCTCCTGGTCCTGCTGTAGAAAATGCTGGTTCTGTCACCATGGTTAACACTGTCGACCCTCCTGTCGAAGAAACTGGCGTTGGTGCCACAGTACTTCTTGGTAATTATTGAGGATTGATGGTGTTGTTCTGAACACTTGAACTGTTTGGTTGAGTATTAGTCCCAGCAGAATTGGGATTTGAATTTCCTTGGCCAGATGCCATTCTCCTCACGTTTCTTCTCTTTGGCCTATATTCACTTAAATTGGCTACCTTTCCACTTCTCAAGTACATCCAATAAAGTTCGCCACAATTTCGACCAATAAAACGAAAAAATTTCAAAAAAGGCAGTTATAAAACTTCCTTTTGGCAGTTATTTAAAAGTTATAAACTTCCAAATCCACGGTTAGCACTGTCCCACTGGGCGTGCCAATTTGTTTACCTTGAAAATTGGTAAACAACCACTGATCTTCTAAAACAATAAAGTTCTAGTAACTTACAGGATCGATTAGATTGATCCTAGGACATGTGTTGTATGTGTATTTAGAATATTTCACGATTTGGTAAAGTATGCCTTTCGACAATGCACATAAATAAAAAGGAGTGTTTGAAGTGTAAAGGAAAGCGATAAAGATCAAAGAAATAACTAAGTCGAACAATACATCAAAGGAAAGAAAAGGCTGAATGTAAAGGTTTGATAAAAGCTGGAGTTAAATGCTGGAAAGGAATGCATAAAGATCTTAAAATGCAGAAAGGTAAATGCTTGAAAGTAAATGCTTTTTAATGTAAAACTTCAAAGTAAAGACTTGGTAGTGTAACTGACTTGAAAGGTAAAAGTTTTGTGAAAAAGATTTCAAAGTAAAGAATCTAAAACAGAAACTTCAAAGTAAATTGCATTGCAATAAAGGATAATGGTGATTACAATCACGTACATTCTCACTTCACTTGTTTCTCGACACACTGGATACTTTGAATAAATATAGAGTTACTTGTACAAATATGATTTTTCACACTTATTCTAACTCTAGGACTAACCTATTTATAATACTCTAAAGTAACCACCATCTGACAGTTTTACTCCTAGAATACGCCACTTGGCACTTCGCATGTCTTCACGTTCTGGATCTTCGCCACCTGTCCTCTTTTCAAATTCAAATAGTATAATTTCCTTCCACTATTCAGTTGTAACTGCAGCGCATTATCCATAGCCATTTCACCATGTCGAATTGACTCCTTGGACTTAGAAATATTTGAAGTCCTAAAATCATTCTATTCGACTCGGGTTTTCAACGAATATAGTCGAAGGCCTTCTGGTCGAATCCTTCTTCTTTAGCTTATTATTTTAAAGAGTAACTTGTTTAAAAGCCAAATTATTTGAAATAATGTAGCGTCGAAATTAGGAGCTAACACTTAGGATACAAGCTAACTTAACAATTGGGCTTAAAAGCAAGACCCAATTCGGCATACTAACTTAAATTACAAGTTAATATATTTCGACATTATGCTCGAACAGACTTCGACTACAACATACATAACTCCTGTCGAACCATGAAGTTACCTTTGTCGACACTAGAGTTCGATCCAAATACCACACAAACTTAAATTATATTCTTGTTAGGTTTGGGATCACTTCCTATGTGGAGAAATTCCTAAATATGATTAGCCCATTTGTCTCATTTATGTAAGTGGAGAAGATCAATTTAGGGTTGAGATATACAGAGAGATAATAAGGATTCAAAAGAGAGAAAAGATGAGAGAAACTTATTCTTGTTTTTCTGACTGTTAGGTCATCATGATGAGTATCTACATTGGATCAAGAGCAACACACAAGTGAGACAGACACTACATATTCATCCAAAACCCTAAGGTGATAGGTGTACGAGTCCTCTCACTTATAAAGTGCTCAACCTTCACTTTTCTAAGCAGTGTGGAACTTCTAACTCACACTTGTACACAACAATCTCCCCCTCAAATGTGAGTCCATCTGTTATACTTATTCTCAAGTGGAAGCTCTTTCATCCACATGCACTTATATCGTCGTTGCAGGTACTACAACAGAACACACCGCCTGACCTCCACATTGCCAAAAAAACTTTCGACACAAGGAGTTAGTCCCTTAATTGAACCATTGACTCTGATACCATTGTTGGATAATCATGAGTAGCATATATATTGAGTCAAGAGCAACACATAAGTGAGATAGATACCATATATTCAAAAAAAAAAAACCTTAAAGTGATAGGTGTATGAGTCATCTCACATATAAAATACTCAACCTTAATTTTTCTAAGTAACATGAGATTTACAACTCACACTTGTATCCAACAATTCTTAGTTTTTTTTTTCAAGTATTATTAATCTTTTAAATCAATATATTTTTAATTATATTGATTATATTCATTGAAAAATCTAAATATATATTCATTGAATCCTTTTCCTTATTCAAACTAAAAAAACTTACGAGCATAAAATTGTTAATATTTACAAGATAATAACTTTCAAACTACAATGATATGATTAGGGTTATTGTCAAACAATCATCTAGAAAATGATATAATTATTTGAAATGTGCGACACATTCCCTTCAACTAACAAAAACCATGCAGCCGTTCAAAACCAAACATGAATAACGCTGCCTTGGTTTGAAATATTACAAACTTACAACTTAAGCTATCAATTCAACGAAAAAGAAAAGGAGTTTGTCGCTTCTAAATTAATGTGAGTAATCATCACCATCCAATCCAGCTTATTATAATAAGGAATATTTCTTGTCTAAGGCCCATTGGAGCATCTCACGAAGGAACATATAATACTATTTTTCTTCTTTTTATGTTACAACGACGTTGAATGTTAAAGTTTCTAATCACATCTCTTTTGACGTTGGAGGAGCTAACTTTATAGAGAAAATGTTATTGCTTGATTCTAGAATAAAGTAGCTTTTGTAAAAAAGAGAATAAAGTTATCTTTTAATTACCGTAGTTGCTTCAATAAGGGTCCAACGGAGAGAATTCTCAACTTTTCATCACTAATAAGATCATCACGGTAAAAGTTGCCAGTGAATGTGATTGATCAGCAATAGTATAATTTGCGGTAATTTAAATAATTTAATTATTTGAGAGTTCATTATGAGAATAAAACTACCGAATCAATCCCATAAAGGTTTAAAAAAAAAAATTCTATTTTATTTTAAAGTCCTGCCGTGATCATGTCATCATATCCTAACCATATATATTACAGTACTATAGTACTGTTCTTCCATTTAAAGAAGTATATATTTTACTATTTTCTAAAAAAATATAATTTTTTTTTATGTAAGTATAATTGTCTCAACCAATACTAAATAAATTAACTCTATTATTATCTATTGAAAAATGAATCAAGAAATAATTTCATATTTTTAGAAAAGTTTCAAATTTTAATATCTTCTTACAAAAATAGTATAAGTTAACAAATTTTTATATTAGTAAGAAGATGATTGAGGATTGAGGGCAACGGATTATCACACCTGATTAAAAAATTAACATTTAAATTGTGTTTAAATAAAATTTTATAAAACATTTATCATCATTTAAAGGCTATTATCTTGACCTACACATCATTTAACCTAGGCATGGCAACTGGGTGGGTCGGGGACGGTATTTACCTCCCCTAAACTCAAACCCGAATCCCCATACAATCCTCGTTCCTCACCCCAAATTTAAACGGGGTTGGAGAATTAAAACTCAAACCCGTCCCAAGCGGATTCGGGTATCCCCGCCCCACCACCATCTATTTAGTAAAATCAATTTTTTTAATAGATTTTTTTTTCAAAAATCAAATTACATTTCAAATAATAAAAACAAAATCTCCAAAAAAAAAATTCTTACATACATTTCAAATATTTTAAATAATTAATACAAATCAAAATATCAAAACATTGATCACATAATTAATATTCCAAATTAACAAAATTAAATAATAATATACATAATAAAATAAACGGGGCGGGTTCGAAGACGGGTTCGGGTTCGAGGTGGGTAGTAATATCCCCATTACTCGACCCGTTCCCATATTTTTTAATAAAAAAAAACCCAAACCCGAACTCAAACCCAGTCAAAACAGGTTTTTCCCGTCAACTTCGAGACGGGTTCGGGTGGATACCCACGGGTATGAGTTTTGTTGCCATGCCTAATTTAACCTACACATCATTTTTTTTAAAATTTAAGAAGATCATGTTTTGTAGTTGACATGTATTGATAAAAGTATTTAGAGGTGCTTCTTGATGTTTTGATCATATTTTTGGTATACTTTAGTTAATTTTTTGAGGTGCCTTGTCTTGAACATTGTATTTTAAATGTTTTCTATTTTATATATTTTGAATTTTTGTCCTGTGATATTGATTAAAAAAAGAAAATATTAATTAAATTTATATTTTATTTAAAACATTTGAGTCAAATCTATTATTAATTTTGTTAAATATTACAATTCAATAAATTAGTTTATTTAATAACATCAACTAACTTATAAAACTAAGTTTGCTTCAGATAAACTAATTTGAGCTTTGCTCGTTTGACAAATTTTGTTAATACACCGTATGATATACTTCTTTGTCTTAAAATAAGAATTTTTTTAGTAAAAAAAATAAAAGTCTTTTTATATATTTTTAATATAATAATAATTAATTTTTATCAACTTTTTCCCTAATAAATATTATCTATACAATTTTTAAGATATAATATCACATTACACTTTTATAACAATCAATAGTAATTAAGGATAATTTTGTAAAAGTATTACATTTGATTCTTAATCATTACTTTTTTTAATTTATATATAATAATTTTAAAAGACTTTTATTTTAAGACCGAAAAAATACGGTATATATTATAATAGCAAAATTCTCTTGCACACAAATTAATGTTAAATAAATAATTAAAAATAATATGTATTATGTAGTTAAATACAGTGTAGTTGTTAAAAATTGATATCTAACATATCTTTTCTCAACTAATTTATCTGCTGTACTATATTTTTTTAATCAAAATGAGGCTTATTTTCAGTACATTCAATTTATTTTTCAAAATGAATGTTGACCCTTTTTCAAAGAAAACTTTCAAATACAACTTGTGAATTTACTGGCGAATTTTGTATTTTGATCTATGTTTTTTTTTTGATAAATTGAATATCATCTGCACGCAATTAATTCTTTAATTAGAGAGAACTATAATTATAATAAAATTTTCTGTCAAAGAGATTTAACACTATTACATACTCATAAATGAATTTGAACTTAAAATTCTTGATATAGCTAAAAGACACCCTACCAAAATTCAAAAATGTAATTCGAAAAATATTTTTTTCTTGATATAATTAGTCATCAAATTCCTTAACTTAAAATTTAATATTCTGCTATATTTTCTTAACTAAAAAAAGTTACAAGTTAATCTTTTAACTTTATTTTTGTTATTCTATTTGACTCCTTACGTTAATTTCTGACTAAAAATTTTAAGTTCTAATGACGCGCAGTGACAGTAAGGCCATTGATACAAATCTGAGTCAGTATATGTAATTAAAAACTGATATACTATTAAAATTGAAGGGTTTTTTGCAATTTAAACAATGTGTCTGTTTTTAACTACATATGCTAACTCATATTTATATCAATAGCCTTACTGTTATGCCATGTCACCAGAATTTAACATTAAACAGAGTAAAAAATAAAATTAAAGGACTAAAACATATATTAGGCTATTTTGTTTTGATATGTTTTTTTTGGATATATTGAAATAATAGATTGCTTTGTTAAATTGATTTTTTTTTTCAGATAGAATGGTATATTGAAATTTTTTGTTGATTATATGTGAAATCTATAAATTAGTGGCTATTAAGATAAAATTGTGATATATCAAATAAAATATTCAAATACACAAGGGAAATGGAAGAAATTGATGAGGAAAAATCAATAACTTTATCTTAATAGCCATACATGATAGTTACATATTAAACAATAGGGCTGAATAATTAGTCGGGTTCGGTCGATTTCAAATTTAAAATTTAAATCTGACGTAAACTACGATTTTATTTTTATGGTTCAATTTTGACCGATAAAATTCTGGTTTTCTTCGAATTCGGTTAAGTCGGTTTAACGGTTTAGGGCCCGTTTGTTTTGGCTTTTTTTAAAAATGATTTTTATAGTATATTATAATTTTGTAGAAAAAAATTTTACAAAGAAACTTTTCATAAAAGTTTCAAATGAAAATTTGGTTTGAATAGTTATTTTTAAAATGTTATTTTAGGTATTTTATCATTTTATCGAAACTTTTTTTGGATATCAAAATTTCAAAAAATCACTTAATTTTGAAGCTATTTCAAATAGCTTTTCATGAAAATCATTTTTGAAATACAACTTTTTAAAAAAATTGTGATTTTGACTATGTTTTGGTCTTCAATAATGTATATTAATGTTATAAAATGTCAAAATTAGTTTTTTAATTTATAAAAAACAAATTTAAAAAAACTTGTAATATTTTGAAAAATATTTTTGTAGAATCCATTTTCAAAAATACAAAGAAAAAAACCATTTTTTTAAAGCTGAAACAAACTGGCCCTTAGTCGGATCGATTTAGTCGGTTTAATAGTTATTAAAATAAATCTATAAAAATAATTTTTTTTTATTTTTTATAGAAATATCAAATTTTTAGAATAAAAATATTTTTTTATTATTAAAAGACAAATTATTATTACGGGATAATATTTTTGATAATATTTGACATTAATTTTAACCATTATCATACTTTAAACTATAAATTAAATAATACTCAAAATTTTATATTGTATGTTTTATATTTTTATGAGTACATAATATTATCATTAAATAATAAAAATGATATTATCCTACAACTTTATAAATCTTTATTTTATAATAAGTTAATCATATATAGTAATAAAAATAAATAAAATATATATTAACTAAGTTCGATCAGTTTTAATTTTTATCAGATCCAAAATAAACATCTGAGCCCGACCGAAACAATCCTATATTATCCAAATTAAACAACCAAATCAATCAAACACCGGATCCAATCCGATCCATTTATACAGAAAAGACAACGAATTGATCGATTTCAATTGATCGATTCAAATTTATCCACCACATCAAAATTTACATTTATATCTTACACTTGTCACATTACGTCATGATTACATACAATTATGTACAAGCATACAAATCAAGGTTTCAATAAAATATTTAAAAAATCTAAGGCACGGTATAAAATACGGTTTAATATTAAAAATTGGTGTCAAGTTATCATTCTTGTTCCATATTATCTTTTGATTCTTAACTAACGATTAAAAAATAACAAAGCAAATTACATAGCTATGTCATTCAATATAACAACAAATCATATCAAAATAAAATAACATCTTTACGGTTGTATCGTCGAAATTGGGAGTTGTATTTTCAAACAATTTTTAAAAATAAAATAAGGATGGTTCACTTACAAAATACTAGTAAAATATATGTATAAAACGTTTGTGGATGTATATCTCAATACTAAAAATTAACATAAAAGTAAAAAAGACTAATCACGAATAATTATATACAGCGGCCCCATTATAGGGCCCAATACTTCATCAACTTGTAATCTTGTTTGCTTAATTAACAAATAACATGATGAGTCACATGATGTATTAATTATTGTTGGAAAATCTTTCGCTTGATTTGACTACTGGAATCGATTTTGTCAAATTTATCCGCTATTTTAAAACCAATTGTGAAAGCATTTCATTGACTTTCAGAGAAATGTATTAATCAAATTGTTCATACATAATAGTTTGATTTCCAATTTAGGGACACACGTATACATACAATGTTGTATTAAGAGATGTTCTACCTAATTATTATCTCGAGTTATAAAACTATTTTATGATTTGATTTATTTGGGTTTTTTTGCTCTCAATAAAATTTTGAGACTTAACATATTACTATCTTTAAAATTAAATTAAATTTTGTAAGGCACATCTCAAATAAAGTCAGTGAAAATAAAATAAATCTCATTAATAAAGTAGAATCTACTTATAACCATGGTTTATATTAGATCTTAAATAACATTTATTCTCTTAAAGAATCGAAAAGTTCGGTGAAATTGTGAGATTTTAGATTGGTGGAGTAAATATTTGATGCGTCGGAAAGAATGATGACATTTAAGGTTATCACTCCAACACCCAAATCAATGAGAGAATGAGAAGTAATATGAGAGTGAGAATGAATTTGAATACCTGAAATGTTATGTTTTACTATTTTATATTAAGAGTAGTTGAGACCGCTCGTGTATGATGCATCATGATATGCGAATAATTGTCAAATTGGATCAGATAATGGTTGATCTTCTAACGTGCGAAATTGTCTGCTTCTAGTTAGAACAAAAATCTACCTGCTCTGTGTGCCTTTCACTTAAGATCTAATCTTGAGCCTTTCTCTATAGGCATTGCAAACGACTCAGAACAGTTGTCCATCAAGCTCTGATTCCTACGCTATAAAGCGAGGGCTTGCAATGTACATCTTTAGGTTCTATTATCTGAAGTAGGTGAAGAGTCTTAATGGGATGTTGTAAGTATTGAGAATAAATGCCTTAAATGTCTACCTATTGATTAACAACATTTTGCAGGGATGTCCTAACACATGTCCCTATGTCTGATGGTAATGATGTTTTTTCTGTCTTAAGATACTTAAGTACTCTGAGCAGTTCTCGATGAGATATCAATTGAGGTGTGATCTGCACTTCCCAATGTGGTATATTGCATGGTTCACGGCTGGTGAAATGAATATAAGGAGTCCTTGGACTACTAATCTTCTCTTTTTTCACTACTTGTAGGTTTGAAAAAACTCTTCTCATTCTTCGTTTCTGATTTCTTGCACAGGTCCCAATCCCTGACTACTTCATCCCCTTCTTTCAGCGCGTGAATATCTGGAATTTATTTAATTTAAGGTTATGCCTAGATTTTCCTTTCTTTCAATCTTGATTTTGTATTAGGATTTATAGGGAAGAAGGTAAAGGGGTTTGACGAAGGAGATTGTTGCTGATTTAATGGCTTATTTCTCGTACATTTAGCAGGAACATTAGACTTGGCTTCGAGCTTGCTAGTTGTATTCACTTCTTTCATGTGCTAACATGATCCCTTATAATGGAGGATATCTAACTTGAAGTTTGGAAGGCCACTTGGGATAACTCATCGTGGGTGGACCATGGGACATTGGACACTGCCTCTACTTTTGTTCATGAGGGTTTCCTAGACCATGCATTCACGATGGTGGGACCTTCTGAAGATTGAGGGGGAGGGGGATGGTTCTCCGTGAAGGAGACAAGAGGATTTCTAGAAAATTCTACAGGTGTGTCGTTTGTAACACCCTACTCTCTGACTCGACAATTTAATTAAATAAAACATAATCCAACAAGTAAAATGTTACTCAATCCACAAACAACTCATACTTGAACCACATAAATAAAAATAACTCATGTCATAAGCAGCAGAAAATTAGAAAATAGTTGGCATAAAAGCCTCAATAACCAAATGTTTGAAAAGTTGATCGATGGTAAAAGTAAATGATGATATGCATCATAATATAAATGACAAAACATCTTATAGACTTAGTACATGTGGTGTGTGATTTTCCTGAGGTATTCCCAAACGACGTCAGTGATTTTCCGCCAGAACGTGAAATGGAGTTTTCTATAGACTTAGTAACTGGTACTAGTCCTGTGTCGATGGCTCCTTATAGACTGCCTGCTTCAGAGCTGATTGAGTTGAAGAAACAGTTAGAGGATCTTATTGAGAAGAATGTTCGACCGAGCGTTTCATTGTGGGGAGTGCCAATGTTGTAAGTCAAGAAGAAAGATGGTAGCTTGAGGTTGTATGTTGACTATTGATCGGTAAATTATCAAGTGTACTAATATGCCAATGTAGTAATAAGGGAAACTCCCCAAATATCGATCTCAAGTACTGCTTGACGATACAAAGTTTATATTTTACTTCAGTTAAACAAAAGACTTGGGGTTTTGCAATTGTTATTTAGAAATAGAAAATAAATTGCAATTAAAAAGTAAACATAGCAGTTAAACAGTTGAAAATAATATGAGTGAACATGCTAAGGAAGGTGTATGATTGGATCGGTGAATAATTATAACCTGGCCTTGCAACAAATTAATTTAACAATATTGAATATCAGTTCTTAAGGGTGTTTACTTCTAAGTCCTTAGTGAAAAAACTTTTAATCATTCAACTTAACCACCTATGTCCATAATGTTACAATTGAAATTAAGCATTATTTTTATAAAAAATATTCCTGTTTCTACAAAGTATCCCTAGTTCTAGGTGTTATCTACTATGAAATATTCTCAATTGAGCGTTAACAATGGCGGTCAGACCTAAAGATTAATCGTAAATCAAACTCAATTTTTCCGAAAGAGAAAGCATTAAGAATAAATTGAAAGTAAATCAAATATCATAAAATTGTTGTTATCACAAGGTTCAAATCAGAATTATCTAACAAATCTGAATCACTAACACCCCTTAACATTGGGGGGTTCAGCTACTCATAATATCAAAGAAAAACAAAATACAAGGGGTAGACATTACAGGTTAATAGATGAAAATAGGTCTTCAATCACGAAAAGCTCATGAAAATCTTGATCCACCTTGAAAATCTGAGTTTTCCAGCCTTTAAAATGTGTTTTTGCTGTGCAAAATCACCCAACCTTTGGAAATTTACGTTTTTCGATTAAATAGGAAAAATTTGGGCTTTTTCAGATCTAGGCCGTGTTATACACATATTGCCCAGAGTAAGGCGTATGGCCTAGCTGGAGCCATACACCTAAGAGTCAGGCCTGTTTTTAGGTGTCTGTGGTGGGAGCCCCCATACGCGTATATGCCACCTCATACGCGTATGGGAAGGGGACTAGTTTTATGGCCTTCTCTGCTATTACACATATGGGACCTAGTGGGGCTGAGTGCCCATACGCGTATGAAGATGTGCAAAAATCTCTTTTTTTCTTCTGCTCATGCATTTTTGTCTGGATTCTCCTCTGATCAATTTCCTTTTGATTCTTCAAAACTGTAAACACATGAAACACTACCTCAAGCGCATAAAATTACTCAGAAATAATAAAACCACAGTAGATCAAGACATGACAGAAATCTACTAAAAACTGACCTAAATTACTATGAAACCAACAATAATTCACATGCTTTTGACATTTAAACGATGATAAATCTAACACAAATGGTGAGTGATCCCAACCCCAAACTTAGTTTGTTGCTTGCCCTCAAGTAACTTTTAGCACAATAACATCATGCCATAATTCATCAACAAAACAAAGATTTTAAAAGTATACCTCCGAGATCTTCCATGAATATCCTTTGTTGCTACTTCCCATTTGGCCTGATCATCAAGGTCGAATGATCTGCCACACCTATACTTGATGGTACTATTTCTCCTGTAAGCTCTATTTACACTCTCAACAATTCTCTCAGGTGTTAATGTATTTACACTCAAAATTCATAGTATGCAATACCCTACCATATGCTTGCATAAGCTTTCTTTGAGTTACCAAATGCACAATACACACACTTTTTGAGGTCTTTCCTGGTTGTAATGGGGCTTGGGTTAAGGTGAGATATTATATGGATAGGTGGGTTAATGGTTCATATTAATTGCGATCATTCTTTTCACCATGTTCATTCCAAAGTATCACTGGTTGAATTTTTCTGGAAATTTCCTTTTTGGGTTAGCTATCTTGGACTACTCAGTTTTTGGATTTTTCTTTAATTCTTGGTATCCAACTGAGTTCTCCTTCCGGTGAGTACTTTTTTTGATGATATATTTTTTTCTTTTTATTTTGAAGTTAATTTTTCAACTTTTCACTTTTTTATTTTCCAGGTGCACTCACCTTGCTTCCACTACTGTACAACCACCCCAAACTTAAAGGTTGGTATTCCAACAACAACCCCAAACTTAGAATGTAACACAGATCAAAAAATGAAACATAATAACTCTAAATAGGGTAGGGACGTTTTTGGGCCATTGGCTATTGATTCGGTACATTCACAAACAATGGGATACAAGCTGAAATTAGGCTAACAAAGCATGAAAATAATACATGGGATGGCTAGAAAGGCTCGAGGTTAAAACAAACAACGTGCCTCAGTGCGTGTAATCATGTAATGGATATCAAAAAAGAGCAAACACAAGTTATACATGATAAAAACATACCTGAATGCTCTCTCTTATGATGAATATTGTGTTTGGTTTTTCTTGTCCTCACCATGTTGGTAAGTGCTAACATTATCCATAGTACCTCTTGTATGATGGAGCTTCACACTCAGTTACAATAATCCTGCACCCCTTCCAATAGAACTCCAGAAAACCACATTGAATCATTTCAGAGATATCAAGATTGATTGGTATTGACATGTATAGGGTACAAAAACTTTTCATCTGGGTCATTTGTGTCAACCACTCATGCTAGCAATCATCACTTAAATAATAGAAAACATAAAGTGAATTAACTGAAACAAAACCGATATGATATTCAAATTAAAGTTTGGGACAATACATCAGAATCAAAATAACAAAAATAGAAAAAAAAAACATCAAAACTAAATTAAAAATAAAACAAAAATGACGAATGCATGAAAATAAAACTAATCCTCATTATCTCTGCTCCTGTCCTCCATATGCTGGTAAAAGTTGATCATGATAGTCAGATTGCCTCCATGATGTACAAAAGCAAAGGTGGGGAACATCTGGCCCTGTTGATCTCTCTGCTTTGAACTCCTGAAGGGGCTTTTATGAGGATAGGGAGTAGAATGAGAAAATGGAGTCTGGTGGGGATACTGCTGGACCGGTCCTCTACGCAGAATCAGGGTCTCAATCCCCGAGTACCGATAACATCCATAGAACGGTGTTGGAGGGTCTCTTGAAAAAAGATCTCTGAAGCGTTGAGCTACTGCCAAAGTGTTTACCTGATGAGTAAGATAACACCCTGGTAGTCCAGTGTGTGCACAGAAGTCATGCATGAAGCAGAACATGCTTATTCGGTCCCTGTGCGCACAGAAGTCATACATTTCTAAAAAGTAGTAAGGGGTTTTATACCCCAAGTATCCATCCACAAAACAATAGTACTCATGATCGGCAAGCCTTTCCAACATCTGATCAATGAAAGGGAGAGGAAAATGATCTTTACATGTTGCAGTGTCGGGCCTTCTATAATCAGTAACATTCTCCATCCAGTTATTGTTCGAGTGGGAATTAATTCATCTTTCTCATTCATTATCACCATTGTTACTCCCTTCTTTGGCACCACATGCACGAGACTTACCCATGAACTGTTAGATATAGGATAAATCAGACATGCATCCAATAGTTTCACCTCCTTATTTCTCACTACTTCTTTCATTGCTGGATTCAACCTTCTTTGGGGTTGAACCACTAGTTTGTGATCATCTTCCATCAGTATTTTGTACATGTATACTGTTGGGTAGATCCCTTTCAACTGTGCTTCTTTATTGAAGATCCTTTAAACAAAAACAAACACTATGTTTTGAATGCACTTCCAAGGGAATCATTTGACATGGGAGAATGTTTGAGTTCAGATGCCCAAGAATATGATATTTCAACAAATCTTGATACATTAAGGGATGATTGTGAAGTGGATTTGGTTAGGAAAGACGTTCCCGATGATATTTTTGAAATTCCTTTGTCAGAACTTCACAACCAAAAAGCAATAGAGAGTGATCACAGTGACACAAGTTATGAAAGTGACGATGAAACCGATTATGATTCTAGTACTGATTAGGTAATGTTCACAATGTGTTTTACTAATTTGTTGATGAATATTATTTATTGTGTCTTTCTATGGTCTTTGTTTATATCATACTTTACAAATATTTGTACTGAGATCTGCCCTTTTGTTAATAGATTGTGTTTGAACATTAATTGTGTTGTATAATTATGTAATTTTCCCCATTTGTAGTTCACATTTTTTGGCCATAATAGACAATGTAAGAAGTGTAAAAGATGGTGTATCGCATAGGAAGAGTGGTCGAAGTCCAACTAAAAGATTTGATTTTCCTCTTGAAGCAAGATCAAGTGCAGAATTGACAAAGAAAGTACTAAAGCAAGTTAAGAAGGAAAAAATTGACAAGTTGCATGAGATGCTGCAGGGAAACAATAGAGAAAGGGTCCAGGAAGTTGTAGACGGTAAATCATTTTCTTGTTTCATAAGATTTTATAAAATAACGTATGTAAAATTTATGTTTTGAATTTCCTTTAGATATATTATTCCTAATGTCTTTTAATGAATTTTTACAAAAATTAGAAACGCCAAAAAAAGGAACTCAACAAGAAAGAGTTCAAAAGGTTGATCGCAATTTCGACAAAGAGACTGTTACAAAGAAAATGGAGACAGACAAACTCTCGCAATCAAAAGTAATGAAAGATCATGCACATGGTGACAAAGAAGTTGTACAAGGTAAGTAATTGCTTATTATGCATATATTACTTTAAATTATTCTGAATATATTTTGATGAATTTTGACTAAAATTAGAAACACCAAAGAAAAGAACTCATGGGAAAGCTACAATAAATAGAGAAAGAGTTCAAAAGTTTGATGGCAAATCGGACAACCACATTGCTATGAAGAAAACAGAGAGACCTAAGCTTTTGCAACCACAAGCTAAGGAAGTTTTTACACATGGAAACAAAGAAGTTTCACAAGGTAATTAATATCTTTACATATACTTTAAATTTATATATTCTTTTTATGACATTATTTTGATGAGAAAATTACATTAAAACCAGGAATGCTGAAAAAAAGAACTCATGAGAATCTACTAGAGAACAATAGAGACAAAATTCAGAAGGTGGAAAAAACAGTTGCAAGGAAAATACTTATTCCTTCCAAAAATAAGAAACTAGAAAAATCTAATCTATCTTTGGAGATAATGATGTCAAAAACTGAATGCTCTAAAAAAGAAAAGAGAGTGCCAAAATGCCCATCAATGTTGATAGATGATTATGTAGAACTTCACAAGTCAAAGGAAATGGATGCAACCAAGTCAAACAATGGAGAAAAACCAGGCAGCAACGTTAACCCAATCTCTAGTCAAAATCAACCAAAAAAGGAACTCAACAAGAAAGTGTTCAAAATCGGGCAGAAGTCAATGAAGAAGAGGCAAACACAAATAGAGAAGAAGAAAATGGTAATTAGTTTCGTATTTCATAATAATTATTTCATGCATTATTTACATATTGGTAGCAAACATGTGATATCATGTTGTTGTGTTGATTACTTTATAGGAACATCCCAAAGAAAAACTCGTGGGAAAACATTGTGCAAAAAGATTCATGCAAGAACTTTGGAAGAACGAGCAGAAATGACCTTTAATGAGAATGGTCAACCAATTGGTCCTAGTGATAAAGTAGTATCTGACTTGAGCCTCTTCTTGGGAACATTGGCTAGGAACTCAACATTTTGTCCTCTACGTTACACCAATTGGCCAGGAATGCCAGATGATAATAAAAAACGTTTCTGGAGATATACTAATGTATGTGTGTATATATGAATTTGAATGTCTAATTGTTAAAAAAAAAGTGTTTTATTTTTTGATCTTGTTTTATCTTATAATTTTTGTAGCGAAAATTTATCTTGTCGGTTGAAGCACAAGATTGGGTTGAGACCACTGTTAGAGATGCATGGAGAAGATATAAGCACAAAATTAAGAAGAATCATTTTTTGAAGTATTCGAACATGACTGAGAGACTCAAAAATAGTCCACCAAAGGTGCTCATAGCTCAGTTTAAGAGTCTTTATGATTATTGGAGTAAGGAAGCTATACAAGTAAGATTAATAATTTTTTTATGTATGTGTGTGATTTTTCACCTTTGTATGTGATCGTACCTGGATCAGATAGTATGACAGTGGCCAGCAGCATCGTGAAATCTTCAGCTCTGGTGAGGATGATACGGCGGGAGGGGGGGTGTACCTGCAAGGTACTTCGATGCCAAAGTCAGGAAATGGGAGTAAGCAAGTACAAAATATAGGTGTAAGAGTGAGAATGAACATAACCTGACCCTCTCAAGTGAGAGGGTATTTATAGAGGACCCCCAGCGCGCGGCCAACGGTTACCTGCATTGGGCTGGATTACAAGGCCCAATCCAGGAAACTGCCAAGGCTTACGTGGCGTAGGGAAGACCAACACGCGGTCTTCGCCATGGGGTAACGGTCCCGAGATATCCGGAAGTAGGGCAGAACGATTCTTTCGAAGGTGGGAGGTTACAAGAGAATGTGTCCTCGCGGGGAGGAGCACGTGGGTGTCGAGGAGAGGTGTACTCCATCAACCGTTGAGCCTCCTCGACAGTGTATGTTGTGCGTGCGCCCGACATTACCGTTGCCCGTGCCCGACATGGCCATTGCATGTGCCCGACATTACCGGAGGTTGGCATGTGCTCGACGCTGGCTACTCATGGGCCGTATTGGGCCGCACCAAGATTGGGTTGGCCTGCCCGACGGTTGGGCAGTGTTGGCCCAGTCCAGAACAGGAGCCCCCAATTCGTTGCTCCGAGGTGTCGGAGTGATGACTTAAGGGCCAGCCCGTACGACGAGGACACATCAATCGTGCTCGAACCCCTGAGATAAGGGTATCCATTTGATACGGGCAGGTAATCCCTTGTCGTGGATACTTGTCGATGGGGAAGGTGTCTTCGTGCCACCGACATAATGAACAAAGGATGCTAGACGGGCAGGAATCTTGAACTCTATTCGAGTTATGGTGTCGTCGTTGGACGGCGTCGCGGGGAGACGAGGGGTTGTAAATTCGAGGAACAAGGCAGATGAAAGGGCTAACGCGGGAATACACGTACCACGTGTCACATGCCATTAATGCCTAGGGGCGGCTAGGTCTAGGGTACTCAAGAGCCTAGTGACTCCTCGAGTTCTATGAGGGGCCTATAAAAGGGGGTTGAGTTCGTGTCATTTGCACGTTCTCACCTTTTTCGCTCCGATCTTCCCTTTCCTTCTCCACCGATGCTCTTTCGCCGTACACGGTCGCACGCCGCCGCTTCCGCCGCACCGGACCGCCCTCCACCACCGCTTCAAGTAAGTTTTTAATCCCTTTCTTTTGCGTTTGTTTCCCTAGGGTGGTTTCCCGGCAAACTGATGAAGTTCCCGGTGATGCTACGAAGATTCCGGCAAAAACGACGGAACTTCCTTAGGTTTTCGATTGATTCAACGGAGATTCGGGATGAATGTCCTGAGGATGCGATGAATATCCCGAGGACATGCGATGAATGTTCCGAGGACGTGAGATGAGGGAGAACTGGGGTTCCGAGGTAGGTCCCCAGACGAGGTAGCTCCTCGTTGCTCCCGGGCAGCCACCACGCTCTCATTGCCCTTTCATCTGATCGGCGGTGGAATAGTGGATTTGGTCGTTGCCAGCAAATTCACGAATTTCCTCTGCTTTTCAGGTAAAAATGGCCATGAGGCTGGCGGGCATCATCCAGATAGACACCGAACCAGACTTGGACGAACCCTTACAACTACCTGGGGTGGCGTCCCTGCGCCCGGCTGCCGACTGGGCAGGCGAGGAGCCTTTACGAATTCGCTATCGGTTTGCCCTTGATGAC
This sequence comes from Lathyrus tuberosus, assembly GCA_022829125.1. Taxonomy (NCBI): domain Eukaryota; kingdom Viridiplantae; phylum Streptophyta; class Magnoliopsida; order Fabales; family Fabaceae; genus Lathyrus; species Lathyrus tuberosus. Next base: position 4,492,909 of record JALAZF010000358.1, read on the forward strand.
ACAAACGCCTTTGCAGTCGTCGAGGACGTCGTTGTGGGCGAGCAGCCAAACTCGACGGTCTTTCAGCCTAGGGAACACCACCGTATCTGCTCGAATTACCGTGGGTTAAGTTTCCCCATGTACGAGTTCGCGTTTAAGGAGGCCGACATTCGTCTCCCTTTTAACAACTTTCAGTTGGGGGTGTTCAACCGGTTGCATCTGGCGCCGTCTCAGCTTCACCCCAACGCGCTAGCCTTCATGTGGGTGTTCGAGCTCGTGTGTGACTACCTCAAGGTTGGGGCCACTCTCTCCCTCTTCTTTCGTATATTCCACCTTCAACGATGGACTAATCGAGGGCGACACAGCTGGGTCTCCCTCAAGCAACCGAGGAAATTGTTCAAGGCGTACTCGGATTCTATTCGGAATTTCAAGGATAGGTTTTACTACGTCATGCTCGCGACGCACGAGGCTGTGGGCACGCTTTATGATATCGTGACTGACGGGACCGGGGATGAGAGGTTTGTGTCCAAGTGCCCTCTGGAGTGGGAGGATGCGCACTTTGCGCTTGGTACGGATTCCTACCTCGTGAAGCACGACGAGCTGTCGGAGGAGGACAAATGGGTGTACGCAAAACTTGTCGAGTATGTCGCCAGCTTCAACCGGGCCGAATGCATAACTAGGGACAGAAAGTCTGTCCTCGACTCACGGGGACATGTTGTGACAGTGACCCGTTACATAAACACCAAGGCTCTCCTTGAGTGCAAGTCCTCCGTCGAGGCTAAGAGGTTCTTAGGTAGGAGCTTGTTGTTTCCTTGTGCTAACTTATTTCATGTTTTCCCTTGCAGGTCAAATGTCGAACGCCACCGAGCATATCATGAAGATAGCTGCTGAGCAGGCCCCCAAACGACCAAAGAGTCGTGTTTGCGAGGTCATTCAGACAGCGGTACCAATTGACAGAACGAGCGGCTCTTCGTCTCCTCAGTGTAGCCAGTCTCTCCCTCTAGAGGGCACCCCTGCTAAGAGGACGAGGACTGAGGGACCCCTTCTCGTGGATCTCGGGGGCCCTGTCCCAATGGAGAAGTTTATGTTGCCCGCTTGTCACCTTCAGTGAAACTTCTTCGGAGAACGCCCCCCGTTGTTGCTGAGGCCGAGGTGAGGGCAGCTTTGGGGATGGATAGGGCGGCCATGAAGGAGGCGCTTGTCGAGGACTTGGTGGTCATGACGCGAATCTTCGAGACTGCCTTGACTTTGAGCGAGAAGACCTCCCCTGTCTCCGAGTTGCAGAAGCTAAAGGACGAATATACTACCCTCGAAAAGGAAAAGGACAAGGTTGGTCTAAGTGCGAGAACTATGCCAATGTCCTCCACGAGCTGAACGAGGCCAACGCTGCATTGAAGGCGACTCAAGAGGAGCGTGACCGCCTCTAGACCAGGGTCGCTGAGCTGGAAGCTGCTGCTCATCCTGCCGAGAATGAGACCGCCGAGGAGAAGGGTTTCACCAGTCACACGGCTCTGATTGCTAAGATTTGGGAGCTTCAACAGGATAGTCTAGAGGCTCTCGAGATAGGCTTTAAAAATGCCGTGGCGCAGGTTGAAGCTGAAAACCCTGGTGTCCAGCTTGTGCTCGATAGGATTAATTCGTTTCTTCGTGTGGTCGATGGGAAGTTGGACATGCCAGAGGAGGAGGACGACAAGGCTGATGGCAGGATCGAGGAAGATATTGTTGTTTAGTACTTTTGTTTGACCGGCCTGCGTGCCATTACTTTTTTGGTCCTTTTGTTTGGCCTGCGTGCTACTTTTGTGATGACTTTTTCCCGGCCTGCGTGCCAAGGGCGTTTTGATATTTTTGTAATATTTGCACAATGGGCTTTTGCCCGACTTTAATACTTTTCTTTTGCTTATCTGTGTGTGTGATGTTTGTACATTTGATATGTTTTACTGTTTTTGTCCAAGTAATTTGGTGATTTTGGGAGTTTGCTCGACTTTGATGATCCTCGACTGCGTGGAGAACTGGTCGAGTGACTGGAGGTGTATTCCGACCTTTAACGAGGCTAAGAGGTCGGTCGAGGTCTTAGCTTCGTGGCGTGAACTTCCCATCGCTAGCTGGGCATTCTGCCTAATTGGTACGGCGACGACGGAGTTCGGTCGAGGTATCCTCGTCGGATCAAGGATCTTCGCGCACACACAACGCGGCCCTTGATCTTCGTGTTTAGTATAGGGGAGTTGCGCTTGTACCTTAGTGCGTCCCCGTAATTGTGATGCGGCTGTGTCGCGGGCAGTGTTTAACTGTAATATTGTTTAAGCTTCTCAGCATTCCATGGTCGAGGAAGTTCTTCCCCGTGTAGGTTTTTGAGGTAGTAGGCCTCTGTCCCTGTTTTCGCGTGGACGCGGTAGGGGCCCTCCCAGTTCGCGGCGAGCTTGCCTTCTCATGAATCTTTCTAGTTCCTTCGTAGGACGAGGGTGCCTACTTGAAAATATCATTTAATAACTTTGTTGTTATAACGCAGAGTTATTTTCTGCTTAAGTGAGGCTTCCTGGAGGGATGCGTCCGTCCTTATCTCCTCAACGAAGTCGAGCTCTTCTCTCAAGGCCTCATCGTTCGCGCCCTGGTCGAGAGGGAACTCCGTTCTCCTCGAGGGTTCTCTGATCTCCACGGGGATCACCGCTTCTATTCTGTAGGTCAGACGAAAGGGGGTCTCCCCGGTCGTGGAATGTGGGGTTGTTCGGTAGGTCCAGAGGACGCTGTGTTGCTCCTCGACCCATCGTTGCTTGGCGTCGCCAAGTTGGCGTTTCAATCCTCGAAGAATCACTCTGTTCGCTGCTTCGGCCTGCCCGTTTGTTTGAGGGTGCTCGACCAACGTGAAGTGATGCTTCGTGCCCAGTTTGGTGACAAAGTCTTGGAAGTTCCTGTCGGTGAACTGCGTCCCGTTGTCGGTGACAATCGCTTGGGGTACGCCGAATCGGGCGAGGATGTTCCTCTTATAGAAACAGAGTATGTTGAAGGCCGTGATTTTGGCCAAGGCTTACGCCTCGATCCACTTCGTGAAATAATCTACCCCGACGATGAGGTATTTGTTTTGGTATGACCCTACGACGAAGGGCCTGAGGATATCCATTCCCCACCATGCAAATGGCCATGGGGACGATAGTGTTTTGAGTTCGTTTAGAGGAGTAAGGTGCATATCCCCGTGTCATTTGCATCGATCGAACTTCTTGACATTCTCCTTGGTGTCCTGCTGCATGGTGGGCCAGTAATACCCTGCTCGGAGCGCCTTACGGGCTAAGGATCGCCCGCCGAGGTGCTGTACGTTGATCCCCTCGTGGATTTCCTGGAGTATATCGGGGACCCTGGTCTCCTCGACGCACCTGAGGAGGGGGATAGAAAACCCGCGACGGTATAGTTTGTCCTCGACTATTGTGTACGAGCACGCTCGCTGCTTGACCATCCTCGCTTCCTTGGGATCCTCAGGTAGTTTTCCCGTCGTGAGGTATTCGTATACCGGGGTCATCCAGCAATTGTTGTCCCCGATGGCGTTCACGTCAGTCGCCGGAGTGGGTTTGTCGATGCTCGGGTGTGAAAGCACTTCCTGAATGATGAACTTGTTCCCGCCTTTCTTCTTTATGCTCGCCAACTTGAACAAAACATCTGCTCGGGTATTGTGCTCGCGCGGGATTTAGGTTACCTCCGCGGAGGTGAAGTTCTTCATCTTTTCCTTTACCAAGGACAAGTATTCGATGAGGCAGTCGTTCTTGGCTTGGTACTCTCCTCGTACTTGAGAGGCTACGAGTTGGGAGTCGGTGAAGATTTTGACCTCTTTGGCGCCGAGGTCCTTGGCCAATCGTAATCAGGCGAGGAAAACCTCATACTCTGCCTGGTTGTTTGTAACACCCTGATTTTCGTGAGAATATTTATTTAATTTATTTAAATATTATATTCGTGTTTTTCTGTGACTTTTGGTGTTTCATGTCGATGTCGGTGATTTTGGGAAGTTTTGGTTATTTTAATTAAATAATAGTATATAATATGAATATATTAGTATTATTATTAGTTTAAATAATATTAGAGGAATTAAGGGTAAGATGGACATTGAGGAGTATTAGAGGGAGTATTATGGGAAAACCCATATTTGAGGCCCAAAAGTTAAATTAACCAAAAAGGAGGAATTGAGGGGAATTAGGATTCATTTGTGGAGATCGTGAAAATAAGGAGAAAGTGCAGAGCTCTGAGGAAAAAGGAAAAAGGCGAGGATTTTCGTGAAAGTTTCCAAAAGCTTAAGAGAAACTCATCGGATCGACAATCTAAGGTATGGAGAGTAATTACCTTTCATTGTTTTAATTATAGGATTTGATTGAATGAAGTGGATTTGGGGATTTTGGGGTTTTTTGAAGGGTTTATGAGTTATTGATGACTTGAAGGTATTTTGTGAATCGATTATTAAAGGTTGAATTTAATCGGATAAAAATAGACCTTTGGGGCAGATTTCCCCATTGTTGTAGTTTTAACTTTGTGGTGAAGGATCTATGGAGTTTATGGGGAGCTTGAGAGTTTTGAAGGTTTAGGGAATTTAAGGTTTCCCATAGGGTCACGAATCGACCTAACATACGTAGGTTTTAGGCCTTTAATTCTGTGATATATTAGAACTATTATGGGGATGTTTTTGGGTTAACTGGGACTGTAATCGCAGGTGCCTTGGAGGTTGTGGAGCTACTGATGCATAGCAGCGATTTGTTGTAATTGCAGGTTCGCTAGGCGAACCGTTGCTTCGATAGGTGAATGTTCGCCAAGGCTCGCTAAGTGAGCGGCGCAGCAAATGCGCGATAACGTGGGAGGGGGTACTGAGATGATTCTGGCGAGGAAAGGTGGGTTTCGCTGGGAGTTTCGCTAAGCAAAGGAATCAGCGAGTGGGTTCGCTAAGCGAGTCAACCAGCGAGTGTGACAGATGATTGTGTTCTGGTGTTGAGTGTGGGGTCTGTGAGGTTCGCTGGCCGCTTCGCTAAGCGAAGGCCACAACGAACAGGTTTGCTAGGCGAACCCTGGAGCGAACGTCAGCTGTTCGCAAATTTTTGTTTATGCTGCTGTGCTGTTTTGGATGTTTTGATGCTATGATATTTATGATGATTTACCATGATGTTCTTGACGACATTAGGGTGCTGATTTATGGCGTTTTGATGAATATATGATGACATGATTTATATGAGAATTGATGAATGATGATGTATATTATGAAGTTTATTTTGATGATGATGATGATTAGTGATGTTGTGTATCATACATTCATATGCATACTCTGTGACGACGCTTCATTCCCATTGTGCGGATATGAGGTAACTATGACGTGCTCCGGTTCCAAATTTGGGATCGATCCTATTGACGGGAATCTTTGGAGGGTTGATGGCCTAGTGTCCATCTATTATGACGATTGGTACCACGTGCATGAGTCTTGTTGTGCATTGCATTTTATGTGGCATTGATGTGATTGTGATATAGTGCTTCCTGATGTTTTTATTTATGATGCTCAGTTGATGTTGTAATTATGAAGATAATGCCATTTTATGTATATCTTGTTTTATATTGATTATTATGAATTGTGATTACTCACCCTGCCTGTTTGAATGTTGCCTCCACGTGGGTAACGTGAAGGTGATCAGGTTTAGCCGTGGATGCTTTCGAGGACTTGAAGTTTATTTGCTTTTGGTCGATTTAGAGGGTCTTGCTCTGATAGTGTAACATTGGGTTGGGGTCATTTGAGTCAAACTATGTTGTTTTCCTTTTTTTCGTTGTCATTTGACGATATGGTTTTATTTTGATTATTATGTGTTTGTTGAAAACCTTTTATTTGGGGAATTTTCAGTTCCGCAACCATGTAAAGGATTTTTGATTTATTTTGAGGAAAACCCTTTGTTTACAGGGTAATTGTGTTATTTTGATTTAATGAGAAATGTGCACCCTTTGAGGGAATTTTTATGCCTTACTCTGATATTTGAGTTGTTTCTGCTGCAACATTATTGGGGGTAGAAAAGGGTGTTACATTAGTGGTATCAGAGCAGGTCGGTCCGTCTGGCCAGGTTTTTACTTGATGTCTGTCCCTGTCAGTCGACGAGTGTGTGTACACTGTCGATGTTTTAGTTATTCTAACCTTGTTGGTGGTGTGCAGGATGACTGGAAGAAATGATCGTTCGATTGCTGATGCGTTGGAATCAGTTGCTAGTGTGGTGGCGCAGCTGAATCCAAATGGTGGAGCTCCTGATGAGTTTCGTGCTTTGGGGAAGTTTCAAAGGAACAATCCACCGACTTTTGTGGGTACGATGATCCAGCAAGTGCACACAAGTGGCTGAAGGCGATCGAGAAGATTTTCCGAGTGATGGGGTGTTCTGATGAGCAACAGGTTTACTTCGAAACACATATGCTGGAAGAGGAAGCTGAGGACTGGTGGGATAACACCCGTCAGAGACTTACGGATGTGGGCACTGTGATAACTTGGGCTGTGTTTAAGCAGGAGTTTCCGGGGAAGTATTTTCCAGAGGATGCTCGTGGCAAGAGAGAAGTGGAATTCCTTGAGCTGAAGCAAGGAGATATGACTGTGGTGGAGTATGCCGCGAAGTTCGAGGCTTTGGTGAAGTTCTATCTGCATTACAACCGTGCTGACGCTGAGATGTCCAAATGTCTCAAATTCGAGAATGGGTTGAGACCAGAGATTAAGCAGGGTATTATGTATCAATAAATCCGCAGGTATGATGAGTTGGTTGACAAGAGCAGGATCTACGATGAGGATAGCCGAGCTCGATCTGCTCACTATAAGCAGTTGAGTGCGAAAAAAGGGCAGTATAAGGGTAAGCCTTATACAACTTCAGCTGACAAAGGGAAGCAGAAGGCTTCAGATGGGAAAAAGTCAAGTGGGGGAGCAGATCCTGCTTTTAGAAAGTGTCATAAGTGTGGCGAACAAGGTCACCGTGCTGATGCGTGTACCAATAATGTGGTGAGGTGCTATCGATGTGGTAAGAAGGGGCATAGAGCTACTGACTGCAAAGATGAGGGTATGACCTGTTTCAATTGCGGTGAGAAAGGTCATATCAGTACTCAATGCCAGAAGCCAAAGAAGACTGCGACTGCTGCTCAAACCAGTGGCAGAGTGTTTGCTTTGAGTGGTGCAGAAGTTCCAGAGAAGGACAACCTGATTCGAGGTACTTGTTTTATTAATAATATCGAGTTGGTTGCTATTATTGATACTGGTGCTACTCATTCTTTTATCTCGCTTGAATGTGCTAATAGATTGAGTTTGAAGTTATCTGATATGAATGGGAATATGGTAATAGAAACTCCAGCTAATGGTTCTATTACTACTACCCTTGTGTGTTTGAGATGTCCTGTGACGATTTTTGGGAAGAGTTTTGTGATGGATTTGGTGTGCCTACCCTTGCACCAGATCGATGTGATCTTTAGAATGAACTGGTTGGAGTTCAACCGCGTTCATATCAATTGTTATACCAAGACGGTAGAGTTTTCCGAGTTTGATGATAGTGGGGAGTTGATGTTCTTATCTGCTAAGCAAGTAGACAAACTTGTGGAAGAAGAAGCCGTGGTGTTTGCAATGTTTGCATCATTGCTAATTGATCGTGAAGCTGCAAGTGTGGAGTTGCCTGTTGTCTGTGAATTCCCAGATGTGTTTCCAGATGACATCAGTGATTTGCCTCAAGAGTGTGAAGTGGAGTTTGCAGTGGACTTAATATCAGGTACGAGTCCAGTGTCGATGGCTCCTTATCGGATGTCAGCTTCTGAGTTAAGTGAATTGAAGAAACAACTGGAAGAATTGCTTGAGAAGAGGTTTGTTCGACCAAGTGTTTCTCCGTGGGGTGCTCCTGTGTTGCTAGTGAAGAAGAAAGATGGGAGTATGAGGTTGTGTGTTGATTATTGGCAGTTGAATAAAGTGATGATCAAGAATAAGTATCTGCTACCGAGAATCGACGATTTGATGGATCAGCTAGTAGGTGCTTGTGTGTTCAGAAAGATTGATTTGAGGTCGGGTTATCATTAGATTCGAGTTAAGCCTGATGATATTCCAAAGACGACTTTCAGGACGAGGTATGGACACTATGAGTACACTGTGATGCCGTTTGGTGTATCTAATGCACCTGGTGTGTTCATGGAGTATATGAATCGGATTTTTCATGAGTATTTGGATAAGCTTGTGGTGGTGTTTATCAATGATATCTTGATATATTCTAGATCTGAAGAAGAACATGCCGAGCATTTGAGGACTGTGTTGTAAGTGTTGAAAGAGAAGAAGTTGTATACAAAGCTGTCGAAGTGTGAGTTTTGGTTGAAGGAAGTGAGTTTCCTTGGCCATGAGATTTCAAGTGGTGGTGTTGCTGTTGATCCTTCTAAGATTGATGCTGTGTTACAGTGGGAGACTCCGAAGTCTGCTACTGAGATACAAAGTTTTCTAGGATTAGCGGGTTATTACCGCAAGTTTATTGAAGGCTTCTCTAAGTTGGCGTTACCTTTGACTCAGTTGACTCGAAAGGGCCAAGCTTTTATATGGGATGTAGCTTGTGAAGAGAGTTTTGTGGAATTAAAGAAGAAGTTGATGACTGCTCCAGTGTTGATTTTGCCCAATCCGAGTGAATCTTTTGTGGTGTACTGCAATGCGTCGAAGATGGGTCTTGGTGGAGTATTAATGCAGAATGGACAAGTTGTTGCCTATGCTTCGAGACAATTGCGAGTTCATGAGAGGAATTATCCTACACATGACTTGGAATTAGCCGCGGTAGTGTTTGTGTTAAAGATTTGGAGACATTATCTGTTTGGCTCTAAATTTGAAGTGTTCAGTGATCATAAGAGTCTGAAGTACTTATTTAATCAGAAGGAATTGAATATCAGACAGAGAAGGTGGTTAGAGCTGTTGAAGGATTTCGATTTTGATTTGAGTTATCATCCGAGCAAGGCAAATGTAGTGGCCAATGCGTTGAGCAGAAAGTCATTGCATATGTCGATGCTTATGGTGAAAGAGTTGGAACTAATCGAGCAAATCAGAGATTTGAGTTTGGTATGTGAAGCGACCCCTGACAGTGTGAAGTTGGGAATGTTGAAGTTGACCAGTAGTATTCTATAAGAAATCAGAGCGGGACAGCAATCTGATTGAAAGTTGGTTGACCAATTGACTTTGATTAACCAAGGTAACGGAGGTGACTTCCGGGTTGACGAGAATGGTGTGATGATGTTTAGAGACAGGGTGTGTGTCCCATATGTTCCCGATATTAAGAGGAGTATTCTTGAAGAAGGACATCGAAGTAGGTTGAGTATTCATCCCGGTGCTACAAAGATGTACCAAGATTTGAAAAAGTTATTTTGGTGGCCAGGTATGAAGAAGGATGTTGCGGAGTTGTTTATCCGTGTTTGACTTGTCAAAAGTCGAAGGTTGAGCATCAGAAGCCTTTAGGTATGATGCAGCCGTTGAGGATTCCAGAATGGAAATGGGATAGCATTTCCATGGACTTTGTGGTGGGATTGCCGAAGACTGCTAAGGGAAATGATTTAATTTGGGTGATCGTGGATAGATTAGCTAAGTCGGCTCATTTCTTGCCGATGAAGATTAATCATTCTATGCAGAAGTTAGCCGAGATGTATATTGAAGAAATTGTGAAGTTACATGGGGTACCTTCGAGTATTATGTTGGATAGAGATCCGATATTTACATCGAGATTTTGGAAGAGTTTGTAAGATGCGTTGGGCACCAAGTTGAGATTGAGTTCAGCCTACCATCCGCAGACGGACGGTCAGACAGAAATGACGATCCAATCTTTAGAGGATTTGCTAAGGGCTTGTGTGTTGGATCATGCAGGATCGTGGGATAGCCATTTGCCGTTGATTGAGTTCACATACAATAATAGTTTTCATGCTAGTATTGGAATGACGCCCTATGAAGCTTTGTATGGGAGAAGGTGTAGGACTCTGTTGTGTTGGTATGAATCGGGCGAGAGTGCGGTACTCGGACCTGAAATTGTGCAAGAGACGACTGAGAAGATTAAGATGATACAAGAGAGTATGAAAGCTTCGCAGAGTCGTCAGAAGAGTTACCATGATAAGAGGAGGAAAGCACTTGAATTCCAAGAGGGAGATCACGTGTTTTTGAGAGTGACGCCAGTGACTGGTGTGGGTCGAGCTTTGAAGTCTAGGAAGCTCACTCCACGTTTTGTTGATCCATATCAAATATCGCAGAGGATAGGAGAAGTAGCCAATCGAATTGCTTTACCGCCGTCACTTGCGAATTTGCATGACGTGTTCCATGTGTCTCAGTTGAGGAAGTACGTTTCGGATCCGTCGCATGTGATTCAGATGGATGATGTACAAGTGAGAGATAATCTGACTGTGGAAGCATTGCGTGTGCGTGTTGATGGTCGAGAGATTAGGCAAATGCGGGGTAAAGACATAACTTTGGTGAAGGTGTTGTGGGGTGGACCAGCTGGCGGAAGTTGGACTTGGGAATGCGAAGATCAGGTGAGGGAGTCGTATCCGACTCTATTTCCTTGAGGTAATTTTCGAGGGCGAAAATTCTTTAAGTGGGGGAGAGTTGTAACACCCCAATTTTCGTGAGAATATTTATTTAATTTATTTAAATATTATATTCGTGTTTTTCTGTGACTTTTGGTGTTTCGTGTCGATGTAAGTGATTTTGGGAAGTTTTGGTTATTTTAATTAAATAATAGTATATAATATGAATATATTAGTATTATTATTAATTTAAATAATATTAGATGAATTAAGGGTAAGATTAACATTGAGGAGTATTAGAGGGAGTATTATGGGAAAGCCCATATTTGAGGCCCAAGAGTTACATTAACCAAAAAGGAGGAATTGAGGGGAATTAGGATTTTCGTGAAGGTTTCCAAAAGCTTAAGAGGAACTCATCGGATCGACAATCTAAGGTATGCGGAGTAATTACCTTTCATTGTTTTCATTATAGGATTCGATTGAATGAAGTGGATTTGGGGATTTTGGGGTTTTTTGAAGGGTTTATGAGTTATTGATGATTTGAAGGTATTTTGTGAATCGATTATTAAAGGTTGAATTTAATCAGATAAAAATAGACCTTTGGGGCAGATTTCCCCGTTGTTGTAGTTTTAACCTTGTGGTGAAGGATCTATGGAGTTTATGGGGAGCTTGAGAGTTTTGAAGGTTTAGGGGATTAAAGGTTTCCCACAGGGTCACGAATCGACCTAACATATGTAGGTTTTAGGCCTTTAATTCTGTGATATATTAGAACTGTTATGGGGATGTTTTTGGGTCAATTGGGACTGTAATCGCATGTGCCTTGGAGGTTGTGTAGCTACTGATGCGTAGCAGCGATTTGCTGTAATCGCAGGTTCGTTAGGCGAACCGTTGCTTCGCTAGGCGAATGTTCGCCAAGGCTCGCTAAGTGAGCGGCGCAGCGAATGCGCGATAACATGGGAGGGAGTACTGAGATGATTCTGGAGAGGAAAGGTGGGCTTCGCTGGGAGTTTCGCTAAGCGAAGGAATCAGCGAGTGGGTTCGCTAAGCGAGTCAACCAGCGAGTGTGACAGATGATTGTGTTTTGGTGTTGAGTGTGGGGTCTGTGAGGTTCACTGGCCGCTTCACTAAGCGAAGGCCACAGCGAATAGGTTCGCTAGGCAAACCCTGGAGCGAACGTCAGCTGTTCGCAAAATTTTCTTTATGCTGCTGTGCTGTTTTTGATGTTTTGATGCTGTGATATTTATGATGATTTACCATGATGTTCTTGACGATATTGGGGTACTGATTTCTGGCTTTTTGATGAATATATGATGACATGATTTATATGAGAATTGATGAATGATGATGCACATTATAAAGTTTACTCTGATGATGATGATGATTAGTGATGTTGTGTATCATATATGCATACTCTGTGACGATGCTTCATTCCCATTGTGCGGATATGAGGTAACTATGACGTGCTCCGGTTCCAAATGCGGGATCGATCCTATTGACGGGGATCTTTGGAGGGTTGATGGCCAAGTGTCCATCTATTATGATGATTGGTACCACATGCACGAGTCTTGTTGTGCATTGCATTTTATGTGGCATTGATGTGATTGTGATATAGTGCTTCCTGATGTTTTTATTTATGATGCTCTGTTGATGTTGTAATTATGAAGATAATGCCATTTTATGTATATCTTGTTTTATAATGATTATTATGAATTGTGATTACTCACCCTGCCTGTTTGAATGTTGCCTCCACGTGGGTAACATGAAGGTGATCAGGTTTAGCCGTGGATGCTTTCGAGGACTTGAAGTTTATTTGCTTTGATCGATTTAGAGGGTCTTGCTCTAATAGTGTAACATCGGATTGGGGTCATTTGAGTCGAACTATGTTGTTTTCCTTATTTTTGTTGTCATTTGACGATATGGTTTTATTTTGATTATTATGATGTTTGTTGAAAACCTTTTATTTGGAGAATTTTGAGTTCCGCTGCCATGTGAAGGCTTTTTGATTTATTTTGAGAAAAACCCTTTGTTTATAGGGTAATTGTGTTATTTTGATTTAATGAGAAATATGCACCCTTTGAGGGAATTTTTATGCCTTACTCTGATATTTGAGTTGTTTCTGCTGCAACATTATTGTGGGTAGAAAAGGGTGTTACATTGTTCGACGTCGGGAAGGACAATTCGAGGGAGACCTCGATCAGGACGCCTTCCTCGTTCTCGAGTATAATGCTTACCCCGCTCCCTTTCGTGCTGGATGCCCCGTCGACGTAGATTCTCTACTTCTGGGATCCGTTGGTCGAAGGTTCCGGGACAGTTATTTCTCCCACAAAGTCGGCCAGTACCTGAGCCTTCAAGGCTTTCCTTCCCTCGTACTGAATGTCGAACTCGGCGAGCTCTAGCGACCATCAGAGCATCCTTTCTGCCATGTCTGGTCGGCCGAGGAGTTGCCTTATCGGCTGCTCGGTTCTTACCACGACCGTGTGGGCTAAGAAGTAATGGCGCAGCCTCCTGGCTGTGGTGACTAGGGCCAGGACGACTTTCTCGATCTGCTGATACCTAAGCTCGGGGCCTTGGAGGACCTTGCTTGTGAAGTAGATCGGTTTCTGGCCGTCGGGGGTTTCCCTAATGAGGACAACGCTGACTGCTTCGCTCGTGATGGTGAGATACAAGAACATTGTTTCCCCGTTCTCTGGCCGCGAGAGGACCGGGGGTTGCGACATGACTTGTTTGAGGTGGAGGAGTGCCTGCTCGCACTCCTCGCTCCATTCAAACGTGGCCTTTTGTCAGAGAAGCTTGAAAAACGGGAGTGCGTATTGCGCAAATTTGGAGACGAAGCGGGAGAGGGCGGTTAGCATCCCGTTTAATGATTGTATTGACTTCTTCGAGTTCGGGGTCGGGATTTCGAAGAAGGCCCTACACTTGTCGGGGTTTGCCTCGATTCCTCGCTCTGTGAGGTAGAAACTGAGGAATTTGCCCGCCCGAACGCCGAAGGTGCTTTTGTCGAGATTGAACCTCATACGACACCTCCTCGCTATGTCGAATACCTTCTTGAGATGGGCAGCGTGGTCTACTTCTTCTACGGACTTAACGATCATGTCGTCCATGTAGACCTCAAGCATGTCGCCGATCTCTCCTCGGAAGACTTTATTCATCATCCGTTGGTAGGCCGCGCCGGCGTTCTTCAGGCCGAAGGGCATTACGTTGTAGTAGTAATTGTTCGACTCGGTCATGAAGGCGGTATGCTGCTTGTCGACCTTGTCTATGGGGATTTGGTTGTACCCCGAGTAGGTGTCCATGAAGGACAATAGCTTGAAACCTGCAGAATTGTCGACCAGCTGGTCGATGTTAGGCAAAGGATAAGAGTCTTTCGGGCATGCCCGATTAAGGTAGGTATAGTCAACACACATCCTCCATTTTCCATTATTCTTTTTGACAAGTACAACGTTGGACAGCCAGGTGGTGTACCTGGCCTTCGAAATAAAATTTGCCTCTAGGAGGGCTTTTACAGCCTTTTTAGCAGCCTCCGCTTTTTTGGGAGACTGCCTACGCCTACGTTGAACTATGACCCTAGCGGCCGGATCTACGGTGAGCTGATGGCACGCCACATCTGGGTCGAGGCCAGGCATCTCGGAGGCGCTCCATGCGAACAGGTCGGCGTTCTCCTGGAGACATGCCTTCAGCTGCTTCTTCGCCACGTCGGGGAGTCCAACGCCGATCTTTACACTTCGGTCTGGGTCGTCTCAAAGGGCGACGAGCTCAAAGTCTCCATCTGGGATGGGGCGCGCTGGGTGGAGAGGCTGCCCGTTGTTTTCCGCCTGGAGGTCGTGGTCAGCTGCTCCGCCTTCTTCTTGCTCGCCCAGGAACCTGCTGTCGAGGTCGACCGCGTTGACGCGTAGGAGTGGCTTTTGCACGGAGTCTGGGGATGACTTTGCTCTAGCCTTGGGCTTGGTGCCGATGGAACTCAGGCCTTTGATTGTAGCGTCGAAGCACCTCCTGGCCGCTTTAATGTCCCCGTGCATGGTGACCACCCGACCCCTGGCCGTGTAGTACTTAATCTTCAGATAGACTATCATGGTACTGCTGTGAGTTCGGCCAGAGTAGTCCTCCCCAGGATGCAGTTGTACAGAGACGGATAGTCGAGCACCAAGAAGCGGGTCTTGATCTGTCAGGTAGTGTCTTCGCTCCCGAACGTGACCACTAGTTCGACATAGCCCCATGGTCTGGTGGTGGTGCCGTTGAACCCTTGTAGATCCGAGCCTACGTAAGGGGTCAAATGCTTCTCGTTGAGCTGGAGGGTTTCGAAGAGGTGGGCGTACATGTTGTCCACCGAGCTCCCTTGGTCGAGTAGGATCTTACGGACGTCAAAATTTGCCATATGTGCTCGGATAAAGAGGGGGATTGAGGCGTTAGGGAAGCCATCTTCTTGGGGAAGCCTTTCCATGTGCTGCGGGCAGTGACGGGGTCTTTGTCAGGGAAGCTCTCCCACATGCTGCGAACTGCCTCTTGGTCCTCGATTCCCTCGGGGATGAATAAGTCCTCGGGTCGAGTAACGCTGAGGGCGACTTACAGTCGATTTTCCCCAGCGGGAGGCGTCGTCTCCTCGATGCTTTAAGCATCTCGGAAACCCGATCGGGAAGCGTCGTTCCTCTGGGCGTACTTCTTTAGATGCCCTTCCTTGATCGGGATCTCAATTGCATCCTTAAGGTGAATGCAATCTTCCGTGACATGTCCATGGATCCGGTGAAACTTGCAGTACTTGGACTTGTCCGTGTTTGATTTGGGGGCTGTCAGCTTGGGAAAGCGGACACCCCCTCTCTGGAACTCCGAGTTGGCGCACTCGGAGAGAATTCGCTCGCGGGGAGCGTTGAGCGGCGTGTATTCCGTGAACCGGCCAGCTGGACCTCTCGGCTCATGAGAGTCCAGGGAGCGGTCTTCCTTTCTTCTCTCTCCCCCACACCAGGGGGAGGAGAGCCTTCATCTTTGTGGCCGCGGGGGCCACCTCGTCGCTGCGAGTCGAGGGCCATTTGAGCAGCCCGCGTCTCTTCGAACTCGATGTATGATTGAGCTCGGAAGAGTAGGTCTTCTAAGTTGCGAGGTTTTTGGATGCCCACAACCTTGGCGAAGTCGGTTCCAGTATGTAGTCCCAGTGCGATCAGGAACTTCTTCATGTCGTCGGTCACGTGGACCTCGACGGCTTCTTTGTTGAATCTCTCGATGTAGTCTCTGAGGGATTCGTTCCGCCCTTGGAAGATGGCATCCAGGGAGGCCACTGTCTTCGGGTGTCGACGAGAGGCGGTAAAATGCATGGAGAACTGCTTTTTCAGCTGTTTCTAGGACGTGATGGATTCTAGAGCAAGCCTCTTGTACCAAGTCATGGCTCCTTTCCGGTGGGTAGTCGGGAAGATCCTACACTTAATAGCTCCCCGGACGTTTCTATAGTCGAGCATGGCTTCGAAGCTCTCGATATGATCGTCGGGGTCGGCTGTGCCGTCATAAGTCCCCAGTTACGGGGGCTTCTCCATGCCCGCGAGTATAGGTGTGTCCGTAATTTCCCTGGACAAGGGAATTCTCTGGTCATCCTCATCACTTCTGACCGGCGACCGTGATGAGGAGCGATGGTTCCGACCCGGTCCATGTCGACGTGGAGAACTCCTGGAATGGCTCTTCGGCTTCTCGCCGTCATCCTTACTCCTTCTGAGGAGGGGAGCGGGGGCGCTTCTGAGTGACCATAGGCTGGGTTCGCTCCAAGCGTGGTCTGCGACCTTCACGTCGTGGAGAGGGGCTGCGAGAGTCCGCCTGGGGAGTCCTTTGCGGGGAAGGAGAACAGTTGGGAGATGGGGGGTGACGATGCTTCGCGGGGTAGATCGTCATGGCTGCCCCCTCTCAAGCACTTCGATTCAGAGATTTTGCTGAGCAATCACCTGGTTGGTCTAGTTGACCAAGGTAAACAGGGCCACCGTGCCCGGATCCGCATTGGGCGGTGGAGGGACAACCTGGTAGACAACATGCGGGATGTCCTGTTCGGCGGCGTCGTACGCCACGTCTTCGAAAAATGGGGAACCGATCTGACTGTCTCTCACATCGACATCCTCGACATGAATGGCAATGTTGTCTTCACGGTGGTCTCCATTTTCAGGTTGCATGAAGACGGTGTCCGGAGCTTTGTTTCCAGTCTGGTTGCTGGCCATGTTTGTTACGAAAAGAGAGATTTGCTTTGGTTTAATGATGAAGGAAAAATGGGGAAGTAGTAGATCCCCACAGTCGGCGCCACTGATCGTACTTGAATCAGACAGTATGACAGTGGCCAGCAGCATCGTAAAATCTTCAGCTCTGGTGAGGATGATATGGCGGGAGGGGTGTACATGCAAGGTACTCCGATGCCAAAGTCAGGAAACAGGAGTAAGCAAGTACAAAATATAGGTGTAAGAGTGAGAATGAACATAACCTGACCCTCTCAAGTGAGAGGGTATTTATAGAGGACCCCCAGCGCGGGGCCAACGAGTACCTACATTGGGCTGGATTGCAAGGCCCAATCCAGGCAACTGCCAGGACTTACGTGGCATAGGGAAGACCAGCACGTGGTCTTCGCCCTAGGGTAACGGTCCCGAGATCTCCGGAAGTAGGGCAGACCAATTCTTTTGGAGGTGGGAGGTTACAAGAGAACGTGTCCTCACGGGGAGGAGCATGTGGGTGTCGAGGAGAGGTGTACTCCATCAACCGTTGAGCCTGCTCGACAGTGTATGCTGTGCGTGCGCCCGACATTGCCGTTGCCCGTGCCCGACATGGCCATTGCATGTGCCCGACATTACAGGAGGTTGGCATGTGCTCGACGCTGGCTACTCATGGGCCGTATTGGGCTACACTAAGGTTGGGTTGGCCTGCCTGACGGTTGGGCAGCGTTGGCCCAGTCCAAAATAGTATGTATGCCATAATCAAGTAAGATTTATTAAAATAATTATGTTAAATATAAATGAAGGCAATCAGTGAAACTAACACTAGAAATAGAGCTCAACTAAAGTGGATGCATCGAATGGGTCCCAAAAACTTTGCTTTGACTCGTGAAAAAATGGTAACTTCCTTTCGTTCTCAATAAAGTATTCCTTGTATGAATGGTTATTTGCTCAATTAAAGTATTCCTTATATGAATGGTTCTCTGAGCATTTTAATTCATGTCTTGTTTCTGTAATAGGAATTTTAATTCACATGTTGTTTTGTTATGGAATTATTTTAATTTCTGCAGCGTGAAAAGGAAAAAAAAGAGCCCACTCAATCAGAAATGTTTGTTGAAACTCGAAAAGGAAATAAAGGAAAGGAGCTGGATGTAGAAACTGGAAAAGTAATTGTATGTAACATTGTTTATATAGTATGTTTACTTAATATAGTCAGCTTATATTATCTATAATAGTAGTTAATATTTTCTTGTAATTTATGTTAGTCCCAACTTCAAGAAATGGTTGAAAAGGAGGAAAGTGATACAAAAGCTTTTAAATCTGATTTTGGAAATGAGCATCCTGGAAGGGTACGTTGTTATGGGAGAAACATAACTAAAACTTACTTAAAGCGAAAGGCGGAGATTAATGCTCTTAAACAAGCACACAATGAAGAGGTCTATACATTAAGGCATGAGTTTCAAGATCAGATTGATAGATTGCAAAACGCTTTTAAGACCGTAATACAATAATGCAATCCTCAAATTAATTTGGAGTCAATCGAAGATTTGTTAGGATTATCTCATGGAGATGCTAACAGTTCTCCAAAGGAAATGAGACTACAAATGCATTCCTCTACATCAACTCATGCTCCATGTCACGGAAAGGTAACCATATATACCAATTATTGATTTATGTTATTCTAGTTGTGTTATACTATCTAAATTCTATGGTTTAATACTATCAAAAATATTATATAAAATTATTTTTTATAAGTAAAATACTATAAAAATTCTATTGTTTAATAATTACTTATTAAAATTGAATATGCACCATGAACTGAACATATACTCATTAATACTAATAGTAGTAAAAAAAGTAAATTTGTTTATGCAAATCCATTCAGAATTCAGCCTATTTGTAACACCCCAATTCCCATCGCGAATAAATAATACATAAATAAATCAGAGTAACTAAAAATTTATTTTTCCGACAGAATCAAGGATGCCACATTTAAAGAAAGAAAACACAAACCCTGCTCAATTATTTGATACATAACACAAACTGGGGTAACATCAAAGAGAAACTTTTTCCATATAAAAGGAAAGTTCAATTATGGAATAAAGCGGAAAGATCCATAACTGACTTGTTTTACAAAATAAATTGTTTTATAACATCAAAATATACATACAAAGGTAATACAAAATAAATCTACCAAAGGTATACATATATAACATAATCGTCCCCCGACTCCCGGGCTACCCATCAGAGCAGACACCAAGACCGGCAAAAGAACGGAGAACTAATCTTCACAAAAGCCTCAAAGACTACAAATCTGAAATTGCCTCATAGAGCAACAAACCACAGCAGAAGGGTGAGAAATAACAACTAAATCAAGATTGCATAATAATATGCAAACACATAAAAATTCACATGTATAGTTATTCTCACCACAAGCATCACATACTAATACACATAGCATATATCAATTACACCAACATAATCACATATTCACACATAAGGCACACCAAAGTCATAACATATGTAAACACACCACCACATCACATAGCACATGTCTATACATAACACATATCATCCATAACCAATGCATTTATCACATATGCACATCAATTCACCAATCCAATCATAAATCTCAACACATACTCAATCAATTCACAATTTCCACACATAATCAATCCATTCATGATTCTCACACATAATCAATCCATTCATAATTCTCACACATAATCAATCCATTCATGCTTTTCCATACATAATCAATCCTTTCATGATTTTCCACACATAATCAATCCATTCATAATTTATGCAAATGCACAGAGACCGACACAACGACTCTATGCAATGCATATGCGGTACCATCCATCCGTCATTGTCAACACTAGTTCACTTAGGAACTATTGGAACCATCGCTTGTTACTTAATGTAATTCCCCGTCGGGCAAACGATGTTCCCCGTCGCTCACACCTCTTTGTATAAGGCACACGACGTTTATCGATCGCTCACACCTTTTTGTATAAGGCACACAACTCGATCACTCACACCTCTTTGTATAAGGCACACAATCGTCTATAATCACCGCTCATGCCTCTTTGTATAAGGCACACGATGTTATAGTGGATTCCCTCTGGAATCGATTCGTCGTTCACACCCACTAGGGCACACGACATCACAAGATGCATATCATGATGCTTGACATACAAGAACTTATGACAATCAAATGCATATTCACAATTCAACCATATGAATTATCTCATCATCATTATTCATGTATTCGAAATCAATTCACACAATGCATTTCAAACCATAAAGGCCACCAAACAACATACATTGAATTTCACATAAACCATGCACTTCATCATAAATCACAAACCACCACAATTAGCATTTTATCATATACATTCATATCAATCCACATCAAGAATTGCTCACCATCAACCACAACAATCATACAATGTATTTCACCACACAACAACATCATTATCATACATTGAAATCAAACCCAAAACAACACATTTATTTCTCCATAAGACCATAAACCATCATCACCAACACTCATCATATATATTCACATCATCTAACAGCACACAAGTTATACGATACATATTAAAAGCATGTCACATGATAACACGTCAATCACATACAATTACGACGGTAAAAGCCGACAAAATGACACTATTCCAATTCCCAACACAATTAAATCAGCTACTACTCCCAAAACCATTATTATAAGGAAGAACATTTCATTAGCTCTCCAACGCATCAAACCGCACCTCAAACCGACTTACGACCCAACAGTTATAGAGAAAACAATTTAGAAAAGTTGTCATGTTCGCAATGCGAAGCTCCTAGCGATCCTTCGCTTTCCTCATTCGTAGTGCGAATGCCCCAGCGAACCATGGCAGAAAGAAAATAGCCTACAGTTTCACAGTGCGAACTCCCAGCGAACCTTCGCTGTCCCCTTCACAGTGCGAATCCCCCAGAGAACCGTGGCAGAAAGAAAAACAACACAACGTTCGCAGTGCGAACCTCACGCGAATGTTCGCTTTCCCCTTCGCTGGCCATTCGCAGTGCGAACCTACGAAACCAGAAAAACCCAGCAGTGCTAACATAGGTCATTTGGGGTCAAAATCCCTCATTTCTTCCACCCAAACACTTCCAAAATATACTATAATAACCAAAACATAATCCAAACCTAACGACAAGTATTCTACGGAAGTTTATATCGAATTTCATCCGTGAAAACATCGATTTCTATCAATTGCTCCTAATTTCAATCGATAAGAAAAGTCGCGAAACAACCAAAACAATTACAACAAACCACACATATACATACACAAGCAAGATATAATTGAAACTTCTCACCCTTACCCGATTATTCGCGCTCGAAACGGAGTTCCCGTGATTTTCCTCTTTCTCCTCTTCTCTCTTTCTTTCTTCTCCTTTTCTTTCTCTTCTTTTTCTCTCCACTTTCTATTTATATAAAATATCTAAATTCCTAAAAAGACTATTTTACCCCTCAACTCAAATATCTTGCAAACGCTCTCAAAACGCGATAAAACATAAACAACGATGAAAAATAATATATTGTCAAATAAAAGTTAAGAATAAAATAATATAAAACAAAAATAATTAAATCGACTCGATTAAATAAATAAGACAAAACCGGAGCGTTACAATTCTCCCCCACTTAGACATTTTCGTCCTCGAAAATATACTGGGACGAACAACTCCGGACACGACTCTCGCATCCGACCAACAAACTAACATGCCAACAAAAGCACACCACGAATAACACAAACTGACAAACCACCTCGCTAACAGCAACTACTACAACGACACGACACGACGATAACTACAACGACAAGATGCAAAGCCCATACCATGCACCTGACGACCAACTCACGACTCAAGGAATACCCAAGTTACGAACACACACAGGTTCACTCTTGAACCGAAACACAACAAGAACACAAGGTTCCACAACCCAACATCGCTTCAACAACCTCTACGTAACCACTTTACCAACATCCTTGTCACACAACAATATTACAACAATGCTACGATGAAAACGCGATAAAACATAAACAGCGATGAAAAATAATATATTGTCAAATAAAAGTCAAGAATAAAATAATATAAAACAAAAATAATTAAATCGACTCGATTAAATAAATAAGACAAAACCGGGGCGTTACACTATTTACAATATTTTAACATCTACACCGTATATTCATACGATACAATATACTTTTTTCATTTATTTATTACTTTTATTAAAATTGGAATTTGTGCCAACAAAAAATAAAGCTTGAGGAGCTACTGTGTATTTCTACGACATCACAAGTGCAGTGTAAACATAGCATTCTTATTTAAATATTGATGTTTTTTCACCTATTATGTTTACGTTTTTCACCTATTTTGATAACATTTTTTAAAATAAAAGATTAAATTGTTTTGTTTCTGCAAATTGTTTTGGGAAGATATTCAATCTTACAAAAACAATTATGATGTATTTTGTTTTATTTTCTTATGCAGCAAGGTATCAATGAAGATGTTGAAAAGGACGATATAAATGATGAAATTCAAGAGGACGACATAGATGATGGATTTTAAGAGGACGTTGCAGGTGACGAATTTCAAGAGGGCGACATAGATGTAGATGATGAATTTCAAGAGGACGATATAGATGGTGAATTTCAAGAGGACGACGTAGATGAAGAATTTCTGGAGGACGACATATATGATGAATTTCAAGAGGACGATATGGATGTGTAATTCCAAGAAGACAAACTTGAATGAGTTGGATGATGTCTTTTTTTTTTGCTTGTAGTTGAAAGCATTAAACTTGAACTATATTTTTTGTTATTTTGCTAGGGTCATACTTCAAAGTATTAAACTTATTATTATAAGAAATGTTACGTTAGTCATTTTGTTTACTGACTACTATCTTGAATTAATGTTTGAACTCAATTTATTATAATATAACATTTGTGGATTGTTAAATTTGATCTTATTTAAGTTATAATTGACATTTTTTTGAAGCCAGTTATCATCGATTATATTATTTAAAAAATAATTATAAATTGTATATTTTATGGGGACACTGTAAAAACAATCCTCCTGATTCAAACGGTGGGGACACTATAAAAACAATCCTCCTTATTTTATAGGGACGATTTAAAAACAATCCCCCTGATTCAGATTTAAGGCAACGCTTACTAGTTGTAGCTGTAACACCCCCAATCTATACCCCAAAGCTATTAAAGCGGTAATAAAATATTCAAAATTTCATCAGAGTATATTTAAAACATGCACGGCATAGACCGAGGGGGTCACATCAATTTGAAACAAACATACAACACCTGCTCATAAAGATATGCAACACTCCGCATGTAGTAAATAAACAGAGGAACTTAGTTCCTACTACCCACAATTCAAATACAGAATAAAGCGGAAAAATCTGTACTGAATATCTCATATATATATATATATATATATATATATATATATATCATAAAAAGTTTGTTGTCATACACAAAATCATACATGTACAATCCAACAGATGCATATACACAATACAAAATAATCACACTCGATCACCCCGACTACCCGGTGTCACATATCAGAGCCGACCGACAAAAGAATGAAGACCTAGCTTCACAAAAAGACCGGCAGCAACTCTAAACTGCAATGCCTCATAGAGCATTATAAAACAACAGAAGGGTGAGAAACACAATCATAATACAGTTGCATATAATTATATAATAACACAGAAATGCACAAGTAAAATATTCGCACCACAAATGCACCACAATCAAATATAACACAACACAGTACAAGTATCAGATATCCATCACCAATACACATCACTCATACACAATGCACTCATCGTCAACACAATTATCCATATTCCATCTCATTAATCACATTCACAATTACATACACAATTAATCCATGGTTTATGCAAATGCACAGAGACCGACACAACAACTCTATGCAATGCACATACGGTACCGACTTCTGATGTTTCTCATCACTAGTTCACTCAGGAACTCTGTTGGAACCACCGCTCGTTACATCACTGTAACTCCCCGTCGGGCATACGATGTTCCCCGTCGCTCACACCCCACATGGGCACACGGCGTTTATGGATCGCTCACACCCCACACGGGCACATGACCCGATCACTCACACCCCACATGGGCACACGATCGTCTATAACCATCGATTTCGGTCCTCTTATTTTTAAGGCGATTCATTCCTCTTATTTTTAAGGCACAAGGCGCACGATGTTATAGCAGATTCCCTCTGGAATCAATCCGTCACTCAGGACGTCACAAGAATGCATATCATGATGCTTGGCATACAATGACTCATGACATTTAAAATGCACACATATATGCATTCATCTTAATCAACAAAATCATGCATTACACTCAAGCCCAAAACAATGCATTTAATTGCCATACGGCCACAAACCATTGTTACGATATTCAAACACATGCATCCAACATATATCACAAGCAAATCGTATAATAACCCATCAATTACACCCAATTAACCGGCAAAAGTCAACAACAATACCACACATTTTCTAATTCCCGACATAATTTAATTGGCCAACAATCTCAAAACCCTCCTCATAAAAAAGAACATTTTATAAGCTTTCTAACGCATCAAACCACGCCTCAAACCGAACCACATATCAAAAGTTAAGCAGAAAACAAAACTACACAAATAGCCCTGTTCGCTAGGCGAACCCTCTAGCGAGCATTCACTACCACCTTCGCTAGGCGAATGTCCAGCGAACCCGCTACCAGCTAGAAAACAGATACAAAGTTCGCTAGGCGAACCCCTTGGCGAACCAAGGCAGCAACTACCAGACCCAAAAACATCCAAAGTTCGCTAGGTGAACAACTCAGCGAACCTTCGCTGACCTTCGCTAACTGGTTCGCTAGGCGAACCCGCGAAAACATCACTCGCTACTGCTTCGCCCCAGGTTCGCTAGGCGAACCAAGGAAAACTCAGAATTTCTCAGCGATGTGTGGAAACCCAAAATGATAATTTCTACTACCAAAATATTTCCAAAACATCATATATCAATCAGAACTCAATACAATCATGGCAACAAGAATTCTACCATATTTACGTCGATTTCCAACCGCGAAAGTATCGATTTCTCACAAGATTCTCATTTCCAACCTAGAACTCAAAAGCTATGGAAGACAAGCAAACATACAAGAAAACACATACATAATCATACACAAACATAGTATAATCGAGTTTCGCACCCTTACCCGATTTAATCGCGCGTAGAAAAGTCAGGAGATTGATTTCTTCTTTCTCAAGTTTTTCCTCTCTTCTTCTTTCTCTCTACTTTTCTTCTTCCCTTTTTCTTTCTCCTTACTATTTTTCTCTCTTTCTATTCTATCATATTCCAAACTTAACAAAATAAACCAAAATGCCCAAAATACCCCTACACTCAAATATCTCACAAACGTTCCCAAAACGCGACAAAATATATTCACGATGAAAAATAACATATTTTCACATAAAAGTCAGAAATAAAATAATATAATAATAAAATAATCAAAACGACTCAATTAAATAAAAACTGACAAAACTGGGGCGTTACAACTCTCCCCCACTTAGAAATTTTCGTCCTCGAAAATATTACCTGAAACGAACAACTCAGGATACGACTCCCGCATCTGACTTTCCATCTCCCAAGTCAAATTGCCCTCAGCAGCGCCTCCCCACGCCACTTTCACAAGTGCAATATCCTTGTCCCTCAACCGCTTCACCTTGCGATCCAAAATACTAACGGGTAGTGCCTCAACCGTAAGGTTCTCCCTTACCTCAACGTCATCCATCGGAATCACATGCGACGGATCCGGAACATACTTCCGAAGCTGTGAAACATGGAACACATCATGTAAATTCGACAAACTCAGCGGCATCGCCACTCTATAAGCCACAACACCCACTCTCGCAGATATCTGGTAAGGACCAATAAACCGAGAAGTAAGTTTCTTCGACTTCAATGCTCTATCAACACCCGTTACCAGTGTAACCCTAAAAAATACATGACCGCCCTCTTGAAACTCAAGATCTTTTCTTCTCCGATCATGATAACTCTTTTGTCTACTCTGAGAAGCCTTCATTTTCTCACGAATAAACTTCACTTTTTCCGTAGTCTGTTGCACCAACTCTGGCCCAACCACCGAACTCTCACCAGATTCGTGCCAACACAACGGTGTTCGACATCTCCGTCCATACAATGCTTCAAATGGTGCCATTCCAATACTAGAATGAAAACTGTTATTATACGTGAATTCAATCAACTCAAGATAACTATCCCACGCACCACCTTGTTCCAAAACACACGCTCGCAACAAATCTTCCAAAGACTGAATCGTTCTCTCCGTCTGACCATCCGTCTGCGGATGATAAGCCGAACTCAATCTCAATTTAGAACCCAACGCCTTCTGTAAACTTTCCCAAAATCTCGAGGTAAACCTTGGGTCTCGATCCGAAACAATACTTAACGGAACTCCATGCAACTTCACAATCACACTGATATAAATCTCGGCTAACCGCTCCAAAGAAAAACTGATGTCAATCGGAATGAAATGAGCCGATTTAGTCAGTCTATCAATAACCACCCAAATAGCATTATGCCCTCTCAGTGTATTCGGCAACCCGGTTACAAAATCCATAGAAATGCTATCCCATTTCCACTCAGGAATATCCAACGGTTGCAACAAACCACTAGGCCTCTGATGTTCCACTTTCGACTTCTGGCACGTCAAACAAGCATACACAAACTGTGCCACATCTCTTTTCAATCCAGACCATCAGAAAATCTTTTTCAAATCTTGGTACATCTTATTCGCTCCCGGATGTATACTCAAATTACTTTGGTGTCCTTCTTCCAAAATCATTCGTTTCAAATCCGAATCGTCTGGAATACAAATTCGCCCACGGAACCTCAACACACCATTAATATCCACCTGAAAATCACCATTCGCATCTTTTCCGCCAACCAACATCAAATCCACCAATTTCACATCCAACTTCTGCTTCTCACTAACCGTCATCAGAAAATCATTAGTAACCTTCAGCATACCCAGCCTCACACTATCCGAAGTCACTTCACATACCAAGCTCAAATCTCTAAACGATTCCAAAAGCTCCCACTCCTTACTCATCAAAGCGGACATATGCAATGATTTCCGACTCAACGCATCGGCTACCACATTAGCTTTACCAGGATGGTAATTCAAGCCAAAGTCGTAGTCCTTCAAAAAACTCCAACCATCTTCGTTGCCTCATATTCAATTCCTTCTGATCAAACAAATATTTCAAACTTTTGTGGTCACTAAAGACTTCAAACCTCGCACCAAAAAGATAATGCCTCTTAATCTTCAACACAAAAACCACAGCCGCTAATTCCAAATCATGAGTAGGATAATTCTTCTCATGCACTCTTAACTGTCTCGAAGCATACGCCACAACCTTACCTTCTTGCATTAGCACCCCACCTAGACCAATCAAAGACGCATCACAATACACCACAAATGGTTCAGTAGGATTCAGCAAAATCAAAATCGGAGCTGTCGACAATCTTCTCTTCAGCTCATTAAAACTTTCCTCACACCGAATATCCCAAATGAACGCTTGCCCTTTACAAGTCACCTGGGTCAAAGGAAGTGCTAGCTTCGAAAAACCTTCAATAAACCTTCGATAATAACCGGCCAAACCCAAAAAGCTTCGAATTTCAGTAACAGATCTCGGAGCCTCCCATTGTAGAACTGCTTCTACTTTAGATGGATCCACAGAAATACCATTAACTGAAATTACGTGCCCAAGAAAACTCACCTCCGACAACCAGAACTCGCACTTGGACAATTTGGCAAAAAGCTTTCTTTCTTTCAAAACCTGCAAAATAATACGCAAATGCTCCGCGTGCTCCTCCCGAGACTTAGAATAAATCAAAATGTCACCAATAAACACCACAACAAATCGATCCAAATGCTCGTGGAAAATACGATTCATGTACTCCATAAACACACCTGGCGCATTAGAAACCCCGAACAACATCACAGAATATTCATAATGACCGTAACGTGTCCTAAAAGCCGTCTTCTAAATATCTTCCTCTTTCACCCTAATCTGATGATACCCCGACCTTAAGTCAATCTTACTGAACACACACGCACCAACCAACTGATCCATCAGATCATCAATCCTTGGAAGAGGATACTTATTCTTAATCGTCACCTTATTCAACTGGCGATAATCAACACACAACCGCATACTTCCATCTTTCTTTTTCACCAACAAAACTGGAGCACCCCAAGGAGAAACGCTTGGTCTCACAAACCTATTTTCCAACAATTCATTCAATTGCTTCTTTAACTCAACCAACTCAAATGCCGACATACGATAAGGTGCCATAGAAATAGGTCTAGTACCAGGAACTAGATCTATCGAAAACTCCACCTCTCTCTCTGGCGGCAAGTCTGAAATATCCTCAGGAAACACTTCAGGAAAATCACACACAACAGGAAACACATCAAGTGAAACTTGACTATCCACAGCCAATGATGTAAACAACCCAAACAACTGAACTTCATCCGCCAAAAGTCTCTTCAACTCTTTGGTAGATAAGAAACTCGAGTCTTCGTCTTCCTCAAGAGAAGGAAACCTTACTAGCTTATGATAACAATCAATATGAACCCGATTGAATTGCAACCAATTCATTCCCAGAACCACATCTAAACCCTCCAACGGCAAACACACCAAATCCATCTCAAAGTCTTTACCATAAATGGTCAAAGGACAACTTAAACAAACCAAAGAAGTAGTTACTGACCCCATTGCTGGAGTATCAATAACCATCTCACCACCCATCAAAGACAACACAAGATTCAAATGCTTCGCGCACTCAGACGAAATAAACGAATGAGTCGCTCCAGTATCAATAATAGCAACTAAAGGCGTACTATTAATAAAACAAGTACCTCTGATTAGACGATCTGCACTTGAAGTCTGAGTTCCCGCCAATGCAAACACCTTCCCACTAGATGGAGCCTGCTTCAGTTTCTGACACTTTGTACTAATATGACCAGGTTCACCACAGTTGAAACACTTCACCACATTCTTCCTTTTACAATCAGCTACGACATGTCCGACACCTCCACAATTAGTACACTTCCTCATATCTTTCCTGCACTCAAACTGACGATGTCCTAATTCACCACACCTATAACACCTCAGAGGTCCAGACACACTCCCACCACTGGGCCTTCGATCAAAAGTACCCCTTTGTTTACCCTTATCAGCTGGTGTTACATACGGCCCACTACGGAACTGTTGCTTCCCTCTTCTATCACTCACACTCTTATAGTGAGTAGAACGAGCCTTACTATCCTCTTCATAAATCCTACAACATTCCACCAAATCAGAAAACCTCCGAATCCTTTGATAACCGATCGCCTGCTTAATCTCAGGACGCAATCCGTTCTCAAACTTCACACACTTAGAAAACTCTGCAGTCGCCTAAGCATAATGAGGATAAAACTGCACAAGCTCTATAAACTTAGCAGTATAATCAACAACAGACATATTACCTTGTTTCAATTCCAAGAACTCAATTTCCTTCTTTCCTCTTACATCTTCGGGAAAATACTTCCTCAGAAACTCCTGGCTAAACAATTCCCAAGTAACTTCTTCATCCCCAGCTTCCAACACCTGACGAGTACTAACCCACCAATCATCTGCTTCTTCCTGTAACATGTGAGTACCTAGTCTCACCTTACTGTCCTCAGCACAATCCATAACTCGGAAAATCCTTTCAATCTCTTTCAACCAAATATGTGCACCATCAGGATCATGTCTCCCTTTGAAGACAGGCGGTTTGTTCTTCCTGAACTCATCATTACCAGCAGCATTAGGTGCACCCTGCACAGCCCGAGCCATAGCTTGCATAGCAGCAGCCAAAGCAGCATCATTCCTACCGGCCATATTCTGTTCATTTCCAATAACAGAAACTATGGTTAAACAAACAGCTCACTCCAACGCCACAGCGACAAAGGACTGACACAAACAAACACGAACTGACACAGACTGGCTCTGATACCACTTAATGTAACACCCCCAATCTATACCCCAAAGCTATTAAAGCGGTAATCAAAAATTCAAAATTTCATCAGAGTATATTTAAAACATGCACGACATAGACCGAGGGGGTCACATCAATTTGAAACAAACATACAACACCTGCTCATAAAGATATACAACACTCCGCAGGTAGTAAATAAACAGAGGAACTTAGTTCCTACTACCCACAATTCAAATACACAATAAAGCGAAAAAATCTATACTGAATATCTCATATATATATATATATATATATATATATATATATATATATATATATATATATATATATATATCATTAAAAGTTTGTTGTCATACACAAAATCATACATGTACAATCCAACAGATGCATATACACAATACAAAATAATCACACTCGATCACCCCGACTACCCGGTGTCACATATCAGAGCCGACCGACAAAAGAATGAAGACCTAGCTTCACAAAAAGACCGGCAGCAACTCTAATCTGCAATGCCTCATAGAGCATTATAAAACAACAGAAGGGTGAGAAACACAATCATAATACAGTTGCATATAATTATATAATAACACAGAAATGCACAAGTAAAATATTCTCACCACAAATGCACCACAATCAAATATAACACAACACAGTACAAGTATCAGATATCCATCACCAATACACATCACTCATACACAATGCACTCATCGTCAACACAATTATCCATATTCCATCTCATTAATCACATTCACAATTACATACACAATTAATCCATGGTTTATGCAAATGCACAGAGACCGACACAACGACTCTATGCAATGCACATACGGTACCGACTTCTGATGTTTCTCATCACTAGTTCACTCAGGAACTCTGTTGGAACCACCGCCCGTTACATCACTGTAACTCCCCGTCGGGCATACGATGTTCCCCGTCGCTCACACCCCACACGGGCACACGACGTTTATGGATCGCTCACACCCCACACAGGCACACGACCCGATCACTCACACCCCACATGGGCACACGATCGTCTATAACCATCACTTTCGGTCCTCTTATTTTTAAGGCGATTCATTCCTCTTATTTTTAAGGTGCACAATGTTATAGCAGATTCCCTCTGGAATCAATCCGTCACTCAGGACGTCACAAGAATGCATATCATGATGCTTGGCATACAATGACTCATGACATTTAAAATGCACACATATATGCATTCATCTTAATCAACAAAATCATGCTTTACACTCAAGCCCAAAATAATGCATTTAATTGCCATATGGCCACAAACCATTGTTACGATATTCAAACACATGCATCCAACATATATCACAAGCAAATCGTATAATAACCCATCAATTACACCCAATTAACCGGCAAAAGTCAACAACAATACCACACATTTTCTAATTCCCGACATAATTTAATCGACCAACAATCTCAAAACCCTCCTCATAAAAAAGAACATTTTATAAGCTTTCTAACGCATCAAACCACGCCTCAAACCGAACCACAGATCAAAAGTTAAGCAGAAAACAAAACTACACAAATAGCCCTGTTCGCTAGGCGAACCCTCTAGCGAGCATTCACTACCACCTTCGCTAGGCGAATGTCCAGCGAACCTGCTACCAGCTAGAAAACAGATACAAAGTTCGCTAGGCGAACCCCTTGGCGAACCAAGGCAGCAACTACCAGACCCAAAAACATCCAAAGTTCGCTAGGCAAACAACTCAGCGAACCTTCGCTGACCTTTGCTAACTGGTTCGCTAGGCGAACCCGCGAAAACATCACTCGCTACTGCTCCGCCCCAGGTTCGCTAGGCGAACCAAGGAAAAGTCAGAATTTCTTAGCGCTGTGTGGAAACCCAAAATGATAATTTCTACTACCAAAATATTTCCAAAACATCATATATCAATCAGAACTCAATATAATCATGGCAACAAGCATTCTACCATATTTACGTCGATTTCCAACCGCGAAAGTATCGATTTCTCACAAGATTCTCATTTCCAACCTAGAACTCAAAAGCTATGGAAGACAAGCAAACATACAAGAAAACACATACATAATCATACACAAACATAGTATAATCGAGTTTCGCACCCTTACCTGATTTATTCGAGGGTAGAAAAGTCGGGAGATTGATTTCTTCTTTCTCAAGTTTTTCCTCTCTTCTTCTTTCTCTCTACTTTTCTTCTTCCCTTTTTCTTTCTCCTTACTATTTTTCTCTCTTTCTATTCTATCATATTCCAAACTTAACAAAATAAACCAAAATGCCCAAAATACCCCTACACTCAAATATCTCACAAACGTTCCCAAAACGCGACAAAATATATTCACGATGAAAAATAACATATTTTCACATAAAAGTCAGAAATAAAATAATATAATAATAAAATAATCAAAACGACTCAATTAAATAAAAACTGACAAAACTGGGGCGTTACAACTCTCCCCCACTTAGAAATTTTCGTCCTCGAAAATATTACCTGAAACGAACAACTCAGGATACGACTCCCGCATCTGACTTTCCATCTCCCAAGTCAAATTGCCCTCAGCAGCGCCTCCCCACGCCACTTTCACAAGTGCAATATCCTTGTCCCTCAACCGCTTCACCTTGCGATCCAAAATACTAACGGGTAGTGCCTCAACCGTAAGGTTCTCCCTTACCTCAACGTCATCCATCGGAATCACATGCGACGGATCCGGAACATACTTCCGAAGCTGTGAAACATGGAACACATCATGTAAATTCGACAAACTCAGCGGCATCGCCACTCTATAAGCCACAACACCCACTCTCGCAGATATCTGGTAAGGACCAATAAACCGAGAAGTAAGTTTCTTCGACTTCAATGCTCTATCAACACCCGTTACTAGTGTAACCCTAAAAAATACATGACCGCCCTCTTGAAACTCAAGATCTTTTCTTCTCCGATCATGATAACTCTTTTGTCTACTCTGAGAAGCCTTCATTTTCTCACGAATAAACTTCACTTTTTCCGTAGTCTGTTGCACCAACTCTGGCCCAACCACCGAACTCTCACCAGATTCGTGCCAACACAACGGTGTTCGACATCTCCGTCCATACAATGCTTCAAATGGTGCCATTCCAATACTAGAATGAAAACTGTTATTATACGTGAATTCAATCAACTCAAGATAACTATCCCACGCACCACCTTGTTCCAAAACACACGCTCGCAACAAATCTTCCAAAGACTGAATCGTTCTCTCCGTCTGACCATCCGTCTGCGGATGATAAGCCGAACTCAATCTCAATTTAGAACCCAACGCCTTCTGTAAACTTTCCCAAAATCTCGAGGTAAACCTTGGGTCTCGATCCGAAACAATACTTAACGGAACTCCATGCAACTTCACAATCACACTGATATAAATCTCGGCTAACCGCTCCAAAGAAAAACTGATGTCAATCGGAATGAAATGAGCCGATTTAGTCAGTCTATCAATAACCACCCAAATAGCATTATGCCCTCTCAGTGTATTCGGCAACCCGGTTACAAAATCCATAGAAATGCTATCCCATTTCCACTCAGGAATATCCAACGGTTGCAACAAACCACTAGGCCTCTGATGTTCCACTTTCGACTTCTGGCACGTCAAACAAGCATACACAAACTGTGCCACATCTCTTTTCAATCCAGACCATCAGAAAATCTTTTTCAAATCTTGGTACATCTTATTCGCTCCCGGATGTATACTCAAATTACTTTGGTGTCCTTCTTCCAAAATCATTCGTTTCAAATCCGAATCGTCTGGAATACAAATTCGCCCACGGAACCTCAACACACCATTAATATCCACCTGAAAATCACCATTCGCATCTTTTCCGCCAACCAACATCAAATCCACCAATTTCACATCCAACTTCTGCTTCTCACTAACCGTCATCAGAAAATCATTAGTAACCTTCAGCATACCCAGCCTCACACTATCCGAAGTCACTTCACATACCAAGCTCAAATCTCTAAACGATTCCAAAAGCTCCCACTCCTTACTCATCAAAGCGGACATATGCAATGATTTCCGACTCAACGCATCGGCTACCACATTAGCTTTACCAGGATGGTAATTCAAGCCAAAGTCGTAGTCCTTCAAAAAACTCCAACCATCTTCGTTGCCTCATATTCAATTCCTTCTGATCAAACAAATATTTCAAACTTTTGTGGTCACTAAAGACTTCAAACCTCGCACCAAAAAGATAATGCCTCTTAATCTTCAACACAAAAACCACAGCCGCTAATTCCAAATCATGAGTAGGATAATTCTTCTCATGCACTCTTAACTGTCTCGAAGCATACGCCACAACCTTACCTTCTTGCATTAGCACCCCACCTAGACCAATCAAAGACGCATCACAATACACCACAAATGGTTCAGTAGGATTCAGCAAAATCAAAATCGGAGCTGTCGACAATCTTCTCTTCAGCTCATTAAAACTTTCCTCACACCGAATATCCCAAATGAACGCTTGCCCTTTACAAGTCACCTGGGTCAAAGGAAGTGCTAGCTTCGAAAAACCTTCAATAAACCTTCGATAATAACCGGCCAAACCCAAAAAGCTTCGAATTTCAGTAACAGATCTCGGAGCCTCCCATTGTAGAACTGCTTCTACTTTAGATGGATCCACAGAAATACCATTAACTGAAATTACGTGCCCAAGAAAACTCACCTCCGACAACCAGAACTCGCACTTGGACAATTTGGCAAAAAGCTTTCTTTCTTTCAAAACCTGCAAAATAATACGCAAATGCTCCGCGTGCTCCTCCCGAGACTTAGAATAAATCAAAATGTCACCAATAAACACCACAACAAATCGATCCAAATGCTCGTGGAAAATACGATTCATGTACTCCATAAACACACCTGGCGCATTAGAAACCCCGAACAACATCACAGAATATTCATAATGACCGTAACGTGTCCTAAAAGCCGTCTTCTAAATATCTTCCTCTTTCACCCTAATCTGATGATACCCCGACCTTAAGTCAATCTTACTGAACACACACGCACCAACCAACTGATCCATCAGATCATCAATCCTTGGAAGAGGATACTTATTCTTAATCGTCACCTTATTCAACTGGCGATAATCAACACACAACCGCATACTTCCATCTTTCTTTTTCACCAACAAAACTGGAGCACCCCAAGGAGAAACGCTTGGTCTCACAAACCTATTTTCCAACAATTCATTCAATTGCTTCTTTAACTCAACCAACTCAAATGCCGACATACGATAAGGTGCCATAGAAATAGGTCTAGTACCAGGAACTAGATCTATCGAAAACTCCACCTCTCTCTCTGGCGGCAAGTCTGAAATATCCTCAGGAAACACTTCAGGAAAATCACACACAACAGGAAACACATTAAGTGAAACTTGACTATCCACAGCCAATGATGTAAACAACCCAAACAACTGAACTTCATCCGCCAAAAGTCTCTTCAACTCTTTGGTAGATAAGAAACTCGAGTCTTCGTCTTCCTCAAGAGAAGGAAACCTTACTAGCTTATGATAACAATCAATATGAACCCGATTGAATTGCAACCAATTCATTCCCAGAACCACATCTAAACCCTCCAACGACAAACACACCAAATCCATCTCAAAGTCTTTACCATAAATGGTCAAAGGACAACTTAAACAAACCAAAGAAGTAGTTACTGACCCCATTGCTGGAGTATCAATAACCATCTCACCACCCATCAAAGACAACACAAGATTCAAATGCTTCGCGCACTCAGACGAAATAAACGAATGAGTCGCTCCAGTATCAATAATAGCAACTAAAGGCGTACTATTAATAAAACAAGTACCTCTGATTAGACGATCTGCACTTGAAGTCTGAGTTCCCGCCAATGCAAACACCTTCCCACTAGATGGAGCCTGCTTCAGTTTCTGACACTTTGTACTAATATGACCAGGTTCACCACAGTTGAAACACTTCACCACATTCTTCCTTTTACAATCAACTACGACATGTCCGACACCTCCACAATTAGTACACTTCCTCATATCTTTCCTGCACTCAAACTGACGATGTCCTAATTCACCACACCTATAACACCTCAGAGGTCCAGACACACTCCCACCACTGGGCCTTCGATCAAAAGTACCCCTTTGTTTACCCTTATCAGCTGGTGTTACATACGGCCCACTACGGAACTGTTGCTTCCCTCTTCTATCACTCACACTCTTATAGTGAGTAGAACGAGCCTTACTATCCTCTTCATAAATCCTACAACATTCCACCAAATCAGAAAACCTCCGAATCCTTTGATAACCGATCGCCTGCTTAATCTCAGGACGCAATCCGTTCTCAAACTTCACACACTTAGAAAACTCTGCAGTCGCCTAAGCATAATGAGGATAAAACTGCACAAGCTCTATAAACTTAGCAGTATAATCAACAACAGACATATTACCTTGTTTCAATTCCAAGAACTCAATTTCCTTCTTTCCTCTTACATCTTCGGGAAAATACTTCCTCAGAAACTCCTGGCTAAACAATTCCCAAGTAACTTCTTCATCCCCAGCTTCCAACACCTGACGAGTACTAACCCACCAATCATCTGCTTCTTCCTGTAACATGTGAGTACCTAGTCTCACCTTACTGTCCTCAGCACAATCCATAACTCAGAAAATCCTTTCAATCTCTTTCAACCAAATATGTGCACCATCAGGATCATGTCTCCCTTTGAAGACAGGCGGTTTGTTCTTCCTGAACTCATCATTACCAGCAGCATTAGGTGCACCCTGCACAGCCCGAGCCATAGCTTGCATAGCAGCAGCCAAAGCAGCATCATTCCTACCGGCCATATTCTGTTCATTTCCAATAACAGAAACTATGGTTAAACAAACAGCTCACTCCAACGCCACAGCGACAAAGGACTGACACAAACAAACACGAACTGACACAGACTGGCT
Source organism: Lathyrus tuberosus (assembly GCA_022829125.1). Lineage (NCBI taxonomy): Eukaryota > Viridiplantae > Streptophyta > Magnoliopsida > Fabales > Fabaceae > Lathyrus > Lathyrus tuberosus. The sequence continues at coordinate 4,529,621 of JALAZF010000358.1, forward strand.
CTGATACCACTTAATGTAACACCCCCAATCTATACCCCAAAGCTATTAAAGCGGTAATCAAAAATTCAAAATTTCATCAGAGTATATTTAAAACATGCACGACATAGACCGAGGGGGTCACATCAATTTGAAACAAACATACAACACCTGCTCATAAAGATATACAACACTCCGCAGGTAGTAAATAAACAGAGGAACTTAGTTCCTACTACCCACAATTCAAATACACAATAAAGCGAAAAAATCTATACTGAATATCTCATATATATATATATATATATATATATATATATATATATATATATATATATATATATATATATCATTAAAAGTTTGTTGTCATACACAAAATCATACATGTACAATCCAACAGATGCATATACACAATACAAAATAATCACACTCGATCACCCCGACTACCCGGTGTCACATATCAGAGCCGACCGACAAAAGAATGAAGACCTAGCTTCACAAAAAGACCGGCAGCAACTCTAATCTGCAATGCCTCATAGAGCATTATAAAACAACAGAAGGGTGAGAAACACAATCATAATACAGTTGCATATAATTATATAATAACACAGAAATGCACAAGTAAAATATTCTCACCACAAATGCACCACAATCAAATATAACACAACACAGTACAAGTATCAGATATCCATCACCAATACACATCACTCATACACAATGCACTCATCGTCAACACAATTATCCATATTCCATCTCATTAATCACATTCACAATTACATACACAATTAATCCATGGTTTATGCAAATGCACAGAGACCGACACAACGACTCTATGCAATGCACATATGGTACCGACTTCTGATGTTTCTCATCACTAGTTCACTCAGGAACTCTGTTGGAACCACCGCCCGTTACATCACTGTAACTCCCCGTCGGGCATACGATGTTCCCCGTCGCTCACACCCCACACGGGCACACGACGTTTATGGATCGCTCACACCCCACACAGGCACACGACCCGATCACTCACACCCCACATGGGCACACGATCGTCTATAACCATCACTTTCGGTCCTCTTATTTTTAAGGCGATTCATTCCTCTTATTTTTAAGGTGCACAATGTTATAGCAGATTCCCTCTGGAATCAATCCGTCACTCAGGACGTCACAAGAATGCATATCATGATGCTTGGCATACAATGACTCATGACATTTAAAATGCACACATATATGCATTCATCTTAATCAACAAAATCATGCTTTACACTCAAGCCCAAAATAATGCATTTAATTGCCATATGGCCACAAACCATTGTTACGATATTCAAACACATGCATCCAACATATATCACAAGCAAATCGTATAATAACCCATCAATTACACCCAATTAACCGGCAAAAGTCAACAACAATACCACACATTTTCTAATTCCCGACATAATTTAATCGACCAACAATCTCAAAACCCTCCTCATAAAAAAGAACATTTTATAAGCTTTCTAACGCATCAAACCACGCCTCAAACCGAACCACAGATCAAAAGTTAAGCAGAAAACAAAACTACACAAATAGCCCTGTTCGCTAGGCGAACCCTCTAGCGAGCATTCACTACCACCTTCGCTAGGCGAATGTCCAGCGAACCTGCTACCAGCTAGAAAACAGATACAAAGTTCGCTAGGCGAACCCCTTGGCGAACCAAGGCAGCAACTACCAGACCCAAAAACATCCAAAGTTCGCTAGGCAAACAACTCAGCGAACCTTCGCTGACCTTTGCTAACTGGTTCGCTAGGCGAACCCGCGAAAACATCACTCGCTACTGCTCCGCCCCAGGTTCGCTAGGCGAACCAAGGAAAAGTCAGAATTTCTTAGCGCTGTGTGGAAACCCAAAATGATAATTTCTACTACCAAAATATTTCCAAAACATCATATATCAATCAGAACTCAATATAATCATGGCAACAAGCATTCTACCATATTTACGTCGATTTCCAACCGCGAAAGTATCGATTTCTCACAAGATTCTCATTTCCAACCTAGAACTCAAAAGCTATGGAAGACAAGCAAACATACAAGAAAACACATACATAATCATACACAAACATAGTATAATCGAGTTTCGCACCCTTACCTGATTTATTCGAGGGTAGAAAAGTCGGGAGATTGATTTCTTCTTTCTCAAGTTTTTCCTCTCTTCTTCTTTCTCTCTACTTTTCTTCTTCCCTTTTTCTTTCTCCTTACTATTTTTCTCTCTTTCTATTCTATCATATTCCAAACTTAACAAAATAAACCAAAATGCCCAAAATACCCCTACACTCAAATATCTCACAAACGTTCCCAAAACGCGACAAAATATATTCACGATGAAAAATAACATATTTTCACATAAAAGTCAGAAATAAAATAATATAATAATAAAATAATCAAAACGACTCAATTAAATAAAAACTGACAAAACTGGGGCGTTACAACTCTCCCCCACTTAGAAATTTTCGTCCTCGAAAATATTACCTGAAACGAACAACTCAGGATACGACTCCCGCATCTGACTTTCCATCTCCCAAGTCAAATTGCCCTCAGCAGCGCCTCCCCACGCCACTTTCACAAGTGCAATATCCTTGTCCCTCAACCGCTTCACCTTGCGATCCAAAATACTAACGGGTAGTGCCTCAACCGTAAGGTTCTCCCTTACCTCAACGTCATCCATCGGAATCACATGCGACGGATCCGGAACATACTTCCGAAGCTGTGAAACATGGAACACATCATGTAAATTCGACAAACTCAGCGGCATCGCCACTCTATAAGCCACAACACCCACTCTCGCAGATATCTGGTAAGGACCAATAAACCGAGAAGTAAGTTTCTTCGACTTCAATGCTCTATCAACACCCGTTACTAGTGTAACCCTAAAAAATACATGACCGCCCTCTTGAAACTCAAGATCTTTTCTTCTCCGATCATGATAACTCTTTTGTCTACTCTGAGAAGCCTTCATTTTCTCACGAATAAACTTCACTTTTTCCGTAGTCTGTTGCACCAACTCTGGCCCAACCACCGAACTCTCACCAGATTCGTGCCAACACAACGGTGTTCGACATCTCCGTCCATACAATGCTTCAAATGGTGCCATTCCAATACTAGAATGAAAACTGTTATTATACGTGAATTCAATCAACTCAAGATAACTATCCCACGCACCACCTTGTTCCAAAACACACGCTCGCAACAAATCTTCCAAAGACTGAATCGTTCTCTCCGTCTGACCATCCGTCTGCGGATGATAAGCCGAACTCAATCTCAATTTAGAACCCAACGCCTTCTGTAAACTTTCCCAAAATCTCGAGGTAAACCTTGGGTCTCGATCCGAAACAATACTTAACGGAACTCCATGCAACTTCACAATCACACTGATATAAATCTCGGCTAACCGCTCCAAAGAAAAACTGATGTCAATCGGAATGAAATGAGCCGATTTAGTCAGTCTATCAATAACCACCCAAATAGCATTATGCCCTCTCAGTGTATTCGGCAACCCGGTTACAAAATCCATAGAAATGCTATCCCATTTCCACTCAGGAATATCCAACGGTTGCAACAAACCACTAGGCCTCTGATGTTCCACTTTCGACTTCTGGCACGTCAAACAAGCATACACAAACTGTGCCACATCTCTTTTCAATCCAGACCATCAGAAAATCTTTTTCAAATCTTGGTACATCTTATTCGCTCCCGGATGTATACTCAAATTACTTTGGTGTCCTTCTTCCAAAATCATTCGTTTCAAATCCGAATCGTCTGGAATACAAATTCGCCCACGGAACCTCAACACACCATTAATATCCACCTGAAAATCACCATTCGCATCTTTTCCGCCAACCAACATCAAATCCACCAATTTCACATCCAACTTCTGCTTCTCACTAACCGTCATCAGAAAATCATTAGTAACCTTCAGCATACCCAGCCTCACACTATCCGAAGTCACTTCACATACCAAGCTCAAATCTCTAAACGATTCCAAAAGCTCCCACTCCTTACTCATCAAAGCGGACATATGCAATGATTTCCGACTCAACGCATCGGCTACCACATTAGCTTTACCAGGATGGTAATTCAAGCCAAAGTCGTAGTCCTTCAAAAAACTCCAACCATCTTCGTTGCCTCATATTCAATTCCTTCTGATCAAACAAATATTTCAAACTTTTGTGGTCACTAAAGACTTCAAACCTCGCACCAAAAAGATAATGCCTCTTAATCTTCAACACAAAAACCACAGCCGCTAATTCCAAATCATGAGTAGGATAATTCTTCTCATGCACTCTTAACTGTCTCGAAGCATACGCCACAACCTTACCTTCTTGCATTAGCACCCCACCTAGACCAATCAAAGACGCATCACAATACACCACAAATGGTTCAGTAGGATTAAGCAAAATCAAAATCGGAGCTGTCGACAATCTTCTCTTCAGCTCATTAAAACTTTCCTCACACCGAATATCCCAAATGAACGCTTGCCCTTTACAAGTCACCTGGGTCAAAGGAAGTGCTAGCTTCGAAAAACCTTCAATAAACCTTCGATAATAACCGGCCAAACCCAAAAAGCTTCGAATTTCAGTAACAGATCTCGGAGCCTCCCATTGTAGAACTGCTTCTACTTTAGATGGATCCACAGAAATACCATTAACTGAAATTACGTGCCCAAGAAAACTCACCTCCGACAACCAGAACTCGCACTTGGACAATTTGGCAAAAAGCTTTCTTTCTTTCAAAACCTGCAAAATAATACGCAAATGCTCCGCGTGCTCCTCCCGAGACTTAGAATAAATCAAAATGTCACCAATAAACACCACAACAAATCGATCCAAATGCTCGTGGAAAATACGATTCATGTACTCCATAAACACACCTGGCGCATTAGAAACCCCGAACAACATCACAGAATATTCATAATGACCGTAACGTGTCCTAAAAGCCGTCTTCTAAATATCTTCCTCTTTCACCCTAATCTGATGATACCCCGACCTTAAGTCAATCTTACTGAACACACACGCACCAACCAACTGATCCATCAGATCATCAATCCTTGGAAGAGGATACTTATTCTTAATCGTCACCTTATTCAACTGGCGATAATCAACACACAACCGCATACTTCCATCTTTCTTTTTCACCAACAAAACTGGAGCACCCCAAGGAGAAACGCTTGGTCTCACAAACCTATTTTCCAACAATTCATTCAATTGCTTCTTTAACTCAACCAACTCAAATGCCGACATACGATAAGGTGCCATAGAAATAGGTCTAGTACCAGGAACTAGATCTATCGAAAACTCCACCTCTCTCTCTGGCGGCAAGTCTGAAATATCCTCAGGAAACACTTCAGGAAAATCACACACAACAGGAAACACATTAAGTGAAACTTGACTATCCACAGCCAATGATGTAAACAACCCAAACAACTGAACTTCATCCGCCAAAAGTCTCTTCAACTCTTTGGTAGATAAGAAACTCGAGTCTTCGTCTTCCTCAAGAGAAGGAAACCTTACTAGCTTATGATAACAATCAATATGAACCCGATTGAATTGCAACCAATTCATTCCCAGAACCACATCTAAACCCTCCAACGACAAACACACCAAATCCATCTCAAAGTCTTTACCATAAATGGTCAAAGGACAACTTAAACAAACCAAAGAAGTAGTTACTGACCCCATTGCTGGAGTATCAATAACCATCTCACCACCCATCAAAGACAACACAAGATTCAAATGCTTCGCGCACTCAGACGAAATAAACGAATGAGTCGCTCCAGTATCAATAATAGCAACTAAAGGCGTACTATTAATAAAACAAGTACCTCTGATTAGACGATCTGCACTTGAAGTCTGAGTTCCCGCCAATGCAAACACCTTCCCACTAGATGGAGCCTGCTTCAGTTTCTGACACTTTGTACTAATATGACCAGGTTCACCACAGTTGAAACACTTCACCACATTCTTCCTTTTACAATCAACTACGACATGTCCGACACCTCCACAATTAGTACACTTCCTCATATCTTTCCTGCACTCAAACTGACGATGTCCTAATTCACCACACCTATAACACCTCAGAGGTCCAGACACACTCCCACCACTGGGCCTTCGATCAAAAGTACCCCTTTGTTTACCCTTATCAGCTGGTGTTACATACGGCCCACTACGGAACTGTTGCTTCCCTCTTCTATCACTCACACTCTTATAGTGAGTAGAACGAGCCTTACTATCCTCTTCATAAATCCTACAACATTCCACCAAATCAGAAAACCTCCGAATCCTTTGATAACCGATCGCCTGCTTAATCTCAGGACGCAATCCGTTCTCAAACTTCACACACTTAGAAAACTCTGCAGTCGCCTAAGCATAATGAGGATAAAACTGCACAAGCTCTATAAACTTAGCAGTATAATCAACAACAGACATATTACCTTGTTTCAATTCCAAGAACTCAATTTCCTTCTTTCCTCTTACATCTTCGGGAAAATACTTCCTCAGAAACTCCTGGCTAAACAATTCCCAAGTAACTTCTTCATCCCCAGCTTCCAACACCTGACGAGTACTAACCCACCAATCATCTGCTTCTTCCTGTAACATGTGAGTACCTAGTCTCACCTTACTGTCCTCAGCACAATCCATAACTCAGAAAATCCTTTCAATCTCTTTCAACCAAATATGTGCACCATCAGGATCATGTCTCCCTTTGAAGACAGGCGGTTTGTTCTTCCTGAACTCATCATTACCAGCAGCATTAGGTGCACCCTGCACAGCCCGAGCCATAGCTTGCATAGCAGCAGCCAAAGCAGCATCATTCCTACCGGCCATATTCTGTTCATTTCCAATAACAGAAACTATGGTTAAACAAACAGCTCACTCCAACGCCACAGCGACAAAGGACTGACACAAACAAACACGAACTGACACAGACTGGCTCTGATACCACTTAATGTAACACCCCCAATCTATACCCCAAAGCTATTAAAGCGGTAATCAAAAATTCAAAATTTCATCAGAGTATATTTAAAACATGCACGACATAGACCGAGGGGGTCACATCAATTTGAAACAAACATACAACACCTGCTCATAAAGATATACAACACTCCGCAGGTAGTAAATAAACAGAGGAACTTAGTTCCTACTACCCACAATTCAAATACACAATAAAGCGAAAAAATCTATACTGAATATCTCATATATATATATATATATATATATATATATATCATTAAAAGTTTGTTGTCATACACAAAATCATACATGTACAATCCAACAGATGCATATACACAATACAAAATAATCACACTCGATCACCCCGACTACCCGGTGTCACATATCAGAGCCGACCGACAAAAGAATGAAGACCTAGCTTCACAAAAAGACCGGCAGCAACTCTAATCTGCAATGCCTCATAGAGCATTATAAAACAACAGAAGGGTGAGAAACACAATCATAATACAGTTGCATATAATTATATAATAACACAGAAATGCACAAGTAAAATATTCTCACCACAAATGCACCACAATCAAATATAACACAACACAGTACAAGTATCAGATATCCATCACCAATACACATCACTCATACACAATGCACTCATCGTCAACACAATTATCCATATTCCATCTCATTAATCACATTCACAATTACATACACAATTAATCCATGGTTTATGCAAATGCACAGAGACCGACACAACGACTCTATGCAATGCACATACGGTACCGACTTCTGATGTTTCTCATCACTAGTTCACTCAGGAACTCTGTTGGAACCACCGCCCGTTACATCACTGTAACTCCCCGTCGGGCATACGATGTTCCCCGTCGCTCACACCCCACACGGGCACACGACGTTTATGGATCGCTCACACCCCACACAGGCACACGACCCGATCACTCACACCCCACATGGGCACACGATCGTCTATAACCATCACTTTCGGTCCTCTTATTTTTAAGGCGATTCATTCCTCTTATTTTTAAGGTGCACAATGTTATAGCAGATTCCCTCTGGAATCAATCCGTCACTCAGGACGTCACAAGAATGCATATCATGATGCTTGGCATACAATGACTCATGACATTTAAAATGCACACATATATGCATTCATCTTAATCAACAAAATCATGCTTTACACTCAAGCCCAAAATAATGCATTTAATTGCCATATGGCCACAAACCATTGTTACGATATTCAAACACATGCATCCAACATATATCACAAGCAAATCGTATAATAACCCATCAATTACACCCAATTAACCGGCAAAAGTCAACAACAATACCACACATTTTCTAATTCCCGACATAATTTAATCGACCAACAATCTCAAAACCCTCCTCATAAAAAAGAACATTTTATAAGCTTTCTAACGCATCAAACCACGCCTCAAACCGAACCACAGATCAAAAGTTAAGCAGAAAACAAAACTACACAAATAGCCCTGTTCGCTAGGCGAACCCTCTAGCGAGCATTCACTACCACCTTCGCTAGGCGAATGTCCAGCGAACCTGCTACCAGCTAGAAAACAGATACAAAGTTCGCTAGGCGAACCCCTTGGCGAACCAAGGCAGCAACTACCAGACCCAAAAACATCCAAAGTTCGCTAGGCAAACAACTCAGCGAACCTTCGCTGACCTTTGCTAACTGGTTCGCTAGGCGAACCCGCGAAAACATCACTCGCTACTGCTCCGCCCCAGGTTCGCTAGGCGAACCAAGGAAAAGTCAGAATTTCTTAGCGCTGTGTGGAAACCCAAAATGATAATTTCTACTACCAAAATATTTCCAAAACATCATATATCAATCAGAACTCAATATAATCATGGCAACAAGCATTCTACCATATTTACGTCGATTTCCAACCGCGAAAGTATCGATTTCTCACAAGATTCTCATTTCCAACCTAGAACTCAAAAGCTATGGAAGACAAGCAAACATACAAGAAAACACATACATAATCATACACAAACATAGTATAATCGAGTTTCGCACCCTTACCTGATTTATTCGAGGGTAGAAAAGTCGGGAGATTGATTTCTTCTTTCTCAAGTTTTTCCTCTCTTCTTCTTTCTCTCTACTTTTCTTCTTCCCTTTTTCTTTCTCCTTACTATTTTTCTCTCTTTCTATTCTATCATATTCCAAACTTAACAAAATAAACCAAAATGCCCAAAATACCCCTACACTCAAATATCTCACAAACGTTCCCAAAACGCGACAAAATATATTCACGATGAAAAATAACATATTTTCACATAAAAGTCAGAAATAAAATAATATAATAATAAAATAATCAAAACGACTCAATTAAATAAAAACTGACAAAACTGGGGCGTTACAACTCTCCCCCACTTAGAAATTTTCGTCCTCGAAAATATTACCTGAAACGAACAACTCAGGATACGACTCCCGCATCTGACTTTCCATCTCCCAAGTCAAATTGCCCTCAGCAGCGCCTCCCCACGCCACTTTCACAAGTGCAATATCCTTGTCCCTCAACCGCTTCACCTTGCGATCCAAAATACTAACGGGTAGTGCCTCAACCGTAAGGTTCTCCCTTACCTCAACGTCATCCATCGGAATCACATGCGACGGATCCGGAACATACTTCCGAAGCTGTGAAACATGGAACACATCATGTAAATTCGACAAACTCAGCGGCATCGCCACTCTATAAGCCACAACACCCACTCTCGCAGATATCTGGTAAGGACCAATAAACCGAGAAGTAAGTTTCTTCGACTTCAATGCTCTATCAACACCCGTTACTAGTGTAACCCTAAAAAATACATGACCGCCCTCTTGAAACTCAAGATCTTTTCTTCTCCGATCATGATAACTCTTTTGTCTACTCTGAGAAGCCTTCATTTTCTCACGAATAAACTTCACTTTTTCCGTAGTCTGTTGCACCAACTCTGGCCCAACCACCGAACTCTCACCAGATTCGTGCCAACACAACGGTGTTCGACATCTCCGTCCATACAATGCTTCAAATGGTGCCATTCCAATACTAGAATGAAAACTGTTATTATACGTGAATTCAATCAACTCAAGATAACTATCCCACGCACCACCTTGTTCCAAAACACACGCTCGCAACAAATCTTCCAAAGACTGAATCGTTCTCTCCGTCTGACCATCCGTCTGCGGATGATAAGCCGAACTCAATCTCAATTTAGAACCCAACGCCTTCTGTAAACTTTCCCAAAATCTCGAGGTAAACCTTGGGTCTCGATCCGAAACAATACTTAACGGAACTCCATGCAACTTCACAATCACACTGATATAAATCTCGGCTAACCGCTCCAAAGAAAAACTGATGTCAATCGGAATGAAATGAGCCGATTTAGTCAGTCTATCAATAACCACCCAAATAGCATTATGCCCTCTCAGTGTATTCGGCAACCCGGTTACAAAATCCATAGAAATGCTATCCCATTTCCACTCAGGAATATCCAACGGTTGCAACAAACCACTAGGCCTCTGATGTTCCACTTTCGACTTCTGGCACGTCAAACAAGCATACACAAACTGTGCCACATCTCTTTTCAATCCAGACCATCAGAAAATCTTTTTCAAATCTTGGTACATCTTATTCGCTCCCGGATGTATACTCAAATTACTTTGGTGTCCTTCTTCCAAAATCATTCGTTTCAAATCCGAATCGTCTGGAATACAAATTCGCCCACGGAACCTCAACACACCATTAATATCCACCTGAAAATCACCATTCGCATCTTTTCCGCCAACCAACATCAAATCCACCAATTTCACATCCAACTTCTGCTTCTCACTAACCGTCATCAGAAAATCATTAGTAACCTTCAGCATACCCAGCCTCACACTATCCGAAGTCACTTCACATACCAAGCTCAAATCTCTAAACGATTCCAAAAGCTCCCACTCCTTACTCATCAAAGCGGACATATGCAATGATTTCCGACTCAACGCATCGGCTACCACATTAGCTTTACCAGGATGGTAATTCAAGCCAAAGTCGTAGTCCTTCAAAAAACTCCAACCATCTTCGTTGCCTCATATTCAATTCCTTCTGATCAAACAAATATTTCAAACTTTTGTGGTCACTAAAGACTTCAAACCTCGCACCAAAAAGATAATGCCTCTTAATCTTCAACACAAAAACCACAGCCGCTAATTCCAAATCATGAGTAGGATAATTCTTCTCATGCACTCTTAACTGTCTCGAAGCATACGCCACAACCTTACCTTCTTGCATTAGCACCCCACCTAGACCAATCAAAGACGCATCACAATACACCACAAATGGTTCAGTAGGATTCAGCAAAATCAAAATCGGAGCTGTCGACAATCTTCTCTTCAGCTCATTAAAACTTTCCTCACACCGAATATCCCAAATGAACGCTTGCCCTTTACAAGTCACCTGGGTCAAAGGAAGTGCTAGCTTCGAAAAACCTTCAATAAACCTTCGATAATAACCGGCCAAACCCAAAAAGCTTCGAATTTCAGTAACAGATCTCGGAGCCTCCCATTGTAGAACTGCTTCTACTTTAGATGGATCCACAGAAATACCATTAACTGAAATTACGTGCCCAAGAAAACTCACCTCCGACAACCAGAACTCGCACTTGGACAATTTGGCAAAAAGCTTTCTTTCTTTCAAAACCTGCAAAATAATACGCAAATGCTCCGCGTGCTCCTCCCGAGACTTAGAATAAATCAAAATGTCACCAATAAACACCACAACAAATCGATCCAAATGCTCGTGGAAAATACGATTCATGTACTCCATAAACACACCTGGCGCATTAGAAACCCCGAACAACATCACAGAATATTCATAATGACCGTAACGTGTCCTAAAAGCCGTCTTCTAAATATCTTCCTCTTTCACCCTAATCTGATGATACCCCGACCTTAAGTCAATCTTACTGAACACACACGCACCAACCAACTGATCCATCAGATCATCAATCCTTGGAAGAGGATACTTATTCTTAATCGTCACCTTATTCAACTGGCGATAATCAACACACAACCGCATACTTCCATCTTTCTTTTTCACCAACAAAACTGGAGCACCCCAAGGAGAAACGCTTGGTCTCACAAACCTATTTTCCAACAATTCATTCAATTGCTTCTTTAACTCAACCAACTCAAATGCCGACATACGATAAGGTGCCATAGAAATAGGTCTAGTACCAGGAACTAGATCTATCGAAAACTCCACCTCTCTCTCTGGCGGCAAGTCTGAAATATCCTCAGGAAACACTTCAGGAAAATCACACACAACAGGAAACACATCAAGTGAAACTTGACTATCCACAGCCAATGATGTAAACAACCCAAACAACTGAACTTCATCCGCCAAAAGTCTCTTCAACTCTTTGGTAGATAAGAAACTCGAGTCTTCGTCTTCCTCAAGAGAAGGAAACCTTACTAGCTTATGATAACAATCAATATGAACCCGATTGAATTGCAACCAATTCATTCCCAGAACCACATCTAAACCCTCCAACGGCAAACACACCAAATCCATCTCAAAGTCTTTACCATAAATGGTCAAAGGACAACTTAAACAAACCAAAGAAGTAGTTACTGACCCCATTGCTGGAGTATCAATAACCATCTCACCACCCATCAAAGACAACACAAGATTCAAATGCTTCGCGCACTCAGACGAAATAAACGAATGAGTCGCTCCAGTATCAATAATAGCAACTAAAGGCGTACTATTAATAAAACAAGTACCTCTGATTAGACGATCTGCACTTGAAGTCTGAGTTCCCGCCAATGCAAACACCTTCCCACTAGATGGAGCCTGCTTCGGTTTCTGACACTTTGTACTAATATGACCAGGTTCACCACAGTTGAAACACTTCACCACATTCTTCCTTTTACAATCAGCTACGACATGTCCGACACCTCCACAATTAGTACACTTCCTCATATCTTTCCTGCACTCAAACTGACGATGTCCTAATTCACCACACCTATAACACCTCAGAGGTCCAGACACACTCCCACCACTGGGCCTTCGATCAAAAGTACCCCTTTGTTTACCCTTATCAGCTGGTGTTACATACGGCCCACTACGGAACTGTTGCTTCCCTCTTCTATCACTCACACTCTTATAGTGAGTAGAACGAGCCTTACTATCCTCTTCATAAATCCTACAACATTCCACCAAATCAGAAAACCTCCGAATCCTTTGATAACCGATCGCCTGCTTAATCTCAGGACGCAATCCGTTCTCAAACTTCACACACTTAGAAAACTCTGCAGTCGCCTAAGCATAATGAGGATAAAACTGCACAAGCTCTATAAACTTAGCAGTATAATCAACAACAGACATATTACCTTGTTTCAATTCCAAGAACTCAATTTCCTTCTTTCCTCTTACATCTTCGGGAAAATACTTCCTCAGAAACTCCTGGCTAAACAATTCCCAAGTAACTTCTTCATCCCCAGCTTCCAACACCTGACGAGTACTAACCCACCAATCATCTGCTTCTTCCTGTAACATGTGAGTACCTAGTCTCACCTTACTGTCCTCAGCACAATCCATAACTCAGAAAATCCTTTCAATCTCTTTCAACCAAATATGTGCACCATCAGGATCATGTCTCCCTTTGAAGACAGGCGGTTTGTTCTTCCTGAACTCATCATTACCAGCAGCATTAGGTGCACCCTGCACAGCCCGAGCCATAGCTTGCATAGCAGCAGCCAAAGCAGCATCATTCCTACCGGCCATATTCTGTTCATTTCCAATAACAGAAACTATGGTTAAACAAACAGCTCACTCCAACGCCACAGCGACAAAGGACTGACACAAACAAACACGAACTGACACAGACTGGCTCTGATACCACTTAATGTAACACCCCTAATCTATACCCCAAAGCTATTAAAGCGGTAATCAAAAATTCAAAATTTCATCAGAGTATATTTAAAACATGCACGGCATAGACCGAGGGGGTCACATCAATTTGAAACAAACATACATTACCTGCTCATAAAGATATACAACACTCCGCAGGTAGTAAATAAACAGAGGAACTTAGTTCCTACTACCCACAATTCAAATACACAATAAAGCGAAAAAATCTATACTGAATATCTCATATATATATATATATATATCATTAAAAGTTTGTTGTCATACACAAAATCATACATGTACAATCCAACAGATGCATATACACAATACAAAATAATCACACTCGATCACCCCGACTACCCGGTGTCACATATCAGAGCCGACCGACAAAAGAATGAAGACCTAGCTTCACAAAAAGACCGGCAGCAACTCTAATCTGCAATGCCTCATAGAGCATTATAAAACAACAGAAGGGTGAGAAACACAATCATAATACAGTTGCATATAATTATATAATAACACAGAAATGCACAAGTAAAATATTCTCACCACAAATGCACCACAATCAAATATAACACAACACAGTACAAGTATCAGATATCCATCACCAATACACATCACTCATACACAATGCACTCATCGTCAACACAATTATCCATATTCCATCTCATTAATCACATTCACAATTACATACACAATTAATCCATGGTTTATGCAAATGCACAGAGACCGACACAACGACTCTATGCAATGCACATACGGTACCGACTTCTGATGTTTCTCATCACTAGTTCACTCAGGAACTCTGTTGGAACCACCGCCCGTTACATCACTGTAACTCCCCGTCGGGCATACGATGTTCCCCGTCGCTCACACCCCACACGGGCACACGGCGTTTATGGATCGCTCACACCCCACACAGGTACACGACCCGATCACTCACACCCCACATGGGCACACGATCGTCTATAACCATCACTTTCGGTCCTCTTATTTTTAAGGCGATTCATTCCTCTTATTTTTAAGGTGCACGATGTTATAGCAGATTCCCTCTGGAATCAATCCGTCACTCAGGACGTCACAAGAATGCATATCATGATGCTTGGCATACAATGACTCATGACATTTAAAATGCACACATATATGCATTCATCTTAATCAACAAAATCATGCTTTACACTCAAGCCCAAAATAATGCATTTAATTGCCATACGGCCACAAACCATTGTTACGATATTCAAACACATGCATCCAACATATATCACAAGCAAATCGTATAATAACCCATCAATTACACCCAATTAACCGGCAAAAGTCAACAACAATACCACACATTTTCTAATTCCCGACATAATTTAATCGACCAACAATCTCAAAACCCTCCTCATAAAAAAGAACATTTTATAAGCTTTCTAACGCATCAAACCACGCCTCAAACCGAACCACAGATCAAAAGTTAAGCAGAAAACAAAACTACACAAATAGCCCTGTTCGCTAGGCGAACCCTCTAGCGAGCATTCACTACCACCTTCGCTAGGCGAATGTCCAGCGAACCTGCTACCAGCTAGAAAACAGATACAAAGTTCGCTAGGCGAACCCCTTGGCGAACCAAGGCAGCAACTACCAGACCCAAAAACATCCAAAGTTCGCTAGGCAAACAACTCAGCGAACCTTCGCTGACCTTTGCTAACTGGTTCGCTAGGCGAACCCGCGAAAACATCACTCGCTACTGCTCCGCCCCAGGTTCGCTAGGCGAACCAAGGAAAAGTCAGAATTTCTTAGCGCTGTGTGGAAACCCAAAATGATAATTTCTACTACCAAAATATTTCCAAAACATCATATATCAATCAGAACTCAATATAATCATGGCAACAAGCATTCTACCATATTTACGTCGATTTCCAACCGCGAAAGTATCGATTTCTCACAAGATTCTCATTTCCAACCTAGAACTCAAAAGCTATGGAAGACAAGCAAACATACAAGAAAACACATACATAATCATACACAAACATAGTATAATCGAGTTTCACACCCTTACCTGATTTAATCGCGGGTAGAAAAGTCGGGAGATTGATTTCTTCTTTCTCAAGTTTTTCCTCTCTTCTTCTTTCTCTCTACTTTTCTTCTTCCCTTTTTCTTTCTCCTTACTATTTTTCTCTCTTTCTATTCTATCATATTCCAAACTTAACAAAATAAACCAAAATGCCCAAAATACCCCTACACTCAAATATCTCACAAACGTTCCCAAAACGCGACAAAATATATTCACGATGAAAAATAACATATTTTCACATAAAAGTCAGAAATAAAATAAAATAATAATAAAATAATCAAAACGACTCAATTAAATAAAAACTGACAAAACTGGGGCGTTACAGTAGCCACATTTGGCAACACTTAAAAAGTGTCGCCTCAGAGGCCACGAATAATCGTCCCCTATTCCTTTTGTAGCAACACTTAAAAAGCGTCGCCTCAAAGGACACGAATAACCGTCCCCTATTCCTTTTGTGGCAACACTTAAAAAGCGTCGCCTTAGAGGCCACGAATAATCGTCCCCTATTCCTTTTGTTTAGGCGCCGTTTTTAAAAATCGTGCCCAAAGATCATGAAAAAACATCCCCTAAGACAATAGGCAACGCTCGCACAGGAGACGCCTAGAAAACGTCCCCTATTCTTTTAGGCAACATTTTCCAGAGTTTTGGCAACATTTTTTAATTGTTGTTGGAGAGCCTAAATGTTGTAGTGTCTTCTGCTTCAACTTTGTACCTTTTTCTAATTCCCTTGTGTTTTGGCAACAGTCTCCAAGAAGACATATTTTAGATTCTCATGTAACTGCTTCAACTTTGTACCTTTTTCTAATTCCTTTGTGTTTTCTGCTTCTTGTGGTGCTTTTAAATCCTCCCACCGGTGCAGTTTGGATCTTGGACATTTAGCTTGTGCTTCCATCATAGCTATCACTTCTTTTTCTTTTTCATCCTCATTCTCTTCTATGTCGTGAGTAGATAAACCAAAGACTCTTTCTAAAGGTAACTTGGGTATTTGGTTCTGAATAGATTATGATCACTGTGTCTAACACCTGAACCATATTACTGGTCCCTACATCATCTTGGTAGTTCATAGTACTTAGAACACCAATTTTCAATTCTTCATCATAAACCTAAAGGGTCATAGTTCCCTCCTCTTTGTCTATCATGCATCTTCCAATCTCTTGAAACAGACTTCCCAATATAAGTGGAATCTCTTCATCTTTAGGCATTTCAATAATAAGAAAATTAACAGGAAACAAAAACTTGTCTATGGTATTTTGGACACTGAGTAATCTAGGAAACAAAAACTTCCCAATATAAGGTCTCTTCACTGAGTAATCTGCAAACTGAAGTCTAATTCTGGCATCCTGGACAATATCAATGCCTAACTTTCTATTGATGGACAAAGGCATAAGACTCACACTAGCTCCCAAGTCAATAAGTGCCTTCTTGAATTTTCTATCTCCGATTGTGCATGGAATGGTGACAGAGCCCCTATCTTTCTTTTTCACAGGAATCTTCATACCTTGCAAAATAACACTACATGTTTAAGTCAAAAGTACAGGTTCAGTGTTAGGGGTGCATTTCAGTGAGATGATATCTTTCATGAATTTGGCATATATATATGCATTTGCTCCAGTGCCTCAGAAAAAGGGATATTAATTTCAAGCTTCTTGAACATCTATAAAAACTTATCAAAATTCTTTTTATGTTGATGCTTCTTCTTTGGCCTCGAAGGATATGGGAGTCTGATGACAAGTTTTAGCTCGTTTTGTTTTTCCTTCTCAACCACTTTAGGTGTGACTACTTCTTCAGGACTTTTCTGATGATTCTTTATTTCCAAATCTACCTCTAAGAAATGGTCATCTTCAACCAATTTGTTTTCAGGACTCGTAGTTGACTTATCGCTTCTTGTCATTATAACACTCACATTATTATTCTTTATTGAATTTGTCATAGTTGCACTAGAAAGGGAACTTTGTGCTTGAGAACCAGCTATTTGTTGTGCTATCTGACCGATTTGAACTTCAAGATTCATAATAGAAACTTTAGTGTTCCATTGGTTATTTCTTGTTTCTTCTTGGAATTGTGAGTTTTGAGCTACCATATTTTCAATGGCTATTTCCCAATCTGCCTTCTTAGGAGGTTGTTGCTGATATTGTTGTTGAAACTGATTTTGGTTGTTTTGCTGAGGTTGGTACTGTTTTTAATTTTGATAATGAACGAGACCCTATTATGAAACTCTCATTTGCTGATCTTTCCAGAAGAAGTTTGGATGATTCTTCCAACCCGGATTGTAAGTATTAGAGTAGGGGTTGTTCAGCTTCAGATAATTCACTTCTTTAGTTTGTTACACATTTGCAACACAATACATAGCAAAATTAGGACCACCACAGATTTCACAGCTAACAGCTTAGACCGGTTGAATTTTGGCCACCTGTTGAGTACCTATATTCATTGCTTTGAGTCTTCTTTCAACTTCAGCAGCAACTTGGTCTTCCATTTTTATGCTATGAGTAGCAATTTTCAAATCTATCACTCCTTCAGGATTGCTTGTACACCTATCATACAACTCTAAGTGTTCATTAGCAACTATAACATCTATTATCTTCTTGATACCAGTGGCTATTGTAAAGTTGGATGAGCCACCTGCAACTGTATCAATCACTTGTTTAGTCTTCAACTTGAGGCTATCAACAAATATTTGCATCTGTTCAGTCTGATATAAGTTGTGAGTAGGACAAGCAACAAGCCAACAAGTAACCTCTTGAATCTCTTGTATGAATCACCTAGTGATTCACCCTCCTTCTACTTAAAGTTCATGATGTCATATCTTTTCCTGAGAAAAACAAAAGTAGGAAAATACTCATTAAAAAATTTGTTTCCATTTGTTCCCAAGTGGTGATACTTCCAGCAGGTAATGAATAAAACCATTCTTCGACATCTTCAGCTAGAGTGAACGAAAACATTCTCAACTTTTTGGCTTCATCAGTGTGCCCATATATCTTTAAAGTAGTACTCATAGTAAGAAACCTTTGCAAATGTTTATTTGCATCTTCATTTATTTTTCCTGTAAAAGGTCTCTTCTAAAGTTGACGTATAGTGGTTAGGTGCAACTGAAAATTTGGAACATTCAGCGTGGGTTGACTATAGTTAAATGACTTCCTAGGGAATTTGCTCTTCCATTGTCTCCAAGAAGTATTTCTTCTGGATTTTCAGCCATAAACGGTTATTCTACTTCTCTGTCTGATTCTTTATTTGAGTGGTCAGAGTTGAATACCTCTTGATCGACCAATCTTGCTTACCGAGCTTGTCCAAGTCGAGTGTGTAATGTTCTTTCTAGTTATGCATCAAAAGGAAAATCAGGTGAGGATTCTCCTCGTATACAAATATCAGACAAATATTAGTAGTAAAAAAATTAAAATAATATAAAAAAACTGAAATAAAATATTAATTGCAGAGCAACAAAATTTTAACTAAAATAAAACTTAAACTCCATAATTTTTAGAAGTCCCTGGCAGCGACGCCAAAAACTTGATCGGTAAAATAGCAAGTGTACTAATCTTCCAGTGTAGTAATTAGGAAAAATCCCCAAATATCGATCTTAGAGACTGCTTGACAATACATAGTTCGTATTTTACTTCAGTTAAACAAAAGACTTGGGGTTTTGGAATTGTTGTTTAGAAATAAAAAATAAATTGAAATTAAAAAGTAAATAGGGCAGTTGAACGGTTGAAAATAATATGAGTGAACATGCTAGGGAAAGTTTATGATTGGATTCACCAAAAGTTATAACCTAACTTTGCAATAACTTAATTTAACAATATTGAGTACCGGTTCTTAAGGGTAATTACTCCTAAGTCCGTAGGGAGAAAACCTTTAATCATTCAACTTAACCCCTATGTCCATAGTGAATTACAGCTGAAATTAAACATTATTTTTATCAAGAATATTCCGATTTCCACAGGGTATCCCTAGTCCTAGGTGATATATACTATGAAATACTCTCAATTAAGTGTTAACAATGGCAGTCAGGCCTAAAGATTAACCGTAGCTCAAACTCAATTTTTCTGAAAGAGAAAGCATTAAGAATAAATTAAAAGTAAATTAAATATCATAAAATTGTTGTTATCTCAAGGTTCAAATTAAAATTATCTAACAAATCTGAATCAGGGCACCCCTTAACATTGGGGGGGGGGGGGGGGGGGGGGGGTTTACTTCTCATAATATTAAAGAAAAACAAAATACAAGGTGTAGTCATTACAAATTAATAGATGAAAATAGGTCTTCAATCATAAAAAGCTCATTAAAATCTCGATCCACCTTGAAAATATGAGTTCTCCAGCCTTCAAAACGTGTTTCTGTCGTGCAAAATCGTCCAACCCTTGGAAATTTGCGTATTTCGGCTAAATAGGGAAAATTTTGGTTTTTTCTGATCTGGGTCGTGTCATACGTGTATTGCCCATGGTAAGGCATATGGCCTAGTTGGAGTCATACACGTAAGAGTCTGGCATGTTCCTGGGTGTCTGTACTGGAAGCCCCCACACGCATATATGTCACCTTATACGCTTATGATTTTATGGTCTTCTCTACTATTACACGTATGGGACCTGGTGGGGCTGAGTAGCCATACGTGTATGAATTCCCTCATACACGTATGGGCAGAAGTTGTACAAAAATATCTTTTTCTTATGCTCATACATTTTTGTCTGGATTTTCCTCTAATCAATTTCCTTTTGATTCTTCAGACCTATAAACACATGAAACACTACCTAAAGCACGAAAAATTACTCAAAAATAATAAAACAATAGCAGATCAATACATGACAAAGATATACTAAAAACAAACCCTAACTACTATGAAACCAATAATAATTCACATACTTTTGACACAAAACAATGATAAATCTAACATAAATGGTGGGTGATCAACTATCGATAGTTGAACAAGTTTACTGTCAGGAACAAGTATCCACTTTCGAGAATTGATGATATGATGGATCAGTTGGTTGGTGTTGTGTCTTTATCAAGATTTATTTGTGCTTGGGTTATCATCAAATTCATATAAAGTCCGATGATATTCTGAAGACTGCGTTCATAACACGATATGGTCACTACGAGTATTCAATGATTCTGTTTGGTGTGTCTAATGCACCTGGAGTGTTCATGAAGTACATGAATATAAACTTCCATCCGTACTTAGATAAGCTTGTGGTTGTATTTATCGACGATATTATGATATATTCGAAGTCCGATGAAGAACATGTGGAGCATCTGAGAGTTGTGTTGCAGACCTTGAAGGATAAGGAGCTATATGCAATGATGTCTAAGTGTGAGTTCTGGTTGAAAGAAGTGAGTTTCCCTGGTCACGTGATTTCTAGTGGTGGTATTGATGTGGATCCGTTGAAGGTTGATATTGTGTTGCAATGGGAGACTCTAAAGTCTGTTACTGAAATAAGAAGTTTTCTTGGTTTGGGTGATTACTACCGAAAGTTCATCGATGGCTTTTCAAAGTTGGCATTGCCTTTAACTCAGTTGACTCAAAAAGGCTATGCCTATGTGTGGAGTGTTTAGTGTGAAGAGAGTTTTCACAAACTCAAGAAGAAATTGACGTCTTCTCGAGTTTTGATTTTGCCGAGTCCAAGTGAATCCTTTGTTGTGTATTGTGATGCTTCGAAGATGGGTCTGGTTGGTGTGTTGATGCCGAATGGTTAGGTTCTGGCTTATGCTTATAGACAATTGAAAGTTCATGAGAGGAATTATCCTACACATGATCTGGAGCTAGCAGTTGTGGTGTATGTGTTGAAAATTTAGAGGCATTATCTGTTTGTTTCTAGATTTGAGGTGTTAAGTGAGCACAAGAGTTTGAAGCATCTCTTCGACCAGAAGGAGTCGAATATGATACAGAGGAGATTTCTCGAATTCTCAATAGATTATGATTTTAGTTTAAGTTACCATCTTGGTAAAGCCAATGTTGTAGATGATGTGTTGAGCAGGAAGTCGTTGCATATGTCGATGCTTATGGTTCGAGAGTTAGAATTTATTGAATAATTCAAAGATATGAGTTTAGTGTGTGAGGAGATTCCTAAAATTGTGAAGTTGGGTATGTTGAAGTTGACCAGTGGCATCCTTGAAGAGATTATAGAAGGTGAGAAAATGGATTTAGGATTGGTTGACTGACTGGTGTTAATCAATCAAGGGAAAGGTGGCGATTTCAGGATCGACGAGAACAATGTGATGTATTTCATAGATAGAGTTTATGTACCTGATGTACCAAAACTTAATAAGAGTATTCTTGAGGAAGGTCATAGAAGTGGTCAGAGCATTCTTCCAGGTGCCACAAAACTGTATCAAGACTTAAAGAAAATTTTTTGGTGGCTAGGAATGAAGAAGGAAGTAGTTGAGTTCCTTTATGCTTGTTTGTCTTGCCAGAAGTCGAAGATTGAACATATGAATTCGTTGGGTCTGATGAAACCGTTGAGTATTCCTTAGTGGAAATGGAACAAAATTTCCATGGATTTTGTGACAAGTTTGTCGAAGATGACGAAGGGATGTGATTCCATATGGGTTATTGTTGACAGGCTGACGAAATTTGCTCATTTTATACCGATTAAGATCATTTATCTTTGCAAAAGTTGGATGAGTTGTATATTGAGATGATTTTTAGCTTGCATGGTATTCCATCAAGTATTGTGTCAAATAGAAATCTGAGGTTAATGTCGAGGTTTTGGGAGAGTTTGAAAGAAGCAATGGGTACTAAGCTGAAGTTGAGTTCTACTTATCATCTGCAAACAGATGGTCAGACAAAGAGGACTATTCAGTCTTTGGAGAATTTTCTAAGAGCTTGTGTTTTGGAGCAGGGAGGTAACTGGGACTGTTACTTATTATTGGTTGAGTTCACCTACAACAACAGTTTCCATTCTAGCATTAGAATGGCACCGTTCGAGGCATTGTATGGTAGGAGGTGTAGGATACCTTTGTGTTGGTATGATTCTGGTAAGAGTGTTGTGCTTGGACCTGAGATAGTTCAGCAGACTACTAATAAGATCATGTGTTAATTTCCCATTCACAATTGCATCCAGTGAGTTGGGCCTATATCAAGTTCTTATATTATTGGTGTGAATACAAGAAATATGTGTCGACGACACCATTCTTCCTACAACTCCTTAAAGCCCAACATAACTCTACTAATTTGGCTCGGGGTCAAAGTTTGATATCTCCCAAGCAATGTACCAAGATGTTTGAAGTATATCCGGAGCCCATGTATGATTGGTTACCCTTTGTCCACCTTCCTTATAACAAGAAGAGGTCTATGATTCTCCTACACAGATCATCGTGGAAGATTCTTCACGCTCATTGTCATTCGTGGTCGCGGGAAGTCCAGTCGTGACTGTAACACCCCAATTTTGATTATTTTATTTTTGATTGAGTTTAGAATGCCTTAAATTATTTTATTAGTATTATTGAGGTTGTTTGATTTTAATATAAATTATTTATAATTTATATTTATTTAAAATAACAAAGAAAGTGAGTAGATGTGGCTTTGGGGAGAAAAATAGATTTTTTTAATTAAATTAGAGTGGTGAATGAAATTAGTGAGAGTTGAGGGAAGTTGGTAGAATTAATTAAAATAAAAACAAACAAGGTTTTATTTTAAATATAAGGGAGGTGAAAGAGTTTGAAAGTACATAGAAGTTGTCAGCAGAGTTGAGAGAAAAGCCCTAGAAGAGCAAGGGTAGAAGAGTTTCCATAGCCTTTATGCAAATTCGAGGTAAGGGGGGAATTGTTCATGATATAAATGTTTAAGCATGAAGGATAAAGAGGAGTCCTTGTCCTCTTTCCATTTTCCTCCATTGATGAGATATTTGAACCTTGGGATGGTTTGTACAAAACCTCTTTTGGTTGCAAACATTTAATTATAAATTCGTGTTATGATTATTGCTGGGATTTATGTGGATGTGTGTGTTAAATTCAAAAGTTTATGTTCTTGAGATTAGGTAATGTTTTGATAAATTATGATGATTATTCATAGTTTATTTGATGATATATGTGTTAAATCTGTGTGCTTTGATGTGTTGAATGTTGGATTATTCGTGTTGGACGATTAGTGTGCGCTTTGGGATGTTTGAGACTCAAAATCGGAGTTCCAGAGGGGTTGCAGTTGAGAAAATGCAAAAATATGCGTTCTGAGCAGCGGTGACAGGGGTCACAAGGGGTGATGACCAACCCGTCATCGCACTAGGGAAGAAGGCCTCTTTTGGGCCAGGTTGGCCGATGTCATCCAGCGGACGGTCCGACCGTTAGCTTATCGTGACAGGTATTTTCGCCCAAACCGTCAGCGATGACATGCGATTTGAGAATGGGAGGGTGACAGGTAGGGTGATGGCTGCTAGACCTGCGAGGGGTTAACTGTCAACCCATGTGTTGACTACATTGGGTCGTTTGACTCGATTTTTTGAGTGGTTTCTGGTTTTGTTGACTATTTACTGTTGTATGATGTTGTTTAATGAGTATTGATGAGGAATTATATTTTTTTAATTATCGTGTTCAGTCTATGATGAGTGCCTCATGAAGACGAAAAATGTTGAGTTTATATTGAGATGTTTCGGTTCAGCGGAACCATTTATGTGACCTTGCATTGCCGATGATTTATGCTGAGTTTTAGGTTCGAGAGGAACCAGTGATGAGTATTGAATTTGGAGTTTGAGACGAGTATTGCATATATTTGTGTAGTATTCATGCATCATGTATATTGGAGATGGGTATGACTTATGTCTAGTGACAAGTTTGGACTTCGGTCAAGTGATAAGTAAAATTTCGGTCCAGTGGCGAGTTAGAACTTCAGTGAAGTGATGAGTTGGTTGATTCAGTAACACACCTCTGAATATCCAAAATTTGAGACTACATGCATTAAAGTAGAGGAGATGAATACATTGCATATATAATTGTATTTGTGAATGATTGTTGTTCTGGGAGGATTATATAATTAGCTTTGATGTGTTTTGTAAGAGTAATTCTTTTGTCGTTTATATGTCACAGTCGTTCTCCTACCCCCGATGACGTGAAGCTGCGCGCGCAAGCTGCTGGTCACGTTTTTGAACCTATACCTGTTCCTCAAAACGCTGACCCCGACACTTCTGCCCTCACCGCCTCTCTCAACAGGTCAAATTTCTTGATCTTCCAATAAGATGAAAAGATCAACTTGCTCGAGCACGTCCTCAAGGAGCGCCTTCCTTTGCAGAAGCTTGGTAGCCCATCTCCTCGCCCGTAGTCTCCTCAGAAACGTCAGCGAGACAGGTCCAGAAGCATTTCACCCATCAGGGGATGGTCAAGATCGGAAGAGCTAGAGTCAGAAGTCTCCAGAATGCGACACCATTCTACTCTGCGGAGATCCAGACGTTCCCCTGCCCCGAAGAAGTCCAGACCTTCGGAAGGACATCACGAGCACCGTCGACCGTGTAGACATTCTCCTCAACGCAGCAGGAGCCGCAGGCACAACCACTCCCCATGCCATTCTTCAAGTGCGAGCAGCGAGGACAATGTCCATGGACCCCTATCTCAGGAAATCATGGACACTCGCATTCCTCGCGAATTAGAGAAGCCTCCCTCTCTAGAAACGTATGATGGGACCACCGACCTAGATGAGCATATAGAAAATATTGAAGCCATGCTCCACTACCACAATGTGAGCGGGGCTATTAAGTGCAGTTTGTTCCCCATTACCCTTAGGAAAGGGGCCATGACCTGGTACAAGCGACTTCCCCGGGGTTCGGTCACATCTTGGAGATATCTAAAGAACCAGTTTTCCTGGCACTTTACTGCCTCCCAACATCATCCCAAGTCGGAGGCCACACTCGAAGCCATTATACAGGGCAAGGACGAGCCTCTGCGTGCATACATCGAACGTTTCAACAAGGAGGCTGTGGAGGTCCGGACAAAGGACCATATGGAGAAATATCTCCTCGAAAAGGGGTTGAGGCCGAAGAGCGAATTTTGCAAAGCTGTGGGCATCGAGACTCCTCGTACCTTGGGCAAATTACTCCGCAAAGCTCAAGCATATATTCAATATGAGGAGAAAAAGGTCGCATAGAAGGCCTAGTACTCTAGGGATCCAGAGAGTTCCAGGGCAACAAAAAAAAGACGAATCAGAGGCCCCTAGACGCGATAAGGAGAGACGATGAGACGATGGTCCTCGTGAAGGAAAGGGACCTGCTGGTCATTTCACAGAATATACGCTGCTGACAGCTCCCCGCGAGCGCATTCTGTCCGAATGCATCAACACGGAATTCAAGTAGGGAGGTGTCTGGTTCCCCAGGCCAACATCGTCAAAGGGCAACACGAACAAGAGTAAATTCTGCAGCTTCCATCACAACCACGACCACGTGACCGAAGACTGCATGCACCCGAAGGACGCCATTGAAATCCTCATCAAGGAGGGTCACCTGAAGAAGTATACGAAAAAGGGTGAATCCTCCCGACGAGATACTTTGGAGACCAAGAAGGAAGTAGAGTCTTCTCCGCCCAGTCCTCCCCCGCAGGTCGCCATGTCAATCACGCGGCCAGAGGACTTCGTCATCCCCGACTACCTCGAGGATCCTCCCCAGATATCCACGTATAGCACCTGGGAGACTTTCCCCACAGTAATGGTCATTTTGTGTGGAGGATACAATAAGCTCACAGTGGGGTCAGTCAAGAGAAAATTTGACCAGCTCATTGACTGCAGTCCTGATCGACTATCCACGCTCGAGAAAGTCCGAGGGAATTCTCAGCCAATCGCGTTCTAGCGCGAAGAGCTGCCTGGGGGTTCCCCGAACTCACACGTTCCTCTGCTCATCAGGGCAAGGCTGGCTAGCACCGATGTCCGAAGGATCCTGGTCGACCAGGGCAGTTCGGTGGACATCATGTACACCAGCGTGTTCAGAGCCTTGAAGCTGGACCAGAAGAATCTGTCTCCTTATGTAGGATCCGACCTACAAGGATTTAATGGAGCCACTGCAAGGTCTTAGGGATACATGGAGCTTCCAGTCACGTTCGGGGAACAGGAGGCATCAAAGTTGATCAAAACCCAATTTCTGGTAATTGACTATCCATCGCTGTACCAATGTATACTGGGCAGACTAACCCTAGCGGAACTGATCGCTGTCCCTTCAACCGTTCATCTTAAGATGAAGTATTATACAGAGAAGGGCCACGTCGCGACCTTGCACGGGGATATATAAGCTGCGAGAAGATGCTTTGAAGCAGCTACCCGAAGACAGAGCTCAATCGACGCAACATCCAAGGCTGCCAAGCAGGCAAGGAAGGAAGACCAACCCAGCGAAGAAAGTCAGCCCGACAAAAAGCCAGCTCTCCCATTTCACACAATCGACCTCGACAATCGGAGTTCTGAAGGCACGGGAGATGGGAATGAGGGCTCCTCGACAACATCAAGCAGCTCCCCTGCGTAGACCACCATGCGTTCGGTACCTGACGGGGAATTCGAGATCATCACCTTCAGAGATAACCCCAACAGAGGGGTAAAGATAGGCGTTGGGCTGCCCGACGAGGTAAAGCAGCAATTGAAGGCTTGCCTCGAGAACAACGCGAATTTATTTGCTTGGAGCCGTGGACATGCCCGACCTTGACCCTGAGACTGCGCGCCACCAACTGACCATCGACGCAGCTGCCCGAGCCGTCGCACAGCGCAGGCGAAAGCAAGTCGATGAAAAGGTACAGGCTGCCGAAAAACTTGTACAAGACCTCTTAGAGGAAAAATTTATTTCAGAGGCCAGGTATACAACCTGACTGTCCAATATTGTACTTGTCAAGAAACATAGTGGAAAATGGCGCATGTGCATTGATTATACTGATCTCAACCGGGCTTGCCCGAAAGACGCTTATCCTCTGCCCAACATAGATAAGCTCGTAGACAATTCTGTAGGTTTCAAGCTCTTGTCCTTCATGGATGCTTATTCGGGATACAACCAAATTCCCATGGCTGAAAAGGACAAGTAGTATACCGCTTTCATGACCGCGTCGGGGAACTATTACTACAACGTAATGCCCTTCGGTCTAAAAAATGTCGGGGCCACGTACCAGCGTATGATGAACAAGGTCTTCCAATCAGAAATTGGGGACATGCTCGAAGTATACATGGACGATATGATCGTGAAGTCCCAAGAGGAATATGATCACATGGCCCACTTGCAAAAGGTCTTTGACCAAGCGAGAAAATGCAAAATGCATTTTAACCCAGAAAAATGCACCTTTGGCGTGTGAGCAGGGAAATTCCTCGGCTTCTACCTCACCGAGAGGGGGATAGAGGCCAACCCTGACAAATGTTGGGCGTTCGTTGAATTCCCTACGTCAAGGTCAAAGAAATCCATACAATCCCTCAACGGGATACTCGCTTCACTTTCTCGCTTCGTGGCCAAGTCTGCCCAACACGCTCTGCCCTTCATTAATCTCCTCCGAAAGAAAGCCACATTCGAGTGGACAGAGGAATGCAAGGATTCTCTGCTCCACCTCAAGTGAGCCTTATTTGAAACCCCCGTTCTGTCATGACCAGATAGCGGGGAGACGTTGTACCTATACCTCTCCGTCACCCGTAAAGCCATTAGTGTCACCCTTGTCCGTGAAACACCCGACAGGCAAAAACCTATATATTTCATGAGCAAGGCTTTGCAAGGGCCATAATTCAGGTACCAGCAAATCGAGAAGGTCTCCCTCGTCCTCATCAACGCAGCAAGGAGACTAAGGCATTAATTCCTGGCCCACACGATAGTGGCACGAACAGACCAGCCCATAAGACAGCTGCTTAGCAAGCCAGACATGGCCGGTAGAATGTTCAAATGGTCTTTGGAGCTGTCAGAATTTGACATCCACTACGAAGGCAGGAAGGCATTCAAGGCGCAAGTCCTGGCCGATTTTGTAGCGGGGCACATAAATGAACCATCTTTGTCGACGGAGCATCCAGCTCCACGGGTAGTGGCGTAGGTATCGTACTTGAGAACGAAGAGGAAATCCTGATTGAAGTATCTCTGGTCCTGCCTTTCCCCACATCAAATAATCAAGTGAAGTACGAGGCAGTCCTCGCGGGCTTGCAGTTGGCCGAAAACTTAGGTGCCAAGGAAATAAAGATCTTCACAGATTTCCAACTCGTGGCATCCCAGGTACGAGGAGAATACCAGGCCAAAAATGATCACTTAGTCTAGTACCTGGCGCTGGTGAAATAAAGGATAGCTAAGTTCGACGCGTGGGAAGTCCAGCACATCCCTCGCGAATGAAACACCCGAGCAGATGTCCTGTCGAAACTAGCTAGCACCAGAAAGAAGGGTGGCAATAAATCTGTCGTACAGGAGGTACTCTCCCGTCCAAGTATTGAGAAGTCATCGGGGCTGCTTGATGTCAATGCCATTGGCGACAGCAGCTGCTGGATGAATCCTGTGTATAAATACCTCACTACGGGAGAGCTGCCCGAAGACAGTAAGAAGGCCAACGTGACCAAACGAAGGGCCTGCTCCTACGTCCTAGTTGACGACAAATTCTACAGTCAAGGATTTTCCATTCCCCTCCTGAAATATGTTTAGGAGGACAAGGTCCCCGAAGTTTTCCAAGAAATTCATGATGGTATCAACGCACAACACTTAGGAGGGAGGTCATTGGCACGAAAGGCCCTGCGAACAGGATACCATTGGACGACCATGCAACACAACGCTAAGGAGCATGTCCAGAAGTGTGACCGGTGCCAGCGCCACGGGGACATGCACTTGGCACCCCCTAACGATTTGAAGACTTTGTCCTCGCCCTGACCCTTCTCCTGGTGGGGGATGGATATCCTCAACCCCTTCACAATGGGGTATTACCAAAAAAAATTCTTAATTGTGGCCGTCTATTAATTTACAAAGTGGACCGAAGTCGAAGCCCTCGCCAAGATCACATCCTTCAACATACTTTGCTTCTACAAAAGAAACGTCCTCGCATGATTCAGGGTACCCCATGCCCTTGTGACCGACAATGGAACTCAATTCACGGACAGAAAGTTCTAAGACTTCATCGCAAAACTAGGCACGAAGCAACACTTCACTTGCGTCGAGCACCCCCAGACTAACGGATAAGCGGAGGCCGCAAACAGGGTAATCCTTCGAGGTCTGAAACGAAGGCTAGGCAAAGCCAGAAAGAGATGGGTCGAGGAGCTACACAACGTGCTCTGGGCCTATAGAATAACCCCACACTCCACCACCAGGGAGACTCCCTTCTGACTAGCCTATAGAACCGAGGCAATGATACCGGTGGAGATCAGGGAACCTTCTAGACGAACGAAAGCTCCTCTCGACGATGAGATGAATGACGAGGCTCTGAGAGAAGAGCTCGACCTGGTCGAAGAGATTCGATCAGGGGCAGCTCTCCGTGAAGCTTCGCTGAAATAGAAAATAACCTTGCGCCACGATGCCAAAGTCGCAAAGCACGACTTCCCAGTTGGTAGCCTGGTCCTACGCAGAAATCAAAAGGACTCGCGCGAGGGAAAACTGGCCACAAATTGGGAAGCAACAATCCACGAGGCCATCTTAAGTCATCACTCTTCCTCATAGCAAAGACTTGGGGGGCTCCTGTTCTGGACTGGACAGGCGCTTGGCCCACAGTAGGGCAAGGCCAAATCCAGTTCAGCTCTTGGCAAGGTCCAATAGCCAGAAATTAGCCGTTGGGCAAAAACTAGCCGTTGGGCAGAAACTAGCCGTTGGGCACAATACGACCGTTGGGGACATCCCCCTCACGCGCTTCGCAGTTCACGCGACCAACTGCCTCCTCGAATCCCATGGAAGCAGTTGGACCAGGTCAAAGGGTCACGCGCCTGACCCTCCACCTGGTAGTCTCCCATTGGTCGACTAGATAATTAGGTCATATGGGAGACCTTGGCCCCGCGTTGAGGATTACTTCTATAAATACCTTCTCACTTGAGAGGGCCAGGTTTGATCACTATTTAATACTTGAAATCATACCTTAACACTTTGTACTTGCTTTCTCTATAGTCCAAACTTACTTTGGCATCGGAGTACCTTGCAGGTACACCCCCTCCTCTCCTACAAGCATCATCATCTGCCCTACTTTGAAGGCCACAACGATCCAGTCTGATCACCCTAGATCAATATCTATATCTATACATCTATACAATATATAAAGGGAATATTTTGTTTTGGTGTAGCCCTTTTTTCTACCATTTTTATTCTTACTTTATTTTGTAATTTACTTAATAACTTCTTATTAGTAACTTCCACATAACTCTATTATTAACTTCCACATAATTTTCTATTATTAACTTCCACATAATGTATCTATAACTATATATAAAGAGGATAGGGGATTTTGGTCTGACTTATTTTTCTTCCTATTTTGCCCATAATATAGAGTGGTTATTAGAAGTTACTTAACTACTTACATAATAATGATTATTGGAAGTTGCTTATTATTATCAATTCTATGTAACTGCAACACAAATACACAGCTTTACACACTATCTCAATCAATGGAGGAATCAATTTAAAATAGAAAAAAATATATATTAAAAAAATTATAGAATAAATTTGATATAAAAAAGAATATTAAATGTATAATCTTCTATAACTATATATATATATATATATATATATATATATATATATATATATATATATATAAAGGGGGACAGGAGCAGGCCCGACCCTCTCCAGGTGCAGGCAGTGCTGAAGCACCGGACCTCACAATCCTGGGGGCCCCAAATGTTAATACTATTAGTATTATTTAATATAAAATATTAAAAAAATGGAACTTGAAACATTGCAGATGATTTATCTTCTCCATGTTTCTCTCACAAGTCCCATTGCAATGCCGTTAAAAACTCTCACAACTTTCATTGCAGTGCCGTTAAAAAAATAAATTAAAAACATAAAAGTAGTCATTTTTTTTCGCCTTATTTTTAATTATTAAAATAATATATATATATTTTTTTAAATTTAAGCCCATTTTTTAAATTAGAACAGGGTCTCTAATTTAATTAGGCCGGTCCTGGACAGGAGACTTTGGGTTGATCTATTTTTCTTTTAAAATCATTCCTTAAATAATTTCTTAAAAAAACGGGCATACAAACATAACAATGTATATCAAAAAATTTATTGCACAAATAATTTAAATGTAAATTGAAACTGATAAAAAATATCCATTAATATTTCTGACGTATGTGATCATTAAAAAAGCGGACAAACGGGCACGGGAGTGCCCGTTTGGACGCTAGTTTTAAAAAAGGGAATACTTTGTTTTGGTGTAGCCCTTTTTTCTACCATTTTTAGCCTTACTTTATTTTGTAATTTACTTAATAACGTATTATTAGTAACTTCCACATAACTTCTATTATAAACTTCCACATAATTTTCTTTTATTAACTTCCACATAATGTATTTTAAAAAAAATTATATCTATAACTATCTACAAAGGGGATAAGAGATTTTGGATGACTCTTTTTCATTTCAATATTACCCTTCCTTACATAACTGCCCATTTTAATTTGTTTTTATTTGTTCATCCATTTTAAAATTTATTTATTTAAAAAAAATGTAATTTACTAAAAAGAATTGAAATGAGTACACTCAAGTTGAGCGGTTGATGATTTGAGAACAATTTATTGAAGAGAACTACCGTTTGAACCACTTTGATAATTTGTCATATTTTTTTCTTTCAAATTCTCAAAACAATTAATGCTCGGCTTTTTAAAATTTATGAGGCAATTGACAATTACAAAAATCATATCTTTTTAGTAATAATGTTTGCTACATTTCTTTTTGGTTTTTAAGAAGTTACTTAGCAATAGTGGTCATGAAATTTATGTCAACACCCTAGTATTTGTCCTAAATATTTAAATTTGCTATTGGAAAGATACGTCCATGTAGAAGTGGCAACAAGAGAAATAATTAACAAGTTACTTAATTTCAAACAGTCAGGTTTTTCGATCTCAATCACATTAAATCATGTTATAGTGCTTACATCAGTTTTGGCTGCATTTCTTATTTGTAATTGTTTTTATTTGTATTATTAATAAATTGTATGGATCAATGAACATTTTGGGCATTAGTGCAGTTAATTTTTAGAGATGAAAAAGATGTTCTGCTCTTCCACCATTGTAATTCTTCATTATCATTAATAGTTATAGTTTATGGTATATGAAGACATTATGGAGTCTATTATGGGGTGTCTTTATATGTCGGGACAATTCTTAATTTTCTCTTCTTTTATTTATTTATTTCAATTCTCACATACTATGATTTTAACTTCTAATTCTATATGATAAATTATATTTTTTTATATATAATTATTTCTCTTTTTATATGTATTTGATGTTAGGAGAAGATCTCACTCGATCGAATAGTCATGATTAAGATAAAAATAAAATAAAGAACGTGTCAAAAGGTATATTTGTTACTGTATATTTTTATTTTGTTGAATTTTTATCATAACATTTCACATGACAAAAGAACCAGCATAGTTCCACTTTGTGAGTTTTATGTTGCAATTCTTTGATAACTTCTTTGATAATTTTATTTCTCACCCATTCAATTTTTACTGTTATCAATTTTCTTTATACTTTTTTTTTCAAATTAAAATGCTATTATAACACTGCAAGACAATTATTCAATTTATGCTCTTTACCAAAAATAACTCTATTAACTTATCTATACCTATATATAAAGGGGATTGGTGTTCTTGGATTGACCCTTTTTTTTTCTTCCTATTTTATTCTTTACATATTATAATTATTCCAAAAATGTTTCCGTGTAACTGCATTACCACGTTATAACATGGTTTTTAGACAGAAGTATCTCGGCATGAGAGAAAGATGGAAATTGGTTACCAAAAAGACTCACGAAACTGCACTAACACGTTATAATTAAAGGAAGCGACCAAAGAAATGCATCTTTTGTGACATAGAAAAAATAAAGAAGAGAAAGAGAATCTTTTCGCATTCTGATCTGCAAACAATCTTTTCCCATTCTAATCATCATCCATGGAACAACAACCCCTTATCTGAGTCAGAATCACTTACTCACTCGTCGTCATTCAATACTTTCTGGTTTAATATAATCGATCATGCATTTAATTTTGTTCATTCTTAATCCACTTTTCCAATTTTGTGATATAGTTTGATTCTTTTTCTTATTTTAATTTTAAGAACATAATCGGGAAAGATTTGTACTGTTTATATTTTTCAACACTTTTTTATTTTACCAGTTTATTTACTATATTATATAATTTTTTTACTACATTTGTTTCAATTTTTTTTGGTTAATTATATATGTTTAAATTTTGGAGGACGAAGGTGAAGAGAGAGTTTCCATCGAATTGTGGAAGAAGCAATCGGTGGCCAATAGAGGAAGGCGTCGTCGTCGCAACCAGCAGAGATCGTGTGTGAGATGGAATGAGGTTTTTCATATATCTCTCTCTCTCTCTCTCTCTCTCTCTCTAAATTCAGAAATTTATATGATGTGTATGAAATGTATTTGTGGTGGAAAAGTGGAAGGATAGCAAGATTCGAAGTTTTGGCTTTATGGTCAACAATGGAGTTTTTGGATTTTTGGTTTATGGTTCATGAGGGAAAGGTGAGGTTCTATGTGTTTCAGAAGTTCATTTGTAGGGTGTGGACTGGATTATTAGTGAAAGAATGGATGTATGATGGTTGAGTGGTTTGGAACTTCTGATGTTCAGATAATTTCTCTTGACTTATGGAACAAGCAATGGCCAAAAGCAACTTTTGATTATTGGTGTAAGCAACCATCTTTCTAAAGTACATAACCAAATGAGCTCTTGGACATAAATGACTTTTGTATTTCACAAACTCGAGAATCTTGAATTTGGCAGGCATGACAAGGTTAGAATCAAGGCACATGTTGTCCGCATCAATACTGAAGAAATCATTACCCTTCATGGCTCCGAGTCTCTTCTCTAAAATCAGAAACTGTTCACAGACATCTTCAGGTTCAACAACATCCTCATTATCTCCACCTTGAGCACTAGCAGCATTGTACTCAAATAGAGGATTCTCATAGGGAGTTCGGAGAAAACAGGAGCTTGAAACACTGGTCTGGAAGCTTTACCAATCATAAAAGTAGTAGTAAGAGGTGGAGAGTAATTATGAGGCAAACCAAACTCTGGCCAGGTAGAAGTTGGCATCTGGACAAGATGAGGATCCATTTTGTTTTAAAAGGCAATAAGATAGAATAAAACCAACTGCACAAGGGGTGCATCAACCCAATACAAATAATTACATTCTCCTCTTTAAACAAACTAAAGGGACAGTGTACCACTCATAATAGGAAAAACAATTATGAGGATTTACAACAGAAAACCATTTCCAGTTGTAGAACTTAATAGAATTCAATAATTCAAACACAGACTTTGACTTATTTTCAAAAACAAAACAATTCTTACCATACCAAAGGAACCACAAAGTTGCTGCCCACACAATTAATCCCTTAGAGTTTCCTGTGGCTTTTTTGATAACACCATCGAAGTCCAACAGAGAAGCTATGCAACTTTCTTTACTGATACAACTAATCTCTAACCACTGCTCTACTCCCTTCCAAACGGCTCCTGCAACTAAACAACCCAAAAACACATGAGTGATACTTTCCTCATGGTACCTACATAATTTGCAACCAACATCTCCATCTATTATTCCAATATTCCTTTGAACCAAGATGAGGATCAGTAGCAGCGCCTAAAACTTCCTGGATAACAGTTATTTGAGTTTGTTCTCCTCTGGCAATCAGGACTTGGAGCATCTCAGTAAGTTTAGTCATACCTGACTTCAGATCATCACATCTCCTATTGCCACAACCTACTTGCCACTACCGTGAATTTTGACCAATATCTTGCGTGCAAAACGTCAAGACACCGGCCACCATAGCCGCAACTTAAAAACATACTCCACAACATTACACCAGAGTATACCTCAATTCCACTCCGCAATTGTGCAATGTAACGACACAATTAATAACATGCATTTATACATGAAGACATACACAAATCCTAAGTGCATTGGTGTAAAAATGGTAAGCCCTAACAAAACCATTACAGCTAACATTGGTGTTAATGTTAAAAATTATACATGCATTTGGTCATGTCTTATCACTTTGTCACTGTGATTGGATAAATGTGTAAGACTTTTAAGATTGAAATTACATAAAAATGAAATTTTTTTAATCAAATTTCTTTTGTTGTGTCCCACATATTTCATGTAAATTTATTGCTATTAATCTAATAAAATATATAATTCATTATAATAAAAATTTATTTTTATCATACAATATTTATGATAGTACAATTCGCAGCTTGTTTTACATAAATTAACTACATCAAATTACCTTTGATAAAAAAATAGATAATTAAAATCATACAATAATTTCAATTTCGTGATCATAAAAGACTTATGAATTGTATATATGATCATACAATATAAATATAAATCCAGTCATACAATATCAATATAAATCAAGTCATACAATATTTATGAATTTAACAATTATATAATTATAAAACTCATTTTACTAATTTACCATAAAATTTGTTAAGACCCAACGTCAACTATTATAAATATCGATATAATTTATCATACAGTTAAATATTATCCTGTATATTAATATAATTATAAGTTGTTATAAAAATGTATGATTAACAATAACTATGATAGGCCAACCAATTATTGAACTTTTGTTATTGTAAATTTTTTGTTTTTTATTTTTTTTCTTTAATGTTTAATTATCAGTGAATTGTTTGGTGTTTACATTTACCTAGATTTTTGGTGTTATATATTTTATTGAAGTATTGATTTATATTATAAATTGTAGTGGTTGTGACATAAGGAATATAGAGAGGTTTTAATTTTATCTATCTAATTATGTTCGGTATACTACTTAAATTTCTCATAATGATCATAAAAATTAGGGTTAATACCTATTTTTCCCCCGTCATATGGGCGTGTTTTGAAAAACCCCCCTGCGAAAAAAAAAGTTGCAATACTGACCTTAACAAATTTTAAAAGTTTTGATTTACACCTTTATCATGCCACATCATCAAAAATACTGATGTGGCAGTCATTTTTTTAATTTTTTAATGAAAAGAAATTCCACATCATTACTAGGCTTTGTGAAATGACTCTTATACCCCCACTTTTTTATTTTTTTTTTATTTAGTTTTTTTTTATTTAGATTTTATTTAATTTATAATTTTTTTAGATTTTATTTAATTTATAATTTTTGTATTTATTTAATTTTTTTATTTATGAAGCATTTTTTTAAATTATCAAAATATTAAATTATTTTAAATTTCAAGAGCAGCCCAATTCACAATAGGGCCTAAGCCCATTTCACATTGTCTCAATCCATTTGATATTTGTTGCACTCTAATGTATTATAAACACCAATACAACATTTGATATAAACGATGTGGGACTCTAACTACACATTAAAACTGCTCCTGTTCCCACTTGTACTGCTTCATCTGGTTCTCTTCCAAATCACCTCGTGTCTGAACATATTGATCATAATTATCAATGTACATCTTAGATGCTTGGCTGCCACTGATTTCGTTTCAATAGACCGCTCTTGTATTGCGTATGTCGTGTGTGTGCTGGCCTGAGAATTGTTGTTTGGTGCTGTTGAAATTTTGTGACTTCAGTTGCGGTTTGGTTGAATCGTTTACGTTGAATTAGTGAATCCTATTTTGACAGTTAGTAGTGGACCTGTTTTGAATATGAATTGCTTTTGAGTCATGTTATAGCAGCATCACGACCTCGACATGTTTCTTGGGATTTTTCTTGGTTTTGACTACTTACAGTATTTATTACAGCCACTACATCTCTATGAGCATTCATAAGTTGCAGATGATAGCGAATGGAGTTAAGTTGCAGTCACATTCACATTTTCAACATTTACATTCGCAAGCGGCACAAGCTTGCGTGGTGTTGTATGCGACTGATGATCTGCCCCTGAATTGGTTTTGTAACAGCACGAACCTTTGGCTTTCCTTTTACTCCATGAGAAGTTCCATTGCTGACCTGATTATTTTGAAGAAAACGATTAAACTGAGTAATATCGTAAAGCAAATGAAGATATATTAATCGGAAGAGGAGAGCATAAACAAACTGATGTTTTCTTAATTTACCATTCTTTTGTTTTCAGCATAGATCGGCAGATTATAACTGCTTATTTTGACATTATGATTGTTATCCAAAAGAATATCAGTTATCTTGATATTATTTGAATATAGGCCAGGCACTATCCCGGTATGCAAATATTGAATGCCTTTCACTACTCCAATTGTGGCTGCTATTCTCTGTGTCCAACAAAGCTTTTCTCCATTTGATCCTATTGAAACAAAATGTTATTAGAGAACATATTCAATAAATTTATGTTAGTTTGCAGATGATTGTTGATAGCTACGGGGCCAACATAGTTGAGATCTCAGCTACCATATTTTGAAGAAAGATTGTAGTAAGACAATTTTCCTTACCGGAGATGCGGCTTCTTAAACTTTTGTCTTGAACAAACTCGAAAATGAGAAATATAGTATTGACACTTGAATCATCTTGGTTGCACTCAAAAGAATGTCCAGGTGAACTAACCAATTGTTGGGAGAACTATATCATCAACCTTGATAATTTCAAATGCTTACCTGACCAAGTGGTCCTATATGCAGGAAGACCAGTTCCCATCTTCATTGTTTCAGATATACACCTGTTAACAAAGAATATCATAAAGTGACTATATGTGATGTGTAATAATACTTAATCGATTGTGCATTTTTGCGGAATTGAAGTTTGTGGAATAGAAGTTATGTAAAAACTAGACAAAGGATATGTAGATTTACTTGCATCTGTGAGTAGTTTTGCAGTGTTTACTGATGATACATGTTCTATTATGGAACTTGAAGGCGACCTTGAAAGGCGTCTGTTACCGAGTAAGTTCGCGATATGTTGCTTTATGGATCTTGTTAGTGTTTTCATAGCATTTTTATCAGGAACTCTTTTGATGATATGCTCTACAATAGACCTTGCAGTAGTTTTCACTCTATCTTCATTCTGTATTTGACTAATAATAACATGGTCCAAAGTAGACATTGAAGGTGTTTTCGAAACATTTTTTTTATGAACTTGATTAACAACCAAGATAACAACTGCAACAATCAATACTCCAACAACTCCAATACTTGATGACACAAGGACTGCTTTACTTGTTGTTCCTTTATGTTTCTGTTGTTGACGCAGCGAAATATTCACCACGGCGAAATATTCAGTGGCAGCCAAGCATCTAAGATGTACACTGATAATTATGATCAATATGTTCAGACACGAGGTGATTTGGAAGAGAACCAGATGAAGCAGTACAAGTGGGAACAGGAGCAGTTTTAATGTGTAGTTAGAGTCCCACATCGTTTATATCAAATGTTGTATTGGTGTTTATAATACACTAGAGTGCAACAAATATCAAATGGATTGAGACAATGTGAATTGGGCTTAGGCCCTATTGTGAATTGGGCTGCTCTTGAAATTTAAAATAAATTAATATTT
This sequence comes from Lathyrus tuberosus, assembly GCA_022829125.1. Taxonomy (NCBI): domain Eukaryota; kingdom Viridiplantae; phylum Streptophyta; class Magnoliopsida; order Fabales; family Fabaceae; genus Lathyrus; species Lathyrus tuberosus. The sequence continues at coordinate 4,569,089 of JALAZF010000358.1, forward strand.
TGATAATTTAAAAAAATGCTTCATAAATAAAAAAATTAAAGAAATACGAAAAATAATTAAAGAAAAAATTAAATAAATAAAAAAATTATAAATTAAATAAAATCTAAAAAAATAAAATAAAATCTAAATAAATAAAAACTAAATAGAAAAAAATTAAAAAATTAGGGGTATAAGAGTCATTTCACAAAGCCTAGTAATGATGTGGAATTTCTTTTTATTAAAAAATTAAAAAAATGACTGCCACATCAGTATTTTTGATCATGTGGCATGATAAAGGTGTAAATCAAAACTTTTAAAATTTGTTAAGGTCAGTCTTGCAACTTTTTTTTTCGCATGGGGGTTTTTCAAAACACGCCCATATAGCAGGGGGGGAAAATAGGTATTAACCCTAAAAATTATTTATAATAAAGTATTCTAAATAGTAACACTTTTTGATTTTGCTTGCATAATTAACTGTATTACATTGGTCAAAACTTTTATTTACCTTTCAATTGTTATGGTCTCTTTAACTCCCATCTTATATATTTTTTTTTTTATATTTTAGTGTAAACACTTTCATCTATAACAAAATAATGGTGAAATAATATGACATATTTTAAAGTTTTGAGAATATTATTTAAGTATTTTCTATTTTATTAAAAATAAAATTTTATTTCTCTTATTAATTAGTACAATAATTGTGTATTTATAATTGATTTTATGTTTTGTCTAATTCACCAAAAAATAAAACTGAAATTAAAAATAAATCTGAAATGAAATGAAATAAAAATAAATGAATATAAGAAAAATGTTATTTTATATTTTTTTCATGTGCACATTAGAGATAGCGAACATATGGGTATAAGAGTGTATATCATTTACAAAGTTTATTACACAAATAATTAAAATTTAAATCAAAATTAAATAAAAAATGTTCATTTATATCTGATATCTAATACGTGTGTATATTTAAAAAGCAGACAAATGGGCACGAGAGTGCTCGTTTGGACGCTAGTATTTTTGCTATAGAAAATTACATTCTCTTGATATGTATGCCAATATTTCTCATTAGCTACCACTGGAAAGCTATTATTGTAGACACCGAATAAGTTTACGACCTTGTAAATGTTGGATATATGCAAGAATGTGTATAGGTGAACACTAAAATATGCCACAATGACATGGGAACAAGTCAGACGGAAGCTTGAAACTTTTTGCTGTCACACTTGTGGATCTATGTGCTTGTCAGTATAATGTTGATAATCCCGCAAAAGATCCTCTCTGAGATTTTGATGACGACAACGTCCGTAGTTGTCGATGTTGAAGTAAGTGGCAATAGCTTTCAACTCTCTGATGATGGTTATTCAACTATAAAAATATCTCAAGCCTTATCAAGAAAAGAGACTAAAGATTTAAGTACTTATATGATCGATGTATCTGACAAAGAATCTTGAAGTCTCAAAGTAATGAAAGAGAGGAAGTGTGAATGCTCGCTAGGTCGTATTGGAATAATATAAGCAAGTGTGAGTAAGTGAGGAAATAGTCCCACATTGGATAAGAATATGGTGACTTGAGCATTTATAAGTGGGAGAACCCACTCACCTATTACCTTAAGGCTTTAGGTGGACAAGTGGTGTGTCTCTCACAAAGGTGCCTAGTCCTACACTGTGTATCAATGCTCCCTAGTAAACTTCCCCCAACAAATGGTATCAGATATTGGTTCGAGAAAGGATCGGCTTACTTGTATCGAAATGCCCAGGAAGTGGTATTCCGTTGAAATCGGGGCCCACTCACCTATCACCTTAAGGTTTTAGGTGGAAGAGTGGTGTGTCTCTCACAAAGGTGCCTAGTCCTACACTATGTGTATGAGTGGCCAAAGTTTTGTAAAAGTAAGGAAGTAGTTCCTAAGTTATAAGGCAACTCACACAAACACACACACACACACACACACACACACAGACTTAAACGTCTTTTTCTAACCTTTTTATATCTTAAGAGTGTTTTCAAGAATGAGCCAATTGATTAAGAAATTGTCCACTATATTTTAAAAGGTTTTTTTGAACTAACCAATCAATTGGATTTTTTTTGCACCAGCTAATCGATTGGAGCATTAAGTCAATCGATTGGAGAAGACCTAAACGATTAACTAAATAATTAGGACAATATCTTAATGACTTGTAACGACTTTGTATTCTTTCTTTCCTTTTAAACAACAACAATCAATTATTTTTAGGACTTCCAATCGATTGGAGTAAAATGCCAATCGATTGGAATATTAATTACGACCATGAATCGTTTCCTTTTTTGGATTTTTCTCCTTCAATATAAAGGAGGGTCACCTCCTCTTCATTTCACAACATCTTTCGAAGCTTTATATTTTCTTTGGAATTTATCTCTCTATTTTCTCTCTTTCTCTCTCTAGAAATATTTCTTTTCTTTCACTTAAGTTGTCTTGGTGCTTTTGAGTGAAACATTACTTGTGAGGAAGAACTTGTATTGGTCGTGCTGTTATTTTGATTCTTAAAAACGCGGGTACTTTTGGAAAATTGAGTTTGGTTCATGAGATAAACCAATTATAAAATCTCTGTTTTGGTTTCTGCAACTTTTCCATAAAAAGTTTAATTTTGGTTATTGAGATAAGCCTAAAAGCCTCTAAATAGTTCATTAGTTTACCTTGGGGTAAAAACTCTCTTTGGTTGGGAATGAACCTGTAAAATCTCAAGACAGATTGTATTAAGTTTCGAAGGCATAACATGTAAAAGTTCAAATTTTATAGTCAAAATCTCAAGAAGATCTCTTAGGGACAAAAGTAGGCCAACCTTCAGCCGAACCTGGATAGATATCTAGTGCAATATCTATAACCCTTATCCTCTTTATATTCTTCTATTTATTGTCTTTATTTTGGCTTTTAATTACTCTTAATAAATTACTAACACAATTTAAAGTATAATTGAGAAAACTAGTAAAGTAATTACGATTTTTAAATACCACAATTCTCTCCCCTCTTGTGTTTGAAGTCACTTGTCCAACAACACCAACCTTTATGTAGTTTGATCCACTAGTATCCAATTTCCATCCCTCATTGTGGTCCATTGTCTCTAGGACGCTGAAACTGTAATTTTATTCTGTATGACAATCCTCATATCTCAAACTCTAATCATTTTTTCTCTGACGTGGCTAATGGTAAAACAACATAAACATTAATGCAGTGAATAACTCGGAAATTAAACATGCTCCAAATGGAGACTTTGATCCAATACAATGGTAAATAAATACATAAAACAATATAATAACAATAGCGGGTATAATCGGTAAAACTCATACTTGCATAAGAATATGGAAAATAAGAGTATTTTTGCCTACAATAATGGTTCTTTTTCCTCCTATTTGTTATAGTCCAATTATATATCTCTTTTGGCACTAAAATGGTAGTTGAATACACTCAAAGTCGTGCGAAATTGCAAGATTCCGTGAGTGAAACGACTAGAAAACCAACTGTAACGTGGGGGTCTAAGGCATATGTCGGGCGTCATCTCTGGTGACAACCTGTCCATCATGAGTTTAAAACTCAATTTTTGGGTCTATGATGGGTGTCATGGAAGATGACGGGCTGCCCATCATAGCTTCAATGTGCTAAGTCATTTATTATCTTCGTGCTCCCATAACGGTCACCCTTTCCCTTAGCTTGCTTCTCTTGTGCTTTTTCTTCTTCTTTCTTCAATAGTGTTTGCCAAATGTTCTATATATGTAACAAAGTGAAAATAACCATTTTTGGCAGTAAAATGCAGATAAAACACACACAAAAATGGAAAGAAAGCTAAATAAAAACTGTAAAAATACTGATAATTAATTTCCCCTACACTTGAATTGTTGCTTGTCCTCAAGCAACTTGAATTGCATAGGAAAAATATAGATGCATCAACACAACATATAAGAAGCTTGTGAAAATTTTATCGTCGATACTCGTACATGAATCCAAGTTTGAATTGGCTAAGGTTAGTTTCCTCGGTACGCAATTTAACACCAAGGGCATTGTAGAAACACAAACCCTAAAATACAGACAAAAGACTTCCTCCTTAGATATCAATTCAAATATGGTTTTGTACCTAAGTCTCTTTATTCGATTTCTTCTCCTTTCATTCAAAATAATAAAATTAAGTAAATATATATAAAGATGATCATCGCATACACATGAGGGTAACTGAGGAGCTATTGTCATTATTATTCACTTATTTATGACAATGAGCAGACTATCTTTTCGGAAGGGCAACTTTTTGAAGGTGAACCGACTTACTCAAACTAGTAGCTTTTATTCACACATGTAACTTTCATAACCACAATTGTTTTCTTAGGCATTGAGGATCAACCACCGATGGGTTAAATAACCAGGTGAGGGTTACCCAACTTAATTGGTGCAATTTCCTTTTACTGCATTTTCATTTTTCAATTTCTCTGCTTTTTCCAGTTTTATTTTTTCTCGACTTACCTAACATAGTGTGTGAATCAATTATATGCCAGTCTATTTTAGATAAACTACTCAGAGAGTAATTCTCAAAGGATTCAGAGACTACAACACAAAATGAGTTTAAATAAATATCCAATTCGGGAGGCTTTAGATGTTTATGCAATACCGATTTTATTAAAGATTCTCGGTGTCCTTAACCTCAACCTCTCCTCTCTTGAATTCGATATACTTTCGTGGCAAAGACATCAACACAAGATTTTTATAAATTAAATTAAAATGTTCAAATTTGGGTGTTTTTCATAGTGATTAAACAACAAACAAAAAAGACAAATTACCAAAAACATACAAAATTAAATAAACAAATAATAACTAAGAAGCATTAAATACTTAAACAACTAATAAACTAGAAAGCATGAAATCTCTCTCCCACACTTAAATCATACATTGTCCCTAATGTAGTGACTAAAGTAGGGAGAGAGTAGAGAAAACCTCGTGTGAGGTCAATCATCACGGTCGGAACCAGGCGGGTGCATGTGTCCTTGCCGGATATACCATGAAAACATCCTTCAGACCATCATGTGAGTTATATGTGTCGTCATCAGAATCAGAGTGGGCGTCAACATCCACCTTATACAACCAATTTCCTATATCTTGAACGTTGGTGATTGTAGGGTTTGGCAACACCATGTTCGAGATTGACTTTATTTCCAATCATTAAAATATACGAATCTGGGCTTGTTTTCTTAATAAACTACTGTTGGGCCTGACATGCAACCATGTCAAGTGCAGTTAGTCGTCTAATCTCAGCGTCGTTCCCTAAGGCTTTAACTATTATGATAATCAAGCCCCCACCACAATGTCTGTGTTCTTTGCCCTCGCGACTTTGTCCATGTGTGCGAGCATGAAGCTTGCAGTGTGAGCTGTTTCAGGCTTAAATATAAAGTAAATGAAATAAAGTTCATTTAAATTGGTACTCCTGGCACTATCGCCTCTACCAAAGACATTGTGCGCCAGAACTTTTTGAAAATACCGAATATAAGGATTATGGATATAAGAGGATTTTGCACCCTCCATGTTAGTTATTGTTTGTCTTGTTATATGATCCCAGTGCCTAAAGAAATCAAAAGCAAAATGATTACTCATGGGGACCCTTTCCCTACATGTCACATGAAAGTGGAACATTTCCCTTATTTCAGCAAAATTAAACTCATACTCTTTGTTAAATAATGTAAACGAGACTGCACCTAAATAGTGTCTCACCCTTCTTTCCAACTCGAATTTAAGAAAACTCAGAAACTCAATGGTATGTCTTTCATAAGTGGTATGTTTTAGAGACAAAAAATGTTTCCAACCAAGTTAGTCTAACATCCATTTAACATCTGTCGTGGCGCAAACAATACCCGAGCGCATCACACGCTCGGAAATACAACAAAGTCGCCACTGAATTTTATTTATTCTAAGATAAAGAGAAAATATCAATAAAACCCTAAGGGAAAATAAACGGGTTAGGAAGTCGGTTATGCAAGGGGAAGATAATAACATCCCTCACATCCGTTGTACTCAACGGGAATCATTTTTATCGTTCTTTGCACAGATGGGTGTTAATAGCTAAATGTTACTTGCGATTGGTTTAATTAAGGGGAAAATAAGTTTTTAATTAATTTGCTCGCGAAGATTTCAAAATCCTATGCCTACATATTCTCATAGTGCAATGAGAAAATCAGAGCTCCGTAGTCCGTGGAAGAAAATAAGTGTTTGTTGGTTGTTTTTAGGGAACAATGATATAATTGTATCCTAGAAGTTTTTTGTAGTTAGTTGTTTGATCCTGGTTTGGATGCTCTAAACTGTTAGTCTGACTGCTAAGGAATGAATTATAATAGTTCTTTTATAAAAAGAAATTGTTGTTTGGTGTCTGAACCAAGAAAAAAAAATATAAAAGCGGTGTCTGAACCAAGAACAAAGAATGTAAAGGTGGTGTGTTAACAAAGAACAGAACTGTAAATGTGGTGTCTTAACAAAGAATAGAAATGTAAAGGTGGTGTCTTAACCAAGCAAGTGGCGTTTAAACCAAAGGAATGGTGTTTAAACCAAAAGAGTGGTGTTTAAACCAAAGGAGTAATGTTTAAACCAAGGGAGTGGTGTTTAAACCAAAAGAATGGTATTTAAACCAAAGGAATGGTGTTTAAACTAAGAAAGTGGTGTTTGAACCAAGAGAATGGTGTTTAAACGAAGAGATTGGTTATGGAATGTTTTTGATATTGGTTGTGATTGATTTTAGTCTAAAAACAAATATTCAGACATGGAGCTCTACAACAGTGTCTGAATCATTTGGGGAGAGAGAGTTCACACACTCCTCCTTTTTATTCTTTTTATTATGAAAATGGTCTTGATTTGAACTGCACTAAAGTCTATGAATGAAGGTGAATACTTTGAACAACTGAGTCATGCGTCCCGTATCCAAAGATATTTAGAATAAGGGTAGAAATACACCCTCTTATTCCTTCTCCATTTCTTAAGGCTCATGGAACACAATTTGCATCATATTTATAAAGTATTTTAAGGTTATTTTCAAAAAGAAATTTTTACTTTTACATGAATAAGTAAAAGGACATGATTAAGAGAATATGATATGATATCAAAGATGGGAATGAAACCTAATTTTGTCATGTATTGATTTTACCTATTTTCTAGTTTTTTTTTTAATATGAATAAAATTGGGATTGACCTAAGGGAACATGTATGGTACAAGTCCTAATGCTTCTAACTCAAATTAAAGGATCAAAGGACTTTGGATCACCTAATTGACTAAGATCTTAAGGGATCATTCAATTTGTTCCAAAGGAGTGACTAAATAGTCCTAAAGTCATTAATTCAATTAATTGACCAAAAGAAGTTCAATAAATTAATCAAATCAGGACAAATAAGGGTCATGGAAAATTTTGGTTAAGCTATATACATCAAAAACCATGAAATTATGAAGAAAATTCAAAGAAAAGGAAAGGAAAAGAACAAAGTTGATAAAATGTAACCCTAATTTTTTTTATTAATTTTAATATAATTTTAATTAGGAATTTTAATTCTAATATAGAAATTAATCCTAGTTTAGAATTTTAAACCTAATTAACTAAGCCTAAACCTAATTTCTCTTAAAATTATTTGAATGTATTAAAAAAATACTAAAAGAAATTATTAAAATAATAAGGAAATAAAATTAACTCTGCCAGGGGTGTGACAAGAAAAGGATGTGTAGAAAGTATAAGGGGCGTTGGGCCCAGAGCTTGAGCCCAAGTTCTTTGTTTTTTTTTTCAGAGTTAGGAGGGGGTGTATGAACCAGTTGAGAGATGTGTGTGGGAGAAGGTATTGGGGTTTGGTTGGACCCCGAGAAGGACTCAACAAGAAGACAAAGGGAACGAAGCTCCCTCATTCTACTCAGACTCGATCTCCTTCTCCTCTCCCCCTAAATCAAGGCCGCTTGAAATTACTCTGCTGCGCTGGAAATCTTCTCCTGCAGCAGCGGAGCCCAGAACATTACCAAAACACCATCATTATGACCCTCACTTCCTCCTACGTCCATTTCTAACCTTCGTTTTCCCTAAACCTCATCCTAAACTCCGTTTCAGTCTAAACAAAAGAAACCCTAAAAATTTTCAAACAAAAATTAAATAGCACTGAACTAACGAAACATAATGCAACCTTAGGGGTTTTATTCTGCAACGGAAGCTCTACAACATGGTAACATTAGTTTGCAAAAAGGTGAAGAATTGTGGCTAACCAACAGGGCTGAGGATTGCCCTGGTCAAAGTAGGAGTTGAGGAAGATGATGGAGAAAACCAGAGGAATAAGGTCACATACTAAAGTAAATGTTCTTTTTCAAATTCTCAGATTTCAATTCAATTTATTTATCCCTCTTCTTCTTCTCCCTCTTTGAATTTTCTGTCGAATGTTGTGGATTTTTTATGTTAAAGGGATAAGGTAGGGTAGGGATTAGGAATGGAGATTGCAATGAACGAGTGATTGAGAGTTGAGGTCAATTTGCATTGATGATGACTTGGATTTGTGGATGGAGGATTATCTCAATTGCTAAGAGATTATAATGATGAAGCTCTTGCAATTTGGGGATGAGCTTTGAGGGATTTGTGAGTTTCGGGAATGAATTTGGCAGATGTTTTCTAGGGTAGATGAAACTTTTTGATGAAGTAATGAATTAGGGTTTATATAGATGAGTATTGGTGAAATTTGATAGGGAAAATTAGTTATGAATCGATGATTGTAGACCACTAGATTGTAATCCGTGGCTAGGATTAATCAAGGGTGGAGGATCATTGATGAGTTAGTTAGGTTTCTGTGATAGCTGGAGTGAAGAAATTTGAGTGCATTTATGTTAGTTTGGGCCTAAGTTCATTGTAAAAATCGATGGCTAGGTGTTCAGAAGTTAGTTATGATTTAAAAGTTAGTTAGAAGTTTTGGGGAGAGATTTGGTTTCGAGGAAGTTTTGGTAATTATTTTGTTAGTTGTAGTCAATTAGGAGTTTGTTAGTTTGTTAGTAGTTATGGTATTTATATGTTAGTTACTTAACTGTTAAAAGTTAGTTATAGGTTTAGAGGTTGGTTAAGATTTAGTATTAACAGTTAATTATAATTTGGTTAGTATTTGGTTAAAAGTTTGTTAGATGTTAAGTTGGTTACACGAGCTTAAGGTAGCAATTAGGGCTATGCAAGGTATGGATGCTATGAATGTGACTGCTTTTATGATGATGGATGACATGTATGTATGTATGTAGGAAGTGATAATGTGTGTCTGTTTTGAAGTGTTGCCTTATCTGTTATGGTTTATTATGATAGTTGAATTTAATGGATATATGTTTGTCATAGCTGCTATGTGTAGGTGGTTATGTGTATGCTGGTTTTTAAATCATGGTACGATTGTAGTTTAAGTATTGTGACAATGAGTGTATGGGTACTTGTGTAGAATGATTGTATGGTGGGTTTGGATGTTGTGCTAAACTTGATGTGTATGATTGACTGCTTGGTTTAGGTTGTGTATGCTGAATCATGCTTGTTTATGTTCATGATAAGTTGCAAAAAATAGTTCTAAGTCCTGAGGCATGTATGATTGAATAGTTAGGATAATGTGAATGATTGCATGATGTATGTGTGCATTGCATTGAAAACGTGGCCTTGGGTTATTTTGAGTATGTATGCTTGTATGTGAATGTGTTGCTGCATTTACATGGCACGCTTTGGATATATCTGGATCATAGCATGATTGTGTTGACTTAAGTGAAAAATGGTGATTGTTATGAACAATACATATCTATTGGTTGGAATTGGTTTTGGCCTGCTATGATATGTTTTTGGTATTGATGTTACAGGTCTTCTATGTAGGTCTGGCAGGTACAAGCAGCATAACATGGTGATGCAAGTTGGACATGTTTGACATGAAGTTGGGAAATCCAAGCTTGGACATGGATCTTGGAATGGTATGAAGGAGGATCACAATGGACATGAAGATGAAGAAGAATAGGTCTAGGATTAGAGGTCTGGCTTTGGTCAATTGTTTAACCAAAAGTCAACATTTGACCAAAAGTCAACTATTGGTCAAACTTGATTTTTTGTGTGTAATTAAAATTATAATTATTTTGTAATGTATTTTTTGAATATTTGAGGGTATTATGACTTTTGGAATGGTTGACTTGCCCTTGTAACTTGTTCCTTAAGAAATATAATATTCTTCCCTCCATTTTCTACTTTGAATTTGAACTCTATTTTGAATGTAATGCCTTGATCAAAAAGATAATAGCCCATCCATGGTTAATATATAAAAAAACCATAAGACTTGGTCACCAAAAAGTCAATCCTCCACGGTTGACTTTGTTGAACAAAAGTCAACTTTATTATGAAATAGCTTCTAAATCTTCTTCTTTACGATGCGTGCCAACACAACCATTATGCCTTGAACATGAGTACTGATTCCAAAGATTAATTCAAAAAGGGTTAACATTTGAAGTTGAATTTGACAATAAAGTCAATTGTAACATAATAGTCCAAAAGCTTGTTTCACAAGTGCACATTAAAAGAAACCCTAATCCATGGAGATTAATAGCATTTTTTTGCATGTTTCAACATCTTGCATCATATGGAGAACCAATAAATTATCTGACCAAATTATCCATTTTCAAGTATTGAGACATCCATTGGAATTACAAACAATACGAATCCTTTGAACCAATAATGTTAAATGTAGATGCAAGTACATATGAATTATCTTAAAAAATGAATGTTTTGGGTAAATGTATGCAGATGAATTGGAGACCATGAGCAAGATAAAATGAGAATAGGTAGGGAAAATTTTGGGGTATGGTAACATCAACCATCAAACCTAAGGTTTCTAAACAAATTTCATTGATATACTTGGTTGGTGTGATAGTTTGCTATACTAGCACATCGAACCTTGCCTTTGATCCTCATTTCTGAACTTAATTCCCATTGGGAATTCTACCATAAAGGCATTTCTTCTCCCTCTATTTATTGTTGTTGATGAATCTCATCTAAAAAATATTCTTGGAGGCATCTTGGAGATTATGAGCAAAATATTTTTTGTGTGGTTAAAAGGGGTGTTGGTTGAAGGTGTGTTGTTGTGGGTGATGAAGTTTGGTTGTTGGTGCGTAAAGTGATGAAGGTTTTGGTCATGTTATTGCTTTTCCTCAAATTATCCAAATTCACTTATGAATGTCCATCTAGCAACATTTTTTTCTGATGCGATAATTCTCATTATTTTCTACAAAAATCTAAATAAACAAAAACGAAAGAAATTATCAGATAAATAACTTGTGGGTTACCTCTCACTGAGCGCTTTGATTAAATTCGTTTAGCTCGACTTTTCAATTTTTGACCATCTAAGGGTGTTACTTCAGAATGAAGCAAGCTCCCTTTTCTAGGTCTTTCCCGGTCACATAGTGTTTGAAACTCTTCCCATTCACTATGAATGATCCGGTGGATTCATTCCACACTTCAACTGCTCCGTACGGTGTCACGTTTTTCACTTCAAAGGGCCCAGACCACTGTGACTAGAGTTTTCTAGAAAAAAGCTTTATCTTAGAATTAAACAACAGAACAAGCTCACACTCTCTAAACTCTCTTTTCAGTATGTGCTTGTCATGACATTCTTTGTTCTTTCTTTATAAAGCTTGGCGTTTTCATATTCATCAAGCCTTAACTTTTCCAACTCACTCAATTTTAATTTCCTCTTTTCACCTGCAACTTCATAGTCCATATTCAGGGGTTTGATAACCTAATAGGCTTTATGTTCCAACTCAATAGGTAAATGACATGACTTCGCATAGATAAGCCTAAAGAGGGTTGTTCAAATGGGGTTTTTGAAAGTAGTCTGGTATGCCCAGATCGCATCGTCGAGCTTAGTCTTTCCTAGAAAGGGAGAATGTATCTTCTAAGATGGTTTTGATTTGTGATGAGAGTCATAATTACATGTTTTTTATTAGGAAATTCGGATGAAAACATTGAAATAATGAGCAAAAGTCATGCCAAAGTGTGAAGCATGAAGCAAAAACTACAAAGAATGGAAAATATGGGGCTTAGAAAAATTCTAAAGAAAAAGAGTAGAAAAATAAGCGGTGGCCCCTGAATTTCACGTGCACACCACACATCCCATTGTGGCGCGACGAAGTTCTCACTGTGGCGTGATGCCGCGACAATTTTTGACATGCTTTATAGCTTTAAAAAAAGAATATTTGCTACTTTTTGAGCTTGTTGCGGTGAGAATCGGATATCAAGCTATTAATTAACTTGAATCACAAAACATGAAGTTCACCACCGAGCTTTGATTTATCCAAAGGAAAAGGGTAAAGATCAAAAAAACCCTAAGTGCGCCATGTAGGATCACAGCTAGAGATCTAAGGTTCGGGGGTTGGTTATACCTAGGGAAGGTGTTAGCATCCTAAGTATCTGTGGTACTCTACATGAACCTCTTGTTAGTATTTGTGTTATGCTAAAGTTTGCTTGGTAAGAAAACTGTGCTAAGGTAAAGACCTAGTGGTATGTACACTAAGTATGCTCGCCAAGACATCGTATATTGTTCCTACATATCCTGACGGGAATGGAATCAGAGCATTCGTAGTCCCCCTCACTATAGGGTAAAAAGGTAAAAAGAAAAGGTTGAAAAAGGAAAAGGTGACTCGCTAGGATCTCGCAATCCTATGCCTACGTATTCTCAAGATGAACTTGAGAAATCAGAGCGTCCGTAGTTCCCCTCATATGGGGTAAAAGGGTGAGAAATGGAAAGGCAGAAAAAGAAAAAGGTGGAAAAACAAAAAGGTGGCTCGCTAGGATCGTCACAATCCTATGCCTACGGATTCTCAAAGGGTACTTTGAGAAATCAGAGCGTCCGTAGTTCCCCTCAACGAGGGTGAAGAACTCTTGACTGTGGTCAAGGTTCCAAGGGAAAGTAGGGTCAGACAACCAGACACCTACATGGAGTGCGGCGACTCCTAAGGCTAGGTTAAAAAGGGAATGAATTGTACACGGGAAAGTAGGGTCTGACAGCAAGACACCTAGGTGGAGTGCGGCGACTCCAAACCTAAGGCTAGGAGGTCAAGAGAAAATAATGGTCATGAGGCCAAGAGAGGGTAATGAGCTATCTATGACTTTGAGGTTAATAGAGAGACTTTCCTTTGGAAGGAGGGGAGGGACAACATCTTGTAAACAAGAGTTGAAGTGGGATTAAACTGAGTGATAGGCAATGTGAGTTCAAGGACTCATGGGGATGAACAATTAGTCAAGATAGAATAATATTAAACAAGTATGAATAATATTAGAGTATGAAGTGAATATACATGTAAGGGCAATGGCAAAGGATGATGAGATAATTCACAACAAACATGAATAAAGTAGCATTCACAAGTTTGAAATAAAAAAACAAAATATCCAAGGTAAGGAAACTAATAACAAAGCCAAATAAAACCCTAATAGAGTGAACTTAGCCATGCCCAAGGAACCTTCTCAAACCAAAGAAAAATCTCATAAAGATCTCAAGAAACAAGGTTGATTTTCAAAAGAAATACAAAACTAAATATAAAGTTATGCATATTTTTGGAATTTTAGAAGTAAATATGAGAATAAAATAAAAATAAAAAATAAATTTAGAGAAAATTAAATTAAGCATAAAAAAGTATTTACGAATTTTGGGAGTTTTTGGTTGAAGCAAATAATTAGAATTAAAAAAAGAAAAAGGAAAATAAAAGGTTATTTTAAAACTAAAATAAAAGAGGGGTGTGTTAGAAATTCTGATTAACTAGAGTGTAAATTGGCAGCGCATGGGCCTTGTCTGGGAAGGGTGTTTGTAGCAATTTGGCCCAATTCAGAAACCAAAGGAAATAAAAAACGAATAAAATGGTGTCTGGGGTGAGGGGGGTTCGAACCCCAGACACCCATATTACAGCGCACTTCCTCTACCATTGGGGTGGCTATACATCCAATGTATAAGCCAACCCCAGTAATACTTAAAGTCAACAAGCATTTCATATTGCTATTTTAAAACCACATGAAACAAACTGCAATGCTACATGCTAAGAAATACATCAATCGGTCAAGCATTGTTTTAAGTTACTAACAGACAAAACACTTCCCACCATTCCCATATGGCCACACAAGATTTTTCTTTCTCTTTCACACACCCAAACCCTAGGCCAACGTGAAACCAACAGGATACGATCATGGCACCCATCTCACTTGTACAACCAACCTCCAAATCATCCCTTCATCAAAACTCAATAAACAAAGTACCGTCTGGTAGTACTCATAGGGTAGAATACGTATAAACCTAACAGAGGTCCTGGGCTGGAATAAAAACATCAAGATTACGCAATCCAAATGAACAAACTTGACAGCCCTAACATGTATCAATCCTACAATCAAGCTATCGATCCAAAACAATCATAGATACATTATGTGGTTATGGTACGGGCATTTCAGATCATTGAGCAACAAAAACAACCTAACTTAACTCTATGCGCCACATATTCATTTGTTCATGCATTATGTTAACAACAACCTGGGCATTGTGAATGAACAATAAAAAAACAATGGAACCCGTCCAACTTACTCCAACAATATCATCATCAGATCATAACCAAATCTTGTAAGACAAAACACTATACTATAACACTCAATACAGGGAGCATTAATGAGACTTGAACAGATCAAGACAATGATGTGAAACACATGTGTCCAGAACTGAAACAAAAATCACAGGATGATGATATATCAAGCAAGGTTCAAAAGATTACTCATTGCCCACCCTAACCAACAATGATGTTAACGTGTGAATGTAACAACATCATGAATATCAAAACTACTTGTCTACATGATCATGACATATTGAAAATGGAAGAATAGAGGGTGAGGGTTACCTAGTGGAATGAGTCCACTGCACCTTCTTAATCCAAGAGCTTGGAAATCAAACTGAACTGAACCTCTTCCTCCTGAAGACAATTGTGCTTCAACCTTCCAAAACTCTCTCCCTCGAGTGGTATTTTGCTCTGAAGATAGTGATGAATACTCTGAGTGTATGTGTTTTTTGTTCTGATTCTTCGTGATTTCCCAATGAGAAATTGTCCTCCTTTTATAGGCAGGACAAGCTGGACCATGTATGAGGATTCTTTGGATATTGGTTTTATTTTTGAGAAGAAAATACTAGGGCTGCTGCTACACGTATGGCCTTCTCCTTGAGCTAAGTGAAGATTTGGTGTAACTTGTTTTATGGTTCACATTAGAAAAAAGAAGGGGAAGGTCCAATGGATTTGAGCACCATAACAGATTGCACAATGGTCTCTTTCTTTACAGCATGGAAACTCTTTGTAGGTTACTCCTCAAGTACAACATAGTTGTACTTTTGTTGAGTCACAAAGCCACCATGGCAGCTCCCATGATGTACCCTTTTTCCCATGTCTGAGCCATGTCCTTAGAGCAGTTGGGTAGTTCAGCCCAAAGTACAACTTTAATGAAATAATTTTTCTTGTGGTACAACAGAAAAGCAAAGCTCATAAGACAATATTCAAAACTTGTGGACAAAACACCAAAAATTCTTGTAACTTGGAGGATTATGGAGAGATCAACAAGCAACACTCCTGCCACGTGAAATCTTGGAGATTTTAGAGGACATATTGATTAAAATCTGGCTCAAACCCTTGGCATGATGTTGTGACAAAACCGTGCCTCCCACTTTGTGCATCAATGCATCAAATGACATGGTTTTCTTTTCACACAATGGAACACCTTTGATGTGAGGGGGAGCTTGGAATAGAACTTGAAAACATGTGAAAATGAGTGGCACAGTTGATGTAGCAAAGTGTTCTAAAAAAACAAAATTTTTCTAAGTGTGTAACATTTCAACATGGCCACTTTAGGATGTCATAACTTGATGATCAATGCTCCAATTTGTGAGGTTTTTGATTCCTTGCAAAATGGGCGCTTGATGGAGCAAATATCCACGTGGAAAGTGGCTCAAGGTATCATTCTCACATAGTTAGTAAACACATGTGATGATTGTTTGGAGCCAAAAAATATCTTAGGAGGCCTTGAATCATCTAAGATCCTGGTTTAATGACTTTTGTTCTCTTTCTTGTGCAAACCTTGGCTTTCTCAAAAGAACAAACTCGCAAGATAGAGGTTAGTTAAAAATGCATAGATGATTGAACCCTACATATGAGTGCAAGATGTTATGACATCTGAGGGGTCAAATTTGGGGTACGACAGTTGCCCCTATTTAAATAGCTTTACCGGATGGCACGAGGGATGGAAATCCTCGAGAGATCAAGGTGAAAGGTATTTAAATATAGCAAACCGAAAATTTTGCCCTTAGATGGAATGCAGATGCTAAGGACTGCTAACAGACATGTAAATGCAGGCATCCCATGAATTTCTAGTATGATGATAATGATGGAAAGGTAAATGCCAAAATGCAGACAACGAAAGCAGACAGGGACAAAGTCCACACAATGAGCAATCACTCACTGGAGGTGACAACCACACTAGGGAATTGAAATAAACTGGGAAATCTAAAGCAATGAAGCAACTGGTTCAAGCATGACCGTCTGACACTTTTAGAAAGGAAAGATGACACAAGATCCTTAATGGAAGTAGCATCGGAAAGACGGTCTCCACTGGGGAATCAGATAACCAGACTCAATCAGGAAGAACATCAGAAAGAGAAAGGCACATCTGGAAAAGCATCAGATGGACATAAAGGGGCTTTGGAAAAACATCAGAACAAGGCACATCTGGAAAAACATTAGACGGTAAAGGAGAAGAAATTCTGGAAAAACATCAGAATTACAAAGGCATATATCTGGAAACTTATTGGGGAGTGAAACAAAACCTGAAAGGGTATTGAAATACAATGGAAATATCTGGAAAAAAATCTATAAAAACTTCAGTGTTAGGGGTGCATTTGATGAAGATGATATCTTTCATGAATTTGGCATATATATGCATTTGCTCCAGTGCCTCAGAAAAAGGGATATTAATTTCAAGCTTCTTGAACATCTATACAAACTTATCAAAATTATTTTTATGTTGATGCTTCTTCTTTGGCCTCGGAGGATATGGGAGTCTGATGACAAGTTTTAGCTCGTTTTGTTTTTCCTTCTCAACCACTTTAGGTGTGACTACTTCTTCAGGACTTTTCTGATGATTCTTTATTTCCAAATCTACCTCTAAGAAATGGTCTTCTTCAACCGATTTGTTTTCAGGACTCTTAGTTGACTTATCGCTTGTTGTCATTATAACACTCACATTATTATTCTCTATTGGATTTGTCATAGTTGCACTAGAAAGGGAACTTTGTGCTTGAGAACCAGGTATTTGTTGTGCTATCTAACCGATTTGAACTTCAAGATTCATAATAGAAGCTTTAGTGTTCCTTTGGTTATTTCTTGTTTCTTCTTGGAATAGTGAGTTTTGAGCTACCATCTTTTTAATGGCTATTTCCCAATCTGCCTTCTTAGGAGCTTGTTGCTGATATTGTTGTTGAAACTGATTTTGGTAGTTTTGCTGAGGTTGGTACTGTTTTTTATTTTGATAATGAAGGAGACCCTATTATGAAACACTCATTTGCTGATCTTTCCAGAAGAAGTTTGGATGATTCTTCCAACCCGGATTGTAAGTATTAGAGTAGGGGTTTTTCAGCTTCAGATAATTCACTTCTTTAGTTTGTTACGCATTTGCAACACAATACATAGCAAAATGAGGACCACCACAGATTTCACAACTAACAGCTTAGACCGGCTGAATTTTAGCCACCTGTTGAGTACATATATTCATTACTTTGAGTCTTCTTTCAACTTCAGCCGCAACTTGGTCTTCCATTTTTATACTATGAGTAGCAATTTTCAAATCTATCACTCCTTTAGGATTGCTTGTACACCTATCATACAACTCTAAGTGTTCATTAACAGCTATAACGTCTATTATCTTCTTGATACCAGTGGCTGTTGTAAAGTTGGATGAGCCACTAGCAACTGTATCAATCACTTGTTTAGTCTTCAACTTGAGGCCATCAACAAATATTTGCATCTGTTCAGTCTGATCTAAGTTGTGAGTAGGACAAGCAACAAGCCAACAAGTAACCTCTCGAATCTCTTGTATAAATCACCTAGTGATTCACCCTCCTTCTACTTAAAGTTCATGATGTCATATCTTTTCCTGAGAAAAACAAAAGTAGGAAAATACTCATTAAAAAAAGTTGTTTCCATTTGTTCCCAAGTGGTGATACTTCCAGCAGGTAATGAATAAAACCATTCTTCGACATCTTTAGCTAGAGTGGACGAAAACATTCTCAACTTTTTGGCTTTATCAGTGTGCCCATATATCTGTAAAGTAGTACTCATAGTAAGAAACCTTTGCAAATGTTTATTTGCATGTTCATTTATTTTACCTGTAAAAGGTCTCTTCTAAAGTTGACGGATAGTGGTTAGGTGCAACTGAAAATTTGGAACATTCAGCATGGGTTGACTATAGTTAAATGACTTCCCGGGGCATTCGCTCTTCCATTGTCCCCAAGAAGTATTTCTTCTGGATTTTCAGCCATAAACGGTTCTTCTATTTCTCTGTCTGATTCTTTATTTGAGTGGTCAGAGTTGAATACCTCTTGATCGACCAATCTTTCTTACCGAGCTTGTCCAAGTCGAGTGTGTAATGTTCTTTCTAGTTATGCGTCAAAAGGAAAATCAGGTGAGGATTCTCCTCATATACAAATATCAGACAAATATTAGTAGTAAAAAAATTAAAATAATATAAAAAACAACTGAAATAAAATATAATTGTAGAGCAACAAAATTTTAACTAAAATAAAACTTAAACTCCATAATTTTTAGCTGTCCCTGGCAGCGACGCCAAAAACTTGATCGGTAAAATAGCAAGTGTACTAATCTTCCAATGTAGTAATAAGGAAAAATCCCCAAATATCGATCTTAAAGACTGCTTGACAATACATAATTCGTATTTTACTTCAGTTAAACAAAAGACTTGGGGTTTTGGAATTGTTGTTTAGAAATAGAAAATAAATTGAAATTAAAAAGTAAATAGGGCAGTTGAACGGATGAGTGAACATGCTAGGGAAAGTTTATGATTGGATTCACCAATAGTTATAACCTAACTTTGCAATAACTTAATTTAACAATATTGAGTACCGGTTCTTAAGGGTAATTACTCCTAAGTCCTTAGGGAGAAAACTTTTAATCATTCAACTTAACCCCTATGTCCATAGTGAATTACAGCTGAAATTAAGCATTATTTTTATCAAGAATATTCCGGTTTCCACAGGGTATCCCTAGTCCTAGGTGATATATACTATGAAATACTCTCAATTAAGCGTTAACAATGGCAGTCAGGCCTAAAGATTAACCGTAGCTCAAACTCAATTTTTCTGAAAGAGAAAGCATTAAGAATAAATTAAAAGTAAATTAAATATCATTAAATTGTTGTTATCACAAGGTTCAAATTAGAATTATCTAACAAATCTGAATCAGGGCACCCCTTAACATTGGGGGAGGGGGGTTAACTTCTCATAATATTAAAGAAAAACAAAATACAAGGTGTAGACATTACAAATTAATAGATGAAAATAGGTCTTCAATCACAAAAAGCTCATTAAAATCTCGATCCACTTTGAAAATATGATTTCTCCAGCCTTCAAAACGTGTTTCTGTCGTGAAATATCGTCCAACCCTTGGAAATTTGCGTATTTCGGCAAAATAGGGAAAATTTTGGTTTTTTTTCTGATATGGGTCGTGTCATACGTGTATTGTAACACCCCAATTCCCATCGCGAATAAATAATACATAAATAAAATCAGAGTAACTAAAAATTTATTTTTCCGACAGGAACAGGAATGCCACATTTATAGAAAGAAAATAAAATCCCTGCTCATAAATTTGATACATAGCATAAAATAGAATACCCTCAAAGGGGAAACTTTTTCCATATTAATTAAAATTCAATTATGGAATAAAGCGGAAAGATCCATAACCGACTTGTTTTACAAAATGAATCGTTTTATAAGATCAAAATATAAATACAAAAGTAATACAAAATATACTCAACAATTATATACACACACACACACACACACACACACACACACACACACACACACATATATATATATATATATATATATATATATATATATATCATAATCGTTCCCCGACTCCCGTGCTACGTATCAGAGCAGACACCAATACCGACAACAGAACGGAGGACTAATCTTCACAAAAAGACCTCCAGCAACTCTAATCTGCAATGCCTCATAGAGCATTATAAAACAGCAGAAGGGTGAGAAATAACAACTAAAATCAAGGTTGCATAATAATATGCAAATACATAACAATTCACATACATAGCTATTCTCACCACAAATACCACATACTAATACATATAACCTACCACATATACGTAACATATATCTATTAATCCAACAATATAGCATATATCAAGTATCCAATATACTCACATATTTGCACATAAGGCATACCAAGTCATAGCATTTAGAAACACATCACACATCACATAGCATATGTCTACGCCTAATACATATTATCCACTACCAATGCATTTATCACATATGCACATCAAATTACCAATGCTATCACAATCTCAACACATAACAAATCAATGCACAATTTCCACACATAATCAATCAAATCATGATGTTCCACACATAATGCATCCATTCACAATTCTCACACATAATCAATCCATGATTTATGCAAATGCACAGAGACCGACACAACGACTCTATGCAAATTCCATGCGGTACCGACTTCTAACATTTCTCATCACTTGTTCACTCAGGAACTTTGCTGGAATCATCGCTTGTTACGGAGGATCACTCACGTAACACCCCGTCGGGCAAACGATGTTCCCCGTCGCTTTAGGTCCTCTTATGTATTTAAGGCGCACGACGTTTATGGAATGCTTTAGGTCCTCTTATTTTTAAGGCTCACGATCCAATCAGATCGCTTTAGGTCCTCTTATTTTTAAGGCGCACAATCCGATCTCTCACACCCCACATGGGCACACGATCGTCTATAACCATCGCTTTAGGTTCTCTTATTTTTAAGGCGATTCATACCTCTTATTTTTAAGGTGCACGATGTTATAGCAGATTCCCTCTGGAATCAATCCGTCATTCAGGACGTCACAAGGATGCATATCAAGATGCTTGGCATATAATGACTCATGACATTCAAAATACACACATATACACATCCACAATCATGCATATATCATCAAACACCATCACAATGCATTTACTTGCCCTTAAGCCACAAACCATCAACCACAACAATTACAACAACTGGTCACATGCTTCAACATCATCACATTCATGCATTGCAAAACAATTCAAACAATGCATTTCAAACCATAAAGACCACCAAACAACATACATTGAGTTTCACATAAGCAATGCATTTCCTCATAATCCACAATTCACAACATTTCATCACATATATTCACCTCATATAACAGCACCCAAGCTATACGTTACATATCCAAAAACAGATAGCATGATAACACATCGATCACACACCAATACGACGGTAAAAATCCGACAAACAGACACTTTTTCAAAACCACAACCTAACTAAATCATCTAATGACCTCTACCCTATTTTTAATAGAAAGAATATTTCGTTAGCTTTCCAACACTTCGAACGGGGACCAAAACGGACTTACGGTTCAAAAGTTATGGCTAAAATACGAAAATACTATTTTTGCTGTCCCAGACAAATTCGCCTGGCGAATACCTGGCGAAACGGACTCGCCACCAACTCGCCTGGCGAATCTGGACGAACCAGAATTTCTCCAAAACGGGTTTGGGACCCAAAAATGATCCAAATCTTCAACCCACGTGATATTATTACCCCCAATGACCCAAAACAACATGTTAGAACACGTTTAGGCATACATTTCATCAATTCATCCGTGAAAACATCGATTTCTACAAATTACTCACAATTTCAACCAAATAGAAAAACATATATTTTTCACCCAAACATTCAAACAAAACATACATATACATATACAAGCATGATATAATCGAAACTTCTCACCCTTACTCGATTAATCGCGCTTGAAACGGAGTAATCTTTGATTTTTCCTTTTTTCCTCTTTTTCTCCTCTTCTTTCTTCCCTTCTCTTTTCTTTCTCTTCTTTTTTTCTTTTTCGTTCTATTTCTCTATTTTCTTTCTTTTTATGAAAATATCTACCCCCCGAAAAGACCAAAATACCCCTACTCCAAAATATCTCGCAAACGCTCTCAAAACGCGATAAAACATAAACATACCGATGAAATATATTTCGGGAAATAAAAGTTGAAAAGAAATAATAATTTAATACAAATATTTTTTCTATCTGAGAAATTAACCAATTAGCAGGTAAAATACCATAAATTCACACATTTCACAAAATTCAAATAAATGTAATAAATAAATAGAATTAAACAAATCGGGGCGTAACAATTCTCCCCCACTTAGACATTTTCGTCCTCGAAAATATACTAAGACGAATAACTCCGGACACGACTCTTGCCACCAACCAACAAACTAACATGCCAAAAAGAGGCACCCCACGAATAACACAACTGACAAACCACTCCGCTAACAACAACTACTATAACAACACGACACGACGACCACTACAACGACAAGATGCAAAGCCCATACAATGCCCTTGACGACCAACTCACGACTCAAGGAATACCCAAGTTACGAACACACACAGGTTCACTCTAGAACTGAAACACAACAAGAACACAAGCTCCAAGACACAACATCGATTCAACAACCTCTACATAACCACGATACCAACATCCTTGTCACATAACCATATTACAACAATGCTACCCTTCACCAATCGAACATATAACCAAGACACCCAACTACATAGTAACCCATGCAGAATAGTTAAACCTTTCACTTAACACTTCCATTCTGAAACGTCCAATGGTCTCATCACTCCTACACATTTCCAATATTCAACTTATGAACTCTTACAAGTCCCATACACAAATACAAATTGTGCCACACCATGCATTCGCTGCGCACTCTGATTACTCGTAACCATCAAAACTACCAATCTCACGTCCAAAGTCTAACTCTTCCTCATATTCACCAAAAATTACTGTTCACTGTTAATATTCCCAACCTCACACTCTCCTGTGTTATCTCACACACCAGAGCCAAGTCTCGGAATTGCTCAAATCATTCTAATTCTCTGACCATCAAAACAGACTTATATAACAACTTTCGACTTAACTTTTCAGGCACTACCTTAGCTTTTTCCCGAAGGATAATCCAAGCCAAATTCATAACTCATCACAAATTCTAACCATCCTCATTGTCTCATACTCTATTCCTTCACACCAACCAAGTACTTTAAACTCTTGCGATTACCACACACTTTGAACCTAGAACCTTAAAAATAATACCTCCAAACACTCCAACACAATACGACCGCAACCAATTCCAAATCCAGAATAGTGTAGATCCTTTTATAAATCCTTACTTGTCGTAAAGCATAAGCCACGACTTTACTCTCTTGCATTAACACTTGACTACACTCTTCAAAGACACTTCACAATACCTCACAAACGGTTTATTAGGATCACACGAAATCAAAACTGGAGCCATAGACAAATTCCACTTCAGCTCACCAAAACTTACTCACAACGAACACCCAAGACCAACGACTCACCCTTTGCAAGTCAACTGAGATAACAGAAGTACTAACTTAGCAAAGTCTTCCATAGCCTTCTGTAACAACCAACTGAGCCCAAAAGTTTCTAATCTCCTTAACCAACTTCGGAACCTCTCATATAGAACTATATCTACTTCCGATGGATCCATAACAATACCATCATCGGAAATAACATATCCAAGAAAACTAACCTTTTCAACCAAAATTCTTACTTGAATAACTTAGCATAAACTTCGTCTCTTTTCAACACTTGTAATTCAAATCTCAAACACTCTACCTGTTCTTCCTCTGAGTTTACCTCAATCAAAACTACCACGAACTTATCCAATTAAATATGGAAGATACGATTCATATACTCCACAACCATTACAGACACATTACTAACACCAAATAACATCACTGTACGTTGTAATGCCCAACCAAATTCCAAAAGATATAAATTATCAAAGCTTTTGCAAAACCTTGCACTAGGTAACTGGCTACTCACACACAAGCTTAACCGAGTAAATAACAGCCTATTCCGATGATAACAACATAACCAGTCACATGAAATCGATCAAAGCCTTAACTCACACCATTCACCACTCTTATCAAACATTCCATACACTTGCAACTCCACTCAAACTCAACCAAACCATTCCAGTCATCTGTTCATGAAAGTGGACACTTGTTCTCAATCGTTACCTTATTCAACTGTTAGCAATCCATACACAATTTCTTCTCTTAACAGTCCAAATTCCATAAATCCCAACATGTAGCAACAACCATCCCAAAGGACTCTCAAATATTACATCCGCACCTAAGGTTTTCTCAAAATTTCCATTAATGGTCTAAAATTCCAAAGACTCCAAACCTCACCAGAACTCTAAGTTTTGCTTTCCATAGTCTCAATACCATTATACACATCATGCTTGTTATTCCATTCAATCATCATTCCCTTTTGTTACTAACAAAGCTGGAGCTCTCTAAGACAACACCTTAATGTTCCATCCAAAAACACATCCGAAAACCATGCACAACTGACGGCCCATAACTGTGACTTCCTGCCAATTTCCCAGAACACTATCATCACAGACAAAACAAACATCTTAGTCCCATCTACCAAGAGTCTTCTACTTACTTAGCAGATCCAAACCTCAAATCTTCACCTTCGTCAAATTTGAGTTCACACTTTACTCTCTGAGAACAACCATTAATAATACCCAATCATTCTCCCTCAGAGACATTCCAACTTGACCAACATACCAAAACCTCCAATCCGTCTCATAAATAATAATTTCACTTTCCCCAGCATAGAACACTTTCATAGCTTCATATCGATATAAAGAACGCTTAAATCGGACACCCGAGTCAAAAGATATGAATTGTTGAAGGAAAGTCAATTATTGGAAAATAGCCAGATCCGCCTGGCGAGTAAGGATTTCGCCTGGCGAATACCTCTTCCCCAGCCCTTCGCCTGGCGTACCAGCGACAAAAGCTAATTTTTCTGAAAACCCAAACTTCCAGTAGCTAACACATTTCTGTCTCTCCGTTTTCGCCTGACGAATCCCCCTTCGCCAGCACCTCGCCTGGCGAACTATTGGCGAGACTTAATCTGCCTAGCGAATCGCACCAGAACCAGAATTTTCTGCTGCATTTCCATGGTTTCCACACCTCAAAATCCAACTTTCCCCAACCAACACATATTCAAATTCCAAACAATTCATTACACACACTATCAAGCCAGAAAGACACGTCTATTCCATCCAACATAATTCCCTTCTTCTATCAACAAGAGATTAAGGGTGATCAGTTCCTCAATTTGTCAATAGACAGCCGACAATCATGATGGGGCATAAACCGTATTTACCAAACTATAATAGCATTCCTTACATCCTGCGCCCAAAACTACCTAAGGCACAAATCCTTAGTTGACATAAACCTTACCTCCGCATTCCCTCCGGAACCGGGAACCACACTGTCCAAAGAGCACTTACAATCTTGCAATTCACAACACACTGAGCCAACGCTCCACCTAAAGCAACTTGGAGAAGTACCAGCTTCCCCCCCACTTATCTCATTCTAACACCTGAAGACAAAAGATTAGGAAACCAGAAAGTACCGACAGTGCTCCACACACATATCCTGTACTAAGGGACAACCAACACCGACAGTATTCAACTGTCACACCAACTGACTCAACAACTTGGCCGGACGGACCGACCTGCTCTGATACCACTAATGTAACACCCCAATTCCCATCGCGAATAAATAATACATAAATAAAATCAGAGTAACTAAAAATTTATTTTTCCGACAGGAACAGGAGTGCCACATTTAAAGAAAGAAAATACAATCCCTGCTCATAAATTTGATACATAACATAAAATAGAATACCCTCAAAGGGGAAACTTTTTCCATATTAATTAAAATTCAATTATGGAATAAAGCGGAAAGATCCATAACCGACTTGTTTTACAAAATGAATCGTTTTATAAGATCAAAATATAAATACAAAAGTAATACAAAATATACTCAACAATTATATACACACACACACACACACACACACATATATATATATATATATATATATATATATATATATATATATCATAATCGTTCCCCGACTCCCGTGCTACGTATCAGAGCAGACACCAATACCGACAACAGAACGGAGGACTAATCTTCATAAAAAGACCTCCAGCAACTCTAATCTGCAATGCCTCATAGAGCATTATAAAATAGCAGAAGGGTGAGAAATAACAACTAAAATCAAGGTTGCATAATAATATGCAAATACATAACAATTCACATACATAGCTATTCTCACCACAAATACCACATACTAATACATATAACCTACCACATATACGTAACATATATCTATTAATCCAACAATATAGCATATATCAAGTATCCAATATACTCACATATTTGCACATAAGGCACACAAGTCATAGCATTTAGAAACACATCACACATCACATAGCATATGTCTACGCCGAATACATATTATCCACTACCAATGCAATTATCACATATGCACATCAAATTACCAATGCTATCACAATCTCAACACATAACAAATCAATGCACAATTTCCACACATAATCAATCAAATCATGATGTTCCACACATAATGCATCCATTCACAATTCTCACACATAATCAATCCATGATTTATGCAAATGCACAGAGACCGACACAACGACTCTATGCAAATGCCATGCGGTACCGACTTCCAACATTTCTCATCACTAGTTCACTCAGGAACTTTGCTGGAATCATCGCTTGTTATGGAGGATCACTCACGTAACACCCCGTCGGGCAAACAATGTTCCCCGTCTCTTTAGGTCCTCTTATGTATTTAAGGCGCACGACGTTTATGGATTGCTTTAGGTCCTCTTATTTTTAAGGCTCACGATCCAATCAGATCGCTTTAGGTCCTCTTATTTTGAAGGCGCACAATCCGATCACTCACACCCCACATGGGCACACGATCGTCTATAACCATCGCTTTAGGTCCTCTTATTTTTAAGGCGATTCATACCTTTTATTTTTAAGGTGCACGACGTTATAGCAGATTCCCTCTGGAATCAATCCGTCACTCTGGACGTCACAAGAATGCATATCATGATGCTTGGCATACAATGACTCATGACATTCAAAATACACACATATACACATCCACAATCATGCATATATCATCAAACACCATCACAATGCATTTACTTGCCCTTAAGCCACAAACCATCAACCACAACAATTACAACAACTGGTCACATGCTTCAACATCATCACATTCATGCATTGCAAAACAATTCAAACAATGCATTTCAAATCATAAAGACCACCAAACAACATACATTGAGTTTCACATAACCAATGCATTTCATCATAATCCACAATTCACAACATTTCATCATATATATTCACCTCATATAACAGCACCCAAGCTATACGTTACATATCCAAAAACAAATAGCATGATAACACATCGATCGCACACCAATACGATGGTAAAAATCTGACAAACCGACACTTTTTCAAAACCACAACCTAACTAAATCATCTACTGACCTCCACCCAATTTTTAATAGAAATAATATTTCGTTAGCTTTCGAATGCTTCGAACGCTTCGAACGGGGACCAAAACGGACTTACGGTTCAAAAGTTATGGCTAAAATACGAAAATACTGTTTTTGCTGTCCCAGACAAATTCGCCTGGCGAATACCTGGCGAAACGGACTCGCCACCAACTCGCCTGGCGAATCTGGACGAACCAGAATTTCTCCAAAACGGGTTTGGGACCCAAAAATGATCCAAATCTTCAACCCACATGATAGTATTACCCCCAATGACCCAAAACAACATGTTAGAACACGTTTAGGCATACATTTCATCAATTCATCCGTGAAAACATCGATTTCTACAAATTACTCACAATTTCAACCAAATAGAAAAACATATATTTTTCACCCAAACATTCAAACAAAACATACATATACATATACAAGCATGATATAATCGAAACTTCTCACCCTTACCCGATTAATCGCGCTTGAAACGGAGTAATCTTTGATTTTTCCTCTTTTCCTCTTTTTCTCCTTTTCTTTCTTCCCTTCTCTTTTCTTTCTCTTCTTTTTTTCTTTTTCTTTCTATTTCTCTCTTTTCTTTCTTTTTATGAAAATATCTACCCCCCAAAAAGACCAAAATACCCCTACTCCCAAATATCTCGCAAACGCTCTCAAAACGTGATAAAACATAAACACACCGATGAAATATATTTCGGGAAATAAAAGTTGAAAAGAAATAATAATTTAATACAAATATTTTATCTATCTGAGAAATTAACCAATTAGCAGGTAAAATACCATAAATTCACACATTTCACAAAATTCAAATAAATGAAATAAATAAATAGAATTAAACAAATCGGGGCGTTACATGTATTGCCCATGGTAAGGCGTATGGCCTAGTTGGAGTCATACACGTAAGAGTCTGGCATGTTTCTGGGTGTCTGTGCTGGAAGCCTCCACATGCATATATGTCACCTTATACGCTTATGATTTTATGGTCTTCTCTACTATTACACGTATGGGACCTGGTGGGGCTGAGTGGCCATAGGTGTATGAGCTCCCTCATACGCGTATGGGCAGAATTTGTACAAAAATAGCTTTTTCTTATGCTCATACATTTTTGTCTGGATTCTCCTCTAATCAATTTCCTTTTGATTCTTCAAACCTATAAACACATGAAACACTACCTAAAGCATAGAAAATTACTCAAAAATAATAAAATAATAGTAGATCAATACATGACAAAAATATACTAAAAACAAACCCTAACTACTATGAAACCAATAATAATTCACATACTTTTGACACAAAACAATGATAAATCTAACATAAATGGTGAGTGATCAACTATCGGTAGTTGAACAAGTTTACTGTTAGGAACAAGTATCCACTTTCGAGAATTGATGATTTGATGGATCAGTTGGTTGGTGTTGTGTCTTTATCAAGATTTATTTGTGCTCGGGTTATCATCAAATTCATATAAAGTCCGACGATATTCTGAAGACTGCATTCATAACGCGGTATGGTCACTACGAGTATTCAATGATTCTGTTTGGTGTGTCTAATGCACCTGGAGTGTTCATGGAGTACATGAACATAAACTTCCATCCATACTTAGATAAGCTTGTGGTTGTATTTATCGACGATATTATGATATATTCGAAGTCTGATGAAGAACATGTAGAGCATCTGAGCGTTGTGTTGCAGACCTTGAAGGATAAGGAGCTATAGGTGATGATGTCTAAGTGTGAGTTCTGGTTGAAAGAAGTGAGTTTCCCTGGTCCGTGATTTCTAGTGGTGGTATTGATGTGGATCCGTTGAAGGTTGATGTTGTGTTGCAATGGGAGACTCTAAAGTCTGTTACTGAAATAAGAAGTTTTCTTGGTTTGGGTGATTACTACCGAAGGTTCATCGATGGCTTTTCAAAGTTGGCATTGCCTTTAACTCAGTTGACTCAAAAGGGCCATGCCTATGTGTGGAGTGTTTAGTGTTAAGAGAGTTTTCATAAACTCAAGAAGAAATTGACGTCTTCTCGAGTTTTGATTTTGCCGAGTCCAAGTGAATCCATTGTTGTGTATTGTGATACTTCGAAGATGGGTCTGGTTGGTGTGTTGATGCCGAATGGTTAGGTTCAGGCTTATTATTATAAACAATTGAAAGTTCATGAGAGGAATTATCCTACTCATTATCTGGAGCTAGCAGTTGTGGTGTATGTGTTGAAAATTTGGAGGCATTATCTGTTTGTTTCTAGATTTGAGGTGTTAAGTGAGCCCAAGAGTTTGAAGCATCTCTTCGACCAAAAGGAGTTGAATATGATACAGAGGAGATTTCTCGAATTCTCAAAAGATTATGATTTTAGTTTAAGTTACCATCTTGGTAAAGCCAATGTTGTAGATGATGTGTTGAGCAGGAAGTCATTGCATATGTCGATGCTTATGGTTCGAGAGTTAGAATTTATTGAATAATTCAAAGATATGAGTTCAGTGTGTGAGGAGATTCCTAAAATTGTGAAGTTGGGTATGTTGAAGTTGACAAGTGGTATCCTTGAAGAGATTATAGAAGGTGAGAAAATGGATTTAGGATTGGTTGACTGACTGGTGTTAATCAATCAAGGGAAAGGAGGCGATTTCAGGATTGACGAGAACAATGTGATGTATTTCAAAGATAGAGTTTATGTACCTGATGTACCAAAACTTAATAAGAGTATTCTTGAGGAAGGTCATAAAAGTGGTCTGAGCATTCTTCCAGGTGCCACAAAACTGTATCAAGACTTAAAGAAAATGTTTTGGTGGCTAGGAATGAAGAAGGAAGTAGTTGAGTTCCTTTATGCTTGTTTGTCTTGCCAGAAGTCGAAGATTGAACATATGAAGTCGTTGGGTCTGATGAAACCGTTGAGTATTCCTTAGTGGAAATAGGACAAAATTTCCATGGATTTTGTGACAAGTTTTTTGAAGACGACGAAGGGATGTGATTCCATATGGGTTATTGTTGACAAACTGACGAAATTTGCTCATTTTATACCGATTAAGATCATTTATCTTTGCAAAAGTTGGATGAGTTGTATATTGAGATGATTTTTAGCTTGCATGGTATTCCGTCAAGTATTGTGTCAGATAGAAATCTGAGGTTAATGTCGAGGTTTTGGGAGAGTTTGAAAGAAGCAATGGGTACTAAGCTGAAGTTGAGTTCTGCTTATCATCTGCAGACAGATGGCCAGACAAAGAGGACTATTCAGTCTTTGGAGAATTTTCTAAGAGCTTGTGTTTTGGAGCAGGGAGGTAACTGGGACTGTTACTTATTATTGGTTAAGTTCACCTACAACAACAGTTTCCATTCTAGCATTGGAATTGCACCGTTTCAGGCATTGTATGGTAGGAGGTGTAGGATACCTTTGTATTGGTATGATTCTGGTGAGAGTGTTGTGCTTGGACTTGAGATAGTTCAGCAGACTACTGATAAGATCAATATGATCCAAGAGAATATGAAAGCTTTGTAGAGTTGTCAGAAGAGCTATCATGACAGGAGAAGGAAAACACTTGAGTTCTAAGAGGGAGATCATGTGTTTCTAAGAGTTACTCTAGTAACTGGTGTTGGCCGTACATTGAAGTCTAAGAAACTTTCGCTGCATTTCATTGGTCCATTTTAGATTCTTAAGAGAGTAGGAGAGGTGGCCTACCGAGTGGAATTGCCTCCGTATCTTTAGAATCTTCATGATGTGTTTCATGTGTCTCAGTTAAGGAAGTACACTTATGATCCGTCTCATATGATCTAGTTGGATGATGTTCAAGTTAGAGATAACTTGACAGTTGAGACCCTGCCATTGAGAATTAAGGATTGTGAAGTGAAGAGCTTGCGAGGCAAGGAGATCGCTTCAGTGAAAGTTGTTTGGGGAGACCCTACTGGTGGCAGTGTGACGTGGGAGCTCGAGAGTAGGATGCGTGAGTTTTATCTCGAGCTTTTCCTGTCAGGTAATTTTTGAGGGCGAAAATTCTTTTAAACGGGGGAGAGTTGTAACACCCCAGTTTAATTATTCTCTTATTTAATCATTTGTTTAATTTAATCGAGTAATTTATTTAAATAATTATTCTCTGACATATGACATGTTTGGTCGGTGACAATATTTGTGGTGTTTTGTGTTAATTTAATTATTTTGATGGGAATTAGTTAATAAAATTATTAGAATTTGGGAGAATATAAGGAATCGGGCCAACTTTGTGAATTCAGAAAGTTAGATGGTTAGTGGAGAGAAACTTGCGTTATGTTAGGGAAAATTGCAATTAGGAGAAATTAATTAGAATCATATATATTTTAAAATCTATAGAAAAATTAGGTTTACGGAACATTTTATCAGTTCGTGAAGCAAGAGGCTATGAGAAAAGAACATTGGAAGGGAGAGCTAGAGCTTTAGAGAAAGGATCCTTAGGAGCTTGCCTTGATGATTTTTTTGCTGGAAGTACAAGGTAAGGGGGATTCTTCATCTAAGGATGCTTATATCATGAAAGGGTAGAGAGGTTTTCCTTAACCTCCAATAGGGTTTGTGTTTTTCTCTATTGATTGATTAGAAGCATGATAGATGAATTTTGTGATTCTTTTTCCGTGGAATGATGTGATGATATGTGCTTTGTTGTTGTTTTGTTGATGTTCATGAATCAATTGGTGTTATGATAAGACTATGTTGAATTGGGGATTTGAGGGTATCATTATAATTGATTAATTTATGATAAAAATAATGAATCAGTGTTAGTTTGGAGATATTTGATGCATTAGTCATAATAGAATGTGAATTTGTGATGTTTTTTATTAATAAAATTGGTACTGGAAAAAGGTGTGAGATGAAGAAGACGAGCAATTCAATGAAAAATTGTTTTTTTTTTGAAATTTTCATAATGTCAATTGATTGTCATTATGGAGCAATCGACTGCATCAGTGTATTTTTGGAAAAATTGCCCATGACAATTGATTATCATTGTGGAGCAATTGATTGCATCAGTGTATATTTGGAAAAAGGAGAATGACAATCGATTGCTATATTTGATCAATCGATTGCTGCTAAGTATTTTTGGAAAAAATTTATGAAAATCGATTGTCACCAAAAAAGAATCGATTGTCTGGCCTGGAAACGTGTTTTTTTGAAAGTCAATCGATTGTCTTAAGCCAAATTGTAAAAATAATGTGTTTTGCTTCTGTTACATTGCCCAATGATTTTTACCGTAATTTTTGTTCCGTAAGACCAAACGAAGTGCCGTTTGAAGCATTAGAGAGCTGACATGTAAAGCTATGTAGTGGTAGAGTTTTGATGAAATAACTTTGTTGCGTGATTGTATGGTTATTGCATGGATGAAGGTGTTGAATCAAGTGTATAATTGATTTATAATTGTACATGCTTTTGGTAATTTATGAGGCGAGTGGTTTAGGGTGAGAACTACTCGTGTTGTGTTTAGTGCATGATGAATTACAGTCAGAGTGTGGTTATAGTACTTACCATGTTATTATTGTGTGGATGTTTACAATTAGAGTGAGGTTGTATTCGTTGTTATGGTGTGTCATTGATTGATTAATTGTCATGCATCATATGTTGGTGTTGTTGTGAAATAGGCTTGTTTGCTAGTTCATAGTGGGGACTAGTGGCTTGTCCTAAGCTAAGAGTGGGGATTGGAGCTCGCAGTTGATTGGAGCTCAGAGTTAGCAGTTGATTGAAACTCAGTTTGTATGAAGATCCAAATGTTGAGTCGTTATCGCATGCATATAGAGTTGATTTGTGAGTCGGGTTCAGAGTGAGGACTATGGCGAGAATGAATTGAGTCATTGTTGCCTTATATTACACAATGATGATATGTTTGTGTAATAATGAATACTCTTGCGCGATTGTGTGTGTGTGGTTGTGATATGGGTAAAATGTGAATACATGATGTTGATGCGCATTTCTGATTATGTGAATCTATCCTGATTGTATATGCACCATTTATTATTTGAATGTATTCTCACCCATTTTTTGTGTTGTTGTGTCTGTGCTCCTTTGGAGTATAGATAATGAGGTACTTGAGTAGGAGCTTGAGGTTGAGGATGACGTTGTGCCTCTTTATTTGCTTGTCTTTCGAGTCTATAGTTGGAGTCGCTCTGATATGTAACACGAGGGAACATGTTATTTTGTCATTTATATTATGTTGCATATCTTCATTTTCTTTTAGAATCGAACCAATTTTTATACCTTTGGTTGTTTAGGCTTTTATGGCAACTATTTTCTAATTTTCCGCTACTTATGACATGAGTTATTTTTATTTATGTGGTTCAAGTATGAGTTGTTTATGGATTGAGTAATATTCTATTTGTCTGATTATGTTTTATTTAATTAAATTTTTTAGTCAGGAAGTAGGGTGTTACATCATTCCCCTTCATGAATACTTATTCTCTTTGATATGATTTTCTCTTTCCTTTAACAATTTTGAAGTTAACATGTTTAATCATGTGTTAATTTCCCATTCACAATTGCATCTAGTGAGTTGGGCTTATACCAAGTTCTTATATTATTGGTGTGAATACAAGAAATATGTGTCGACGACACCATTCTTCTTACAACTCCTTAAAGCCCAACATAACTCTACTTATTTGGCTCGGGGTCAAAGTTTGATATCTCCCAGGCAATGTACCAAGATGTTTGAAGTATATCCGGACCCCATGTATGATTGGTTACCCTTTGTCCACCTTCCTTATAACAAGAAGAGGTCTATGATTCTCCTACACAGATCATCGTGGAAGATTCTTCACGCTCATTGTCATTCGTGGTCGCGGGAAGTCCAGTCGTGACTGTAACACCCCAATTTTGATTATTTTATTTTTGATTGAGTTTAGAATGCCTTAAATTATTTTGTTAGTATTATTGAGGTTGTTTGATTTTAATAGAAATTATTTATAATTTATATTTATTTAAAATAACAGAGAAAGTGAGAAGATGTGGCTTTGGGGAGAAAAATAGATTTTTTTAAATTAAATTAGAGTGGTGAATGAAATTAGTGACAGTTGAGGGAAGTTGGTAGAATTAATTAAAATAAAAACAAACAAGGTTTTATTTTAAATATAAGGGAGGTGAAAGAGTTTGAAAGTACATAGAAGTTGTCAGCAGAGTTGAGAGAAAAGCCCCTAGAAGAGCAAGGGTAAAAGAGTTTCCATAGCCTTTATGCAAATTCGAGGTAAGGGGGGAATTGTTCATGATATGAATGTTTAAGCATGAAGGATAAAGAGGAGTCCTTGTCCTCTTTCCATTTTCCTCCATTGATGAGATATTTGAACCTTGGGATGGTTTGTGCAAAACCTCTTTCGGTTGCAAACATTTAATTATAAATTCGTGTTCTGATTATTGCTGGGATTTATGTGGATGTGTGTGTTAAATTCAAAAGTTTATGTTCTTGAGATTAGGTAATTTTTTGATAAATTATGATGATTATTCGTAGATTATTTGATGATATATGTGTTAAATCTGTGTGCTTTAATGTGTTGAATGTTGGATTATTCGTGTTGGACGATTAGTGTGCGCTTTGGGATGTTTGAGACTCAAAATCGGAGTTCCAGAGGGGTTGTAGTGGAGAAAATGCAAAAATATGCGTTATGAGCAGCGGTGACAGGGGTCACAAGGGGTGATGACCAACCCGTCATCGCACTAGGGAAGAAGGCCTCTTTTGGGCCAGGTTGGCCGATGTCATCCAGCGGACGGTCCGACCGTTAGCTTATCATGACAGGTATTTTCGCCCTAACAGTCAGCGATGACATGCGATTCGAGAATTGGAGGGTGACAGGTAGGGTGATGGCTGCTAGACCTGCGAGGGGTTAACTGTCAACCCATGTGTTGACTACATTGGGTCGTTTGACTCGATTTTTTGAGTGGTTTCTGGTTTTGTTGACTATTTGTTGTTGTATGATGTTGTTTAATGAGTATTGATGAGGAATTATATTTTTTTAATTATCGTGTTCAGTCTATGATAGTGCCTCACGAAGAGGAAAAATGTTGAGTTTATGTTGAGATGTTTCGCTTCAGCGGAACCATTTATGTGACCTTGCATTGTCGATGATTTATGCTGAGTTTTAGGTTCGAGAGGAACCAGTGATGAGTATTGAATTTGGAGTTTGAGACGAGTATTGCATATATTTGTGTAGTATTCATGCATCATGTATATTGGAGATGGGTATGACTTATGTCTAGTGACGAGTTTGGACTTCGGTCAAGTGATAAGTAAAACTTCGGTCCAGTGGCGAGTTAGAACTTCGGTGAAGTAGTTGGATGATTCAGTACCACACCTTTGAATATCCAAAATTTGAGACTACATGCATTAGAGTAGAGGAGATGAATACATTGAATATATAATTGTATTTGTGAATGATTGTTGTTCTTGGAGGATTATATGATTGACTATTTATGCTAATTGTAAAAAATAATTAACTTTTATTAACTTCAGTACTAATATATATATATATATATATATATATATATATATATATATATTAAATTTTAGTACTGTGGTTAATAAAAGTTAATTATTTTTTAAAGGATTAATTATTTTTGAATGGATAGTCTTTTAGGGGGGAGAAATAATTTGGTCATTGATTACTTGGTGAGGAAGTGGTCCTCCTCCATTATTATAGACTAGTAATAGATTCTACAATTTTATTTTAATCTCATTCAAACAATTTCTTCTTGAGACTGTGGAGGGAGGGGTCTACTATTTTTTGTCCATATTAAATTTCTCATGGACGAGGCATTAGAATAAAATGATGATAATGTTTAAGTTGGATCCAATTTTGTTGTTGTTGAAAGTTCCCCCAACTAATTATTTTGTACCGAAAAATATTCTGGTGTATACTCTCGTGCAGTAGATAACATTATAACCCCACAAACACATTATAGCTTTGATGTGTTTTGTAAGAGTAATTCTTTTGTCGTTTATATGTCACAGTCGTTCTCAGTAGAGATGAAGATAAGGCCTGTGGTATTTGTTTGCTTTGCTTTTTGTAATTGTTGTGTGTGCCTGTAATGCAGATTTGCACTAGGATTGGTGATGTGATGAATATATTTGCACCATAAAATTAATTAGCTTAATATCAAATTTAAAAGAAATATAACAACAAAATTCATTATTATTATTTAGAACGATTCTAACAACGGGACAACGTTTATGTGTGGAACCGGCAAGACGATATATATTATATGTTGTTTTTATTTTTGTCAGCCGTATTCATTTCAATTCTAATATATGTTTTGGTGGAGTGATTTTTTTCTTTCTTCCCATCTATATCTATCTATACAATATATAAAGGAAATATTTTGTTTTGGTATATTCCTTTTTTCTACCAATTTTATCCTTACTTTATTTTGTAATTTACTTAATAACTTCTTATTAGTAACTTCTACATAATTTCTATTATTAACTTCCACATAATATATTTTAAAAAATTATATCTGTTCTGGACTGGGCAGGCGCTTGACCCATAGTAGGGCAAAGCCTAATCCAGTCCAGCTCTTGGCAAGACCCAATAGCCAGAAACTAGCCATTGAACAGAAACTAGCCGTTGGGAACAATAGGACCGTTGGGAACATCCCCCTCACGCGCTTGACAGTTCACGCGACCAACTGCCTCCTCGAATCCCATGGAAGTCGTTGGACCAGGTCAAACCGGACCCTCCACCTGGCAGTCTCCCATTGGTCGACCAGATAATTCCGTCACATGGGAGACATTGGCCCCGCGCTGGGGGTTACTTCTATAAATACCTTCTCACTTGAGAGGGCCATGTTTGATCACTATTCAATACGTGAAATCATACCTTAACACATTGTACTTGCTTTCTCTATAGCACAAACTTACTTTGGCATCGGAGTACCTTGCAAGTACACCCCCTCCTCTCCTACAAGCATCATCATGTGCCCTACTTGGAAGACCACGACGATCCAGTCTGATCACGCCAGATCAGTGACGCCGTCTGTGGGAACATTGCTTCCCTGTCTTTTTGATTCAAGATTCCTCATCTTTTTCACTCAAAAGACCAAAGCTCTCTCCAAATCTCATTCGATCATCATGGCCTCCAACAGGAACGATGACGCCCATCAAGAACCTGCTATCGCCGTTATCGTAGATAGCGTGGATCACCTCATCCCTGGAGCTACCATCCCGGAGAGAGACCATCGGGACGTGAAGACCGCGTCTCCTACCACTAATGACGTGAAGCCGCGCGCGCAGGCTGCTGGTCAGTTTTTGAACCTATACCTGTTCCTCAAAACGCTGACCCCGACACTGCTGCCCTCATCGCCTCTCTCAACAAGTCAAATTTTTTTATCTTCCAATAAGGTGAAAAGATCAACATGCTCGAACATGTCCTCCAGGAGCGCCTTCCTTCGCAGAAGCCTGGCAGCCCATCTCCTCGCCCGCTGTCTCCTTTGAAACGTCGGCGGGACAGGTCCATGAGCATTTCTCCCGTCAGGGGACGGTCAAGATCGGAAAAGCTGGAGTCAGAAGTCGCCAGAAGGCGACACCGTTCTCCTCTGCAGAGATCCAAACGTTCCCCTGCCCCATAGAAGTCTAGACCTTCGGAAGGACATCACGAGCACCGTCGATCGCGTAGACATTCTCCTTGACGCAGTAGGAGCCGCGGGCACAGCCACTCCCCATGCCATTCTTCAAGTGCGAGCAGTGAGGACAATGTCCATGGACCCCTCTCTCTAGAGATCATGGACATTCGCATTCCTCGCGGATTAGGGAAGCCTCCCTCTCTGGCAATGTATGATGGGACCACCGACCCAGACGAGCATATAGAAAATATTGAAGCCATGCTCCATTACCGCAATGTGAGCGGGGCTATTAAGTGCAGGTTGTTCCCCATTGCCCTTAGGAAAGGGGCCATGACCTGGTACAAGCGACTTCCCCGAGGTTCGGTCACATCTTGGAGAGATCTAAAGAACCAGTTCGCCCGACACTTTACTGCCTCCCGATGTCATCCCAAGTCGGAGGCCACACTCGAAGCCACTATACAGGGCAAGGACGAGCCCCTGCGTGCATACATCGAGCGTTTCAACAAGGAGATTGTGGAGGTCCGGACAAAGGACCATATGAAGAAATATCTCCTCGAAAAGGGGTTGAGGCCGAAGAGCGAATTTCGCAAAGCTGTGGGCATCGAGACTCCTCGTACCTTGGCCGAATTACTCCGCAAAGATCAAGCATATATTCAATACGAGGAGAAAGAGGGCGCATACAAGGCTTGGGACTCTAGGGATCAAGAGAGTTCCAGGGCAACAAAAAAAGACGAATCAGAGGCCCCTAGACGCGATAAGGAGAGACGACGAGACGATGGTCCTCGTGAAGGCAAAGGACCTTCTGGTCGTTTCACAGAATATACCCTACTGATAACTTCCCGCGAACGCATTCTGTCCGAATGCATCAACGCGGAATTCAAGTAGGAAGGTATCCGGTTCCCCAAGCTAACATCGTCAAAGGGCAACACGGACAAGAGTAAATGCTGCCGCTTCCATCGCAGCCACGACCACATGACCGAAGATTGCGTGCACCTGAAGGACGCCATTGAAATCCTCATCAAGGAGGGTCACCTAAAGCAGTATACAAAAAAAGGTGAATTCTCCCGACGAGAGACTTCGGAGACCAAGAAGGAAGTAGAGTCTTCTCCGCCCAGTCCTCCCCAGCAGGTCGCCATGTCAATCACGCGGCCAGAGGACTTCGCCATCCCCGACTACCTCTAGGATCTTCCCCAGGTATCTGCGCACAGCACTTGGGAGACTTTCCCCACGACAATGGTCATTTCATATGGAGGATACAACGAGCTCACAGTGGAGTCGGTCAAGAGAAAATTCGACCAGCTCATCGACTGCAGTCCTGATCGGCTATCCACGCTCGAGAAAGTCTGAGGGCGTTCTCAGCCAATCATGTTCTACCGCGAGGAGCTGCTTGGGGGTTCCCTAAACTCACATATTCCTCTGCTCATCAGGGCAAGGCTGGCTAACACCGATGTCCGAAGGATCCTGGTCAACCAGGGCAGTTTGGTGTACATCATGTACACCGGTTTGTTTAGAGCCTTGAAGCTGGACTAGAAGAATCTGTCCCCTATGTAGGATCCGACCTACAAGGATTTAATGGAGCCACTGCTAGGCCTTGGGGATACGTGGAGCTTCCAGTCACGTTCGGGGAAGAGGAGGCATCAAAGTCGATCAAAACCCAATTTGTGATAATTGACTGTCCATCGCTGTACCAATGTATACTGAGCAGACTAACCCTAGTAGAGCTTATCGATGTCCCTTCAACCGTTCATTTTAAGATGAAGTATTATACGGAGAAGGACAACGTCGCGACCTTGCACGGTTATATAGAAGTTGCGAGGAGATGCTTTGAAGCAGCTACCCGAGGACAAAGCTCAATCGATGCAGCATCCAAGGCCATCAAGCGGGCAAGAGAGGAAGACCAACCCAGCGAAGAAAGTCAGCCCGACAAGAAGCCAGCTCTCCCATTGCACACGATTGACCTCGACAACCGGAGTTCTGAAGGCAATGGAGATGGGAACAAGGGCTCGTCGACAACATCAAGCAGCTCCTATGCGTCGACCACCATGCGTTCGATACCTGACGGGGAATTCGAGATCATCACCTTCAGAGACAACCCCAACAGAGGGGTAAAGATATGCGTTGGGATGCCCGATGAGGTAAAGCAGCAATTGAAGGCATGCGTCGAGGACAACGTGGATCTATTTGCTTGGAGTGCCGTGGACATGCCCGACCTTGACCCTGAGACTGCGTACCACCAACTGACCATCGACCCAGCTGCCTGAGCCGTCGTACAGCGCAGGCGAAAGCAATTCGATGAATAGGCACAGGCTGCCGAAAAACTTGTACAAGACCTTTTAGAGGCAAAATTTATTTCGGAGGCCAGGTATACAACCTGACTGTCCAATATTGTACTTGTTAAGAAACATAGTGGAAAATGGCGCATGTGCATCGATTATACTAATCTCAACCGGGCTTGCCTGAAAGACGCTTATCCTCTGCCCAGCATAGATAAGCTCGTAGACAATTCTGTAGGTTTCAAGCTCTTGTCCTTCATGGACGCCTGAAGATGGCTGGTTTCTACCTGAGTGAATCGTACACTCAAAGATACAACAGAGTCGCCATCGAACTTTATTTAGTCCCAAAAGACAGGGAAAATATCGATAAAATCCAAGGGGAAGAGAAACGGGAACGGGGGGTCGGTTATGCGAAAGGAAGGTATTAGCACCTAGCGCATCCGTCGTACTCGACGGGAACCATTTTGCTTGCTTCTAGGCTTGAATGGGTTATCTATATAAAGGTTCCTAGCTAAAATAAGGAGGAGAGAGAGAAAAGGAAGGAGAAGAAGAAAGAAAGGAAAGAAAGTGCTCGCGGAGGAACGAAGTCATCGTGCCTACATACCCTCATAGTGCAATGAGGAAATCAGAGCGCCGTAGTTCTTGGAACCAGGGGACAAAGAAAAGGAAAGAAAGGAGGAAGACGGAAGAAAGGTGGAAGTGTGCTCGCCAAGACATTGCATCTCGTGCCTACGTATCTAACATTTAGAAGAATGCAGAATTAGAGCTTCCGTAGTTCAGGGAACTGAACGGAAAACAAAACAAGGGAGAAACAAGGGGATGAAAGAGGTGGTGTCAAAACCAAGAGCAAGAGTGAAAGAAAAACTCTACTGGGAAAGACCCCGCAGTAAGAGCGTTTGCACAAAAGAAAAGGAAAAGATGCTGTCAAAACCAAGAATGAAAGAAACTCCGTTGGGGATAGCAAAGAGAATTGGTGTCGAAACCAAGAAAGTAAGAGCAAAGGGGAATAAGAAGGACTCCACTGAGGATCCAAAAAGGGGATGGTGTCATAACCGGGAGAAAAAGGAGATTCAGTATATTAACCGGTTGGCATTGGTTAACCAAAGAAAGAGAGTAGACCCTGGCGGGGAAAAGAAGCTGGTGTCAACAGACGGACTGTGATAAACCAAGAGAGAGAGTGCTGAACCGAGAGAAGGTGTTTGACTCTGAAGGGGCCTCGGTATATTAACTGATAAATAGTGGTTAACCGAGGACACAAGGATTGCAACTCTGTGGGGATAGAGAAGCATTGGTTTTAGCAGAGAAAACTGCGATTAACCAGACAAGCGGGTGTAGGACCGAATAAAGATCATAACCTAAAGGACGGGTATAGGATCGAGCAAAGGTCATGACCCAAAGGGGTTCGGTGAACTGACTGAACAAACAACACTCAACAGAAGAAAGGGTATTTCAAACAAAGAAAGGTTACTAACCCAAGGGTGCAAGTATTCGAACCAATAGGAGGTTGCCAACTGCGGGGCATTCGATGTTTATAGACGGACTGTGATTAACCGAAGAGAACAGCGAGTGATTAACCAAAAGAAGGTGATTAACTCGAAAGGGTTCAGTATTTTAACAGACGGACTGTGGTTAACTGAAGAAAATGGTGATTAACCCAGAAGAGGTGATTAACCCAAGAGGTGCTCAGTGATTAACAGACGGACTGTGATTAACTGAAGAGACGGTTGATTAACTAAGGATAGGTGATTAACCCAAGAAAGGAGAAGAACCAAGAGAAGGTTGCGAGCTCCTGGGGAAAATGGTCGTGACAGGAAAACTGTGTTGGACCAAAGAGAGAGAATTGAAACTCTTCAGGGGAATCAAAAAGCAATGATGGACCGCAAGAAAAACATAGGGTATTGAAACGAAGAAAGCTTGCTAACCCAAGGAACATAGGATCGTAACCAAGAAGAATGGTGATAGATCAAGAGAGTGATTGAGATAGGAGTGATCAAGGATCGAAAGAGATCGCAAAGAGAGAAGAGTGATCAAGGATCAACTCGACTGGGGAAAGAAAGCACATTACCGCCTGGAGATAGAGATGACTAAGCCAAGCACAGGGTCATTCGTCCCCTACCTGAAGTAGTCAGAATGAGAGTAGGAATTCTCCTTTCTCGTCCCTTCCATAACACACACATGGTGTAATGTGGAAGTTGAACCGGACGGCCCTACAACTCCAAGTTGTACAGTGCTCCTGCATAGAGAAACGGACAGCATAACAACGTCAATTTGTACAGTGCTCCGATGCAAGGCGTAGTACGAAACTCCAACTCCACGGGGGGAAATGAGAGAGAAAACTCTAAAGGAGTCCTAAAGAGAGGAAAAGGGAAGATCGATTAATCAAAACAAATTTTTGATC
This sequence comes from Lathyrus tuberosus, assembly GCA_022829125.1. Taxonomy (NCBI): domain Eukaryota; kingdom Viridiplantae; phylum Streptophyta; class Magnoliopsida; order Fabales; family Fabaceae; genus Lathyrus; species Lathyrus tuberosus. Next base: position 4,612,088 of record JALAZF010000358.1, read on the forward strand.
AATTAATCAAGGGATAAACATGCTAACAACTTTCCAAAGAGGATGAAAAGTCATTAAAGCACAAAGGAGTGAATTATTGATTATACAAGATTAAGTTTATCCATGAAGAATAAACTTAATGCAAATCTGAAATGGAAGGTGCAAAACAGTGCCAAATGATCATTAAAGTGTCACACAAAATTATGTGTCATGTGAACAAAGATAGTGCAAGAATTGCTATGTTCATACAATGCTAAGAACATGAAACAAATGAATAATCAAAAACGTGCATCGAAAGTTCATGAATATGCTTCAACCAGAAGTGAAATGACATTAAAAACATCCATAACATCAAGCATGGGAATCAATGGAAGTTAAAATGAAGAAAGCATGGCAAACATACTTGAAAATGCAAGAAAATGGCCTTCTGGTTCAGTGTTAATCGATTAACACTTGAAAAGTGCAAAAAAACACTGGTTAATCGATTAACACAATTGCACTGCAATGTGTTAATCGATTAACACTGTACAGGGAGCAGAAAATCAGTTTTGAAAAGTGCTTTTGGTCAACTTTTTGATTGTGCAATCACTCCAATGCTAGGGCAAACAATTATGCACGAAAAATCAAACTTAGAAACAGCAAATGATCAATAATAGAATTAATTAACAATCAAGATCATGGATCTATCAAAAGTGTAATCAATTCACATACAAGAATATCGAAATTACATCGCAAACGATACGAAAACGATTGAAATGATAAAATGAATGAAATCCACCAACCTACAACGCTGAGATGTGCCTTGGTAAATGTTGCAATGTGATCTTGGTGCAGAAGATTAAAGAAAACCAGAGGATCCTTGAATAGTAGACGAAACGCGTCGAAACCTATCAAAAACGCGAAAAAGCACCGAAATCGAACTTGCACCAAAATAAATGGCGTGAAACCCTTGGATTGAAGTAGAATGAGATGTAATTCCAGAAATCCAACCAAAGAATGCCAAATGATGAAGGTTAAGCTCAAGAATTAATCACTTTCAATGTGAAAAGTGATTATCCTTCAAGAATAAGAGCTTTTGGTGAGGTTTGATGGAGAAGAATTGAGATGAAGATGAAGAATGAGTAGAGAAATAAGAGAAAAAGTGAGAGAATTGAGAGTGAAATGTGAGAAGCTTGGTGAAAAATGGTAAAGAATGGTTGAGGAATTGAAAAGTGAGTGAAGATGTGTTTATATAGACTTTAGGTTTGGAGCATGAGATGGTTTAGAATTTGGTTTGGAATTAGCTTTGGGTTTGGAGCTAGGTTAGGAGTTAGTTGGACTTGACTCACCGAGTCAAGGTGGTTAACTCGGTTAGTTAGAACCAACTCGGTAACCATCCCAAGGTGAATTCCAACATCCAAAGATCCACATTACTTGGAAAACAAGGAACATGGTGCACTTGATTTGAAGTGAAGTATCATAGCAAATGCACTTGGAATGAATTGAGTAGCTTGGAACTGTTTAGAGGTGTCTAGAATATTCCATATGCTGCTAGAATCCAAGACCAAAATGTGTGCAAAGGTGCTATCATGAAAATCAGCAAATTGTGCCTATTTTGCCTGTGTTAATCGATTAACACAATTGCACTGCAAATGGTTAATCGATTAACCAGGCCAAAATATGCCTAATTTGCCTAAAAAATGGTGTTGTGGTCCCGGTTTCGATTTTCCACCTCTTGTATTAATGAATAGATATGGACACCTTCATTTTGTGCTTGTTTTGATGATGTGATGACCTTGTGAGGATATGATTAATCGGACTTGGAAAACCTGAAGATCCTGCAACTAGAAACACATAGAGAAAAGTGCGAATGCGTATGCTAAAGATGCGAATGCTTATGCTCATGCAAAAGGCAAAAGGGGGAGGTCAAATTTCGGGTTACGACAGCTGCCCCTATTTAATCCACTTGGACCTGAATGTACGAATTGCGCCAGCTTTTCGATGATTCGAGGTAAAAGGGGATTAAATAAAAGAGTAACTCGAGAATTTGGCCGATGGCGACAAAAGAAGAGTTGACAGTGTTTGAAGGTTGATACGTGTAAGGATAGCTGAAAATATGCTGGGAGATAAGTTAGGCAAAAAAGAGAGGGAGTACGATCGATGCATATGCTATGTATGCGTTTCTACATGATGCTTGATATCATGCAATGCAAAGGCTCAAGATGAGGCACAGTGTGATGTGATTAGGCAAAAATCGTAGCAAAATGACTTCGACACCCTCTGTCGGGGAGAGGACCTGTAGATGAAGACAATCCCTGTTGGAGAAGAGAGTTCACAACGGATGATGATCCTGCCGGGGAAAGAAACTGAGAACATCTCAGGTTTCTAAATCACCATGGCTGTCTCTGTTGGGGATGAAAGAATTAAATCAATCCTTCATACCAAGACTGGCTCTGCGTGGGGAAAAGAGATTCCCGAATCATGCTGACTCAACTGAGGAGAAGCCACTGCTGCTGGTGACAAATAGCTCCTAATCATTTGGAGAAGATGCACAACCCTTGCTGGGGAAAAGTGAACAAAGCGTCTTTTCTAGGGAACACCTTGGCAACCTGTTGGGGAGAATGATGACTCTGCTGAGGAACTGCTGAGGAAACAACAACTTCTTCATAGAATCATCCCATTGCCGGCCAGGCGTTAGGCTTACCAATGGATATTAGCGATTATCCTGCATGAGTTACCAGTAACACATGCGATGCATAATGCTTTCTCGGTGAATTTAGCTTTTTATTATTCTCAACGTTTTTTAGTTTTATGTGATCACAAATAATTGTTTATTTTGCAAACAAAACACTAGAATGAAAACAAATTGAGATAACAAAGAATGCATTTTATTGAATGTAAAATTTTTGTACATAAAGTATGAACAAGGATGCAAAATCCTTGATGAGGAAGTTTACAATAAAATTGAAAAACAAATGTAAATGGCAAAGGGAAATCATGCTTTGCATTAATTACAACATTGGCCACCATCCATAGTAAGGCTAGGTTCCAACGCCTTGCACCAATCGATATTGATTGGAGTGCTCTGTTATCGCATGAGGTCTAGCCATGAGGAAGAGAGGCTCAAGTGTTCACAGTCAATGCCTTTATCCCTAATTTTTTCCTGGAGATGGTTTCACATTTTTTTCGTCCACCAGGATGCCCATTTTTGCCTAAGTCGCCCTTTCGGGTTTTCAACTTAGCGAGCTATTATTGTTTTTTTCATTGTCCCTAACTTTTGCATGGACATTTCTTTTTTTGGTCCATCGGGACGTCCATTTTTGCCTAGATTGTCCTTGCGGATGTCAATCTAGCGGACTTTTATCCATTATTTTTCAGGCATAATATTTTTTGACTGTATCGGAGTTCACGGGTGATGGAAACTCCTCCCCATCCATTGTGGTGAGGATCAGGGCTCCGCCTGAGAAGGCCTTCTTGACAACAAAGGGTCCTTCGTAATTGGGAGTCCACTTGCCTCGTAGATTCGAGTGAACAAGTGAATATCTCTTGGGCACGAGTTCAACTTCACAGAACGTTCGAGGAAGAACTTTCTTGTCAAAAGCTCGCTTGAGGCGTATCTGATACAATTGACCATGACAAACGGCTGTAAGGCGCTTTTCTTCGATGAGATTCAGCTGGTCGTATCTGGACTGGACCCATTCAGCTTCATCAAGACCTGCTTCCATGATGACTCTAAGCGAAGGAATTTCGACTTCAATGGGCAGAACAACATCCATACCATACACAAGTGAGTACGAAGTTGCCCCACTGGAAGTGCGAACTGAAGTTCTATGGCCATGCAGTGCAAAGGGAAGCATTTTATGCCAATCCTTGTAAGTCTTGACCATTTTCTGGACAATCCTCTTGATGTTTTTGTTTGCTGCTTCCACGACGCCATTCATCTTGGGCCGATATGGTGAAGAGTTGTGGTGCTCGATCTTAAATTCTTGACACAACTCCTTCATCATGTTGTTATTCAGGTTGCTTACATTGTCCGTGATAATGTTGCTAGGAATGCCATAGCGACATATTATCTCTATCTTGATAAATCTGGCAACCACTTGTCGTGTGATGTTTGTATAAGAAGCAGCTTCAACCCACTTGGTGAAGTAGTCGATAGCAAATAGAATGAATTGATGACCGTTGGAAGCCTTTGGCCCAATCATTCCAATCATATCTATACCCCACATGGAGAATGGCCAAGGTAAAGTCAAAACATTCAATGGAGTTGGAGGCACATTTATCTTGTCTCCGTAGATTTGGCACTTGTGACATCTTTTGGCAAAGTTGTAACAATCTACCTCCCTTGTCGTCCAGTAATACCCAGCTCGAAGGATCTTCTTAGCCATAGCAGGACCTTTAGCATGTACACACTCTCATCCCTCATGTATGGACCTTATGATCGTGTTTGATTCGTGTCTATCCATGCATCTGAGCAACACGGAATCATAATTCCTCTTGTACAATACACCACCACTTAAGAAGAATTTGGCGCAAGGCCGTCTAAGAGCCTTCTTGTCAGTGATAGTGATACCCTCGGGATATTCCTGTTTTTCCAGATATCTTTTGATGTCGTAGAACCAAGGCTCGTCATCAGACTCATCCTCGATTGCTAATCAGTGTGCTGGTTCGTTCAAGTGATCAATGCGGATATGAGGAGCATCATTCTTCCACTTGACCTTGAACATGGATGCTAAAGTGGAAAGAGCATCAACTAGTTGATTTTCCTCTCTGGGAATATGATGAAAAGTGATCTCATCAAAGTAAGGAATCAACTTCGCTATGTGTTGTTGGTACGGAACCAGCTTGGAATCCCGAGTCACAAAGTTCTCTTTGACTTGACCGATGACCAAGGGAGAATCACCATAGACCTCAAGAATCTTGATTCTCATGTTAATTGCCGCTTCAATACCGTAGATACATGCTTCATATTCAGCCATATTGTTGGTGCATGCAAAGCATAATCTAGCAGTGAAGGGAAGGTGAAAACCTGTTGGAGAGATGAGGATAGCACCGATTCCACGACCTTTAGAATTGGAGGCACCATCAAACACGAGCGTCCATCATGCCCCTGGTTCGGGTCCTATATCAGGATCTGGAGTCTCATAATCTCTGATAAACAGAACATCCTCATCGGGAAAGTCAAACTTCATCTGTTGATAACCCTCTATAGGTTGATGAGCAAGGTAGTCAGACAAGACGCTCCCTTTTATTGCTTTCTGGGTAACATGTTGGATATCATACTCAGTTAACAGCATCTGCCACCGAGCAATCCTTCCAGAGATAGCGGGCTTTTCAAAGATGTACTTTATCGGATCCATTTTGGATATCAACAAAGTAGTATGGCAAATCATGTATTGTCGTAGGCGTCGAGCAGCCCAGACCAGAGCACAACAAGTTTTCTCCAAGAGTGAGTATCTGGTCTCATAATCAGTGAACTTCTTGCTCAGATAATATATTGCATGTTCTTTTCTACCAGTGTCATCATGTTGACCCAATACACATCCCATTGATTCAACGAGGACGGTGAGATACATGATTAAAGGCCTACCAGGAACCAGTGGTACTAAGATCGGTGGCTCTTGCAAGTATTGTTTGATTTTGTCAAATGCTTCCTGACAATCATTATTCCATTCAACCGATTGATTTTTTCTTAGTAATTTGAACATTGGTTCACATGTAGCCGTCAAATGGGAGATGAATCTTGAAATGTAATTAAGTCTGCCCAGAAAGCCACGGACTTCTTTTTCTGTTTTAGGAGGCGGCATGTTCTAAATTGCCCGAACCTTATTAGGATCAACTTCAATGCCTTTCTGACTCACAATAAAGCCCAACAGTTTACCAGATCGAACTCCGAAGGTGCACTTCACAGGATTCAACCGCAATCTAAACTTCTGGAGTCTGTCAAACAACTTCTTCAGATGAACCAAGTGATCATCTTTAGTTTTGGACTTGGCAATCATATCGTCCACGTAAACCTCAATCTCTCTATGAATCATGTCGTGAAAGAGGGTTGTCATGGCACGCTGGTATGTTTCCCCTGCATTCTTTAGACCGAATGGCATGACTTTGTAGCAATATGTACCCCATGGCGTGATAAAAGTAGTCTTCTCCATATCAGTTGGGGACTTCTTGATCCGATTATATCCTGAAAAACCGTCCATGGAGGAAAAGACAGAGAACTGCGTCGTGTTGTCTACCAAGACATCAATGTGAGGCAAAGGAAAATCATCCTTCGGGCTTGCCTTGTTGAGATCTCGATAATCCACACACATTCTGACTTTACCGTCCTTCTTGGGAACCGGGACAATGTTGGCAATCCATTCAGGATATTCAGAAGTGGCTAGGAACCCAGCGTCAAGCTGCTTCTTTACCTATTCTCTGATTTTGAGTGCCATGTCAGGTCTAGTCTTCCTGAGCTTCTGCTTGACAGAAGGACATATGGGCTTGAGTGGCAAGTGATGTTCAACGATGTTGGTATCCAACCCAGGCATATCTTGATAGGACCAGGCAAAGATATCAACATACTCTTTCAATAACTTGACCAACTCGGAGTGTACATGCTCAGCGAGGGAGGTGCCAACCTTGACTTCTCTTCTGACCTCATCAGTACCAAGATTAACAACTTCCACTGGCTCTTTGTGTGACTGAATCTCTCTACTCTCATGCTCAAGGAGCCTTGCCAGTTCAGCCGGTAATTCACAATCTTCCTCACCATCTTCTTCGGCTTGGTTAATTGGAATTCCAGAATTAGAATGGATGTTTGCCATGTTGTTTTCAATGCTTTTATTAGTTCTGCATGTTTATGAATATATTTAGAATGAGCTATTTTAAAAGTGAAAAAGAAAAGAAACTTTTGCCATTTGTTTTGTGAAAAGTAAAATAAAGAAAGAAAATAGAGCATGATTTTGAACGCAAAAAACTTTTATTTATTGATCACATAATATTGCAAAAGCGCGAGGCCCTTTACAAGCTATCCACTCGTCTCGGGCGAGGACGAGGGAACGAGAAAGCAAAATGCATTACATGTTATATGGGAAAACCACAGGAATCACGGTAGATGTCCAATTGTTGAGCTTGAAACCCGGCGGACACTTACGCACAAAGCTTGAAATCTGATTACTGGGACCAGCATCATCAGTAGCTGCCACGATGTCACCCTGCTGGAAACTCGCGCTATGGAACTTGACAAAGTTGCATTGCTTCTGATCAGGGGAACCAGATTGACGACCAGGATGATAACCCACTCCAAAACGATTATGCTTCTCAACCACATCAATCACGTGCCCCCAGCCTGGCAAGGCACCTCTATCGATGGTCTCTTTAGCACTCTTAGCAGATGCTAAAGTCAATTGTGGTGATCTACTTTGACTAGTTGAAGCAGAGCTGACATCTTTGAACTCGAGACACTGCAACGGCACCTCAGCTATGCCTTCTTCGGTCTCGACGTATCGAAAAGATGATAACTCGCTTACAATCAGATCTTCTTCCCCACAGACAATGACAAACTGATCGTCAAACATGAATTTCAACTTCTGATGTAAAGTGGATGTAATTGCCCCTGCCGCGTGGATCCATGGACGACCCAATAGGCAACTGTATGCCGGATTGATATCCATCACTTGGAAAGTAATGGTAAACAAATGCGGCCCAAGGCTCTGACAACTAAGGCACTTGGTTTCATCTCGATTCCCTCCACTGGTAATTGACTCAACGTGCCCTTAGGCATCACATTGAGAGAAGAACCGGTATCCACTAGAACACGAGATAACAGGATGTCTGTGCAGGTTACAGATATGCACAACGCTTTATTGTGGGCGTTTCCTTCAGGAGGTAATTCTGATTCATTGAAACCCAAATACTGACTTGCAGTTATGTTGGCCACTACATCATCGAATTCGAGGACGGATATATCTTGCATGATATGGGCATTGTTCAACACTTTCAACAAAGCTGATCTGTGCGTAGGTGAACTCATGAGTAAGGACAAAATTGAGATCCTCGAGGGAGTCTGACCCAGCTGATCCACATCTTAAAGTCACTTTTCTTGATCAACTTAAGGAACTCTTGATCATCAAGGGTCTCCTTGCTCTTTGAAACATCCTCAGACGGGATAGTCGGCACTGGAATGGTGGTATATGCCTCTTGTTGAATAACAGGGGTTGCAGATGCAAGCGTTTCCTTAGGAGGAACAACAGTTGGAATTTGCACAGGCTTCGTGGTGACCTTCATAGCAAATACTCGTCCACTGCGAGTCATACCTCGACCAGCTGTAACATTCACGATCTCGGACTCGGCGAACCTTATCTCTTGACCTCCAGAAAACACGGTAGACCCATACTTCCACGATACCTCTTTAGAATTCTGATACGGAAACGGTTTCGGCGGACAAACCACGATGGGTTGCACCTTCTTCTGTTTAGGGGATTCCCCAGGAACCTTCCTATAGACGATGGTGAACGGCTCAATAGCAGCAACTTCCTCGACAAGTTTAGATCTGGCAAATTGCACTTCGCCAAGGTTCATCAGAATCTGGACACAACCCTTCAGCCTTCGACACTGGTTAGGATTATCGTCGCAAATCTGACACTTACCATGCAAACCTTTCAACAGCCTATGTTCCTTCAATTTCTTGAAAACCACAGACATCGGAGTCTTTACTTCGTCAATATCCATGATCAATTCAGCCTTCGGACTATCCTCAATCATGTTAACTGCAGGTGCACCGTGATTCGGCAACGAATTACTCTGAATGTTGGGTCCTTCCTCAACAAAAGTCAGAACCTTCTTATCAATGGGTTCCTGAAGCTTGGTTTTGGAAACAAAGCAATCTTCTATTGCATGTCCTATGTATCCAGCATGATAAGCACGGGATACATTTGGGTTATGCTTCGGGCCAAATGGAGGAATTGCAGGTGCAATCTTCTTGGGGACAATTGCCCCTTGGTGAACCAGATAAGGAAACAGTTCCGTGTATGATACCAGAATTCTGTCGAAATTCGGATGCTTACAGTTTCCTTGATTGTTGTTGTTCTGACGATTCTGATTCTGCTGATTTTTGTTCTGTTGATTCTGAGCATTCTGAACTAGTTGTTGCAGATGATACTGATACGGAGGTTGTTGATACTGTGCAGCAGCAATGTATGGATACAGATAGTACGGCAAGGGAGCCATGATAGTTTGATACTGAGGAGAAACTTGAGCTGTTACAGCGTTGGCTTCACCTTCCTTTTTCTTGGAATGACTGTTCTGAGATTTCCGAGTGGCTAGCTGCTGTGAAGCAGCTCCAGGAATCCTTCCAGTCTTCAAACCATTCTCAATCTGTTCACCAATCGTCACAACATCAGCAAAACTCGATGAAGAACTACCCACCATTTTCTCATAGTAAGATCCTTGCAATGTACCCATAAAGATGTCAACCAACTCATTGTCAGAGAGAGCCGGTCGCACACGAGATGCCGTCTCGCACCATCTTTGTGCATACTCCTTGAATGTTTCAGCTGAGCGCTGAGACTGATTCTGCAATTGCAATCTAGTTAGCGCAAGATCAAGGTTATACTTGTATTGCCTCACGAACGCTTCAGATAAATCCCTCCAAGTACGGATTTTGCTGCGCTCCAGGCCCATGTACCAATCCAATGAAGCACCAGACAAACTATCTTGAAAATAATGAACTAGCAATTCATCATTATCAATATGGGATGCCATCTTCCTGCAGTACATAATGATGTGACTACGCGGGCAGCTCAAGCCTTTATACTTTGGCAAATCAGGTATCTTGAATTTCTGTGGCAGCACAACATTTGGGACCAGACACAAGTCTTTGGCTTCCATACCAAAAGCAGAGAACCCTTCGATAGCCCTGATACGGTCTTCCAACAACTTGTAGTCAACAGATCTATTCTGATTAGTGGGCCTGACAAGAATCTGAGGATTTGGCAGCTGAGAAGCGGCAGGAGCATTTACTTGCGGAGTAGCAAATTGAGAAGGATAGACCAAACCCGGATTAACCATCTGACCAGCATTATGACCCATCGGAACACCATACGGATAATTCGGAGGAGGTACCCCAGCAGCTGAGGAAGATGCCCCAGGATAAAACATCCCAGGATGAACATTCGGAACAGCAGTTTGAGCAACTTGAGACGAAACCGAAACATGAATAGGAGGTCCTCTATACACATGCTCTTCTTCATCAGGAGTTTCAGTGTCGACCAATCCGACAGCTTGATGAGTTTGAGCCTGAAGATTCTCAGGATCATCATTCACCACGGGAGGCGAGACTGAAGTAGGCATGACCCATGGATAGGCGGCAGCATTCCCATTAGGCATGGGTGCAACAAAAGGCTGGTATGGCATGAAGGCACTACCATTATTTGCAATCTGAGGAGTGTAATTCGGAGGCATGCCCCAAGGAAAACCAGCGGGCATCAGATTCAAACTAGGCTGAACAGCAGGCTGATTCACCGACTCAGTTGGCACTTCAACTCTAGCAGGAGAAGGAACAACAACAGCAGGAGTAGCTGTAACAACAGGAGGAACAGTCACAGGAGTGACAACAGTTGCATCAGTAGTAGTTGCAACAACAGTGGCAGCAGCAGCAGCGTCCCTCTAGGCACGAAGGAGCTCCATAATGACATCGGTGTTTGTCTGAAACTGATCAATCTAACCTTGGAATTGTGCCAGAGTTTCCTTATACGCAGCGTTCTCAGCTTTGAAGTCAGCCATGATTCGGGATTTGCTTGAGTGAGTAAAATACCGATGTCGAGTCGTTGTCTTGCTACAAGGAAGGCGGACAAGGAGGAGCAACGGTTTCGGATGAAAGGACGTGCATATATGTGCAAATGAATGTATGATATGCATGCAAAAAATAAATTTTTAAATTCCAGGAATTCTTAAACTTATCTTTGTTGACAATATCATAAAGCATACAAGTAAAGGCATAAAAGATAGAGTGAGCAAGCATCTTCATTCATTCATTCAACAGAGGAAAGAAGTACAAGTCAAATACAAGTCAAATATCTGCCTTTTGGGCTACAACAAAATCCGCACGGATCCTATCAAATACCACCCTACACACAGATAAGAAATGAAAAACAGTCCAAGGAAGCTGGTGCGGCAATGAATCAGCATATGCATCCCTCAACAACCCTGGTAGGTCCTCCAATGAGTGCTCAGCGAATCTGGCTAGACGGTCGTGCCTCTCGCTCCAGTACTTCGCATCCTTCATGAGGTTGCGCAGCAAAAAATGATTAGGTCCCTGAAGCATGTCCTGAAGAAAGGCCTCTTTCTGATCCAGGAGGTTCTGTAGATGACGGCTTTGATGCTTCCAGTGAGTACTCTCTGTGTTGAGCTGGCTAATCTGCTCTTGGCTCTGATGTGCTTGATCTTGCAGCTTCTGAATCTCACCGAAGACTTTGTTGAGCTCAGCTTGACATTGGGAAAAGTTCTTTGCTAACTGATTAGCATGGCCTTGCTCTCTTTTCCACTTCGTCTTGAACTCGGATAACTTCCCTCGAAGCTCTTTAAGTTTCTTGTTGTAGCTAAGCTCCTCTTTGTTGGCCTGATAATGAGCATCCGTGAGTTGTCTCTTCTTTGAAGCAAGTCCCTCATAGGTGCTCTTCAAAGCATCACCCACCTTCCTACGCTTATTTTGTTCAACCTCCACCTATTTGAGCATGCGCTCGCACTTCTGATGGAGCTCAATCTGTAGGCTATCCTTCTTGAAAGTGACTCTATCAAGGTTGAGACGAAGATCAACATTCTCCTTCTTCAACTTCTCAACAATCAGCTTGAGTTGATCGACCTCAGATGGAGGAATAATGGCAAGTTCAGGAGGCTTGGCATTCATGGAAGGCTCAGGAGAGAATGGCAACAAGATCTCTTTGACGTGCTCTTTGACCCAAAGTGTGTAAGCTTCCTTGGCTACGCAATTCTTCTTACCCAAATCGGCTCTTCCATCGAGATGGATCTGAGTCCAAGCGGCACTAAACCTCTTCAGCAAACCCATGTCATCAACCCCTTCATGAAAGATGAACTCTTCCACTCCCTCAGGATCAAGCTTGTCAACCATAGGGTATCCCAACTGTCAGAAAGCCATTCTCGGATTGTAGTTAATTCCACCCTTTGTACTCAAGAGAGGCACATTGGAGAATTTCCCACAATGAAGAATGATCAGAATGTCGTCGAAGACTCGAGAATACCAAGAAATATCATCAGCGGTAAGAGACATGATTCGTTGAGACCACTTGAGATTATCCTTATTCTCAACAAAGGGACCCTTCTGTGGAAGGTGAGACATGAACCATCGGTACAACAAAGGAGCACAACAGACAATGGTTCCTTTCTTCTTTTCATTCCTGGAATGAATAGAATGGTAGGTATCAGCAAGAAGCGTCGGAACAGGATTCTTGGACAAGAAAATGCTGATGGCAGCCTGATCTACGAAATCCTCCATGTTCGGAAACAAGACAATCCCATATACCAGCAAAGCGAGAACGGCGTTGAAAGCCTTCCAATTTCCATCCTTAGCAAAAGCAGTAGCCTTATCAACTAGGAACTTCGAAGCAAACCCTCGAATACCTTTCCCTTTGGTCTTGAGATTATCCTCCACATCCTTCTTACTGATGCAAAGCGTATCAGCAATAAGATGAAACTTCGGACAACCACTAGTGTAAACATAAGGAAACTGCTTCTGGATCTCAAACCCCAGAATATAAGCATACTCCTCAAGTGTAGGTGCTAACTGATAATCCTGAAATGTGAAGCACCTATATGGCGGGTCGTAGAACTGAACCAGAGTATAAATAGCAGTGATGTTGACTTCAGTGTTGAGGATGGTCAACAGATTACCATAAGTACCTATGAAAACCCCTCTGTGATCTCCAACCAATAAAGATGCCAAACCTCTCAAAATACCTAGCTTAGGCTCCACAAACTTGTAACTGAAGATGCCACGACGACCAGTACTCATCTATATGATAATGTCAACAAAAGATAAGCCCTCAAATACCTGGAAATGCACATGCAAAAAATTAATTTACATGATGAAATGATATGCAACACAACAACAAGAAGCCAACACTGTCCGAATAATCAAATCTGAACAATCCAGATATCTGCATATAATCTGTGTCAGTGCAACATAATCTGATGTATCGGTGAGGAAATTTGGCGTGTGTGAGAACAAGGGTATGAAGTGGCTTATTTTCCTGAAAAACCCATCCCCCTCACAGGTGTGATCTAGACACAACAAGGTAGTCCCTAGAAAGGTCGCCCAAACCATAGGACTTAGAGTGAAAACCCCCCGCCGTAGTGAATTCTCACAGGACGGAAGTATTCTCAAACGAATCACGATATGGGATGTGGGTCTCGTGATATCCCAACGTGAAAAACACATGCCTCACGACTATCCACGTTCTATCCTATGTGTATACTAGGCCCGGTGTTAGGACCTTTCTCTCCAATAATATCTACCCATCCCAACAACAGCAGAAAATAACAGATATCCAGAATGTGCAGCATATGAATATTCAAAGCAGTAAAGAAATGCGATAAATACACATAAAGCTAAAGCAAGTAATAAAGCGAGTAAAGCGCAAAAGATAAACACCCAAACAAGCAACAGAAAGCAAACAAAACTAGACTAAACCCCTCAAGGGATGGACCAGCAAGAGGTCAATCTGTCCCCAGCAGAGTCGCCAACTGAAGATGGCTGGTTTCTACCTGAGTGAATCACACACTCAAAGATACAAAAGAGTCGCCACCGAACTTTATTTAGTCCCAAAAGACAGAAAAAATATCGATAAAACCCAAGGGGAAGAGAAACGGGAACGGGGGGTCGGTTATGCGAAAGGAAGGTATTAGCACCTAACGCATCCGTCGTACTCGACGGGAACCATTTCGCTTGCTTCTAGGCTTGGATGGGTTATCTATTTAAAGGCTTCTAGCTAAAAGAAGGAGGAGAGAGAGGAAGAAGGGGAAGAAGAAAGAAAGGAAAGAAAGTGCTCGCGGAGGAACGAAGTCCTCGTGCCTACGTACCCTCATAGTGCAATGAGGAAATCAGAGCGCCGTAGTTCTTGGAACCAGGGGACTAAGAAAAGGAAAGAAAGGAGGAAGACGGAAGAAAGGTGGAAGTGTGCTCGCCAAGACATTACGTCTCGTGCCTACATATCTGACATTCAGAAGAATGCAGAATCAGAGCTTCTGTAGTTCGGGGAACTGAACGGAAAACAAAACAAGGGAGAAACAAGGGGATGAAAGAGGTGGTGTCAAAACCAAGAGCAAGAGTGAAAGAAAAACTCTACTGGGAAAGACCCCGAAGTAAGAGCGTTTGCACAAAAGAAAAGGAAAAGAATGGTGTCAAAACCAAGAATGAAAGAAAGTCCGCTGGGGATAGCAAAGAGAATTGGTGTCGAAACTAAGAAAGTAAGAGCAAAGGGGAATAGGAAGGACTCTGCTGAGGATCCAAAAAGGGGATGGTGTCATAACCGAGAGAAAAAGGAGATTCGGTATATTAACTGGTTGGCGGTGGTTAACCGAAGAAAGAGAGTAGACCCTGGCGGGGAAAAGAAGCTGGTGTCAATAGACGAACTGTGATAAACCAAGAGAGAGAGTGTTAAACCGAGAAAAGGTGTTTCACTCTGAAGGGGCCTCGGTATATTAACTGATAAACTGTGGTTAACCGAGGACACAAGGATTGCAACTCTGTGGGGATAGAGAAGCATTGGTTTTAGCAGAGAAAACTGCGATTAACCAGACAAGCGGGTGTAGGACCGAATAAAGATCATAACCCAAAGGACGGGTACAGGATCGAGCAAAGGTCATGACCCAAAGGGGTTCGGTGAACTGACTAAACAAACAGTACTCAACCGAAGAAAGGGTATTTGAACCAAAGAAAGGTTATTAACCCAAGGGTGCAAGTATTCGAACCAAGAGGAGGTTGCCAACTGCGGGGGATTCGGTGTTTACAGACGGACTGTGATTAACCGAAGAGAACAACGAGTGATTAACCAGAAGAAGGTGATTAACTCGAAAGGGTTCAGTATTTTGACAGACGGACTGTGGTTAACTGAAGAAAAGGGTGATTAACCCAGAAGAGGTGATTAACCCAAGAGATGCTCAGTGATTAACAAACGGACTGTGATTAACTGAAGAGATGGGTGATTAACCAAGGATAGGTGATTAACCCAAGAAAGGAGAAGAACCAAGAGAAGGTTGCGAGCTCCTGGGGAAAATGATCGTGACAGGAAAACTGTGTTGGACCAAAGAGAGAGAATTGAAACTCTTCAGGGGAATCAAAAACCAATGATGCACCGCAAGAAAAGCATAGGGTATTGAAACGAAGAAAGCTTGCTAACCCAAGGAACATAGGATCGTAACCAAGAAGAATGGTGATAGATCAAGAGAGAGATTGAGATAGGAGTGATTATGGATCGAAAGAGATCGCAAAGAGAGAAGAGTGATCAAGCATCAACTTGACTGGGGAAAGAAAGCACATTACCGCCTGGAGATAGAGATGACTAAGCCAAGCACAGGGTCATTCGTCCCCTACCTGAAGTAGTCAGAATGAGAGTAGGAATTCTCCCTTCTCACCCATTCCCTAACACACACAGGGTGTAATGCGGAAGTTGAACCGGACAGCCCAATAACTCCAAGTTGTATAGTGCTCCTGCGTAGAGAAACGGACAGCATAACGTCGTCAATTTGTACAGTGCTCTGATGCAAGGCGCAGCGCGAAACTCCAACTCCACGGGGGGAAATGAGAGAGAAAGCTATAAAGGAGGCCTAAAGAGAGGAAAAGGGAAGATCGATTAATCAAAACAAAGTTTCGATCAATTAATCAAGGGATAAACATGCTAACAACTTTCCAAAGAGGATGAAAAGTCATTAAAGCACAAAGGAGTGAATTATTGATTATACAAGATTAAGTTTATCCATGAAGAATAAACTTAATGCAAATCTGAAATGGAAGGTGCAAAATAGTGCCAAATGATCATCAAAGTGCCACACAAAATCATGTGTCATGTGAACAAAGATAGCGCAAGAATTGCTATGTTCATACAATGCTAAGAACATGAAACAAATGAATAATAAAAAATGTGCATCGAAAGTTCATGAATATGCTTCAACCAAAAGTGAAATGACATTAAAAACATCCATAACATCAAGCATGACAATCAATGGAAGTTAAAATGAAGAAAGCATGGCAAACATACTTGAAAATGCAAGAAAATGGCCTTCTGGTTCAGTGTTAATCGGTTAACACTTGAAAAAGTGCAAAAAAAAAAAACACTGGTTAATCGATTAACACAATTGCATTGCAATGTGTTAATCGATTAACACTGTACAGGGAGCAGAAAATCAGTTTTGAAAAGTGTTTTTGGTCAACTTTTTGATTGTGCAATCACTCCAATGCTAGGGCAAAAATTATGCACGAAAAATCAAACTTAGAAACAACAAATGATCAACAATAGAATCAATTAACAATCAAGATCATGGATCTATCAAAAGTGTAATCAATTCACATGCAAGAATATCGAAATTACATCGCAAACGATACGAAAATGATCGAAATGATAAAATGAATGAAATCCACCAACCTACAAGGCTGAGATGTGCCTTGGTAAATGTTGCAATGTGATCTTGGTGCAGAAGATTAAAGAAAACCAGAGGATCCTTGAATAGTAGACGAAACGCGTCGAAACCTATCAAAAACGCGAAAAAGCACCGAAATCGAACTTGCACCAAAATAAATGGTGTGATACCCTTGGATTGAAGTAGAATGAGATGTAATTCCAGAAATCCAACCAAAGAATGCCAAATGATGAAGGTTAAGCTCAAGAATTAATCACTTTCAATGTGAAAAGTGATTATCCTTCAAGAATAAGAGCTTTTGGTGAGGTTTGATGGAGAAGAATTGAGATGAAGATGAAGAATGAGTAGAGAAATCAGAGAAAAAGTGAGAGAATTGAGAGTGAAATGTCAGAAGCTTGGTGAAAAATGGTAGAGAATGGTTGAGGAATTGAAAAGTGAGTGAAGATGTGTTTATATAGACTTTAGGTTTGGAGCATGAGATGGTTTGGAATTTGGTTTGGAATTAGATTTGGGTTTGGAGCTAGGTTAGGAGTTAGTTGGACTTGACTC
Source organism: Lathyrus tuberosus (assembly GCA_022829125.1). NCBI lineage: Eukaryota > Viridiplantae > Streptophyta > Magnoliopsida > Fabales > Fabaceae > Lathyrus > Lathyrus tuberosus. The sequence continues at coordinate 4,629,230 of JALAZF010000358.1, forward strand.
ACCGAGTCAAGGCGGTTAACTCGGTTAGTTAGAACCAACTCGGTAACCATCCCAAGGTGAATTCCAACATCCAAAGATCCACATTACTTAGAAAACAAGGAACATGGTGTCGCTCCCGGGATTTTCTTCCAAGTACAAACGCGAAAGTGGCACCGAAACAGAGTCGCCAACAATGTGTATTTATCCCAAAAGAGAGAAAGGGAACACTGCGTAAACCTGAGGGGAAAGGAAAGAGCACGGTCTTGCGACCAAGAGAACTGGGTTCGGGAGTCGGTTACGCGAAGGAAAGGTATTAGCACCCCACGCGTCCATCGTACCCGATGGGATCCACGCTTGCTGGTCTCGATCAAAGGGTGTAGAAAAAACTGGAGCTTCGCTGCTACTGGAAAGGAAAAGGAACAGGACAAAGGAAAAAAGAAAGGAGAGAGAGAACAAGAAACAAATGTAGGGAAAATAAAAGAAGTGCTCGAATGAGACCTACCCCACTGCCTACGTATCTCATCGGGAACATGAGAATCAGAGCGACGTAGTTCCCCTCAACGAGGGTCGCTTTGTTTGTGTTTTTTAGTGGAAACGTCAGAGTGCGCGTTCCAGCAGTTTAGGTGCTGCAGCTCGCTGTAGGGAGACTTAGGCGTTACCTGTTTGTAGTGGAACGGACTTGACGAGTCCTTAAGGAAGGAGTGAAGAGATGAGAAGAGAGTTGTTTGTTTGTTTTTGTATTTTAGAAAGAAGTGTTTTATTTATTGGTGTTTAGTAACGCATATTGTATTTAAGTCCCTCATGTAAGATCGAATGCCTCGCATATTGACCCAAGACGGGACGTACGCTAAACATTCTAAGAAAGTGAGAGAAGACCCCTCACTATCTTATTCTCACATGAAAGGCTCAAATATGATACTTGTTTTGCCTTTATTAGGTGTTTTTTACTTTTGTTTTGAGATGAGAAGAAGAGACTCAAATAGTCGAGAAAAGGTAAAAATCTAATAAGGGAGACTAAGACTCAACCCTAGAGTTATCATACATGGAGATCCTAAGGTTAATGTGGTTTAAGAAATCTAATCCTAAAAGAAAGGAGAAGAAGAAGATAGAAAGCAACTTACTTCCAAGATGGAAGTTAAGTTATTTCTAAGAGGGATGAAAGAAGATTATGAAAGCAAAGCATCATTTAATGCTTAAACAACACAAATTGAATGATCAAAAGATGAAGGAAGAAATTATAATGTGGATGCATATCCACACTCAAGTGACTTACCATTAGCCCCTGAAATGGTTAGTGCAATCATTTACAAGTGAAGAAACAAGTTAAGATGAACAAGTAAAGCTTCAATAAAGTCAATAACCAAAGTAGAAGCATCTTAAAGGTTAAGGGAAGCACAAGGTCAGAATGCACATCACAAGAAAGTTCTCCAATAATATGAGAGCAAACACAAATCAAATGCACACAAACAATGCCTTAAAACACCAAGAAATGCATTATGAAAGAAGTAGATGAAGAATGAGTGGATATGCAACGTGATCATGCATTAATGCTTCATGAAAGATTAAAGTTAGAACCAAAGTCATTTAGGAACATCTCACAATGCATATGAATCACCATACAATATATGGATAAAAAATAAGTAGAAGGAATAAGATGAAGTAGAAGTGAAACATGTTTCAATATATGCACAAAATGACATATTATAGATGCATATCATGTAAAATGATTGATGAATGCACATGGGCAGTGGCATAACATTGATGATATGTAAATGGAATGAGGGAGATTTCATATAAAATGCACACATAAAGCAATTAAAGCATAAGACGAGAAGATGCAAAATTCATATCAAACTTCAAATTAGAAAGCATAAACTCAAGTCAAAATGCAAACACATATCTAAATGACCTATAATGAAACAAATATGACCTCTAACATCATACAAATGACCTATAATGGATGCACAACCAAACATCAAGTGGTGGCATAAATGCCTCCTCAAAACATATGAGAATGGGGCATAAAAGAATGCACACAAGTAACTTCAAATGCAAGGCATTAAACACTTATCAAAGTATATGAGAAAATTGTAAAATTAATTACTAAACAATCCAAGTCAGAAGCAAGAACATGGACCAAAACTCATATCAAAAATCAAGAGCAAGCATGACCTAATAGTTCCACAAATTCACATTGGAACACATCACAAGATTGCAGAAAAATGAACAACTACATACTTGATAAAATGACTTTAAAAATAAAATAAAAATGGATTTAGATACTTTAATGTGTTACATAAACAATGAAAAAAGAATGAGTTAAAAATGTGATGTGAAATGGGAGAAAGAAAATATGCAAGTTTAAGTGTCATGAAGAAATTCAATTAAAAAGAAATTAAAAGAAAATTATGCAATTAAGTGCAAAAATTAACAAAACCAGAATTAAAAATAAAATAAAATTATTTAAATGTGTCAAGAACATACATAAATTTATTTAGAATTTTTAGAAATGTTTTACTATTTTTAAAATAATAAAACCAAACAGATATGGAAAAGAAAATAAAAATATGAAAGAAAATGGAGTGGGGGTGCAGCGTGAGTAAAAAGAGTATTTCAAAATAATTGGGCTCAAATAAAGGGTGTGCAACAAGCAAATTGAATTCAGGTCCAGTAAACGCGTGGCACACAGTATTATTATGGAAATCAGTCAATCATTTGACTCAATCATGTCCATTGGATGCAGTCAAAAGGAGATTATCATGAAAGTATGCATATCCTATGAATCTCAATGCAAGCATATGATAACAAACAAACACACGCACACGTGGAAACCCTCAAGTTCAAAAGTTGAGTCACGTGAGAGAGAGGCTCTCTCATTTATGTGTTGGCATCACATGAGCCATCAGATCATACCAATCGGACGGTCATGTTATAAAGTCCCTAAACCCTAACTGAAATAACAGCCACCAGACCACCACCGGCCGGAGAAGACTCCGGTTATCTTCTCCGGCCTAGTTCCACCATCTGCAAACTTCAACCTCCTCAGAAACTAACAAGTCGGTCATGCACAATCCATATTCAACATCCAAATCCATAAATAACAAGCAAACACAGAGAAATGAAGCCAACAATTAAGCCCTAGATTTTCAGATCTAAGCACCTAAGTGCCTATCACTAGCCGGATTGTTCACCTTGCTCCTACTGAGCTAAAACATGTTTAAAATCAACGAAAATCAAGCAATAGAAGTATGAATCGAAACCTGAAATTTGAAGTTACTTGAACCTTCAAAAAACCAGAGGTCCTACCAAATGAATCTTGAACTTAATCTGGCCAAATAAAGGCTTGTAGAAACTTAATCTTGCAGAGAAATAGAAGAATATGAAATTGCAGCGATGGAGGAGATTCCAAGCCTCAATGCGTTGTGTTCTTAAGGTTGATGAATGGTGAAACTTGGAGAGAAATAGTGAGGAACACGTGCAGAGAGAGTGAAAGTTCAGAGAGAAAATTCAGAGTGAAGTTGTGAAGTGTGAGAAAATGAAGTCTTGTTTTTGGAGAGAGAGTGAAAATATGAAGTTCAAAACGAATTTGAGAGTGAAGTTTCAATATATAGGTTGAGTTAAGAATGAACCAGTGGTGGTTAAATGAGTGAGTTTAGTGAGTTAATGGTGGTTAACTGAGTTGTCCCTAACTAATTGAGTCAAGTTAGTTAGGGCGAGTGGAAGGAGGTTGTGCTATGGTGTGGGTGCATTCCATGAAGTTATGGCGAGGTTAATGGAAAAGAGTGGTGATGATGTGGTTCTGATGTAGCTGAAGCTTATTGTGCAAGATTTTATTCCTTTCCTTTCTTATGTATGATGTAACATGGTGAGTAGCATAGTGTAAGTGGGATGTTTGTACTAAAATGGCAATGGTTGGATGGTGTGAACATGTATACGTGTGAATGTGATAATCAACACCATCAATATCTTCTTTTTTTTTATTTTGTAGCAGCTTGATACCAATGGAAACAAGGTGGTTTGGTGGTGAATTTCTTTGTGTTCATGGCATGGAATCATGAGATATTAGTGGCTATGGAAAGATGGCACATGATAGAACAACTTTGGTGTGAATTTTGAGTTGAATAAAGGTGTGTAAGATAGTGTAAAATTGCTTAGAACATTGAGGTTCAAAGCTGGTTCAAGGGCGAGGCATGTTGTGGCATGGCATGGCAAAATGGCACATGAATTTTCAGCATGATCATACCTACTTGGGACCACCATAACTATCTCATAACTTGCTTAAATTAAAAAATGTCCAACATGAACATTGAAGAGGGCATGGAAAGGAACAACTTTGATGTTGGAAAGTTTTCCATTTGAAGCTTCCTTGATGGAGAAATTAAGCTTGACATTCTGCCCACCAAGGGTTTGTCAAAATTATGGCGCATGTGCCTGGTTTTGCCTTGCCATGACTTGGTTTTTGACCTAGTTTTACCAAACTTTGATTGATCATAACTCCCTCAATTTTGATCCAATGGAAGAGTTCTTTATATGGATTTGAAGCTTAGAACATGAAATTTAATTGGCTCAACTTGGGCCTGAGGTTTGGAGCTTTTATATTGGAGAAAGAGAGCCTCAAAGTAGGGTGCAAAATGGTCCAAACTTGCCATTTTTGGAAACCCTAAAGTTTCTATTTTTGGCAGTTTTGTGATTTCTTGATTTTTCATAATTCCTCCATCATTTCTTGATCAAATCTTGTCCAATGAACCTATATAACATGAATTCCATGAATTTGACCTTAAAAAGTTAGGAGTTGACTTTTTTTCACTGCACATTTGACTTTTTCCCCAATTTCTTGATTATCAAGCAACTGATCAATTGAACCTCTTCTGAAATGAATCAATGGTCAATCTTCCATCCTTAGACACTTGATATCATGTAGAAAACATTAAGATCAAGTTTGAATCAAAATTTCATCAGGAGACCACTTGAATCCAAAACCCTAATCTTGGTACCCTCTAGTTAGGAGGAAAAATCACATCCTCCAAATCCAAATTCCTCTGAACATGATGTATATCCTATCTAAAAAAGAGGAGATATGACATTTGGAGGTGATAAAAACCCACAGAGCTTGCCCACTTGAGAGTTAGATCCCCATTTTAGTCTGTTTTGTATAGGAGATGATGCACTGTTCATTCCTCTGGATGATTTCCCTTCTTTCAATGACTTATGAGATCAAGGGGGGATGATATCTGATGTAAGAGACCTTTGATGCTTGTGAGAGACCCTTGGCTCTTATTCTTTTGCTTTGGATGATCAACCCCTTTGAGAAACAACTGATCACATGCCCTTATGCAAGATGCAATGCTAAATGCTTGATGTTTTATTTTTCTATGCTTGAATGCAATGAAATGAAATGAAAGCTCATGCTAAATGATATGAAGAAATGAGAGGGCAAATTTTGGGGTATTACAACTGCCCCTATTCAATCACTGTAGACCTGAATGAATGATAGCGATTGCGGTCAGACTTTCAAGGTATGGAGGGATTGAATACTGAAAATAACCAGAAAATTTGTACTCTGTGGAGAAGAAGAAAAGGGATATAAACCCAACCAAATGAACTTTGCTCGGATAAAACTCTAATAGGAAGAATAGCACTGGAGAGATGTCTTTTTGCACAACGCCAGACGACTACTGGCTTGCCACACTACGGGTGGACTTTAGCAATGTCTTTTGTACAATGCCAGACGACTACTGGCCTACCACGCTACGGGTGGACTTTAATAACATCTTTTATACAACGCCAGACGACTACTGGCCTTCCACGCTACGGGTGGACTTTAATAACGTCTTTTAGCACGACGCCAGATGACTACTGGCCTGCCACACCGCGGGTGGACTTTCGCCAATCTACGGTTGGACTTTGTCTTCTTGAATGGAGTCATACGACTACTGACTTGCCACACTGTGGGTGGACTTTCGCCAATCTACGGTTGGACTTTGCAGCTGAATTGCCACACTGCGGGTAAACTTTTGCCAATCTACGATTGGACTTGCTGGTGATTTGCCACCCTTGGATGGACTTTTTCCAATCTACGATTGGACTTAGCTGCTGTCTTTTTGATTGGAGTCAGACGACTACTGACTTGCCACACTGCGGGTGGACTTTTGCCAATCTACGGTTAGACTTTGCCTTGCTCTACCACCCTTGGATGGACTTCTGCCAATCTACGGTTGGACTTTGATGACTTGCCATCCTTGGATGGACTTCTGCCAATCTACGATTGGACTTTGATGACTTGCCACCCTTGGATGGACTTTTGCCAATCTACGGTTGGACTTTACTGTTTTGCCACCCTTGGATGGACTGCTGCCAATCTACGGTTGGACTTTGCCTTGTTTCTAATACTGGATTACACTTTGCATGCATATCAGACATCTCTACTGACTTTGCTGAGGAACAAATGATCGATGATTTGACTTTAGAGACTCCTGAAAGGATGGTATCTCTGTTGGAGAATGAATGAACAATCTGTTTGCTTCGAATTGTCACGCTTGCCAAAAATAAATTGGACTTTGAGATATGGAGAATGATGACTCTGCCAGGAATTATTTCAACTGACTGGGAACAAATTCTGGTCATAACAACTCCGCTGGGGATGAGAATTTTCTGACTTGGCTGGGGAGGGAATGTACTAACACTCTGTTGAAGAAGACAAGTCATTAAAACTCTGCTTGGGGATCTATCAAACCCGAGGAGAATATGCTAACACTTTGCCGAGGAAGAGATTCTATTGACCTGCTAAACTTCTGCGGGGAAGAAAAAACACCTCAGCTGGGGAGTATTGTTGACAAGATTCAGTGCTGAACTCTGTGGGGAGAACTCTGCGGGGAATACAATCACCAGAAATACGATCTTGCTGGGGACCAGAACTACTCTGTCAGGGATACACAAATCCTAGTCAGAAGACATTTTGTTGTGAATTGCTGGGAAAGAGTCCTTAGGGATCTATTGGGAGAACACACAGGAAATCCATTGTAGTCTACTGAGGAACAAAGCTGTCAAGCTTAGGATAAGAGCCACAATGTCCCATGTTAGGCGACTCCACTGGGGGATAATGAGTTTACAACAAACTCTGCTGGGGAAAACCGCTTCAAAGCGTCCCTCTGGGGAATGTCTCGCAAGAGGATTTTATAGAAGACCACGCATCTTCAAACTCTTGGACAGATGCTGAGACTTGAGAGGTCACTCTACTGGAGATAATAGATCTGGAACATATCTCGCTGGGGAATTTTATGATGCCCCGTGTTTGGGAGGTTCAACAACTTGCTTTCGCCCCAGATTACGCGACTGATCTGAAGAAAACGTCCCAAGAGGATTTTACAGAAGACTTGGCATCTTCAAACTCCTGAACATTAACAACAAGGCAACTCTACTGGGGAATTTGCAACCGTTATCGACACAGAAAAGCTTGTAGCTGTTGGAAGTACTGAATAGGATAATCGACTTAATAAGTTACAACGCTACCCAATTGAAATTAACTTGTCGATATCGAATCGTCGTAAGCGATCGTCGGCCGAACGATGGACTCAATCAGTAAACGTTGTGACAAAAGGTGACACGGGGACCCTTCTTGAACCTGCCTGCCCCAGTCTTTTGCATGGGGATAAGTGATTACTCGTCTAGAAGAAATGATCCCTGCTCTTGGATTACTCGTACCTATTACCTGTAACAAAAGAATATGCACACATGCCCCGGTATATTGCGTGGTTTGAATCCACTATCCATGATTACTCAACATTCAAAGTGATTTTAAATGTTTTTTCTGCGCATGTTATTTGTAAGGATACAATGTTTTCAAATGCAATGTTTTATAAAAAGTTAGGACGTTTTTGCAAACAAAGCAATAAAAACAAAATAAGAAGCTATTGACTGAAATTCAATTTATTGATTGAAAAGGCCCAGAATAGGCAAGTACAATTGGGAAGCAAACCCTGGAAAGAGGATATTGCTGTAAATTGAGAAAAGAAACTATCCTAATAGCAATGTGAAAACGGCATTCCACTGAGTTTCAATTCTGCTATGGCCAGTATGTCTTCAAGACTCCCCGACCTTGCCTTCTGAGGAATAATCAGACCGATTCCTACCCTTTGGAAAGTCAGTTGCTGAAACGGTGATGGAGTACAGATAACTCAGACCGTAGTCATTCGCTAAAATCCCTCTTTTGCATAGACCGCCCTTTCGGGTTTTCAATCCATCGGGATACCCTTTTTGCCTGAGTTGTCCTTGCGGATTTTCAACTCACCGGGTGTACAAATTTTTTATTTTATATCCCTAATTTTTGCCTAAACCCTTTTATTCTGTTTTTGTGGTTCGCCGGGATGCCCTTTTTTGCCTGGACTTTTCTTTTTTTTGCCCAGCGGGTCTATTTATGTGAAGTATTTTTTGACTACGTCTGAGTTGACAGGGGATGAAAAGTCTTCGCCGTCCATGGTTGTAAGTAATAAGGCTCCGCCCAAGAAGACCTTCTTAACCACGAATTGACCTTCATAGTTGGGAGTCCATTTTCCCCTGTGACCTGTACTAGGAGGAAGGATCCTTTTAAGTACCACATCTCCCACTTTGTAAACCCGAGGACACACCTTTTGGTCGAATGCCTTCTTCATCCTCTGCTGGTATAACTGCCCATGACACACAGCTGCCAGTCGTTTCTCTTTAATAAGGCTCAACTGATTAAATCTGGCACGAACCCATTCAGTTTCGTCTAACTTGACATCCATCATGACTCTGAGGGATGGAATCTCAACTTCAACGGTAGTACTGCCTCCATACCGTATACAAGTGAGAAGGGTGTGGCCCCAGTGGACGTGCGTACTGACGTTCGGTATCCATGCAAAGCAAATGCTAGCATCTCATGCCAATCCTTATATGTGACAACCATTTTCTGCACAATGTTCTTAATATTCTTGTTGGCCGCCTCCACAGCTCCATTCATCTTCGGGCGATATGGAGAAGAATTGTGGTGTTCAATTTTGAAGTCCTGGCACATCTCATCCATCATTTTGTTGTTCAGATTAGAACCATTATCAGTAATGATTCTCTCGGGCACTCCATAGCGACAAATGATATCCCGTTTCAGGAAACGAGCTACCACCTGCTTTGTGACATTGGCATGAGATGCTGCTTCAACCCATTTAGTGAAATAATCAATGGCGACCAAGATGAAATGATGGTCGTTTGAAGCAGTAGGCTCAATCTTTCCGATCATGTCAATGCCCCACATGGCAAAGGGCCAAGGAGAGGACATGACACTCAACGGATTCGGAGGAACATGTACTTTGTCTGCATAAATCTGGCATTTATGACACTTGCGGGCGTACTTGCAACAATCTGCCTCCATCGTCAACCAATAATACCCTGACCTCAATAGTTTCTTAGCCATTGCATGTCCTCCGGCATGGGTACCGAAAGAGCCTTCATGTGCTTCCTGCATTAACAGGTCTGCTTCGTGTCTATCCACGCATTTGAGCAGAACCATGTCAAAATTCTGTTTGTATAGCACGTCATCCTGATTCAAGAAGAAGCTACCAGACAACCTTCTCAACGTCTTCTTATCTTTAATAGATGCCCCAGGCGGGTACTCTTGACTTTTCAAGAAACACTTAATGTCATGAAACCATGGCTTGTCATCAGACGTTGTATCAACAGCAAACACAAATGCAGGTCTGTCAAGACGAGATACTTCGATCTTAGGTACATGATTCCACCTTTGTACTTTGATCATGGAAGACAATGTGGCCAAAGCATCAGCAAACTTATTCTCATCTCGAGGAATATGGTACAGCTTCACTGTTGTGAAAAATGTCAACAATCTCCTTGTATAATCTCTATATGGAACCAGATTCATTTGGTGCATGTACTAACTCCCTTTCACTTGATTGAATACCAAAGCTGAATCGCCGAAGATATCAAGGGTCTTAATTCGCAAATTAATGGCCTCCTCAATCCCCATTATACAAGCTTCATATTCTGCTTCATTGTTGGTACATCCGAAAGTTATTCGGGCAGTGAAAGGCATATGAACACTTTCCGGCGTGATAAGAACTGCTCCAACTCCGCATCCATTCATGTTGACAGCCCCATCAAACATCAAACTCCATTTGGATTCAGGGTCTGGCCCCTCCTCCGGGAGTGGTTCCTCGCAATCTTTAGCTTTGAGAAACATGATGTCCTCATCAGGGAAATCAAATTTCATGGGTTGGTAATCATCAATCGGCTGTTACGCAAGATAGTCTGACAAGATACTTCCTTTGATGGCCTTTTGAGAAGTATACTGGATATCATATTCTGTCAAAACCATTTTCCACCATGCAACTCTGCCTGTTAGTGCTGGTTTCTCGAAAATGTATTTGATAGGATCCATTTTTGAAATCAACAAAGTTGTGTGCCTGATCATATACTGCCTCAATCGCTTAGCAGCCCATGCAAGTGCACAACATGTCTTCTCAAGCATTGAGTACCGGGACTCGCAGTCATTGAACTTTTTGCTCAGGTAGTAGATAGCATACTCCTTCCTACCTGTCTCGCCGTGTTGACCGAGAACACAACCCATAGAACCTTCAAGCACTGTCAAATACATTATCAAAGGTCTTCCTGCAACTGGAGGTATGAGGATTGGAGGTTCCTGCAAGTATTCTTTTATTTTATCGAATGCCAATTGGCAATCGTCATTCCACCTGACCGTTTGATCTTTTCTTAACAGCTTGAATATTGGTTCGCATGTGGCTGCTAGGTGAGATATGAACCTTGCAATGTAATTCAATCTACCCAGAAAACCACGAACCTCTTTTTCTGTACTCGGTTCAGGCATATCTTGTATTGCTTTTACTTTGGCAGGATCAACCTCAATCCCTTTTTCACTCACAATGAAACCCAGCAGCTTTCCAGAACGCACCCCAAAAGTGCACTTGTTTGGATTCAACCTTAAACGAAACTTTCTCAACCTTTCAAATAACTTCTTCAAGTTAATCATATGTTCTTCCTCCATTTGCGACTTGGCAATCATGTCATCCACATAACATTCAATCTCTTTGTGAATCAAGTCGTGAAATAATGTTACCATTGCCCGCTGGTACGTTGCCCCTGTGTTTTTCAACCCAAAAGGCATCACCTTATAACAGTATGTACCCCATGGAGTAATGAATGTGGTCTTCTCCATATCCTCAGGCACCATCTTAATCTGGTTGTACCCGGAGAAACCATTCATAAACGAGAACACTGAAAACTGAGTTGTATTGTCAACCAGCACATCGATGTGGGGTAGTGGAAAATCATCTTTTGGACTAGCTTTGTTAAGATCTCGATAATCCACACACATTCTCACCTTTCCGTCTTTCTTTGGTACCGACACGATGTTAGCTACCCTGGGAGGATAATTGGTCACAGCAAGAAACCCTGCGTCCCACTGCTTCTGAACTTCTTCTTTGATCTTTATGGCCATATCAGGATGAGTCCGACGAAGTTTCTGCTTGACTGGCGGGCATTCTTCTCTCAATGGCAGTCTGTGCACAACAATATCAGTATCCAACCCTGGCATATCTTGATACGACCAGGCGAAGATGTCAACATATTCACACAACATTTCAGTCAAAGCTTTCTTCACATCTGCTTTCAGGCTGGCACCAATCTTGATCTCTTTCTTAGCATCCTCGGTACCAATATTGATGATCTCTATGGTCTCTTGATGAGGCTGGATGACCCTTTCCTCTTGTGTTAACAATCTGGCCAGTTCCTCAGGGAGTTCACAGCCTTTCTCATCCCCTTCTTCGGCTTGATTAATCGGTTTGTCAAAGTCATACATAGCCATAGTAGAACCGTTATCAATTGAATCCAGAGGATCAAGTCTGAACGAACGGGTTCATGCTTTATTTTAGAATTTATTTTTAAAACAAAAAGAAACGAAACATTGCCATTTTATTACTTTTGTGCAAAAATAAAAAATGAAAGACAAGGAACAAAATTTGAGTACAAAATGTCCTTTAGTGATGATTAAAATTGCAAATGCAAACAGGTGGCCCTACAAATGAATCTATACGCCTTGGGCAGAGCGCAAGATTTTAACATGCATTATGGTTAGAAAAACAAAGAAAATTACTCTGTTTGAAGAGTAACTCGGATGACTTCTTCAACGGACCAATTCTGCAATGGTTGTCCCGGAGCACGTGGGCGTACCCAGTTGTCCAAGTCACAGTCACTGTCAACACCATCTTCTGTAGCTGCACAAGCCTGATCTGGGTAAATGATTCCCCCACTGCTGAAAGTGATGGGTCCACTGTTCTCCGCAACTGAAGTCATAGAGGGATGATAGCCAATACCAAACTTGTCCTCCTTCATTAGTGTCTCAATCAGCTTGCCCCAGCCTTGGGCATTACCTGCTCTAACAACCTCGACAACTTGCTTATAGGACGAAATGGATGTACCGGCTCTATCTGGTGCAAGGGAAGATTCAGGCACGTTATAAATATTCACCGCTTCAAACGACTGACAAATCATTTCGTGGATTTCCCCGTCCATCTCAACATACTTGAACATGGACAAATGACTGACAAAAATGTCTTCTTCCCCACACACAGTCACTACTTGTCCCTCGAACTCGTATTTCAGTTTCTGATGTAAGGTGGATGTAACAGCCCCGGCCGCATGAATCCATGGGCAACCTAATAAGCAGCTATAAGCAGGCTGTATATCTATCACATGGAATGTAGATTTGAACACTTGCGGTCCAATTTGCACGGGTAATTCCACTTCTCCAAACACAGATCTTTTCGTCCCATCGAACGCTCTGACAACCAAATCACTTGGCCTTAAAATCAAACCATCAACTTCTAGCTTCATCAGCGCCTTCTTAGGCAAGACATTGAGCGAGGAACCAGTGTCTACCAATACGTGAGACAACACTACGCCCCTGCACTCCATTGTAATGTGCAAAGCTTTGTTGTGGTTTCTCCCTTCAGAAGTCAAGTCTCTGCTTGTGAAACCCAATCCGTGGCTGACATTGACATTAGAGATCACACCTTCAAGCTGATTGACGGTAATTTCCTGTGGAACATAGGCTCGCTTCAACACTTTCAACAAAGCCTCTCGGTGCGCGTCAGAACACATCAACAATGACAAAATTGAGATTTTTGAGGGCGTCTGGTTTAATTGATCGACAATCTTGTAATCACTTTTCTTTATTATCCTCATGAACTCTTCTACCTCGTTGTCAAATGTAATATTGGTTTCTGTTTCAGGCACAGGCACACTCTCAGCCACCTGTTTTCCTTTAGCTTTTGCTGCAGCTTCAACCTCTTTATCACTTCGCAAAGTTTGGGGAGCAAACAACCTTCCGCTCCTAGTAAAGCCACCTACACCACCCACATTATCAATATTTGAACTGGCTGATGTCCCGACTTCCTGCTTTTTCCCTTCATAATACACGTCTGCCCCATAGTGCCATGGGATTGCTTTCGTAGATGTAAACGGAACTGGTCCTGGCACCGTGATGGTAACAGGACTGGATCTTTCTTGCACAACACTTTCTACAGGAGCTGTACTTGCAGGCACCTAAATTTCCACATGAGTATAATAAATGGTCACAGTTGACACCTCATCAGTATCTTTCACAGCCCGGTCAAACTGTAGACGGCCCTCGTCAATCAGACTTTGCAAACCAATTCTCAACTTATCACAGCCATTCTCTTGGCCCATACACTCAGAACAATCTTGATCACAACCCGGGAACACCTGTCCCTTCAACAAATGATCCTTCACCACTAGCAATGAAGTCTTCACCTGACTGATGTCTGCCATCAAGTTCAATTTCTTTCCGTCCTCAATAGCGTGCACATCTGCCACACCATGATTAGGCATGGGGTTCTGGATAACATTAGGAGGCAGAGAGAAATTTATTGCCTTAGCATCAATCAAGTCTTGCACCTTGTTCTGAAATACCCAACACTTCTCAGTGGTATGCCCCTGAGCACCTGAGTGGAAATCACAGCGAGCGTTAACATCAAAATTAGGTGGCAAGTTGCCAGCAGCAGGATGTCTTATTATACGAAGCTCAACCAACTTCAATCGGAGCAACTGAGGTAACAACGCTGAATAAGTCATAGGGAGAGGGTCAATCTTACGATCCCTCTGCCTAGACCTTTGCTGGAAAGGGGGTTGCTGCTGTTGCTGCTGAGCTTGCTGTTGTGGTTGTTGTTACTGAACAGATGGTGCTGGGATTGTCACTGCCCCTACTTGGTGATAAGCCTGAGAACGTCCTCTTCCCCGTCCTCTATACACAGCGTTTGTATCACCTTCTCTTCTTTTCTGACCATTAGCAAATGGTTTCTTCGTTCCAGAAGAGCCAGCCCCACTTACATCTTGGATCTTCCCAAGCTTCAACAAACTCTCGATCCTTTCTCCAGCAATCACAATATCAGAAAACACGGTCGATGGACACGTAACGAATCTTTCAAGAAATGCCCCTTGCAGGGTGCCCATAAACATATCTGCCATTTCTCTTTCCAACAAAGGAGGTTGAACTTGGTCTGCCATTTCTCTCCACCTTTGAGCGTATTCTTTGAAACTCTCATTAACATTCTGTGACAACCCTTGCAATTGAGTACGGTTGGGAGCCATGTCGATATTATACTAGTATTGCTTCAGAAACGCCTCTGCCAGATCCTTCCATCTTCTCACAGCAGCTCTGTTCAATTTCATATACCAGGTCAAAGAAGCTCCAGCCAAACTGTCTTGAAAGTAATGCATCCATAACTTCTCAACATCAGTATGGGCTGAAATCCTCCCAAAATAAGCCTGAATATGTGTCCGGGGACACGTATTGCCATGATATTTGTCAAAAGTGGGAGGCTTGAACTTTGGAGGGATTCTGACCCCAGGTACCAGACCCAAACTAGTAACATCAATACCCATAGAATTCTTGCACTATATAGCCCAGATCTTCTCAGCCAACTCATCATACCTTCGGTCACCAGGATTAACCATATCAGGATCCAGCAGGGTAAATTGGTCTTCCTGAACATCTTCCTGAATACCCCTAACATTTCTGCCATTTCCATTACCCAGATTACCACCAGGAGGAGGATTGCCAACAGGAGGAGGAATGCCCCTTGTCTGTAAGTTATCAACTTGATTACCTTCAGGCGTGGTTTCTGGACGCTCTACCAGAAGCCTCAATCTTTCTTGAGTCTGTGCCATATCAGTCATGAGGGTCATGAACTGGTCCATGCGTGCCCTCATTTCAGCCAAATCATTCTGTATTTGATCCATTATCCTTGCTTGATTTCTTCGAGTTGAGTATCGGTGAATGTGATTCTCAGCTATAATGCCTGAAACCAAATAAAGGTTAGAGACCCTGCAACGAGTACCTGAAAAGCAAGCAACAGAATGCAAAATGATATGCAATGCAATGCAATGTTTATTCATTTTGGGGCATTCCTTCCTTCAATTCCAGTTTGACCATAAGGGAACTACGCATACTCCTGCACCTGTTAACAGTGACAGAACATCAGAGGTGCATATTAATAATTCAGAATACCCATCATACGGCCTAGTGAGTGTGTGAATCATTGTATAATTTGATGAAGAAACCACCTCAATAATACTAAACGAAACACCATTAACATAAATGAAAACCCACAACCAGGTGTGGAACAGTCAAATACAAATTGGTTCTGAATAGATACAACTGAATAGCATGAATACAAGCAAAGGAAAAACCCATCAACAAGCCCGATGGTGAATTTCCAGAATAACAACAACTCAGACACTGAGCCCATACAAATCCTCCCGGACCTCCTTGAGAAGTGCTTCAGTAACTGGATCATTAGGGCGCTCCGTAAGACTTCTGATCAGCTGACTTCTTATCTTGACAGCTTCCTCCAGTTTTCTGATTTGATCTTTAACGTCTAACTCTTTGACTCTCTTTACTCCGGCGTGGACTTTCAGATCTTCAATCTCGCGGTGGGCTGAACTAAGCTGTTGGAGGAATTCCCCTTCTTTACTCTTCAAATTCTTTCTCAACTCATCATTTTCAGCCCTAATTCTCGCTTCGATCTCCCTTCGACACTCGGAGAACTCATCCCATTTCTGTTGCCCTTTGGCAAGTGCATTTTCAGACTTTGACAACTGCTCATTGATACGCTTGCACGCCTCTTTTAATGCCATCTCATTTTGTTTGACCTTACGTGTCCTCTGCAATTCTTTTCTCATTAGCCTCATGACGCTCAGTCAGCTTTTGCAATTCATACTCAACATTACGCTTTTCACAAAGCGTCTTTCGGAGTCCTTCACTCAACTTCTCATTCATTTTGACTGTCTTATCCATCTCTACCTTAAGCTTGTTATATTCAGCAACACTTATCGTGGTCACGGGTTCAACAGCAAATGGATCTGACGGTCTTTCTTGAGAAAATAGAAAAAGAGTGATCTGAACTCTTCTTTTCAACCAGGCATCATATTGAGAAGAAGACACATTGTTGCACTTTCCGAAGACAACCTTACCCTTCGTTTGCAGATTGCCCCAAGCTCCAGCTGCTTGCCTTACCAACAAAAGATTATCCTTCACAGAGAAAAAGAAAGACTCTTCCAAATCACTGTCCTTCGGAGGCTCTATTAAAGCAAATCCTAACTGTCTCCTGAGAATAATAGGATTGTAATTGATGCAACCCCTTATCCCCAAGAGTGGCACATTAGGATGTCTTCCACAGCTACTGACAAAATCTCCACCCATCGTCCTTTGATTGAACCAACGAATGTCCTTTGCCGTCAACTGAATCATCCTCTTAGCCCAATTCTTTGCAGGATGAGGATCCAAAAAAGCCTCTGAATTTGGTAAATGACTCATGAGCCACTTATGGAACAGAGGTGCGCAACATCTAACCAAACCTCCTCGTTTCTTCTCATTTTTAAAATGCACAGAATAGTACAAATCACCCAGGAGTATAGGTATAGGATTCTTCAGCACAAAAATATGGATGGCTCTCATGTCCATAAACTTGGGCTCATCAGCAAACAACATAATCCCATAAATGCTCAAAGCCAGGATTGCACAAACGGTTTCCCACTGAGCCTTAGCAGCACATTCTTCAGCTTTGGCAACCAAGAAGTCCAGATGAAAGCCAGATAAACCTCCTTTGGTGGCGAGGTTATCTGCTACCACATGTACGCTCAGATGGAGGGCCTTAGCTATCTCTTCAGGCTTTGGAGGGCGCATATCTGAGTTGAAAGGAATCTGGTACTTGAGAGGCACACCTAGAAGCAGGGCATACTCTTCTAGCATCGGAGCCAATTGAAAGTCCGAGAAAGTGAAGCACCTTAACAGTGGGTCATAAAACTGCAAGAAAGTATGAACGACACTCCTCTCTGAAGCATTCAAGTCATCAACCACAGTCAGAATCTCCCCATAAGCCTTTCGGAACATACCCACATGGTCTTGAGTAATAAGAGAAACCATCCTCTGTAACTGACCCACCTTTGTGTCAAAGAACGTGTAATGCACATTGTTCTTCCTGGGAATCTCCATAGTTGCAAAAGGGAACTGTCAACCGGAATCGAAAGGAAGTATACCCTGCAAATGAATAAACATGAAGGTTAAATGCAAGAATGGTAATGATGATATGTATGCAAGGGCATGTGATCAATGCTGCACATATAATGCTGAACCCACTGTACTGCAGTCTGAATTTGGTGAGATACAAAACCAGGATAAAAAGTCCAATAACAAATCCATAACAAATGTGAACTGGTCAGGATCAAAGATTCAGTAATAAATCCAGAACACATAAGAAAACCGGGTATTTTGAAAGTCAAAGGTTCCTGCACACCTGTAAACAATCCCCCCAATCTCACATGTATGTACTAGAACGTGAGGATCCTCAAATTTGAATCTCGGAATGAGAAGCAATAGCACATTCAGCCCGAAGGATACAATGCTATCGCCAAACAAATAGATCGTCCTCTGATTCACCCCAAAATAAAGAGGGGTCATCCTAGAAGGTCATCCAGACTTAACAGCTCTTCCAGATAGCTCTACCGTCGTAGAAGATCCACAACGCAGAATTCTCTAGAGAGAACCACATCAAGATTGTGTTTCATATTCCCTCCTCGAACCGAAATGGAACGCGAGAGGACATGAAACACACTAAACATAAGTGCACTCAGGCCTGTGTATTGGGCCTATCTCTCAGAATCCCCCATCCCGCCAAACAGAGAACAACACATTCCAGTATAGCATAATATATCATATGAACTGAAAATGCTAAAATGCGGTAAATACGGTAATATACAGTAAAGCAATAATACAGTAAATAGAATACAGTACAACAGTAAATACAACACAATAGTAAAGACCCAATGAAAGAAAAACAGACAAGCGCTAGGACTGACTCGCTAAGGAAACCAGAGATTCTGGGTTCGGTCCCCAGCAGAGTCGCCAGTTGTCGCTCCCGAGATTTTCTTCCAAGTACAAACGCGAAAGTGGCACCGAAACAGAGTCGCCAGCAATGTGTATTTATCCCAAAAGAGGGAAAGGGAACACTACGTAAACCTGAGGGAAAAGGAAAAAGCATGGTCTTGCGACCAAGAGAACTGGGTTCGGGAGTCGGTTACGCGAAGGGAAGGTATTAGCACCCCACGCGTCCATCGTACCCGATGGGATCCACGCTTGCTGGTCTCGATCAAAGGGTGTAGAAAAAACTGGAGCTTCGCTGCTACTGGAAAGGAAAAGGAACAAGACAAAGGAAAAAATAAAGGAGAGAGAGAGAACAAGAAACAAATGTATGGAAAATAAAAGAAGTGTTCGAATGGGCCCTACCCCACTGCCTACGTATCCCATCGGGAACATGAGAATCAGAGCGACGTAGTTCCCCTCAACGAGGGTCACTTTGTTTGTGTTTTTTAGTGGAAACGTCAGAGTGCGCGTTCCAGCAGTTTAGGTGCTGCAACTCGCTGTAGGGAGAATTAGGCGTTACCTGTTTGCAGTGGAACGGACTTGACGAGTCCTTAAGGAAGGAGTGAAGAGATGAGAAGAGAGTTGTTTGTTTGTTTTTGTATTTTAGAAAGAAGTGTTTTATTTATTGGTGTTTAGTAACGTATATTGTATTTAAGTCCCTCATGTAAGATCGAATGCCTCGCATATCGACCCAAGATGGGACGTACGCTAAACATTCTAAGAAAGTGAGAGAAGACCCCTCACTATCTTATTCTCACATGAAAGGCTCAAATACGATACTTGTTTTGCCTTTATTAGGCGTTTTTTACTTTTGTTTTGAGATGAGAAGAAGAGACTCAAATAGTCGAGAAAAGGTAAAAATCTAATAAGGAAGACTAAGACTCAACCCTAGAGTTATCATAAATGGAGATCCTAAGGTTAATGTGGTTTAAGAAATCTAATCCTAAAAGAAAGGAGAAGAAGAAGATAGAAAGCAACTTACTTCCAAGATGGAAGTTAAGTTATTTCTAAGAGGGAAGAAAGAAGATTATGAAAGCAAAGCATCATTGAATGCTTAAACAACACAAATTGAATGATTAAAAGATGAAGGAAGAAATTAGAATGTGGATGTATATCCACACTCAAGTGACTTACCATTAGCCCCTGAAATGGTTAGTGCAATCATTTACAAGTGAAGAAACAAGTTAAGATGAACAAGTAAAGCTTCAACAAAGTCAATAACCAAAGTAGAAGCATCTTAAAGGTTAAGGGAAGCACAAGGTCAGAATGCACATCACAAGAAAGTTCTCCAATAATATGAGAGCAAACACAAATCAAATGCACACAAATAATGCCTTAAAACACCAAGAAATGCATTATGAAAGAAGTAGATGAAGAATAAGTGGATATGCAATGTGATCATGCATTAATGCTTCCTGAAAGATTAAAGTCATAACCAAAGTCATTTATGAACATCTCACAATGCATATGAATCACCATACAATACATGGATAAAAAATAAGTAGAAGGAATAAGATGAAGTAGAAGTGAAACATGTTTCAATATATGCACAAAATGACATATTATAGATGCATATCATGTAAAATGATTGATGAATGCACATGGGAAGTGGCATAACATTGATGAGATATAAATGGAATGAGGGAGATGTCATATAAAATGCGCACATAAAGCAATTAAAGCATAAGAGGAGAAGATGCAAAAATTCATATCAAACTTCAAATTAGAAAGCATAAACTCAAGTCAAAATGCAAACACATATCTAAATGACCTATAATGAAACAAATATGACCTCTAACATCATACAAATGACCTATAATGGATGAACAACCAAATATCAAGTGGTGGCATAAATGCCTCCTCAAAACATGTGAGAATGGGGCATAAAAGAATGCACACAAGTAACTTCAAATGCAAGGCATTAAATACTTATCAAAGTATATGAGAAAATTGTAAAATTAATTACTAAACAATCCAATTCAGAAGCAAGAACATGGACCAAAACTCATACAAAAAATCAAGAGCAAGCATGACCTAATAGTTCCACAAATTCACATTGGAACACATCACAAGATTGCACAAAAATGAACACTTACACACATGATAAAATGACTTTAAAAATCAAATAAAAATGGAGTTAGACACTTTAATGTGTTACATAAACAATACAAAAAGAATGAGTTAAAAATGTGATGTGAAATGGGAGAAAGAAAATATGCAAGTTTAAGTGTCATGAAGAAATTCAATTAAAAAGAAATTAAAAGAAAATTATGCAATTAAGTGCAAAAATTAACAAAACCAGAATTAAAAATAAAATAAAATTATTTAAATATGTCAAGAACATACATGAATTTATTTAGAATTTTTATAAATGTTTTACTATTTTTAAAATAATAAAACCAAACAGATATGGAAAAGAAAATAAAAATATGAAAGAAAATGGAGTGGGGGTGCAGCGTGAGTAAAAAGAGTATTTCAAAATAATTGGGCTCAAATAAAGGGTGTGCAAAAAGCAAATTGAATTCAGGTCTAGTAAACGCGTGGCACACAGTATTATTGTGGAAATCAGTCAATCATTTGACTCAATCATGTCCATTGGATGCAGTCAAAAGGAGATTATCATGAAAGTATGCAGATCCTATGAATCTCAATGCAAGCATATGATAACAAACAAACACACGCACACGTGGAATCCCTCAGGTCCAAAAGTTGCATCATGTGAGAGAGAGGCTCTCTCATTTATGTGTTGGCATCACATGATCCATTAGATCATACCAATCAGACGGTCATGTTATAAAGTCCCTAAACCCTAACTGAAATAACAGCCATCAGACCACCACCGGCCGAAGAAGACTCCGGTCATCTTCTCCGGCCTAGTTCCACCGTCTGCAAATTTCAACCTCCTCAGAAACTAACAAGTCGTATACCTAAAGAAAGCTGAGCTCATGCACAATCCATATTCAACATCCAAATCCACAAATAACAAGCAAACACAGAGAAACGAAGCCAACAATTAAGCCCTAGATTTTCAGATCTAAGCACCTAAGTGGCTATCACTAGCCGGATTGTTCACCTTGCTCCTACTGAGCTAAAACATGTTTAAAATCAACGAAAATCAAGCAATAGAAGTATGAATCGAAACCTGAAATTTGAAGTTACGTGAACCTTCAAAAAACCAGAGGTCCTTCCAAATGAATCTTGAACTTAATCTGGCCAAATAAAGGCTTGTAGAAACTTAATCTTGCAGAGAAATAGAAGAATATGAAATTGCAGTGATGGAGGAGATTCCAAGCCTCAATGCGCTGTGTTCTTAAGGTTAATGAATGGTGAAACTTGGAGAGAAATAGTGAGGAACACGTGCAGAGAGAGTGAAAGTTCAGAGATAAAATTCAGAGTGAAGTTGTGAATATGAGAAAATGAAGTCTTGTTTTTGGAGAGAGAGTGAAAATATGAAGTTCAAAACGAATTTGAGAGTGAAGTTTCAATATATAGGTTGAGTTAAGAATGAACCAGTGGTGGTTAAATAAGTGAGTTTAGTGAGTTAATGGTGGTTAACTGAGTTGTCCCTAACTAACTGAGTCAAGTTAGTTAGGGCGAGTGGAAGGAGGTTGTGCTATGGTGTGGGTGCATTCCATGAAGTTATGGTGAGGTTAATGGAAAAGAGTGGTGGTGATGTGGTTCTGATGTAGCTGAAGCTTATTGTGCAAGCTTTTATTCCTTTCCTTTCTTATGTATGATGTAACATGGTGAGTAGCATAGTGTAAGTGGGATGTTTGTACTAAAATGGCAATGGTTGGATGATGTGAACATGTATGCGTGTGAATGTGATAATCAACACCATCAATATCTTCTTTTTTTCTGATTTTGTAGCAGCTTGATACCAATGGAAACAAGGTGGTTTGGTGGTGAATTTCTTTGTGTTCATGGCATGGAATCATGAGATATTAGTGGCTATGGAAAGATGGCACATGATAGAACAACTTTGGTGTGAATTTTGAGTTGAATAAAGGTGTGTAAGATAGTGTAAAATTGCTTAGAACATTGAGGTTCAAAGCTGGTTCAAGGGTAAGGCATGTTGATCATGGCATGGCAAAATGGCACATGAATTTTCAGCATGATCATACCTACTTGGGACCACCATAACTATCTCATAACTTGCTCAAATTAAAAAAATGTTCAACATGAACATTGAAGAGGGTATGGAAAGGAACAACTTTAATGTTGGAAAGTTTTCCATTTGAAGCTTCCTTGATGG
This sequence comes from Lathyrus tuberosus, assembly GCA_022829125.1. NCBI lineage: Eukaryota > Viridiplantae > Streptophyta > Magnoliopsida > Fabales > Fabaceae > Lathyrus > Lathyrus tuberosus. Next base: position 4,651,948 of record JALAZF010000358.1, read on the forward strand.
AGAAATTAAGCTTGACATTCTACCCACCAAGTGTTTGTCAAAATTATGGCGCATGGGCTTGGTTTTGCCTTGTCATGACTTGGTTTTTGACCTAGTTTTACCAAACTTTGATTGATCATAACTCCCTCAATTTTGATCCAATGGAAGAGTTCTTTATATGGATTTGAAGCTTAGAACATGAAATTTAATTGGCTCAACTTAGGCCTGAGGTTTGGAGCTTTTATCTTGGAGAAAGAGAGCCTCAAAGTAGGGTGCAAAATGGTCCAAACTTGCCATTTTTGGAAACCCTAAAGTTTCTATTTTTGGCAGTTTTATGATTTCTTGATTTTTCATAATTCCTCCATTATTTATTGATCAAATATTGTCCAATGAACCTATATAACATGAATTTCATGAATTTGACCTTAAAAAGTCAGGAGTTGACTTTTTTTCACTGCACATTTGACTTTTTCCCCAATTTCTTGATTATCAAGCAACTGATCAATTGAACCTCTTCTGAAATGAATCAATGGCTAATCTTCCATCCTTAGACACTTGACATCATGTAGAAAACATTGAGATCAAGTCTGAATCAAAATTTCATCAGGAGACCACTTGAATCCAAAACCCTAATCTTGGTACCCTCTGGTTAGGAGGAAAAAACACATCCTCCAAATCCAAATTCCTCTGAACTTGATGTATATCCTATCTAAAAAAGAGGAGATATGAAATTTGGAGGTGATAAAAACCCACAAAGCTTGCCCATTTGAGAGTCAGATCCCCATTTTAGACTGTTTTGTATAGGAGATGATGCACTGTTCAATCCTCTGGATGATTTCCCTTCTTTCAATGACTTGTGAGATCAAGGGGGGATGATATCTGATGTAAGAGACCTTTGATGCTTGTGAGAGACCCTTGGCTCTTATTCTTTTGCTTTGGATGATCAACCCCTTTGAGAAACAACTGATCACATGCCCTTATGCAAGATGTATTGCTAAATGCTTGATGTTTTATTTTTCTATGCTTGAATGCAATGCAATGAAATGAAAGATCATGCTAAATGATATGAAGAAATGACAGGGCAAATTTTGGGGTATTACACATTGTGCACTTGATTTGAAGTGGAGTATCATAGCAAATGCACTTGGAATGAATTGAGTAGCTTGGAACTGTTTAGAGGTGTCTAGAATATTCCATATGCTGCTAGAATCCAAGACGAAAATGTGTGCAAAGGTGCTGTCATGAAAAAGCAGCAAATTGTGCCTATTTTGCCTGTGTTAATCGATTAACACAATTGCACTGCAAATGGTTAATCGATTAACCAGGCCAAAATATGCCTAATTTGCCTAAAAAAGGGTGTTGTGGTCCCGGTTTCGATTTTCCACCTCTTGTATTGATGAATAGATATGGAAACCTTCATTTTGTGCTTGTTTTAATGATGTGATGACCTTGTGAGGATATGATTAATCGGGCTTGGAAAACCTGAAGATCCTGCAACAAGAAACACATAGAGAAAAGTACGAATGCGTATGCTAACGATGCGAATGCTTATGCTCATGCAAAAGGAAAAAGGGGGAGGTCAAATTTCGGGTTACGACAATGCCTATTCGGGATACAACCAAATTCCCATGGCCGAAAAGGATAAGAAGTATACCGCTTTCATGACCGCGTCGGGGAACTATTACTACAACGTAATGCCCTTCGGTCTGAAAAACGATGGGGCCACGTACCAGCGTATGATGAACAATGTCTTCCAATCAGAAATCGGGGACATGCTCGAAGTATACATGGACGATATGATCGTGAATTCCCAAGAGGAATCCGATCACACGGTCTATTTGCAAAAGGTCTTTGACCATGCGAGCAAATGTAAATTGAATTTTAACCCAGAAAAATACACCTTTGGCGTGCAGGTAGGGAAATTCCTCGGCTTCTACCTCACCGAGAGGGGGATAGAGACCAACCCTGACAAATGTCGGGCGTTCGCTGAATTCCCCACGCCAAGGTCGAAGAAATCCATACAATCCCTCAACGGGATGGTTGCTTCACTTTCTCGCTTCGTGGCCAAGTCTGCCCAACATGCTCTGTCCTTCTTTAAACTCCTCCGAAAGGAAGCCACATTCGAGTGGACAGAGGAATGAGAGCAGGCTCTTCTCCACCTCAAGCGAGCCTTATCTGAACCTCCCCGTTCTGTCACGACCAGATAGCGGGGAGATGTTGTACCTATACCTCTCTATCACCAGTAAAGCCATTAGCGCCGCCCTCGTCCGTAAAACACCCGACAAGCAAAAACCCATATATTTCATGAGCAAGGCTTTGCAAGGGCCAAAACTCAGGTACCAGCAAATCGTTAAGGTCGCCCTCGCCCTCATCAACGCAGCAAGGAGACTAAGGCATTACTTCCTGGCCCACACGATAGTGGTACGAATAGACCAGCCCATAAGAAAGCTGCTTAGCTGGCCAGACATGGCCGGTAGAATGCTCAAATAGTCTTTGGAGATGTCCTGTCGAAACTGGCTAGCACCAGAAAGAAGGGTGGCAATAAATCTGTCGTACATGAGGTACTCTCCCGCCCAAGTATTGAGAAGTCATCGGGGCTGGTCGACGTCAATGCCATTGGCGACAACAGCTGTTGGATGAATCCTGTGTATAAATACCTCACTACGGGAGAGCTGCCTGAAGATATTAAGGAGGCCAGCATGACCAAACGAAGGGCCTGCTCCTACGTCCTGGTCGACAACAAACTCTACCGTCGAGGATTTTCCATTCCCCTCCTGAAATGTGTTGAGGAGGACAAGGTACCCGAAGTTCTCCAGGAAATTCACGAGGGTATCAACGCGCAACACTTGGGAGGGAGGTCATTGGCACGAAAGGCCCTGCGAGCAGGATACTATTGGACGACCATGCAGCACAACGCTAAGGAGCATGTCCAGAAGTGTGACCGGTGCCAGCGCCACGGGGACATGCAATTGGCACCCCCTAACGAGTTGAAGACTTTGTCCTCGCCCCGACCCTTCTCCTGGTGGGGGATGTATATCCTCGACCCCTTCACAATGGGGTATTACCAAAACAAATTCTTGATTGTGGTCATCTATTACTTTACAAAGTGGATCGAAGTCGAAGCCCTCGCCAAGATCACAACCTTCAACATACTTCGCTTCTACAAAAGAAACGTCCTCGCACGATTCGGGGTACCCTAGGCCCTTGTAACCGACAATGGAACTCAATTCACGGACATGAAGTTCCAAGACTTTGTTGCCAAACTAGGCACGAAGCAACACTTCACTTGCGTCGAGCACCCCCAGACTAACGGACAAGCGGAGGCCGCGAACAGGGTAATCCTTCGAGGTCTAAAACAAAGGCTAGGCGAAGCCAGAAAGAGATGGGTCGAGGAGCTACACAACGTGCTCTGGGCCTATAGAACAACCCCACACTCCACCACCGGGGAGTCTCCCTTTTAACTAGCCTAAAGAACCGAGGCAGTGAAGCTTCGCTAAAATAGAAAATAACCTTGCGCCACGATGCCAAAGTCGTAAAGCGCGACTTTCCAGTTGGTACATGGTCCTACGCAGAAATCAAAAGAACTCGTGCGAGGGCAAACTGGCTGCAAATTGGGAAGGACCATACAGAGTCAAATAAAAAACAGGCACTGGAGCCTACTACCTAGAAACGCTGGATGGAGAATCATTTGCTCGACCATGAAACGCTGAAAAGCTCAAACACTATTACAGTTAGGACCAACCACTAGTTCGGACTAACTGCTGACGAGATCACCCCACTACAGGGGAAGGCTCGGTCACAAGACTATGCCCTGGTGCAAGCACGATCCTTAACTCTACACCACCGACCAACTTCTACTTATGGGACGAACAGATTTTGTGCCCAATGAGGATACTTCAATCAAGCTCCGCCGTTGCCGCACCAATACGGCATGATACCTAGCTTGCGATGGGAATAGTCCAAGCCTGTGGGATCAGGACCTCGATCGAGATCCTAGTTCCACCACCGGTGAAACTGCTTCGCCTCCTCGACGATTCTCCCAAACTGTCGAGCATAACAAGAACAAGTCGAGCAAAACGTCCACAATTAGCATTCAAACGTTAAAAGCATACATAAAATAAATGCACCACCACGTGTCAAAAATGGAGTCTCGTTTGGATTTCCCAAAGCTGGACGTTACATTCATCTAAGTCTTCTACAGTCCCTGCGAGCATGTCTCCTCGATGATATGCTCAAGACGTGTCCTCGCCAGGGTTCATCGACATAAAAATGTTGTTTCAGCGGGCACACTTCCTAAACCTGATCGGCATAAAATATCCATTTCTGCGAGCATATCCTCACATACGAAAGGCTTGTCGGGCTGGTTACGAACCAATGTCGACCACCTCAACAGTAGAATAGACGAGGGGCATATCCCCGAACATTACCATTCAGAGGCAACAATCCACGAGGCCATCTTAAGTCATCACTCTTCCTCATAGAAAAGACTTGGGGGGCTCCTGTTCTGGACTAAGCAGGCGCTTGGCCCACAGTAAGGCAAGGCCAAATCCAGTTCAGCTCTTGGCAAAGCCCAATAGCCAGAAATTAGCCGTTAGGCAGAAACTAGCCCTTGGGTAGAAACTAGCCGTTGGGCACAATACGACCGTTGGGGACATCCCCCACGCGCTTCACAGTTCACGCGACCAACTGCCTCCCCGAATCCCATGGAAGCAGTTGGACCAGGTCAAAGGGTCACGCGCCTGACCCTCCACCTGGCAGTCTCCCATTGGTCGACCAGATATTCGGTCACATGGGAGACCTTGGTCCCGCGCTGACGACTACTTCTATAAATACCTTCTCACTTGAGAGGGTCATGTTTGATCACTATTCAATACTTAAAATCATACCTTAACACTTTGTACTTGCTTTCTCTATAGCCCAAACTTACTTTGGCATCGGAGTACCTTGCAGGTGCACCCCCTCCTCTCTTACAAGCATCATCATCTGCTCTACTTGAAAGGCCACGACGATCTAGTCTGATCACCCTAGATCAATATCTATATCTATACATCTATACAATATATAAAGGGAATATTTTGTTTTGGTGTAGCCCTTTTTCTACCATTTTTACCCTTACTTTATTTTGTAATTTACTTAATAATGTTTGCTACCTTTCTTTTTGGTTTTTAAGAAGTTACTTAGTAATATTGGTCATTAAATTATGTTATTAAATCATGTTATAGTGCTTACATCAGTTTTGGTTGTATTGCTTATTTGTAATTGTTTTTATTTGTAGTATTAATAAATTGTATGGATCAATGAACATTTTGGGCATTAGTGCAGTTAATTTTTAGAGATGAAAAAGATGTTATGCTCTTCCACCATTGTAATTCTTCATTATCATTAATAGTTATAGTTTATGGTATATGAAGACATTATGGAATCTATTATGGGGTGTCTTTATATGCCGGCACAATTCTTAATTTTCTCTTCTTTTTTTATTTATTTCAATTCTCACATTCTATGATTTTAACTTCTAATTATATATGATAAATTATATTTTTTTATATATATAATTATTTCTCTTTTTATATGTATTTGATGTTAGGAGAAGATCTCACTCGATCGAATAGTCATGATTAAGATAAAAAAAAAATAAAGATCATGTCAAAAGGCATATTTGTTACTGTATATTTTTATTTTGTTGAATTTTTATCATAACATTTCACATGACAAAAGAACCATAGTTCCACTTTGTGAGGTTTATGTTGCAATTCTTTGATAGCTTCTTTAACAGTTTTATTTCTCACCCATTCAATTTTTTACTGTTATCAATTTTCTTTATATATTTTTTTTCCAAATTAAAATGCTATTATAACACTGCAAGACAATTATTCAATTTATGCTCTGTACCAAAAATAACTCTATTAACTTATCTATACCTATATATAAAGGGGATTGGTGTTCTTGGATTGACCCTTTTTTTTCTTCCTATTTTATTCTTTACATATTATAATTATTCCAAAAATGTTTCCGTGTAACTGCATTACCACGTTATAACATGGTTTTTAGACAGAAGTATCTCGGACATGAGATAAAGATGGAAATTGGTTACCAAAAAGACTCACGAAACTGCACTAACACGTTATAATTAAAGGAAGCGACCAAAGGAATGCATCTTTTGTGCCGTAGAAAAAATAAAGAAGAGAAAGAGAATCTTTTCACATTCTGATCTGCAAACAATCTTTTCCCATTCTAATCATCATCCATGGAACAACAACCTTATCTGAGTCAGAATCACTTACTCACTCGCCGTCATTCAATACTTTTTGGTTTAATCTAATCGATCATGCATTTTATTTTGTTCATTCTTATTCCACTTTTTCAATTTTGTGATATAGTTTGATTCTTTTTCTTATTTTAATTTTAAGAACATGTTCGGGAAAGATTTGTACTGTTTATATTTTTTAACACTTTTTTATTTTACCAGTTTATTTATTATTTTATATAATTTTTCTACTACATTTGTTTCAATATTTTTTGTTAATTATATATGTTTAAATTTTGGAGGACGAAGGTGAAGAGAGAATTGCCATCGAATTGTGGAAGAAGCAATTGGTGGCCAATAGAGGATGGGGGTCGTCGTCGCAACCAGCAGAGATCGTGTGTGAGATAGAAGAGGGTTTTTTCACAACTCTCTCTCTCTCTCTCTCTCTCTCTCTCTCTCTCTCTCTAAAGTCAGAAGTTTATATGATGTGTATGAAATGTATTTGTGGTGGAAAAGTGGAAGGAAAATGGAAGGATAGGAAGATTCGAAGTTTTGACTTTATGGTCAACAATGGAGTTTTTGGATTTTTAGTTTATGGTTCATGAGGGAAAGGTGAGGTTCTATGTGTTTCAGAAGTTCATTTGTGGGGTGTGGACTGGATTATTAGTGAAAGAATGGATGTATGATGGTTGAGTGGTTTGGAACTTCTGATGTTCAGATAATTTCTCTTGACTTATGGAATAAGCTATGGCCAAAAGCAACTTTTGATTGTTGGTGTAAGCAACCATCTTTCTAAAGTACATAACCAAATGAGCTCTTGGACAGAAATGACCTTTGTATTTCACAAACTCGAGAATCTTGAATTTGGCAAGCATGACAAGGTTAGAATCAAGGCACATGTTGTCCGCATCAACACTAAAGAAATAATTACCCTCCATGGCTCCAAGTCTCTTCTCTAAAGTCTGAAACTGTTCACAGACATCTTCAGGTTCAACAACATCCTCATTATCTCCACCTTGAGCACAAGCAGCATTGTACTCAGAGAGAGGATTCTCATAGGGAGTTCGGAGAAAACAGGAGCTTGAAACACTGGTCTGGAAGCTTGACCAATCATAGAAGAAGTAGCAAGAGGTGGAGAGTAATTATGAGGCAAACCAAACTCTGGCAAGGTAGAAGTTGGCATCTGGACAAGATGAGGATCCGTTTTTTTTTTCAAAAGGCAATAAGATAGAATAAAACCAACTGCACAAGGGGTGCATCAAACTAAAGGGACAGTGTACCACTCATAAAAGGAAAAACAATTATGAGGATTTACAACAGAAAACCATTTCCAGATGTAGAACTTAATAGAATTCAATAATTCAAAAACAGACTTTGACTTATTTTCAAAAACAAAACAATTCCTACCATACCAAAGGAACCACAAAGTTGCAGCCCACACAATTAATCCCTTAGATTTTCCTGTGGCTTTTTTGACAACACCATCGAAGTCCAACAGAGAAGCTATGCAACTTTCTTTACTGATACAACTAATCCTTAAACACTGCTCTACTCTCTTCCAAACGGCTCCTACAACTAAACAATCCAAAAACACATGACTGATACTTTCCTCATGGTACCTACATAATTTGCAACCAACATCTCCATCTATTATTCCAGTTCTTTGAGGTTGTTCTCCTCTGGCAATCAGGACTTGGAGCATCTCAGTAAGTTTAGTCATACCTGACTTCAGATCATCACATCTCCTATTGCCACAACCTACTTGCCACTACCGTGAATTTTGACCAATATCTTGCGTGCAAAACATCAAGACACCGGCCACCATAGCCGCAACTTAAAAACATACTCCACAACATTACACCAGAGTATACCTCAATTCCACTCCACAATTGTGCAATGTAATAACACAATTAATAACGTGCATTTATACATGAAGACAGACACATATCCTAAGTGCATTAGTGTAAAAATGGCAAGCCCTAACAAAACCATTATAGCTAACATTGGTGTTAATGTTAAAAATTATACATGCATTTGGTCATGTCTTATCACTTTGTCACTGTGATTGGATAAATGTGTAATACTTTTAAGATTGAAATTACATAAAAATGAAATTTTTTTAATCAAATTTCTTTTGTTGTGTCCCACATATTTCATGTAAATTTATTGCTATTAATCTAATAAAATATATAATTCATTATAATAAAAATTTATTTTTATCATACAATATTTATGATAGTACAATTCGCATCTTGTTTTACATAAATTAACTACATCAAATTACCTTTGATAAAAAAAATAGATAATTAAAATCATACAATAATTTCAATTTTGTGATCATAAAAGACTTATGAATTGTATATATGATCATACAATATCAATATAAACCCAGTCATACAATATCAATATAAATCAAGTCATACAATATTTATGAATTTAACAATTATATAATTATAAAACTCATTTTACTAATTTACCATAAAATTTGTTAAGACCGAACGTCAACTATTATAAATATCGATATAATTTATCATACACTTAAATATTATCCTGTATTTTAATATAATTATAAGTTGTTATAAATTTTTCAAGTATTTGTTATAAAATATGTATGATTAAAAAAAAATTATGAATACTTATTATTTTTCAAGTATTTGTTATAAAAATGCATGATTAACAATAACTATGATAGGCCAACCAATTATTAGGCTCGGCCCTAGGGGTAGGCGACCGAGACCACAACCTAGGGTCTCAATTTTTTTTTTCTTCTTTGATTCAATTATTTTTTATAATAGTTAAATAATATCATATTTATTTAAAATATTTATTAATTAACTTAAAAATTATTTTTATAGATAACAAAATTTAATGACCTATTACAAAACAAGAAGTTTGATATTTACTATTTTAATTTTAAAAATTTTGGCAATATTTTTTAGATGATTTTTTTTAAAAATATGATAAGAAGAGCAGTTAAATGGGTTAATTTTATAACCGATGAAAAATAAATATTACGAGAAATCAATTCTAATAATTTAACTAAATAATTTTTCATTTAAAAAACTCATTACAAAATAAATAAAAATATATTAATTTTATTAAAATATTTATATTATATTTAAAAAATAATAATTTTAGATTTTGCCTTAGACCTCCAAATGAGTTGAGCCGGCCCTGCCAATTATTGAACTTTTGGTATTGTAAATTTTTTGTTTTTTATTTTTTTTCTTTAATGTTTAATTATCAGTGAATTGTTTGGTGTTTACATTTACATTGATTTTTGTTGTTATATATTTTATTGAAGTATTGATTTATATTATAAATTGTAACAATCGATATATAATGGATGAGAAAGGTTAATATAACAAAGAATATAGTGGTTGTGACATAAGGAATATATAGAGATTTTACTTTCATCTATTTCATTATGTTCGGTATACTACTTAAATTTATCATAAAATCCTAAAAATTATTTATAATATGGTATTCTGAATATTAACACTTCTTGATTTTGCTTGCATAATTAACTCTATTACATTAGTCAAAGCTCTTATTTACCTTTCAATTGTTATGGTCTCTTTAACTCCCTATGCATTCATCAATTTCTTATATTTTTTTTTATATTTTAGTGTAAAAACTTTCATCAATAACAAAATAATGGTGAAATAATATGACATATTTTAAAGTTTTGAGAATATTATTTAAGTATTTTCTATTTTATTAAAAATAAAATTTTCTTTCTCTTATTAATTAGTACAATAATTGTGTATTTATAATTGATTTTACGTTTTTTCTAATTCACCAACAAATAAAACTGAAATTAAAAATAAATCTGAAATTAAATTAAATAAAAATAAATGAATATAAGAAAAATGTTATTTTATATTTTTTTCTTGTGCACATTAGAGATAGCGAACATATGGATATAAGAGTGTCTATCATTTACAAAGTTTATTACACAAATAATTTAAATTTAAATCAAAATTAAATAAAAAATATTCATTTATATATGATACGTGTGTATATTTAAAAAGCGCACAAACGGGCACGGGAGTGCTCGTTTGGACGCTAGTATTTTTGTTATAGAAAATTACATTCTCTTGATATGTATGCCAATATTTCTCATTAGCTACCACTGGAAAGCTATTATTGTAGACACCGACTAAGTTTACGACCTTGTAAATGTTGGATATATGCAAGAATGTGTATAGGCGAACACTAAAATATGCCACAATGACATGGGAACAAGTCAGACGGAAGGCTTGAAACTTTTTGTTGTCACACTTGTGGATCTATGTGCTTGTTAGTATAAAGTTGATAATCCCGCAAAAAATCCTTTATGAGGTTTTGATGACGACAACGTCCGTAGTTGTCGATGTTGAAGTAAGTGGCAGTAGCTTTCAACTCTCTGATGATGGTTACTCAACTATAAAAATATCTCAAGCCTCATCAAGAAAAGAGACTAAAGATTTAAGTACTTATATGATCGATGTATCTGGCAAAGAATCTTGAAGTCTCAAAGTAATGAAAGAGAGGAAGTGTGAATGCTCGCTAGGTCGTATTGGAATAATATAAGCAAGTGTGAGTAAGTGGGGAAATAGTCCCACATTGGATAGGAATGTGGTGACTTGAGCATTTATAAGTGGGAGAACCCACTCACCTATTACCTTAAGGTTTTAGGTGGACAAGTGGTGTGTCTCTCACAAAGGTGTCTAGTCCTACACTGTGTATCAATGCTCCCTAGTAAACTTCCCCCAACAAATGGTATCAGATCCTGGTTCGAGAAAGGGATCAGCTTACTTGTATCGAAATGTCCAGGAAGTGGTGTTCCGTTGAAATCGACGATTGTGGACTCACACTTTAAGGGGGGTATTGGAATAATATAAGCAAGTGTGATTAAGTGGGGAAATAGTCCCACATTGGATAGGAATGTGGTGACTTGAGCATTTATAAGTGGGAGAACACACTCGCCTATCACCTTAAGGTTTTAGGTGGACAAGTGGTGTGTCTCTCACAAAGGTGCCTAGTCCTACACTATGTGTATGAGTGGCCAAATTTTTGTAAAAGTAAGGAAGTAGTTCCTAATTTCTAAGGCAACTCACACACACACACACACACACACACTTAAACGTCTTTTTCTAACCCTTTTATATCTTAAAAGTGTTTTCAAGAAACAACCAATTGATTAAGAAACTGCCCACTATATTTTAAAAGGTTTTTTTAACTAACCAATCGATTGGAATTTTTTTTGCACCAACTAATCGATTGGAGCATTAAGTAAATTGATTGGAGAAGACCTAAATGATTAACTAAATAATTAGGACAATATCTTAATGACTTGTAGCGACTTTGTATTCTTTCTTTCCTTGTAAACAACAACAATCAATTATTTTTAGGACTTCCAATCGATTGGAGTAAAATGCCAATCGGTTGGCATATTAATTACGACCATGAATCGTTTCCTTTTTTGGATTTTCCTTCTTCAATATAAAGGAGGGTCACCTCCTCTTCATTTCACAACATCTTTCGAAGCTTTATATTTTCTTTGGAATTTATCTCTCTATTTTCTCTCTAGAAATATTAATTTTCTTTCACTTAAGTTGTCTTGGTGCTTTTGAGTGAAACATTACTTGTGAGGAAGAACTTGTATTGGTCGTGCTGTTGTTTTGATTCTAAAAAGCGCGGTACTTTGGGAAAATTGAGTTTGGTTCATGAGATAAACCAATTATAAAATCTTTGTTTTGGTTTTTGCAACTTTTTCATAAAAAGTTTAATTTTAGTTATTGAGATAAGCCTGAAAGCCTCTAAATAGTTCGCTAGTTTACCTTGGGGTAAAAACTCTCTTTGGTTGGGAATAAACCTGTAAAATCTCAAGACAGATTGTATTAAGTTTCGAAGGCATAACATGTGAAATTTCAAAATTTATAGTCAAAATCTCAAGAAGATCTCTTAGGGAAAAAAGTAGGCCAACCTTCAGCCGAACCTAGATAGATATCTAGTGCAATATCTATAACCCTTATCCACTTTATTTTCTTCTATTTATTGTCTTTATTTTGGCTTCTATTTACTCTTAATAAATTACTAACAATTTAAAGTATAATTGAGAAAACTAGTAAAGTAATCACGATTTTTAAATACAACAATTCTCTCCCCTCTTGTGTTTGAAGTCACTTGTCCAACAACACCAACCTTTATGTAGTTTGATCCACTAGTATCCAATTTCCATCCCTCATTGTGGCCCATTGTCTCTAGGACGCTAAAACTGTAATTTTATTCCGTATGACAATCCTCATATCTCAAACTCTAATCATTTTTTCTCTGACGTGGCTAATGGTAAAACAACATAAACATACAATGCATTCATTATAAGAGCAGTAAAGTATAACCTGTAATGCAATGAATAACTCGGAAATTAAAGATGCTCCAAATGGAGACTTTGATCCAATACAACGGTAAATAAATACATAAAACAGTATAATAACAATAGCGGGTATAATCGGTAAAACTCATACTTGCATAAGAATATGGAAAATAAGAGTATTTTTGCCTACAATAATGGTTCTTTTCCCTCATATTTGTTATAGTCCAATTATATATCTCTTTTGGCACTAAAATGGTAGTTGAATACACTCAAAGTCGTGCGAAATTGCAAGATTCCGTGAGTGAAACGGTTGGAAAACCAACTGCAACGTGGGGGGTCTAAGGCATATGTCGGGCGTCATCTCTGGTGACAACCTGTCCATTATGACTTTAAAATTCAAATTTTGGGTCTATGATGGGTGTCATGGAAGATGACGGGCTGCTTGTCATAGCTTCAATGTGCTAAGTCATTTGTTATCTTCGTGCTCCCATGACGGTCACTCTTTCCCTTAGCTTGCTTCTCTTGTGCTTTTTCTTCTTCTTTCTTCAATTGTCTTTGCCAAATGTTTTATATATGTAACAAAGTGAAAATAACCATTTTTGGCAGTAAAATGCAGATAAAACACACACAAAAATGGAAAGAAAGCTAAATAAAAACTGTAAAAATACTGATAATCAATTTCACCTACACTTGAATTATTGCTTGTCCTCAAGCAACTTGAATTGCATAGGAAAAATCTAGATGCATCAACACAACATATAAGAAGCTTGTGAAAATTTTATTGTCGATACTCGTACATGAATCCAAGTTTGAATTGGCTAAGGTTAGTTTCCTCGGTACGCAATTTAACACCAAGGGCATTGTAGAAACACAAACCCTAAAATACAGACAAAAGACTTCCTCCTTAGATATCAATTCAAATATGGTTTTGTACCTAAGTCTCTTTATTCGATTTCTTCTCCTTTCATTCAAAATAAAAAAATTAAGTAAATATATATAAAGATGATCATCGCATACACATGAGGGTAACTGAGGAACTATTGTCATTATTATTCACTTATTTATGACAATGAGCAGACTATCTTTTCGGAAGGGCAACTTTTTGAAGGTGAACCGACTTACTCAAACTAGTTGCTTTTATTCACACATGTAACTTTCATAACCACAATTGTTTTCTTAGGCATTGAGGATCAACCACCGATGGGTTGAATAACCAGGTGAGGGTTACCCAACTTAATAGGTGCAATTTCCTTTTACTGCATTTTCATTTTTCAATTTCTCTTCTTTTTCCAGTTTTATTTTTTCTCGACTTACCTAACATAGTGTGTGAATCAATTATATGCCAGTCTATTTTAGATAAACTACTCAGAGAGGAATTCTCAAAGGATTCAGAGACTACAACACAAAATGAGTTTAAATAAATATCCAATTCGGGAGGCTTTAGATATTTATGCAATACCGATTTTATTAAAGATTCTCGGTGTCCTTAACCTCAACCTCTCCTCTCTTGGATTCGATATACTTTCGTGGCAAAGACATCAGCACAAGATTTTTATAAAAAAAATTAAAAAAATGTTCAAATTTGGGTTTTTTTCATAGTGATTAAACAGCAAACAAAAAAGATAAATTAAAAAAACATACAAAATTAAATAAACAAATAATAACTAAGAAGCATTAAATACTTAAACAACTAATAAACTAGAAAGCATGTAATCTCTCTCCCACACTTAAATCATACATTGTCCCTAATGTAGTGACTAAAGTAGGGAGAGAGTAGAGAAAACCTCGCGTGTGATCAATCATCGCGGTCGGAACCAGGCGGGTGCATGTGTCCTTGCCGGATATGACATGAAAACATCCTCCAGACCATCATATGAGTTATCTGTGTTGTCATCAGAATCAGAGTGGGCATCAACATCCACCTTATACAACCAATTTCCTATATCTTGAGCGTTGGTGATTGTAGGGTTTGGCAACACCATGTTCCAGATTGACTTTATTTCCAATCATTAAAATATACGAATTTGGGCTTGTTTTCTTAATAAACTACTGTTGGGCCAGACATGCAACCATGTCAAGTGCAGTGTTTCCTACAACATCCTCTAGTCGTCTAATCTCAGCGTTGTTCCCTAAGGCTTTAACTATTATGATAATCAAGCCCCCACCACAATGTTTCTGTTCTTTACCCTCGCGACTTTGTCCATGTGTGCGAGCATGAAGCTTGCAGTGTGAGCTGTTTCAGGCTTAAATATATAGTAAATGAAATAAAGTTCATTTAAATTGGTACTTCTGGCACTATCGCCTCTACCAAAGACATTGTGCGCCAGAACTTTTTGAAAATACCGAATATAAGGATTATGGATATAAGAGGATTTTGCACCCTCCATGTTACTTATTGTTTGTCTTGTTATATAATCCCAGTGCCTAAAGAAATCAAAAGCAAAATTATTACTCATGGGGACCCTTTCCCTACCCGTCACATGAAAGTGGAACATTTCCCCTATTTCAGCAAAATTAAACTCATACTCTTGGTTAAATAATCTAAATGATACTGCACCTAAATAATTTCTCACCCTTCTTCCCAACTCGAATTTAAGAAAACTCAGAAACTCAATGGTATGTCTTTCATAAGTGGTATGTTTCAGAGACAAAAAATGTTTCCAACCAAGTTAGTCTAACATCCATTTAACATCTGCCGTAGCGCGAAAAATACCCGAGCGCATCACACGCTCGAAAATACAACAAAGTCGCCACTGAATTTTATTTATTCTAAGATAAAGGGAAAATATCAATAAAACCCTAAGGGAAAATAAACGGGTTAGGAAGTCGGCTATGCAAGGGGAAGGTAATAGCATCCCTCACATCCGTTGTACTCGATGAGAATCATTTTTATCGTTCTTTGCACGGATGGGTGTTAATAGCTAAATGTTACTTGCGATTAGTTTTAATTAAAGGGAAAGTAAGCTTTTAATTAATGTGCTCGTGAAGATTTCGAAATCCTGTGCCTATATATTCTCATAGTGCAATAAGAAAATCAGAGCTCCATAGTCCGTGGTAGAAAATAAGTGTTTGTTGGTTGTTTTTAGGGATCGATGATATAAGTGTATCCTAGAAGTTTTTTGTAGTTAGTTGTTTGATCCTGGTTTGGATGCTCTAAACTGTTAGCCTGACTGCTAAGGAATGAATTATAATAGTTCTTTTATGAAAAGAAATTGTTGTTTGGTGTCTGAACCAAGAAAAAAGAATTATAAAAGTGGTGTCTGAACCAAGAATAAAGATTGTAAAGGTGGTGTGTTAACCAAGAACAAAACTGTAAATGTGGTGTCTTAACAAAGAATAGAAATGTAAAGGTGGTGTCTGTAATACCCCAAAATTTGCTCTCCCCTTTGTCATCATAGCATGGCATTATCATTTATCATATCATATCCACCTCATTAACATTACATTGCATTTAACATAGAAAAATGAAGCATGGCATCCTTCTTACCATCAGGGCATGTGATCAGGTGGAAGGTGGACAATCAAGGAATCATTCAAAGCACAAAAAGGTCAATCAAGTTGGCTCTAGGCAAGCCAAGAGGTCTCTCATGTCTCATACTACCTCAATTGATCATCCACTATCTCAAGAAAGTGAAATCCAAGGGGAGATTGAAGCAATACATCTTTCATCATGCAAGAGGGTCAAAAATTGAAGGAAAACCCTCAAAAGAGATAGCTCATTGATTCAAGAGCATCCTCAAGTGGCACATCTCATCATCCTTTAAGAGGATACACAACATACTCTGAGGAATTTGAAATTGGAGACTGCACTTTTACCTCCTAACCAGAGGGGGCCAAAATTAGGGTTTCCATTTAAATCAGGGAATCTTTGCTTTTTTGGGCAAGACTTGATGTCATGGTTTCCTATATGTCCCTAGGTATATGGATGTGGAAGATTGCATCTCAATTGGTTTTAGAAGTGATTCAATTGGAAGAAAGATCAAAAATCAGGGAATTTGGGGCCAAGTCAAATAATCAGAGGAAAAAGTCAACCCTTGACTTTTTAAGGCCAAATTCATGAAATTCATGTTATATGTGACCAATGTACAAAATTTGATCAAGAAACTCCAAAGGAATCATGAAAAAATCAAGATTTGGAAAGTTGCCATTTTTGGATGAAGTAGGGTTACTAAAAATAGCAAGTTTTTGGCCATTTTGCATCAGAATTGGAATCAAGGCCATTCAAAATTGGAGCACCAAATGAAAATTCCACTCTGCCTCAATGAAATGCCTTGCTTTAAGCTTCAAATCCATGGGTAGAACATCTCCATTGGATAAAAATTGAGGGAGATATGATTGATCAAAGTTGGAGGAAAGTTGGCCCAAAACTAGGTCATGACCAAGATTTTCAGGGCACGCGCGCAGTCATTTTCCCAAACAGTTGGTGGACCAAATGTACCCCCATTTTTCATCAAGATAAAAGCCTCAAATGGAAAAGTTTTCAACATCAAAGTTGTTCTTTGTAGTGTCATCTTTAATATTGGTGTTGGAAAATTTTGAATTGATCAAGTTATGAGTGAGTTATAGTGGTCTCAAGATAGGTTGATTAGGCTGAACTTCCATGCATGTCATTTACCATGCCATGACTTGCTTCGTACGCCCACGCACCGGTCGTTTTTCCATCTGTTTATGATGATTTTTAGACATGTTTGAGGTACCTTTTCAACTCAAGTCCAACACCAAAATTGTCCTATGATGCATCCTCAATCCATTGACACCAAGATGATTCATTTTCGTGCCTTGGTCATAAAGGAATCCATGTTCAAACATCACCATCTGCATTGATGCATTGACTGTCATGTGTAGCAGTTCACACATTGTTTTTGATTCAGTCACACCACAAACACTTCACCATCACCAGCTGATTTCTTTTCCTCATTTGCCCAAACATTCTTGCACGTGCTTCCATTTTTGTTACTTCTTACATGAGAAGGGAAATTTGCAAAACTTCCACCACAAGCTACTGCTGCATAATACAACCTCACTCTCATCCTCACTACAAGTGTCATGAGCTTGACCTCACCATAACCCAACCTTGATCACTCGCCCCCTAACTAACTTGACTCAGTTAGTTAGGGTGGACTCATTTAACCATTCCAACTCACCCTAACTCACTCAGTTAACCACCACAGTTCCCCTTTAACCACACTTATATAACCAAATCTCCTTCATAATTTCACAACAACACTTCATTCTCACTTTTCCTCTGAAATTCGCAAGCTCTCTCTCTGAAGTTTCTCTTCCTCTCACACGATTTCATCATCATCTACATCTGAATCCATCTTCAAGCTTCAATATCAAGCAGCATTAAAACACATTGAAGCTTGGTAACATTGAAGAGATTGAAGTGTCTTCCACTGCATATTGAATTTCATCAACATTTGCAAGGATTTGTGAGCCTTTATTTGGCCAGTTGAAGATCAAAGAGGAAGCACATTTCTCTGGTTTTCTTTCAACTCCGGTTTCCTACATTTTCAGGTTTCAATATCTCAAACTTTCTTGGCACGATTTACATTCTGTTTAGCTTGTGTTGTGATGATTCGAGCTCACTAAGAGCATTCCTCCATCTGGCTAGTTGATAGAGCTTCTTAGAAGCTTAGATCCAAAACCTAGGGCTAATTTCATTGCTTCGATTCTCTCTGTTTGTGTGTTGTTTGTGGAAAATAAGCCTAGATTCATGATCTATGTGACTTCCTGAACATTTTGATGTGTATTGCATAAATTTCTGGAATGTTTGATTGATTACAGTGCCGGAGAGTGGCCGGAGAAGGTGACCGGAGGTCCCTCTCCGGCCGGTGAGGTTTCATTAGGGTTTACATGCCAGATTAAGTCGTGTCCGTTGATTTGTTTTGATCCAAGGGTGGTGGTGGTGCCAGCGAATAAATGGAGAGGGTGTGTGTCACGTGCTTCATTTTTTCCATCTGATGATTAGCATGCGCGTGTGTACATGGTTATTAGTGTGTACTAGCAATGTGATATGTTTGATTTGATTACTTTGACTTTTATTTGACCTTGACTTGATCTGATGGTTGTGAGTGAGTCAAAATTGTTGACTGATGGTGCACACTTGTTATTGTGTTTGGCGTGTAAATGGACCTTGTCAGATTGATATTTACACCCCTCTGTTTGGAAGCCCAATGAATTTGCACTGCATTATTGCTATGTTCATACCCCCTTCCTTTTGCATTTCATTTTCATTTTTCTTATTTTTTTATACATGTTTCATTTCCAATTTTTAAAAATACCAAAACAGATTGGAAAATTCTACAAAAATTCATGAGTATCACTAAAACATTTAGGAAATTTTTGATGATTTTATTTTCTGATTTTATGACCTTTTTACCCCTGGTCCATAATTTTCTTTGAATTTCCATTTAGATGCATTCTAAGCATGATACATGAATTTGTTTAATTTTGTTCTTGATCATTAAAAATTGTTTTGATGCTCTTCTTTTTGCATTGAGTCATTATCATCTTGAGGTATGTTAAGTGATTTTATTTGATTTTTTAGGTCACTTTATTACATGTTTTGATGCCTATATTTGCACCACTTTGCATGATGTTTCAATTTGACCTAATTGCTTTGTTTGAAGTCATTTTGCTCTGAATTTTTACATGCTATCTTGATGTATGATGCATTTCTGACCTAGGCATTCCAATAATATGCTGGCATAATTTTCATGAATCCATTTGGTCTTTGTTTGATGCATCACATTGGATGTATAATCCATGGCATGTCATTACAACTTTAGTGCATGTTTACATGAATTCTTTTGTGCACATTTGTATGAGCATTTGCATATGTTATGAGCCATTCATATGATATTATAGGTCTTTGATACACATTGTAGGTCATCTTTACATGTTCATTTCAATTTGAACTTTGTGCATCATTAACATGTATTGTTTGCACTTTCTTTTTGAACTTTCATTTCAATTCTTCTTATATTACTTCTTGAATGTCTTGAAGTTGATTCATAAATACTTTTGAGATGTTTATAAACCATTTTCCATTTAGTTTCAATTCTGGTTGTTGATTTACATGTTCCATTTATGCATGTCCTCTTCATTTCTTTCCATCCTTCATCTATCCCTTCTTCTTGTAACATGTTTAAATGCTAATGGATGATGATTATTGCTTATTCACTTGCACTTGTATGATGATATTCACTTGTTGTCCATATGATGCCCATTCTGGTTGTGGCTCTAGGATTTGGTTTCTTATTCAATTCTTTTGAGTTTTATGATGCATTACATGTTCTTTTACTTCTTATACATGTTTACTAACCGTGTAGGGGCTTTGGTAAGTTTCAATTGAGTGTGGATAAGGAATCCACATTCAACTTCTATCCTTTCTCTTTTACAATTCCATTTTGTGTTTTGTTAAGCACTTATGTGCTTTCTTTTAATAACTCACCACTTTCCCTTTTTGAATTACAATTCATCTTCTAACTTAGAAGTGAATTGTTTAATTCATTCTTTCTTTAGACTTAGGATTGAAACCTCACAAACCTTAGGATCACTCCCTTAACTAATCAATTAGGATTGAGTCTTAGTCCATATAGGTTTTACCTTTATCCTCCCTTGAGTCTCTTTTCTAATCTCAAAGAAAATTCAAAGTATCTAATAAAGGTAGGCACTTATTGCATTTAGGCCTTTCATATAAAGAAAAGATTATAAGGGGTCTTCTCTTATAATCTTAAAATGTGTAGCATATGGCCCATCTTAGGTCAATGTGTTACATATTTGATCTTGTATGAGGGACTTAAATGCAATACTTGTTGAAGGTACAAATAATAAAAACACTTCTTCACCCCATAATCAACAAAAACACTTAGTAAACACAAGTATGCTAGTGTGTCTGAACCTTGACAATTGGAACTAAGTGTGGGGGTCTTCTTCACCCTTAGTATGCTTTCTTACTCATTCCATCTTGGAATGTGAGAATGTACACATTCCAATGACCAAGATTCAGATACACTATCATATGCAAACAAATGAAAAAACTCTTAAAAGACAAAAACAAACAATAACGTCTTTCCTTCGGGAATTCTTTTCTCACCTCATTCACTCTTAGCGTACGAACGCGCTTCTACTCGTTCTCTTGCAAGATGGTAACGCACTCGGACCAGCGAGCCTGCAACACCTGAGCTAGAACGTCAGCCGTTCTCTAAAAAACACAAACAATCCATCCCTAGTGAGGGGAACTACGTCGCTCTGATTCTCATGCTCCCGATGAGATACGTAGGCAGTGGGGTAGGGCCCATGCGAGCACTCCTTTTATTTTCCCTACGTTTGTTTCTCTTTCTTTTTCCATTCTTTCTCCTTTCCTTTTTTAGTCCTTTCTCCAGTATCTTTTCTACACCCTTTGATCGAGACAAGCAAGCGTGGATCCCATCGGGTACGATGGACGTGAGGGGGTGCTAATACCTTCCTCTCACGTAACTGACTCCCGAACCCAGTTCTTTGGTCGCGAGACCATGCTCTTTCCTTTCCTTCAGGTTTATGCAGTGTTTCCTTTCCCTCTCTTGGGATAAATACACATTGCTGGCGACTCTGTTCGGTGCCACTTTCGCGTTTGTACTTGGATGAAAATCCCGGGAGCGACAGCTGGCGACTCTGCTGGGGACAGAACCCAGAATCTCTGGTTTCCTTAGCGAGTCAATCCTAGCGCTTGTCTGCTTTTCTTTCATTGGGTGTTTACTGTTGTGCTATATGTTGTTGTTTATTTATTTTACTGTATTTACCGCATTTTAGCATTACATATCATATATTATATTGTGTTGCACTGTTTTGTCTGTTTGGCGGGATGGGTGTTCTGAGAGATAAGCTCACTACACAGGCTTGAGTACATACATAGGTATTAGAGTGGATAGTCATGACGCTTGCGTGGTGGTGACCACGTATTGTTGTTCATGAGACCCACAACCAGACGAGGTTCTATCAGGAGCTTTCTGCTACTGCATGTTATGCAGGCCAGTGGTTATTCTCTTGAGGGACTGTCGACTCTGGTGACCATTCCCGAGGACTCAGTTGCGGCACTCCTCCCGAGATGTGACAGTGGCAGACCACATTCCGTGGCAAACCCATTGCATATTCTCGATCCGAGGACCCAATGCTGGGAACTTGCTATAGGACATCCCTTTTTGAAAGAGAGTCAGCGGAGGCACTCCTCGATTGGCGATAGTACTGTACCCTGAGGGATGAATGTACTATTGCTTCTCGACCTCAGTGCCAGAAGCTGAGGACCTTTTGTTTTGGAGAATCAGTTGAGGCCTCCTCGATTGATGATGATGCCAAACCAGAAATGGTGAACGTATCATCATTTCTCGACCTGAGAGCCCGGGATACTGAACATCCTAGTACCCACATGTGAGAAGGGCGGGTTGTTTACAGGTTTGCAGGTAACCATGACCTCCTACATACCCGGTTTTCTATCATCATTGCACCGAAAGGAAGTTTCATCCTATTGTATTCAGATGGTTCTTATCTATGGTTCTATATTAGTCTCAGAGCTACACTGACACCGTTCACAGTTCAGCACAGACACCTGATTACCTGATCACATTGCCCTTTGCATTGCATTGTCATATCCTAACATACATGTTTATTCATTTCCAGGTGCATATATTACCCTTGATTCCAGTCATCAGGTCCCTGCAAAGATGAACACTAAAGAGAGGAAGAATATCATCAGCTATAAGTTCCTTACGCCTACTTTGGGCCCTATTGTTGTGCTGAAGGGAATGGCGAGCCCTGCAGCACGAGAAGCTTTTGAAGAGAAGTATGGGTGGATTTTATCTATGGTCCGTAATGTCAGTGATTATGAAGCCAGAGGTCTCCATACGTTGATGCAGTTCTATGATCCGCCTCTGAGGTGTTTTGTATTTCCAGACTATGTGTTGGTTCCTACCCTGGAGGAGTATTCCAACATGTTGGGGATTGCTATCAAGGAGGAGCCCCCTTTCTTTGGATCAGTGGGGGATCTTGACTTTGGAAAGGTGGCTGGTGCTCTTTATTTGAGCAAATCAGAGTTAGGCGACAATGTCTCCAACAAAGGAAAGATTCGTGGTTACAAGTTGGAATATCTGATTAAGAAGGCCCAGGAAGCAGCTAAAGGCGAGAATTGGCTTGTTTTTAATGCTTTGCTAGCCCTTTGTATATACGGCATAGTGTTGTTTCCCAACGAGCCGGATTTCATTGATACGGACGCTATACGAATATTCATGATGAAGAACCCGGTGCCAACGCTACTGGGAGATCTTCACTACTCATTGTACAACCGAAACGAAAAGAAAAGAGGAGGGATAATTCGTTGTTGTGCACCCTTGTTCTATAAGTGGTTTGCGGGCCGTTTACCACAATCAGGGGCTTTTGTGGATTCCAAAGATTCTCTAGAGTGGAAACAGCGTTTAATGGGATTGGTGGCCAAGGACATCGTATGGGTAGATCATGGGCTGATTGGCAAGAATATTATCCACAGCTGTGGTAAGTTCCCTAACGTTCCACTGATAGGAAGAATGGGTGGGATTAACTACAATCCTTCTTTGGCCATTCGACAATTTGGGTATGCCCTGACAGGTCCGCCTATTAAGAGAGATGTGGAGGAGTCCCTCTATTTTCATACATCAGATGGTTGGGAAGCAGCACAGAAAGCTTCTGAAAGCTGGGGTAGCATACTGAAAAAGGGGAAAGTTACTCTAGGCAAGCCTAACAACCGGGTTTATCCAGCATATGAAGAGTGGGTGAAGAAAAGAGTTGAAGATTTTCTCTTGCCTTTTGGTAAGGCACCCCTTTTGTATCTGGAGAATGAGAAAGCAAGAAGCACTGCTACGGTGGAAGAAGTTGACAAGTTGCAAGCCTTGGTGAAAAAGCTCCAAGGAGAGAATTCCGAGTTGAGTAGCCGTCTTCAGAATGCTCTACATGCCAACAAAGAGCTGGAGCGGAAAGCCCAAGATGCTGAACAAATCCTAACTGCAAAAGAAAAAGACTTTGCTGGAAGAGCCCAACATTTCCGGAAGATTAGTAAAGGTGCTGATGATGCTACTCAAGCTCACAAGCAAACCAAACAGGCATTAGCACAGACCAAAGAAAAGTTAACAAAGTTTCAGCACGCTTGGGATGAAGTTAGGATAGAGAATGCTGAATTACAGGAACAGTTGCAGATTAAGGACGAAGAGCTTAAAAAGGCGCATGAGCAGAGAAGAAAGTATCGGGAAAGCCTCGGTAAGAGTCAAGAACAGCTAGAAGAAGCTAGAGGTGAGCTAAGGAATACCAAGAAAGAGCTTGAAGAAGTCATGATAGAAAGGGAGATACTCAAAACGCAAGCCGGCATAAAGAGACACAAAGGAGTGTGTGATGACGAGGCTCTGATGCTGCAGATGGGTTCTTTAACTGAAGCTCTTGAGAAAAGGGATGTCTTGATCAAAGAAATGATTGAAAAGCCGAATCACCAGCGTACCCGTATACTTTTTGAGGAGATCAAATACTCAAGTGATAAGCTGAAGGGTGTGGAATTGTCAGACTGATGTTCTTTTCCGTATATTTTGTTATTAATGGTTACCATCAGGCTTGTTGATGGATCCATTTTTCCTTGTATTGCATTTGCGGATGAGCCTTTCTTAAATGTACTTGAATACTTTGTTGAATGAGTATGAGCAGTTTTATTCAGAATTATTCCTTATCAGATAGCTGCACACAAGCACATGACCACGACACGTCTCTTTATATCACAATTTCTGGTCTTCAGATTTCTGTGGTTGGATTGGAATCAGGGTATAAAGCACCTCGGAAATGACAAACATGGCATTGCATATCATTTTGCATTTTTGTTACTTGCTTTTCAGGTACTCGTTGCAGGGTCTCTAACCTTTATTTGGTTTCAGGCAGTATAGCGGAGAATCATATTCACCGATATTCGACGCGAAGAAATCAAGTAAGAATCATGGATCAAGTGCAAAGTGATTTGGCTGAAATGAGGGCGCGTATGGACCAGTTCATGACCCTCATGACTGGCATGGCGCAAAATCAGGAGAGATAGAGGCTTCTGGTAGAGCGTCCAGACAATGGGCCCGAAGGTGATCAACATGACAATTCACAGGGACACGGCATCCCTCCTCCCGGTGGCAACCCTCCTCCTGGTGGTAACAATCGGGGTAATGGAAATGGTAGGCATGCTGGTGTTACTCTTGAAGATACTCTGGAAGACCAATTTACTCTACTAGATGCTGATGTGGGTAATCAAGGTGATCGAAGGTATGAGGAGTTAGCAGAGAAGATCAGGGCCATAGAATGCAAGAACTCTATGGGTATTGATGTTACCAGCTTGGGGCTGGTCTCAGGAGTTAGAATTCCCCCTAAATTCAAACCTCCCACTTTTGATAAGTATCACGGCAATGCGTGTCCCCAAACGCATCTTCAAGCTTACTTTGGGAAGATTTCAGCTCATACGGATGACGAGAAGCTATGGATGCACTATTTTCAGGACAGTCTGGCTGGGGCGTCCTTGACCTGGTACATGAAGTTGAATAGAGCTGCTGTGAAGAATTGGAAAGATCTGGCAGAAGCGTTCCTGAAGCAATACCAGTATAATATTGACATGGCGCCCAACCGCACTCAATTGCAGGGGTTGTCACAAAATGCCAAGGAGAGTTTCAAAGAATATGCACAGAGGTGGAGGGAAATGGCTGCCCAGGTTCAACCTCCCTTGTCAGACAGAGAAATGGCGGATATGTTCATGGGCACCTTGCAAGGGGCCTATCTGGATAGATTAGCTGCTTGTCCGTCAACTGGATTTGCTGATATTGTGATTGCGGGAGAAAGAATAGAAAGTCTGTTAAAGCTTTGAAAGATCCAGGATGTGAGTGGGGCTGGCTCTTCGGGGACGAAGAAACCGTTTGCTAGTAACCAGAAAAGAAGAGAAGGTGATACGAATGCTGTGTTTAGAGGACGAGGCAGAGGGCGTTCTCAAGCTTATTATCAGGTAGATGCTGTAACAATCCCCACACCGTCTGTTCAGAAACAGCAACCCCAACAACAAGTTCAACAGCAACAACCTTTTTTTCCAGCAAAGGTCTAGACAGAGGGATCGTAAGATGGATCCTCTCCCTATGACTTATGCCACGCTGTTGCCCCGGCTACTCGAGTTAAAGTTGGTAGAACTCCGTACTATGAAAGCTCCGGTTGCTGGAAACCTGCCACCTAACTTCGATGCTAATGCTCGTTGTGAGTTTCACTCAGGTGCTCAGGGGCACTCCATTGAAAAATGTTGGGCTTTCCATCATAAAGTACAAGATTTGATTGATGCTAAAGCCATCAATTTCTCTCCCGCTCCTAATATTACTCAGCATCCCATGCCTGATCATAGTGCAGCAAGTGTGTACGCTATTGAAGATGGGAGGAGATTGAATTTGGTGTTAGACGTTCATCAAGTGAAAACTTCTTTGTTGGTTGTAAAAGATCGTTTATTGAAGGGACAGGTGTTCCCGGGCTGTAATCAAGATTGCTCTGAGTGTATGAATCAAGAGAACGGCTGTGATAAGTTGAAGATGGGTTTACAGAATCTGATCGATGAAGGATGTCTACAGTTCGACAGAGTTGTGAAAGACACTGATGAGATATCAACCGTGACCATCTATTACACGCCCGCTGAGATTCAAATGCCGGTCAATGCAGTTCCTGTGGCGAGTGTTGCGCCAGAGAGGCCCAGTCCTGTCACTATCACGGTGCCAGGACCAATTCCGTTCACATCTACGAAAGCTATCCCATGGCACTATGGGGCAGATGTATATTACGAAGGTAAAAAACAGGAAGTTGAGTCATCAGTCAGCCCAAATATTGATAACGTAGGGGGTGTAGGGGGCTTTACAAGGAGTGGGAGGTTGTTCGCTCCCCAAACCTTGAGAAGTGATAAGGAGGCAGAAGCTGCAGCAAAGGCTAAGGGTAAACAGGTGGTTGAAAGTGCGCCTACACCTGAAGCAGAGACAAAGATTACTTTTGATAAGGAAATGGAAGAATTTATGAAAATAATCAAGAAAAGCGATTATAAGATTGTGGACCAACTGAATCAGACACCTTCAAAGATTTCAATCTTGTCACTATTGATGTGCTCTGATGCGCACCGGCAGACGTTGTTGAAAGTGTTGAAGAGTGCGTACGTGCCACAAGAAATTACTGTTAATCAGCTCGAGGGCGTAATCTCCAATGTTAATGTTAGCCATGGCTTGGGCTTTACAAGTAGAGATCTGACGGTTGAAGGAAGAAACCATAATAAGGCTTTGCATATCACGATGGAGTGTAAGGGCGCAGTGTTATCTCATGTACTGGTAGACACTGGTTCATCACTCAATGTCTTGCCCAAGAAGGCATTAATGAAGCTGGAAGTTGATGGTTTGATCTTAAGGCCTAGTGAGTTGGTGGTCAGAGCATTCGATGGAACTAGACGATCTGTGTTTGGTGAGGTGGAATTGCCCGTACAAATTGGACCACAGGTATTCAAATCCACGTTCCATGTAATGGACATACAACCTGCATATAGCTGCCTATTGGGACGCCCTTGGATTCACGGAGCCGGGGCTGTTACTTCTACTCTACATCAAAAGCTGAAGTATGAGTTTGAAGGGCAGGTTGTGACAGTGTGTGGGGAAGAAGACATCTTTGTGAGTCACCTGTCCACGTTCAAGTACATTGAAATGGATGGGGAAATTCATGAGATGCTGTGCCAATCATTTGAAGCAGTCAACATTGACGATGCACCTGAGTCTTCTTCTGTACCAGTTGGGGCTGGTACCTCCATTTCATCTTACAAACAAGCTGTCGAAGTCGTCAGGGCAGGCAACGCCCAAGGTTGGGGCAGGTTGATAGAGACCCCAATGAAGGAAGACAAATGTGGTATTGGTTATCATCCCTTTACAACTTCAGATGCGGGGAGCAGGGGACCCATTACTTTCAATAGTGGGGGAATTATCTACACGGACCAGTCTTGTGCAGCCACAGAGGATAGTGTTGACAGTGATTGTGACCTGGACAATTGGGTACGCCCTCATGTTCCGGGACAACAAGTGCAGAACTGGTTCGTTGAAGAAGTCATCCGGGTTACTCTTCAGACAGAGTAATTTTTCTTTGTTTTTTCTAACCATAATGCATGTCAAAATCTTGCGCTCTGCCCAAGGCGTATAGATTCATTTGTAGGGCCACCATGGTTGCATTTGCAATGTTTAATCATTAATAAAGGACGTTTTGCAATCAAATTTTGTTCTCTGTCTTTCGGTTTTTATTTTTGCACAAAAAAAAAAATGGCAATGTTTCATTTTCTTTTGTTTTGCTTAAAAATAAATTCTAAAATAAGGCATGAACCCGTTCATGCAGACTTGATCCTCCGGATACCACTGATAACGATTTTGATATGGCCATGTATGACTTTGACAATCCGATTTATCAAGCCGAAGAAGGGGATGAGAAAGATTGTGAACTCCCTGAAGAACTGGCCAGATTGTTGAAACAAGAGGAAAGGGTCATCCAGCCTCATCAGGAGACTGTAGAAATCATCAATATTGGTACCAAGGACGCCAAGAAAGAGATCAGGATTGGTGCCAGCTTGCAAGCAGATGTGAAGCAAACTTTGACGGAAATGTTGCGCGAGTATGTTGACATCTTCGCCTGGTCGTATCAAGACATGCCGGGGTTGGATACGGATATTGTCGTGCACAGGCTGCCATTAAGAGAAGAATGTCCGCCAGTCAAGCAGAAACTTCGTCGGACTCACCCCGACATGGCTTTAAAGATTAAGGAGGAAGTCCAGAAGCAGTGAGACGCTGGTTTTCTTGCTGTGACAAAGTATCCTCCATGGGTAGCCAACATCGTGCCAGTACCGAAGAAAGATGGAAAAGTGAGAATGTGTGTGGATTATCGAGATCTTAATAAAGCTAGCCCGAAAGATGATTTTCCACTACCTCATATTGATGTGCTGGTCGATAATACAGCTCAGTTTTCAGTGTTCTCATTTATGGACGGTTTCTCCGGGTACAACCAGATCAAGATGGCACCTGAAGACATGGAGAAGACCACGTTCATTACTCCGTGGGGTACATATTGTTATAAAGTAATGCCTTTTGGGTTGAAAAACGCAGGGGCAACGTACCAGCGGGCGATGGTGACATTGTTTCATGACTTGATTCATAAGGAGATCGAATGTTATGTAGATGATATGATTGCCAAGTCGAGAACAGAAGAGGAACATCTGGTTAACCTGAAAAAGCTGTTTGAAAGGTTGAGAAAGTTCCGTCTGAGATTAAATCCAAACAAGTGCACGTTTGGGGTGCGTTCTGGAAAGTTGCTGGGTTTCATTGTGAGCGAAAGAGGAATCGAGGTTGACCCTGCCAAGGTGAAAGCAATACAAGAAATGCCTGAACCGAGAACAGAAAAAGAGGTTCGTGGTTTCTTGGGTAGATTGAACTACATTGCGAGGTTCATATCTCACCTAACAGCCACGTGTGAGCCAATATTTAAATTGTTAAGGAAAGATCAAACGGTCAGGTGGAATGACGATTGCCAATTGGCATTCGATAGGATAAAAGAATACTTGCAGGAACCTCCGATTCTAATGCCTCCAGTTGAAGGGAGACCGCTGATAATGTATCTGACAGTGCTTGAAGGTTCCATGGGTTGTGTTCTCGGTCAACATGACGAGACAGGTAGGAAGGAGCATGCTATTTACTACCTGAGCAAAAAGTTCAATGATTGTGAGTCCCGATACTCAATGCTTGAAAAGACATGCTGTGCGCTTGCATGGGCCGCTAAGCGATTGAGGCAATATATGGTTAGGCACACAACCTTGTTGATTTCAAAAATGGATCCTATCAAGTACATTTTCGAGAAACCAGCATTGACAGGCAGAGTTGCACGGTGGCAAATGGTCTTGACAGAGTATGACATTCAGTACACTTCACAAAAGGCCATCAAAGGAAGTATCTTGTCCGACTATCTCGCGCAACAGCCGATTGATGATTACCAACCCATGAAATTTGACTTCCCTGATGAGGACATCATGTTTCTCAAAGCTAAAGACTGCGAGGAACCACTTCCGGAGGAGGGGCCAGACCCTGAATCCAAATGGAGTCTGATGTTTGATGGGGCTGTCAATATGAATGGGTGCGGAGTTGGAGCGGTTCTTATCACGCCGGAAGGTGTTCATATGCCTTTCACTTCCCGAATAACTTTCGGATGCACCAACAATGAAGCAGAGTACGAAGCTTGTATAATGGGGATCGAGGAGGCGATTAATCTACGGATTAAAACCCTTGATATATTCGGTGATTCAGCCTTGGTAATCAATCAAGTGAAAGGGAGTTGGTACACGCACCAAGCAAATCTAGTGCCATATAGAGATTATACGAGGAGATTGCTGACATTTTTCACAACAGTGAAACTGTACCACATTCCTCGAGATGAGAATAGGTTCGCTGATGCCTTGGCCACTTTGTCTTCCATGATCAAAGTGCAAGGATGGAACCATGTACCTAAGATTGAGGTATCCCGCCTTGACAGACCAGCATTTGTGTTTGCGGTCGATGCAACGTCTGATGACAAGCCATGGTTTCATGACATTAAGTGTTTCTTGAAAAGTCAAGAGTACCCGTCCGGGGCATCGTCCAAAGACAGGAAGACGTTGAGAAGGTTAGCCGGTAGTTTCTTCTTGAACAAAGATGGCGTGCTGTACAAAAGAAATTTTGACACGGTCCTGCTTAGATGTGTGGATAGACATGAAGCAGACTTGTTGATGATTGAAGTGCACGAAGGCTCTTTCGGTACCCATGCCGGAGGGCAGGCAATGGCTAAAAAGTTGTTAAGGTCGGGATATTATTGGTTGACTATGGAGTCAGATTGTTGCAAATATGCCCGCAAATGCCATAAATGCCAGATCTATGCAGACAAGGTGCATGTGCCTCCAAATCCGTTGAGTATCATGTCGTCGCCTTGGCCGTTTGCCATGTGGGGCATTGATATGATCGGAAAGATTGAGCCTACAGCTTCCAATGGTCATCGTTTCATCTTAGTGGCAATTGATTACTTCACCAAATGGGTTGAAGCCGCATCCTATGCCAATGTTACAAAACAAGTGGTCGCTCGTTTCTTAAAACGGGATATCATTTGCCGATATGGAGTTCCCGAAAGAATCATTACTGATAATGGTTCTAATTTGAACAATAAGATGATGGCTGAGTTATGCCGGGACTTCAAAATCGAACATCACAATTCTTCTCCGTACCGCCCAAAGATGAATGGCGCGGTCGAAGCGGCCAACAAAAATATCAAGAAGATTGTGCAGAAGATGGTTGTCGCGTACAAAGATTGGCATGAGATGTTACCATTTGCTTTGCATGGGTATCGAACGTCGGTACGCACGTCCACTGGGGCAACCCCATTCTCACTTGTATATGGTATGGAGGCAGTGC
Source organism: Lathyrus tuberosus (assembly GCA_022829125.1). Classification (NCBI taxonomy): domain Eukaryota; kingdom Viridiplantae; phylum Streptophyta; class Magnoliopsida; order Fabales; family Fabaceae; genus Lathyrus; species Lathyrus tuberosus. Next base: position 4,683,026 of record JALAZF010000358.1, read on the forward strand.
TACCAATTGAAGTAGAAATTCCGTCCCTCAGAGTTATGATGGATGTTAAGCTAGATGAAGCTGAATGGGTACGAGCCAGATTTGATCAGCTGAGCCTTATTGAGGAAAAGCGATTGGCGGCTGTATGTCATGGGCAACTATATCAGCGCAGAATGAAACAGGCATTTGACCAGAAGGTGCGTCCTCGGGTTTATAAAGTCGGAGATGTGGTACTCAAAAGGATCCTTCCTCCCAATACAGATCACAGGGGAAAATGGACTCCTAATTATGAAGGTCCATTCGTGGTTAAAAAGGTCTTTTCGGGCAAAGCTTTATTGCTTACAACCATGGATGGCGAAGACTTTTCATCCCCTGTCAACTCAGACGTAGTCAAAAAATACTTCGCATGAATAGACCCGCTGGATAATAAGAATAAAAAAAATCCAGGCAAAAAAGGGCATCCCGGCGAACCAAAAACAGAATAAGGTTCGGGAAAAAATTAGGGATATAATTGAAAAAAGATTTGTACACCCGGTAAGTTGAAAACCCGAAAGGGCAACTTAGGCAAAAAAGGGTATCCTGGTGGATCGAAAACCTGAAAGGGCGGTCCACACAAAAGAGGGATTTAAGCGAATGACTACGGTTTGAGTTATCTGTACCCCATTACCGTTTGAACAACTGACGTTCTGAAGGATAGGAATCGGTCCGATCATTCCTCAGAAGGCAAGGTCGGGGAGTTTTGAAGACATACTGGTCATAACAGAATGGAAACTCAGTGGAATTCCGTTTTCACATTGCCATTAGGATAGTTTCTTTTCTCAATTTTCAGCGATCACCTCTTTCCAGGGATTGCTTCCGGATGTAATTGCCTATTCTGGGCTCTCGGTCAATAAATTGAATTTCAGTAAAAAGCTTTCTATTTTTGTTTTATTGCTTTGTTTGCAAAAACGTCCTAATTTTTGATAAAACATTGCATTTGAAAACATGGCAGCCTTGCGATAACATGCGCAGAAAAAACATTTGAAATTACTTCGAATGTTGAATACTCCCGGGTGGTGGATTCTAGCCACGCAATATTCGGGCATGTGGGCATATTCTTTTGTTGCAGGTAGCAGGTGCAGATGATTTTAAGCACAAGACCAGCAATAAATCACCCCACGCAAAAGACTGGGGCAATTATGGGTAAGGAGATCGGCGTTCATCGGGTCGATCTCAGTGAATTAAGTTCAACTGGGTACCGTTGTATCTTATTAAGTCGGTTCTCTCATTCAGTACTTCCAACAACTACAAGCTTTTCTGTGTCGATAACGGTCACAGGTTCCCCAAAAGAGTGGTCTCGTCGACACCGAAACGGATGGTCATTATCCCCGTTGAAATCACTAGGAGTTTGAAGAGGCTAAATCCTCTGTAAAATTCTCTTATGACATCCTCTTCGGGGACAAATTGTTGATTCTCTTAAGCATGGGGCATGTTGTTTCCCCAGCATGAAGTGTTGATCACCCCCAGTAGAGTTTGATGGTCATTATCCCCGTTGAAATCACTAGGAGTTTGAAGAGGCTAAATCCTCTGTAAAATTCTCTTATGACATCCTCTTCGGGGACAAATTGTTGATTCTCTTAAGCATGGGGCATGTTGTTTCCCCAGCATGAAGTGTTGATCACCCCCCAGTAGAGTTTGATGGTCATTATCCCCAGCGAAGTCGCAGGAGTTTGAAGAAGCTGAATCTTCTGTAAAATCCTCTTATGACATCCTCTTCGGGGACAAATTGTTTGGTTCCCCAGCATGAAGTGTTGATCATCCCCAGTAGAGTTTGAGGACAGTTGGTCTTCTGTAAAATCCTCTCAAAAGGCATTCCCCAACACGAGACGCTTTAAAGCAGTTTTCTCCAGCAGAGTTTGTTATAAACTTGTCATCCCCAACGGAATTGTCTAAAGGAAAGCTCGCCTAACATGGGGCATTGTAGTACTTATCCTAAGCTCGACAGTCATATTCTTCGGCAGACTACTGTGGATTTGCTTTGGGTTTCCCCAACAGATCTCTAAGGACTCTTTCTAGCAAGTTGCAGTGGAATGTTCTAACCAGGATTTGCATATCCCTGGCAGAGTAGCCATGATCCCCAACAAGATTGTGTCTCTGGTAATGATCCCCCACAGAGGTCAGCATCGAATCTTGTCAGCAATACTCCCCAGCCGAGTTATAAGGTTGATAATCCCTATAAAGGATCTTGGGTTGAATAAATCCCCAAGCAGAGTTTTAATGGCTCATTTCCCCAGCAGGACGTCATTTAAAAATTCTCATCCCCAGCGGAGTTGCTGTGACCAGAATCCAGCCCCAAACAGATGGAATAATTCCTGGCAGAGTCATCATTCCCTCATATCTTAAAGTCCAACAGTGGATTGGCAAAAGTCCGTCTTCGGGTGGCAAAAGTCCAACAGTGGATTGGCAAAAGTCCGTCTTCGGGTGGCAAAAGTCCAACAGTGGATTGGCAAAAGTCCGTCTTCGGGTGGCAAAAGTCCAACAGTGGATTGGCAAAAGTCCATCTAAGGGTGGCATATTCCAAAAGTCCAACAGTGGATTGGCAAAAGTCCGTCTTCGGGTGGCAAAAGTCCAACAGTGGATTGGCAAAAGTCCGTCTTCGGGTGGCAAAAGTCCAACAGTGGATTGGCAAAAGTCCATCTAAGGGTGGCATATTCCAAAAGTCCAACAGTGGATTGGCAAAAGTCCGTCTTCGGGTGGCAAAAGTCCAACAGTGGATTGGCAAAAGTCCGTCTTCGGGTGGCAAAAGTCCAACAGTGGATTGGCAAAAGTCCATCTAAGGGTGGCATATTCCAAAAGTCCAACAGTGGATTGGCAAAAGTTCGTCTTCGGGTGGCAAAAGTCCAACAGTGGATTGGCAAAAGTCCATCTAAGGGTGGCATATTCCAAAAGTCCAACAGTGGATTGGCAAAAGTCCGTCTTCGGGTGGCAAAAGTCCAACAGTGGATTGGCAAAAGTCCGTCTTCGGGTGGCAAAAGTCCAACAGTGGATTGGCAAAAGTCCATCTAAGGGTGGCATATTCCAAAAGTCCAACAGTGGATTGGCAAAAGTCCGTCTTCGGGTGGCAAAAGTCCAACAGTGGATTGGCAAAAGTCCGTCTTCGGGTGGCAAAAGTCCAACAGTGGATTGGCAAAAGTCCATCTAAGGGTGGCATATTCCAAAAGTCCAACAGTGGATTGGCAAAAGTCCGTCTTCGGGTGGCAAAAGTCCAACAGTGGATTGGCGAAAGGTCCATCTAAGGGTGGCATATTCCAAAAGCCCAACAGTGGATTGGCAAAAGTCCGTCTTCGGGTGGCAAAAGTCCAACAGTGGATTGGCAAAAGTCCATCTTCGGGTGGCAAAGCAGCTAAAAGTCCAACAGTGGATTGGCAGAAGTCCATCTTCGGGTGGCACGAAGCTGCAAAGTCCACCAGTAGCGTGGCAGGCCAGTAGTCGTCTGGAATTGCATAAAAGACATTATTAAAGTCCACCAGTAGTGTGGCAAGCCAGTAGTCGTCTGGCGTCGTTCAAAAGACGTTATCAAAGTCCACCAGTAGTGTGGCAGGCCAGTAGTCGTCTGGAATTGCATAAAAGACATTATTAAAGTCCACCAGTAGTGTGGCAGGCCAGTAGTCGTCTGGAGTTGCATAAAAGACATTATTAAAGTCCACCAGCAGCGTGGCAAGCCAGTAGTCGTCTGGCATCGTTCAAAAGACAGATCTCTCCGACGTTTCGTCGAAGATTCAATCCAGCAGTCTCGTTGGGTTTATATCCCTTTTCTTCTTCACAATCCAGAGCAAATTTTTGGTTATATTTGGTATTCAATCACTATATACCTTGAAAGTCCGAAAGCGATTGCTTTCGGACATTCAGGTCTACAGCGCTTGAATAGGGGCAGCTGTAATACCCCAAAATTTGCTCTCCCCTTTGTCATCATAGCATGGCATTATCATTTATCATATCATATCCACCTCATTAACATTACATTGCATTTAACATAGAAAAATGAAGCATGGCATCCTTCTTACCATCAGGGCATGTGATCAGGTGGAAGGTGGACAATCAAGGAATCATTCAAAGCACAAAAAGGTCAATCAAGTTGGCTCTAGGCAAGCCAAGAGGTCTCTCATGTCTCATACTACCTCAATTGATCATCCACTATCTCAAGAAAGTGAAATCCAAGGGGAGATTGAAGCAATACATCTTTCATCATGCAAGAGGGTCAAAAATTGAAGGAAAACCCTCAAAAGAGATAGCTAATTGATTCAAGAGCATCCTCAAGTGGCACATCTCATCATCCTTTAAGAGGATACACAACATACTCTGAGGAATTTGAAATTGGAGACTGCACTTTTACCTCCTAACCAGAGGGGGCCAAAATTAGGGTTTCCATTTAAATCAGGGAATCTTTGCTTTTTTGGGCAAGACTTGATGTCATGGTTTCCTATATGTCCCTAGGTATATGGATGTGGAAGATTGCATCTCAATTGGTTTTAGAAGTGATTCAATTGGAAGAAAGATCAAAAATCAGGGAATTTGGGGCCAAGTCAAATAATCAGAGGAAAAAGTCAACCCTTGACTTTTTAAGGCCAAATTCATGAAATTCATGTTATATGTGACCAATTTACAAAATTTGATCAAGAAACTCCAAAGGAATCATGAAAAAATCAAGATTTGGAAAGTTGCCATTTTTGGATGAAGTAGGGTTACTAAAAATAGCAAGTTTTTGGCCATTTTGCATCAGAATTGGAATCAAGGCCATTCAAAATTGGAGCACCAAATGAAAATTCCACTCTGCCTCAATGAAAGGCCTTGCTTTAAGCTTCAAATCCATGGGTAGAACATCTCCATTGGATAAAAATTGAGGGAGATATGATTGATCAAAGTTGGAGGAAAGTAGGCCCAAAACTAGGTCATGACCAAGATTTTCAGGGCACGCGCGCAGTCATTTTCCCAAACAGTTGGTGGACCAAATGTACCCCCATTTTTCATCAAGATAAAAGCCTCAAATGGAAAAGTTTTCAACATCAAAGTTGTTCTTTGTAGTGTCATCTTTAATATTGGTGTTGGAAAATTTTGAATTGATCAAGTTATGAGTGAGTTATAGTGGTCTCAAGATAGGTTGATTAGGCTGAACTTCCATGCATGTCATTTACCATGCCATGACTTGCTTCGTACGCCCACGCACCGGTCGTTTTTCCATCTGTTTATGATGATTTTTAGACATGTTTGAGGTACCTTTTCAACTCAAGTCCAACACCAAAATTGTCCTATGATGCATCCTCAATCCATTGACACCAAGATGATTCATTTTCGTGCCTTGGTCATAAAGGAATCCATGTTCAAACATCACCATCTGCATTGATGCATTGACTGTCATGTGTAGCAGTTCACACATTGTTTTTGATTCAGTCACACCACAAACACTTCACCATCACCAGCTGATTTCTTTTCCTCATTTGCCCAAACATTCTTGCACGTGCTTCCATTTTTGTTACTTCTTACATGAGAAGGGAAATTTGCAAAACTTCCACCACAAGCTACTGCTGCATAATACAACCTCACTCTCATCCTCACTACAAGTGTCATGAGCTTGACCTCACCATAACCCAACCTTGATCACTCGCCCCCTAACTAACTTGACTCAGTTAGTTAGGGTGGACTCATTTAACCATTCCAACTCACCCTAACTCACTCAGTTAACCACCACAGTTCCCCTTTAACCACACTTATATAACCAAATCTCCTTCATAATTTCACAACAACACTTCATTCTCACTTTTCCTCTGAAATTCGCAAGCTCTCTCTCTGAAGTTTCTCTTCCTCTCACACGATTTCATCATCATCTACATCTGAATCCATCTTCAAGCTTCAATATCAAGCAGCATTAAAACACATTGAAGCTTGGTAACATTGAAGAGATTGAAGTGTCTTCCACTGCATATTGAATTTCATCAACATTTGCAAGGATTTGTGAGCCTTTATTTGGCCAGTTGAAGATCAAAGAGGAAGCACATTTCTCTGGTTTTCTTTCAACTCCGGTTTCCTACATTTTCAGGTTTCAATATCTCAAACTTTCTTGGCACAATTTACATTCTGTTTAGCTTGTGTTGTGATGATTCGAGCTCACTAAGAGCATTCCTCCATCTGGCTAGTTGATAGAGCTTCTTAGAAGCTTAGATCCAAAACCTAGGGCTAATTTCATTGCTTCGATTCTCTCTGTTTGTGTGTTGTTTGTGGAAAATAAGCCTAGATTCATGATCTATGTGACTTCCTGAACATTTTGATGTGTATTGCATAAATTTCTGGAATGTTTGATTGATTGCAGTGCCGGAGAGTGGCCGGAGAAGGTGACCGGAGGTCCCTCTCCGGCCGGTGAGGTTTCATTAGGGTTTACATGCCAGATTAAGTCGTGTCCGTTGATTTGTTTTGATCCAAGGGTGGTGGTGGTGCCAGCGAATAAATGGAGAGGGTGTGTGTCACGTGCTTCATTTTTTCCATCTGATGATTAGCATGCGCGTGTGTACATGGTTATTAGTGTGTACTAGCAATGTGATATGTTTGATTTGATTACTTTGACTTTTATTTGACCTTGACTTGATCTGATGGTTGTGAGTGAGTCAAAATTGTTGACTGATGGTGCACACTTGTTATTGTGTTTGGCGTGTAAATGGACCTTGTCAGATTGATATTTACACCCCTCTGTTTGGAAGCCCAATGAATTTGCACTGCATTATTGCTATGTTCATACCCCCTTCCTTTTGCATTTCATTTTCATTTTTCTTATTTTTTTATACATGTTTCATTTCCAATTTTTAAAAATACCAAAACAGATTGGAAAATTCTACAAAAATTCATGAGTATCACTAAAACATTTAGGAAATTTTTGATGATTTTATTTTCTGATTTTATGACCTTTTTACCCCTGGTCCATAATTTTCTTTGAATTTCCATTTAGATGCATTCTAAGCATGATACATGAATTTGTTTAATTTTGTTCTTGATCATTAAAAATTGTTTTGATGCTCTTCTTTTTGCATTGAGTCATTATCATCTTGAGGTATGTTAAGTGATTTTATTTGATTTTTTAGGTCACTTTATTACATGTTTTTATGCCTATATTTGCACCACTTTGCATGATGTTTCAATTTGACCTAATTGCTTTGTTTGAAGTCATTTTGCTCTGAATTTTTACATGCTATCTTGATGTATGATGCATTTCTGACCTAGGCATTCCAATAATATGCTGGCATAATTTTCATGAATCCATTTGGTCTTTGTTTGATGCATCACATTGGATGTATAATCCATGGCATGTCATTACAACTTTAGTGCATGTTTACATGAATTCTTTTGTGCACATTTGTATGAGCATTTGCATATGTTATGAGCCATTCATATGATATTATAGGTCTTTGATACACATTGTAGGTCATCTTTACATGTTCATTTCAATTTGAACTTTGTGCATCATTAACATGTATTGTTTGCACTTTCTTTTTGAACTTTCATTTCAATTCTTCTTATATTACTTCTTGAATGTCTTGAAGTTGATTCATAAATACTTTTGAGATGTTTATAAACCATTTTCCATTTAGTTTCAATTCTGGTTGTTGATTTACATGTTCCATTTATGCATGTCCTCTTCATTTCTTTCCATCCTTCATCTATCCCTTCTTCTTGTAACATGTTTAAATGCTAATGGATGATGATTATTGCTTATTCACTTGCACTTGTATGATGATATTCACTTGTTGTCCATATGATGCCCATTCTGGTTGTGGCTCTAGGATTTGGTTTCTTATTCAATTCTTTTGAGTTTTATGATGCATTACATGTTCTTTTACTTCTTATACTTCTTATACATGTTTACTAACCATGTAGGGGCTTTGGTAAGTTTCAATTGAGTGTGGATAAGGAATCCACATTCAACTTCTATCCTTTCTCTTTTACAATTCCATTTTGTGTTTTGTTAAGCACTTATGTGCTTTCTTTTAATAACTCACCACTTTCCCTTTTTGAATTACAATTCATCTTCTAACTTAGAAGTGAATTGTTTAATTCATTCTTTCTTTAGACTTAGGATTGAAACCTCACAAACCTTAGGATCACTCCCTTAACTAATCAATTAGGATTGAGTCTTAGTCCATATAGGTTTTACCTTTATCCTCCCTTGAGTCTCTTTTCTAATCTCAAAGAAAATTCAAAGTATCTAATAAAGGTAGGCACTTATTGCATTTAGGCCTTTCATATAAAGAAAAGATTATAAGGGGTTTCTCTTATAATCTTAAAATGTGTAGCATATGGCCCATCTTAGGTCAATGTGTTACATATTTGATCTTGTATGAGGGACTTAAATGCAATACTTGTTGAAGGTACAAATAATAAAAACACTTCTTCACCCCATAATCAACAAAAACACTTAGTAAACACAAGTATGCTAGTGTGTCTGAACCTTGACAATTGGAACTAAGTGTGGGGGTCTTCTTCACCCTTAGTATGCTTTCTTACTCATTCCATCTTGGAATGTGAGAATGTACACATTCCAATGACCAAGATTCAGATACACTATCATATGCAAACAAATGAAAAAACTCTTAAAAGACAAAAACAAACAATAACGTCTTTCCTTCGGGAATTCTTTTCTCACCTCATTCACTCTTAGCGTACGAACGCGCTTCTACTCGTTCTCTTGCAAGATGGTAACGCACTCGGACCAGCGAGCCTGCAACACCTGAGCTAGAACGTCAGCCGTTCTCTAAAAAACACAAACAATCCATCCCTAGTGAGGGGAACTACGTCGCTCTGATTCTCATGCTCCCGATGAGATACGTAGGCAGTGGGGTAGGGCCCATGCGAGCACTCCTTTTATTTTCCCTACGTTTGTTTCTCTTTCTTTTTCCATTCTTTCTCCTTTCCTTTTTCAGTCCTTTCTCCAGTATCTTTTCTACACCCTTTGATCGAGACAAGCAAGCGTGGATCCCATCGGGTACGATGGACGTGAGGGGGTGCTAATACCTTCCTCTCACGTAACTGACTCCCGAACCCAGTTCTTTGGTCGCGAGACCATGCTCTTTCCTTTCCTTCAGGTTTATGCAGTGTTTCCTTTCCCTCTCTTGGGATAAATACACATTGCTGGCGACTCTGTTCGGTGCCACTTTCGCGTTTGTACTTGGATGAAAATCCCGGGAGCGACAGTGTCTTAACCAAGCAAGTGGCGTTTAAACCAAAGGAATGATGTTTAAACCAAAAGAGTGGTGTTTAAACCAAAGGAGTCATGTTTAAACCAAGGGAGTGGTGTTTAAACCAAAGGAATGGTATTTAAACCAAAGGAATGGTGTTTAAACTAAGAGAGTAGTGTTTGAACCAAGAGAATGGTGTTTAAACGAAGAGAGTGGTTATGGAATGTTTTTTATATTGGTTGTAATTGATCTTAGTCTGAAAACAAATATTCAGACACGGAGCTCTACAACAGTGTCTGAATCATTCGGGGAGAGAGAGTTCACACACTCCTCCTTTTTCTTTTTTTTATTATGAAAATGGTCTTGATTTGAGCTGCACTAAAGTCTATGAATGAAGGTGAATACTTTGAACAACTGAGTCATGCGTCCCGTATCCAAAAATATTTAGAATAAGGGTAGAAATACACCCTCTTATTCCTTCTCCATTTCTTAAGGCTCATGGCACACAATTCGCATCATATTTTAAAAGTATTTTAAGTTTATTTTCAAAAAGAAATTTTTATTTTTACATGAATAAGTAAAAGGACATGATTAAGAGAATATGATATGATACCAAAGGTGGGAATGAAACCTAATTTTGTCATGTATTGATTTGATCTATTTTCTAGGTTTTTTTAATATGAATAGAATTGGGATTGACCTAAGGGAACATGTATGGTACAAGTCATAATGCTTCTAACTCAAATTAAAGGATCAAAGGACTTTGGATCACCTAATTGACTAAGATCTTAAGGGATCATGTAATTTGTTCCAAAGGAGTGACTAAATAGTCCTAAAGTCATTAATTCAATTAATTGACCAAAAGAAGTTCAATAAATTAATCAAATCAGGACAAATAAGGATCATGGAAAATTTTGGTTAAGCTATATACATCAAAAACCATGAAATTATAAAGAAAATTCAAAGAAAAGGAAAGGAAAAGAACAAAGTTGATAAAATGTAACCCTGATTTTTTTTATTAATTTTAAAATAATTTTAATTAGGAATTTTAATTCTAAGATAGAAATTAATTCTAGTTTAGAATTTTAAACCTAGTTAACTAAGCCTTAGCCTAATTTCCATTAAAAAGATTTGAATGTATTAAAAAAATACTAAAAGAAATTATTAAAATAATAAGGAAATAAAATTAACTCTGCCAGGGGTGTGACAAGAAAAGGATGTGTAGAAAGTATAAGGGGCGTTGGGCCTAGAGCTTGAGCCCGAGTTCTTTGTTTTTTTTTCAGAGTTAGGAGGGGGTGTATGGACTAATTGAGAGATGCGTGTGGGAGAAGGTATTAGGGTTTGGTTGGACCCCAAGAAGGACTCAACAAGAGGGCAAAGAGAACGAAGCTCCCTCACTCTACTCAGACTCATTCTCCTTCTCCTCTCTCCCTAAATCAAGGCCACTTGAAATTGCTCTGCTGCGCTGGAAATCTTCTCCTGCGGTAGCGGAGCCCAGAACATTACCAAAACACCATCATTATGACCCTCACTTCCTCCTACATCCATTTCTAACCTTCATTTTCCCTAAACCTCATCCTAAACTCCGTTTTGGTCTAAACAAAAGAAACCCTAAAAATCTTCAAACAAAAATTAAATAGCATTGAACTAAGGAAACATAATGCAACCTTAGGGGTTTTATTCTGCAACGCAAGCTCTACAACATGGTAACATTAGTTTTTAATATGGTGAAAAATTGTGGCTAACCGACAGGGCTGAGGATTGCCCTGGTTAAAGTAGGAGTTGAGGAAGATGATGGAGAAAACCAGAGGAATAAGGTCACATACTCAAGTAAACGTTCTTTTTCAAATTCTCAGATTTCAATTCAATTTATTTATCCCTCTTCTTCTTCTCCCTCTTTGAATTTTTTGTCGAATGTTGTGGATTGTTGATGTTAGAGGGATAAGGTAGGGTAGGGATTAGGAATGGAGATGATAATGAACGAGTGATTGAGAGTTGAGGTCAATTTGCATTGATGGTGACTTGGATTTGTGGATGGAGGATTAGCTCAATTGCTAAGAGATTCTAATGATGAAGCTCTTGCAATTTGGGGATGAGCTTTGAGGGATTTGTGAGTTTGGTGAATAAATTTGGCAGGTGTTTTCTAGGGTAGATTAAACTTTTTGATGAAGTAATTAATTAGGGTTTATATAGATGAGTATTGGTGAAATTTGATAGGGAAAATCAGTTATGAATCGATGATTGTAGACCACTAGATTGTAATCCATGGCTAGGATTAATCAAGGGTGAAGGATCATTGATGAGTTAATTAGGTTTCTGTGATAGCTGGAGTGAAGAAATTTGAGTGCATTTATGTTAGTTAGGGCCTAAGTTCATTGTAAAAATCGATGGCTAGGTGTTCAGAAGTTAGCTATGATTTAAAAGTTAGTTAGAAGTTTTGGGGGGAGATTTGGTTTCGAGGAAGTTTTAGTAATTATTCTGTTAGTTGTAGTCAATTAGGAGTTTGTTAGTTGGTTAGTAGTTATGGTATTTATATGTTAGTTACTTAACTGTTAAAAGTTAGTTATAGGTTTAGAGGTTGGTTAAGATTTAGTATTAACAGTTAATTATAATTTGGTTAGTATTTGGTTAAAAGTTTGTTAGATGTTAAGTTGGTTACAAGAGCTTAAGGTAGCAATTAGGGCAATGCAAGGTATGAATGCTATGAATGTGACTGCTTTTATGATGATGGATGACATGTATGTATGAAGTGATAATGTGTGACTGTTTTAAAGTGTTGCCTTATCTGTTATGGTTTATTATGATAGTTGAATTTAATGGATATATGTTTTTCATAGCTGCTATGTGTAGATGGTTATGTCTATGCTGGTTTTTGAATCATGGTACGATTGTAGTTTAAGTATTGTGACAATGAGTGTATGGGTACTTGTGTAGCTTGATTGTATGGTGGGTTTGGATGTTGTGCTAAACTTGATGTGTATGATTGACTGCTTGGTTTAGGTTGTGTATGCTGAATCATGCTTGTTTATGTTCATGATGAGTTGCAAAAAATAGTTCTAAGTCCTGAGGCATGTATGATTGAATAGTTAGGATAATGTGAATGATTGCATGATGTATGTGTGCATTGCATTGAAAATGTGGCCTTGGGTTATTTTGAGTATGTATGTTTGTATGTGAATGTGTTGCTGCATTTACATGGCATGCTTTGGATATATCTGGATCATGGCATGATTGTGTTGACTTAAGTGAAAAATGGTGATTGTTATGAACAATACATTTCTATTGGTTGGAATTGGTTTTGGCCTGCTATGATATGTTTTTGGTATTGATGTTGCAGGTCTTCTATGTAGGTCTGGCAGGTACAAGCAGCATAGCATGGTGATGCAAGTTGGACATGTTTGGCATGAAGTTGGGAAATCCAACCTTGGACATGGATCTTGGAATGGTATGAAGGAGGATCACAATGGACATGAAGATGAAGAAGAATAGGTCTAGGATTAGAGGTCTGACTTTGGTCAATTGTTTGACCAAAAGGCAACTATTGGTCAAACTTGATTTTTTGTGTGTAATTAAAATTATAATTATTTTGTAATGTATTTTTTTGAATATTTGAGGGTATTATGACTTTTGGAATGGTTGACTTGCCCTTTTAACTTGTTCCTAAGAAATAGAATATTCTTCCTTCCATTTTCTACTTTGAATTTGAACTCTATTTTGAATGCAATGCCTTGATCAAAAAGATAATAGCCCATCCATGGTTAATAATAAAAAAACCATAAGACTTGGTCACCAAAAAGTCAATCCTCCACGGTTGAATTTGTTGAACAAAAGTTAACTTTGTTATGAAATAGCTTCTAAATCTTCTTCTTTACGATGCGTGCCAACACAACCATTATGCCTTGAATATGAGTAGAGATTCCAAAGATTAGGTCAAAAAGGGTTAACATTTAAAGTTGAATTTGACAATAAAGTCAATTGTAACATAATAGTCCAAAAGCTTGTTTCACAAGCGCACATTACAAGAAACCCTAATCCATGGAGATTAATAGCATTTCTTTGCATGTTTCAACATCTTGTACCATATGGAGAACTAATAAATCATCTGACCACATTATCCATTTTCAAGTATTGAGACATCCATTGGAATTACAAACAATACGAATCCTTTGAACCAATAATGTTAAATGTAGATGCAAGTACAGATGAATGATCCTAAAAAATGAATGTTTTGGGTAAATGTATGCAGATGAATTGGAGACCATGAGTAAGATAAAATAAGAATAGGTAGGGAAAATTTTGGGGTATGGTAACATCAACCATCAAACTTAAGGTTTCTAAACAAGTTTCATTGATATACTTGGTTGGCGTGATACTTTGCTATACTAGCACATCAAGCCTTGCCTTTGATCCTCATTTCTGAACTTAATTCCCATTAGGAATTCTACCATAGAGGCATTTCTTCTCCCTCTATTTCCTGTTGTTGATGAATCTCATCTAAAAAATATTCTTGGAGGCGTCTTGGAGATTATGAGCAAAAAAAAATTGTGTGGTTAAAAGGGGTGTTGGTTGATGGTGTGTTGTTGTGGGTGATGAAGTTTGGTTGTTGGTGCATAAAGTGATGAAGGTTTTGGTTATGTTATTGCTTTTCCTCAAATTATCCAAATTCACTTATGAATGTCCATCTAGCAACATTTTTTTCTGATGCGATAATTCTCATTATTTTCTACAAAAATCCAAATAAACAAAAACGAAAGAAATTATCAGATAAATAACTTGTGGGTTACCTCCCACTGAGCACTTTGATTAAATTTATTTAGCTCGACTTTTCAATTTTTGACCATCTAAGGGTGTTCCTTCAGAATGAAGCAAGCTCCCTTTTCTAGGTCTTTCCCGGTCACATAGTGTTTGAAACTCTTCCTATTCACCATGAATGATCCGGTGGATTCATTCCATACTTCAACTGCTCCGTACGGTGTCACGTTTTTCACTTTAAAGGGCCTAGACCACTGTGACTAGAGTTTTCTAGAAAAAATATTTATCTTAGAATTAAACAACAGAACAAGCTCACCCTCTCTAAACTCTCTTTTCAGTATGTGCTTGTCATGACATTCTTTGTTCTTTCTTTATAAAGCTTGGCGTTTTCATATCCATCAAGCCTTAACTTTTCTAACTCACTCAATTTTAATTTCCTCTTTTCACCAGTAACTTCATAGTCCATATTTAGGGGTTTGATAACCCAATAGGCTTTATGTTCCAGCTCAATAGGTAAATGACATGACTTCGCATAGATAAGCCTAAAGGGGGTTGTTCCAATGGGGTTTTTGAAAGCAGTTTGGTATGCCCAGATCGCATCGTCGAGCTTAGTCTTTCCTTGAAAGGGAGAATGTATCTTCTAAGATGGTTTTGATTTGTGATGAGAGTCGTAATTACATGTTTTTTATTAGCAAATTCGGATGAAAACATTGAAATAATGAGCAAAAGTCATGCCAAAGTGTGAAGCATGGAGCAAAAACTACAAAGAATGGAAAATATGGGACTTAGAAAAATTCTAAAGAAAAAGAGTAGAAAAATAAGCGGTGGCCCCTGAATTTCACGTGCACGCCACACATCCCTTTGTGGCGCGACGAAGTTCTCATTGTGGCGCGATGCTGCGACAATTTCTGACATGCTTTATAGCTTTAAATAAAGAATATTTGCTACTTTTTTAGGGTTCTAAATTTGATAGAGAAAGTGATGACTTATGATACTAAAGTGACAATTTTAAGGGTTTTGGAAGCCATTGAAGACCGTATTCTTCCTTGATTTTCATGGTCTCTCCTTCTAAACTCATGGTAATTATTATAATCACTATAAGTAGCTAGATTTATTAGATTAGGTATTTTTAGACAAACCTTCTTGTACTTGTTGGTTTATATGGATGTTTGATGTTAATGGAGTTATTTTATGTTATTGTTATTATTTAAATGTTCTTGATCTTAATGCTTTTTATGTATTGATGAATACATGAATTGATATCAGACGAGTAGGGATTTCTGACCGTTAGTCTACCGATCTGATTTAGGGAAAATTTTCAATATAGTAATTAACTAGGAATAGGTAATTATAAGTTGTTTCTTTTGAATTAACCAAATTAGAATTCCTAAATTTAGTCTTAATTGGCCTAAGGAAATAGATAATTATTGTGTAGATTAATGAGTCTTACACCAAGGAATTGGGTGCAGTGGTTGTGTTAATTTGCCGTAATAATTTAACATATTATAAATTTGAGTAATGCATTGTTCATCAACAAGTATGAGTAAGGGAGTCTAAATAAGATATAATCAACTTTAGTAATTAAAATCAACTCTGTTAATTTCTTGTTTTTATTCCCGAACCAAATAACTCTGAAACCCCCCTTCGTTGTTTACTTTAATTCGCACTTAGTTACCTTGTTAAAATTCGCAATCTCTATGGAAACGTTTTTTTAATTTCTTCTATGAGACTAGTACACTTGCTAGAATTGTTCATCAAGTTGTTGGCGCCGTTGTCGGAGATTGTTGATAATTTCAACAAGTATATTGTAGTGCGACACTTGGATTTTTTATTTTTGCCATTTTATTTTTAATTTTTGTTAGTTTTAAATTTTTAAATTTTATTTTTATTTTTAAATTTTATGTTATTATATTGTATCTCTACTATTTTTTGTTCTATTTGGTACGATGCTACTATGGTATTGTTTGTTTGTTTATGCGAGGTACTGGGTCGATGCTGAAATCAATCGATCGAGAAATTGAAAGAACAACACACATAATTCGCTGGGAAAAATGAAAGGCACTGCAAGCCACTAATGAAATAAAATAGGAAGTAGTAGTTATGGTTGTTCCACCACGACAAACGTTGAGGGACTATTGCAAATTGACTGATTTGGGAAAGATATCTTTACCATTTCAACCGGCTAATCTAGTAACCTTTGATGTTAAGAATTACGTACTTTCAGATTTCAAGGATAACCCATTTAATGGGTAATCAATCAGAGATCCTTAGGAGCATCACACGAAATTCTATGAGACATGCTCGATTTGCAAGCCAATTGGTAACATCACCAACGATCAGGTAAAATTACATTTGTTTGGTTTTTCTTTGATAGATCGCACAAAGGATTGGTTGCAATGTATCCCCAATGGTACTATTCAGACTTGGAAATAGTTGTAAGATAATTTTTTAGAGAGGTATTGTTCAAATGCTCAGTCTGTGGAGAGAAAAGTGGCAATTTCCAGCTTTGCCCAAGAAGGTTCTGAGTCATTATCTGATGCATGGGGAAGATTCAAGTTGTTACTCTGTAAGTGTCCAAATCATAATATGAGTGTTATTGAACAGATGACACACTTCATTAATGGGTTGAGAACACAAACGAGAATGTTTCTCGATGCTTAAACTGGAGGTACATTGAGATTAAAGACTGATTAAGAGTTAAAAAAGTTGATTGAGAATATGTGTCAGAATGAGTACTTCTCAAGTGAGTGAGCAATGAAACAAAAAGGTATTCATGAAGTTGATTCAACCATAACTTTATCAGCTCAGATACAAGAACTTTCTAAATAATTAGCCGCAACACAACTAGCCCAAGAAAATGTTAGTCAAATTCAGACGCTTTGCTCTGATTTTTATGGAGAATGACATGCAAATGGTAACTGTACAATGAAGGTGGAGAGTGCTGAAGTTTAGTATGCAAATTTTCAGAAGAGTAATCCTTATTCCATCACCTTTAATCCGGGTTGGAAAGATCATCTGAACTTCAAGTGGAGCGACAATCAGACTTTGAATGCTAATCAAGGTGCTTAATAGGTTTCTCAAGTGCCCCAACGCAAACCATAACCACTTGAAGAAACCTTTTCCAATTTCATGAAAGCAACTCAAGAAAGCTATGAACAGGTAAGCAAATATCAGGACAACATGGTTAAAACTCAGCAGAAGATGTCACTAAAGCAGATCATTATAAACCAGAACACTGAAGCATATATCAAGATTTTGGATATGCAAATCAATCAATTGTCTCAACAAATGGCAACACAAGCTAGCTTGAGTAGGGGATTTATCATAAACGTCGTGGATAACTCGAAAAATGAAATGTGCAAGGCCATATAGTTGAGGAATATAGGTGCTTTCAAACCAATCTGTGAGTGAGGAAAAGAAATAGTCTAGTGAGGCTGGGAAGAATAATAGAAAATAGGTAGTAGTTGAAGAGGATGTAAAGAGAGATTCTAAAGGAGGGGAAAGTGAGGATATTGGTGATGAGGAAGTTAGAGGATATACACTCAACAAATTCATTGATAAACCCTTCTGAAGAACCAAAGAACAAATCCTGAATAAACCAAATCCAGAGATACCTGATTACATTAAACCACTATACCCAATTCTAAAGAAGAAACCTAAGAAGGAGATAAAAGGTAATCAATTAAAAAATTTCATGGAAATGGTGAAAAAAATACAGGTTAAAATTCCATTTTGTGAAGCTCTTGAACAGATGCGTGTTTATGCTAAATTCATGAAAGTACTCCTATCGAGAAAGTGTAAGTTGAAAGATGATGAAAACATTGTTTTAGCAGAAGAATGTAGTGTCATCATCCAAAGGAAGCTTCCACCTAAACTAACTGATCTAGGTAGATTCACTATTCCTTGTTCTATTGGTTCGCCGACTATTAGTAATGCTCTATGTGACTTAGGAGCTATCATCAATCTAATTCTGCTATCCATGATGAGGAAGTTAAAGTGTGGTGAGCCAAAGTTGACTCATATGATGCTAACATTAGCGGATAGACCGATCGCATACCCATATGGAATTATTGAAGATGTTCTTGTGAGAGTTGACCACTTAGTATTCCCAACATACTTTGTGATTCTATACATGCCTGAGGATTATGAAATTTCACTAATCCTTGGAAGGTCATTCTTCGAAATAGGTAAAACTCTCGTTGATGTAGCAATGGGCGAGTTAATATTGAGGTTTAACAATGAAAATTTTGTCTTCAACTTTTTGAAGCACTAAAGCAGCATAAAAAAAATCCCAGTGTTACAATATAGAGATGACAAAAGGAAGATCCAACAAGTATAATGGTAAGAATCGGGTAAGGAAAGAATTGCAGGTATGATTAAAATTTATGCTCTATAAATCTCACTTGAAACACTTTCCCAGTAAGTTAAAGACAAAAGGATCTAATCTTTTTCTTGTTACTAGGGTTTTTGCATATGGTGTGGTCAAGATAAAAGATCCAGGTGATTCTCGTGCCCTTATTATGAAAAGAAAAAGGGTGAAACATTTTTTAGGAAGTGAACCTACACTAGAGAAGGCATCGTGGATGCTCACAGAGCCTTAGAGGAAAGAGTCAAACTAAGAACCTTAAATAAAAGCTTAATGGAAGGAAACCTATTAGATTTATTTTTATTGCAACTTAAAATTTCGTGCATTTTAAAATATTGTTGATTTCATTTTTCAATTAATTGTTTGTTAGTTTGTAGCATGCTATTAGGAAAGGAGAAATTTTGATGCAAAAAGGAAAAGGCAAGAGGTGAAAAAGATCAAACATTGAAAAAAATTTGAAGTAGAAAGAAGAAACAGGTTCTGAAATCAAGGCACACGCGTAAGATGCACATTGCAACACGAGGTATACAATGCGGGCACAATATGAATGTTTAAGGTAGACGTTGGAAGAGATCCATTGAAGTGACCATTGTTATGACACCATTATGTATCACACCTTGATGCCTACAACGCGGGCACTATGGGGCACAACCAATACCTATAAAATGCCATTTTGGCATTTCATCAATACACCTACCTTTTCTACTCCTTTCTAATTACCTGATACTCATATTCTCTTGTTATATTTTGTGTTTTGCTTGTCTTAACTGTGTACAGAGCCATGCCCCCCAAAAGAATCCAACTCACTCAAACCGCCTCACCATCCAACCCACATACTAAAGAAGCCCCAATATTTCCAAACTACCGATTCTTCACAGAACCTTATGCCAAGAAATACCTAAAAGTGAAAGAGTTCAAAGTAGTTAAATAAATAGCTTTCGCTGCTCACAACTTAGAGGGGTATGAAGAATTAGTCACCATGCTTGAAGAAAGAGGTTGGATTAGGCTCAATAGTATGATACAAGAAACTAACCAATCCATTGGGCTGGAGTTTTATGCAAATGTTGTCTTGTATCCTCTCAACAATTACACACCATATGTTAGTGGCAAGAGGTTGAATGAGGCTCAATAGCTTGTTATAGCCACTCTACTTCATCTACAACCTCCCATTGAATGTTGATGAGAAAACTAGAAAGTGTATCAGTATGCATCGAAGTAGTAAAATAAGATTCGCGTCCACGAGGATTGGATTTTAACAAGGAAAACAAGTGCGAGTTAACGTAAAACAAAAGGGGGGTTTGCTTGAAAATTGTTTGTTTCATCAGAAAACAGGAGAAAATTAACTTTGGAAAAGATAAGATATTAAGGCGTTTAGGACTTTTCGTTAGAATCCCCAATTTATATTCAATTGATGAAATGCGCATTAATAGACATGTAGAGACATAAGGGTTACACAACATATTAACCTTACCACTACACTCAATCCCTTGGTGTGCAACTCACTAGCCTAAGCGTTAATTACCCGATCCCTTAGGCAAATTGAAACATCAAACTAGGCACTAGAGCACGTTAATCCCTAATTCACAATTCCTAATTAGACTATCCCTGATTAATTATAGAATCAAACAATTATCCTATTTCTCAAAAGCAGCCATACGGTCAATGTGTCACTACTTACCTATATCCAATTGCGTGTTGTAACATACAATAGGTAATGAACACAACCGATAATTGAATGACAACAATATTTCAAAGAAATATCATTAAGATAAACCACTCATATGTCCAAATAGAATAAAAATAGGTTCATCATACAAAAATACCTAACCTTGGAGAAATCTAGTTACTCATATTATAAAATAAATATACCATGAGTTTAGATTTAGATTACATGAAAAATAACTGAATAAAATGATATCTAATGGCCTCAAAAAGCTCCAAAAATCGCCATTTTCCGTCACTCTAAGTATTGTAATTTTGAACCCTTCAAAATTGGCCAAAAATTGCTTTTTTTTTATAGAAAATGCGTGTTAGTTGAAAAAGATGCATCACGTCCGCGACAATCAGTATTGCACCATGATGCAAGCCTCATCGCATCGCGATGGGATGCGTCGCATGCACGATAATTCCATAGGTAAAACATACATTTCTCTCATTTCTCTTCCAAATTTTCACTAAGTATTTGCATATTCCTTGTATTGACTAGTAGTCAATTATTCACACTTTAACATACTTTTTGATCATTCTTCTTCTAAATTTACCTGAATTTATTCCTATAAATCATGTGATGATGACTGTTATTGTAACCCCAAACTTGAATTGTTGCTTATCTACAAGTAACCTGTCTGCACACTGAACTTTTCATCAGAATCAAGATGCCCACCCTTACCGATTCTTGTCATTTGTATTTTTTTTTCTGATCCACACTTTGGTTCCCTGCTTCAATGCAATCATCTCATAGAGATTATTCCAACATACAAATACCCAGCCTGTGTCTCATCTCACCACGATGTACTCAATTTGACAAGGGTAATCACTCAATCAATATACAAATGTATTTAACCATAAATTTGAAAATTTTCTAATTGAGTCAATCAAAGTCATATTTAAACACACACTTTTGAGTTTTTCTTTCCAATTGTAACATGGCTTATGTCCGAGTAAGATAATATAAAAAATGGTTGGCTTAAATCATTGGAGTTAGGTACCTAGTTTTCTCGATGTTATCGAATTCCTTCCATATCACTCTTTTCTAATGCACTCGGTACTAGAGAAGTGCATATTGTTGGCCCTATTTTTCCCAATTTTTTTGAAGAAGCTATTTTTAACTTATTATTTTCTTTATTTTTCTTTCTTTTTGACCAATTTCTCTAGTACCCCAACCCCAAACTTATTTGTTGCTAACTTCCAAACAAAACCCCAAACTTATTCTTTTTCAATCAACTATGAAACAAAAAATTTCTACCTAACTCCAAAGAGGGTGGAAAGATTTAATTTTTCAAGTCAATTGGCTATAACATTGCTATGTCCCTGAAAGAAGGGTTTTAGGCTCAAAGGGGTTAAACAATAAATATTATCATATTAATACATGGTGGCTTAAAAAAGACTAGAGTTTTTATAAACAACTGCCTCAATGTGTATTTATTAGACCAATAGACTCAAAATCAGAAAAAAATGCAATTCTGGAAAATGACTAATGCATGGATACTCTCATAATAAAGAAAAGTTAGCAATGGATTTTTTTTACTCAAACCTTACTAGCTGAGGTATCTGGAGATTTAGTACATGTAGTTAGTTTCCTTTTTCTTTATTAACATTCACGCTGCAAGGGAACTTCACTGTTGATCTCTTTCATTCTTTTATTTTTCTAGTGAATTTTTCTTTTTCTTTTTCATGATGACACTGGTAAGATAGAAAATTAAAAACTTAAAGAAAAACAACAACAGACAAGTTCATTAATTCTAAGTAAACAAAAGTATAAGGGGAAAAGTTTATCCATCTCTTGCTAGTACTTTTCTTTATTATTGAAAAAAAAACTGAATAAAAATTTCAAATTTAAATTCAAACTCTGATGGGTTTCCTCCCATTAAGAGCTTGTTTAAAGCCAATATCCTAACTTAATTGTCTAATGTTCTGCAAGCATCGTAGAAACCTTCTCGAATGCATTTTCACTACCTTCATATGACCTCAATTACTCTTCTTCCTCAACAAAAGTGTGCCCCTCTCCTGAATCGATTAATTCAACATCTCCAATTGCAAAAAAATTCTCTCACAATAAAAGGACCAAAATTCCTAGCTTTCCATGTACCCAAAACCCCATTCTAATGACATTTATAAAGCACAAATTCTTGTCATACCTGAAATTTCTTTTTTACCATTCTCTTCCTGTGAATCTTTTTTCGGTTTTTCTTTCACCATACTTACTTAGTAACATAGAGGGTTTTCATTATGATGCTTCAAAGTTTCAAACATGTTGAGGACAACTTTTTCTTCGTTAAATCTCAATATCAATTCTCCCATTGCCCCATGGATGATAACTTTACTTGTTTCTAAAAATGGTCTTCCTAACACTAATGGTGTTTCTGAATCCTCAGGCATGTCAAAAGTTATAAATTCACTTGGAAACAACAGCCCATCAACTCTAACAAGGACATCTTCCAACATTCCATATGGATATGTGATCGAACGATCAACTAGAGTCAATGCCATATGTGTTTGTTTCGGTTCACTACACTTCAAATTTCTCATCATGGATAAAGGCACCAAGTTGATGCTAGATCCTAAATCACATAATGCATGATTAATGGTTAATGAACCAATTGAAAAAGGAATATAAAACCTACCTAGATCAGTGAGTTTTGATGGAAGCTTCCTCTGGATGATTGCACTGGACTCTTCCGCTAAAGTGATGTTTTCATCATGCTTTAACTTTCGCTTTCCCGATAAGAGCTCATTCATAAACGTTGCATAAATAGGCATATGCTCGAGGGATTCACAAAACTAAATGTTGACTTGTGTCTTGTTCAGCATTTCCATAAACTTCTTAAACTAGATCATTTCCTTTTTCCTTCTTGGGTGTCTTTTTTAGAATCAAGTAACATGGATTTATGTAGTCGAGTAGCTCGAGGCTTGGCTCAGTTATGATCTGTTTCTTTCTTTTTCTGAAGGGTGAATTTTTATCAATGAATTTGTCAAGGGTGTACCCTTTTACCTCATCTTCAGGCTCATGCTCATTTTTTTCTCCCTCATAATTTTTCTCAACCTCTTCCTCAACTACCACTTCTTTTCCTTTCTTCTCTTTAACATTTAGAGGTTCTGAAGACAACTCTCTATTTCTCAACTCAAGGGCTTTTCACATTTCATTTTTATGATTGTCTAAAATGGTACCTAGAAATTCCACCTGCTTGAACTAGCTTTAGCTGCCATTTAACGAGACGATTTACTAACTTGCATCTCTAAATTTTTTATTAATGCTTCAGTGTTCTTGTTCATCAGGTTCTGATTCTATGCCATCTCTTGTTAATATTTTTTAATGTTTTCTTGAGCCTGATTACCTTCGTTAAACTCTTTTAAGTAGACTTCATGAAATTTTGCAATGCTTCTTCAAGAGGTGATGGCTTGCGTTGAGGTGCTTGAAAGGCTTATTGATCAACTTGATTATCATTCAAAGTCTGATTGTTGCTCCACCTGAAGTTTAGATGATCTTTCCAACTTTAATTGTAGGTGTTGAAATAAGGATTATTCTTCTAAAAATTAGCATACTGAACTTCCGCACTCTCAACCTCTATAGTATAATTACCATTGACATGTTCTCCTCAACATAAATCACAATGAATCACCTGAATCTGACTCACATTACTTGAGCTAGTTGGGCTCTGACTTATTGTTTGGTAAGGACTTCTATTCGAGTGGCTAAAGATATGGTCGAATCATCTGAATAAATGCCTTTTTGTTTCATTGCTCGTTCACTTGAACGATACTCATTCTAACACATGTGTTTATACCAATGTTTTTAACTTTTCATCAGTTTTGAATCTCAATGTACCTCTAGTTGAGACATTGATAAACATTCTCGTTTGTATTCTCATCCCATTGAGGAAGTGTGTCATCTGATCTATAGAACTCATGTTGTGATTCAGACACTTTCAAAGTAACAACTTGAACCTTTCCCATGCATCAGATAGTGACTCTGCCTCTTCTTGAGCAAAATTGGTAATAGCAGCTTTTCTTTCCACAAACTAAGTTTTGGAATAATACCTCTTGGGAAACTTATCTTCGAGCTATTTCCAAGTATAGATAGTGCCATTTGGGATGCACTACAACCAATCCTTTGTACGACATATCAAGAAGAAACCAAATATATGTAATTTTATCCGATAGTCGGTGATGTCACCAACTGGCTTACACATCGAGCATGTCTTGTAAAATTAAGCGAGTGTTAAGGGCCAAATTGTGTATATATTTGATAGTATCTTGTGGCCCTTTCAAATTGATTCCTAGGTAAATTAGTAGTAAAACCATAATTTTGTGTAAATAAGTAAGTTTTAGAGTTTGTATGTAAATAACTTCGATTGTGATCATTTTGATGCATTTTTATAGGTTTTCTTTCTTGATGTGATGCTTGGAGCCTGTGGATGATGAAAGAAGGTTTGGAAGATCATTTTTGCGACAATCTGACACGCTTTTTATAAAGATACAGTAGCCAAAGGAACCAAGACCGCGCTTAGCGCGCTTGTGCATTTATGCCGCCTTTGTTACTGACTGCGCTAAGCGCGCTCTGAGCTGGCCTAGCGCGGTGGCACTTATTGGCACATGTGGGTACTTTTTGTAACATGTATAAAAGGGGCATTTACTAGATATTTTGGGAGACACTTCATTTTTATTCACTTTTCAGATCTAGATAAGATATTTTAGGGTTTAAAGCTTAAAAATTCCAAAGGAAGTAAAAATGAAAGCTTTGGAGCATCAATCCTCGATCTTTCGACTTTGATGCTAGTAAAGATTTCTTTCTTACTTGTTGATCAAGCTACCACGGTGATGGCTAGCTAATCATCTTTTGTATCAAAGGTAAATGTAGTCTACCTTAGCTTTTATGTATTTCTTTTGATTGGCCTTGTATGTGAACAAGTGAAGATTAATATATGATGAATGTTTTCGTTCTTAAAGATCCATTCTCGATTTGTAAAACTCTAGATATAGATTTTATGAAACTTGATCTAAAATATTCATCTATTAGCAAACAAACTCTAGACATAGATTTGTGAGTTAATTTTTGCTTTGTGTTATCCTTAACGATAATTGTATCAGTTGCTAGTGTGAGACATCATCTAATGACGGATATAATAATATTCATAAACCGCTCTAGACATAGACGGTATTGAGAGAATATGTGATGATATTAATCGGCTCCGATTTCACATGCAAGATTAAGAGAATATATAGAAGTTAGGGTGAATGAAAACTAATTTTGATATACTTTTCTCAAACAAACACCTTTCTAAAATTTAAAGCTTTGCTACTAAATCGTGACAATTTATGAAACAAACTTTGAAAACCCTTTTCTTGAAACGGTAAACTATTGAACGGAAAACATCCCATATCAGAACAATCCCTGTGGAGACGATAACAAAAAAACCCCTACATTCTACAAATATCAGCAAAATGGCGCTGTTGTCGGGGATTGGTGTTTTGATATTGAATCGCATTGCGATAGTTTCTATGTTTTTAAGCTTTGTACATACTTGTCCACAGTTGTTTGCCATATGTGATTGTACATATTTGTTTCTGTTTCGTTTGTTCACTTATCGTATATATGTGTTGTCCATCATGTTTGTGTATGTGTTTGTACATATTTTTATTTTTTGTTTATGTTTGTTCAAAGTGTTGTGCAGATATATTTGATAGTAGCCGGTGAACCAAGCAACATTGAGGAGTTTGTACATAAATAAGGCATCGAGCTTACGACGTGAAATAAACACTTGTTGGGAGGCAACCCAATGGTTTTAGAGTTTGTACAGTTTTATATTTAGTAGTATAGTTAACATAAAGTGAGAATGGATGGATTGAATGAGAGAAAGAACTAGAAAATCTAAGTTTTCCTGCTCGCGCTTAGGGCGCTCTGTTTTGTGTAGAAAAATCTCTCATTTTCCATCCACTTTCACCAATTTTAGTCTTTGTGTTTAGTTAGTTTTATTTCAAATTTTGTTAGGTTGTTTAAATTTTTTTGTGTTTTATCTCAAGCTTTGTTTTTTATTAGCTTGAGGATACATGTTGTGATTGTTCAAGTTTTGTTGTTTCAACAAGAAAATGTTATGGTAATTTTAAAAGTTTAAAGAAAGTTGCATTGCTATGGTTTGTGTTTATTGCTTTTCTAGAACATAATATGTTTATGAACCTTAGGCTCTGTACAACTTACATGCCATTCATTCTCTTGCAATTTTTGTTCATTTCTGAATCATTTTAATTCATATCCCATTGTGAGAAACCTCCATTGTTTACTAAATGCTTGGATGATTGATAACTTTGTTTAATTTGTTTGATTCATGCTTAATCTTTTGATTATTGTGATTTTGTGGAAGCATTAGAAATGATCAAGGCATTTGTTTATATTGAGCACAACCATATCTAAAAGTAACTTACCTGTGAGTAGTAAGTATTCGTTAACCCCTTTGAGCCCTAATAGATTAGATCTTAATTTGGTGATGAACTTGGTGTGTGTACAACTTATTGGTAGATTTATGTGTTAGATAAGTGAATGAACGTCATTCCTGACGAGTTCTCTACTGTACTTTATTTACTTGTTCATATATTTTACTTTCCACTTTTTACTCTTTTAAACCATTAAAGCTAAGCTTAGAAACGTAGAGATTGTCGAACGACATTCTTTCCCTCGCATCGATCCCTGTGGAGACAATATAAATCCCGGAGGGAATTCTTCCAAATCTTTTTTCTTCTTGCCGCTATGCTGCAGTTCGAATAAAACTGTTAGCCAATCTTCGCACAAATAACAAGAGCCGGATGCGTTTGACGCAAATAGATTCCTTGGAGCTGAGCAGGAGGCGCGTTACCTTGAGCTGACTCAAAGAAGTATTTGGCCAGAGAGGATTTTCAGAATAAACCCTTAAGGTACCTATAGGGGTTACCTCAATATCATTGAGAATCATGGCTGGCAAACTTTGCTTACTCCACCCACCCGGTTGAATTACGAGATCATTCATGAATTTTACGCGAATGCTATTCCGGTTCAGAGTCAGGTGTACTTTTTCATGACCTATATACAAGGTAACCATCTTTCTTTTTCGCGGGATGCCATCAATACTTATTTGGGTAACCCGTTGGTGTTAGCATAGTGAGAGCAGTGTGCGTATTATAAGAGGGTAGCAAGAAGGAACTGAAATTTTGCGAATGTAAGTGATGCATTGGTGCATCCGGGTAGGGGTTTTGAGCTTAACGCCGCATGTAGGCCTAAACATATGAAGAGAGATGACGTGAACACCCCTGCCCAGATTTTGATGACTCTAGTCCTGCATAACATAAGGCCTATGAGTCATACTTCTTCTATTCCTCTGAATATTGCATGCATGTTGTATTACATTTTGGATGAGAGGCAGGTTGATGTAGCAAGGATCATCTCTGATGAGATCCGAGCTAATGCTTCTAGTGGTCACTGTTTGGGTACCAAGGTTCCTTCTATTTTAGTTTTTTGAAGTTTGATTATAGGCCTTCACACTCAGGCGGGTGTCTCGATACCTGATATGGTGCATAAGACCATTAACGGTGTTATGAATGATGTTTGGATTCAGAGCCACTGTATGCCCAGGATAAATGCACAACCACCAATGCCACCACCACCATCACCACATGAGCCAGTACCACCTCATCAACCACCATAGTCAGCAGCTCCTACGACTCGGCAGGTGATGAGCGTGTTGTATGCATGTAAACATGAGACATGCACATTGCTCATCAGAGACCTTTTACTTTTTTACAATCATCTATGCGTGCTTTGCATTTGTAGATTCGAGAACCGCGTGTGGATCATCCCTTTCCTACTACTAAAAAATTTCATGCTTTTATTGATATGCCTGAGGAAAGGCCATTTCACTTTGTGAGGGAGCAGGTTCCGCAGCAGCAGCCGCAAAAGCAGGCACAAGTACCTTAGGAGGACACAACTCAGGATGATGCTACAAATACTCAGGATGATGTTGATGATGATGATGATAACAGAGAGACCGAGTGGGAGATGGGCTCTTCTAGTTGTGAAGGGGAGTGATGTATTATTGATGGATTTGATTTTATTTGGTTTTTATTATTATTATTATTATGTTTATGTTTAAGTTGTTTAGATTTATTTTGTTCTATGTTGACTTGTCTCATTGGGATTGATTTGGGCCATCCTTTTTAGGATGAGGTTTTGTGAACTTATTTTGACACACCATGTTTGGGTGTTATATTTTATATTATGATATTTATGTTTTTATTATGTTGTGTAATTTGTAATTATTAGTAGTAGAAAATTTTGTGTGTGTGTTGTTTGTTCCTAAGTTTCAAAAACTTGAAGGAACCTTGTGAACATATCAGGATTGATGAATCAACATATAATTGAGTTGTAATGATATGCTTGAATAGAGGTACAGTTGCAAGGTACATATTTATCGCTTTCTAAACTTAGCATGAATATGAAACTTATGATTTGTGCAAAACATATACCATGTATTCTTTAGAAATACTTGTTCAATTGTGAATCACTTAGAACATAACTTTTGTGAGGAAGATTACATTGCATACTATATGCGGGAAACCAACATTCTTGTTTTAACTCGATCTTATCATGCTTAATTATGCATGTGTGTTGATTTGTGTGAAAGTATGAAAATGATCAAGGCAATTTTTTTTTGAGAAAAAACACTTGAACAATTTGAATGATCAATCTACCTTGTGAGTGAACGAGCATTTGTTAACCCCATTGAGCTTTTCTATCAAGATCCATATTGATGATTAAATCGTGTAAATAATGTACATGCATAACAATTGAATTTTGGAATGGATCTTGATTTTTATTGTGAAACCTTTGAACCTAAACCATAAAGTGTGGTTGTTTTTGTTGTTCCATGCCTTAGATGTGTGAGAGCATTCTTGACACCATTTTGGGTTGTATTCAAAGTTGGGGAGAAAGAGGTAGGTTGACATGTTGTTAAAAAGAAAATGGTTGTAAATAATGAAAGATCTTGAAAAAGAAACAATGAAAAGAGAAAAATGAAAAAGAAAGAAAATTGGGCATGAATTGCCAACAAATGAGCTCAAAGTTGTAATGATTCCTCAAAGAAAAGAAAACAAGAGGGTTAAGGTCTTAGATTGTGTATGAATATGAGAACTTAATGCTCTCATAGGATTAGGCATTTTTGTTTCCATGACTTTGATAAATGATCCTTCCTTGTAGCCTAAGCCAAGTTACAACCTTTGAAGTCCTTGTGATTCCTTCTTGCGTACTCATTAATACAAGTTCTTTGTTGAATGCATAATTCGATCCGGATGTTTGCAGGATTGTTTGGTGAGAGATAAAACCTCATAATGTTTTCATCCCTTGATTAATGTGTGCATAGGTGTGATTCATGTTAAAGTTGTATTGCTTTAGAAGTCTTGATTTGTGTTTTACACTTAGGAATAGTTTTATCTTCATGATTTATTTTGAGCTGTGGTAAGTTTATCTTGTTTGTACTTCTACTTTTTGAACCATGAATTTGACGTTGTTCTAACTTGTTCATTCCAATTTCTTGTATGTTGCTTTGGGTTCGTTTATGTTTGGCAAACTTTTGTTTGAGGGCAAACAAAATCCTAAGTTAGGGAGAGTTGTTAAGGGCCAAATTGTGTATATATTTGATAGTATTTTGTGGTCCTTTCCAATTGATTCCTTGGTAAATTAGTAGTAAAACCATAAGTTTTGGTGTAAATAAGTAAGTTTTAGAGTTTGCATGTAAATAACTTCGATTGTGATCATTTTGATGCATTTTTATAGGTTTTCTTGCTTGATGTGATGCTTGGAGCCCGTGGATGATGGAAGAAGGTTTGGAAGATCATTTTCGCGACAATCTGACAGCAAACCGCGCTTAGCACGTTTTTCAGCACAGGATCAACGTGCTTTTAATGAAGAGGCAGTAGCCAAGGGACCTAGACCATGCTTAGCGCGCTTCTGCATTTATGTCGCCTTTGTTACTGACTGCGCTAAGCGCGCTCTGAGCTAGCTTAGAATGATGACACTTATTGGCATTTCTGGGTACTTTTTGTAACATGTATAAAAGGGGCATTTGCTAGATATTTTGAGAGACACTTCATTTTTATTCACTTTTCAGATCTAGATAAGATATTTTAGGGTTTGACGCTTAAAAATTCAAAAGGAAGTAAAAATCAAGCTTTGGAGCATCAATCCTCGATCTTTCGACTTTGATGCTAGTATAGCTTTCTTTCTTACTTGTTGATCAAGCTACCATGGTGATGGCTAGCTAAACATCTTTTGTATCAAAGGTAGAGTTAGTCTACCTTAGATTTTATGTATTTATTTTGATTGGCCTTGTATGTGAACAAGTGAAGATTAATATATGATTAATGTTTTTGTTCTTAAAGTTCCATTCTTGATTTGTAAAACTCTAGACATGGATTTTATGAAACTTGATCTAAAATATTCCTCTATTAACAAACAAAATGAAGACATGGATTTGTGAGTTAATATTTGCTTTGTGTTGTTCTTAATGATTATTATATCGGTTGCTAGCGTGAGACATCATCAAATGACAAATACAATAATATTCACAAAACCGCTCTAGACATAGACAGTATTGAGAGAATACGTGATGATATTAATCGGCTTCGACTTCACATGCAAGATTAAGAGAATATATAGAAGTTAGGGTGGATGAAAACTACTTTTGATATACTTTTCTCAAACAAACATCTTTCTAGAATTTAAAACTTTGCTACTAAATCGTGACAATTTATGAAACAAACTTTGAAAACTCTTTTCTTGAGACGATAAACTATTGAACGGAAAACATCCTATATAAGAACAATCCATGTGGAGACGATAACAAAACCCCCATACATCCTATAAATATCACTAGCGAGATACTCTCAAGGATCTCTAATTGCTTGCCAGTCGAACGGTTTTTCCTTCAAACTTGTTAGTACATGATTTTTTATGCCAAAGGTTACTGGATTAGATGGTTGAAATCCTAAACAAAATTGGTAGGAGTCGGTCCTCCTGCAATAGTCCCTAACATTTGACGTGGTGTTACGACCATCTCTACCTCTTCTTCTTTTACTTCTTAGGTAGCTTGAAGTGCTTCTCTTTTCTCTTTGTGAAGTGTGCGCCATGTTATTTCAATTTTGGGATCGATTAGTAACAATGATGTGTCTGTACCTTGCATAAACAAATAAGAAATACCCTAGTAGCACAACACCAAATAACACACAAATAGAAAATAAATTAAAATTAAAATTAATAAAAAAAGAAAATAAAAATTAGAACCAAGAGTAGACATTGTAAATTTAAAATGAAAACAAAAATTAAAACAAACAAATCGAAAACTTAAAATGTCGCACTAAATTGCCTTGTTGAAAATCAATAATCCCCGACAACGGCGCCAAAAACTTGATGACAAAAATAGCAAGTGTTCTAGTATGTATCAAAGTAATAAAATAAGGCTCGTATCCACGAGGATTGAATTTTAAAAAGGAAAATAAGTGAGAGTTAACGTAACACAAAATGGGGGGTTTGTTTGATCATTGTTTGTTTGATCCGAAATAAATAGAAAATTAACTTTGAAAAAGACACGATAATAAAGGAGATTAGGTATTTTCGTTAGAATTACCTATTTATATTCTATTAATTAAATTCACATTAACATACATGCAAATACATAAGTGTTACACGACAAATTAACCTTACCATTGCACTTCAGCCATTGGTGTGCACCTCACTAGGTTAAACGTTAATTCCTTAATCCATCAGGCCAATTGAAACGTCAGATTAGGTACTAGAGCACGTTAATTCCTAATTCATAAATACTAATTATATTATCCCTAGTTAATTATAGAACCTAACAATGATCCTATTTCCGATAAGCAGCCCTACGATTAATTTGTCACTACTTGACTATACCAAATTGCGTATCCTAACATACAATAGGAAATGAACACAAGCAATAATTTAATGATATTAAAATTTCAAAGCAATAACATTAACATCAACCAATCATATGTCCAAATAGAATAAAAATAGGTTCATCATACAAAAAGACCTAAGCTAGGAGAAAACTTGTTACTCATCGTGTAAAATAAATATACCAAGAGTTTAGCTTCAGACTACAAGAAAAATCACTGAAGAAAATGATCTCCAATGGCCTCCAAAAGCACCAAAAATTGCCCTTTGTCGTCACTCTCAGTCTTTGAATTCATAACCCTTCAAAAGTGGCAAAAAATTTCTTTTTATAGAAAAACGTTTGTCAGCTGAAAAAGTAGCAACGCGTCAGCGACAATCAGTATCGCCCTGTGATGCAATCCTCATTGTGTCGCGATGGTATGCATATCGCACGAAAATACCATAGGCAAAACACACATATTCTCTCCCTTTTCTTCTAAATTTTCAATAAGTCTTTGTATATTCTTTGTATTGACTTTTTCCTCAATTTTTCACACATTAACATGCTTTTTGATCATTCTTCTTCCAAATTTACCCAAATTTCTTCCTAAAAAAACATGTAATGATGACTGTCATCAACTATAATGTTCAAAGGAGAAGAAACCTCCCTATAACTCAGGAAAGGTGTGAGGAGATGATAAACACATTTACCAACTAGGGGCAAAAAGGGTGATTGTTAATGGGAAACCATTAAGGCTTAAGACTTATACCAAGGGCATGTGCATCATTGTTGTGAAAACCTTAGAATTCGCTTCCAACCAATCAGAGTTCATTGTGAAACAATGTCATGCACTGACGTCTATCCTAAATCGAGAAGACATGAATGTGGGGAAATTGATTGCTGACAATATTAAATACATGGCTTACGCACCACAACGAGCTTGTGGCCATTTTTGTATTATTAATGAATTATGTAGGTTAGCTGGAGTACCAGTTCATCTCGAGGATGAAATAGTAATTCGTATGGTGCCCATCAGAAGAAGCACCATGAGAAGACTCCCCAAACTACAATCAATAAAGGTGGGCCAGATGAAGCAAACCAACAGGAGAGGGAGAAATACTACCATCCTGAAATCCATCGACCTGAAGGACAACCACAACAACAACAACATGCAACTGAACATTTACAAAGGCATGAGAACTACGTTATTGGCATGGAGATTTGGGCCAATAAATTGGCACCCATTTTTTACTATGCTCTCCCCAATTTTGATCTGAATTTCCAGGCCTTCTATAATGAGCACATATACCACATGCCAGTTTAGAATCTCATGGAGCAGTTTCTAACATCTAAATATATGGAGACACATTTTAGAGAGAAATACCAAGCCTTGGGAAACTGAAGAGTTGAGATAAGAACTACTTGGAGCAGGAAAGATCGAGATTTTAGGGATGAGATGGATCGAGTGAATGACCTCTTCAACTCTGATAACATGTGATCTAGAAGTTTTTTGTATTTTCTAATTTTTGTTTTATTTCCCTTTATGTAATATGATCCAAGGAAGAGTTCTAGCTATCTATGAAGAATGATCTTCCCCATTTGTACTTCTCTTTTTTTGGAATTAATGAGCTTGTTTGCTTATGTTGTTTCTTTCAGTTTTAACTTTTCAACCTTACCAGTGCCAGCATGAAAAAGAAAAGAAAACATCACCAGAAAAAAAATTAACAAAGTGATCATCATGGAAGTTCCCTTGTAGATTGAAAGTTAATGAAGAAAAGGGAAATCGACTACTTATACTAAATCTTTAGATGCCTCAGCTAGTAAGGTTTAAGCTAAATATTCCACTATTTACTTTTCCTTCTTATGAGATTATACGTACATCAGTTGTTTCTAGAATTTGCATTGTTTCTAATTTTATTCTATCAGTCTGACAAATACACACTGAGGAAGTTGTTCGTAAAAACCCTGATCCTTTTTTAAGCCATCTTGTTTTAATATGATTATATCATTTACTAATCAATTTGAGCATTAACCATTCTTTTAGTGACATAACCTTTATTATATAGCCATTTGACTTGAAAGATGAATTCTTTCCACCCTCTTTAGAGTTAGGTAGAAATATTTATTTTACTTGTCTAATGCAAAGGAAAAAGTTTGGGGTTGCTCTTGGAAGTTTACAACGAATAAGTTTGGGGTTGGGGTACTAGAGAAAATGGGTCAAAATAAAAGAAAAAAAAAGAAAAAAAAAAAGAAAAGAAGTTAAAAATAGCTTCTTCAAAAAAATTGTGAAAAAGAAAGAAGAATATGACCATCAATATGCATTCTTTAGTGCCAAGTTAATAAGAAAATATCGATATGAAAGGAAGCAAATAACATCAAGACAACTAGGTACCTAACTCAGAAGGCTTAAGCATACTATCTTAAATCATCCTACCTTGACATAAGATACATTACAACCTTAAAAAGACTTCAAAAGTGTGTGTTTAAATATGACTTTGATTGATTCAGTTAGAAGCTTTACAAACTCGTTGTTAGATGATTTTATCCAATTGAGTGAATACTTGTGAGATGAGAGACATATTGAGTACTTGTACGTTCGAAAGAACTTTTCCAAGTTGATTGGATTGAAGCAGGGAACATAAGTGTTGATCAACAAAATAAGAAAGGTGACATTCATTGGTAAGGGTAAGCATTTTATTTTGATGAAATTTTCAGTGAGCAGGCAGGTTACTTGAGGACAATCAACAGAGTAAGTTTGGGATTGTGATGATAGTCATCATTACCTATTTTTTTACTAGAAAATTTGGATGAAAACATTGAAATAATTAGCCAAATTCATGCCAAAGTGTGAAAAGTAAAAAAAAAACTTCAAAGAGTGGAAAATACGGGAGTTAGAAAAATTATTAAGAAAAAGAGAAGAAAAAGAAGCTATATGGTCTTTTGAGAGATGAATTAAATTTCTCTAGAAAAAAAGATTGACAAACTAGAAAGAGATCATATTGCTTTGATAAAGGATATGTTTGACAAACCTCTTAATGAGTATGAATTAACTCTTCAAGAATTTGTCATAACTAGCTTTAATAGAACCAAACTTGCATCCATAATCTATGGTGTAAGTAGGAGCAAAGGAGGAGGTCTTGGTTTTCATCAAAAACCTTTTGTCCAAGGATTGAAACCTTGATTAAACCATCAGATTCTTCTTCTTAAAGTTGTGCTCTAAAATGGTTGTACTCTCATTTTGTGCCTGCCAATAATGCTTTGGTTTCAATTAAATCATAACCTATAACTGCAGAGTCAAAGGTTTTGAAGAAATCAGAATCGAAGTTCTCTAGATCAAAGGTCCTGAAGAAATCAGAACCAATAGTTCTTAAGTCAAAGGTTATACAAGAATCAGAACCTGAGACTTCTAAGTCAAAAGTTCTGAAGAAGATAAAACCTAAGACATCTAGTTAGAAGGTTCTAAAAGGTTCAAAACCTAAGGATAAGATTCTTTCAAGACAACAAACTTTTAAATATAATGCCTTGAAGAATCCAAAGCCTTATTACAAAGCAAACGCTCAAAATAAGAGAAAGCCTAACAGAACTAACATCAAAGGACCCATAAGAGTATGTGTACCAAAAAATGAGATTATCTTTGCTGCAAATATGCTGAAAGGACAGAACAAAGCAACAGTTTTAGCTCCAGGACAGTGACTAACTACAACATACAACAAAAGAAAAGCACATGTCCAAAATTCTATGTAATACCCCGTATTTGATAAAATGCTTTAAATAATATTAGTTGAGATCAACTGGGTTCTAGTGCGCTCTGAGAGTTATCTATCGAGATAATTAGAGCAACCGATGAGCTCGGATTTAATTTAATTAATATTATCCAACTCTGAGGTTTTATTAATTGGTACAATAGAGACATTTTGGATACTCTTAAAATTGGAAATTTACCAAGTTAGTTTTACAAACTTTTATTGAGATATTTCTAAATATCATTTTCTTTTATTTTCCTTATCTTTCCAACTTTATGGAATAAGTAGTAAAAAAGAAGGAAATGAAACAAAAAGAAGAATAGGGAGAAAGATAGGAAGAGTAGAAAGAAAGAAGAGAAAAGTGGAAAAGAGGAAGAAAATCCTAAGAAGAAGAAGAAACTCATCCATCACTCTTCGTCATCTCATTTTCATAACCAACAATTTCTTCATCTTGTTCTAGAGGTGGGTTCTAGTTAGATATTTAGGGTAAGAGTATTACAGATAGAAAATTGTGAGATTGGATTTGGTAAGATTTTCCCCATTTCCATGGAAATATCATGTTTCTTGTTGTGTTTATGATGTTGATGTTAGATTGTTGCCTTAATGTTGATATCAATGTTTGGAATAAGGTTGGGTGAATGGGGTTTAAAAACCCCTTTGGAACTGTCCTTGTTATGCAAAAAATTCTGGAAATCGCAGGGCTTGCACAGCGAGCTGAAGGTGAACGTGACAGTCTGTCATGCTCGCACTACGAGCTGAAGGCGAGGCGAAGGCGGACATTCACCCAGGGCTCGCACAGCGACCACTGACCCCTTTTGCTACTGCCTCTAAATTTTCCTATCTCACTCAGATTTCGCACAACGAACTCAAGGCGAAGGGACCTCGCCTAGTCCTCGCACTGCGAACCTGGCAGTGTTTTTCTTACTTGGTTTTGATGCTTGCTTGATTGTTTTACATGTACGTTTATTGTTACTATATCTTGTTTACATTGATTATTATGAGTAATATGCATGTGGATTTGTGGATGATGGATTGATTTAAAATGATGATTGTGTGATTAAAAAGGATTAAGAAAAAGTGAGGAAAGCCTTATCATAATTGAATGGAACGACCTAGTGGTGTAACTAGGAAATGATAGATGACTTAAATGACAATGCTTGTGCATTTGATGCCTAGGTGAGCATCCTTGACAAGTAGTTATCTAGTAGAGAGATGAGACATTATTTGGAGCATGTGTGGATGTTGTGTTTTTTTTAATAAGGCGTATGTGGCCTTGTGATAGTCGAATACAATCACATTTGTGTATGAGATCACATAGTCGGAACCAATCCCTTGAGTTGTGTTGTTCCAAGAGTGGAGGCTTATATAGAGAGCTCCTCCGGAATGTACGCATTTTTACTTTGATAGTTTTGATTCCCATTGTACGTATGAAGCCTACGGGTAAAGAGACTTGTGATGAGGTACGGCCCGTGAGAAATGTTGATTCATGTGGACTATGTTTTCCTTGGATCCGCATCCATTTTGTATGTCAAAGTACGTTACAAGGATCCATTACTCGTGTCGATCTCCTAGAGGCAGAAGAGGATTGGAAAAATGGATGCCTTTGTAAGGTTTTCGATTAGTGATAGTTTGAGTTGTTGAACTCAAGCAACATGTTTCCATATAGTGTGTGGGTTGTGAACTCATGTCTTGTCCCTTCCCATTCGACTTGAGTTAGGATTGGTTAGAACCTTGTAAAGTTGAGAGAATCCATAAGATAGGGAACCCACTGGGATTATTATCTCACCTCATGTTGTTGATTATATTTTAGGTGGTTCTGGTTTCGTGAAGGGTAAGGATAAAGCAGTTTCATATCCTTACTTGTTTTTGGCTATTTTTGGTATGGCATTGTTTCCACTGTGAAGACTCTATTTTGAGATCATTTGATATGATCTAGTTCTTAGTCTTTGGATCATCTTGTGTATATTATGCCATTGTTTTTAGATTTTTATGTTTTGGCATGTAATGCATACAATGTGCTACTAGGAACTTATTTATATTTTAGTACCAAAATTGCAAACATGTATAGTATGTATCTTCTAGACATATATATTTTCTAAACATATACCATAATATGTATCAGAAGCTGATGGTATAGAACCAAGTCCAAACTTCTGAAAAACAACAAGAGGAAGCAAGTAATGAAGAAACTTTCTGTGTCTCTTAAGAAGCTCCACATTTTAAAAAGACCTTTAAGTACAAGTCTTCTCATCTAGAAGAAATAATCATTGTTGATGGATGGATTGTCGCGGTGCAAGAAGAACTGAACCAATTTCAAAGGAATGATGTGTGGGATTTGGTTCCCAAAACTCATCAGAAGAACATCATTGGAATAAAATGGATATTTAGAAACAAGCTAAAAGAACAAGGAGAGGCGGTAAGAAACAAATCTAGGCTAGTAGCTTAAGGCTGCAGTCAGCAAGAAAGTATAGATTTCTCAAAAACCTTTACACTAGTTACAAGGTTAAAGGTAATTAGACTTCTTTTCTCTTATTCTATTAATCATGATATTGTTTTATATCAAATGGATATCAAGAGTACATTCTTAAATGGGTTCATTTATGAAGAAGTGTATGTCAATCAACCTCTTGGGTTTGAGGACTTAGTTCACCCAAATTTTCTTTTTAAACTTGAGAAATCACTTTATAGACTCAAACAAGCTCCAAGAGCTTGGTATGAGAGACTGAGTAATTTCCTATTAGAAAATGAATTTCAAAGGGGTCAAGTTGACACTACACTGTTCAGAAAACTATGAATACAAAAATCTTGATTGTCCAAGTCTATGTTGATGATATAATTTTTGGTTCTACTAATGCATCTCTTTACAAAGAATTTTCTAAGACTATACAGGCTGAATTTGAGATGAGCATGATGGGGGAATTGAAGTTCTTTCTTGGAATTCATATCAACCAAAGAAAAAATGGAGTCTATGTTCATCAATCTAAATATACTAAAGAACTTTTGAAGAAGTTCAATCTTGAAGACTATAAAGTCATGAACACTCCTATGCATCTAACATGTAATCTGAACAAGGAAGAAGAAAGCTCCAAAGTCTGCCAGAAGCAATATAAAGGTCTAATTGGTTCCTTACTTTACCTATCAACTTCTAGGCCAAATATTTTGTTCAGTGTGTGTATGTGTGCAAGATTCCAATTAGATCCTATGGAACTCACTTATGTGTTGTTAAAAGAATATTTAGGTATCTGGAGGGAACAAATAATCTAGGTTTACTTTATAAAAAATCCCTAGATTACAAGCTAGTTGTATTATGTGATGCTGACTATGTTGGAGATAGAATTAAAAGGAATTTTACTAGTGGAATCTTTCAATTCATAGGTGAAAACCCTAATATCACGGGCTAGCAAAAGACAGGCTTAACTATTGCTTTGTCCACAACAGAAATAGAATACATCTCAACTGCTAAGCAGATGACAATAATATTATAATAGAAGATGGGAATACTGTTTCCACATATCTTGAAGAGCTACATAAAGAAATATAAAAATAAAGCATTCTTAAAGGATCAAGATGAAAATAAATTTGAAAGAAATTATATAGAATAAATTTTTTTGATATTTTTTTTATGAATAGTGATGATATAATATTTGAAAAATTAATCATTTGATATCCAACTTCCATATATGATTTCAAAACTTGTCATCATTGATAAATATTTGTGATTAATTTTCTGAACAACTACATATTTAAATCATGATTGATATCTATAAGATTTATTAGATTATTATAATTGAAAATAAATTAAAACAAGAAACAATATTAATTTTCTAACGAACTATATATTTAAATTATGTAAAATATGATTATTTAATTAGGAATTACATTGATGATCGATACACTAATATGAAATCTAAAATAAAAGTTATTAATTAATTTTTAGGACATTAACTTAAATTTATTCTATATTAAGATGATTGTATATATAATTATAATGTAACAGTTTTACAAAATTTTATTATTTTTAAACTATTTTTAATACTATAATTTAAAAATAATGATTGGATTGTTAGTCTCTTAATATTAACTTTTAGTTATCCAATTAAATTATTTTAGAATTTAGTGGTTATTAAAATTATTATTCTTTTCAAGATAAAAAAAATATTGATGTAGATAGATTTGATGTTTTTATTATGAGAAATTTAATATTGGTGTTATTATTCCACACATTAAATTGTTTCTTTGTATAGAAATTTCATTTTATACGAAGAATCTCTAATATAGTAATTTTTAAATAATTATATATTCTTTTATGTTTTTAATTTTGATATTGTTTGAAATTTTTTATGACATTTTTTTTAGACTTAAATAGTGTTTTCGTCCTTGTAAATTAGTGAGTTTTTGGTTTTCGTTCCTGTAAATTTTTTTGTTGGTTTTAGTCCCTATATCTTACTTTTGATTGCTGTTTAGTCCCTAAAGCCAAAATCCGCAGGAAAATACGAAGGTTTCCTGCAAATTTTCCTACATATTTTTCTGCAAATTTTAGTTTTAAGGACTAAAACAAACGCGAATGTGAAATATAGGGACTAAAACAAAAACAAAATAATTACAGAGACGAAAACCAAAAACACGCTAACTTACATGAATGAAAACACTATTTAAGCTTTTTTTTTAATCTAAGTTACAATAAATAAAAATATTACATTTTATATCACACACATAGGGCTAGCAATGAACCGAACCAACTCGAAAAAAGTTCGGAACTCGATTCGATAATTAAATCGTTGAACTAGGTTCATGAACCAAATGAACAGAATATGAGCAAAAAACTATGTTTGTTAACTTAATGAGCTGAACTTGAACTATACATAGCTCGATTCGTTAGGTTCATGAGTCAACTCGATTATATATGAAAATGATTATATTATTTTTAAGAGTAGATTTAAAGATTTACTCCAAGTTTAACCATATATTGTCCCTTATGTACTAGTTATGACAATAAAGTTGACAATTGCATTTAGAGTCATTCTTATTAGAGACATTATGACATTTACTAAAATAACATGTGTAATGAAAGTCGTAAGTGGTGTAATCATTCTGTGATGAAAATGTATCAATTTCTAATAGTTTTTTTGTGTGTACTATTTCATTAAATTTGTAAGTTTCCAAAATATTTGATGAAATAATGGATTTTTAAGATAAATTTAAACTTCAATTAAGTGTTTTTTGAATTAGACTTTCAAATGTGTCTCTTGAAAGTTGTGGAGTTTTTGAATTAGTAGATTTAAAAAAAAAAGTTAAATTCTATACTCATAGCTTAAATTTTATTTTAATATTTTTTTTTAAAAAAAATATTAATTTAAAATGTCAAATATATAAAAATAAAATAGACTTAAAAAATGACTTTTAAGTCCGTGAAGCAAGTGAGCTGAACTTAGCGAGATGAACCGAATAGTTCGTGAACTTTTAACGAGCTGAGTTTGAGCTTAAAAAAGTTCGTGTCGAACTCGGATTGAGATTTGAGCTGAACCAATTATTAACGAGTCGAGCCAAGTTAAGGCGAGTTCGACTCGACTCATTTCCAGCCCTACACACACCCACCCACCCACACACATATCCACCCACTCACCCCCCCACACACACACACCCACCCCCCACCCCCCCCCCCCCCCCCCACACACACACGCACACACACGCACACACACACACACACACACACACACACACACACACGCGCACAGACACAGACACACACACACACACACTCTCATACACACACACACGCGCGCGCACACACACATACGCACACGCTCACACGCACACGCACACACACATTCTTTTATTTTATTTTCTAATAAAAAGTAAAGTATTTTGTGTGTTCTTAAAGAAAATAAAAAATGAGGAAAATTAAGTATTTTTCATGACATTAATTGTTGCATCGACTAAAGGATATGCATACGATTGTTTTCTACTCACTACCAGAAGTTTGTGAAATTGTTTTCTCAACTAAAAGATCATGCATATGTATTATGATGCGAAAACTAATATTGAAGAACCAGAAGTTTCTTCAATCTAATAAATTTTGTGTGTTTCTAAAGGAAATAAAAAATATAATAAATTGAGTTTTCCATGAAATTAATTGTGGCATTGACTAAAATTTCATGCAAATGTTTATTTTCTACTTACAACCAGAAGTTTGTGAAATTCTTTTTGAAGGTGTAGGAAACACAAGAAAGGGGGGTTTGAATTAGGTTTCTAGTTGATAAGTGCAAAATGTATCTATTTTTGTATATAAATTTTGTTGCACTTATCTATACTTTTTGTTAAATATCATACGAATAAACCCTGTTTTGTTTGTAAATGCGTATAGTTTACATTTTAGTGTATATATTGCGTATCGTGTAAATATCATTGAGTTTAATTGATTTTCTCTCATTTTTGTAGGTATTCAAGTAAAGATATTTTTCCATATTCATAAATAACATTGAATAAGCTTTCCAGCGCTTTCGACCGTGCGTCAATCCGAGTTACGGTTCAAAAGTTATGAAGAAAACAAGTTCTGGTTTGCTGTCATGTTCGTTGGGCGAACTGGAGGCGAGCATATTCGCTAGGGAGTTCGCAAAGCGAACTTGGGGCGAATAAAAAGTGCCCAGAAGCATTGAAAACACTGATTTGGCAGTAGCTAAGGTGGTTTATGTTTGCTAGGCTAACGGCGGTTCGCTAGTCGAACCCTGGAACCCAATTTTGCCTATTTTAGTCATTTTTCCAGCATTTTTTAGAGGATGGTTTTGGAGATTCTTGCTCCAACTCC
Organism: Lathyrus tuberosus; assembly: GCA_022829125.1. Taxonomy (NCBI): domain Eukaryota; kingdom Viridiplantae; phylum Streptophyta; class Magnoliopsida; order Fabales; family Fabaceae; genus Lathyrus; species Lathyrus tuberosus. Next base: position 4,725,502 of record JALAZF010000358.1, read on the forward strand.
ATCAAACTTCATTTTTCAGTAGATTAGCTTAGAAACCAACTTGGAAGCGTGCATACGGATGACCGGGGTGGATTTCTCGTCGACCAGCGTTGACAAACCGATAGATGTTTGGTTTATTTCTCTTCGTCTTTTGTTTTTCTTCTTTGTTGGGTTTTGTATATGTATTGACTATGATCTCATGTATATTTGTCGCCCATGGCGTTGTATAAAACTTGCTTTACAAATCTTTATTGGTGATTGTCTCTAATTTTTGCTTTATGCGCGGAGTTTGAGTTGTGTTAGAGATAATCCTTGCAAACTTCGATTAGGGATGATTATCTGTTAGTTTCTGGACTCTAGAGATAGATTTAAGAGCTAACAATCTTCAATAGGCGTCAAAGCTTAATGCCTCTGTGTCTTGAGTCGCGTGCGAGAGTGTCGACGAGGGTAACACGGTTGTTCTCTCAACTTTGCGTTATACATAACCTTTGTTGTGAGCGATGCTGGGTGATATTGAGGAGTATTTTAGGTGGAGTATAACTGGTCGGTAAGTTTAAGTTTGTGAGGAGTCGGCTATGTTCATGCCGAAAAAGTTTGTCTTGCTGAAGAATGAATTTGTTTTATGTTTTAATGTTTACTTTTCTGTTTTTTACTTTCAAACCATTTTAAAACCAAACTCATAAACGCGAGAGACTGTTGAACGACATTCTTTCCCTCGAACAGATCTCTGTGGACACGGCATAAATCCCGGAGGGAATTCTTTCCGAAAATAAATATTTTTGCTGCTTGCCCTATTCTGCAATCAACACTAGTTTGATAACTTTTCGCTTCTCAAAACAAACGCAATAATAACAACAATAATAATAGGAACAATGATAAAAGACACAAGCATTTTATCCTGGTTCACCGTTAACTAGGCTACTTCCAGTCCACCCACCTGTGTGATTTTCCTTAGACAAGGACTTAATCCAATAATTAATCTGATTATAAAGTAATGACAAATTGTCACTGATTCCTTAAGAGCCTGACCTATCAGGTCGGTTGATAAACCCCTACGGTCATTGACTCCTTAAGACCTGACCTAACTGATCGCTTAAGAAGATTTCTCGCTCAATGACTACCTGTCACTGACTTTTCAAGAGCTTAATCAACCAGGTTGCTTGAGGAATATAACCAACAGGGTTATAACAATTTGTATTTACAGGGGCTGCTTCTTGATAAGCTAATAACACATCAGATGATGATCAAATGATTTACCCTTAAAAGATATACAATAAAAGTTCTAAGTGTTTTTCTATTTGTTGTGTTATGGTGGTGTTGCTTCAGCATCTGCTAAGGTTCACACGCATCCTCATGCATGTTTGCATCCACACACACTCTTGTTTTCCTTTCTACATTATTCTCTCCATTTTTCTGTTTTTCTCTTTCTCACTCTCTTCTTCCATACACTTCTTCTTCATAATATATATGAGATGAAGAGATCTGTTGGATGGTAGAATAGGAATTGACCTTTAAAGTATCCATTGTATAAAGGTCACTTTATATGCAGCAGTTGAGTGGCGCTTACAGCAGAGAGTTGTTTGATGATGGGATGTGAGAAGCTTCTTTACTTAGGAATTAAATTTGATTTTTGAACTTTTGTCACATCAAATAATATTGAACTTTAATTCAAATCTTCTAGTCAGAGGCTTATTATAAAAGTGGATTGAAGCTTGAGTAAAGATCATAATCTATTTTCATAAGGAAATCTCTTTTTGATTGTACTTTCCTTGAGTAAACTACTCGTCATAATCAGAGGATTCATATAAAATATGAAGTGAAGTTTAATCAGAGTCCATAGCCTAGATGATATAGACTACAAAGTCTATTCAGAGTGAGGCTTAAAAGTACTACAATCCATAGTGAATGTGAACAAGAAATGTTAAAGCATTTAATAGTTTATTCATATCAGATGTGTTGACAGTAAGAGAATATTTCCTTTGCTTACTAACTTCTAGTTAAAGGCTTCTAACATAATTTGATGATGTTTGAGTAGAATTCAGAAGCTAACTTCCGAACTGGTGATATAATATATTCCTTGGAGTATTGGGTTATGAGACTAACACAAAATTTATAGTCAGAGCTTTATAAGAGGTTGCCTGGATGATTTCTATTCAGAAATATTGACTTGATAATCTTGAAGCTTGACTTTCTTTAAACACATCTTTGTATTCTTCCTTTGTCCATATGTGTTTTCTCTTCAATCTATTTTCTGCTTTCTTCAGACTTTGTCTGCATTTTGATTGACTTCTTTAATGGTTTATCTTTCTTCAAAGTCTGACTTTTATAATTTGATGGCGTTCAGAACTTGCTTCAGAATTTGCTTTGATTTGAAGTTTTCTTTCCATTAGTCTTTGAAGGTGGCAAGAAACACAAGAAAGGGGGGTTTGAATTGGGTTTCTAAACACAAAATCTTTTTTTTGAAACCAACTCAATCAAGCAATAACACAGACAAGAAAAATAACAAAGTTATTTTTATTCTTGGTTCGCTGTAAACGAAGCTACCTCCAGTCCACCCTACCAAAGTGATTTTGCCATCTCAACAAGGATTTAATCCACTATAACTGAAACTGATTATAGACACCACAAAGACAAACCTTCTTTGTCTTCTTGAGTCTATGTGACTAAAACCTAGTCACTTAATGAAACCAATCATACAATATTGAGATTTAAAATTTGTGTTTACAAAGAATGCTTCTAAGAAAGTAGATTAACACAAGATTAATACAAAGAATATCCCACACAATAACGAGCAAAAACTCTATGTGTGTTTACAAAGAATATACATAGAAAAATATTTACTTCAGCAAAATGTGTGTATGTTCAGTAGCATGAGCGTTAGCAAGCATAAGCATTAGCATTCTCCAATCTTCCAAGTCTCCTTTATATATGAAGATAAAGATCCGTTGGAGGGTAGAATTGGAATAGGAAAAAGCAGCTATCTCCTTTCATAACTGTTTTCGTATAGGAGGAAAAATGGTACAATAGTACTGTCCTTAGCCCACAAAATCAGGGTAGTGGAGGAAAGGGTGATCTTGTACTGTGTACTATTTTCCTGACGCAAAACCTTTTGATCTAATCTTCTAATCTTCAGAGGCTTATGATAAAATGATGTTGAAACATTCTTAGAAGAATCAAGACACTAGCATAGAGAATCTTCAAAACCTCAGTCTTCAGAGTCTTGACACAGTTTCTCGGAACCTGGTCTTTAGAGTCTTCAGATCTTGTTCTTCAGAATCTTTAGAACTTGAGCACAGAAACTTGAAGGCAGATAATTTTTCAAATGTTCTTCAATCAGAGTCACACCCATTAGCTTTTGTATAAACATTCTTCAGAATCGTTGTCTAAGAGCTTTCTCGAACTTGACAGCATCTTGTAAAGCACTTGTATCTCTTTAGAGTCAGAGTGTGTTGATTCCAGAGTCTGATGATGTCACACGTCAAAGCTTCAAAGTCAGAACCGGTTTAGCAAAATCTATACACTATACAAAAACCATTAGTGTACAAATTTGTTCTCTAAGAAATAATGCATTGTTATCATCAAAACTAAAGACCAGATGTGGAACCAAATCTTGTTCTAACAACCTTTGTTGTATTCTGAGTTGACAATCATAGTTGAATTTTCAGAGTCTTCAACTATCAGAGTTTCCTTCAGACATAGAAATTGAAGTTCATTGATCATAATCTTTTTTAATCAGCATTTTCTCTTTCCATTTAGATTATGTTCTAATCTTTGAGTTTCTGCACACTTAACAAATAGTAAGTGCACAAAATTGTTCTTTTACACTTTGTTATCATTAAAACATAAAGGTATCTAGATGTAGAAACAAACTTGTTCTTACTATTTTCTCAGACTGAGATCTCATTTTCTGAATTTCTTAGAACTTTCTTTATAAGTACATGTATTATTATTATTGATATTGAACATCTTGTAGCATATGTTCATACAAAAATGGGCTTTAAGACATATTCTTTAAGCATTTAAAGTTAATTGTATGACTAATACTTATAAGATCATAAATTCTAAAATAGATATTGTAAACACACAAAGCATTAATATTAAGATATTTATTCGCATTAAGCCAACACATTACTATACATTTCTCCTCCCTTGATGTATAATTTATTTCATGTTAATAATCTAATACTTCTCATCTAAGTAAACTTTTGGATGTGTTGTGTATTTCCCAATTGCTCCAATATAATACAATAAGACGAGTCCTGAACGAATATTGGAAAAATATATTTGATATGAATTTTTGAGATTTAATTTGAGAAAATAATTAGATACTTGATTGCAGCATAGTAGGCAGATTATTAATTGAGAAATTAATTTTTCCAATATTAGAGGGAATGATTAAGCGGTTGAAGAGTAAATCAGAAGTTCAAATGAACAATTTAAAACAAATTGTTATTTTGATCCTCATATAAATGAATATGAACCAGAAGTTCGATATATTTCTCATTTGCAAACTTTATAAAACCAATCATCAGCAGCTAATACTCCAATCAAAGTAGATTCTCCTATTGGATGATCTAATATTGAAGATGAGTTAAAGTCAGACATGAAGCGTGATAAGTAAGTTGGTTTCAATTTTAAAAGTCATCTACAAGAAAAAGGAGAAAAAATTAAAGATGACTCAATTGAGGATATGATAACTCTAAGAGTACTTTGACATAATTTATTTTTAGTTCCAGACTAACTAATCAGGTAGCTAAAATCTACGAAAATAAAGAGATCTCGATAAATTATGACATGAATGAAATATGATGGAACCAAAATAAAGTTAAAATTGACAATGTCTTTGTATATAATATAGTGCTAAAGATGATAAATGACAACGAGGATCATTAATCAAAGTCTATCAAAGATTGTAGACAAAGTGAGAATTGGCCAAAATGAACAGATCCAATTGAAGAATAATTAAACTCACTTTACGAGTGACCCACTTTTGAACCTATAGTCCAAACACCTCTAGGTATGAAACCAATTGGATATAAATGATATTTTTGTGAAAAAATAGAATAAGAATGGTGAAATTGTGAGATATAAAACTTGATTTGTTGCTCAATGATTTTCACAAAAGACCTAAGATTGATTTTGATGAAACATATTTTCCAGTAGTGGATGGAAGTAATTTTCGATAATTAATTAGCCTTTTAGCACATGAAGGGATTAATTTGAACATGAGGGATGGTGTAAGAGCTTTTTATGTATGACTCACTTAATAAGGATATTTACATGAAACTCCCTGAAGGGTTTCATATATCAAAGGCACATAATTTTGGATCTCGAGAAAGCTACTCCATAAAGTTGAACAAATATCTCTATGGGCTAAAACCATGTAGACGCATGTTGTATAATTGTCTCACTGAATATTTCTAAGAGAAGAATATACAAATAACTTCATCCGTCCTTGTATTTTTTATGAAAATATCTGAAAAGGAATTTTCTATAATAGATATCCATGTGGATGACATAAATATTATTGGAACTCTTTAAGAGGTTCCAAAAGCTATAAATTATTTGAAGAAATTATTTAAGATAAAAGACTCGGGAAAGACAAAGTCCTTACAAGAAGAACATTTAGACTATGGATTTGCGCACACCAAGAAGGTTATATAGAAAAGTTGTTAAAACATTTCTACATATCTCATATTTTATATAGCATAAGTGTTAAAGCGCTACTAGGTGCAAGGTGGGATTGACCCCTCTTGGATTAGTCGGTCGCAAGGCCGGATACCAAGATTTCCACAACAACAAAAAATTGTATGTTATCTAACCCAATGATGTAACATCATTGGATATGCAAAAGATCCTTTAAGATCTCGAGAAGAGGATGAAATATTAGTTGGTCTAGAAGTACCATATCTCATTGTAATTCAAGCACTGATCTATATTAATAATTATATATGCCATGATATATCAATTTATGTCAACCTATTTGCAATATATAACTCTTCACCTACACGAAGACATTGAAACAAAGATAAACATATACTTTGTTATCTTAGGAGTAAAATGGACATGAGTTCGTTTTATTCCAAAGTATCCAAATTTTAATGAACACGCACAAAAAACTTATGGTTTGGCTTATGAAAAAATAAATACAACAACTATATATGAATATAATATTGCATGCATCTCTCAATTAACAAAACTTATTTCTTCAAAGTTCCTTTCCACATGATCTTTAGATAAGTGGTGATATAAGCATCCAACAAATTCGTTCATGTGATAATCTTCTAAACCTTTTCTCAAAGTCACTCCCAAATAGAACTTTTAACCAACTAGTAAGAAAAATTGATCTTCATCATCGAAGAAATTATCGTTCATCTGAGGGAGAGAAATGAATTTATCTAAAAAGGATATTGTACTTTTTTCCTTCACTAGCTTTTTTCTGTTGGGGGGAGTTTTTACTAGGGAACATTGATACATAGTGTATGACTAGGCACCTTTGTGAGAGACACACCACTTGTCCAACATTTTCCACTGAGTTTTTTTAGTAAGGTTTTAACGTGACATATCAAAAAGAAACATCCAAGGGGAGTGTTATGAATAATGGATATTAAATATGATTGTCTCCCAAAATATTTCATTCCTTATATGAAATAATTTGTATTAATTGTTGTTAGAAAAATTGATAAACCGAATGGATATAGGCTAGAATCGTGAATGAAACCACTTTCATTAAAAGTATTTCAAGCACTCACAAATGTCTCAGAGTTGGAACACAAGAATATACATGATAATTCATTCTTATATCAATTTTTCGCAAGACCGATGAAAACTCGATTATGTAGCGAAGAGTGTCTAAAATTTTGTACAAGAGAATATTTAGTTTGTGATATAATATCTTAATTCCAGAATGATGTATGTATATATAAAAGACTCATACTAAATTTGAAGCTGACTTTCAATGAAAATAATATAATACATTAAATTCTTTTTAGTTTTCTCTTCTATTATTTTGTCTAGTTTCATAACACTTTCCTATTATTTAAATTCAACTGGTTAATTTTACAACACTTTGCCATCCAAATCTAACACCATTTTAAACTAGAAACATTAGGTTTGTATTCTTAAAACTTGAATCTAATCAAATATATTTTCAACTTACACTGATTAAGAATTTAGTCAAATGTAATTAATGTTACATATTTCATATAAAATGCTAGTTTAGTTTTATTATTTTTTGAAATATTCACTTAATTACTCAAATTAAATGTGTTAACATTAAATTATAAATAGTATAATAAAAATAATAAAATTAAATCATTTTTTCAAAAATAATTAATTTTTATCTGTAGCTAAAATTTAAAATATTTTTTATTTAAATAACGACTGATTTCTTTTAATAAACTCAATTAAGAGTTCAAGAACACTTATGAAATAGTAAGAACCTATTTTATCTTAATGTTAAGGGCCCGTTTGTTTTGGATTTTTTTTAAAATAATTTTTATAGTGTAACATAATTTTGTGAAAAAAAATTTGAACAAAGAAATTTTACATAAAAGCTTCAAATGAAAATTTGGTTTGAATAGTTATTTTTAAAATGTTATTTTAGGTATTTCATCATTTTATCGAAAGTTTTTTTGGATATCAAAATTTCAAAAAATCACTTAATTTTGAAGCTATTTCAAATAGTTTTTCATAAAAATCATTTTTGAAAAATAACCTTTTGAAAAAATTATGATTTTGACTATGTTTTGATCTTCAATAATGTATATTTATGTTATAAAATGTCAAAATTAGTCTTTTAATTTTTAAAAAACAAATTAAAAAAAACTTGTAATATTTTGTAAAACATTTTTGTAGAATTCATTTCCAAAAATAGAAAGAAAAAATCCATTTTTTTTAAGCTAAAACAAACTTGCCCTAAATATTTTGAGCGATAGATTTACACCTTTTAGAGTTACACGTAGGAGTGTTTAAACTTAAAGCGATTTAAATAACAACTATAAATCAATCTAAAAAAAAATTAAAACCCTAAAAAAATGGAGTAATTTTGAATGTGTTTGGATTCTCTTTTATAAAAGTCAATCATATTGGATCGTATTTTAGATTAATTTTATAAAATTGATCTAAATCACATGCATATATTTTAATACTTTTTTTAATGAGTATGATATATCACATTAATTTATTATTTGATGGAATTTAATTGATTTTAATACTATTTATTATCTTAGTTTATCAATTTATTTTTAATAATTTATTTTTTAATTGTTCTTATTTATAATTTTAAAGCTTAAATACATTTTTGTTCCCCTTCGATTAATTTTTTTTAATTTAAAAACCACTTTTTTGGTTCCTCAACTTTACTATCCTTAAAATTTTCATGGCCCCCTTTAATTTTGCAGATGTGACATGATGATTAGGATTAAAAATAAATTTTTAATGACATGTATTAGTAGGATAGTTTATTATTTATTTTAAAGAATTAATTAATACATTAATCATTCTATCATTTTATTAAATTTTTTAAAATATTAAATTATTAAAATAAATTTTGGTCAGCCCAACATACAAACTACTCCCTCCGTCCCAAAATATAAGAGAAAAAATCAAAAACACATTTATTAAGAAAAGTAAAAACATAATAGTTTGACTAAGATTTTGTTGAAAAATATTGCTTTAAAAGATGTAAAAACAATTTTAATTGGTTGTTGGTTATAGAAAAGATGAGAGAGAAAACAAATTAAATGCAACTTGCATTTAATTTTATCTTGAAAAAGATGAAAGTTGATTTTTTCTCTTATATTTTGGGACAAGAAAAATGTACTTTTTTCTCTTATATTTTGGGACGGAGGGAGTACAAGTTTGTGTTAATATAACATATATAAACACTTAAATAAATTACAACTCACGCAATACGGGACTTAGTTTACCACCTAAGTTGCTGCACCAGATCCACAACTCTGGTTCTTCATCAACAACAAATTTTCAGACATTAATGTCTTGTGAGGGAAGACCAGAGCAACCTTCATCATTAAGAACATTCATCATTACAATGAAAATAAAGTTGCAGTAATTTTAAAGTTGCAGTAAGAAGACCACTACAACGTGGATTCAGTATGAAGAAAACTAAAGTTGAAGTAATTTTAAACACTGATTACAGGTTAAACATCATGCGACATTTGGCAACAAGTTTTCATTTTTACACAATTTCAATACTACCATTACATGAAAATAAGCATTGAAACTGAGCTGTAAGCATCATTGTCGTCATACCATGTCACATGTTAAAAGCACTTACCAGGTATTCCAAAACCAACCAATGACAACTGATTTTAATGCAGTTAAGAAAACCTTTGCAAGGAAACTTTCATCGTAGATAGTGATAAATAACACATGTTCTACTTGCAAAAAGAAAGCAAAACGCATATACATTTTGCATGTGTAAGATAAACATTAAACTTTGAGCTTTACATTAGAAAAAATCAAAGTACAAAGTGTAAGCGGAAAAATTTATCGATCAATTATATGAAATTAGAACATCAATACTTACTTGTTGAAGTCATGATTCGAAATCCCGAAAGGATGAATAACTGGATCTTCCTCTGTATCTCACACTCCCGTTCACAACTCTCAATGGGGCAAATTGTGAAACCGTCAGTTGTGTTTCTGATTCTTGTGATTACAGAGGGGACCTAGCCATATAATATATATAACCCTAGTCCCTACCCATTATGGGCCCAAGGTTAAAACCCACACTTTTGCCCACACCAATCAGGTTTCAGATACTCAGCTTTTAGTTAAAAGAGATCACTTAACTAATAAAAGGGCTTATATATGCACCCCCATCAGAATCACGATTAACCCGTTTTTCACAAACTAAACAACAATTGATTGTAGCCCATAAAAAGTTAGATAAATCTAACATTCTCCCACTCGGGCAAAATCAATTGTACGATTTTTATTTTAAAATACATTTTGAAAACAACTCTGGGGTTAATGACTAATTCCTTAAAATGTGGCGGCATTTTAAGGAAATGCATGATTCCAGGTGCAATATCTGAAAATCACAACGATTATAATATCCTTATTGACATAAAACCTTCTATGGTTACAAATACTACATACTCCGTCAACTAGTCATCAGTGTGGAGTGTGGCAAAATAATATCATGCTAATGTGATCCAACAGCCAACTGCTATTTTCTTTGCCAGTTCTTAACAATTTCTCTCAAATTCATTAAAGCCAAAGAAATTGCATGGTTTTACAAACCATAATACCTCAACTCCAATATGGCGTCAACCACCGGCACAGTGGTCTCGACAACGCTGAGCTTAAAATCATACCTCAGCTCCAATATGGCATCGATCACTGGTATAATGATCCCGAAGACGCCGAGCTCAAAATTATAACCATGCCTCGAACTTCAAACTAGTGTCGACCATAGGCACGGTGGTCTCAATGACACAGAGTCCTAATTTTAATAATTGACATAATAATAACAATATTCATTGTAATATCAATTGCTCAATACAGAAAGTACATGACAATCCAACACTTAAAGTGTCCAAAATAAAATACAACATGATAATAAAATGGCATAAAGAACAAACTCCCACTAACAAAACACATCAAAAGAACTCACAATGCCCATGCTCTCAACATGATTTTCAAACACAATGGGCCTAAGTCCTTTAGTTAGGGGATTAGCTAGCATGAAATCAGTACCAATGTACTCAACAACAATGTCATTTTTCTTTACAAGGTCTCTGACTGTCAAATACTTTAATTCCAAATGCTTAGAACCGCTAAAAGTTTTATTATTTTTAGAGTAGAACACGACTGCATTGTTATCACAATAAAGCTTTAGTGGCTTTGTAATCGAATCAACAATACGAAGTCCAGTCACTAAATTTCTCAAACAAATAGCATGAGTGGCAGCAGCATAACAAGCAACAAATTTTGTCTGCATAGTAGAAGAGGCGACAAGAGTTTGCTTTTTACTCTTCCATCATATCGCAACTCTAGACAACATCAACACACCCAACAAGATCAGAGTCAGTATACTCAACGATTTCAAAGTTGTCAACTTTCCACTCTTTAGTTCTCTGCAAATATCTCATTTCTTAGCAACAATCCAATGATCATTCCCAGAATTAGATTGGTATCATCCTAAGACACCAACTATGAATGCAATGTCAGGTCTAGTGCATACTTTATCACACATCAGGCTGCCCAATGCACTGTCAAAAGGTTTTCCCTTCATCTCTGTCCGCTCAATCTCATTTTTAGGACATTGATCTTTACTGAATTTGTCTCCTTTAGTAATTGGAACATCTCCTGGATTACAGTTATGCATATTAAACCTCTACAAAACTCTATCAATATAAGCCCTCTATGACAAGCCAAGTACACAACGTGATCTATCTCTGTGTATGTCAATTCCCAACACAAAGGATGCTTCACCAAGATCTTTTATATCAAAGAAGTAGACTAAGATCATTACTGGCAAGTAAAATATCGTGAACATATAACACGAGAAAAATGAATTTGCTCCCACTAACCTTAAGGTAGATGCACTGATCAACTTTATTTTCTTCAAAACCCAATGAAGTCACCACCTCATCAACTTTCAAGTACCATTGTCTGGAAACCTGTTTCAAACAATAAATATATTTTCTTAATCTACAAACCAAATACTCATTACCACTTGTCACAAAACCCTCAGGTTGCTGCATGTACACCTCCTCATTAAGATCACCATTCAAAAAAAGCAGTCTTAACATCCATCTGATGCAATTCCAAGTTAAAATGTGCTATAAGGGGCATAACGATTCTAAAAGAGTCTTTAGTGGAAACAGGAGAAATTTTTTCATTAAAATCAATCCCCTCCTTTTGTGTGAAACATTTAGCCACAAGTTTTGCTTTAAACCTCTCAATTTTACCTTTCGAGTCCTTTTTTGTTTTGAATATCCACTTGCATCCAATCGTCCTACAATTTCTTGGTAACTCCACTAGTTCCCAAACATCATTATTTACCATGGATTTCATTTCATCATGCATTGCATCTGTCCACATGCTAGATTGAGAACAAGTAATAGCTTCTAGATAATTTATAGGATCAATAACAATACCAACATCATAAGCATCCTCACTGAGATAAACTACAAAATCATCAGGGATATCAGGTTGCTTTTGTCTTACAGACCTTCTAACATGTATTTGCTCAACTTGCTCATCAGGTTGTGCAACCTCAGTTATAATAGGAGGATCCACTACATTTTCAACAAGTGGTTCAACCACTTCTTCAACTGGATGTTCAGCCACATTCGCATTTGGAGCAAAACCTCCATGAGCAGTGGATGATTTAGCATTATCAAAATTAGGTAGTGACAATGTAACAACATCAGGCATAGCAGAATTAATATTATTAGATGTAATAAAAGGCTCAGCAACATCAAGCTCAAGTAATTTTGTATGCATGAACTCCACAATTTTATTACCTCTACCATGACAGTAGAATTTGTATCCTTTAGATCGGTCCGGATATCCAATGAAAAAACAACGACTTGTGTTTGGGTCAAGCTTTGTCTCAAAAGGATTATATATTTTAACCTCTGCAGGGCAACCCCAGACACAAAGATGGTTCAAACTGGGTTTTCTACCTGTCCAAAGCTCAAAATGTGCTTTTGGAACTGCTTTACTAGGAACTCTATTAAGTATATAGATGGTTGTTTTCAAAGCGTCACCCCATAAAAATTCTGGTAAATTGTACCTACTCATTATACTTCTCATCATATCCTTAAGGGTGTAGTTTCGCCATTCGGCTACACCATTTTGTTCAGGAGTACCAGGCCTGGTGTATTGTGGAACAATTCCACAATCTTACAAGTATTTTGCAAAAGGCCTTGTATGTTGCCCAGTAGAATCATATCTACCATAATACTCTCCACCACGGTCAGAACGTACCACCTTTGTCACTTTTCCCAGTTGCTTTTCAACCTCAGTTTTAAAGATTTTAATCTTTTTAAGTGCTTCTGGTTTTTCCTTAATCAAGTAGAGATAGTCATACCGGAAAAAATCATCAATAAAAGTGATAACAGATTTATTACCACAAATAGTAGGAGAAAGGGAGTCGCTAATATCTGTATGGATTATTTCCAAAAGGTCTGAACTTCTAATTGAACCCTTCTTATTGGTCTTGGTAAATTTTCCACTAATGCAATCCAGACAAGTCCCTAAATCATTAAAATCTAAAGAAGGTAAAATATCATCTCTAATTAATCTTTCAACTCTTTCTTTAGAGATATGGCCTAGACGCTTGTGCCATAACAAAAATGATTTTTCTCTAATTTTAGTCCTCTTAGCAATGGAGCTCTCAAAATTCAAGAATGAGGAAATATTATCGCAATCCAAAGACAACTTATATAAACCATCCAACAAGATACCATTACCAACAACTTGATAATTCAACATCAAATTTATTTTTCCATCATAAAAATTAAACCGAGATCCAAGTCTATCCAAACAAGATACTGAAATTAAATTCCTCCTAAAAGAAGGTACATGAAAAGTATCTTTCAAAACAAGTTTAAAAGCAGTTCCTAGAATTAAGCTGACATCTCCCACTAGCTCCACAACAACTTCAAGATTATTTTCTACCCTGAGCTTGCTTTCCCTTAAGTTTGGTCTCCGTTGGTTTATGAACACATGTAAGGACACAACAATATGGGTTGTAGAACCACTATCAAGCCACCATGAATTAATGGGAACATCAACTAAGTTAGACTCAAAAGAGACAAAAGCTAAATGATTACCTCCAGATTTGTTCTTGTTGTCTAACCAAGTTTTAAAAGCATGACAATCCGTTTTCTTATGACCATTTTCCTTACACCAAAAGCACCAAAATAATTTCTTAGAAGCAACAGGCTTAAGACTTCCTATATTATGGTGTTGACCGTTACCTGGTTTCCTAAATTCAGGATATCTATGAGAAGCACTATGAGTGTTTTTGTTATTTTCCAAGAACTCTCACCAGAATGGGGTTTAGCATGAAAAGTTAGGAAGTCTAAATCACTTCTTTCCTTCTTGAGTTTCTCTTCTTCAGCTACACACTTGGCAATAGCAATAAGATATATATATATATATATATATATATATATATATATATATATATATATATATATATATATATATATATATATATATATATATATATATATATATATATTAGCATTCTCTTTCTCAGGCAGTCCACTTATCAAACGTTCAAAAATGGTCCTCTTAGTAGCACACAAGCTAAGTCGATCACTCCTCTCCCACTTAACTAATTTTTCTTTCTCCTCAGGAGTACTCTAATAATTGATCACATGTTTGTTTTCACACAGTGCCATCTTAAGATCAGCAATCCCCAATGAAAACTCTAAGTCTTTCTTCCATTTATTAAACTTAGACCCATTCAATAGAAGCAGAACGGTCGTTCATAGAGAAGGTCATTATTGTAGACAAAACAGAAATGCATTAGAATAAATAATAAAGGCAATGTATAGCTTTAATGAACATAAGCTATCACGAAGCGGCCAACAGTATCACACAATCCCCTTTGGGTGGAATGCACAAAACCCAGGTTACAACCAAGGTCAAAACCTCATATGAGTTACTCAATGAGCTTACATTGGGTTCAAAAATCTATCTCCTTTGGGTGGATAAATTCTCTAAACCAAAACACCTCCAACAACTTCATCTACAAATTTCAAGAATAAGCTACTCAGTGAGCATACATTGAGTTTAAAAATTTATGTCCTTTGGGTAAATAAACCGCTTGGACCCAAGCATCTCCAATAGTTATATCATTAATCAAACATAATCTCTACATACAATTGTCCACCATTGGTAAGACAATCATAATAATGACTTAAAATCATTCCTCAAACTACAAAGAGACTTTTATAAATTAAAATGAGTGATTTCACTTTGGTGATGATCACACACAATAATTTATAAAATTTCTTGCATAGGAATCAAATTTCTCTTACCAAAAATCATGAATCAATCATGAATTTAAACAATATAGCATTCTCAATAAATTGTCTTCAACAGTATCAATCTCAATATTATATAGATTTTTTTTTAATAAGCAAGATTAGTGGTGTATTAATTAAGGAATCTCAAGGGGAGATCCAATCCCATTTACATGCAAGGCCTAGCCACACAAAAATCAAGGCCTAGAAAAATCTAGAGGGGCATTTACCCAAGAATAATAATTACAGTTAAGTGCATTTTTATGTTTTTTTCCAATCCACCACCAAGAATACATGACTATACGATTGGTAATCGTATCTACATCCCAAAACTCAACTCTGAACATAATGTTGTTCCTAGACGACCATATGACCCAACACACAATTAGCCAAAAACCCATAGCAGTACCTACACTAAGAGAATTTTGTACACACCCATTTATCCAACATAGAATATGGTTCGAAATATCTCCAACACAAAATTCATCAACTTCTAACCAACGGAATAAAAAATTCCAAACACGATTTGAATTGGAGCATTGAAAGAGGAGATGTTCAGCATTTTCTTCCATTAAAAAACAGAATGGGCAAACCTTTTCATTGGCGTTAGTGATTAATCCTCTTCGGACCAAGTTGTCGCGTGTAGGTAATATATTGAGTATCAATCTCCAACCAAATATTTTCAGTTTAAGTGGAGCGACGGCCATCCAATTCAATCTCAGCGCAGATTTAACATCCTCTGCAGTAACCGGAACTAAGCTGCTCTCTTTTACCTGCAATAAGTAATATAATGACGAAACAGAAAAAACTGAAGTATGGTCATGCGACCAAATGACCGAATCATGCGCATCTTTGACCACCTTGTGTTCCTGCAGCACCTGAAGCAATTTATCATATTGTAATGTGATGTCTTCCTGCAATATTTGATGTGAAAATTTAATGTTCCAATTCCATGTGCCATCCTCCCAAAAACCATTGTCAATGATTCTGCTATTTTTGTTTTCTGCTAGATGCCATAACCCAGGAAACTCATCAGCCAGGGTGCGGTCTACTCCCCAACGAGATGTCCAGAATGGAATAAACTCACCATTTCCAAGTTTATGCGTAATCAGTCCATCTTCTAGATTAATGCCGCAGAAAGAAGATACTTGTACAAGATCTCTCCACCAAGTTGACGAAGGAACGCGGTTCTTAGATACAACAGAGCTATACAAGTCTTGTAAATAATTAGGATACCTGCTATGAATTAGTCCTCTCCATAACCTGTCCTCCTGAGACAAAATCTTCCAGGTCCATTTGAACATAAGAGCTGCATTAAACAATCTTATATCTTTAACTCCTAGCCCACCTTCTTCAACCGGCTTGCACACCAAGTTCCACCGGACCCAAGCAATGCCTTTTTTCGCCACAGAACCTTGCCATAAGAAACGTTTCTGAATAGAAATTAATACCTTAATAACTTTGGTTGGGACTCTGAAGAACGACATATAGTGAATTGGGATATTTGCCAATACGGAGTTGATCAGTGTTACTCTGCCTCCCATAGAGAGGAACCTACCTTTCCACGAGTTTAGCCTTGCATGAACCGTATTAATCAAAGGTTTCCAAAAGGAAACTAATCTATGATTACCACCTATTAGAATGCCAAGAAACTTAAATGGGCAGGCTGAGACTTTGCAAGAGAGAAAATTACCAGCATCCGCAAGAACTATGTCATCCACACCAAAGCCAAACAAAGAGCTTTTACTGAAATTAATCTCTAGACCAGAAACAAGGTGGAAGCCTTTCAGAATTGCCTTAATTGCCAATATATTACTCATTGAACCATCTCCCAGTATTATGGAATCATCTGCGTATTGTAGAAGATGGAAGGAGGTATTCGAATCTACTTTGAAGCCTGAGAAGCTGCCATTGTCGACTGTTCTTTTCATTAGAACTGCCAACCCTTCAACAGCGATAGTAAATAAAAGAGGGACTAGTGGGTCACCTTGTTTGAGCCCTCTTGTAACTCTAAAGTCTTTCAAAGGACTCCTGTTCACCAAGATAGATGTGAAACTATTAAAAACCCCGTTATCCAACCACCACATCCAATTATCTCTGAATCCCATGTATGTCATGACTTCACACAAGTATTCCCAGTCCACGCAATCGTATGCTTTTCTAAAATCAACCTTCAACATTAATAGATCTTTCTTGGACCTTTTTGCGAAATCAATAACCTCATTCAAAGTCACCACCCCGTCAAGTAAATTTCGCCCACCAATGAAAGTCGTCTGAGATTGTGAGATTACACTCCCTATTTTGTTCCTGAGTCTGTTAGCAAGGATCTTAGCTACCACTTTGTAAACCGAGCCAATCAAGGAGATATGCCTATATTCATCAAGGTTCTGAGGGCTTCCGTTTTTAGGAATAAGGACAAGAAATGAAGATGCAAGGACTTTGTGCAGACATTCACCCTCAAAGAACTCCAAGATGCATTTTACAAAATCATGACCAACTATGTTCCAACATTTTTTAAAAAACTCGAAGCTAAATCCATCCGGGCCAGGACTACGATCCCCTGCGCAATCAAAAACGGCCCTTCTAACCTCTGCAGCATCAATAGGTTGTTCAAGCTCTAATCTGTCCTGGTCAGATAGCCTTTTGAAACCAGAACTTCCAATGGATGGAAAAGGTCTTCTTACCTTGCTGAATCTTTTTTGGAAGTGGTGTATAACCGCAGACTTCACAGCCTCAAAATCCTCTACATAGGATCCATTAACCAAAACAGAGTGAATCGTGTTCTGATGTATCCTTTTCTTTAACGCAGCATGGAAAAACTTTGTGTTGAGATCCCCTTCCTCGTGCCATTTCAATCAAGACTTCTGCTTAATTATACTCTCTTTGATTCTAAGGCTTTTCCATAAGGTATCTTCATCATTATTCCTTTTATTTATCTGCTCTATACCCACACTGTATAGCTCTTTATCAAATAGGCCTTCAACTTCATTAATTACATCAGTATCCATAGTAATTCTTGTGTCTAACCATCCAAAAATGTTGGAATTCCACCATCTGATTTTCTCTCTTAGGCATTGTAGCTTCCTGGACAGAATGAAAGAAGGCTTCCCAACAAAATCCAACTCATTCCACTCTTAACAAAGGGGATAAAATTTGGGTGTTCTAACCAGCAAGATAAAGTTTTGAAAGGTTTAGGTCCCCAGTTTGTATTTTTGACTGAAATCCAAACTGGCCTATGGTCGGAAACGTCTCGAACACCAATCTTCTGGCTGACCATATTCCAATCATTAAGCAGACCGAGAGAAACCAGGAATCTATCCAGCCGGCAGCACATCTTGCCTTTAGATCTAAACCATGTAAATTTTAAGTCTGATAGAGGTAAATCCACACAGCCACTCAAATTGACGAACTCAACAAACTCTACCATATGTCTTCTATTATGGCTGGTACATCCTAGTTGTTCTCTTGAGTTTTTGATTGAGTTGAAGTCCCCACCAAATAACCATTCACCTGGATCTAAACTTAGTTTTAAGGATATAAGTTTATACCAGAGTTCTCTTTTCTCTGCTATGCTGCAAGGCGAGTATATATTAAATAGGTAACAATTTCTACCTCTCCAAATCGCTTGCAAACCAAGAAACCCTTTTCCTCTATAACTACATATAGGTTCCAAAACACTGTCTTTCCAAATAGTTAGGATGCCTCCAGAGAGGCCCTCAGAATGAGTAGCCGACCGTTGGCATGGACCACTGCCCCAAATACTGTGTACCATGTCGTCTGCCATAGATGTACATTTGGTTTCCTGAAGAAAGCAAATCTCCGCGCCAGCCTTATGTATAGTAGCTCTGATTTTCTTCCTTTTTAAGCTACTCCCGCAACCTCTGACATTATATGTGATTATATTCATGAATGATCGTTAGCAGCCACCAACTTCACTTTTTTTTACTTTCTATCCACGGCATCTAAATTTCGTAAAATGGATTCGAAGACCTCGTCGTCTTCTTCAGCCTCTATCCCAAGGGATTTTATGGTACTCCAAACTCTGGCTGGAAGGCTTTCCAATTTCTTCTTAATTCTACTATTACTCTTCATAAAGCTAGAATCACCAATAGAATTGTCAATAGAATCTGCAGCTATATGTGCACCTTCAGCAGGACCTTTATATTTATTTTGTGGATAAAAGGATTTGGCGTATAAACTTTTCACCTGCAGTAATGTGGCGTAATACGAAGGATTAAACGGGATTTTTATCCTCTGGTAGATGTCGTCCACCAGTTTCTTTTTCTTAGAAGCGGAAGACTCTCCCACATTATTCAGCCCCAGAGAACCTTGTCCCACTCCAGGCACCACACCTTAAGGCACATGTGGTTCTTCTACTGAGTCTTTAGGAAATCCATCAACATTTTTCTGTCCAACAACCACAAAAGACTTGTTCACATCAAAACTCTTTTGTGTTGTAATAGTGCAAGGTACAAAGTCTTGCGAAGAGCAATGTGGTTCCTGACTGCCTTGACGACGAAGAGTACCCTCCCCAATTGGTTGTCCTCTCTTACTGGCATCATCAAGAGAAACACCCACACCACCCTAATCATGCAATAGATCTATCTGTTGGGCATCCCCGAAATCGCCCTCTTCTGAATTGGAATCTGAGGTTTTGGATAAGCTGCTAAACACTTTGGAGGAGTTGTCCAATAATCCAAGTTCTTCTTCCGAACCAAAGTCGGACTCTACAATCTCGAAGCTATCTTCATCAGTTCTATTTCCATTGGAATGACGTTGGTCCCTAACATAAGGGCCAAACGAGTCCTCAACTATTTTGATTCTATACGTATTGTCATTAACCTCCACGTTGATCACTTCATTTAAATTCAAGGCAAATTTCGTACTTATCAGTATTCGTGCAACGTCAAATCTCACCTGTTTCTGTGTATCCTCATCCATCCTAATGAACACGCCAGTAGTAGCAGCAAGGAATTTAAAAAATCTCTCGCTCCAAGCATGGCACGGGAGCACGTAGATTTTTACCCACGTTAGGCGTTCTTGGTCCACATCAGAAGGAGAACAGGGGTGAATATCAGAAAACCACTTAAGAGTCCACTCCTTTTCTTCTTCTATCAGCTTTTTGATGTCCCCTGGGTTATCTTCTTCTAGCAAGACGATGTTGGTCCCCATTGGTGTAATCTTGATATTAAAAAATCCTTCCATCTGAAAGGCCTCCTTGAGTTCCATAGCTGACCCTTGTCTGTTCAAGACCCCAGCAAATGCTTGTTCAAATCTCTCCATTTCTTCACCTGAGACATTGAAACTTAAGTGTGCAAAATTGGGCTTGTCTGCAAGAAGAACTTGTTTATCCGTTGACTTTGACCTACCATTGACGCCTGTGGCTATCTGCGCGTAGGAGGACCCTTTACCAATCCAACGACTACCAGCAGGTTTTTGATGAGGAATGTGAATGGTCTTCTTAAGAGGGTCGTCGTTCAGCTTGTTCCCAACTCCAACGACCTTCTTCTCTTCTCTTTTAAATCTTGGTAAGTTAACAAACATCTTTTTGCCATTAATGACAATATTGTCGAGTTTAATGGCGAGAAGATGTTTGTCGTCAACCTTTCTGAACCGAACGAATCCGAACCTTTTACCCCTAATATCCGTCTTGCCCGGAATGAACACTTCTACTACCGAGCCATATTCTTTGAAAATATCAGATAACTGTTTAGCTTCAAATGAATCAGGGATTTCTGTGAAGAAGAATGAGGAAGCTTCTATCAGATCTTGTTCGATACCCTTGCCCTTGCTACACCTCCAGATTGATCTTCTGGCTATCTTAGGCCGCCAATCTTTCTTTTTTCCAGCCACCTCCCAATCTCCATTTTGACCACCAAAACTAGATTTATCATCCATCATAGTACTGGGTAACTGGAAACCCTAACTCCAGATTTAGTTTGAATACGAAAGAAAAGCTCCTCCGCAGTGTCTAACCCAAACCAAAGTGGCAACGCGCACCAACCACCTACTAAGTAAAACCCAGAAGACAACACCTCCCTACAGAGGCCCCTAAGCCCTAAAGCCAGGAATTTAAGCCAAAGATAGAGAAGAGCTCCCCTAGTATCTACTTGGTGCAATGGTTCGGGGTCGCGAAGAAATGGGTTAGACAGAAATGGAGAAAGCGCAGAGAAGGAGAAACTCTCCTAATGAACCTGATACATTGTACTGAACGATGGAATTTTCAAAAGATGAGATATTGGTTGTAGAAGATGAAAATGTGTCACAAAATCATACAAACTAATATTAATTTAGTAAAAAGTCTAAAATAATATTGAGTTAGTAAAAAGTCTAAAATATTACTATTTATTCTATAGGATTATGTGCTTAATCTATTCAAAATATTTATTAGCAAAATTAGTTATAGAAAAAGATGATTGTTATTATTTTTTTTTTGTGTAACGTGAATACACCATGACTAGAAAATCATAAGCATCTCAATAGAAACTAATGTAATTTATTATTTCTTTCCGTATTCAAGAGGTCTATAGCTATAGAAACAATACTCTAATGAGCAGTACTGTATAGCAAATGTCATTAAATTAATATTATTAATAATAAATTATTATTATTATTATTATTATTCTATCATTTTTATTAAGTTTTATTAATTAAATATTAAATAATTAAATTGTGAAAAGTAAATGTTGGGTCTTAGTCTATTTTATTACATGTCAACCCAACACACCAACAATCAGAAATTAATGTAACGTATATAAACACTTAAGCAAAAATAATAATCTCTTTAAATTAAAAAATAATTATTAATCTTCTAATTTATGGACCTTCAATGGTATCAGCGTCGGATTCTGATTAAGTCATTAAATTCGAATGTAATTATACATAATAATGATATGCATATGCAAATATAATCATAACCATGATAATATGTTTTTTATTCGATTAAAACATGCACTACTAGAAATTCTCTGCTTTCCTGCGGATGTTACCTGCGATTCTTCCTGCTATTTTCTGTTCCCAGCTAAAACCTTCGTGGGTAATTAATTTAACAGGTAAAGTCGCAGAAAAATGTCGCAGGAAAAAGTCGCAGGAAAATTTCGCAAGTAAAACAGCTAAAATCGCAGATAACACCGCAGGTAATTGAAATTTTTGCAGGAAAAGTCGCAGCAAATTGGAAATCCGCAGGTAAATTCGCAGGTAATTTCTCTCTTAGGTTTTTAATTTTTATTATTAATTGTGTTTAATTCTTATTTAAAATATTATAATTAATGTTAAATATCAAAATAACAATAATATAAAAATAAAAATCTAATTTAAATTAGCCAATGCAACACTAATCATATTCAAATTTTTAAAGCAACTAAACATTACTATATAAAGTCAATAACAAGTACTTCTAGGTTTTCATTACTAAAAATGACACAATCAAGCTACTAATAATCACTTGTCCATCCAAATTAATAAGAAAAAACAATGTAAATTTCAAACTAGTTAAAAGAAAAAACAATCCAAATCAAAATTCACTACTAATGTGTTCACTAATGTCTTCATCTGATTCATCAGCATCATCTTCACTTGGATTATCAGTTTCATTATTGGCTTGAGACATATGATAACCGATTGGTCTCTAAGTCGGTTACTATATAACAATTTTGAAGGACAGGTATAGAATAGGATATAGCTAGACCCCTAAGGTGGCCAAGAAAATAAAAAGTGATTACACCAAAGTGGAAATGGAGAGCAACATATTGCTTTGGAATCCAAGAACACGTGGAATGAAGAAAGAAGAATGGTGTAAATAATTCAACAGGCTCAAGTTGCATGTAGTGTGGCCCATAGAACACTGTCCCTTCTAGCACATTCAAGAGAAATCCTAAGTGTACAAAGATGAGCAGTATCTATCCAGAAATTCTTTTATTTGTCACGACTTAACCTTTATGCAAAAATAGCTACAAGTTATCACATGCTAGATACATATTTTTATTTGAGTTAGGCAATCCTCTTAACTATACTTACACAACTATTTTGTAGCACTTTTCTAAATTTAATTTGATCAAGGGTTACAAAGTACAAAAGTAGTTGAATTATTTTAATTAATGATAAAAGACATAAGCTCAAATAAATCAATCAAAATAGGCTCTTATTTATTTACGCAAGGTTGTTTGTTCTTACCTTCACCATACCGAACCTTGAGACAGGCTCTACAAAAGACACCTTGGCTCGAATGACACACCGAATAATCAGTCTTTTCTGTTTTGAATATGCAGTGACTCAGTTAGAGTAGCAAAAAATCGGGCAAAGAATGCAAAATAAGAGACATCACTCAAATCTTACCTAGACAAGGTTCATTCACACCACAATTCCCACGTCTTTTACAATCTTCTTCCCCACATAATTTCTTTTGCCTGCATTTATGTTTTGCATTATTGTATACCGTGCTATTGACAACATATATAAAAATAATATTAAAAGATGTAAAAACGATATTTCTATACCAATTCCTGTTTTCCGATTCAGCACTGTTCTTCAAAATCCACTTTGACACAGTGCCACAATCCACTGAACGATGAGCCTCTTCAGTGCACTTTAGATCCAAAAACACATCACTTTCACAGAACCAAAATATTTTAAATCACAATGCCATGACAATTTGAACCAAAGCAAATGCAACTTACATTCCAGCAAAGCTATATGAACAGAGGCAAGATACATAAGAACTTCCACTGCCAGCGTCAAAATTAACTGCATGCTCGCATCCAGGAGCAGGACACCACTTGGTATGAAAAAAGCAAAGAGAGCATAATAAATAAGAGAGTAGTTAGTGAGCTGTGAGAGACAATGAGATAGAAAAATGGGATAAGGCTTGAGAAGATTTTCATTTCCTATTCTTTTTAATCTTATTTTTCACTTTATTTCTTTGATTTCAAAGTTATGAATTTATAGAAGTGCATATTTGTTTGGGATGATGACATATTGCCCTCATATTCATGCACTCAATATTTAATAATCATAAGAGTAACTACTTCTTTATACAGAAACATTCATAGTTCACATTTATTCAAATTCAAATTCTTAACCTGTAAAATCTTTAACCATAAGAGTAATTATAATTGAAGGTAAGATTAAAAATAAACAAAACCTTAGAAATAAACAAAACCTTTAGCAGTGTTTACTCTCAAATCACAATCTAACCGAAAAATATTACCACAACAGAGGAGATGAAGTAACTTCGTTGGTAGTTCCCAAATGAAAACACTCGGCTCAAATGAACGGAGGCGGAAGAAGAGTCGGTGGAGATGAATCAAAACGCCGATCTACTACCGTTACAAGCAACGACGGTCGAAGACGGAAGGAATCGTGCCGGGGTGTTAGGGTTTGAGGGAAAGAGAAGCAATCTCGAAGACAATCTCGTTTCTTCTCTGTTTGACTTTGTAAAAAAAAAAAAGAAAAAAAAATGTGTATGCAATTTGTTTTTAAACTCTTGATTTTTTATTAACTAAAAACATAAATAAAGAAAATAAGCCTTTTCTTAATTACTAATTATTCTCCATCTTGTTTAAGATTAATACTAATTATTTAATTACTCTTTTAATAGATATTTTATAAAATTATTTTAAAAAATTATTTTATATATTTTTAAAAGACACTTTTCTTTTATTTTAAAAAATTTATTTATATTTTTAAATTTGATTGAATACTAATACCCTCTTTAATAAAATATTTAAAATAAACTTTCAACTTTAATAGCATAATTAAATTGGCCAATAAATATTATATTTTATCTTATAAATAAAAATAATACATTCAAAAAACAAAATATACATATACATAATTTTAAAATTTAATTGATATATGAATAATTAGTGATAAATAATTATACATTTAATTGAGATAGCTTTTTCGATTGAACCTAGGGTTTTCGATGGTTAAGAAGATGGAATCGTGAGAATGAGAATTTCGCTAAGATTTTTTTAGATAAGCTTTTGCTAAGTTATTCAATATAGAAAAAAATTGTTGTGAAAAATTATTTTAAAAATAGGTTGGTGTTCTTTGATCCTCCATATTGGTGTAGTCTTGATATAAGACATTGTCTTGATGTGTTGCATATGAATAAAAAATGTATGTGATAGTTTGATTGAAACACTTCTCAACATTAAAGGCAAGATAAAAGATACTAAGAAATCATGTGAAAATATGGTGGTGATGGGTATACGACAAAGCTCTTATTGCTTCCACAACATAAGAACATCGGCTCCTAACTATGCGGTCAATGGATATGTTAGGCAAAGGTTAGTCTCTTTAAACTGAGTGAATTACTAAGCCTTATCCATTCGAGCATGGTTTTACGAAGCGACATACCCCCGTAGTCTTGAAAATGCACACCTTGAGGACTTACATACCTAATCATACTCCTACCTTTAAAAACAGTTTAATTTTTTTAATTTTTTTGGGAATAAAAGAATTTTATTAAATTTCAAAAAAGACAAGACAAAACACGGAAATCCGAAGACCCAACCAGAACACAAGGAAATATTAATTTTTCTATTTTTTCTAATTTTCACAACAATAAAAAAATATTAAATAAATAAATTTTCTTTAAAAAATAACTAAAAAACCCAATTAATATAGAAAAAAAATATAAAATTAAAAAAAATTCTCAAAAACATATCTTTGAAATTAATATCAATTATATTTTACAATTTTATTTATTAAGAGTAAAAATATAACTGATTTAAAAACAAAAATAAAAAATAAAAAATAAAAAAAAACTGGTACAAATATTCCGCAGCAAATATCGCAGAAAAGTTCCCAGCAAATTTCGCAGCAAACCTCGCAGCAATTACTGCGAACTTTCCAGAGAATTTTGAGGTTTCCATGGATAACCAATTCCTGCGAAAGTTTTTGCAGTTAAATCCGCAGGAAAATTTATATATTATTTTAAAATCATAAATCGCAGGTAAGGTCTCAGGAATTCCTGCGAAAGTTGCTGCAACATCATTTTTCGCAGGGTAA
The DNA here is from genome assembly GCA_022829125.1 of Lathyrus tuberosus. NCBI lineage: Eukaryota > Viridiplantae > Streptophyta > Magnoliopsida > Fabales > Fabaceae > Lathyrus > Lathyrus tuberosus. The sequence goes on from JALAZF010000358.1 coordinate 4,751,511, forward strand.
AATGTTTTACAAAATAAATTCGCAGGTAAGGTTGCAGGTAAACCTGCGAATAGTTTTCCGCAGGAAAATCCGCCGGTAATTCGTGTATTTCTAGTGCTGATGTATACTCTCATATAATTAAAATTGATTCAATTTTAATTTTGATTTGCTTTGGTTGATTCATTCTTAAATTATTTGTCAAAAGAAAATTTTGGCATTTAATTTTCGTAATATATTTATTACCGTTATATATTTATCGAAGTGAATGATTAAATTTAAAATTACAGTATTTTTTATTTATAATGAGCTTGTATGTTAAAAAATTCATAATTGTTTACACAGGGTGATCAAATGGTTTTTAAAATTATGTTTTATTTTGGTCAAATTTGTTTCAGAATTGCTTCATTTTTTTTCCAGAGCAATGCATAAGAGTGGCACACCATTACATTCTATTTACTGCCAAGAATTCTAAAATAGTTGTAGTTATTTCAATTTGTTGAAATAGTATATTGTGATATATAAATATTGACTGAAAAAATTATGCATCATTTTATTAACAAAATCAATATGCTATGAATTTATTGCATTACATTGTTCTAAAATAATATGTGAATGTCTTACATTTTGGTTAAAATCAATTTGTTTTAAATTTTCATTCAAGTTTGACATTATATAATTATTTAATGATATTAATGTTAATAAAATTTTATTAATGAACTTGTAGAGTATTGATTTGAATTTGTATTTCATTAATATAATTGTCTATATAATTATATTGTACTAGTTCTATAAAATTTTACTATTTTTAACTATTTTAGTATTACAATTAAAAATTAATATTCAATTATTAATTTCTATTGATGTCAATGTTGATTTTTAGTTAAACAATTAAATCATTTTAGAATTTAATATTATATATATATTATTTACGAAGAATCTATAATATAGTAGTTTTTTAAATAATAATATTTTTTTTATACTATTCTTTTAAAATAATTATTTTTCATGGTTTTTTATTTTATATAATTTATAATAAATAGAAATATTATATTTTATATCATAACTATATTTTCTTTTGTTTAATTTTCTAGTGAACAATTTTCTTATTTCAATTTTTTATTAAATTATATTTATTGCATAATATTTGTGGAGTTATTTTTATTTGTTGAATTATTTTTGCATTCTAAATTCTATATACATAAATTGTAAGAAAATGTAGTAATGTATTTTATGTACTATGTGATTATTAGCAAAATTTAAAAACGGTTGATTTAGATGTCAAAATTTTATGCCATCAATATTTATGAATATATTTTATACAAATAATTTTATTATTTACTTTGGATTGATACAAATTAGAAGAATAAAATCATATGTATTATTGTAAAGAAATCACGGATGTATTATGATCCAAGAATTAGTATTGAAGAACCCGAAGTTTCTTCAATCCAATCAGTTTTGTATGTTCCTAAAGGAAATTAAATTCTTTATAAGTTGAATTTTATATAACATATATAAGGTGATATTTGTGAATCAATACAACAATCATGTAGATGATTTAAATATTTTATGATATTAATTGTTGCATCGACTAAAAAAATCATGCATATGTTTGTTGTCTACTCACAACCATAAGTTTGTGAAATTATTTTCTGAACTAAAAGATCATGAATATGTATTATGATGTGAAAATTAGTATTGAAGAACCATAAGTTTTTTCAATTTAATAAATTTTATGTGTTTCTAAAGGAATAAAAATCTGAGAAATTGAGCTTTTAATGACATTAATTGTTACACCATCTAAAATATCGTCTATTCACAACCAGAAGTTTGTGAAGTTGTTTTCTCATTCTAAGATCTCAATTTCTAAGTTTTTTTAGAACTTTCTTGATAAGTATCACATATATTATTAAAATTGATATTGAACATCTTTTAGCACATTTTCAGAAAAAAAAAATGGACTTGAAGATCCACTCTTTAGACGTCTAAAGTTAATTGAATTTAATTGAATGGTTGATACTTGTGAGATCATAAATTATAAATTAGATATTTGACACACCTAAAATATGAATATTAAGATATTTATTCGTATTTTTTTTTAAATAGGCAATTTCATTAAAATGAGATTAAGGAAATCTCAAAACCAACGAACTACAATCAACCAGCAAATGAAAAGATTACAAAAAGTCGTAAGGGAATTTGTACCACTCGTACAAACTACACTTCTTACTATCATTTCTTCCTAGAATCAACCAATACCAAGAATAAACAATTATATCATTAACTACCTCTTCTACGTTACAAAATTCGTCTCGGAACAAAATGTTATTTCTACTCCTCCAAATACTCCAACATGTGATAAACCAAATTGAGTTTGTCTTTGCCTTTTTTCCACGAACTTTAAGGCGCTGGAACCATTCTCTCTCATGAAGCCTACAATCCGTTTCCGTAATTCTCCCTATGTTCACCCATTCACAGATTTTACTCCACACCTTCATTGATTTTTGGCAAGTAAAGAATAAATGAGAAGCTTCTTCAACCTCGTGGAAACACAGAACGCAAACCTTCTCGTGGTCGTTAACAATAATGTGTTTTGCCGCTAAGTTCGACCTCGTTGGTAATCTATCTATTACCATCCTCCAAGCGAAAACTTGAACCTTAAGAGGTATAGTGGTGTTCCACAAACGACTTAGCGATTCTGCAGAATGATCATCAAGGGAATTCATGGAATCAACAGAAATAAGGTAAGTATAGAAAGAACTAACAGAGTATCATTCCAAGCGGTCGACGGACCACTTCCAGGCATCGTTAGTCCACTGCTGCAGTTGGGCCTCTTCTAGCATTTTCCTGCAATCTTCCAATTCTGGCTGTAACTGTTGAATATCTCCTACTATATTATCCTCTAAATTCCATCTCCAATGCCCTTCATCCCATTCCCCCATTTCACTAACAGAACACGATTTGTTGCTGCTCGCAAGGTACAGAGATGGGAACCTTCTTTTTAAAGCTGCGTCTCCCAACCAAACCGCATGCCAAAACGCCGTACCTACGCCATCTCCAACTATGCCAACCAATAGATTATTGAACCTGTCAAAGACCTCAGAGACCGAAACAGACATTAAGTCTTTCATCCATAAAGAGTCATGATTAGAGCTACCAATTTCCATGAACGTTTGGACTTTCATACTCAAATTTCCGTATCTTTTTACAAGCAGCGGTCTCCAAATTTCTTTACCCTCACTACAGAATTTCCAAAGCCATTTAGCGAGAAGGGCTCTGTTGAAGCAACCGACGTGTTTAATGCCAAGACCCCCCAGAATTCTTCGGTTTACAGATAGACTTCCAGCTTACCCAAGAAACGAATTTATCGTTAGAGGATCCAACCCAAAGGAATCAGTGTTGAATAGCTATAATCTCCTTCACAACTTTCTTAGGAGCCTTGTAAAAAGGCAAGTGGTGAATCGGTAAATTTACCAGAACCGAGTTAATTAGAGAAACTCTTCCTTCAATTGAGAGGTTCCGGCCGACCCAACAAGATAATCTAGATTTCATACAATGGATTACCGGTTTCCAAAACGCGTATCGGCGATGGTTGCCTCCAATCGTTAAACCAAGGAACTTGAAAGGGAGGGTATCAGACCTGCAATGGAGAAACTGAACTGCTGCATCAATAAACTCCTTCTTCAAACCTATCCCAAACAAGCTACTTTTAGAGTAATTAATTTTAAGGCCTGATGTAAGTTCGAAAGCCCTGAGTATAGCTTTGAAAGCCCAGATATTTGAGGTCAAACCATCCCCAAAGAGGAGGGTGTCATCTGCAAATTAAAGCAGGCTAATAGTTGGGCACTCAAGGATCTTGAATTCTGTCAGCATGTTGTTATAAGTAGCGTTTCTCACCAAACCGGCCAGGCCTTCAGCAACTATAGCGAAGAGAAACGGGGACAGCGGGTCACCTTGTTTCAAACCCCTAGACGCCTTAAAATCCTTCGACGGGCTACCGTTGATAAGGATCGATAAGTAACTGTTGAAGACTGATCCTCTAATCCACTTCAACCAATTATTCCCGAATCCCATTTTAATAAGTAATTCTTCGAGGTAGGACCAATCTATGCAATCGTAAGCCTTTGCAAAGTCTACCTTAAGAAGTAAGCAAGACTTTCTATTCCTTTTAGCGAAATCAATTAATTCACTGGCCGCAAGAACTCCATCAAATATCTGACGGCCTGGAATGAAAGCAGACTGGGAAAGAGAAATCAGCTTATGGATGACCTTGCCCAATCTGCTAGCAAGCATTTTAGACAGAGTTTTAAGGATACTGCTAACAAGGCTTATAGGCCTATACTCTTCAAAAGTTTGAGGATTTTCCACCTTCGGGGCGAGAGAAATGAAGGAAGACGCGAACGTCATAGGGAGAAAACCAGTATTGAAGAATTCGAGGACACAGTTCAAAAAGTCGTATCCCACTATGTCCCAGCAGTTTTTAATAAATTTGAAATTGAATCCGTCAACGCCATGACATTTGTTGCCATCACAGCTGAAGAAGTCGCTCTCACATCCTCGTAAACAAACTCCTCTTCCAACATCAACCTATCTGTCTCATCCAACCTAGCCAAACCATCAAGGGAGAAACTGAATCTAGGGAAACCAGTTTGTTGGAATTTTCTTTCAAAGTACTTCCTAGCTTCATGTTTAATCTCAACAAGGTCTTCCACTAGTTTACCTGACACCCTAATAGCAGTCATAGTATTAGAACGATTTCTCGCCTTCAAGGACTCATGGAAGAATCTAGTATTTAGATCACCGTCTTTCAGCCATCTCACATGAGATTTCTGTTTGAGAAGGCTTTCTTTCAACCTGAGGTTCTTCCAAATCTCTTCTTGGGCTCGACACTTTTCCTTGAAAGCAAGGTCCTGTTGACAGCCTCTATCTTGACTAGAAAATAACTTGGCTTGGTTGAGGATCTGGACATTTTCTTCTATCTTCAAGTCTAACCAACCAAAAGTGTGAATATTCCAATATTTCAAGTCAGCTTTCAGAGCCTTAAGTTTATAGATTAAGATGCTGCTGCAGGGACCCAATACAGAGTAGGAATTCCAAGCCTCCTTCACGAACGGCACAAACTGTCTGTGGTCAAACCAACAATTTAATGATCTAAAGGGTTTAGGACCCCAATTCACATTGTTTGCTTTCAGCCAGACTGGCCTATGATCAGACACGTCCCTGTCACCCACAACTTGACTCTTCAAAAACAGCAGCTCAATGACCTTATCTTCTATCAAGAATCTGTCCAATCTACTTCTGCTTTTGCCGTTATAATTATGCCACGTGAACTTGTTTCCAACAGCTGGTAAATCAATCAGGTTCATGTCTTCTATAAAGGAATTGAATTCCTTCATTTCAACATAATTAGAGCCACCTACTCCTTTCCTTTCCTCTCCAATTTTGACTGCGTTGAAATCCCCGCCGACGATCCAACCTCCATTCGGGAACCTGCTCTTGGCTTCTAAGAGATCACTCCAAAGTTTTCTTTTGTCTAAATACCACAGGGAGAGTAGACGTTAACAACCGTCAAAGGATGATTTTTCCAAAGGAATTGAATTCCCAAGAACCCTTTGCAACTGAAACTCGCACAGGCTGACCGAGATTTAGAGTTCCAAAGAGTAAAGAATCCACCAGATCTTCCTTCCGAATTCGTCGCAGACCAATCCACATCCTGACTTTTCCACATACTATGAGCCAGACCAACATCCATCTTCGTAATCTTCGTTTCCTGGATTAAACAAAGCTCTGCATTCCCTTTACAAAGAATTTGAGACATTCTTCTCCTCTTAAGGGAACTACAACATCCTCGAGCATTGAAACTCACTATATTCATGGAATACCGTTAGCTACAACCCTATTGTTTTATCTTGCTTCCTTATCTTCCTTATCCAGTTGTCTCAGTAACCCGTCAAAAACTCCATCTTCCATCTCTCCTACAACCCCTGGCTGCTTCAGGGATTGTCTCACCTTAGTAGGAACCTCTTCCAGAATTTTTCTGCACCTTGTATTCCCTCTAATCATATTTGTTTCAGTGATAGATTCACAACAGGCAAGCGAAGAGTTGGAAATTAAAGGAACTTCCCTCCCAGGTCCTCTCTTAGTGGACGCCCTGTCGTTCTTTCCAGCTTTAGGTTTTTCATGTTCCTTCGAAGCCGTAAGGAGTAAAGAGGAAAAGTAGGGAGGGGAATAGGGTATATTAACACAGTCATATACTTCATGTAACAGTTTCTTCTTCTTATTGTTTTTAACCCAATTGGATGGCCCTACTATACCACCGGAGGACCGATCAAAGGGACTGCACACCCCAGGTCAACTACCAATTCTCCATTGAGAGACTTTTTCTGGTTGGGTTTATCAAGTTTATCTGCTATAACCTGGATACTACTTCCACCTGAGTTTAACTGAGGTGACTTATCTTGACCCCGGTGACCCGCATTCTCATTCACGACATCTTTCAGAATTTGGGAACCACTAGGATTATTGACAGGGTTCATAATAGGACCTGAATTTTCTGAAGACTCCTTCCATCTGGGTCTGTCGCTAGAAACCCTACCCCCCAGACTGTCTCTAACAAAGGACTCACTGTCAGGATTAGGCCGTCCTGAATCATCTTGCTTCTCTTTCCTTAGGGAGATAGAAACCTCTGCAACTTTAGGGTTGCTCGAAACTTCGACTTGCAACTCAACTCCGTTATCTCTCTCTTCTTTTTCTTCTTCTGACTGGGACAGGGAGGAAGAACTATACTCATCTGACAAAATTTCCTCGTCATCTTCTACTAATAACTTCCTGAATTGGGTCCTTAAAAGATCCTTAATCAGAGCTAGAGAATAGTACTGATTATTAACTTCAACATTTAACTCTTGATTTATGAAAAAAGCAATATTGGTTTTGATTTGAATCCTTGCCACGACAAAGCTATCCAATCTACTTGTGTTGTCGTCGCAGTGAATAAAAGAACCCAGGCACGACACTATATCACTGAAATTCTATTCATTCCAAGCAGTGCAGGGCAGGCCATGGCAATTAATTCAGACAAATCTGTCTCTATCAACCTCCAAAGGAGACCAATCCCTGATTTCACTGAACCACATTTCCAGCCACACACTAGATTCTTTGACAAATTCCCCAAGATCTTCCCCTGAAACGTCTTCCAAAACGCATAAAGAAGCACCTAAAGGTATAACCTTAATGTTGAAAATACCCTCTTCTTGAAAGCTCAACTGCACATTGGTCACGTCTGCTCCATCAATAACCACTCATATTTTAGCATTCTTGAACCTTTCCAACGTCGAATTCTCAATAGACAGGTGAATAGGGGTCTTTGAAGGTCTCTTATCTGAGAGGACCCTATCATATCCTCCTCCCCCCACAGCCTGGGGAAAGGATCTACCATCCACATAATACCCATTCTTGGGACCCTTAGTATTAAACGCATGAGTTGCTCCATCTGATTTGGCATATGCCCGGTTCTTTTCCTTGGTTTCCTTCTGGACTCTGGGGAATTTTGCATGAATTTTCCTACCTATAATGAAAATACTATCCAGCTTCGCTGCAAGTAACCTGGCATCGTGAACTTTTCGGAACTTGGCGAAACCAAATCTACTACCTCGTTTATCTCTTCTAGCCGGTAAATAAACTTCTGAAACGACTCCATACACCATGAAAATCTCGAAAAGATCTTTAGCATTGTACTTCTCAAGAAACTCAGAGATGAAAAATGTCGTCGTCTCCTCAGAAGCTTCCGCTCCCTTACCTTGATTTTCTTTCCAAGCCGACATCCTTGGTAGATTCACCCCTTTCTTCTTGTACCTGACTTCATTCCACGCCATAATCTCACTCGCTAGACCCCTAGGTAGCTCAGATCTCTCCCAAGTCAACACAGATCTAGACCGCAACTTCAACTAATCAATAACTCCGGAGAACCCAGTATCAGGCAACTCCTTACCAAGGCCCCTGAACCCTAAAGCCAGGAATTTAAGCCGAAGATAAGGGGAAGTTCAACCAGTATCCCCTTTGTTCATTGATTGAAGTTATGGTAGAACGATTGGAATGGTCGGGGAGGAAGAGGTGAGCTAATCTAACCTTAACAAGTTAGTATATGTTAATTCTCTCCTTAACTTACAAACTATTTTAGGTTAATAACTTAATACGCCTCATCTAAGTAAACTTTTGGATGTGTTGTGATTATTTAATTGCTCCAATATAGTAAGTTAAGATGAGTTTTGAAAGAATGTTGAGAAAATGTATTTTATATGAATCTCGTATCTGAGGATATATCTTAATTCAATAATTAGATACTTGCTTGAAGTCTAGTAGGCTGATTATTAATTGATCAATTAATTTTCTCAATATTAGGGGGAGAGATTAAGCAGCTGAAAGTGTAACCAAAAGTTCAAATGAACAATTTAAAATAAAATATTATTATATCATTTTGATCCTCGAAGTTCAAAACACAACTCATTTGCAGAGTTTATGAAAAAAATTATTAGTGGCTAATACTCCACTCAAAGTGGATTCTTCTATTGGACAACCTAATATTGCAAATGAGTTGTAACCACGCCTGAAGTGTGGTAGAAAAGTCAGTTTCAATGGTAAAAGTCCTCTACTTAGAAAAGAAACCAAAGTTAAATATGACTCAAGTGAGGATATGAAAACTCTAAGAGCTTTTTGACATAATTTGTTCATGTGATAATCTTACGGACCTTTTCACAAAGTCACTCCTTAGTAAAACTTTTAACCAAAGAGTGCAAAAGATTTGTCTTTATTTTCAAAAAATTATCCTTCAACTGAGGGGGAGAAATTATTTAGTTCAACTAAAGGGGAAAATAAATTTTTCTTAAAAGGATGTTGTACTTTAGATTTTTTTTTCACTGAATTTTTTCTAATAAGGTTTTAATGAGGCATATCCTGAACAAACATCTAAGGAGGACATTTTTGAATAATGGATGATTGTCTTCATTAATTTTCTTTTTTATTTGTAATAATTTGTATTGATTATTAACAAGTTAGTTTCCCACAAAGAATATTGTACTTTTTTTTTTTTATTAGAATTTTTTCTACTGTAATTTTATTTAGAAGATTTTAATGTGGCATATTCTTTATGGACTCATATAGTCAGGGACGGATCTACTTGAATGACATTGAGGGCACACGCCCCAGTAGTTTCTAAAGTACAACAAATATAACGCTAGTGATAATATATATTGCATATTCATCAATAATTTATATAATATATAAACAATCATTTAAAATGTATTACATAGATGATGTTTTCTAAGACAACAATATTTTTTATAAATTATATTAATAATAATTTTATAATATTAGTGGGGTCAAATTTTGCGGGTATGATAAATTTTTATATTTCTATGATATTAATAACTTAACCATCATATTTCTCTAATATGTTTATAATTTTAATGGGGTCAAAATTTAACTTTGAATTTAATTGCAATGCATTATTATTATGAAAAAATTTACACCATCAATACATCATAATCATTCAATTGTATTACTTAAATTGTTTTTAAATCAAAGTCACAAATTTCAAATTTATTAATGATTGTGATTATTTGACAGTATAAAATATATTTACATTGTCAGTATATTACAATTAAATTCTTTTTTTAGTTATCAACTACTTAAAAGTTGGTTTTTTTGCTATAAAGAATTATATGTAAAATTTTATGAATGATAATATTTTAAAAATATATCTTCACAGCAATAAATTTGTGTATGAATTTGTCCCCACTATGTAAAAGTTCTGGATCCGTCCCTGCATATAGTATTTGAATGACTCACTCAAAATAAGAATAATATAATAAATTCTCTTATTCTTGTTTCTCTTCTTCATCTCTACTGCTTTTTATTAATTTTATAACATTTATAAAAAAATAATAACTCAATTAATATGGAGAGGGCCAAATAATTTTAGGGGGACAAATAATTTGATAATTAATTACTTTGTGAAGAAGTGGTCCTTCTCCATTATTATAGATTAGTATACTACAATTTTGTTTTAATCTCATTCAAACAATTTCTTGTTGAGACTGTGGAGGGAGGGGGTCTACTATTTTTTGTCCACATAAAATGTCTCCTTGAACATAATTTTCATAGTGAAAAAATAAACAGTAGTGGATGAGGCATTAGAGTAAAATGATGATAATGTCTAAGTTGGACCCAAATTTTTGTGTTTATTTGTACGGGAAAATATTCTGGTGTATACTCGCGTGCAGTAGGGAACATTATAACCTTAGCCACAAAAACATATAATAGCCTTTATGTGTTTTGTGTCGTAAAAGCAATTTTTTGTCGTTTATATGTCACACAGTCATTCTCAGTAGAGATGATGATAAGGCTTATGGTATTTGTTTGCTAATGTAGATTTTCTCTATGACGGCGATGTAGTGAAAATGCAATTTGCACCATAATTAAAAAGAGGTCTAGAAGTGAACACATAAGTGGTTTTGTTTTTCATCATCAAAATTTATTTTATTTTGATTGTAGATTGTGGATAATCATGCAAAGGCCCACGATATTAACAGTACAGCAGCTGTATATTCTTTGCATATTGGATCTATAGGTTAATTTGTTATTCAGTCTTACTTGAGGCTAATGTAGTTTCTGTTTTATCTCTTGCTTTCTTTGTTCTTTTAGCCTTGTATATGGTTGGGCTATTAGAGCTTAGAAAGGTCTCATTCATTTTGTAATTGGACTAAGTTGCCTTAATGAATGAAGCTTTGATTATTGAAAAAAAAAAACAGTACAGCAGCTAACCACAAACATGAGAAATAGTCATGTAGTGTAAGGACTGAAGTTTTTTTTTTTTTATAAGCAAGTTTCATTAACGGAGAACAAAGGGGTTCTTAAACCCGCTTACAAAATAGCACGAGCCACAGCTCAATAAGAAAAATTACAACCCAATTGAACCTTAAGACAAATACAACAACGGTAAAATGCTAAACTCGTAAAAGTTACAATTGGAGGTAATTTTCCCTATGAAGGACCATCTCCACACCAAACATTTAATACTCCAAACCATATCAAGAACGTTCCAGTGATCGTTTCTAAATATAATCCCGTTCCTAAACCTCCACAAAACCCAACAAGTGGCCAACCAAAAAAAACCTTCTCTCCCACTCCTCATCCTCTTCCTCTTACCAAAAATCCTCCAACTCAAAAAGCTCTCCCTAATATCAGAATACGCAGTATCACCAAAACCAACCCACTCCCCCACCTCCTTCCAAACCAATTTAGAAACCACACAATGCAATAAAATGTGATCCAAAGATTCCGAACAAACCCGACAGAAAACACACAAAGAATTTTCATTATTAATAGGCACACCTCTCACAACTAAAGAATCCATTGTGGGAAGCCTATTAATAAAACACCTCCAACCAAAGAATTTAATCTTACACGGCACCTCTAATTTCCAAACATAATTAAAAGCTTCATCATACCTGTGTGACGAGCTGTATGGGATCCGGAAAGTACTAGAGATTCGACGAAAACTAGCAACCGAAAAAAGCTCCGACACGTCCGGCATCCAAGACACGGAATCCAACTCCGCCGTGTCTAACTGAACCAGATGGAGAAGAGACCGAAGCTGCTGAAATAGTGCAGCGGCTGTTCCTTCCAGCATACCATCACAACCAAAGTCCCCCCACTCCCACTCCTCCTCCTTCCAACCTCCCATAGACGCCACCGCCACGTTTTTAAGACGAGATAGAGAGTACAGCGAAGGAAATCTCTCCTTAAGACAAGCATTTTCAAGCCACCTAGCATGCCAAAAAGAAGAGGAGAAGCCATTACCAACCTTAAATTTACAATTAGAGATGAATAAGTCTTCCGGAAAATAAGTTCCAAGATTAACAATATCTCTCCACCACCTAGACATGTGCTTCTTGTTATTATTAATGCCTTCCAAACAAACCATCATCAACTTGATATCACCATAACGAGCCTTCAAAACATCGATCCATAATGATTTATGTTCCAACAATATCCTCCACCTCCATTTGTGTAGAAGTGCAATATTAAAATCGTCGATCCTTCTTAATCCGAGCCCGCCTTTGTCAATCGGAAGACAAATCACCTTCCAACTCACCCAATGAATTCTCCTTCTCCTTTCCGTACTTCCCCAAAGGAAGTTACTTTGAATAGCCGTTAACTCATTAACCACCTTTCTAGGCGCCTTATAAAAAGAAAGCATAAAAATGGCGAAGGTAGATAAGACCGACTTCAAAAGCGTCAATCTACCGCCAAAACTAAGCATCCAATTCTCCCAAAGCCCTAATCTCTTCTTCATATTAGAAATCACCCTCGTCCATAAGGAAGCTCCATTAGAATACCATCCAATCGGGATGCCGAGAAAATAGAATTTGTTATCCTCCTTCCTACAAGATAAAAACCAAGAAGCAACATCCAAAAAGTTAGGATTAATATTCACCCCTATGAGCTTGCTTTTGTTGAAATTGATCCCCAAACCCGACACAAGCTCAAAGCCTCTCAACACCGTTTTAATAGCCCAAATGTGTTTCCGACTCCCATCTCAAATTAATAACGTATCATCCGCAAATTGAAGGATATCCAAGAAGCAATTACCATCAAATTTAAATCCCGCAAAGTTGTCGTTCCCCACCGACCTTCGCACCAAAGCACTCAAAGCTTCCGCCACCATAACAAAAAGAAATGGAGATAGCAGATCACCTTGTCTCAAACCCCTCTCAACAAAAAACTCCTTAGTCGGGCTACCATTAACCAAAACTGACATGCTACTAGTAAAAACCAACGCGTCCATCCATTTACTCCAAGTTTCACCAAACCCCATCTCTTTAAGCACGAACCTAAGAAAGCCCCACGAAACTTTGTCGTAAGCCTTCTCAAAGTCCACCTTGAAAAGCAAACACTCCTTCCCTTCCCTTCTAGCAAAATCCACTTCGAAAGAACCTACTATTATTGTCCCCATCATTCAACCACTTTATTCTAGATTTTTGAATCAACATATTCTCCTTGACTTTAAGATTCAACCAAAATTTACTACACGCCTTCCTTTTACCCTCCAAGACCGAGTTCATATAAACCTCATCGTGCTCCCCTTCCGAATCATCCCCTTCGTTCATCCTTCTCACATCGTCCTCTATCTCCAAGTTAATCTTCCCAAAACTGTTGTTGTTCCACCACTTTAACCTCTCTTTAAGAAGACGCAACTTCTGTTTAAGGACATAATCGCTTCTACCACCTACCTCCAACTTTTTCCATTCCGACTCTACAAAAGGAAGAAAGTCCTTATTATCAAACCATTCATTGTTAACTTTGAAAGGTTTTGGACCCCCAATCCGCATTATTCACAACTAACCAAATAGGACAATGGTCCGAAATGTCTCTCAAACCAATGAATTGACCAATAATTCCCCACTTATCAATCACCCCCTCCGCTACTAGGAACCGATCAATCCTACTTCTCGCCTTCCCATTACCTCCATACCAAGAGAATTTCTTGCCCTTACAAGGAACATCGATCAAATTGCTATCGGCGATGAAATCCGCGAATTCCCTATTTTCCGAGTTCCTACGAAACTCCGAACCCCCTCTACGCTCAACAGAACATTTCACAGAGTTAAAATCTCCTTCGATGATCCAATCTCCATCCTTCCATTTGTCCTTCAGCTCCAACAACTTATTCCATAACAAGCGCTTCAACCCAATCGCACACGGAGAATAAACATTCACTATATAATACAAATTGTTCTTCCACTGCACCTTAATTCCCAAAAAACCGTCGCCTTTAAAGCTACACAACACTTCAAAGATCCCCTCCTTCCATAAAATTATTAACCCACCCGCCGCTCTTTCAAAATTAGAAAAAGAAAACTCAATTTTATTCTTCCTCCAAAAACTATTCGCAATTCCCTCCATCATAAATTGTAACTTAGTTTCCTGAAGCAAAAAAATATCGGAATTTCCTTTATTAATAATCTCAGAAATTCTGCACCTCTTTGCCTTACTCCCACCTCCTCTAATATTCAATGAACCTAGAATCATTTATCAACCTTTGGATTCGCCTTCTCACCACCCAAACTAAGCTTGTCTTTCTTCTCCAAACAGTCGAGATAATTCTTCAAATCTCCTTTCTCCAAGCCAACCACTACCCCTAAATCCCCCATGTCCCTCCACAATCTGGCCCCCACATTCGTTCCAAAAAATCCGTTGTACGGAGATTGCATCTCACTATATCAGATTCACTGGACTGCTCCCCATACACCTTGCCATCCAACTTACCAACTCTATTAGCCACCTCCTCCGTAAAATTAATAGAATTAGACTTTTTAGATACAACACCTTTGTGTCTACCCCTTTTGGAAAAGTTTCTAGGGGGCTTACCCAAAGACCTCTGCGAATAGAAAGCTCCTCCCAGTTCACAAAAAGATTTGAATTTTATATGCTTTGGCCCCCACCTCCGAACCACGCGCCTATGTTGATTGGAGAGTCCCCCGTCCTCTAGAAAACTGCCACGAACCGTAGGACCCATTTGAGAAGAAATCCCAATAGAACAAGCCACGTTGGAAACTGAGCACTTGACTGAATCCTCAGAATGAGACTTGCTTTTTGGATTTAACCCCTCCAAACAAGTATTACCTTTTGCAGCCTCTACAGCTTCGTCAAAACCACCTACCCCTATAGCCTTTATTGTCGAAACTTCTCTAATATCACAATCACCTGCCACATTTTTCTGAACCTTTCTCTCACTCCTCTTCCTTCTAAGAACCGCTGGATAAAACCCACCATTCTCCTCCACACTACCACCTTCCCTGACCGCCACCGGTGTACCAACTTCTTCACCGTCTTCCCCATCCCCATTACCAGAAAAGTAAGCATCCTCAAAGTCGTCGGAAGCCTCACCGTCTTCTAATGGAGCTTCCCACCCCTTCTCTGTCCCCGAAGATTCAGAAACCAAAATGCTGCTAGTTTTCTGTTTCGGCGATATCCTAACAGGGCCATAAATATCCTCTCTAACTATGATGGTGAAAGTCGAGCCATCGATCAAGGCTGAGATCGATTCCGTAATCGTATAAGAGAGAGGCACTTTAATCATTATCCTTGCTACATCCTTAATCCCTCCCGACATCGTGTTGTCATCCGCGCAAATAAACACCCCCAAGTGATTAGCTACTTTCGTGAAGAAATCCATGTTCCAAGCTTGAATCGGAACACCATACAATCTTAACCACACCACCCTCTCATTGTCAACGTCGCTAGCTTTCCAAGGTCTGATCTCAAGAAGCCATTGTCTCCACCAATCCCCTCCATTCTGAATAAGCTCTAAAATCTCGCCTTCATCCACTTCCTCCAAAAGGCAGAGGTTCGCCCCAAGTGGAGTAACCTTGATAGAAAAATACCCCTCCGTTTCAAACCATGTTTGCAAGTTGTACGACATACCAGAATTCGCAACCTTGCCTATGAAAGCTTTAGCCAGCTTGGCACTAGTTCCTACCTCCGATTGAAACACCGCCGCAGGGGATAACACTTGAGCTACTCTCCCTGGATTAACCCTTACTAATTCAGCGTAACTCTTAGAACCACTCCCCATGGAGTGGTCTTGAACCCTCCTAGTTGCTTGGAAATTCTGTCTGTGTTGTTGAAAAGAAAGCATTGTCTTTCGCTCCCGACTACCTGCGTTCCTGCTAACCCCAACGTTCCTCTCGAACCTCGGAGGATTAGCGTAAATCTTCCGTCCCTCAATCTTAATCTTATCGAGTTCGACAGCGAGAGTTACAACATCGTCGACTCCAGAAAATCTAGCAAAACCATACCTGTCTCCCGACCTATTCCTCCTAGGCGGAATCACAACTTCCACTATCTCACCAATGCAACCAAACAACCCAAAAATGTCCTTTGCCTTCGTCCTATCGGGAAACTTTGTGAAAAAAATAGTTGAGAGCTTGATACCTTCTCCTTCAAACGCACCTCTGCCCGCAGGGAAAACGTCCCATCTCGGCACAAAGTTCCGGAACACCTTCTTTTTTACTTGCTTCCACTCCATCACCCCTAACACCGCAAACCTCACCGAAAGCAAGCACACGAGAACTCAGAACGCACAATCACCACAACCAAGGCCCCTAACCCTAGAGTTAGGAATTTAAGCCGAAGATCGTAATGGAAACACTCTAACTCATCGCATGCACGACTGGCTGCAAAGGAACGAAGAGGGTGACCGAAACGAAAAGATGAAGCGAGGTTAGAGCTTCTCTCTCTAAAACTTTTTTATTCTCTAAAAAATACTTTTGCATAATATGACTTTTTTGTTTGTAAGGACTGAAGTTAACGTGCCATTCTCACAATTACCATAATAAGGTATTTGGATTAAGGCATGACCTTAAGTTTACTAGGCAATATTTGGAATTCCCAATTGAATCATTACACGTGGTGTGGGTGCCTTTGTTTTCTTCCTTTGGGTTCTGAAAGTGTAACATTGCTACCACTTGACACTTGACATTATTATTTATCATGGACACGGTTACATAATTCCACATTGCATGAGGATCACGCTCCTGGGCGGTCGAGACTAGAGCCGGCAAAACGGGTCAGACCAACCGTGCCGGCCCGAAAGCCCGACAAAAAATTCGGGCTTGAACAAAAAAAATACGGCCCATTTATTATCCGGGCTTTTAAGCCCGAACCGTAAAAAGCCCGGTGTTTAACCGGGCTAGCCCGACCGGGTAGCGGGTAGCCCGCTTAGTTTTTTTTTAATGAATTTTAGACTTTATTGTTAATTTAATTTGTAAAACTTACTGTTATCATTGAGAATTTTACTTTGTTTTGAATCCTTGATCAGATAAAAAGACAAACAATGTACCAAGGAAAATTTTGTAAGTTACATTTTGGTGCGTACAATATTATTATCACTTTCTAAGTGAAATGAAATGTCATACCAGTGCATTTCCTATGTGAAATATCAAACTGTTATAATTTGACGCTATGATAAAATTAAAATATGGTGTGTACAATATACTAATAGTATTATATTATTTTTAAAATAAAAGCATTCACTTTTAAATTTTAAAAAAACAAAATTATAAATAAATATATATATATATATATATATATATATATATATATATATATATATATATATATATATATATATATATATATATATATATAACTTAATAAAGTTTATATATAAACAGATGATAATCGGACAATAGGCTACGTCATTACTGCTTTTTGAATAACAAAATTAATCATCTTAAAAACTATATTCATAGATATAAATTCATAAATCTTTGGACTCTCTGTAAAATATTAATGTTTTTGATGTTAGAAAATAAAAAATGTCCAAAGCAAATAGTATAAAAGTATATTAATTTTCGGAATAAATTTTTTCATGTTTGACCACTTTGCTTGAGACAGTTTTGAGAGCTTTATATCTCACAGTAAAACCTTAAATCTTTGACCCCCACAAATGAAGAAACTTCAATTAAGTCCACACAAACATATTTCCCTCCTACCTGCCCATATACCAAAATATCTGTCGGTCTAAGTGTTGATCTTCCCGCATATGAATCAGTCAAAAAATTTACAGATACCTATTCTTTTATAAATACTTCGACCTGCCGAAATATATTAAACAAGACATCTTTCAAAAGGACATATCGATATTTAACAAGTGATGAAGGCTTATTTGAATCTTAAGAATATATTCCTTTTAATGTTTTAGAATTTTGCTAGCAAATGAATAGTGAAATTGATTACTTTATATTAGGATATATCAAGATTCCAGTTTTTTGTATTTGTAAGTTATAATATTGATTGATCAAATTTATGTGTATATTTTGTTTAACTTCAAATATAATTGATTTAGTATTTAAAACCATTAAAAAAAATTATTTATTTGTATAGAATCGACATTGTTTATATTTAATTTTTCTATTATATGAATTTATATGCTAAAGTTTGAATTTGAAGATCATTGTTAAAGGTATTAACTAAACATTAATTATAGAATTTAATTCATTTATTACTTGTGTGGTACAAATTAATTAAGAGGATTTCTTAAGACATTCAATGGTTTTTTTTTTCTACCGTGTAGTTTTTCACAAATGTCCCCAAATTTCGGAGATATATCTCCAGACACGCCCCATGGCTTAATAATATTCCGTAGATATATCTGGAACAATTTAAACCTTAAATAGTCACAACATATCTTCCATAACCCATTTCTATTGAATTTTTTTTGGAGATCCATTTACGGAAATTTTTTCAGAGATACATCTCCGAAGTGTTTCAAAATAGTTTTTTTTAAGAACGCATTGTGTATTTGTTTGTAGATGAATTATAAAATAACAGACACCAAAATAACATAACAATATAGTAATAGGATGTCATACGTCACGTAAATCCAAAATGTAATAACAATGTCAGGAAAAACGTACAAACTATAGTACTGAACAAAATAAATACAGACAACTACTGGGTGTGTCTGACAACCTCTCTTCTGCCTCCTGTGCCTCCTGTGTCTCCTGTGTCTGGTTTGCCTCCTCGGCCATCGATCCCCCGTCCTCGCGCGATGTATCTGGTACAAAAGTGCGTCATATGCCTCCACAATATTGTCATCCAGTACTCGCCTGACAGCAGACCCCTCAGAAAGATACCCTTGTCAATGCATGTCCGCACCATCTCCACTATGCGACGACAATGTGGCAAGACATTCTCAGTACGATCCATATAAGCCTGCTGCTTGTTGAATGCTAAACATGCTTTAATTTGATCCATATTTATTGGCATTTTTCATCTCATTTGTTATGTTTTGTTGGATTTATTCCATGTTTTCATGATATTCTTCAAATATGTTGCAAGAATTTGGATCAAGACAGAAACAAGTACTCATTCAAAGATATGCTTCAATTGCTCCACATATTTTTCCATTGAAATTTGATAGGAAAATTCTCTTAAGTTAAAAAAGAGGATTAAGAAATTAGAATGTGAAAATTCATTCTTGAGAAAGTACAATTTACCTCATATACATGGGTAGAAAAATGCTAACATTATTTTCTTAGATAAGTTGAGCAGAGACTGTTTGTTACAGGCTGTAGCTGAAGCCACTAAAACTAAAGCACAAGCTTTGTTAAAATGGTAACATGGTTTTGATAACCATAGCCTAACTCTCTTATCAATTGGGATAAATACCACAAATCTATGCACATGAAGAGGAATTCAATGTCACAAATCCAATTCCATTTCAACCATAAACCTTGAAAATTTTGGACTTAAAGGTACACGTCACTCTCCCGCTTTTTATTCATTCCTAAACTTGATAACCCTAAATATATACAATAACTCTTTTATGGAACCATTCCTCCACAAGTTGGTAACATTTAAAAAATAAACACATTGAATTTTTCTCAAAATCCTATTGATGGTTCCATTCCTCAAGAAATTTTCACTTTGAAAAGTTCACAAAATTTTGATTTTTCATTTAAGTGGAGCAATTTCTAATTCTGTAAGATATTTATCAAATTTATCATATCTAAATTAGGAAACAATGATTTTTCTAGTGGATTTATTCCTCCTAAGATTGGAAAATTGAACATATTATAGTTTCTATCAATTCCAAAAAGTAACCAAATTGGGGTTTTGACAAACCTTATTTATATTGATTTATCATTCAATTCTATCCTTGAAACCATAGGTAACATGAAACATCAAGAAATCAGTTAATTTGACTGATATCAAAATAAAAAGAAAACTACCATCTAACTTATAACCAATCACAATCGCAATGCATATTATTCATAGAGATTTGAAAGTTGAAACATACTTTACAACGCTATAAGAATATTTTAGTATAAGACATGTATTATTCTTGAAGATCAATCTTACCATACAATGTACCTGATTCAAATAATCTTCCTGATTCAACACTGCAAGCTCTAAGTATTGTTTGAACCCAAAAACACAACAACACTGGCAGCAAAACGACAAGCGGAAACACTACTGGAAATGCACAGCAAAGCGATCGGCGGTAATAAGTATGTGAATTAGTTTTGTCGTTCGTGATTAGGTTTTGCACATCGTTTCTTTCCCGCACAACATTTTTCCTTTGCAATGTTACTTTCCCTTTTTCAACTATACATGTGTTGAACTAGTTGCGAGTACTGAGCCTTAGAATGCGAAGACAAGCTTCCAACATATTTTGATGAAAACAATATCTCAATTGCAAACTTTCATTTCAAAGAAGGATCTTATAATGGCTTTGTTCAAGACTTTTCAAATCAAGTTTTAAGGTATATGAATAGTTCTTGACATAAATAATCTTAAGTGCTTAAAGTCTTGATCATGCATAAAATCCTTTTCATAGCAAGTTTTTATGGCCTTGGTTGAAAAGAAGCACCCATTTAAAAATCATGGCAATGGGCAGGTGCCCGGAACCACCCCCACCCCCTCTTAGGCACACTACTAACTTACATAGACTTGTCCCAATTGAATTTTCTTTTCATAAATGTTTTTTTAGATTTTTATTTACATGATATAAAATTAATGTAATTTGTTTAATTATTATTTATAAAGTTTTTTAGGCTCCAATTATGAAGAGTGTGACTGTGATCATATTTGTCTAAAATATTTTTCGTGTGCGCAACATTGGTCAAAATTAAATTTTCATAAAAATAATGGTGTTGAACTTATTTATTTTTTGTTCAAACTGTGTGTATAATTAAAAATTAGTTTGGAAATTTTATCATAATGAAAATTTAGTATGAAAAATTGAGGCGTGTTATAAGTAAGTTTCACACTAGACCATTTAAAAAATATATAAAAAGAAACATATCAAAAAGAATATTGTACTTTTTTTCCTTCACTAGCTTTTTTCCACTGAATTTTTTTAGTAAGGTTTTAACGAGACATATCAAAAAGAAACATCCAAGGGGAGTGTTATGAATAATGGATATTAAATATGATTGTCTCCCAAAATATTTCATTCCTTATATGAAATAATTTGTATTGATTGTTGTTAGAAAAATTGATAAACCAAATAGATCTAGGCTAGAATCCTGAATGAAACCACTTTCATTAAAAGTATTTCAATCACTCACAAATGTCTCAGAGTTGGAATACAAGAATACACAGGATAATTCATCCTTATATCAATTTTTTGCAAGACCAATGAAAACCCGATTATGTAGCGAAAAGTATCTAAAATTTTGTACAAGAGAATATTTAGTTTGTGATATAATATCTGAATTCCGAAATGATGTATTTATAGGCCATGTATGTATATATAAAAGACTCATACTAAATTTGAAACTGACTTTCAATGAAAATAATATAATACATTAAATTCTTTTTAGTTTTCTCTTCTATTATTTTGTCTAGTTTCATAACACTTTCCTATTATTTAAATTCAACTGGTTAATTTTACAACACTTTGCCATCCAAATCTAACACCATTTTAAACTAGAAACATTAGGTTTGTATTCTTAAAACTTGAATCTAATCAAATATATTTTCAACTTACACAAATTAAGAATTTAGTCAAATGTAATTAATGTTACATATTTCATATAAAATGCTAGTTTAGTTTTATTATTTTTTGAAATATTCACTTAATTACTCAAATTAAATGTGTTAACATTAAATTATAAATAGTATAATAAAAATAATAAAATTAAATCATTTTTTCAAAAATAATTAATTTTTATCTGTAGCTAAAATTTAAAATATTTTTTATTTAAATAACGACTGATTTCTTTTAATAAACTCAATTAAGAGTTCAAAAACACTTATGAAATAGTAAGAACCTATTTTTTCTTAATGTTAAGGGCCCGTTTGTTTTGGATTTTTTTTAAAAATGATTTTTATAGTATAACATAATTTTGTGAAAAAAAATTGTACAAAGAAATTTTACATAAAAACTTTAAATGAAAATTTGGTTTGAATAGTTATTTTTAAGATGTTCTTTTAGGTATTTCATCATTTTAGCGAAAGCTTTTTTGGATATCAAAATTTCAAAAAATCACTTAATTTTACATCTATTTCAAATAGCTTTTCATAAAAAATCATTTTTGAAAAACAACCTTTTGAAAAAATTATGATTTTGACTATGTTTTGATCTTCAATAATGTATATTTATGTTATAAAATGTCAAAATTAATCTTTTAATTTTTAAAAAACAAATTAAAAAAAACTTGTAATATTTTAAAAAATATTTTTGTAGAATTCATTTTCAAAAATAGAAAGAAAAAAATCCATTTTTTTAAAACTAAAAGAAACTTGCTCTAAATCTTTTGAGCGATAGATTTACACCTTTTATAGTTACACGTAGGAGTGTTTAAACTTAAAGCGATTTAAATAACAACTATTAATCAATCTAAAAAAAAATCAAAACCCTAAAAAAAATGGAGTAATTTTGAATGTGTTTGGATTCTCTTTTATAAAAGTCAATCATAGTGGATCGTATTTTAGATTAATTTTATAAAATTGATCTAAATCACATGCATATATTTTAATACTTTTTTTAATGAGTATGATATATCACATTAATTTATTATTTGATGGAATTTAATTGATTTTAATACTATTTATTATCTTAGTTTATCAATTTATTTTTAATAATTTATTTTTTAATTGTTCTTATTTATAATTTTAAAGCTTAAATACATTTTTTCCCCTTCTTTTAATGTTTTTTAATTTAAAAACCACGTTTTTGGTTCCTCAACTTTACTATCCTTAGAATTTTCATAGTCCCCTTTAATTTTGCAGATATGACATCGATGATTAGGATTAAAAATAAATTTTTAATGACATATATTAGTAGGATAATTTATTATTTATTATTTATTTTAAAGAATTAATTAATACATTAATCATTCTATCATTTTATTAAGTTTTTTAAAATATTAAGTTATTAAAATAAATGTTGGTCTTTGCCCATTTTATCGCCTGTCAGCCCAATATACAAACTACAAGTTTATGTTAATATAACATATATATTAACATAAATTGCATGGTGTGGCAAAATAATATCATGCTAATGTGATCCAACAGCCAACTGCTATTTTCTTTGCTAGTTCTTAACAATTTCTCTCAAATTCATTAAAGTCAAAGAAATTGCATGGTTTTACAAACCATAATGCCTCAACTCCAATATGGCGTCAACCACTGGCACAGTGGTCTCGACAATGCTGAGCTTAAAATCATACCTCAGCTCCAATATGGCATCAATCACCGGTATAATGATCCCGAAGACGCCGAGCTCAAAATTATAACCATGCCTCGAACTCCAAACTAGTGTCGACCATAGGCACGATGGTCTCAATGACACAGAGTCCTAATTTTAACAATTGACATAATAATAACAATATTCATTGTACTATCAATTGCTCAATACAGAAAGTACTTGATAATCCAACACTTAAAGTGTCCAAAATAAAATATAACATGATAATAAAATGGCATAAAGAACAAACTCCCACTAACAAAACACATCAAAAGAACTCACAATGCCCATGCTCTCAACATGATTTTCAAACACATTGGGCCTAAGTCCCTTAGTTAGGGGATTAGCTAGCATGAAATCAGTACCAATGTACTCAACAACAATGTCATTTTTCTTTACAAGGTCTCTGACTGTCAAATACTTTAATTCCAAATGCTTAGAACCGCTAGAAGTTTTATTATTTTTAGAGTAGAACATGACTGCACTGTTATTAGAATAAAGCTTTAGTGGCTTTGTAATGGAATCAACAATACGAAGTCCAGTCACTAAATTTCTCAAACAAATAGCATGAGTGACGGCAGTATAACAAGCAACAAATTTTGTCTGCATAGTAGAAGAGGCGACAAGAGTTTGCTTTATACTCTTCCATCATATCGCACTTCTAGACAACATCAACACACCCAACAAGATCAGAGTCAGTATACCCAACTATTTCAAAGTTGTCAACTTTCCACTCTTTAGTTCTCTGCAAATATCTCATTTCTTAGCAATAATCCAATGATCATTCCCAGGATTAGATTGGTATCATCCTAAGAAACCAACTATGAATGCAATGCCAGGTCTAGTGCATACTTTAGCATACATCAGGCTGCCCAATGCACTGTCAAAGGGTTTTGCCTTCATCTCTGTCCGCTCAATCTCATTTTTAGGACATTGATCTTTACTGAATTTGTCTCCTTTTGTAATTGGAACATCTCCTGGATTACAATTATGCATATTAAACCTCTACAGAACTCTAACAATATAAGCCCTCTATGACAAGTCAAGTACACAACGTGATCTATCTCTGCGTATGTCAATTCCCAACACAAAGGGTGCTTCACCAAGATCTTTCATATCAAAGAAGTAGACTAAGATCATTACTGGCAAGTAAAATATCGTGAACATATAACACGAGAAAAATGAATTTGCTCCCACTGACCTTAAGGTAGATTCACTGATCAACTTTATTTTCTTCAAAACCCAATGAAGTCACCACCTCATCAACTTTCAAGTACCATTGTCTGGAAACCTGTTTCAAACTATAAATATATTTTCTTAATCTACAAACCAAATACTCATTACCACTTGTCACAAAACCCTCAGGTTTCTGCATGTACACCTCCTCATTAAGATCACCATTCAAAAAAACAGTCTTAACATCCATCTGATGCAAGTCCAAGTCAAAATGTGCTATAAAGGGCATAACGATTCTAAAAGAGTCTTTAGTGGAAACAGGAGAAAATTTTTCATTAAAATCAACCCCCTCCTTTTGTGTGAAACATTTAGCCACAAGTTTTGCTTTAAACCTCTCAATTTTACCTTTCGAGTCCTTCTTTGTTTTGAATATCCACTTGCATCCAATTGTCCTACAGTTTCTTGGTAACTCCACTAGTTCCCAAACATCATTATTTACCATGGATTTCATTTCATCATGCATTGCATCTATCCACATGCTAGATTGAGAACAAGTAATAGCTTCTAGATAATTTATAGGATCAATAACAATACCAACATCATAAGCATCCTCACTGAGATAAACTACAAAATCATCAGGGATATCAGGTGCTTTTGTCTTACAGACCTTCTAACATGTATTTGCTCAACTGGCTCATCAGGTTGTGCAACCTCAATTATAATAGGAGGATCCACTACATTTTCAACAAGTGGTTCAACCACTTCTTCAACTGGATGTTCAGCCACATTCTCATTTTGTGCAAAACCTCCATGAGCAGTGGATGATTTAGCATTATTAAAATTAGGTAGTGACAATGTAACAACATCAGGCATAGCAGAATCAATATTATTAGATGTAATCAAAGGCTCATCAACATCAAGCTCAAGTAATTTTGTATGCATGAACTCCACAATTTTATTACCTCTACCATGACAATAGAATTTGTATCCTTTAGATCGGTCCGGCTATCCAATGAAAAAAGAATGACTTATTTTTGGGTCAAGCTTTGTCTCAAAAGGATTATATATTTTAACCTCTGCAGGGCAACCCCAGACACAAAGATGGTTCAAACTGGGTTTTCTACCTGTCCAAAGCTCAAAATGTGCTTTTGGAACTGCTTTACTAGGAACTCTATTAAGTATATAGAGGGTTGTATTCAAAGCGTCACCCCATAAAAATTTTAGTAAATTATACCTACTCATCATACTTCTCATCATATCCTTAAGGGTGCGGTTTCTCCTTTCGGCTACACCATTTTGTTCAGGAGTACTAGGCATGATGTATTGTGGAACAATTCCACAATCTTACAAGTATTTTGCAAAATGCCTCGTATGTTGCCCAGTAGAATCATATCTACCATAATACTCTCCACCAAGGTCAGAACGTACCACCTTTGTCACTTTTTCCAGTTGCTTTTCAACCTCAGTTTTAAAGATTTTAATCTTTTCAAGTGCTTTTGGTTTTTCATTAATCAAGTAGAGATAGTCATACCGAAAAATATATCAATTAAAGTGATAACCGAATGGATCTAGGCTAGAATCGTGAATGAAACCACTTTCATTAAAAGTATTTCAAGCACTCACAAATGTCTCAGAGTTGGAACACAAGAATACACAGGATAATTCATCCTTATATCAATTTTTCGCAAGACCAATAAAAATTCGATTATGTAGCGAAGAATGTCTAAAATTTTGTACAAGAGAATATTTAGTTTGTGATATAATATCTGAATTCTGGATTGATGTATTTATAGGCCATATATGTATATATAAAAGACTCATACTAAATTTGAAACTGACTTTCAATGAAAATAATAAAATACATTAAATTCTTTTTAGTTTTCTCTTCTATTATTTTGTCTAGTTTCATAACACTTTCCTATTATTTAAATTCAACTGGTTAATATAGTTATAGTAACCATGAATTAAAAAAGATTTATACGATGAAAAGTCAGCAACTATTGTCTCAGTATGGTTTTAGAGAGAGAAGCTCCAACTTCTCTCTAGAGAAGCTTAAGACATATTGCAACTTCTTTTAGGCATCTAAACAAATTTTTTATCCTTAGTCTCCTTGACAATGTAAGATTTCGATGTTTTTGGTTTAAATTCCTATACTTAGGTATAGGGACCTTGGCATCTGTTTCTTCTTCATTGTTTTAGGCCCTTCGGATCATTATTTGTTTTTGGTGCAACCAACACTGAGCTTGAGCAATAGGCATTTTCTGTTATATTCAAGGTGGTTGGTTTTGGAGCATGGAGTGGAAAGTGGTAAAAAGAAAGAACAGGACGACAAACCCAAAGTTTTCAGTTTGGAAGGATAGGTCTGGAAAACTCTTAAATGAGGAAGATGTTTCTTCCTTCTTTTTCACTGAAATGCCAGATGATCACAACGCTAAGGAGATGTTCATCATATTCAAAGAGTATGGTCAAGTGCAGGAAGTTTTTATCCCAGCTAGATTGGATAAAAGAGGTAAGCATTATGGCTTTGTTAGATTCAGAAAGCTTGACGATATCAGGATTCTAGCTATGGAGTTAGATAATATACAAATCAATGGAAGGAAAATATTTGT
Source organism: Lathyrus tuberosus (assembly GCA_022829125.1). Classification (NCBI taxonomy): domain Eukaryota; kingdom Viridiplantae; phylum Streptophyta; class Magnoliopsida; order Fabales; family Fabaceae; genus Lathyrus; species Lathyrus tuberosus. Next base: position 4,778,535 of record JALAZF010000358.1, read on the forward strand.
GAACGTCCCCAGATTTCAAAGAAGAGTGGTTCAGTTGAATAAGGCCCCTATTACCAGACCGGTGAGTATGGCGGGGCACAAGATGGATGAACATGAGAAAAAGCAGGTTGGTGGTAAACAGAAGAAATCATATGTTGATATGGTAAGAGGGGAAAACAGACAAGAGACAGGCGATTGGGGAAAGAAAAGCCACCGTACTCTGAATGGAGAGGTTTATCTTTTAATATTGATGAAAATGAAATCAAACGGTTTGAGAGTGCATATGTTGGTGAGCTGAAAGATTTCGGTAATGCTTATAACATTAAAGAATTTTTCTACAAAGAAGGTATTTTTCAAGTTAAAATCACTCCAATGGGGGCTAATTTATGCCTTATGGAAGACTTGGTGGAGAATGCAGTCAAATTGTTAGTGGAAGAAGAGGCTGATTGGTTGCAGGGTTTGTTTTCGGATATCAGAGGTTGGTGCCCTTCAGAAGTGGATAAAGAAAGGCTCACATGGGTGAAGTACTTTGGCATCCCGTGTCATGCTTGGAGAGAAGATTTCTTTAAGTACATTTCCAGCCGTGTTGGAGATTATATCAGAAGTGATGAGGAAACAATGTCTCAATCCACTCTTGATGTTGCTAGAATATTGATCAAGACTAGATATGTTAGCAACCTTAATGAGATTATCAAAGTTGAAATCAATGATGTGTTGTTTATCATTAAACTGATGGAGGACAACCATGGTCCTAAACGGATTATTTTGGAAGGTTTGAAGGAGAGAAGTCATCTGGAGCCAGATGAGTCTGTGGTAAATGAAACTGAGGATGATGATTCACATGAGGATAATAATGGAGACTATGAAACTAGATTATCCTCGAACAATGGTAGTGCATTAGATGAGGAGGAAATGGAATCCTCTAAAGTTGAGGATAGAAATGGTGGAAGAGAAAATCAGGGGTCGAAAGATCCTGTAACTAGGAGCAGGTTTCATGGTATAGGTGATAATCAGAAGGGAAGTCTTGAAGGACGAGAATATCAGAACTTGGGTACTCAAAATGCAGAAAACACAGAAAAGGTGATATTTGGAGGAAAAGAGAATTGTGGTCAGAGTCACGTGGATAGGATAGGTGTGGCGGCATTTAATGAGGAGGAAGTCCAAGTCAAACTGACAAGACAAGAGATGGGGGTAGGTGACGATTTATGTGAAAAGAGAAAAGAAGTTGGCACAGATTTAGACTTGGAGTGTACGGCTGGTAAGAGGACTGTTACATCTCCTAAGGCATTAAACTGGGTCCAAATAGATCGTGGGACTTTGGGCCTGGCTTCTAGGCCCAAAAGAAATGTGAACTTAGACCAGAGATTATCTGTTGGACCAACACAAATCCTAAGAAGAAAGAAGAAGACATTGAGTGAGATTTATGAGGAGGTGAGGATTCCGTATGAGCCTTCATACTATGCTGCTTTATTACATGCTTCTACTAGGATTAAAGGTTCCATAGAGATCTCTGGGGAAGCAGGAAATTTTTCTCTGCAGTCTTCGAAATCTGGATATGATGAGTCTAAGTACTCTGGTGGTTCCATTCTCTGCTGTAACTCTTTATCTGATGCAGATGTAGCAATGGGCAATGAGAGAATTAAAAGAAATCTAGGAGCTGTTTCAAGAAAAGTTTGGTCTATCCTGAAGGAGTTGGGGATTGAAGGTGACGAAGATGAGGAGGTTTTGGATGGTATAGTTAGGAGATTGGATGGGGGTTCTCTGAAAAAATCTCAGAGGTTGAGGGTGGAAGCTAATGTTGAGTCATGAATTTGACAACTTATAATATTCGGGGGTGCAACTCTTTTATGAAGAAAAGAAGACTTAAAGTGTTGATTGAGAAAGAAGCAGTATAATTCATTCTAATTCAAGAGGCAAAACTTAAAGTAGTAGATGACAAGACTGTAAAGGAGATTTGGGGCAGTGAGGAGTGCGACTGGTCGGCTTCTGAGGCAGTTGGTCTATCTGGAGGTATGCTCTCAATCTGGAACGTAAAACTTTTCAAATCCATATTTAGCTTCTCAGGTAGAGGTTATTTAGGGGTGTTTGGGTGTTGGAAGGATAGATACTTGTATGTTATTAATATTTATTCACCATGTGGCTTATCTGAAAAAAGAGTATTATGGGAGAAATTATTACAACTCAAAGCAAGTATGCCTAGGGGAGATTGGATAATAGGTGGAGATTTTAACTCTATTAGATGTAAGGAAGAGAGGCAGGGTTGTGGGAGTTATAACAGAAATGAGATGGAGGAATTTGACATGTTTATTGAAGATGTGGGATTGTTAGATTTACCTTCTGTGGGGAATAGGTTCACTTGGTTTAAGGCAAATGGCTCATGTAAAAGTAGACTTGACAAATTCCTTATCAGTGGGGAGTTATGCAATGTTTGGAAGGTGACAAACCAAAAGGTTGGATTAAGAGATATTTCTGACCATCGGCCAATCTCCTTAGTGGTTAACAATTTGAATTGGGGCCCTAAGCCTTTTAAATCTATCAATGCTTGGCTAGAACATCCTAGTTTTTTGGAGTTTGTTAAGGAATGTTGGGAAGAGGTGGAGGTTACAGGAAGTGCAAGCAATACATTAATCCAAAAGATGGGACACCTAAAAAGAAGACTAAGGTGGTGGAATTTGAATTTGTTTGGTATTCAAGATCTGAAAATTCAGGAGAATATAAAGAGCATCAATGAGATGGAGGATTTGCTGTCAGAAGCTGATGATCAATGGTCTGAGGATACCTTTAAGGCAAGAGGGCAGGCAATTGAGGAACTGTGGAATAACATTCATACTAAAGAGAGTATTCTCCACCAGAAATCCAGACAGAGATGGTTGGAGGAGGGTGACTACAACACAAATTACTTTCATAATGTTATAAATAAGAGGAGGACTATTAATTCTATCTCAGCAGCTGGGATAGGACTAGATGTAGATGTTGGTGTAGAGAAAGTAAAACAGGTGGTCAGAGAGTTCTTTGAGAACAAATACAAAGCTAATGGTAATGTAAAGACTGAGATGGATCTTTCTGATTTGAATAAACTCTCATGGGAAGATAGTTGTAGACTTGTAGATAACTTTTCTTATGATGAGGTTGTTGATACCATAAACAGTTGTGAAGGTGATAGAAGCCCTGGGCCAGATGGCTTTAACTTTAAATTCTTAAAGAAGGCTTGGGGGATTGTTGGTAATGATTTCTACAGATGTATTACTGAATTCCATGAAAAAGCTACTCTTCCTAAGGCTTTCTGCTCAGCTTTCTTTGAGCTAATTCCTAAAGTGGATAACCCACAAAACCTGATGGAGTTCAGACCTATAGCCTTGATAGGCTATGTTAACAAGATAATTTCCAAGATTCTTGTGGCTAGACTAAGGAAAGTGATTCATAAACTGGTGTCTGTTAGCCAAACAACTTTTGTACCTGGGAGACAGCTTCTAGATGGTGTCCTAGTTGCAAATGAGATTCTTGATTATGCAAAGAGAAGGAAAAAGACAGGATTTATGTTCAAAGTGGATTTTGCACAGGCTTATGATAGTATAAATTGGTGCTTCATGTGTAAAGTACTAAAAGCTATGAATTTTAGCTCCAAGTGGATTCAGTGGATCAAAGGGTTGGTATGTAACAGCTTTGGATCTGCCTTGGTAAATGGTAGTTCAGGTAAAGACTTTAGAATGTCTAAAGGGTTGAAACAGGGTGATCCCATCTCTCCATTCTTATTTGTTCTGCTGGTTGAAAGTATGGCACTATTGTTCAAGAAAGTTGTGGATGAAGGATTATTGAAGGACATTAGGATAGAAGGAGGCCCAACCAAGGTGCTGCTGCAATTTGCAGATGACACATTGATAATCTGTAAGGATAATTGGGATAATATCTGGTGCATAAAATCTATACTGAAGGGGTTTGAGGCTTTGTCTGGACTGAAAGTTAACTATGGTAAGAGTAGGCTGATGGGAATTGGAGTTGAGAATGATAGATGTATGGCTGCAGCAGCTTTCCTGAATTGTAAAGTGGGTATTTTCCCTTTTAAATTTCTAGGGCTATGTGTTGGTGGTAATCACAGGGTAGTAGGCTTTTGGAAACCGGTCATTCAATCTATTAAGAATCGATTAGTGGCTTGGAGAGGGAGATTGATCTCTATTGGAGGGAGGGTTACACTGATCAATTCAGTATTGAATAACCTACCAATCCACTATTTGTCTTTTTATCTTGCACCTGCCACTGTTATCAAAGAGATCAAAAGAATTCAAAGAAGGTTTCTATGGGCTGGAGATGGTGAGAAGGAAAGTATATCTTGGGTAAAATTGTCTACAGTTTGCAAAACTAAAGATCAAGGTGGCTTAGGGATTATGGACATTGGTAAATTTAACAAAGCTCTTGTTGCAAAGTGGCTGTGGAGGATTTCTAATGAAAATGCTGCAATTTGGTCTGATCTAATCAAGGCAAGATACAAGGGTGACTTTTCCTGCTTATTCCTTAACCAAGGCAATGTGGCCTCAAGATTTATGTCAAGCTGGTGGAAAGACTTATTATACCTGGCCAGTGATAACAATTATCAGGGCTTGTTTAGACAGCTGTGTTAGAAGGTTGGAATGGGAGACGGAACTTTATTCTAGCAGTCTAAATGGCTTAGATGTGAATCCTTAGCTACCCTATTCCCCTCTCTATTTGTATCTTCTCCAAAACAGTATGTACTCATTAAGGACTGTGGCAGTTGGGTAGATAACAATTGGAGATGGGAAATTTCCTGCAGGAATATTGTTTTAAATGGTGAGGATTCTGAAGCTGCTAGAGAACTTGTGCATTTACTGCAGGAGGTTAGACTAATTTACAATGTTGAAGATGTGATCATTTGGCCAACAAAGACTGATAAAAATTTTAGTGTGAGAGACTGTTATTATTTCTGGAACAGATGTGAGGAGGTTGCAATGTTGGATAACAGTCTTAAAGAAGCATTAGTTTCACTTTGAAAGATAAAGATTCCACTTAAAGTATTGATATTCGGCTGGAGATCTCTTATAGACAGGCTGCCAACTCGATCTAATCTAATTAGAAGGAGAGTTATATCTGATCCACATCAACAATCATGTGTTTTCTGCTTCAGAGCTGTGGAGGATATCAATCACCTCATTGTGGGCTGCAATACATCCAAATTGGTATGGAAAGGGTTGGAGGATTGGGTTGGCATCCATTTACCAAGAGAAGAAAACTATATAGATATGTTTGTAAGTTGGGCTAGGCACAAGGAATTCGGCTCTACATTGGCATTCTTGTGGCTGACATCGTGTTGGTGTATATGGCGTACACGAAATAAGGTGATTTTCCAAGGAGAGGTGGCTGTGGCAAACAAAATTCTGAAAGATGTACAGGTTTTCTCTTGGAATTGGAAGAAAAGGAGATCAAAGCAAGTGTCGAATGGTAGCTGGTACGAGTGGTATAAATTTCCGCTTGATGCTACTTGAGTATCTTGGTGGCTGTTGTACATAATTTTTAGGTTGTGGCTTCTATTGTTCTTGACAACACATGTGGTGGGAGGATTACTAGAAATGTATGTTGTTTTTCTGTTGTAGTCTATGCTTTAGATTGAAGAAAAACTGTTTGTAATTCTTGATGATTGGTCTATCTTGGACCTATTAATGGAGCTTGATTGAGTTGAGTATTAAAAAAAAAAATTCAACTGGTTAATTTTACAACACTTCGCCATCCAAATCTAACACCATTTTAAACTAGAAACATTAGGTTTGTATTCTTAAAACTTGAATCTAATCAAATATATTTTCAACTTACACTGATTAAGAATTTAGTCAAATGTAATTAATGTTACATATTTCATATAAAATGCTAGTTTAGTTTTATTATTTTTTGAAATATTCACTTAATTACTCAAATTAAATGTGTTAACATTAAATTATAAATAGTATAATAAAAATAATAAAATTAAATCATTTTTTCAAAAATAATTAATTTTTATCTGTAGCTAAAATTTAAAATATTTTTTATTTAAATAACGACTGATTTTTTTTAATAAACTCAATTAAGAGTTCAAGAACACTTATGAAATAGTAAGAACCTATTTTTTCTTAATGTTAAGGGCCCGTTTGTTTTGGATTTTTTTTAAAATGATTTTTATAGTGTAACATAATTTTGTGAAAAAAAATTGTACAAAGAAATTTTACATAAAAGCTTCAAATGAAAATTTGGTTTGAATAATTATTTTTAAAATGTTATTTTAGGTATTTCATCATTTTATCGAAAGCTTTTTTGGATATCAAAATTTCAAAAAATCACTTAATTTTGAAGCTATTTCAAATAGCTTTTCATAAAAATCATTTTTGAAAAACAACCTTTTGAAAATATTATGATTTTGACTATGTTTTGATCTTCAATAATGTATATTTATGTTATAGAATGTCAAAATTAGTCTTTTAATTTTTAAAAAACAAATAAAAAAAAACTTGTAATATTTTGAAAAACATGTTTATAGAATTCATTTTTAAAAATAAAAAGAAAAAATCTATTTTTTTAAAGATAAAACAAACTGACCCTAAATCTTTTGAGCGATAGATTTACTCCTTTTGTAGTTACACGTAGGAGTGTTTAAACTTAAAGCGATTTAAATAACAACTATTAATCAATCTAAAAAAAATCAAAACCCTAAAAAAATGGAATAATTTTGAATGTGTTTGGATTCTCTTTTATAAAAGTCAATCATATTGGATCGTATTTTAGATTAATTTTATAAAATTGATCTAAATCACATGCATATATTTTAATACTTTTTTTAATGAGTATGATATATCAAATTAATTTATTATTTGATGGAATTTAATTGATTTTAATACTATTTATTATCTTAGTTTATCAATTTATTTTTAATAATTTATTTTTTAATTGTTCTTATTTATAATTTTAAAGCTTAAATACATTTTTGTTCCCCTTCGTTTAATGTTTTTTAATTTAAAAACCACCTTTTTGGTTTCTCAACTTTACTATCCTTAGAATTTTCATGGCCCCCTTTAATTTTGCAGATGTGACATCGATGATTAGGATTTTAAAAAAAAAATTAATGACATGTATTAATAGGATAATTTATTATTTATTATTTATTTTAAAGAATTAATTAATACATTAATCATTCTATCATTTTATTAAATTTTTTAAAATATTAAGTTATTAAAATAAATGTTGGTCAGCCCAACATACAAACTACAAGTTTATGTTAATATAACATATATAAACACTTAAATAAATTACAACTCACGCAGCAACAGTCAAAAGCCAAAAAATAATTTTTTATGGATCAAAGTTTAGAGAGAGTGTCTCCAACCTCTCTCTAACTTCCCGGAGTTTCTCGTTTGGTTTTCCTCCTATGGCTTGGACTACGGTTACTCGAAGGAGAAGGTGCTCTGATAACGGAAGGTGGGATTACTTCCCTTTTGGTAGGGGATTGGCAGGCAAAGATTTGGAGGGTGTCAGCTCATTCTTCATCTCGAATTTCCCTGAAAGAGTCAAGGCTAAGGATCTTTTTTAGTTATTTGGTGGCATCGAGAAGGTGGCGGAGGTCCTGATTTCACCAAGGTGCAACAAACAAGGGAAACGCTTTGGATTTGCAAGGTTTTGGGAGGTGGAAGATGAAAGTGTTTGAGGGATTAAGTTGGACAATGTTCAGATAGGAGGCATGAAGCTTCATGCGAATCCTCCTAGATTCGATAGGGGGATCAGATTGGTAGACAGGACTCGGGTAGTGGGTTCTTTTGGAGGAAGGCGTGGGGGAGTTTCTGGAAACCAGGTAGAGGCAGTGTTGGTTAGTTGGGGTCGTGTGGGTTCTCGGTCTTTCGCGGAGGTTTTGGGAAAAAAGAACTCTGCGACACAACTTCCACAGCACTATATGTACAATTCTAACAAGGAGGTTAGGGAAAGATTGAGGAAAGCTTTTATGGGGTCTACGGTTAGTCCGGGTATGTCGTTTAACTTGCAACGTCTTTTTGAAGCTGAGGGAGTGTTTACTGTTAAGGTGATTCCTCTAGGTTCTAGATTATGCTTGTTAGAGGATTTGGTTCCTGGATCTATAGATGATTTATTAGGTGAAGGGTCCACTTGGTGGAAGCAATGGTTCAGTTTTCTTCGCCCTTGGAAGGAGGAGGACGTGGATGAGGAACGTGTGATGTGGATAAGGGCTTATGGCATTCCTTGCCATGTTTAGAGTCTTGATTTCTTCGAGATTATCGGGAATTTATTGGGGGTGTACATTTGTTCAGATGATAGTTCTCTTGTTTGATCGCAGATGGATATTGCCAGATTTATGATTCGGGTTCCCTCTGGATTTCGTCTTCAGGAGTATGTAGAGGCGGAGATAGACGGGAAACTTTTTAACATCACTCTTCGTGAAGACACTTTTGGTCCCCTTCGTGTCTTACCCAGATCGGATTCTATTAAGGTTCTTGAGTCTTCTTCTTCCGATTCGGGCGATGATTTGATGATGGACGAAGATGGTTCATCGGAGGGAGTTTGTCATTTAAACGGTGGTTATGAAGACGGTGAGGAAGAAGATAACATGGAAGGGGTTGGTTCTCGTAAGTTAAGAAAAGGAGCATAGGAGGGATCATTGGTTTCTCATGTTGGGTCAGTTTCAGAAGAAAAAGCTGAGGTAGGTGAACAAGTGGTAGCAGGCGCTTTTGACAAGCCTTTAGATAAGGCAAAAAGTTTCTCTGTCAGTCCTGAGGTGGAAAAGGAGAAAGACAAATCGCCACTTTTTCGAGGTGACGGGTCGTACGAGTCTTCCTTTGTAGGATGCACGTTGGGAGAAAACTTCGGTTCTAATCCGGGTGGGGCCTTTTCTGCTTCTAGGAGGAATTTAAAGAAGTTAAAATACTTGAACCTTCATCGCCCACACGGTTTAATTAACTCTCTTAATAATAAAAAAGCTTTTAAAGGAAGGAAAAAGAAGGTTGCAGCAAAAAAACTAAGGTCTGCAAATAACTTTTCCAAGGATGGCGACAGGCAGGAACAACAGAGGATTTCTCTCTCGTCAGTGTTTCATGGAGATAATTCTAACGAGACGGATATTATCAGATGCAACAATAGGATGTGTGGATTCTTAGATTCAAGATTAGGAGACAAACTTTGGAATGCGATCTTGAACTTGGGGGTGGACGCAAAGGATAAGGAGAAAGATTTTAAAATGATGATTGAAGAGTTGGAGAAGGAGGAGAGAGTTAAGCTTGTAGGATCGAAGGCGTTTATTAATAATCAGTGATGATTATTGGATCCTTTAACATTAGGGGGGTGGGAGCTTGTTGAAGAGGAAGAGAATTAGCAACATTATCAAAAAAAGGAGAGCGGATATGTTTCTCATTCAAGAAACTAAAATTATTTCGGTGTCTAACGAGATTGCGAATAGTTTTTGGTCTAAGGAGGATATAGGTTGGACTTTTTCCGGGTCCTTGGGTCTTTCGGGAGGGTTAATTATTCTATGGAAGGAGGGAGCAGTAGAGGTGGAGTGTAGTTTTAAAGGCGAAGGTTATGTTGGAGTCAAAGTTTTATGGAGAAATCATACTTATTATGTGGTCGATGTCTATTCCCCGTGTGATTTGGCTTCGAAAAGATCTTTGTGGAGCAAGTTGTTGGAGTTAAAAAGGAACCATATGAATGGAGAATGGTGTATTGCAGGAGATTTCAATGCGGTCGCTATCAATAGTGAGAGGAAAGGTCGGGCTTCGGGGGGCGAAACATTGAAATGAGAGAGTTTGCGGGGTTTGTGAGGGATAGTAATTTGGTGGACGTTGATTGCAAAGGGAAAAGATTCTCTTGGTATAGCGGAGACGGTTCTTCTATGAGTCGGATCGATCGTTTCTTGTTGTCGGAGGAGGTTATCCGTAGGTGGGGAGTGGTCGGTCAATTCATAGGTCATAGAGACATATCGGATCATTGCCCGATATGGTTGATAGCGGATTCCTCGGATTAAGGACCCAAACCGTTTAGAGTCAATAATGAATGGTTTTCGAACAAGGATTTTGTGGGTTTTGTGGAGAAGAAATGGAAAGAATTGAAAGTAGAAGGGAGAAGCGATTACGTTCTTAAGGAAAAGCTTAGACTACTTAAAGGTAGTCTTAGAAAGTTGAACAAAGAAGTTTTCGGAAAGATCGATTTGCATATTGAAGAATGCGTGAGGGACATTAATGAGGGAGATGCAAAAGCGGATGGAGTTTTGGGTATGTTAACGGAGGACTTAGTGATTGATCGTAAGAAGACTACTAGTCGGTTTTGGTTGAACTTGAGGATTAAGGAGAATATGCTCATCCAAAAGTCTAGACTAAATTGGCTTAATGATGGAGATAATAATAGTAGGTACTTTCATTGTGTAATGAAGGAAAGAAGAAGACGTAATCATATTGGTCCATTGAATTCGGATGGCGGATTGTTAGTTACGGTGGATGAGGTTAAAGGGGGAGTGAGGAAACACTTTGCTACGAAATTCATTGATCTGGTGGTTAGTAGGCCGATTTTGGAGGGTTTGTCTTTCAAATATTGTCGATAGGGCCTTTCTTAAGCGACCTTTTTCGGAGGAGGAAATCAAAGAGGCGGTGTGGGGTTGCGAAGGTTCTAAGAGTCCAGGTCCGGACGGTTATTCTTTAGCGTTTATTAAGAAGTGTTGGCTATTCATTAAAGAAGATTTCTTTAGATTCTTCAAAGATTTCCATAGGGGTGCAATGCTATCTAAATCTATTGTATCTTCTTTTTTTACTTTAATTCCAAAGCGTGCGAACCCTTTGGATTTAGATGATTACAGACCCATTTGTCTTGTGGGTTGCTTGTACAAAGCTTTATCTAAGCTTTTGGTGGCTAGGTTGATAGGGGTGTTGGATTCTATTATTTCGCCTTCTCAAAGTGCTTTTGTGTCGGGGAGGCAATTACTAGATGGGGTTTTGGTGGCTAACGAAGTGGTAGATTATGCAATCAAGGAAAAAAACGGTTGTACTCTTTTTAAGGTGGATTTTGAGAAAGCTTATGACAAAGTAAGTTGGGACTTTCTTAGATTCATGATGAGAAGAATGGATTTTTGAGAGCTTTGGTTGAGATGGATGGAAGTAACGGTTTTTTCTAGTAAGATGTCCGTGTTAGTTAACGGTAGCCCTACTATGGAGTTTTTGGTGGAAAGAGGCCTTAGACAAGGAGACCCTCTTTCCCCTTTCCTCTTTGTTTTGGTTGCGGAGGGTCTTACGGCGTTGGTGAAGAACGCGGTGGCTTTAGGTGATTTCTCTGGGGTGAATGTTAAGGGAAAATGTTTTGTAGATGTCCATCAATTCGCGGACGACACTCTCTTGATTGGGGATGGTAGTTAGAGGCATTTGTGGGCTATTAAAGTGGTTCTTCGCGGTTTCGAGTTGGTGTCGGGTCTCGGCATTAATTTCCATAAGAGTAAACTCATTGGTATTAACGTTATGCCTAATTTTCTTGAAGCTGGTGCTTTGTTTCTCTCGTGCCGCACGGAGAGAAAATAGTTCACTTTTCTCGGTATCCCCATAGGATTCAATCCTAGGAGGATTGCAACTTGGCATTTCTTGACGAATAAGTTGGAAAAGCGGTTATCTTGTTGGCAAGGTAGGCTCTTGAGTTTTGGAGGTAGAATCACTCTCCTTAAGTCGGTGCTTAGTAGCCTATCTATTTTTTACCTTTCGTTTTACAAGATTCCGGCGAAGGTTCGTAAGGAGTTAGTTAGAATCCAAAGTGGTTTTTTGTGGGGTAGTTCGGAGGAAAGTAGGAGAACACATTGGATACGTTAGGATACTCTTTGTTTGCCTTTTGATACGGGAGGTCTCAATTTAAAGAGAATCGAGGATTTTAATTATGTGCTTCTTCATAAGTGGAGATGGAGAATTTTGAACGGTTCGGAGGATCTTTGGTATAAAGTGTTGCAAGATCGGTATGGGGATATCAATTCGCACATGTGTGGTGTGGATTGTGATTTTTCCACTAAGACTTCTTTTTCGACTTGGTGGAAGAACCTTCTTTCCATTACTAGGAATTATCCGGAGGACACTTTCCTTAATAATTGCTCTTTTGATATTGGAAAAGGTTTTGTGACTTCTTTTTGGCATGTTAATTGGACGGGTGTTGAAATCTTGAAATTTATTTATCCTCGGCTATTTTCCATCTCTCGGTTAAAGGACGCGGCGGTGGCAGGAATGGGTGGTTGGTCTAATGGAGAGTGGTTATGGGGAGATCTTGGAAATAATTTTTCTGGTTTTTCTAACGTTTTTACTACAGGTGACTTTCAGACTATTAGTAGGACTCTTGTGGCTAACTCTGGTGGGGTTCTTGTTCTTTCTGTTCCTGGCAGCGAGGCTGCTACTGAGTTTCAGATTGGAGATTCTGTTTTGCTCCAGGCTGGAGGGATTGGTATGGTTTCGTCAGTTGGGGGGATTGGTACTGTAGCAGCTGCTATTTCTTTTGTCAGCGGCATACATTCGTCTCTTGCTGCTCTTGTTTCTTTTCTTGCGAATGTTTTTCCTGCTTCTTCCTTAGCAGAGGAAGCTGCAGCTTTACATTCTACCATCGCCAATTGCAACCCCAAGTCGACAGGGAAGGACGGATTGGAATGGATACACACTGACAACAAGCTTTTTTCGGTCAATTCTCTTTACAGGCTGACTGATGAATTTAGGATCCCTTTTGGTCCGGCTTGTAGGAACGATAAAGCTTTGGGTTTGATTTGGAAGTTGATGGTTCCGCAAAAAATCAAGGCTTTCGGTTGGAGGAGTTTTATGAATAGGTTACCGTCAAGGGACCTCCTTCTTGCTAGAGGAATCATTCCGCCTTCGGGAAATTCCTCGTGTGTGTTCTGTTCTTCTTCTTCGGAAACGTTATTTCATATTCTTGCGCATTGTCCTGTGGTTGTTTTGGTATGGAAAGAGGTGGCAGATTGGATCGGGTTTTCGGTCCCGGGTTGCTTTGATCTTAAAGTTAGTTTTCTTGATTGGTTCGGATTTTATAGACTTAAGAAAATGCACCAGTGCAGAGTTGGAAGCATATGGTTAGCGGTTAGCTGGATCATTTGGACTACTAGGAACGATATCCTTTTTCGGAACTCTTTTTGGAATATTGTTGACAAAGTGTGGATGATAAAGTACACGGTTTGGAGATGGTCATTCATTGGGGATATTACTCATTCCAAATGTAACCTTTATGATTTTAACAAAGATTCATTGTTATTCTTGTCTTAGTTGCATTTGGTAGGTAATCTCTTTGGCTTGTCGAGGCCTATTCGTTTTTTTGTAATCAGGTTTGAGTACCCTTTGTACTCTTTCCAATATATCCCTTGCTTACAAAAAAAATAACTCACGCAATACGGGACTTAGTTTACCACCTAAGTTGCTGCACCAGTTCCACAACTCTGGTTCTTCATCAACAACAAATTTTCAGACATTAATGTCTTGTGAGGGAAAACCAGAGCAACCTTCATCATTAAGAACATTCATCATTACAATGAAAATAAAGTTGCAGTAATTTTAAAGTTGCAGTAAGAAGAAAATTAAAATTGCAGTAAGAAGACCACTACAACGGGGATTCAGTAAGAAGAAAACTAAAGTTGAAGTAATTTTAAACACTAATTACAGGTTAAACATCATGCGACATTTGGCATCAAGTTTTCATTTTTACACAATTTCAATACTACCATTACATGAAAATAAGCATTGAAACTGAGCTGTAAGCATCATTGTCGTCATACCATGTCACATGTTAAAAAAACTTACCAGGTATTCCAAAACCAACCAATGACAACTGATTTTAATGCAGTTAAGAAAACCTTTGCAAGGAAACTTTCATCGTAGATAGTGATAAATAACACATGTTCTACTTGCAAAAAGAAAGCTAAACACATATACATTTTGCATGTGTAAGATAAACATTAAACTTTGAGCTTTACATTAGAAAAATCAAAGTACAAAGTGTAAGCGGAAAAATTTATCGATCAATTATATGAAATTAGAACATCAATACTTACTTGTTGAAGTCATGATTCGAAATCCCAAAAGGATGAATAACTGGATCTTCCTCTGTATCTCACACTCCCGTTCACAACTCTCAATGGGGCCAGTTGTGGAACCGTCAGTTGTGTTTCTGATTCTTGTGATTACAGAGGGGACCTAGCCATATAATATATATAACCCTAGTCCGTACCCATTATGGGCCCAAGGTTAAAACCCACACTTTTGCCTACACCAATCAGGTTTTAGATACTCAGCTTTTAGTTAAAAGAGATCACTTAACTAATAAAAGGGCTTATATATGCACCCCCATCAGAATCACGATTAACCCGTTTTTCACAAACTAAACAACAATTGATTGTAGCCCATAAAAAGTTAGATAAATCTAACATTCTCCCACTTGGACAAAATAAATTGTATGATTTTTATTTTAAAATACATTTTGAAAACGACTCTCGGGTTAATGACTAATTCCTTAAAATGCGGCCGCGTTTTAAGGAAATGCATGATTCCAGGTGCAATATCTGAATATGACTCCATCCAACAAAAGTCAAGCAATATTGAATCACAACGATTATTATATCCTTCATTGGCATAAAACCTTATGTGGTTACAAATACTACAGACTCCGTCAAATAGTCATCAGTGTGGAGTGTGGCAAAATAATATCATGCTAATGTGATCCAACAGCCAACTTCTATTTTCTTTGCCAGTTCTTAACAATTTCTCTCAAATTCATTAAAGCCAAAGAAATTACATGGTTTTACAAACCATAATGCCACAACTCCAATATGGCGTCAACCACCGGCACAGTGGTCTCGACAACGCTGAGCTTAAAATCATACCTCAGCTCCAATATGGCATCGATCACCGGTATAATGATCCCAAAGACACCGAGCTCAAAATTATAACCATGCCTCGAACTCCAAACTAGTGTCGACCATAGGCACGGTGGTCTCAATGACACAGAGTCCTAATTTTAACAAATGACATAATAATAACAATATTCATTGTAATATCAATTACTCAATACAGAAAGTACTTGACAATCCAACACTTAAAGTGTCCAAAATAAAATACAACATGATAGTAAAATGGCATAAAGAACAAACTCCCACTAACAAAACACATCAAAAGAACTCACAATGCCCATGCTCTCAACATGATTTTCAAACACAATGGGCCTAAGTCCTTTAGTTAGGGGATTAGCTAGCATGAAATTAGTACCAATGTACTCAACAACAATGTCATTTTTCTTTACAAGGTCTCTGACTGTCAAATACTTTAATTCCAAATGCTTAGAACCGCTAGAAGTTTTATTAATTTTAGAGTAGAACACGACTGCACTGTTATCACAATAAAGCTTTAGTGGCTTTGTAACGGAATCAACAATACGAAGTCCAGTCACTAAATTTCTCAAACAAATAGCATGAGTGGCAGCAGCATAACAAGCAACAAAGTTTGTCTGCATAGTAGAAGAGGCGACAAGAGTTTTTTTTTACTCTTCCATCATATCGCACCTCTAGACAACATCAACACACCCAACAAGATCAGAGTCAGTATACCCAACTATTTCAAAGTTGTCAACTTTTCACTCTTTAGTTCTTTGCAAATATCTCATTTCTTAGCAACAATCCAATGATCATTCAAAAGATTAGATTGGTATCATCCTAAGACACCAACTATGAATGCAATTTCAGGTCTAGTGCATACTTTAGCATACATCAGGCTGCCCAATGCACAGTCAAAGGGTTTTCCCTTCATTTCTGTCCGCTCAATCTCATTTTTAGGACATTGATCTTTACTGAATTTGTCTCCTTTAGTAATTGGAACATCTCCTAGATTACAGTTATGCATATTAAACCTCTACAGAACTCTATCAATATAAGCCCTCTATGACAAGCCAAGTACACAACGTGATCTATCTCTGTGTATGTCAATTCCCAACACAAAGGATGCTTCACCAAGATCTTTCATGTCAAAGAAGTAGACTAAGATCATTACTGGCAAGTAAATATCGTCAACATATAACACGAGAAAAATGAATTTGCTTCCACTGACCTTAAGGTAGATGCACTGATCAACTTTATTTTCTCCAAAACCCAATGAAGTCACCACCTCATCAACTTTCAAGTACTATTTTCTGGAAACCTGTTTCAAACTATAAATATATTTTCTTAATCTACAAACCAAATACTCATTACCACTTGTCACAAAACCCTCAGGTTGCTGCATGTACACCTCCTCATTAAGATCACCATTCATAAAAGCAGTCTTAACATCCATCTTATGCAATTCCAAGTCAAAATGTGCTATAAGGGGCATAACGATTCTAAAAGAGTCTTTAGTGGAAACAGGAGAAAATTTTTCATTAAAATCAATCCCCTCCTTTTGTGTGAAACATTTAGCCACAAGTTTTGCTTTAAACCTCTCAATTTTACCTTTCGAGTCCTTCTTTGTTTTGAATATCCACTTGCATCCAATCGTCCTACAGTTTCTTGGTAACTCCACTAGTTCCCAAACATCATTATTTACCATGGATTTCATTGCATCATGCATTGCATCTGTCCACATGCTAGATTGAGAACAAGTAATACCTTCTAGATAATTTATAGGATCAATAACAATACCAACATCATAAGCATCCTCACTGAGATAAACTACAAAATCATCAGGGATATCAGGTTGCTTTTGTCTTACAGACCTTCTAACATGTATTTGCTGCACTGGCTCATCATGTGACGCCCCCAATCTATACCCCCAATTAGCATGCAGTTAAAGCAGTAAAAGAAAATTGAAAATTTGATCAGAGTATATTTGAATTATCATGGCATAGACGGGGCAATCACATCAAATTGAAACCAAACAATTCATACAACACCTGCCCATAAAGATATGCAACGTGGGGTAGCGATTACAGAGGAAACTTTGTTCCTCACACCCACTTTTCAGAAAACTAGAATTAAAGCGGAAAATCTAAAATCTGATATAACATATATACATATAAACATATCTGTCATACAATCATTTATACAGGTACAGCCAAAACATAATATCACATAGACAAAACGATCACAACGGCCACCCTAGCTACCCGGAGTCACATATCAGAGCCGACCGACAAAAGAATGAAGACGCCACGCTTCACAAAAAGAATACCTCCAACAAACCTAATCTGCAACGCCTCATAGAGCGTTATAAAACAGCAGAAGGGTGAGAAAAACAACCATAATATAATTGCATAAAATTATGTATTAACACAAAAAATGCACAAGTAACATATTTCTCACCACAAATGCACAACAATGTCATCATCCGAATTCAACACATAACAATGCACTTCCTATGGCCAAACACCATTCGTATGCAATTCAATCACATATCATAAACATATTCAAATGCATTTATCTCACGCACATATCAGCTCATCATATACATAACAGTGTAATTAAGCATATAATCATGCATATTCCATTAATTCCATACTTCCACAAAGCATACTTTTCCATATTCATTCATCAATGCAAATATACAAAAGATGATCAATGCATACCATAGAGATCGACTAACGACTCTATATAGATGCAAATGCGGTACCGACTCCAAGATTTCATATCTCATCACTAGTTCACTCAGGAACTCTGCTGGAACCATCGCTCGTTACATCACTGTAACTCCCCGTCGGGCTTACGATGTTCACCCGTCGCTTTAGGTCCTCTTAATATAAGGCACACGACGTTTATGGATTGCTTTAGGTCCTCTTATATAAGGCGCACAACCCGATCGCTTTAGGTCCTCTTAATATAAGGCGCACGATCGTCTATAATCATCGCTTTAGGTCCTCTCAGCATAAGGCGCACAATGTTATAGCGGATCCCCTCTGGAATCAAACCGTCACTCAGGACGTTCAACAATGCACAATGATGCTTGGCATACAATAACTCATGACATTCACTTTGCATGCTCACACACATCAATAATCATGCATATCTAAACAAATGCCACACTTAGCATTTTCTTGCCTTTCGGCCACAAATCATCATTACAGCAGCACATAAAGCATACGCATCCAAAGTACAAACATATAACATAATACACGTCAAATACGCACCATGTAAACGACAAAAGTCGAGATTTGACACTATTCACATTTTTCGACAAAATTTAATCGGCTAACGATTCTCAAAACCTCATAATCTCAAAGTACGGTTCAATACCTTTCCAACGACACCAAGAATTCAAAAATCGGATAATCGGAACCAAAGTTACGGACAAAACCGAAAACACATTTTGAAAAATCACATTTTTGACATTCTCCTGTCCATACGCGTATCACTCATGTCCATACGCGTACGGACAGAACCCATTTCCTTCACAAATTCCTCGTTCCAAAACCCATACGCGTATTGGCCCATGGCTCGCCCATGTTACGCGTATTGCCAAGATTCATACGCGTATTGGCCCAAAAACAAGCCAATGATACGCGTATCGCCTTGGCTCATACGCGTATGGTCATGCCCCTTACGCGTATGGCCAGAGCATACCCAGAAAAATTCTGCAGAACAATTTCTGAGTTTTCCTACCCAACATCAACCAATTTCTTCACCTAAAACTCAGAAAAACAGCAATTTGAAGTGTAATAGCATACCACAAACATGTATGAACAATCAACAATGCATTCAACAAGATTTTTACCACAATCAAATTCGTTTCTAATCAATTCTTACACAATCTAAGTTTTAATAATATTCTCCAAATCAATCCAAAAACAACAACAAAACACATACATAATCATATACAATCATAGAATAATCGAGTTTCGCACCCTTACCCGATTAATCGATTCCTAGAACTTGATTTTCTTTGATTTCCTCTTTTTCTCTCTTTTTCCCCTCTCTCCTTCTTTTCTTCTCTTCTTCCTCTTCTCTTACTATTTTCTTTCTTTCCCTTTTTCTATTTCTATTTATTTCTATTTGTCTAACTTAAGAAAAATAATTGTGAAAAGACCAAAATACCCCTACACTCAATTATCTCGCAAATGTCCCCAAAACGCGATAAAATATAATCATATCGAAAAATAACACATTTCCACACAAAAGTCGAAAATATAATAAAATAATAATAAAATAATCAAAAACGACTCTATTAAATAAAAATACTAAAACTGGGGCGTTACAATTCTCCCCCACTTAGACATTTTCGTCCTCGAAAATATATCGAGACGAACAACTCCGGATACGACTCTCGCATCCGACCAAGAAACCAACATGCCAACAAAAGGCACACCACGAATAACACAACTGACAAACACCTTGCTAACCGTAATTACAACGAGGATACGACAACGACTACAACAACAACGACAAGATGCAAAGCCCATACAATGCACTTGACGACCAACTCGCAACTCAAGGAAAACCGCGATACCAACACATAGGTTCACTCTAGAACCGAAACACAACAAGATCGTTACCATCACCGTAGGTAACCCTCCCCTAATTCCCCACACAGGAATTAGCTACACACGCTCGAACCATCACCATGGAAACGAGGCAACAACACAACAAGAACATAAAGTTCCACGATACAACATCGTTTAAACAACCTCCACACAACCATACTACAACAATGCTACGATCCACCAATCGAACATATAACCGAAACATCCATCTACATAGTAGCCCATGAATAACATTCAAACCTTCCACCTAACACTTCCATTCTGAAACGTCCAATAGTCTCACCATTCCTACATGTTCTCAATGTTCAACCTATGAACTCTTACAAGTCTCACACGTAAATACAAAATGTGTCACCTCACGCTTCCGCTGCGCACTCTGATTACTCGCAACCATCAAAACTACCAATCTCACGACCAAAGTCCAACTCTTTCTCATATTCACCAAAAATCACTGTTCACTTTTAATATTCCTAACCTCACACTCTCCTGTGTTATCTCACACACCAGACACCAGTCTCGGGACTTCTCAAATTATTCTAATTCTCTGACCATCCAAATTCCATAAATCCCAACATGTAGCAACAACCAACCAAAAGAACTCTTAAATATTACGGCCATACCTAAAGGTTCTCTCAAACTTCCCAATTGAACCAACATACCAAAGCCTCTAATCCGTTTCATCTTCCGATATTAGCATCTCCATCGACTCGTCAAAACAATCTGTAATTGTTTCCTTAAATTCCAAACACTCATTTCACACGCTATCAAAACTGGAAACACAAGTCTATTCCATCCAACATAATTCCCGTCTACTATCAACAAGAGATTAAGGGTGATCAGTTCCTCAATTTGTCAATAGACAGCCGACAACCATGATGTGGCATAAACCGTCTTTACCAAATTATAATAGTATTCCTTATATCTCATGCACAAAACCACCTAAGGCACAAATCCTTAGTTGATATAAACCTTACTTCTGCATCCCGTTTCGAACCAAAAACCACAATTATAACCTTGCAATTCACAACACACCGAGCCAGCGCTCTACACCCGAAGCAACATGGAGAAGTACCAGCTTCTCCCCCACTTATCTCATTCTCAATCTTAAAAATAAAGGATTAGAAAAACCAGAGAGCACTGATAGTGTTCCACACCTATCACGTACTAAGGAATAAACAACACCGACAAAAACACAACAAGGACGTAGTTACCGACCCCGAAGCAGTCATAAATAAATTCAAACACTTAGCGCACTCATGGAGAATAAATGAATGAGTCGCTCCCATAACAATAACAGCAATTAAAGGCATACTATTAATAAACAAGTACCTTGAGTCAAACGATCCGCACTAGTAGTCTCATCTCCTACCAATGCAACAACCTTCCTACCATCCTAAGCTTGCTTTGGTTTGGTACAATTCGTACTAATATGACCTGTTTCACCACAGGTAAAGCACTTAACCACATTCTTTCTCTTGCACTCAGCTGCTTCATGTCCTAAGCCCCCACAAGTAGAACACCTACTCACCTCTTTCTTACATTCGAGCTGACGATGTCCTACTTCTCCACACCTAAAACATTTTGGAGATTTAGACATACCTCCTCCACCTGACCTTCGGTCAAAAGTACCTCTTTGATTACCCTTGTCCGCTGGTGTCACATACGGACCACCACGAAATTGCTGTTTTCCCTTCCTGTCACTCACACTTTTATAGTGAGCAGATCGGGCTTTACTATCTTCATCAAAAATCCTACTTTTGTTCACCAACACTGGAAACTGCCTAATCTCTTGATAACCGATACCCTGCTTGATTTCTGGCCTCAAGCCATTCACAAACTTCAAACACTTTGACCTTTCAGAACCCGCTGTATTATAATTAGGACAGAACTTCACCAGTTCCTCAAACTTAGCAGCATAATCCGCAACAGAGGAATTATCCTGCTTCAGTTCAAGAAATTCAATTTCCTTCTTACCTCTCTCATCTTCCGGAAAATACTTTTCAAGAAAAGCATCTTTGAACACAGCCCATGTAACCACAATCTCATCCTCCTCAAACCTCTGAGAAGCATTCGCCCACCAGTCTTCAGCTTCCTTTTCCAACACATGAGTATCAAACTGCACTTTCTGGTCCTCGGAACACCTAATGAAACGGAAGATCTTCTCAATCTTCCTCAGCCAAATTTGTGCTCCCTCAGGATCATGAGTACCTTCGAAGCTCGGTGGATTATTCTTTTGAAACTTATCCATACTACGTGATTCCTCATCCGCCGCAGCATTGGGTAAATTCTGCATTGCTTGCGCCATAGCTTGCATGGCCGCAGTCATAGCAGCAACACCTCTTCCAGCCATAATCTGAACGTTCCCCAACACAGAAACTATGGTTAACTAACAACTCACCAGCACACAACTGCCGCACAACAGCAACTCGCCCGAAGCGACAGACACAACTGACACAAACCGACACAAACTGACACAGACTGGCTCTGATACCACTTAATGTGACGCCCCCAATCTATACCCCCAATTAGCATGCAGTTAAAGCAGTAAAAGAAAATTGAAAATTTGATCAGAGTATATTTGAATTATCATGGCATAGACGGGGCAATCACATCAAATTGAAACCAAACAATTCATACAACACCTGCCCATAAAGATATGCAACGTGGGGTAGCGATTACAGAGGAAACTTTGTTCCTCACACCCACTTTTCAGAAAACTAGAATTAAAGCGGAAAATCTAAAATCTGATATAACATATATACATATAAACATATCTGTCATACAATCATTTATACAGGTACAGCCAAAACATAATATCACATAGACAAAACGATCACAACGGCCACCCTAGCTACCCGGAGTCACATATCAGAGCCGACCGACAAAAGAATGAAGACGCCACGCTTCACAAAAAGAATACCTCCAACAAACCTAATCTGCAACGCCTCATAGAGCGTTATAAAACAGCAGAAGGGTGAGAAAAACAACCATAATATAATTGCATAAAATTATGTATTAACACAAAAAATGCACAAGTAACATATTTCTCACCACAAATGCACAACAATGTCATCATCCGAATTCAACACATAACAATGCACTTCCTATGGCCAAACACCATTCGTATGCAATTCAATCACATATCATAAACATATTCAAATGCATTTATCTCACGCACATATCAGCTCATCATATACATAACAGTGTAACTAAGCATATAATCATGCATATTCCATTAATTCCATACTTCCACAAAGCATACTTTTCCATATTCATTCATTAATGCAAATATACAAAAGATGATCAATGCATACCATAGAGATCGACTAACGACTCTATATAGATGCAAATGCGGTACCGACTCCAAGATTTCATATCTCATCACTAGTTCACTCAGGAACTCTGCTGGAACCATCGCTCGTTACATCACTGTAACTCCCCGTCGGGCTTACGATGTTCACCCGTCGCTTTAGGTCCTCTTAATATAAGGCACACGACGTTTATGGATTGCTTTAGGTCCTCTTATATAAGGCGCACAACCCGATCGCTTTAGGTCCTCTTAATATAAGGCGCACGATCGTCTATAATCATCGCTTTAGGTCCTCTCAGCATAAGGCGCACAATGTTATAGCGGATCCCCTCTGGAATCAAACCGTCACTCAGGACGTTCAACAATGCACAATGATGCTTGGCATACAATAACTCATGACATTCACTTTGCATGCTCACACACATCAATAATCATGCATATCTAAACAAATGCCACACTTAGCATTTTCTTGCCTTTCGGCCACAAATCATCATTACAGCAGCACATAAAGCATACGCATCCAAAGTACAAACATATAACATAATACACGTCAAATACGCACCATGTAAACGACAAAAGTCGAGATTTGACACTATTCACATTTTTCGACAAAATTTAATCGGCTAACGATTCTCAAAACCTCATAATCACAAAGTACGGTTCAATACCTTTCCAACGACACCAAGAATTCAAAAATCGGATAATCGGAACCAAAGTTACGGACAAAACCGAAAACACATTTTGAAAAATCACATTTTTGACATTCTCCTGTCCATACGCGTATCACTCATGTCCATACGCGTACGGACAGAACCCATTTCCTTCACAAATTCCTCGTTCCAAAACCCATACGCGTATTGGCCCATGGCTCGCCCATGTTACGCGTATTGCCAAGATTCATACGCGTATTGGCCCAAAAACAAGCCAATGATACGCGTATCGCCTTGGCTCATACGCGTATGGTCATGCCCCTTACGCGTATGGCCAGAGCATACCCAGAAAAATTCTGCAGAACAATTTCTGCGTTTTCCTACCCAACATCAACCAATTTCTTCACCTAAAACTCAGAAAAACAGCAATTTGAAGTGTAATAGCATACCACAAACATGTATGAACAATCAACAATGCATTCAACAAGATTTTTACCACAATCAAATTCGTTTCTAATCAATTCTTACACAATCTAAGTTTTAATAATATTCTCCAAATCAATCCAAAAACAACAACAAAACACATACATAATCATATACAATCATAGAATAATCGAGTTTCGCACCCTTACCCGATTAATCGATTCCTAGAACTTGATTTTCTTTGATTTCCTCTTTTTCTCTCTTTTTCCCCTCTCTCCTTCTTTTCTTCTCTTCTTCCTCTTCTCTTACTATTTTCTTTCTTTCCCTTTTTCTATTTCTATTTATTTCTATTTGTCTAACTTAAGAAAAATAATTGTGAAAAGACCAAAATACCCCTACACTCAATTATCTCGCAAATGTCCCCAAAACGCGATAAAATATAATCATATCGAAAAATAACACATTTCCACACAAAAGTCGAAAATATAATAAAATAATAATAAAATAATAAAAAACGACTCTATTAAATAAAAATACTAAAACTGGGGCGTTACACATCAGGTTGTGCAACCTCAGTTATAATAGGAGGATCCACTACATTTTCAACAAGTGGTTCAACCACTTCTTCAACTGGATGTTCAGCCACATTCTCATTTGGAGCAATACCTCCATGAGCAGTGGATGATTTAGCATTATCAAAATTAGGTAGTGACAATGTAACAACATCAAGCATAGCAGAATCAATATTATTAGATGTAATAAAAGGCTCAGCAACATCAAGCTCAAGTAATTTTGAATGCATGAACTCCACAATTTTATTACCTCTACCATGACAATAGAATTTGTATCCTTTAGATCGGTCCGGATATCCAATGAAAAAACAACGACTTGTTTTTGGGTCAAGCTTTGTCTCAAAAGGATTATATATTTTAACCTCTGCAGGGCAACCCCAGACACAAAGATGGTTCAAACTGGGTTTTCTACCTGTCCAAAGCTCAAAATGTGCTTTTGGAGCTGCTTTACTAGGAACTCTATTAAGTATATAGAGGGTTGTTTTCAAAGCGTCACCCCATAAAAATTCTGGTAAATTACACCTACTCATCATACTTCCCATCATATCCTTAAGGGTGCGGTTTCGCCTTTCGGCTACACCATTTTGTTCAGGAGTACCAGGCATGGTGTATTATGGTACAATTCCACAATCTTACAAGTATTTTGCAAAAGGCCTCGTATGTTGCCCAGTAGAATCATATCTACCATAATACTCTCCACCACGGTCAGAACGTACCCCCTTTGTCACTTTTCCCAGTTGCGTTTCAACCTCAGTTTTAAAGATTTTAATCTTTTCAAGTGCTTCTGGTTTTTCCTTAATCAAGTAGAGATAGTCATACCGGAAAAAATCATCAATAAAAGTGATAACAGATTTATTACCACAAATAGTAGGAGAAAGGGAGTCGCTAATGTCTGTATGGATTATTTCCAAAAGGTCTGAACTTCTAATTGAACCCTTCTTATTGGTCTTGGTAAATTTTCTTCTAATGCAATCCACACAAGTCCCTAAATCATTAAAATCTAAAGAAGTTAAAATATCATCTCTAATTAACCTTTCAACTCTTTCTTTAGAGATATGGCCTAGACGCTTGTGCCATAACAAAAATGATTTTTCTCTAATTTTAGTCCTCTTACCAATGGAGCTCTCAAAATTCAAGAATGAGGAAATATTATCGCAATCCAAAGATAACTTATATAAACCATCCAACAAGATACCATTACCAACAACTTGATAATTCAACATCAAATTTATTTTTCCATCATAAAAATTAAACCGAGATCCAAGTCTATCCAAACAAGATACTGAAATTAAATTCCTCCTAAAAGAAGGTACATAAAACGTATCTTTCATAACAAGTTTAAAACCAGTTCCTAGAATTAAGCTGACATCTCCCACTAGCTCCACAACAACTTCAAGATTATTTTCTACCCTGAGCTTGCTTTCCCTTAAGTTTGGTCTCCGTTGGTTTATGAACACATGTAAGGACACAACAATATGGGTTGTAGAACCACTATCAAGCCACCATGAATTAATGGGAACATCAGTTAAGTTAGACTCAAAACAGTAAAAGCTAAATGATTACCTCCAGATTTGTTCTTGTTGTCTAACCAAGTTTTAAAAGCATGACAATCCATTTTCTTATGACCATTTTCCTTACACCAAAAGCACCAAAAGAATTTCTTAAAAGCAACAGGCTTAAGACTTCCTATATTATGGTGTTGACCATTACCTGGTTTCCCAAATTCAGGATATCTATGAGCAGCACTATGAGTGTTTTTGTTATTTTTCCAAGAACTCTCACCAGAATGGGGTTTAGCATGAAAAGTTAGGAAGTCTAAATCACTTCTTTCCTTCTTAAGTTTCTCTTCTTCAGCTACACACTTGGCAATAGCAATAAGATATATATATATATATTAGCATTCTCTTTCTCAGGCAGTCCACTTATCAAACGTTCAAAAATGGTCCTCTTAATAGCACACAAGCTAAGTCAACCACTCTTCTCCCAGTTAACTAATTTTTCTTTCTCCTCAGGTGTACTCTGATAATTGATCACATGTTTATTTTCACATAGTGCCATCTTAAGATCATCAATCCCCAATGAAAACTCTAAGTCTTTCTTCCATTTATTAAAATTAGACCCATTCAATAGAAGCAGAACGGTCGTTCATAGAAAAGGTCATTATTGTAGACAAAACAGAAATGCATTAGAATAAATAATAAAGACAATGTATAGCTTTAATGAACATAAGCTATCACGAAGCGGCCAACAGTATCACACAATCCCCTTTGGGTGGAATGCGCAAAACCCAGGTTACAACCAAGGTCAGAACCTCAGATGAGTTACTCAATGAGCTTACATTGGGTTCAAAAATCTATCTCCTTTGGGTAGATAAATTCTCTAAACCAAAACACCTCCAACAACTTCATCTACAAATTTCAAGAATAAGCTACTCAGTGAGAATACATTGAGTTTAGAAATTTATGTCCTTTGGGTAAATAAACCCCTTGGACCCAAGCATCTCCAATAGTTATATCATTAATCAAGCACAATCTCTACATACAATTGTCCACCATTGGTAAGACAATCATAATAATGACTTAAAATCATTCCTCAAACTACAAAGAGACTTTTATAAATTAAAATGAGTGATCTCACTTTGGTGATGATCACACACAATAATTTATAAAATTTCTTGCATAGGAATCAAATTTCTCTTACCAAAAATCATGAATCAATCATGAATTTAAACAATATAGCATTTCCAATAAATTGTCTTCAACAATATCAAACTCAATATTATATAGATAATACATAGTATTTCAAAATATTTGACAAAACAAATGTGTCACAAAATCATACAAACTAATATTAATTTAGTAAAAAGTCTAAAATAATATTGAGTTAGTAAAAAGTCTAAAATATTACTATTTATTCTATAGGATTATGTGCTTAATCTATTCAAAATATTTATTAACAAAATTAGTTAGAGAAAAAGATGATAGTTATTATTATTATTTTTTTTTTTTTGTGTAACGTGAATACACCATGACTAGAAAATCATAAGCATCTCAATAGAAACTAATGTAATTTATTAATTCTTTCCGTATTCAAGAGGTCTATAGCTATAGAAACAATACTCTAATAAGCAGTACTGTATAGCAAATGTCAAATAATACGGTATCGCAACAATATAAAATGTATTTTAAAATATTTATCAAAACAAATGTATTATAAATTCATGCAAATTAATATTTATTTATTTAATAAAATATCAAAGAATCATAATTAGGAAAATTTTAAGATAAGCATCACCATAGAAAAGGTGAAATCTTTCGCTAGCCATTTTCTTCTTAATTGCAATTTCATCCACCTTATTTTCAGCTCAATTATCTCTATAATTTCTTCTCTTAATGCGTTTTTTTCTTCTTCCAATTTTTCGTCTTTATCGTTTAATTGACTCGGGTTTTATTCCGTTTTCTATGATACCTTTTTCTCACTTTTAATTAAGCCCCAAAATTATTTTGTTTCCCTATAATTAATAAGTGTATGAACATTATTTATGTGTTTAATTTTAAATTGGTGTTTATGGTTAATCGATTGTGCAGTGTGAGAAATTTAGAAGGTTTGCTAGTACTACATATAACTATTGTAATTTTAATTGATTTTTACAACTTTAATCAACGTAAACTGTATCCAGAAAACCCCAATTAAAAAATCAATTACAATAATTATTAGGATTAGGTCGAGATAATTAGAACCCTTAATTCAGAGTAAATGACTCCTAATTCATATAATATAAACTCTGATATCAAATGTAAGCGGAAAAATTTATCGATCAATTATATAAAATTAGAATATCAATACTTACTTGTTGAAGTCATGATTCGAAATCCCGAAAGGATGAATAATTGGATCTTCTTCTGTATCTCACACTCCTGTTCACAACTCTCAATGAGGCAAGTTGTGGAGTCGTTAGTTGTGTTTCTGATTCTTGTGATTACAGAGGGACCTAGCAATATAATATATAACCCTAGTCCTTATCCATTATGGGTCCACGGTTAAAGCCTACATTTTTGCCCACACCAATCCGGTTTCAGATACTCAGCTTTTAGTTAAAAGAGATCACTTAACTAATAAAAGGGCTTATATATGCACCTCCATCAGAATCACGATTAACCCTGTTTTTTTACAAACTAAACAACAATTGATTGTAGCCTATAAAAAGTTAGATAACTCTAACACAAAGCAAATAGAGCATTGAAATTTGAAGCTCCACATTTGAAAAAAAATCTACATATTGAGAAAATAGAGAAAAACAGACTCTGTATTTTAGTAATGATGAAGGTTCTTAATGATGAATATTCTTAATGATGAGTGTTGCTCTGGTTTTCTCTCACAAAAGACACTAATGCTTGAAAGTTTGTTGTTGATGAAGAAAAAGAATTGTGGAACTGGTGCAGCAACTTCAAGTGGTAAACTGAATTCCACATTGCTTGAGTTATAATTTGCTTAAGTGTTTATATACGTTACATTAACTTCTAATCATTGGTGTGTTGGGTTGATATGTAATAATGGACTAAGACTCAACATTTACTTTTCACAATTTAATTATTTAATATTTAATTAATAAAACTTAATAAAAATGATAGAATTATTAATTATTAATTACTAGTACACTATCATTTGAATATTTATAATATTACAATTTATAATTTGAATATTTAGAAATATATCCAAATTAAATCATATGAAATTGGATCGATTAAAGGTAGTACACTATCATCCACTAGAAATTCATTAATGTGTCATATCAGCAACTTAATTTTAAAATATAAGTGAGATTTTGTGGGATACATATCGTTGATTGGTTGACAGTGTACAATTATTTTATACTGTTAGTGTATTTTATCTCTCTTATTTTTTTCAATAAATCATTTAAAATCAAACTGAATTGTAAATAATTTTAATTTTGGATCAGATAAATTTTTCTTTCAAAATCGATAAATAACTGCAAGACGAACACTCCTAAATAATCAAAGAATATATTTTTTATTGTTATAAGAGGAATGACTATGAATGTCCATAAATTAGAAGATTTCATATTGATTTTATATTTATTATATATGTTCTATAAATAGGGCTCATATTGTATTTGAATGACTAACTCACAATGAGAATAATATGATAACATCTCTTATTCTCTTTCTCTCCTTCGTCTCTACTCTTCTATTATATTGCTTCTTATTAATTTCATAATAGGTTATCAGCATGAAACTATACCAAAACTTAAAAGCACAAGCACAAAAATTGAAGCACTAACTAACCGAGGTAATATTAGTGCATTGTATTATTCTTTTTCTTTTTCCATTATCCGTGTTAAATTTTGATATTATATCTTATTAAATTATCAATAACTCCTAAAGTATTACAAAACAATGTGTTTGTTATATAGTTTCTGAAAAACTTATCAAATATTTCTAAAGGATAATTTTGAGTTTGTTATATAATTATTGAAGAACTTTTCAAGCATCCTGAATGTTTGCAAATATTATTATTTTTATTAATAAAAGATTCGTGATTTAATTCTTGAAGAACTACATAAAAAAATTGTGATTGGGTTCTCGAAGAACTAAAATAAACCCTCTTAAATCCCTTCAATGGTATCAGCGTCGGATTCTGATTAAGTCATTCAATTCGAATATAATTATGCATAATAATGATGTGCATATGCAAATATAATCATAACCATGATAACTTGTTTTTTATTCGATTAAAACATGTATAATCTCATATAATTAAAATTGATTCAATTTTAATTTTGATTTGCTTTGGTTGATTCATTCTTAAATTGTTTGTCAAAAGAAAATTTCGGCATTTAATTTTCGTAATATATTTATTACTGTTATATATTTATCGATGTGAATGATTAAATTATAAATTACAGTATTTTTGATTTATAATGAGCTTGTATGTTAAAAAATTCATAATCGTTTACACATGGTGATCAAATGGTTTTTAAAATTATATTTTATTTTGGTCAAATTTGTTTCAGAATTGTTTCATTTTTTTTTTCCAGAGCAATGCATAAGAGTGGCACACCATTACATTCTATTTACTGCCAAGAATTCTAAAATATTTGTAGTGATTTCAATTTGTTGAAATAGTATATTGTGATATATAAATATTGACTAAAGAAATTATGCATCATTTTATTAACAAAATCAATATGCTATGAATTTATTGCATTACATTGTTCTAAAATAATATGTGAATGTCTTACATTTTGGTTAAAATCCATTTGTTTTAAATTTTGATTCAAGTTTGACATTATATAATTATTTAATGATATTAATGTTAATAAAAATTTATTAATGAACTTGTAGAGTATTGATTTGAATTTGTATTTATTAATATAATTGTCTATATAATTATATTGTACTAGTTCTATAAAATTTTACTATTTTTAACTATTTTAGTATTACAATTAAAAATTAATATTCAATTATTAATTTCTATTAATGTCAATGTTGATTTTTAGTTTAATATATATATATTATTTACGAAGAATCTATAATATAGTAGTTTTTTAAATAATAATAATTTTTTTATATTATTCTTTTAAAATAATTATTTTTCATGGTTTTTTATTTTATCTAATTTATAATAAATAGAAATATTATATTTTATATCATAACTATATTTTTCTTTTGTTTAATTTTCTATTGAACAATTTTCTTATTTCAATTTTTTATTAAATTATATTTATTGCATAAAATTTGTGGAGTTATTTTTATTTGTTGAATAATTTTTGCATTCTAAATTCTATATACATAAATTGTAAGAAAATGTAGTAATGTATTTTATGTACTATGTGATTATTAGCAAAATTTAAAAACGGTTGATTTAGATGTCAAAATTGTAATTAAATTGTATGCCATCAATTATTATGAATATATTTTATACAAATAATTTTATTATATACTTTGGATTGATACAAATTAGAAGAATAAAATCATATGTATTATTGTAAACAAATCATGGATGTATTATGATCCAAGAATTAGTATTGAAGAACCCGAAGTTTTTTCAATCCAATCAGTTTTGTATATTCCTAAAGGAAATTAAATTCTTTATAAGTTGAATTTTTATATAACATATATAAGGTGATATTTGTGAATCAATACACCAATCATGTAGACGATTTAAATATTTTATGATATTAACTGTTGCATCGACTAAAATAATCATGCATATGTTTGTTGTCTACTCACAACCATAAGTTTGTGAAATTATTTTCTGAACTAAAAGATCATGAATATGTATTATGATGTGAAAATTAGTATTTTTTTTAAAAGCCAATGGAATTAATAGAAGAATACCAGGAGTATTCAAACCCTTAAAAACCAAGAAAAATTCACTACCAATTCTACTAACAGTTTAACAAGGCACCATACAATAATCTAAGAAAGAAGAATTGGAATAATGAATATCTCTATTGTTCCTCCACCTCCAAGAAATGATTTTAATGTTCCACCCAACATCATCCACACTTCCAAAAACACTTTTGAAGATACGGTTATTCCTCTCCAACCATAAACACTAAATAACCGCGATCCAAATCCTCCCTCTGCTTGCCTTCGACTGCCCACCTCCGCTCCAATCCAAAAAGAAAGATTCGACAGAACCGTTAAATCTACTAGTAATGCCCATCCATATTCCAATAAAGTTCCAAATTTTAACAGAAAAATCACAGCCAAAGAAAAGATGATGAAGGTCTTCATCATAAGAAGAGCATAATGTACAAATTGAATCCATAACAATACCTCTATTTCTTAAAGCAACTCTAACCGGTATCCTTCCCCAAAGAAGTTTCCAAACGAAGACTTTGACTTTGTAAGGAGCCTTAATCAACCATAACTGATTAATTGCCTTTATCACACCCTCATTCTCCACTACGCTCTCTGATTGCATCATCAAATTATATGCCTCCTTTACCACATAATCTTGATGTCTGCTGTCGTCCCACAACACTTCATCCGCGGACTGCTCCAAAGGAAAAAAGTCAGCCAGATAGCGCCTGAGATCACCAAGCCTCCTTCCGGCAGCAGCATCAGCAGTTTCTGCAACGCCAAAGTTGCCCCAGGTCCAATAACCATCGATTCAATCTCCCATTTCAGCGACAACAGCTCCCTTGCACGAGCTCAACTTGAATAAGTTCTGAAAAGAAACCAAAACAGGAACCTCCCCAGCCCAAATTCCCGACCAAAAAGGAATAAAAGCACCACTGTCAAAAATGAAAGAAACAGATTTTGAAAAATGAAAATCCCCAATTGGCTGGTTTTTACCACACTTCAATAAATCTAACCACCAAACCGATGCATTTCTCCTGCTATTGTAATGATTAAGCAACACGTGATGTTGTAAGCAACCATATCTGGATCTAAGAACCTTCTTCCACCACGCATCTTTATCCGAAAGCATTCCCCACCTCAATTTGTTGAGAAGTGCCATATTAAATTGTTTCAAACTTCTGATTCCTAAACCTCCTAACTCCTTCCTTCTGCAAACCACCTCCCAATTAATCCAGCATATTTTCGCCTTCGACTCTGATCCTCCCCATAAAAACCTCCTCCTAATGCTATCAATGGCTCTACACACCGCAACAGGAGCTTTGAAAAAAGAGAACAGATAAACAGGTAGACTAGAGAGGGAAGAGTTAATCAGGGTAATCCTCTCAGCCATACTTAACAAACCAACCTTCCAACTGCTGAGCTTATCACGAAATTTCTTGATGATTGGTTTCCACGTAGCTATGTGTCTAGGGTTACTACCGACAGGCACAACCAAGAAGTTGAAAACCACTGAACCAATGTTGTAGTTCAAAAAATAAGAGGCAGCGGATAAAAATTGAGGGCTGATATTGATGCCCATAATCCTACATTTGTGATAATTAACACGCAGCCCAGCAGAAACCAACTCAAACCCTCTCAAAATGGCCTTGAAACTCCAAAGATTTTTCCAACTGCCATCCCCCACCAATAAGGTATCGTCGGCAAACTGAATAACATTCACAGAAGTTTCAGTATCCAAACGAAAATCAGAATACTCCCCTAAATCAACTGCTTTGAGAACCATCCTGGTAAGAGCTTTAGCAACCAAAACAAACAGAAAAGGGGATAGCGGGTCTCCTTGCATTAGGCCATGTTTGATTTCGAAGTCCTTAGTGGGGCTGCCGTTAACCAAAACCGACAGATAACCTTTAAAGATACACACATCCATCCATCTCATCCAGGTATAACCAAAACCCATTCTTCCCATCACAAATCTGAGGAACTCCCAATTAACACTATCGTACCGTCGCACCTCGAAAAAATCATCGAAGACACGGCCCTTCGCGCGAAAGGCGCGGAAAACGGTTCGACAGAGTCGCCACCGAACTTTATTTATCCCAAAAGAGGGAAAGGAAAATATCGAGAAACCCATTAAGGGAGGATAAGAACATGGTCGTCGCAACCACATTCTGGGTTCAGGAGTCGGTTACGTGAGGGGAAGGTACGCGCACCCCCTCACGTTCGTTGTACTCAACGGGAACCTCTTAGTTCGAATTGTGATGAGTGTTACCTAAGCTTGTTTGTTTTCTTCTCAACGATATATGCGAAAAGGTAAAGTAAAAGGTTTCGATTACTAAGGGAAATGGGGTGGTTTTTAGGATAGGGTGCTCGGCAAGATCATCGTGACCTCGGGCCTACGTATGCTCATTTGGACGAGAATGAGGAATCAGAGCAATCGTAGTTCGGCTACGGGAAGGGATAGAGGGAAGACGGAAGATGGAGGGAATGTAGCTCGCCAAGATCATCGCAATCTTGTGCCTACGTATCTTTACTTGGACGAGAATAAAGAATCAGAGCAGTCGTAGTTCGTGGTACGCCCACGAAAAGAATGGGATTAGTGTTTTTAGGAAACGAAAGATTGAATGACAAACAACCCAAGGGGCGTGCCTCGAGTGCAGTCACTCAAGAATTCAAGGAATGCTAGACTCCAAGAACTCAGTTCTTTCGTGAGTTGATTGCGAAAATGTTTGATAGGGATTAAGTGTTTAAGACGAAAGGGTGAATGAATAACAACCTAAGAGGCGTGCCTCAAGAGCCATTCATTCGAAGATCCAAGGAATGCTAGATTCCAAGAATCTCCTCCTTTCGTAAGTTGATTAAAAAACGTTTGAAAAAGATCGAATCGGATTGGTTGCAAAAAGAGGTAAGGATTGATACTAGTCCCTAGGGGTGCTCCTAGTAACAAAACCTACGAAATGGGCAAGTGTGTATTTGACGACGAGGCAAAAGGCACTCGACTTACGAGAATATTTTGAAGAGTGGCTCGACGACGAGTCGAGAATTGGTTTGGAAATGGTTTGATTTGTTAAGTGTTTTAGGGAGAATGACGATTATTCGATAAACGAGACGTCGGCCTCGCCACCAATTAATCGGGGCATTATTGGGATGCTAGATCCCAACGACACCTTTTTTCATTCGATTGATTTATGAAATATTATTTGATGAACAACGAAAGTACCACATGGAATGCTAGACTCCAATGGCATTCCTTTGTCCAACTAGTTAAGGCGAGTGTTTTAGAAACGAAAGGTCGAGTGATCACAACCCAAGGCGTGTGCCTCAATCGCGGTCACTCAAGAACCTAAGAAGTGTTTGACCTCAAGAATTCAATTCTTTCGTGATTTAATTATGAAAACGATTTGAATAGGTGTGTTAAGTATTTTAATCGAAAATTAAATGCTTAGGCGTTTCGATAATTGTGGTGTGTTTGATTAAAATATGAAAAAAAGAAATGGTTATATAAACATGATATGAATATGATATGGACAATATGATAAGAATATGAACAATAATAATCAAGATAATATTGACAAGATATAATATCGACATAAAATAAAGTTGGTCTCGTCTTAATCGGAATTTAATCGAGAAATCAATAATCAACGACTTTTGACTTTCATTGACCAAAAGTAAAAATAAAAGGATATGAGGTAATGAAAAATAAATTGAAATAGAAATAAAATCGGAAAACTAAGAAATGTCTCATCTTTACTAAGATTTTAAATCGAAAAATCGATAATCTCTTGTATTTGATTTTCATTGACCCAAAGTGAATAAAAAAAATGAAATAAAATCGAAAAGAGAAAAAGAATAAAGGTCTCACCTTTATCAAGATTTTAAATCGAAAATCGATAAATCATTGATATTTGGTTTTCATTGACCCAAAATAAGTAAAAATAAAATAAGGACAATAAAATAAAATAAAATCGAACATAGATAGGAATAAAGGTCTCACCTTTATCAAGATTTAATCGAGAAATCGATAAATCCTTGATATTTGGTTTTCATTGACCCAAAAATGAATAGAAATAAAACAATAAATCGAGATAAAAATAAATAAGTGGTAGGCCTCATATAAATCAAGATTTGGTACCGATTTTTAAAAAATCACCCAATATCAAGATGTTTTTGACATCATTGGCCCCAAAATAAAAGAGAATCGAAAAAGAAATAGAATGGGGTGAAAAATAATATAAAGACCCAACCACTAAGATTGAAATCTAAAACTAAATCAAACAAAAAAAATTAGTTGTTGATTAACAATAATAACTATTAACAAAACAATAAAAAAAAAGATTAGGGGTGTGTGCTGAAAAAACAGTGTGGTGTAGGAATTAAAATGGGCTTATGAGCCCACCAAAATACAAAAAAAATGAAGAAAAAAAACTGAAAGTGCATAAGGCATAAGGGTGGTGCGTAAGGCAGCGAAGCGGGCTTTAAAGCCCAATCATCCAAACCAAACGGACAACACCAAAACAACAAGGGTTTGTTGGCCTTCAATATTATCACTTGGCCTTCATAAATGAAATATCAGCAGCAATGTTCTCTTCTAAAGTCACAACAAACTAGAAAGGAAAGGTCAAAGACAACGAAGGTGTTGTCACCCCCATCAAAACGAAACCGAGGAACAGAAAATAGATCGCGCTTAGAAGAACGTGGCCATGGCATCGAAAACCAACCTTCTCGCACGACTCAACTCGTATTTCCAAATCGGTTTCGCAACTTCATCTCCCTCACTCAGTTTCTTCACGGGTTCGTATGCTCGAATTAGTTCGTCTTGGATTTGCGTGGTTTGATCGTAATTTCATATTTGTTCTCACGGTTTGATCTCGTTTCAGGTTTGTGTGATTTAGATTTTGTTCGCTTTCAGACTCTCTTCATCTTCTCTTTTCTGCTTCAATTTCTGGGTTTGTTTGGAATCAGTTTGGGTTTGAAGGGTAGTTACGAGGTTGGATGGTTTGTGGCGAGGTTTTGAAAAGAGTTTGTTGAAGTTTTGTGATTTGAGCCTGGGAACTATGAAGGCTGAAAAGAGGGTGAGTAGTTATTAGGAGAGGGATTTGAGGAAGGGGTTGTTTGGCTCTTCTCCCTGATTTCTTACTATTTCTCTGTTTTGGTTTCTGAGTGTTTATGGTTCCTGAATGGGTGTTTGTTGAAGGTTGGTTGTGATTTGCAGTTGTAGAATTGCTTTGTGGTTGGTTGTTGTTATGTGTAGCGACGGAAGGTTTATGGCAATTATTGGTGTTTCACCGCGAGTGAGGGAATAGAGGCGAAAACGGAATTGTTAAAGCGGGGCTGAGATACGGATATGGTGAGTTAAGAAGGTGATGAGATGAGTCGAAGATTGTTCTCCAATAGGAGGTTTATGAGTGATACGGTCAGAGGCTTAAAGGCGGAAGCAGGTTTTTGAAGGTGAAGTTATTGAAGATCTGAGAGTTTTGTTCAAAGGTTTTTTTCTTTCTTTTAATGGTTCCCAGAATTTTCTCTCATTTTTCTCACGATTTTCTCTCTCTTTTTCAATTCCCCCCCAAAATGAACCTTGTTCATCCATTTTATTTTGAATTTGTCCTTTGATCAGTTGCTTTCTCTGGCAGGATTGTTGCTGGTTATTGACGATGCAGAGTTTGGCATTTTGTTTGCAGGCCTGTGATGTTGTAAGGTTGTGGAGCAGTGGTTTTGGCTTGATGTGTTTGGAGTGTTTTGTTGAGGCGGGTTTTCTGGTACGGTTGGAGCAGCGTTGCAGACTAGTGTATCAGTGTTGCAGGTTATGGGTGGCAGGTTTGTGGTTATACGTTGGGGCATAGTGGAGGGTTGTGGCTGATTTTTATTGTTTGTTGTAAAATGGTTGTATGGGATTGATAATGGAAATGGGCTTGGGATTTTCTTGATGGACTTTATGAATGCAACTTATTCTTCTTGTAATATTCATGATTGAATTTGGTTATAAAGGAAAATGGTGATGGGCCTATACTTATGGTGTTTTGTAGAATTTTCTTGGAATTTTTTAATGGGAAATTGAATTGAATTGGAATAAAATAGGGTTTGGATAAATGAATGGAATATTGAAAATGAGATAATTGACTTTTTAGGAAAGAAATGGATATGAAAAATAGAAAATATAGATGCAAATTCAAAAATGGTTATAATGGCTAAAAAGAAAAGAAGATGGATCATGACCGGTTTTGAAATGGACATGGATGGATATGGACTATTGTTTTGAAATTGAAAATTGAATATGGATTTAGGAATTGAATTGGATATCCAAATCAAATGGGCTAAACATGAATATTTGGAATTGAATTGTTTTTTTTTTATTTGGAAAAATGGATTGGAATATGGATATGACTAAAAAATATAAAATTGAGTTGAATGGAAATTGGTTTTAAAGAGAAATGGATTGTATGAATAACAATTAGTGGATGGAAGTACAGTTGAATATTATTCACAGGTAGGACAAATTTGGGGTATGACAGATGCCCCTATCTAATTGGCTTGAACCTAGTAAGATGAACTGCTACGGCGTTCGTTCTTTCAAGGTAGAAGTCAATTAGATATGAAGAAGACCACGAATTTGTCCGAGAAGAAAGAAAATGCCTGGGAAGTGGAAATACAAGAAATCTGACACCAAAAGGACGACAGACCTATCACCAAAAGGATAATAGGGCACACACACACAGACCCTTCCACCAAAAGGATGAAAATGAGGTCAAAGCCTGCTATTACCAAAAGGATAATAGGGAACACACACACACACACACAAACCCTTCCACCAAAAGGATGAAAATGAGGTCACAACCTGCTATTACAAAAAGGATAATAGGGCACACACACACAAACCCTTCCACCAAAAGGATGAAAATGAGGTCAAAACTTGCTACTACCAAAAGGATAATAGGGCACACACACAGACCCTTCCACCAAAAGGATGAAAATGAGGTCATAACCTACTATTACCAAAAGGATAATAGGGCACACACACAGACCCTTCCACCAAAAGGATGAAAATGAGGTCAACGTCTGCTATCACCAAAAGGATAATAGGGCACACACACACACACACACAGACCCTTCCACCAAAAGGATGAAAATGAGGTCAAAGCCTGTTATTACCAAACGGATAATAGGGCGCACACACACACAGACCCTTCCACCAAAAGGATGAAAATGAGGTCACAGCCTGCTATTACCAAAAGGATAATAGGGCACACACGCACACAGACCCTTCCACCAAAAGGATGAAAATGAGGTCACAGCCTGCTATTACCAAAAGGATAATAGGGAAAAAACACACAGACCCTTCCACCAAAAGGATGAAAATGAGGTCAACGCCTGCTATTACCAAAAGGATAATAAGGCACACATGCACACAGACCCTTCCACCAAAAGGACGAAAATGAGGTCACAGCCTGATATTACCCTTCACCAAAAGGATGAAAAATGAGGTCACAGCCTGCTATTACCAAAAGGATAATAGGGCACACACGCACACAGACCCTTCCACCAAAAGGATGAAAATGAGGTCACAACCTGCTATTACCAAAAGGATAATAGGGCACACACACACAGACCCTTCCACAAAAAGGATGAAAATGAGGTCAACACCTGCTATTACCAAGAGGATAATAGGGCAAACACGCACACAGACCCTTCCACCAAAAGGATGAAAATGAGGTCACAGCCTGCTATTACCAAAAAGATAATAGGACACACACACACAGACCCTTCCACCAAAATGATGAAAATGAGGTCTCACACAGTGACCCTTCACCAAAAGGATGAAAATAAGGTCACAGCCTGCTATTAGCAAAAGGATAATAGGGCACACACGCACACAGACCCTTCCACCAAAAGGATGAAAATGAGGTCACTGTCTGCTATTACCAAAAGGATAATAGGGCACACACACACAGACCCTTCCACCAAAAGGATGAAAATGAGGTCTCACACAGTGACCCTTCACCAAAAGGATGAAAATGAGGCCACAGCCTGCTATTACCAAAAGGATAATAGGGCACACACACACAGACCCTTCCACCAAAAGGATGAAAATGAGGTCTCACACAATGACCCTTCACCAAAAGGATGAAAGTGAGGTCACGACTTACTATTATCAAAATGATAATAGTAAGCAAAACGATAACAAAGGCTGCCACTCACCAATAGGATGACACACAGACCAAGGGTTCACGGATCGGCGGCACCAAAAGGATGACGGATCAATACAAGCTACTACCACCAAAAGGATGATAGGAACTTCCCACTTGCGAGGACCAACACCAAAAGGATGAAAGTTAGGTTGACTTGACATGGATGGCTACCACCAAAAGGATGATAGGAAATTTCTGATTTGAGGGTTACCAACACCAAAAGGATGCAGGCTAAATTGAGTTGACAGGGTTTGACTACCACCAAAAGGATGATAGTAAGGCAATTGACAAAAGGTCAAGTTTACTGGGGATTGATGAGTGAGATTTATTTGGAGACATCAACAAAATGTTTGAAGGAATCCAACTAAATGAGAAATGCCCACTGATTTGCTTGGAGATCACAACTTCGTCAACGAAGATTGAAAGACTTCATGAGGAACGCCCATGAACTCGAAGAAGATGTCCCTGATCGGGCTGAAGATTGCTTTGAAATCTTGTCTTGAGCTTGGTCAACAAAAGGTTGAAACATCTTCATGAGGAATGCCCACGGACTGAATAAGATGCCCCTGGCTGGGCTGAAGATCGTCTTGGTCTTGAAATTGATCCTGGATCTTGACTATGCATGCACGAATGCTTGATTTTGTAATGATGTGCAATGCAAATGCTGATGCGCGGAGATGCAAGTACTGGGGAAGTATGATTTGGTTTTTTGGTATGCATATGATGCATATGATGTCTATGATGACGAATGTGATGCGTATGATGTAGACGGGTGATTGGATATTTTTGGAGAGGGTGCCAGCATGGTGGACTTTGGGTTGTTGCCAATGCAGATTGGACTTCGGGTGGTGGGAGGGTTTGATTTCCTCGACACTCAATTCGTTGAAGACGCCATGATTGAAGCAGACGAAGATGCTCTTGATGTCTCGAATCTGATCACATGATTGATAGGTCATTTCTGAGAAGCCCATGACTCTGTGCTTAATGATCAGGATAACCTGAAACTGAGCGTAGCGACATGATCGACTCATGAAGATTATGCTCTTGCTCTGAACTGCTTGAAAGTACAAACAGGATATGCCTGCTGCAATGAGTCTTGCCCCAGTCTGAACATGGTAATGGTCTGCCCCTGATTAACCAGTTCTGAAGCGATTTGATCTTTGGATGTTGAGCCTTGATGTTCTTTGAGACGACTTGCCCCTGATTGAGTTGTTGAAGGATTTGCCCCTGATTGAGCTGTTGAGGTAGTCTTGTTTCGGGTTGGCACCACTGGAAGTTCAAGTTCTTCTTTGATTGCCCCTTGTTGGAGTTGTCCTGAATGTCCAGCACTGATTTGCAGTTAAAATTGCACATTCACCAATGGTAATCTTAATGCGATACTCATGCAAGTTTTGAAAAAAAGTGTCGTTTATTCGAGTGTCATGACAGTGATGATTTTTAGACGAATGGACCGTTAGCCCAGACGTTGTGCTGATTTTGTTGGTGTGTGAAAGATATAGCAAGGAGAATGACACCAATGCTGAAGATTAGCAAATATGGGGAGTCAGTTTACGCAACCTTGCGATAGTATGCTTTCAGAATAAACCTCACCTCAATTAGATCTTCTGAGGGTTGTAACGTGGTCTGGTTCACGGTTTAAGAAACAAAGGATATTAGGCTCAAAGTAAAATTTGTACCCACCCCTTCTTCGTGATGTTCTCTAGTCCTATGTCCAGTTAATTCTGCACATGTTTGTCTTCCAAAAGGGTTGACGGTGTAAGAGTGATGATGCAAGGTTTGCTAGAACTAGCAGTCACCTTATTTTGTTTTTGATTGATGTTAGTGACCCTTTGATTTTGATTTGGTGGTCACTGAGTCTTATTTTGTTTTTGGTGAGGATTCGAGGGCCTCTTTTGACTTTGTTTTTGATCCCATCTTTTGCATAGACTGATTTCGCTTGTCGAGTCCATCGGGATTGCCTTGATTTTTGCCTAAGTCTCCTTTGAGGTGCTCGACTTAGCAGGCTTTTGATTTTTGTTTTTTTTTTTATTTTGTTGGATGATTGTGACTGCCAAGTCATGGGTATTGATGAACAACCGTCTTGTCTTTTGGATTTTGTCTTGCGTAATTGAGTTAACTGAACACTACCCTGCCCCAGGTTGAGTGTAAGGGTTTGAATATCCGAAGGAAACTACTACTTCTAGGCTCGAAGTGGTTTACTAGGGATTAACTCCTTGTCTCTCCAGTGTTTGGGGGATTGAAACAATGCCTGTACATCATCGACGAGATTTTATCCAAAAGCATACGGTCTGCAATTATGGGTATTTCGTTTTCATTATCCTCCCTCCAATCATTGCTAACAACAGTTTGATATAGAGAGTGAAGTGGATAAAGGTGTCGGTGATTTGCAATAAATGGAAACAATGAGTGAATACGACATAACTGATTCAAAACATGCATAATCACTACATTAAGAAAACCAAATACAAACGGCAATGTTCAAAGCATACAGTACTTAAACAAATAAAGACGAAAATACAAGAATGCAAATGATGGGATGGCAACATGACTGCCTTCTTCGGGGGATAAACTTGAACTTGACTTGACTTGATTTGATTTGATGCTGGCACTAGTTTGGCGGCGGAAGAGGGTTTTTGATAACGTTTGGAGCCCTCCCATTGAACGTGAGAAACTTTGAGTCGATCATGTCTTGAACCTTGTGTTTGAAAGCTCTGCAGTCCTCAATCGTATGCCCTGGAGCACCCTTATGAAACTCGCAATGAGCATTAGCATCATAATATGGGGGAATGACAGTTGGAGGAGCTAGGTCCCTCAGAGCAATTGCCTTCTTCTCCATCAATTGAGCAAAGATCTGAGCATATGATATTGGCAGACGATCAAAGTCTCTATCAGACCTCCTTGTCCTTTGTTGATTAGGCTGACGTTGTTGAGCAGCTCTCTGTTGTTGACGTTGAGGAGGATACTGATACCCTTGCTGATTGTAGGATTGTTGCTGAGGAGTCTGTTGTTGAGGCATTGGAGCTTGAACAGCTTGAACTGTTGGCTGATAAGGCATTGGAGCGTATTACGCAGCAGTAACATATGGATACTGGAAGTAAGGGATTTGTTAAGGCATTGGAGCAAGAGCTTGTTGTTGAGCTTGCCCTTTCTGAGTAGAGACAGCATTTGTTTCACCCTCTTTTTTCTTGTATCCATTGAAAGGTTTCTTAGCTCCAGCCTGACTGCTAGAACCTCCTTGGATCTTTCCGCTCTTCAAACCTTCTTTAATTCTCTCACCGACGATAACCAAGTCAGAGAATCCAGCAGAAACACTACCAATAAGCTTCTCGTAGTACTGGCCTTGCAAAGTACCCATGAAGATGTCAATTAGTTCACGGTCAACCAGAGGTGGATGCACTCTTGCAGCTAGCTCTCTCCAGCGTTGCGCGTACTCCTTAAAGGATTCGTTGTCCTTTTGAGCCATACTCTGAAGTTGAGTACGATTCGGAGCAAGGTCGGTGTTGTATTTGTATTGCTTGACGAATGCATCAGCTAGATCATCCCAAGTGCGCACATCACTACGCTTCAGCTGCATATTCCATTCAAAAGATGCTCCAGACAAGCTGTCTTGGATGCAATGGATCATCAGCTTTTCGTCTTTGGCATAGGCAGCCATCTTGCGGCAGTACGTTTTCAGATGAATGTGAGGACAACTAAGACCTTTGTACTTTGGGAATTCTTGCACTTTAAATTTGGGAGGAATGACAACATCTGGCACCAAGCACATATCCAGAGCATTCAGAGAAGTTGAGTTGCGTCCCTCCATGACTCGGAGTTTTTCAGCTAGATCGCGACACATTTTGATGGCTTCAGAATCCTGAGCAGCAGTAGGATTGACAATTGGGATAGCAGCATGGTAGTTCTATACCTCATCATACTGATCTAGCAGATTTTCTTCAGCATGAGGAATAGGAATCTGAGCGACAACAGGTTGGGCTTGCGGAATGGCACCAACAGTGACTCCAGGGGCTGGAAGTGGTTGAGACATGGCTCCTTCAACGGCAGGAGTGAAGTTCAT
This sequence comes from Lathyrus tuberosus, assembly GCA_022829125.1. NCBI lineage: Eukaryota > Viridiplantae > Streptophyta > Magnoliopsida > Fabales > Fabaceae > Lathyrus > Lathyrus tuberosus. Next base: position 4,822,525 of record JALAZF010000358.1, read on the forward strand.
TGGTATCCCGTAATTGATAGGGTTGGGAATAGGAACTGAGAGCCTTGAGGGTGACCCTTGCACAGGCGCGGTGTTGTTGGCAGAAGCGACTTCATGCAGTTCTTCTTCTCTTCTGGCCATCATGATGGCTTCAAGAATCTGATCAATCTTTTCCTTCATAGAGTCCAACTCCTCTCTGAAGGAAGCTTGCTCTTGCTGAATCTGGTCCATCGTTCTTCTTGTGTTGGCTCGAGTTGCGTACCGGTGTCGAGGAATCAGCTTGATTTACTGGGGAAGGAAGGAAGTTGAGGTGAGTAAATGCAATGCAAGATGCATAACAGATGCAATGCAATGCAATGACATGTATGTAATGCAAGATGCAAGATCCAGGATCGCAGATCACAGGTTAAAACATTTCTGAGGTTGGCCGTTCACGGGTAGATGACCAAAGTCTCTGATCAAAGAAACCTTATAGGTAGGCTCTATGAGGAAAGTTCTAGGTTATTTACCCATAAACCCACTCACAGGATAGTTTCTACGTTGATGGATAAGGTTCCCAGGATTACGGACATAAATCACATCAGTGTCACGTAACATGCTAGCTGCATTACGACAATAATAACGACAAGGTCTCTCCTGAGTGGGGTCCTCGTGCTAGGCGCACAAGGAGCGAGTCCTTGGAGACTAACACTACACGACCACCAATATAGAACTTAGTTCTAAGAGCGGTTCATAGAGTCACGGACCCTTCATGAATCAAGTCGTGCGACAGACTAGCTGTGTTACAACAGGATCTACGAAAAGGTCTACTCTAGGGGAGCTTTCATGCTAGGCACGCAAGGAGCGAGTCCTTGGGGACTAACACTACTCGACATCCAATTCTAAACTATGTGTTCCCTCTACTTTCACCAAAGCTCGGGTGTAGAGCTTTACTCATGATATCATCCCAAAATCCAACAGTCAAACAGGATAATAAGTACATATGAGAAAGCAATAAGAGAACAAATACGTAAACGAGAAGAAAACAAGCAAACAAAGATAACGCTCCTCATAAATCGCTCTAAGATAGGCTTGACTCACTCTTGCATGGAGAAAATATCCCCAGCAGAGTCGCCAACTGTCGCACCTCAAAAAAATCATCGAAGACACGACCCTTCGCGCGAAAGGCGCGGAAAACGGTTCGACAGAGTCACCACCGAACTTTATTTATCCTAAAAGAGGGAAAGGAAAATATCGAGAAAAACTTTAAGGGGGGATAAGAACATGGTCGTCGCAACCATATTCTGGGTTCGGGAGTCGGTTACGTGAGGGGAAGGTACGAGCACCCCCTCACGTCCGTTGTACTCAACGGGAACCTCTTAGTTTGAATTGTGATGAGCGTTACCTAAGCTTGTTTGTTTTCTTCTCAACGATATATGCGAAAAGGTAAAGTAAAAGGTTTCGATTACTAAGGGAAATGGGGTGGTTTTTAGGATAGGGTGCTCTGCAAGATCATCGCGACCTCGGGCCTACGTATGCTCATTCGGACGAGAATGAGGAATCAGAGCAATCGTAGTTCTACTACGGGAAGGGATAGAGGGAAGACGGATGATGGAGGGAAGGTAGCTCGCCAAGATCATCGTAATCTTGTGCCTACGTATCTTTAGTCGGACGAGAATAAAGAATCAGAGCAGTCGTAGTTCGTGGTACGCCCACGAAAAGAATGGGATTAGTGTTTTTAGGAAACGAAAGATTGAATGACAAACAACCCAAGGGGCGTGCCTCGAGTGCACTCACTCAAGAATCCAAGGAATGCTAGACTCCAAGAACTCAGTTCTTTCGTGAGTTGATTGCGAAAATGTTTGATAGGGATTAAGTGTTTAAGACGAAAGGGTGAATGAATAACAACCTAAGTGGCGTGCCTCATGAGCCATTCATTCGAAGATCCAAGGAATGCTAGATTCCAAGAATCTCCTCCTTTCGTAAGTTGATTAAAAAACGTTTGAAAAAGATCGAATCGAATTAGTTGCAAAAAGAGGTAAGAATCAATACTAGTCCCTAGGGGTGCTCCTAGTAACAAAACCTACGAAATGGGCAAGTGTGTATTTGACGACGAGGCAAAAGGCACTCGACTTACGAGAATATTTTGAAGAGTGGCTCGACGACGAGTCGAGAATTGGTTTGGAAATGGTTTGATTTGTTAAGTGTTTTAGGGAGAATGACGATTATTCGATAAACGAGACGTCGGCCTTATTGGGATGCTAGATCCCAACGACGCCTTTTTTTATTCGATTGATTTATGAAATATTATTTGATGAACAACGAAAGTACCACATGGAATGCTAGACTCCAATGGCATTCCTTTGTCCAACTAGTTAAGGCGAGTGTTTTAGAAACGAAAGGTCGAGTGATCACAACCCAAGGCGTGTGCCTCAATCGCGGTCACTCAAGAACCTAAGAAGTGTTTGACCTCAAGAATTCAATTCTTTCGTGATTTAATTATGAAAACGATTTGAATATGTGTGTTAAGTATTTTAATCGAAAATTAAATGCTTAGGCGTTTCGATAATTGTGGTGTGTTTGATTAAAATATGAAAAAAAGAAATGGTTAGATAAACATGATATGAATATGATATGGACAATATGATAAGAATATGAACAATAATAATCAAGATAATATTGACAAGATATAATATCGACATAAAATAAAGTTGGTCTCGTCTTAATCGGAATTTAATCGAGAAATCAATAATCAACGACTTTTGACTTTCATTGACCAAAAGTAAAAATAAAAGGATATGAGGTAATGAAAAATAAATTGAAATAGAAATAAAATCGGAAAACTAAGAAATGTCTCATCTTTACTAAGATTTTAAATCGAAAAATCGATAATCTCTTGTATTTGATTTTCATTGACCCAAAGTGAATAAAAAAAATGAAATAAAATCGAAAAGAGAAAAAGAATAAAGGTCTCACCTTTATCAAGATTTTAAATCGAAAATCGATAAATCATTGATATTTGGTTTTCATTGACCCAAAATAAGTAAAAATAAAATAAGGACAATAAAATAAAATAAAATCGAACATAGATAGGAATAAAGGTCTCACCTTTATCAAGATTTAATCGAGAAATCGATAAATCCTTGATATTTGGTTTTCATTGACCCAAAAATGAATAGAAATAAAACAATAAATCGAGATAAAAATAAATAAGTGGTAGGCCTCATTTAAATCAAGATTTGGTACCGATTTTAAAAAATCACCCAATATCAAGATGTTTTTGACATCATGGCCCCAAAATAAAAGAGAATCGAAAAAGAAATAGAATTGGGTGAAAAATAAGATAAATATCCAACCGCTAAGATTGAAATCTAAAACTAAATCAAACAAAAAAAATTAGTTGCTGATTAACAATAATAACTATTAACAAAACAATAAAAAAAAAGATTAGGGGTGTGTGCTGAAAAAACAGTGTGGTGTAGGAATTAAAATGGGCTTATGAGCCCACCAAAATACAAAAAAATGAAGAAAAAAAACTGAAAGTGCATAAGGCATAAGGATGGTGCGTAAGGCAGCGAAGCGAGCTTTAAAGCCCAATCATCCAAACCAAACGGACAACACCAAAACAACAAGGGTTTGCTTGCCTTCAATATTATCACTTGGCCTTCATAAATGAAATATCAGCAGCAATGTTCTCTTCTAAAGTCACAACAAACTAGAAAGGAAAGGTCAAAGACAACGAAGGTGTCGTCATCCCCATCAAAACGAAATCGAGGAACAGAAAACAGATCGTGCTTAGAAGAACGTGGCCATGGCATCAAAAACCAACCTTCTCGCATGACTCAACTCGTATTTCCAAATCAGTTTCGCAACTTCATCTCCCTCACTCAGTTTCTTCACGGTTTCGTATGCTCGAATTAGTTCGTTTTGGATTTGCGTGGTTTGATCGTAATTTCAGATTTGTTCTCACGGTTTGATCTCGTACCAAGTTTGTGTGATTTCGATTTTGTTTGCTTTCGGACTCTCTTCATCTTCTCTTTTCTACTTCGATTTTTGGGTTTGTTTGGAATCAGTTTGGGTTTGAAGGGTAGTTACGAGGTTGGATGGTTTGTGGCGAGGTTTTGAAAAGAGTTTGTTGAAGTTTTGTGATTTGAGCCTGGGAACTATGAAGGCTGAAAAGAGGGTGAGTAGTTGTGAGGAAAGGGATTTGAGGAAGGGGTTGTTTGGCTCTTCTCCCTGATTTCTTACTATTTCTCTGTTCTGGTTTCTGAGTGATTATGGTTTCTGAATGTGTGTTTGTTGGAGGTTGGTTGTGATTTGCAGTTGTAGAATTACTTTGTGGTTGGTTGTTGTTGTGTGTAGCGGCGGAAGGTTTACGGCGATTATTGGTGTTTCACCGCGAGTGAGGGAATAGAGGTGAAGCGGAATTGTTGAAGCGGGGCTGAGATACAGATATGGTGAGTTGAGAAGGTGATGAGATGAGTCAAAGATTGTTCTCCGATATGAGGTTTATGAGTAATACGGTCTGAGGCTTAGAGGAGGAAGCAGGTTTTTGAAGGTGAAGTTATTGAAGATCTGAGAGTTTTGTTCCAAGGTTTTTTTTCTTTCTTTTAATGGTTCCCAGAATTTTCTCTCATTTTTCTCACGATTTTCTCTCTCTTTTTCAATTCCCCCCCAAAATGAACCTTGTTCATCCATTTTATTTTGAATTTGTCCTTTGATCAGTTGCTTTCTCTGGCAGGATTGTTGCTGGTTGTTGACGATGCAGAGTTTGGCATTTTGTTTGCAGGCCTGTGATGTTGTAAGGTTGTGGAGCAGTGGTTTTGGCTTGATGTGTTTGGAGTGTTTTGTTGAGGCGGGTTTTCTAGTACGGTTGGAGCAGCGTTGCAGACTAGTGTATCAGTGTTGCAGGTTATGGGTGGCGGGTTTATGGTTGTACGTTGGGGCATAGTGGAGGGTTGTGGCTGATTTTTATTGTTTGTTGTAAAATGGTTGTATGGGCTTGATAATGGAAATGGGCTTGGGATTTTCTTGATGGACTTTATGAATGCAACTTATTCTTCTTGTAATATTCATGATGGAATTTGGTTATAAAGGAAAATGGTGATGGGCCTATACTTATGGAGTTTTGTAGAATTTTCTTGGAATTTTGTAATGGGAAATTGAATTGAATTGGAATAAAATAGGGTTTGGATAAATGAATGTAATATTAAAAATGAGATAATTGACTTTTTAGGAAAGAAATGGATATGAAAAATAGAAAATATAGATGCAAATTCAAAAATGGTTATAATGGCTAAAAAGAAAAGAAGATGGATCATGACCGGTTTTGAAATGGACACGGATGGATATGGACTATTATTTTGAAATTGAAAATTAAATATGGATTTAGGAATTGAATTGGATATCCAAATCAAATGGGCTAAAAATGAATATTTGGAATTGAATTGTTTTTTTTTTAGAAAAATGGATTGGAATATGGATATGACTAAAAAATATAAAATTGAGTTGAATGAAAATTGGTTTTAAAGAGAAATGGATTGTATGAATAACAATTAATGGATGGAAGTACAGTTGAATATTATTCACAGGTAGGACAAATTTGGGGTATGACACGTACGCCTTTTTAAAATCAATTTTAAATAAAACACACTCCTTATTCTTTTTTCTCGCAAAATCAATAACCTCGTTTGCCACCAGGACACCATCTAACATACACCGACCCAGCACAAACGCAGCTTGATTATGAGAGACAAGCTTACGCACAACTTTCTTCATCCTCCCAGACAGAATTTTAGCAAGAATTTTATACAAGCTAGAAATCAAACAAATGGGCCTAAAATCGCTGAGATCCAAAGGATTAGAGACCTTAGGGATCAAAGTCATGAATGCGAACTTAATGGCCTTTGGAAGATAAGCATAACGTTGGAAATCCTTCAGGAAGTAAAAAATATCAGAAGCCATAAAATGCCAACATCTTTTCACAAAACCCAAAGTAAAGTCATCGAGCCCCAGGCTTTTAGATCTGTCACAGCTCCAGACAGCCTCTCTAATATTGTCATCCGAGAAACTGATCTCCAGAGACTTTGTCTCCTCGGATGACAGGCTATTGAAGTGAATACCATCCAACACAGGTCTTTCTAAATTGTTCTTCTCGTACTTCTTTTCGAAAAAATCCTTCACGGCAGCCTTCACTCCACTCACAGAATCACTAATACCATCCTGCATATTCACTGCCCCAATAAACCTGCTTCTATTTCTTTCCTTCACTCTGTTATGAAAGAACTTGGAATTCGTATCTCCTTCTCTATCTCACTTAATGTGCGCCTTCTGAAGTAACATGTTGTCCTTAATCTGCAAGTTACGCCAAATTGAACGAGTAGCTTCCGCTCTTTCCATAACCAATCCATTGACCTCCCCTTCAGCAGCATAAAATAAGGAATTATCTAACGAATTGACACAGTCCACATCCTTATCTACTTTAAGGTCATACCACCCGAAAACCTCTCTACTCCAAATGCGCAAATCATCTCTCAATAATCTGAGTTTCTCCTTTATCACAAAATCGTTTATGCCGGTCACCGTGTAGTTCACCCATTTTTCTTCCACAAAATTGATAAAGGATGACTCTTCAAACTAGATATCATTAGACTTAAAGGGTTTCGGGCCCCAATCTATAGAACAAACCTTCAGCCAAATTGGACAGTGGTCCGAAATATCCCTTCTCCCAATAGACTACCCAATTAAACCCCATCTGTTGATAAATTTCTCGTCAACAAGGTACCTGTCGAGCCTACTCATCTTCTTTCCATCACCACTGAACCAAGAGAAACGATTTCCAGAAACTGGAAGATCCACCAAACCCAGATCATTGATGAAACCGGAAAATTCCCTGTTCTCGCTCCTATAAGTCAAACCAGCCTTCCCTTTCCTTTCCTCCTCATCAACCACAACGTTAAAATCACCCCCAAAAATCCAAATGCCCTCAGACCACCTGTCTTTACACCTTTTAAGACCAGCCCACAACGAACGTTTAGAGGCCAAAGAGCAACCAGAGTAGATATTCACAATGAAATACCAATCACCTTTCCAAAACAACTTAACACCAAGATAACCCTCTCCCTTGAACGAAAACTCAGTATGATACAAACTAGCATTCCACAGAATAATTAAGCCCCCCGCATAACCGATAGCTTCACTACAAGACCAACCCACCTCCCCATAGTTCCACAACCCTGCTAGAACCTTGTCATCAACAGCATTTAACTTGGATTCTTGAATAAAGAAAATACTCGCTTTACCAGAATTGATTAGATAGCTAATCCTATTCCTCTTAAACAAATTGCCACCCCCTCTTATGTTTAGAGATCCTAAAATCATCGTTGACTTAAAGAATTCGCCTTCTTACCACTCTTTTTACCTCTATCCAAAAGCTCCAGTTCTGAAATATGCGCCGATAGATCCTTCATGCCGTCCTTTGCCCTAACCCCTAAATCGGGCATAGCTCTCCACACCTTTTTCCCAACATTAGATTCTAAGTTCTCCACGAATCTGGAGTTGCAGATGCGGACATCAGAGTCGGTAATGGAATCGCAACATAAAACAGCTTCGGCAGATAAATTTGTCTCCTTCGACATAGCAATTAGAGAGCAAACAGAATTTTGAACAGGGACCCTAGGAATTGGGTCTTCCAAAACTTTACTTAGAGAATATTGCACTATCGGATCCTCCGAAACGATAGACGCCTCCTTCAGAATTCGGCCCAACCTTTTAGATTTTCGCTTGGGCTTTTTCTTTGCTGAAGGCCCACATAATTCTCCCACAACTCTACACTTTGGCCTTTTCTTGATTGACTTCGATTTACCATCCACTGAAACCTCAAACACTTTTTGTAAAACAGCTTTATCTGCTGACACCTTTATAAAAGGGACTACACTAGCATCGGCTGCCACTTTTGACTCCCTATCAGGGAACACACAATTCTCCAATCCCTGGTTTTCGCCCCTACCTTGTTTCACAGCTTCCAATCCCTGGTTCCTCCCCCATCTTGACCATTTCGTTAACTTTCATACTAGAATGAATCGACGAACCAATTGACTTAGTTCTAGTCCAACTACCATCCTTTGCACTATCATCTGGAACTTCCCCTTCTTCCTCGCTCCAAGTACCAACCTCCTCCTCCTTGTACAACCGGCTCCAAACACTTTTCGACGTCGAAGATGATGAATTAACACCCTTATTGTTGGCACCCGGGGAAAGAGAAGTATGTATAGGACCGTGGACATCCTCCACCATTTTAATCTTGAACTCTATACCATTGATTAGAACAGAAAAGGATTCGTTCAAAACAACAGCGCATTTGGTACGTACCAAAATCCTTGCCATGTCCATGCACTCGCCTTTGTTGGTATTATCATCCACACAAATATAAGTTCCCACCATTTTTGCCAACGTTTCAAAAAAGGCAAAGTTCCATGCATGACAGGGTATACCATAACACCTTAACCATGTCAACCTTTCCAGGTCCACATCGTCCTCCTTCCACTTTCTAATGACGGAAAACCACTGCTTCCACCAAGACTCAGCCTCACGAATTAAATCACTGATTTCTCCTTCATCAACTTCTTCAAGGAGGCATATGTTGGCACCAAGAGGAGTCACTTTGATAGAGAAGTAGCCCTCAAGATCAAAACTATTTTGAATGTTATAAGCCATATCGAGAACCGTCACAATCCCGACATAAGCCTTCTTAAATCTCCGCAAAACCTCATCTTCAACCTGAAATTTTAGCGACGGCGTAACTCCCACCTTATTCGAGACCACGTCCGCGAAGGACCTGGATCCTGTTCCACCTCCTTTCCCTTCAAAATACGAATGGTTGTGAGCCACGTGAGAAATATCAGCTCTTCTGACACGACTAGGGATATCCTTTCCCTTAACATTATTTCCCTTCCCATTGAACTTCCTGCCATACTCCCTGTTATCCAACCTTCCAAATCTAGGAACATTGGCATAAATCTTGCGCCCCTCAATCAAGATGTTATCCAGCTTTAATGCCAGCATCCTTTCGTCCTTAACTCCCAAGAACCTAACGAAACCAAACCTCTTTTCGAACTTGTTTCGTTTACGTGGGATAACCACTTCCGAAACCCTACCATGTTCAGCAAAAATACCAAAAGTTTCAATTTAATAAATTTTGTGTGTTTCTAAAGGAAAATAAAAATCTGAGAAATTGAGCTTTTAATGACATTAATTTTTACACCATCTAAAATATCGTGCAAATGTTTATTGTCTATTCACAACCAGAAGTTTGTAAAGTTGTTTTCTCAAACTAAGATCTCAATTTCTGATTTTTTTTAGAACTTTCTTGATAAGTATCGCATATATTATTAAAATTGATATTGAACATCTTTTAGCACATGTTAAAAAAAATGGACTTGAAGATCCACTCTTTAGACGTCTAAAGTTAATTGAATTTAATTGAATGTTGATACTTGTGAGATCATAAATTATAAATTAGATATTTGACACTCCTAAAATATGAATATTAAGATATTTATTCGTATTAAGTAACAAGTTAGTATATGCTAATTCTTTCCTTAACTTACAAACTATTTTAGGTTAATAACTTAATACGCTTCATCTAAGTAAACTTTTGGATGTGTTGTGATTATTTAATTGCTCCAATATAGTACGTTAAGATGAGTTTTGAAAGAATGTTGAGAAAATGTATTTTATATGAATCTCGTATTTGAGGATATATCTTAATTCAATAATTAAATACTTGCTTGAAGTCTAGTAGGTTGATTATCAATTGATCAATTAATTTTCTCAATATTAGGGGGAGAGATTAAGCAACTGAAAGTGTGAACCAAAAGTTCAAATGAACAATTTAAAATAAAATATTATTATATTATTTTGATCCTCGAAGTTCAAAACACAACTCATTTGCAGAGTTTATGAAAAAAATTATTAGCGGCTAATACTCCACTCAAAGTGGATTCTTCTATTGGACAACCTAATATTGCAAATGAGTTGTAACCACGCCTGAAGTGTGGTAGAAAATCAGTTTCAATGGTAAAAGTCCTCTACTTAGAAAAGAAACCAAAGTTAAATATGACTCAAGTGAGGATATGAAAACTCTAGAGCTTTTTGACATAATTTGTTCATGTGATAATCTTACGGACCTTTTCACAAAGTCACTTCTTAGTAAAACTTTTAACCAAAGAGTGCAAAAGATTAGTATTTATTTTCAAAAAATTAATCCTTCAGCTGAGGGGGAGAAATGATTTAGTTCAACTAAGGGGGAAAATAAATTTTTCTTAAAAGGATGTTGTACTTTAGATTTTTTTCCACTGAATTTTTTCTAATAAGGTTTTAATGAGTCATATCCTGAACAAACATCCAAGAAGGACAGTTAGGAATAATGGATGATTGTCTTCATTAATTTTCTTTTTAATTTGTAATAATTTGTATTGATTACTAACAAGTTAGTTCCCCACAAAGAATATTGTACTCTTTTTTTTTTCATTAGAATTTTTTCTATTGTAATTTTTTCTAGTAAGATTTTAATGTGGCATATTCTTTATGGACTCTCTTATTCTTGTTTCTCTTCCTCATCTCTACTGCTTTTTATTAATTTTATAACATTTATAAAAAAATAATAACTCAATTAATATGGAGGGGGCCAAATAATTTTAGGGGGACAAATAATTTGATAATTAATTACTTTGTGAAGAAGTGGTCCTTCTCCATTATTATAGATTAGTATACTACAATTTTGTTTTAATCTCATTCAAACAATTTCTTGTTGAGACTGTGGAGGGAGGGGGTCTACTATTTTTTGTCCACATAAAATGTCTCCTTGAACATAATTTTCATAGTGAAAAAATAAACAGTAGTGGATGAGACATATAATGTCTAAAGTTGGACCCAAATTTTTGTGTTTATTTGTACGGGAAAATATTATGGTGTATACTCGCGTGCAGTAGGGAACATTATAACCTTAGCCACAAAAACATATCATAGCCTTTATGTGTTTTGTGTCGTAAAAGCAATTCCTCTGTCGTTTATATGTCACACAGTCGTTCTCAGTAGAGATGATGATGAGGCTTATGGTATTTGTTTGCTAATGTAGATTTCCTCTATGATTGGGCGATGTAGTGAAAATGCATTTGCACCATAATTAAAAAGAGGTTTAGAAGTGAACACATAAGTGGTTTTGTTTTGCATCATCAAAATTTATTTTATTTTGATTGTAGATTGTGGATAATCATGCAGAGGCCCACGATATTAACAGTACAGCAGCTAACCACAAACATGAGAAATAGTCATGTAGTGTAAGGACTGAAGTTAACGTGTCATTCTCACTGTTAATGTAGGGAAATATAAAATGGTCACAATTACCATAATAAGGTATTTGGATTAAGACATGAACTTAAGTTCACTAGGCAATATTTGGAATTCCCAATTGAATCATTACACGTGGTGTGGGTGCCTTTGTTTTCTTCCTTTGGGTTCTGAAAGTGTAACATTGCTACCACTTGACACTTGACATTATTATTTATCATGGACACGGTTTACATAATTCCACATTGCATGAGGACCACGCTCCTGGGCGGTTGAGACTAGAGCCGGAAAAACGGGCCAGACCAACCGAGCCGGCCCGAAAGCCCGACAAAAAATTCGGGCTTGAACAAAAAAAGATACGGCCCATGTATTATCCGGGCTTTTAAGCCCGAACCGTAAAAAGCCCGGTGTTTAACCAGACTAGCCCGACCGGGCAGCGGGTAGCCCGCTTAGTTTTTTTTTTTAAGAATTTTAGATCTTATTGTTAATTTAATTTATAAAACTTACTATTATCATTGAGAATTTTACTTTGTTTTGAATCCTTGATCAGATAAAAAGACAAACAATGTACCAAGGGAAATTTTATAAGTTACATTTTGGTGTGTACAATATTATTATCATTTTCTAAGTGAAATGAAATGTCATACTGGTGCATGTCCTATGTGAAATATCAAACTGTTATAATTTGACGCTATGATAAAATTAAAATATGGTGTGTACAATATACTAATAGTATTATATTATTTTTAAATAAAAGCATTCATTTTTTAATTTAAAAAAAACAAAATTATATATATATATATATAACTTAATAAAATTTATATATAAATAGATGATAATCGGACAATAGGCTACATCATTACTGCTTTTTGAATAACAAAATTAATCATCTTAAAAACTATATTCATAGATATAAATTCATAAATCTTTGGACTCTCTGTAAAATATTAATGTTTTTGATGTTAGAAAATAAAAAATGTCCAAAGCAAATAGTATAAAAGTATATTAATTTTCGGAATAAATTTTTTCATGTTTGACCACTTTACTTGAGACAGTTTTGGGAGCTTTATATCTCACAGTCAAACCTTAAATCTTTGACCCCACAAATGAAGAAACTTCAATTAAGTCCACACAAACATATTTCTCTCCTACCTGCCCATATACCAAAATATCTGTCGGTCTAAGGGTTGATCTTCCCTCATATGAATCAGTCAAAAAATTTACAAATACCTATTTTTTTATAAATACTTTGACCTGCCGAAATATATTAAACAATACATCTTTGAAAAGGACATATCGATATTTAACAAGTGATGAAGGCTTATTTGAATCTTAAGAATATATTCCTTTTAATGTTTTAGAATTTTGCTAGCAAATGAATAGTGAAATTGATTACTTTATATTAGGATATATCAAGATTCCAGTTTTTTGTATTTGTAAGTTATAATATTGATTGATCAAATTTATGTGTATATTTTGTTTAACTTCAAATATAATTGATTTAGTATTTAAAACCATTAAAAAAAATTATTTATTTGTATAGAATCGACATTGTTTATATTTAATTTTTCTATTATATGAATTTATATGCTAAAGTTTGAATTTGAAGATCATTGTTAAAGGTATTAACTAAACATTAATTATAGAATTTAATTCATTTATTACTTGTGTGGTACAAATTAATTAAGAGGATTTCTTAAGACATTCAATGGTTTTTTTTTCTACCGTGTAGTTTTTTACAAATGTTCCCAAATTTCGGAGATATATCTCCAGACACGCCCCATGGCTTAATAATATTCCGTAGATATATCTGGAACAATTTAAACCTTAAATAGTCACAACATATCTTCCATAATCCATTTCTATTGAATTTTTTTCGGAGATGCATTTACGGAAATTTTTTCAGAGATACATCTCCGAAGTGTTTCAGAATAGTTTTTTTTTAAGAACGCATTGTGTATTTGTTTGTAGATGAATTATAAAATAACAGACACCAAAATAACATAACAATATAGTAATAGGATGTTGTTAGTTCTTGGATTGGCTGGAATTTTGGTAAAACAAAGCATGTTCAATGTTGATGTCAAGGTGTTGATGTTGTAACATTGAAGTCTTAACACTGGCCTGTGTTAAGTAGTTAATTGCTGAAGTTGGATGTCTGATGTCACACAGGTGATGTTGTAACATCAGATCTGTAGAATCAATAACATCAGGTGCAGATGTTGTTAGGGTCGCGTGTTAGTTGGAATTGTGGAGAGTGGTTGACTCATTGGATGAGAATATCTTGGGATAGATATTTTCTGTTACATGGGAGATTTGATTGCAGGTCTGTTGGAGAATTAAAAGGTTAAAGATTTAAAAAGATTTTGGGGATAAAATCTGTTTTGAAGATTCAGTTTTAATTAACAAATCTGATCAAATATTGTGACAAGTCCAAGCTCAATTCAATGAGCTATATAAAGCGCACAAGACCAAAGGAAAAGGTACAGAAATACAGAGAGAAGATCAAGAGCATAGGCTGAGTGTCTTGAGTATTTTGTACGAGTTGTATTTACACTATTCTAGGGTTTGAATAGGTGTTAAGTTTCTGTCCTCTCTAGAAGCTGTGAAGCAATAGAGAGTGGTTGCTTGATCGAAGCTGTGAAGTAAGATCAAGGGTACTCAAAGTGGTCTCTTTGAGTGTTTGTAAGGGATTGAGTGGTGTTCTCATACCTAAGTGGTTTCTTAGGTAGGAAGTCATTAGTAGAGTATAAGTTTAGGAGATTGTCAACGGGTTGTTGAGTCTGTAAATTATATCTACAAGTAGTGAATTCCATCCCTGGCTTGGTAGCCCCCAGAGTAGGTTGGTTGTAACCGAACTGGGTCAACAATTCTTGGTGTTATTTTACTGTTATTGCTGTCCATTGTGCAGAGTGTGTTGTTGTGACATCACACCTTAACATTACACGTCTGATACCAGAATTTCAATTGGTATCAAAGCAGGCATCCTGTCTGTCTCTGGGTGGGATCTAGGGAAGTTACTTTCTGGTGTAAAGATGGACAAAGAAGTTGGAGGATTCGTCAACAGACCCCCTATTTTGGATGGATCCAATTATGACTATTGGAAGCCAAGGATGACCACTTTCTTAAAATCCTTGGACAGCAGGGCTTGGAAGGCTATTATTAAAGAATGGAAAGCTCCTGTCATGTGTGAGAAGGATGATGCTGGCAAAGATAAAGAAGGCACCTCTATGCCAAAGCCTGAAGAAGAGTGGACCAAGGAGGAAGATGAGCTTGCCCTTGGAAATTCCAAAGCTCTGAATGCAATCTTCAATGGAGTGGATAAGAATATCTTCAGGTTAATTAATACCTGTGAAGTTGCGAAGGAAGCGTGGGATATCTTGCAGGCTACACATGAAGGAACATCTAGAGTTAAGATGTCAAGACTTCAGATTTTAACATCAAAATTTGAAAGCCTGAAGATGAAGGACGATGAGACTATCCATGACTTCCACATGAGTGTTCTTGAGCTGGCTAATGCATCCAATGCTCTTGGTGAAAAGATGTCAGATGAAAAGCTTGTAAGGAAGATTCTTAGGTCCCTTCCTAAGAAGTATAAGATGAAGGTAACTGCCATTGAAGAATCTCAAGACATCAGCAAGATGAGAGTTGATGAGCTCATTGGATCTCTTCAAACTTTTGAGCTTGGGTTGAATGAGGAAGAACCAGAAAAGAAGCCTAAGAATAGAGCCTTGATGTCAAATGATGCAGAAGAAAAAGGAAAGAGTTCTGAATCGCAGGAGGATCTATCTCAGGCCATAGTGATGTTGGGAAGACAGTTCACCAAAGTATTCAAGAGAATGAATAATAACTCCAGGCCTAATGTCAAGAACATGACTTCTGACACCAGCAAGAAGGATGAAGAGAAAACTGCCCAAGATAAAGGAGTTCAGTGCTTTGAGTGTGAAGGGTATGGACATGTCAAGAAAGAGTGTCCCACCTTCTTGAAAAAGCAGAAGAAGGGCATGACAGTTTCCTGGTCTGACTCTGATAGTGAAAGTGAAGGTGAGTCAGCAAAGCATGTTAGAGCTTTAGCAGGAACTGTTGATGATTCTAGTGATGGAGAAATAACTTTTGAGGAGTTAGCTTCTACTTAGCAAGAGCTTTGTCTGAAGAGTGCTGAAATCTGTCAAGAAAACAAGAGTCAAAAGAAACAGATTACTCAGCTTGAGACTGCTAAAGCTGATTTGGAAAATGAAGTCTCACTGGTCAAAGCTCATCTTGATCATATGACTAAATCTGTTAGGATGCTGAACAGTGGTACAGACACTCTTGATAAGATTCTGCAGTCAGAGAAAGCTGCTGGTGATAAATCAGGTATAGGATATGTGGCTGAGAAAAAGGTACCTGCTGAAGCAAGCACTTCGGGAACAAAGAAGGAGATGTCTCAACCATGGTCTCAACATCAATCTAGGAGACAGGATCCTACACCTAAGAAGGTTGTTCTGCCTCAGAATGTTGAGAAGAAGAATGGTCCTCATCAGAGGAAGATGCAGCCTCAAGGAGCTATTCAGTATATGCCTCCTCAATATCACAAGAGCATGGAGGCTGTTAGGTCCAATCAGAACAGGTTTCATCAGATGTCTCAACATCATAGATATGGATACTGATACAACAATGTTGTGCCTCATTACTATGGAAGAAGGAAGCCTCGTCATCATAGGAGACAGCATCCTCAGTACAGGAGAAGACAACCGCACCATAGAAGACAGGCCAACTATGGTAGAAGGAGACATCATTATGGGTGGCAGCACCAACAGTATCATCATCAAAGTGGCAGAAGGTTTAACCACTTCAGAGATGAAAGAGTCAGATGCTTCTATTGTGGCAGGTTTGGACATATGCAGTTCTCTTGCTTCAAGCTTCATGGTTATTCAAATTCTGCTCCTCAACCCAGACAGAAGGAGGTCAGGCCCAAAGTAGTAAAACAATGGGTTCCTAAAGCTCAGGTCACATGTCTATTGGCTCACACATCAGATGGACATTTTGCTATGGATGCATGGTACTTTGACAGTGGATGTTCAAAGCACATGTCTGGATCCAAGAAGCATTTGGTAGAGTTCAATCCTTGCCATGCAAATGATATTATTTTTGGCAATGGTGAAAAAGGAGTAGTAGAAGGAGTTGGAAGAGTGAAGAATCATGATGGTCTTACTCTTGATAATGTGCTCCTTGTTCAAGGGTTGAGTGCTAATTTAATTAGCATAAGTCAACTTTGTGATGAAGGATACAAGGTAAGCTACACCAAAGATGAATGTGTGGTAGCTGATGAGCAGAATGAGGTAGTGATGAAGGGAGT
Organism: Lathyrus tuberosus; assembly: GCA_022829125.1. Classification (NCBI taxonomy): domain Eukaryota; kingdom Viridiplantae; phylum Streptophyta; class Magnoliopsida; order Fabales; family Fabaceae; genus Lathyrus; species Lathyrus tuberosus. The sequence continues at coordinate 4,839,170 of JALAZF010000358.1, forward strand.
ACGATCCAAAGATAATTGCTATCAGTGGATACCTCAAGTGGACAGCTTATCTAGTGATGTTAAGGTTGATGCTGTAACATCAGATGGTGACATCAAGTGTGAAAGTACGGTGAAAAGTCAATCTGGGTTAATGACTTATGGTGTTGTTACTCCTAAGTTGGATAATGTGTTAAAAGCCAACTTGAGTAATCAATCATGTGAGCAAGATGAAGGAGTCAACAATGCTGATGGAAGGATCAAAAGCTGTGACCTTAAGAAGTGTTGGGAGCTGAATACTTGCAAGGCCAAGAAAGATGACAACCTGACTAATGACTCCTATAGTTCAGAAGAAATATTTCACAAGTTGACAATCCTTAGGTTGGAAGATGCAGATGCTAGAGCTGATGTTAAAACATCTCAAGTCAAGAAAGGTACTTCAAGCCTTAAAATAAAGAAGATTGATGATGAACTAATTGCAAAAGTGGTTCCTGGGGTTGCTAAACGACTGAAATCAAGGAAGAGGAAAGCTATTGAGTCACCTCCAAAGATGAGAACTGATAAGCAGAAGATCTATGTGGATGGTACTACAAAATCCAGGAGTAAAGTGTTCATCTCTTCCAGAAATAGGAAGATCAGAGATAAGTCTGATGAAAATGTCCAGGATATCTCTCAAATGAAGGAAGCCGTTGTTGTTAGAACTTCTGAGAAAATTCAAAAGGCCATACTGGATAACATTCCTGTGCTTTTCATAAAATGGTGGAAGTATGTTCTGGAAAAAGAATTTGGTAGAGATACTCTGGATATGGTTGAGTTTGCTAGGATATCGTTCAGAGAGGGTGTGGGAACTTATGGGATTCAGGTGTGTATGAATAAGTTGCTCTGACTGTGTTTTATTGGGAGCTTCTTGAAGGACCTCTTTGTACAATGAGTCCTTTGAATGGTGATGAGAAGCTGATGTCCCAAAAGATGTTATAGCATCATGTTTGCTGGTGGTTATATCTGGAAGATGGTTAAGATTGGACATGTGGAGTTGGATGCTCTAGCATTTTTGGTCAGAAGAGGTGGAGATTATGGTCATGTGTTTAGTAGTTTGTTCTGGCAAAGCATGACTATTGTCTTTGAAGACTTCACCAGTTTCAACAACTACTGATGGATGTAAGGATGGAGGAATTGTGATCTCTTGAAGAGACTGGATCTCAGTAAAGCTTATAAGTAAACTGAGAATTTATGGAGTTTGTGACACAGTGTTGAGTTTGGATTATTTTGCTGATAGTAAATCTAGTAGTGGAGCATATGTAATACCCTGGTGTCAAGAGTGTCAAGAGTATCCTTGGTGAAGGATGTCTTTGTTCTGGATCTGAAGCTTAGTGCTTACATTATATCTAAGGAGCATCTACATAGTCATACGAGAGAATGATGAAGTAGAAGGTTTTCCTTGAATGGTGAAGATGAATTGTATGATAGCCTATTGGAGAAAGGGACAGTGATACCAAAATGCATGTACTCAAAAAATGTGCTCAAATGTTCATCTCCATCTAGAGCATTTGTTAATCATGACAGGGGGAATACTTGTCTATGGATTTTGCAGCAAAGGTGCATTTATTGTGAAGATTGTATGCTGATCAAGCTTGTGGAGATTGGTTGCCTCTTATGAGGATATAATGTCAGATAGCATGTTATGACATTAGACTGTTGATTGGTGTTTTGGTGTGGCCTTGAATGGTTCTAGTCATATGAAGCAAATTGTTTGAATCTTGTGCGCACATGCTTCTGAGGAGATGTCTGAAGACAAGATTAAATCATGGCCTTGAATAGATTGTACACTTGTCTTGGTGTGTGTTATTCTAAGTGTGAGGAGTTGACTTAGAGTTCAGCGGAAGGCATTGTGTGGATGATTGTGTGAAACCTTCATAACTGGATGGATGAAGAATATGTCTGGATTTCCAAAATGTGGATATTGCTGACAGAAGAAGTACGTACTTGTTGAGGTTTGTCCAATTGTGGCTAAAAAGGGGGAGAAATAGTCAAGAGTCAGTCAAGATGCAAGAGGTGCTGCAATGACAAGGAGTGCTGCTAGTTGTGATGCAGAAGTGCAGTTATTGAGGGGGAGTTTAGACTGAGCTAGTGATACATATATCTTAGCATTTGAAGAAGTGCAGCCAAGCAAACATCAAGGGGGAGAAAAGTGCTGCACATTGTGAGCTACTGAACAGCTGTGATGCTGGTTCATGTTTTTGAGGTGGAGCACCAATTGGCTGTTGTCAATAATGAAGATGGTGCTGCAGTAGATCGAGTGATGAAGACTATGAAGATTGTCAATTGTCAAACTGCTGCTAATGTATTTCAAAGTGTTGAAGATTATTCCGCTGCTGAAATCTCTGAAGGTGCAGAGTACAGAAGTTGATTGCAGAGTGCAGAGATTATTTTAGCCAAAATTAGCCAAAGGGGGAGATTGTTAGTTCCTGGATTGGCTGGAATTTTGGTAAAACAAAGCATGTTCAATGTTGATGTCAAGGTGCTGATGTTGTAACATTGAAGTCTTAACACTGGGCTGTGTTAAGTAGTTAATTGCTGAAGTTGGATGTCTGATGTCACACAGGTGATGTTGTAACATCAGATCTGCAGAATCAATAACATCAGGTGCAGATGTTGTTAGGGTCGCGTGTTAGCCGGAATTGTGGATAGTGGTTGACTCATTGGATGAGAATATCTTGGGATAGATATTTTCTATTACATGGGAGATTTGATTGCAGGTCTGTTGGAGAATTAAAAGGTTGAAGATTTAAAAAGATTTTGGGGATAAAATCTGTTTTGAAGATTCAGTTTTAATTAACAAATCTGATCAAATATTGTGACAAGTCCAAGCCCAATTCAAGGAGCTATATAAAGCGCACAAGACCAAAGGAAAAGGTACAGAAATACAGAGAGAAGATCAAGAGCATAGGCTGAGTGTCTTGAGTATTTTGTACGAGTTGTATTTACACTATTCTAGGGTTTGAATAGGTGTTAAGTTTCTGTCCTCTCTAGAAGCTGTGAAGCAATAGAGAGTGGTTGCTTGATCGAAGTTGTGAAGTAAGATCAAGGGTACTCAAAGTGGTCTCTTTGAGTGTTTGTAAGGGATTGAGTGGTGTTCTCATACCTAAGTGGTTTCTTAGGTAGGAAGTCATTAGTAGAGTATAAGTTTAGGAGATTGTCAACGGGTTGTTGAGTCTGTAAATTATATCTACAAGTAGTGAATTCCATCCCTGGCTTGGTAGCCCCCAGAGTAGGTTGGTTGTAATTGAACTGGGTCAACAATTCTTGGTGTTATTTTACTGTTATTGTTGTCCATTGTGCAGAGTGCGTTGTTGTGACATCACACCTTAACATCACACGTCTGATACCAGAATTTCAGATGTCATACGTCACATAAATCCAAAATGTAATAACAATGTCAGAAAAAACGTACAAACTATAGTACTGAACAAAATAAATACAGACAACTACTGGGTGTGTCTGACAACCACTCTTCTACCTCCTGTGCCTCCTGTGTCTGGTTTGCCTCCTCGGCCATCGATCCCCCGTCCTCGCGCGATGTATCTGGTACAAAAGTGCCTCATATGCCTCCACAATATTGTCATTCAGTACTCGCCTGACAGCAGACCCCTCAGAAAAGATACCCTTGTCAATGCCTGCCCGCACCATCTCCACTATGCGACGACAATGTGGCAAGACATTCTCAGTATGATCCATCTAAGCCTGCTGCTTGTTGAATGCCAAACATGCTTTACTTTGATCCATATTTATTGGCATTTTTCATCTCATTCGTTATGTTTTGTTGGATTTATTCCATGTTTTCATGATATTCTTCAAATATGTTGCAAGAATTTGGATCAAGACGGAAACAAGTACTCATTCAAAGATATGCTTCAATTGCTTCACATATTTTACCATTGAAATTTGATAGGAAAATTCTCTTAAGTTAAAAAAGAGGATTAAGAAATTAGAAAGTGAAAATTCATTCTTGAGAAAGTACAATTTACATCATATACATGGGTAGAAAAATGCTGAAATTATTTTCTTAGATAAGTTGAGCAGAGACTGTTTGTTACAGGATGTAGCTGAAGCCACTAAAACTAAAGCACAAGCTTTGTTAAAATGGTAACATGGTTTTGATAACCATAGCCTAACTCTCTTATCAACTGGGATAAATACCACAAATCTATGCACATGAAGAGGAATTCAATGTCACAAATCCAATTCCATTTCAACCATAAACCTTGAAAATTTTGGACTTAAAGGTACACATCACTCTCCCGCTTTTTATTCATTCCTAAACTTGATAACCCTAAATATATACAATAACTACTTTTATGGAACCATTCCTCCACAAGTTGGTAACATTTAAAAAATAAACACATTGAATTTTTCTCAAAATCCTATTGATGGTTCCATTCCTCAAGAAATTTTCACTTTGAAAAGTTCACAAAATTTTGATTTTTCATATAAGTGGAGCAATTTCTAATTCTGTAAGATATTTATCAAATTTATCATATCTAAATTAGGAAACAATGATTTTTCTAGTGGATTTATTCCTCCTAAGATTGGAAAATTGAACATATTATAGTTTCTATCAATTCTAAAAAGTAACCAAATTGGGGTTTTGACAAACCTTATTTATATTGATTTGAACCCTGCAACACTGTAAGCTCTAAGTATTGTTTGAACCCAAAAACACAACAACACTGGCAGCAAAACGACCAGCGGAAACACTACTGGAAATGCACAGCAAAGCGATTTGCGGTAATAAGTATGTGAATTAGTTTTGTCGTGCGTGATTTGGTTTTGCACGTCGTTTCTTTCCCGCACAACATTTTTCCTTTGCAATGTTACTTTCCCTTTTTCAACTATACATGTGTTGAACCAGTTGCGAGTACCGAGCCTTAGAATGCGAAGACAAGCTTCCAACATATTTTGATGAAGACAATATCTCAATTGCAAACTTTCATTTCAAAGAAGGATCTTATAATGGCTTTGTTCAAGACTTTTCAAATCAAGTTTTAAGGTATATGAATAGTTCTTGACATAAATAATCTTAAGTGCTTAAAGTCTTGATCATGCATTTAATCCTTTTCATAGCAAGTTTTTATGGCCTTGGTTGAAAGGTAGTTAGTGGCATCATTTTTTTATAGTTTAACTTAGAAACTTTTTATAAAATTTCTTTATGTCAATTGATTGATGTTTGGGATCAATTGATTGATTGTGGCTTCTATTTTAAAAGATTTTGTTTTCCATGGTGAGCCAATCGATTGGTGTCTTATGTCAATCGATTGGTCTAAGTTATTTTTTTCAATTTTTGCCTTATTTCAATCGATTGGTCCTTCCAGTCAACCGATTGATCATGTACATATTTTAAAAAATCTTTAACGTATTCATTATGTCTTGACTCATTTTCATAACATCTTTTCAACATGGGGTACAATTTATTTTCAGCCTATTTTCTTCAACCATTGCCATGATTTTTTAATGGGTGCTTCTTCACCCCACCCCACCCCACCCCAACCCCTCCCCCCCCCCCCCCCCCCCCCCCCCTCTTAGACACACTACTAACTTACATAGACTTGTCCCAATTGAATTTTCTTTTCATAAATGTTTTTTTAGATTTTTATTTACATGATATAAAATTAATGTAATTTGTTTAATTATTATTTATAAAGTTTTTTAGGCTCCAATTATGAAGAGTGTGACTGTGATCATATTTGTCTAAAATATTTTTCGTGTGCGCAACATTGGTCAAAATTAAATTTTCATAAAAATAATGGTGTTGAACTTATTTATTTTTTGTTCAAATAGTGTGTATAATTAAAAATTAGTTTGGAAATTTTATCATAATGAAAAGTTAGTATGAAAAATTGAGGCGTGTTATAAGTTTCACACTAGACCATTTAAAAAATATATAAAATTTTGAAAATTATTGTCTTTAAATATAAGTTTATTTTTGTTCTTGACTGAACCAATGGCTAGACATGGCCCAATCCGCTTATGTTCCAGAGCGGCCCAAATTGCCTAAGTCCAACCCACAGAGGGGCAAAAGTTACCTTTATGCCCCTCCAACCGGGCAAGGAATGCAACATTCCTCCCCGGAATCACTGCCCGTTACGCACAGCTCCATTACCCCCCGAACAGTTGTGGGCAGGTGCCCGGAACCATGTCTATGCCTGACATAACGGCTAGTTTTGGGCACCCTGCCCGACATAACGGCTAGTTTGGGTGGTTACCTATTCTTTGGGGAAAACGGTTATTTCGCCCCGAAAATAGGATCTTTGGCCACGCGCTAGGGCTCTATATAAATCCTCTCGCTTGAGAGGGTCAGGTATCCAATATTCACCCTAAGAATTCTTACTTTGTACTTGCCCCTTTTCTCTGACCCTTTCTTACTTGAGCGTCGGAGTGCCTTGCAGGTACACCCCCTCCTCTCCTTACAACCAGCATCCCTGACGAACTTGGTGGCCCACTTCTACAGGATCTGATCCCGCCTTCACGATCAGTGGCACCGTCTGTGGGAAGCATTGTTCTCCCCATCTTTCTTTCCTCAGAAACCAAAGATCAAAATAATTCTCAAAGATCATCACGATCATGGCCTCCCAAGATTGCACCAAGGATGCTCGCCAAACCACTATCTTCCCCGTCAACAAATTTGACGTTGACGGCCAGTCATCTCTCCTCGGAGATGCCCATTTTCTAAGGTACGGAGCCACTGCTTCCCCTTCCCCTGCCCCTGCTGATCACAACAACGATCAGTCTTCACTTGGTGTCCAGCCCGTTTCTGTTCCGCCCAACGCCGACCCGGCCGTGGCAGCCCTCCTGGAAGCAATCAACAAGACCAACACCCTGATCCTGCAATAAAACGAGAGGATTGGGGCGTTAGAAGAGTCCAACCGTCCCAGATCCCCTCCTAAGCGGAGGAACCAGCGACGATCAAGGAGCCCGCAGCCCCGGAGAGACGTCAACCGAAGACTGCGCCAAGAGCCTGATCCTCGCACAGCCCGGAAGCGCGACCAGATCTCCCCGCGTGACCAGCACGCTCATGACCACAAGAGGACTCGAAGGAACGATCAATCTCCCCCGGTCAAGTCTACAGGCCGGGTCCGTTCACCTTCTCCTCGAAGCCCGGAGGAACCGCCGCCGCGAGCGTCCCGTTTGGTCCCCATCATACACCAGTTCTAGCAGCAACGACGAGCCTCGCGGCCCGTTGTCCCAGGAGATCTTGGCTACCCATCTCCCAAAAGGCTTGGAGAAACCCCTGTCACTTGGCACGTACGACGGTACCACTGACCCCGACGAGCACATCGAGAACATCGATGCGCTGTTAGACTACCGCGGCGTACGGGGTGCCATCAAATGCCGACTGTTCCAGACCACGCTCTGAAAGGGAGCGATGACATGGTACAAGCAACTGCTCGAGGAGTCCATTACCTCGTGGAGACAACTGGGCAGCATGTTCTCGCGGCACTTCACAACATCTCCCCGCCACCCCCAAAACTGAGGCCTCCCTTGGAGCCATAATCTAAGGAAAAGATGAACCTCTCCGCGCATATATCGAGAGGTTCAACAAGGAAGCTGTACAAGTCCCTACAATGGACGAAATGAAGAAGTTTCTGCTCGAGCAAGGGCTCCGCCCAGGCTCCGAGTTTTCTAGAGCCATTGGCCTCGCACCACCGAGGAACTTAGATGCACTCCTCCTCAAAGCCCAATCACACATTCAGTACGAAGAGAAGGTTGCGGCCAACAACATCCGAGCATCACGCCATCAGGAGAATGCTCGAGCATCCAGAGGAGAGGAAGCCTCGACATCTCGTCGGGGCGAACGGAGGCGCGAGGATCGTCCTTGTGACTCCCGTGACTACACTCCCCTGACCGTCTCCAGGGAAAAGATCTTGTCCGAATGTTCCAATTCGGAGTTTAAGCAGGCAGGGGTCCGCTTCCCCAAACAACTGCCGAACAGACCAAACGTAGACAAATCAAAATACTGCCGTTTCCACAAGAGTCACGACCATACTACAGAGGACTGCATCCATCTGAAGGATGCCATTGAGATACTGATCAGGGACGGGCACCTGAAACAGTTCGCGAAGAAGAAGGACACTCCTCGGCAGGACGCCCAGGAGTTTAAGAAGATAAAGGAGGAAGTGCCCTCCTCGGAAGACGCCAACATACAGGTCGCTATGTCCATATCGCGACCGGATGACTTCTACGTCCCGGACGGGCTCAGCGCCCCTACTTATTTCGTGGCCCATAGCCCGTGGGAGACTTTTCCCTCCGCCATGGTCATCTCTGGCGGGGGCTTCAACAAAGTCACTGTGGGCTCCGTGAAATGCAAGTTCCAGCATCTGATCAACACGAGCTCCAATAAAGTGACCACGCTCGATCAGGCCCAGAAGGGCTCCGTCCCTATCTCCTTCTACCAGGAAGAGCTCCTCGGCGGATCCCCGAACTCGAGCATACCTTTGCTCGTCAGAGCCCGAATGGCGAACTTCGACATCCGCAGAATACTCGTCGACCAGGGCAGCTCGGTCGACATCATGTACTCCCAGCTGTTCTCAACGCTTCAGCTGGATGAATCGCACCTTACCCCCTATGTAGGGTCCGATTTACAGGGATTCAACGGATCAGTGACCAAGCCGTAGGGCTACGTCGAACTAATCGTAACCTTCGGATCAGCTGAGACGGCCAGATCTGTCAAGGTACAATTTCTGGTGATCGACTGCCCGTCGCTTTACCAATGCATATTCGAAAGGCCAACTCTGGCCGAGTTGGTAGCGGTGCCTTCAACAGTCCACCTGAAGATGAAGTATTACACTTTAAAAGGGGTGGTCGCCACCCTCCACGGCGACATCGAAGCTGGACGTAGGTGTTTCGAGGCAGCTACAAAGGGGCTCAACGCCATTGCGGCCAAGCCAAAAGCATCGGGCTAGCCAGCATTGCCAAGCAGCTCCGAGGAAGCCAAGCCTCTTCCCCAGGTCGATTATATCGACCTCGACAGTCGCTTCCAAGAAGAAGACCGACAGGAGGAACGAGCAGCTTCAGCCGACCCGTCCACATCGTCCAGTAGCAACTCCCATCCGATACGCCCGATCCCGGATGGCAACTTTGAGACCGTTCTGTTCGGTGACGACCCTCAGCGGGGAGTGAAGATTGGAGCAGACCTGCCCGACATCGCAAGGAAGCAGCTCAAAGCATGCCTCTGTGAGAATGTCGACCTATTCGCATGGAGCGCCGCCGAAATGCCCACACTGGATCCGTCCGTCGCCTGCCACCAACTGACAATTGACCCTACCATCAAGGCCGTAGCACAACGTAGGAGAAAGTAGTCTCCGGAGAAAACGGAGGCTGCTGAAAAAGCTGTAAAGGACCTCCTCGAGGCCAAATTTATTTCGGAGGCCAAGTACACCACTTGGCTGTCCAACGTTGTACTAGTTAAAAAATCTAATGGAAAATGACGCATGTGCATTGATTACACCGATCTCAATAAGGCATGCCCGAAGGATGCCTACCCCCTCCCCAATATTGATAAACTCGTCGATAATTCCCCTGGTTTTAAACTTTTATCGTTCATGGACGCCTACTCGGGCTATAATCAAATTCTGATGGCAGTGTCCGACAAAAAATATACGGCCTTCATGACCGAGTCGGGCAACTATTACTACAACGCAATGCCCTTGGGCCTGAAGAACGCCGGAGCAACACACCAACGAATGATGAACAAGGTATTCCGGGGAGAAATAGGCGACATGCTCGAAGTCTACATGGACGACATGATTGTGAAATCCCACGAGGAAACCGATCATACTGCCCATTTGAGAAAGGTCTTCGAACAGGCCAGAAAATACAAAATGCGTTTTAACCCAGAGAAGTGCACGTTCGGTGTCCGGGCAGGCAAATTCCTCAGCTTCTACTTAACGGAACGAGGAATCGAAGCCAACCCCGACAAATGCCAAGCATTCTCCGAGTTTCCTACGCCCAAGTCCAAAAAATCCATCCAGTCCCTCAACGGGATGCTCGCGTCACTATCTCGTTTCGTGGCCAAGTCCGCCCAACACGCCCTACCATTCTTCAAACTCCTCCGCAAAGAGGCAGCATTCGAATGGACCGAGGAGTTTGACGAGGCCCTTCTCTATCTGAAACGAGCACTCTCAGAGCCACCGGTCCTCTCTCGCCCGGACAATGGCGAAATGTTGTACCTATACCTCGCCGTAGCAACCGAAGCAGTGAGCGCCGCTCTCATCCGCGAGACACCTGACAGGCAGAAGCCCATATATTTCACGAGCAAAGTGCTACAAGGACCAGAGTTAAGATACCAACGGATAGAGAAGGTGGCGCTGGCCCTCATCAACTCAGCCAGAAGATTAAGACACTACTTCCTGGCTCACACGATCGTGATCCGAACAGATCAACCCATAAAGCAGCTACTCGGACGACCAGACATGGCCAGTCGGATGCTCAAATGGTCGTTGGAACTGTCCGAATTCGACATCCAATACGAAAGCATAAAAGCCCTCAAGGCCCAAGCTCTGGCCGACTTCGTCGCGGAAATGCATTCGCAGACTCCCCCGCGAGCGAAGCGCACAAATGGACCATTTTTGTTGACGGTGCCTCGAACTCGGCAGGGAGCAGCGCGGGCATCATACTGGAGAGCGAGAGCGACTAGGGGTGGGAATAGGCTGGGCCGAGCTAGGCTTTGCCAAGTCTGAGCCTGGCCTGCTAAAAAATTCAAAGCCTAAGCCTGGCCTGTAGCCTATCATAGGCTTATTTTTAGGCCTAAGCCTGGCCTTTTCGAAGGCCTGATTAGCCTACTAGCCTATTTAAAAGCCTACTTCATTTGAACATCTGTAAATAAGAAATTCAACTAATGTTAAATAGACTAACAAGTTAAAAGATCAATGAGATTAAATGTTTGTTTTCATTGTCTCATTCAAGTTTTCTTATCAGCATAAGTTTGGTGATACTATTTGTTGAAGATAACTTATGAGAAAAACTTATGACAACAACTTATGACATTGTTTATAATGTTTTTTCAACTTATTTTCATAAGTTCTTCAAGATAACTAAGTTTTACTTTCGTATTTTAATTCAAAGTACAAAATAAAATATAATAATAATAAATTTATTGAGTTTTTCTTAAATAGGCCAGCCTGATAGGCTTAAAAGGCTTTTCTTACGGTCTGTGGCCTAGCCTTTTTAGCTAAATAGGCTTATAAAAAACCCTAGGCCTTTTCTATTTAAGAAAAAGCCTGGCCTGGCCTGAGCCTCTGTAGGCTAGGCCGTAGGCCCCTGTTAGTTGGCCTGGCCTATTCCCACCCCTAAGAGCGACGAAGGAATCATTGTTGAAGTTTCACTCACCTTGTCCTTCCCAACCTCCAATAACCAGGCTGAATACGAGGCCTTCCTCACGGGGCTACGCCTTGCCAAGGACCTGGGTGCAGAAGAAGTTGTCATTTGCATGGATTCATAACTCGTGGCCCTCCAGGTCCGGGGAGAATACCAAGCCAAAAACGACAACCTGGCCGAATACTTGGCCCTGGTCAAGAAGGAGATGGCGAAGTTCACAACAGTGGAAGTGAAACACGTTCCCCGCAAACATAACGTGCGAGCAGACATGCTATCCAAACTAGCCAGCACGAAGAAGAAAGGCGGAAACAAATCCGTCATACAGGAAGTACTCCCTCGACCCAACATCGAGAAAGCCTCCCCGACACTCGACGTGCAGGTGATCGGCGAAACAACTGCTGGATGACCCCCGTCTACAACTATCTCGCCAAAGACAAACTTCCGTCTGACCCAAAGGAGGCCAGCACAGTCAGGCGAAGAGCCTGCTCTTACGTCTTGGTCGAAGATAAACTCTACAGGCGGGGATTCTCTATCCCGCTGCTAAAATGTGTCGAGGAGGAAATGGTCGCGCACATCTTGCGTGAAATCCACGAAGGAATCTACGTCCAACATCTCGGCGGAAGGTCGCTTGCCCGAAAGGCCCTCCAAGCAGGATACTATTGGCCAACCATGCAGCACGACGCGAAAGAGCATGTGAAGAAATGCGATAAATGCCAACGACACGGGGACATGCACCTGGCTCCGCCCAACGAGCTCAAGGCTATGTCCTCCCCGTGGCCATTCGCCTGGTGGGGCCTTGACATCCTAGGACCCTTCGTGGTAGGGTCGAGTCAGAACAAATACCTAATAGTAGGCGTAGACTATTTCACAAAATGGATAGAAGTGGAAGCTCTAGCCAAAAAAACTGCCCTCAACATCCTGCGCTTCTACAAACGAAACATCCTTGCACGCTTCGGTATCCCCCAAGCTATAGTAACGGACAATGGGACGCAATTCACGGACAGGAAGTTCCAAGACTTCGTCGCCCAACTGGGCACGAAGCAGCACTTCACATTCGTAGAGCATCCTCAAACAAACGAATAGGCTAAAGCAGCCAACCGAGTCATCCTTCGGGGCCTCAAGCGAAGGCTGGACAAAACAAAGAAGGCATGGGTCGAGGAACTGCACAGCATACTCTGGGCATACCGCACAACTCCACACTCAACGACCGGGGAAACGCCTTTCCGTCTAGCATACGGGACCGAGGCTGTAATTCCCGTCGAAGTTCACGTGCCCTCTAGGCGGACAGAGTCACCCCTAGACGAGGAGATGAACGATGAGTCATTGCGAGAAGAACTCGACCTTATCGAGGAAATCCGAACCGGAGCAGCCCTCCGCGAAGCCTCACCGAAACAAAAAATTACCATCAGGTACAACGCCAAGGTGATATGACGAGAATTCGACATGGGAAGCCTTGTTCTAAGAAGAAACCACAAAGACTCTCGAGAAGGAAAACTAGCAGCCAACTAGGAGGAGCCCTATCGCGTCCGAGCAAAAATGGAAAATGGGGCCTACTACCTAGAACATCTCACCGGGGAAGAACTTGCTCGACCATGGAACGCTGAAAAGCTAAAATAATACTATAGCTAAATTCTCAGTTCGACCTGTCGCAACGACGGACGTCAGCTACCGACCACTATGCACGTCTAGGTACAAGCGTCGCATACGAATAAAGCAAAACCTCGCTCAGTAACGAGCCGGGTAACTGCTCGACAGCGGTCCTCGATTGAGCATCGCTTTCGTCAAACTACCATGACTGGCAGAAGCCCAGCTCACGATGGGACGGTCACGCCGCAAACTCAGGCCTCAAACGCGACCTGAGATCCGCACCCCCGCCAGGATATTCCCCGGTCGTTCGACCAGTTCCCCTCACTGCCGAACACATCTACAACGAGCAATCCCCCCAAATTATTCACACAAGTCAAATACCCCCTATCACGGGCGGACATACATTCACAACGAGCATAAGTACAACACTTAGCAAAAAATAAAAGCAAGTAAATTCATGCAGATAACAGAATCGAACAGATAATAACTTAACATGATAAGTGGCCACAAGGACCACGATTGTACTGGGTTACATCAAACGAGGGCCACGCCCCCTAAGAAATAAATTACAACGGTTACACGGCACGCAGGCCGGACAAATCACAACATCAAAAATACAAACTCCTCACTCATCCACATGCTCGGCAGGCTCGGATTGAGGCCGCTGGTCCTCCGCGGGCTGATCCTCATTTTTCCCTTCAAGGAGAGCATCGGTCAGGATGATCCGGCCATCCTCAACGTGCGCTAGATAGTGGGTGCCCTCGATAGAAAAGTCAAGCTCAGGGTTCACCACCCGTAGTTGAGCCACGGCGTTCTCGAAAGACTCCTCCGCGATGACAATACCATCATCCTTGGCCGTCAGCAAACGGGCAACCAGCTCGGATCTCGTCTTCAATGCCTTCACATCTTCCGGCTCATCATCACCCAGGGCATTGGCCTCCCTCAGCCGCTGGACCAGCTCCTTGGCAACTTTCTTCTCCGCCGCCAGCGTGGAGTTCTCCTTCTTCAACCGAGCCACCTCCTCCTCAGCCTTCTTCCAAGCATCTTCGGCAACCTTAGCTTCTTCTCTGAGGGACGCCATGGAAGCCCGAGCAGCGGTAAGTTTGACCTCTGTTACAGAGTCCCCATCGGCGTAAACGGCCGCCATCTCCAGCATCCTGACCAAGGCAGAAGCATCTTGAGCCACCAACGCCCTCTTGCTCGGGCGGTCCATGATTTCTAAGCAAAGAGACTCCGCCCGAGGCACAGTCAGAGAGTTCCCCTCGAAGAATTTCCTGTCATGGATGCAAGGAGGAAGCTCAAACTTCCCCTTCTCCAATGCCCGAGTGAGATCCACAGCGTCAGTGATTCTTGGCCACTTGGATCGACCGGTCAAAGGAAGAGGAGACCCCCGAGGAGCGGGAGTAGGAGAGGAAGAGGTCCCCGCAGCAGACTGCGCCGGAGGAGGAGCACAAGCACCGGTAAACCGAGACTTCGAAGGAGCCGCACCGGCCTTGTTCCTCGCGAGAGTATTCCTCACAACCCGGTCATGAGCCTAAGGCATCTCACCTGCACAAACAAAATACGAGCACGTTAGATACGAGGAAAAGAAATAAAGCAAACAAATTTAAACAACTAAGACTACCAAGTAGCTTCCCGGCATCCTCGGGGGTCTTGTACTCCAGTAGTGCCTTAATATTGATAAATTGACGCTCAACCCTCTGACTCCCATCTTCCTCGAAGATCGGATTACCCTTGCTCGTCCAGCACTCAGCAATCCGGAAGGAGTTGACCCACTTCACCAACTCCTCATACGCCACGGCATCCTGCCTGTGGAGCTCGTTCGGCTGGAGGACATAGTCGCTGGGCTTCTTGGCGAAATGATCGGGCACCTAATGGATGGGGAACTTATAGATTCTTTGCCCAATAAATTTCCCCTCCTCATCACGCAGGTCGTTCCTATCCTCGTCCACCTCAATCTCCCAGATGTATATACTGTTTTGGGCAGCTTCGGACAGGGGCTCGACAACATAATATCGCTCCTTGAACGTCCGTATCGATTCAGAGAAAGGCTTGAACAGCTTACGTGGCTGCTTCAAAGAAACCCAGCCGTACTTCCTCCCCGATAGCTGCCTTTGAAGATGGAAGACAGTGAAGAACAGAGGGAGAGTAGCCCCTATGGAGAGATGCTCACATACCAGCTCGAACGCCCGGATAAAGGCCAACGAGTTGGGATGCAGTTGCGTAGGGGCCAATCTCAAATGAACGAACACTGACTGCTGAAATTCAGTGAACGGCAACCTCAGGCCCAACTCCTTAAAGGCATATTCATACATCATAAAATGGTCCCCAAAGTTCGTGCAGACCCGCTCTTCCTCAGTAGGGAAGTGCACCTTCCATTCCCCCTCCGGTCCAACCTCCGTGAAGAGATCGCCCAAATATGTTGCGAAAGTGGACACATGTTCGGAAGGCTCAGCCACCTCCCCGACATCACTGGAGGTGCTCGAGGCCGTCGAGCTACTATTTTTCGAAGAGCATGTTTCTTCCTCGGATGTATCTAGGATAACCTCTCTATCTGGCCCCGTCGCCATTACGATCACCTGAAAAGCAGAGAAGAAAGTGAATCGACAACAAATCAAATCGACCCTTCCACCGCTAAGTCAAGTGAAAGGGCGCGCAAAGGGCTGAGGACAACGTCCCCGACCTAAGCCCTAACATCAAAGGAAAAGCTGACACCTCCCCGCGAGTAGACGCTCGAAGCTAATCATCCCCGAGCGAGGAGCTTCCCCGCACTCATACCCAGTTTACGTTTGAAGCTTCGCCAGAAATCGCAAAGCATCACCGGAATCTGGGAATGACCTACCTGAAAACTCATCACCCACTCAGAAGATGAACAAACACGGCGGTCACACATACATAGCTGTCGCAACATCTCCGTGGACCACCCTGCTCGCTGAAACATACTACTAACTCCGGCGACATGTTAGAGGTAGAAAAATGGCATAACCACCGTCCACCACCAACAATCGCCGAAAACTCACCCATTTCGTCCTCTAAACCTAGCCCTAACCACATGCAACCTACCATTGACAACAAAAGGGAGTAAAACAAGCGAAGGACCAGAAAACTTACTTGATTTAAGTAGATGAAAGTAGCTGCTCGAAGCTTGAAGCGGTGGTTGGAGTAGGCAGACGGCGGTTACGAGCAAGAATGCTGAAGAAAACGGAGAGAAATCAGAGCAAAAAGTCCCAAATGGAACGATTTTCCCCTTTTTATACAAAGGGGCACGTGCGAACACGCGCTCGTAGGACATGATAGATATCCACTAGCCATCATTGCCTATTAACTGCTACACGGAGCTCTAGGCACACGTGGCATCCCAACGTTTCCAATTCTGTTTGACCATTAGTCTCCCCGAACACCGAGCAACAAGGTCACGACCACGAATTTCACGAACACCAGGGGTCACGGGCGCATTGAGACAATCTTCCTCGTCTTCAAAGGAAGACTCCATGCTAGCTCCCCGGAGCAACGAACTGCCCTTAAGTCATCAGTCCCATTCTCGGGAGCAACGACTTAGGGGGCTCCTGTTCTGGACTGGACCAATGGCTAGACATGGCCCAATCCGCTTCTGCTCCAGAGCGGCCCAAATTACCTAAGTCCAACCCACAGAGGGGTAAAAGTTACCTTTTTGCCCCTCCAACCGGGCAAGGAATGCAACATTCCTCCCCGGAATCACTGCCCGTTACGCACGGCTCCATTACCCCCCCGAACAGCTGTGGGCAGGTGCCCGGAACCATGCCTATGCCTGACATAACAGCTATTTTTGGGCACCCTGCCCGACATAATGGCTAGTTTGGGTGGTTACCTATTCTTTGGGGAAAACTGTTATTTTGCCCCAAAAATAGGACCGTTGGCCACCCGCTGGGGGCTCTATATAAACCCTCTCACTTGAGAGGGTCAGGTATCCAATATTCACCCTAAGAATTCATACTTTGTACTTTCCCTTTTTCTCTGACCCTTTCTTACTTGAGCGTCGGAGTGCCTTGCAGGTACACCCCCCCTCTCCTTACGACCAGCATCCCTGACGAACTTGGTGGCCCACTTCTACAGGATCTGATCCCGCCTTCACGATCAATTTTTAAATTTCAAGATGTCTTTATATATTTTTATTATTAAAGTAAATAAATTTTATAATATTTGGAGGAGAAGTTAAATAAAATATTCTGATGTATGAAGGAAAATTTTCCTTCTAATTTTTTAATTTTGAAATTTTTATGCAATATTTGAAATTTAAAATTGTTCCCGTAAACATTTAAGGGAACATTTATCAGTTATTGTCAAAGATAAATTATATGGACGCTTGAAAATCGTCCCCAGAAGTATTTTAGAAAATATTTGTGAGGTGTTGCGAGAATTGTCTAGGCAACCAACAAAAGTTGTTGCCTGATGTTTTTTAGGCAACAATTTAGACATGTTGTATAAAAAAGTGTTGCCAAAAACAATAAATATTGTAGTGCACATTGATTACCTGACCCCAACCTTTAGGGTTACCTTGTTCCAACAACAGTTGAGCATTTTTCAGTGAATTAAGGGGGGTAAGTTAGCCTTCTTTGCACTATCTTGTTCTTTTGCCATAATAGCATGGGCAATCTCTAAAGCTTGGAAGAAAGTTTCCAAAGCATCGTCGGTCGCCTTGATATATTAGAAGGATGATAAATGACTTATCACCATATCTTCTTCTCAAGAGATAATTACATACTTATCATTGATAACAGCTTTAAGTTTTGGTGCAAGGTGGATGTTACAACGTCTGTTACGTGAGTCCATGACCTTCCCAACAAACAGTTGTATGTTGGGTTTATGTCTATGACCTAGATTGGAATGGTGAAGACATGAGGTCTAATATGGATGGAATTTACCTCCCCCATAACAATCCTCCTGGACCCATAAAATGATTTTACAGCTAAAGCACTAGGTATCATGACATTTCATTCATATGAGAGCTTTACTAAGCTGGATTTAGGCATAACGTTCAACAAAGAGTCAATGTCAACTAATACTCTTTCTAGAACGTCGCTTACACAGTCCATAGAGATGTGCGGTGCTTTGTTGTGCTTCTTTCCTTCTGGGTGAAAGCTCATTTTTGTTGAAGCTTAGATGATTTCAAGCCTTTAAGTTGGCTACTACTCCACCAAATTGATAGACCGTGATATTTTGTGTTACATGTGCTTGATTAAACACTTTTAGCAATGCATCACGGTGTGCCTCAGAATTCAATAAGAGTGAAGGTATGAACATCTTAGAAGGAGTTTGGTGCAATTAATCCACCACCTTGTACTCACTTCTTTTGATGATTTTTCAGGAATTCATCAACTTTGTCGTGGGGTATGCCTTTATTTGCAGGGTTTGATTTCTGATTGGAACCCAGTGCTACTTTTTCACCGGACGACCCCTGTGGCGGTTTGGCAACTGGTCCTTTAATTGGTTCGGGTGAAAAAATTTGACCACTACAAATCATTCTGCTTACTCCTGTGATGTGAGTCACATCACTCTTTACAACCACATCTTTCATCTTCACTTTTTTTCTCATCAATCATGATCGTTACATCATATTTCTATGGTATCGCCCTCTTGCTTTTGTAAGGAAAAATAGTTGGCGTGTAGACAACAATCGACGATCTTTTGTCTTCCACTAACTGAAGGTTTCCATTCTCATAGACACTATCTAATTGCCTGGATAACTCGAAGTGAGGCTACAATGTAGATACTTTCTCTTCGTTCTTCATATGACCGATTTGCAGAATACCAATGTTCATTAACTGCTGAATATCTTTTCTTACCATTCTGGATCCTCTTGGATGGATGGTACATTCAGGACATTCTTCATGATTTCCCTTTACCAACCCTATTTCCATCAAGCTTGCATGGAATGCGGCCAAGGGTGTCTTTACATCTTAAATCAAAGATTAGCTCAATTTGTCATCAACCGCATTGACAGTTGGACCCTTGTGTCATAGAAAAGGATTCTTTCGGACATTAGTACCATCATCCCTGAAGGATATAATCTTGTTTTTGATGAGATCTAACACCTTTGCCTTTAGCGCCTTACACTCTTGTAGAGAATGCCCCACCGCTTCTTCATGAAATTCGCATCGAACATTGGGATTGTACCACGTTGGGAAGGGCTCTATCAAAGGTGGAAAGGATTGTGGTACTACCAAAACCATTTTGATCAATTATGAATACAACTGGCAGATTTTGCGGTTTATTCTACAGATTATTCTGACGTTGGTTATGATAATTGTTATGTTGATTTTGATTTTGAGGAACATAATTTTGTAATGGCTGTGTTAGTTCCTGGATTGGCTGGAATTTTGGTAAAACAAAGCATGTTCAATGTTGATGTCAAGGTGCAGATATTGCAACATTGAAGTCTTAACACTGGGTTGTGTTAAGTAAGTAATTGCTGAAGTTGGATGTCTGATGTCACATAGGTGATGTTGTAACATCAGATCTGCAGAATTAACAACAGCAGGCTGTGATGTTGTTAGGGTTGCGTATTAGCTGGAATTGTGGAGAGCAAGCTGTCTCATTGGATGCAAATATCTTGGGATAGATATTTGCTGCTGCATAGGAGATCTGGTGCAGATTTGTAGGAGATTTAAAAGGTTGAAGATTTAAAAAGATTTTAGGAGAAAATCTGCTTTAGATATTCAGTTTTAAATAACAAATCTGGGAGATATTGTAGCAAGTCCAAGACCAATTCAAGGAGCTATATAAAGCGCACAAGACCAAAGGAAAAAGCGACAGAAAACATTCAGAAGATCAGGAGCTGGAGGCTTAGTGTCTAGGTGTTACCAGCTATAACAATGTTTATTTCCCCTTCTTTTCTCTTTTGGAAACCTCCTGGATGTTTCTTCACCCCACTGGCTGCCTCAGTGTCTAACAACTTTCCGTTCTTCACTCCCTCTTCAATTTTATCCTCAATGATTATCAAATTCAAAAATTTGAATGAGACGCTAGTGTCGCACCTCAAAAATGAGAGAACGTGACCTTGCGAGAAAAGCTCGTCGATTGGATTTGACAGAAGAGTCACCACCGAACTTTATTTATTCCCAAAAGAGGGAAAGGAAAAATATCAAGAAAACCCTACAAAATCTAAAAGGAAGGATAGGATAAGGTCTTTGCAACCAAATGTCGGGGTTCGGAAGCTGGTTATGCAAAGGGAAGGTACTAGCACCCCTCACATCCGTTATACTCAACGAGAACCATCTAGGTTGTCTGCGCATGAAAGGGTGTTGTTTATCTAAATGTTTATCTTATAAAGGGGAAATGGTTATCTTTTATTAAGGGTGCTCGCCTCGGCGTTGGCCTCGTGCCTACGTACCCTCATGGTGCAATGAGGAAGTCAGAGCTTTGTAGTTCAGCCTAAAAAATGATTGTTTGTTGGTTGATTTTACCTTAAAAAAGGATTTTAGGAGGGTGGCCCTAAGGCGCAAAAAAAGAGAAGTTTGAATGAGTTGATGTTATTTTTAGGTTTTGAAAGAGTTTGTTATTGATTAGGATTGCACTAAAGACTATGGGTAGAGGCGGTTATTTCAATCAACCAAGTTGAATGCCTTGTGTCAAAATAATCAGAGTGAGTGTAGGGATGTCCATTCTCACTTCTCCTCTACCAATTAAGGCTCATGGCACACAATCCCTCTCATATCTTATTATGTTTTTGAGTTTGATTAAGTAAAAGCCACTTGATGTTGGATCAAGGGTTTGTTGGATTTATTAAGAAAAGTGTTTGGTGAATAGGTAGGTTGATGGTGATGCACAAGGAAATCGACTTACAAAGGGTGAATGCAAATGGAGTGTAATGGTTGAAAGGTTGATGTTTGAGGAAACCTATTGAATTAATTTATTATGAAAATGCTTGACGTTGGATCAAGCTTATTTGTGATCTTTTGAAAAGGTGTGGTTGATTTTATTCTTGAATTAGGGAAAGCCTAAGAAACTAGCAAGCAAAGAGAAAGCAGTAAAGGTTATTACACGTCATGGGAGTGGGGGTACATTTGTTCAAATGGGGATGGAATAAACAATAAGCAAACAACCCAAATGATAAACTAAATGTGCATTAGCAAAGTGGGCTCGCCTTTTTGACGACCAACTAGAAATAATTGATCGAATAAGTCTCATTGTAAGAAAGCCCAAGAGTAAGTTATGAATGATGTGCAAAAGGTGTCCTAAGATAAAGTAATAGAGAATAGAAATAGCCAAGATCAAAGCTCCTTTTCTAGGGTTTCTATACAATGTCCCAAATCTCCATGAGGCAGAGGATAGTAACCACAGTCCAACACTTGAAAGACTTTTAGGGTTTCGATAATTTTATCATGTTTTTGTGTTTTTGAATGAGATGAATAAGATGACAAGATGAATAATGAACAATATAATATGAACAAGGATATATAGGCAATGATATAATGACATAAAGATAAAGCAAAAGAATAATGAACAGAAATTAAAGTTAGTTGTTAGTTGTTAATTGTTGTTGATCGGATGATCACTTTTTGAATCGGGTCTCATGTAGCGCTATGTTAAGCAATTGTAGCACAATCTATGAGGAAGATTATACTATGGGAGGCCGGTCAATAACAATTTTTGTGCTAAAACACGATAGAGAAATAATATGTAGATCATTCTCCAAAAATTGTGCCACACGAAAAGAAAAAGAGAACAGTCTCGTCTTAATAAAGAACTTCCATTGATTAATCGAAGGTAACATATCACGATTACAAAGTATAAAGAATGATACAAATGATCAATCCATACAGATTTGAAATAATGAAGGTTAAACAACCTCAACAATCAATATTCATGATATTAAAGACTTCATCGACCAAAATAAAATCGAAATGGAAATCAAAATTGAAATGAAAATTAACATGAAATGATAATGAAATGACAAAGTAACAAATCAAGGGAAAATATTATTACAAAATAAATTGTAAAAACTAGAAAATCAAAAAGGAGAAAATATAAGGAAAAAAAAGAAAGAAAGAAAAAAAAAAGATAGTGAGGAGAGGGTGGCGTAGCAGTATCATGAGGGTGTGTGAGAAATACCATTCATAGGATTAAAAGCCCATTACATAAACAAGGTAGGATGCATATGAAAAGGGTGGTGTAAGGAGTAACTTCATGGACACAACACGGGCCTTAAGCCCACAACCAGTTTTTTTGACAAAAACCCAAAGCAAGGTAATGGCACGGTAAAAGAAAAACAAGGTCAGATTCTATTTTAAAATAAAGTAGAAAAACAGAACAAGGTCAAAATACAACATCATCAGACACAATATCACCATCTTCTTTTCTTTAAAACAAAATGAAACAAGGAAAACCAAGGAAGGACAACAACATGAAATGAAAAGAGCATATGAAATAAGCAAAAGCAACAACATCATCAACATAAATTCACGATGGCCATGGAAGAAAAATAAATCTTCTTCTCTGGATCTCTATCAATTGCTGTGATCCATTCTTGTTTCAGGTTTATGTTTGTTTCGTTTCAATCTCTCAATTCTTCTCCTTCTCTTTTTGTTTTGGTTCGATTTGAAAATGGCTTGGGTGTTTGTTGTTGATGAATAATGATGGAGATCAAGTTGTTGTTTGGGTTGAAGACGGTTGTTAAAGTTTGGAGGCGAGGGAGGTAAGTTTCAAGGGAAAGAAAAGGTTTTGTAGAGAGAGTTATGGAGAGAAAAAAAAGGTGTTGGTTGATATTGAGTGAGGTTTAAAGAAGAAGGTTTATGGTGGAATAGGTTGAAAGTGATGAAGGCAAGTTGTTGTAGAGAGCTTTTTGTGAGAGAGGGGAGAAAAATGAAGAAGCTGTCGAAGATGGATTTCAATCTTTTTATGGTTGAAGAGTTTTTGTATTGTTGTGAATTGTGGAGAATGGTGTGGAGTGGAATAGGCTGTGGAGAGAAAAAATTTAGGTTCTCAAAAGCGTGTGCGTGTTATGTGCAAAAGGCTTATGAATTAGTTTTTCGCTCATGGTTTGTGTGTGTTGTGCAGGGCGTGAGAAGTGCGTGGAGGCTTAATGAATTGGTTTACAATTTGGGGCATGGCTTATATAATGCGTGTGAATCATGACGAGTGTAGGACCGATTTGTTGTGTGGATGAAGAATTGAAAATGGTTGTTTTGTTATGCGTTGGATGTGTGGCTTTGTGTATCGTGTGTATGCATGGTGTGGTACGTGATTTAGTTGTCATGGCTGAATGGTTGAAATGGTTATGATTTGTGAAATGGTTGCTTCATAGCTTGTTGTGAAAGTGTGTGGTACTGGCTGGAAAATTTTGGTTTGTTGCTACGTATTAATCATAGTCGTGCGTTATTAAGTGAGTGTAATGGCATGATCTGACTGACTCATGGTATATTCTCATGGGCTTGGTCATGTTGTGTATGATCTTGTAATATTTTGAATGGCTTTTGTGGTGATGAATTTTGTAGACTCTTTTTTTGTATGAATATGGACTTTTTGGCCTTTTTTGTGATCTTTGAAATTTTTTGTGTGTAAAAATGGACTTAAAACAATGGCTTTGCAATCTTTGTAATTGGACCTTAAATATCATTGACACACCCTCCATATTGCCTTTGACCAATTCTTGAGTTTTGACTTATTCTTAAATCAAATTCTTGAGAAATGACTAGAAATAAATCAATCTTGACTTCCATGTGTGATCAAAAAACTTTCTTAACTAAAGTTCACACTTGTTGAATTTTCACGTAAAGTGAATGAAACTTTGAATCAATTCCTGACAAGAAATCCACCATAAATCACTCTTGAATCTTGAATGAATTGGATCACTGAACTAAAGTAACTCTTGAATTAACCTTGAACTGGGACCTTTAATAAATGAGTCCAATAAATCAAATCCTTCATAATGAATCAAATGAACAAGAAAATGCCTTGAAATAAGAGGGACATGACTTAAAATATGAACTGTACTGTACAAAACCCTGACTGCAAATGCATTGATCTCTGATGCTCCTTAACCATGAAACATTGATAACTTGACAAAGTCTGACAACCTGATCCATACACAACTGACTTGACTTGGCACAAACCCTAATTGGAATTTCATACAAACACCACTTGAATCATACTTACCCTGACCTTGATCATGAAACAAATTCTTGCATGACCAAGATTAGGTAAAAAATGAATCTCAATCCATACTGCACACTCCCTTGACCTGATAACTTTGCCTGACACCCAACTCATCCGTGTAACAAGACAATGGAAGCAGAAGCAAAATATTTTTTGGAATTTTGAATAATGGTTAGTAGATGGAAACACAAACGAGGATAATATACAAGTAAGAAAATTTTGGGGTATGATAGCTACTAATCATTCGATCATAAAAAGAAGATTGTAGAGTATTCATGAATAGACCAAGAAAATCTTATTTGGCCAAGGGTGGAACTACTTGAGTGGTTAGTTCCATCCATTGTTGAGCGTACTCTCGGAAGGACTCCATATCTTTCTTTTCCATATTCTGTAGTTGTCTCTTATCAGGAGCCATATCCATGATGTACTTACATTGTTTAACGAAGGCCGCTGAAAGGTCCCTCCATGATTGGATTTGACTCCTCTCAAGGTTCATGTACTAATTAAGAGATGTGCCACCCAATCTATCTTAAAAGCAACGACCCATCATCTTATCATTGCTAGAGTGTGACGTCATCTTCCTGTAACACATCACTATGTGCCTTTTCTGACAACTAAGTCCTCAATACTTTTCAAAATTGGGAATTTTTAACTTTGGTGGTATAGCAACATCAGGGACCAAACATAGGTCTTTTGCATATGTACCGATCATATGATTCCCTTCAACTTCCCTCAACCTTCTTTCCAAGCCTTGATACTTTTATTTCATATTATCCACCTCTGCTATTACTTCTTGGTGCATATCTTGAAGATGATTTACGTGGAATACAAAGCGAGGATCTTAAGTAGCACCTGGCTATATGGAGAAGCCAGTAGGATGGGCTTTTGGAATGACTGGAATCTGTCCATGTGGTTGAGAATATGTTCTAACATTGGTCTCTGGTGAAATAGAGGGAGTGTAACCCAAGGGAGCCCATACGGCAGGAATTGCACACTTACCCCTTGGGTATGCTGGGGTTCCACACTGAAACCAAAGGGATGGATTGTGTCCACATGACCACCAGGTTGTGGCTCATCTTCTTTCAAGGATATGGTTTGCAGTGCCTCCAAGATCTTTCTCATCGTACCCTTCATATGTTCTACTTCTTCACGCAATATCTCTTTCCATTTTTCTAAGTTCTCCATTATCATATTGGAATTGCTTCGTATTAGATAACGATGTCGAAGAATTAGTTTGTTATGGGGAAGAGAGATATGAGACGAGTTTTTATCTGATGACTAGATGAATGCATGTATGCAAAATTTATGCAAAGCTCTTGGTTATCTTTGTTGTTTATTTTAAAGAATTTTAAAACATTTATATTAATTTGCAAGTATTTATAAGAATCAAGAAGCAAACACAATAATTAAACATAAATATATTTTTTATTAATTTGAAATTCAAGTACAAAGAGTTCCTAATACTACATATGTGCCATACAGATCATTGCAAGTACAAAGAGTTAAATACCTCATGTGGAGTATTCTCCAACATATGACTTCATGATCACTTTGTAGCTTTTCAGGTATGTCTTGAATGATGTCATTTGCAAATGTGGACAAATTTGAAAACTTGCCCTTCCATTGAAGGTAGAGACTGCGAAAATCATTGATGATGACTTAGTTTTCAGCTATGGAAACCTCAATTCTCTTGTACAAGTTCTACCAATATTAGCTCTCATTCTTCAAAACCAGATGCCTCCCCTTGGTTCTTGTCTTGTGGTTTGAAAGTCTTTATCTTCTCAAGGGATCACTCTATTTGGTATCTTTGGCGTAAAAGAGCTTACTCCACCCGTTTCATTTGTAAACGCTCAAAAGATACAATGTCTTTGTACTCATTAAGGGCTTCCTTAAGATCGAGGATTTGCGCCTCAAACTCCAACCTTGACTCCCTTTGTATTTGGGTAGATCTATCTCTCATTCTTTGTAGATCATATATGGAGAGTTTAGCCTTAGATAACTCTTGGTTTCTGGATTTGAGCTCAAAATCAGGTCCATGGAGAGCATCTTTAATCCACTTTTTCTCCTTGAGTGATTTCTCCTTTTGTTGACTCTCCAACTTCAAATATTTGTTCTCCTCGGTGGTTTGTTTAAGCTTGAGATGTAACTCCAAGTTTTCTAACTCGAGTCTCTGGATATTAACTCATAGTTCCTTGACCTCTTTAACTGAGATAGGAACATGCTCAGGAATCTGAGGGAAATTGAGGAATCAAAGATGAAAGGAAGCTTGATTATCTGGACTTTTTCCTTTACCCAATGGATGTAAGGTTCTCGGGAAATGAAGTTCCTTTTTCCCAACCCTTTTCCTTTTCAGTTAACTTTTCTCAAAGCTCTTCATACCTTCTTCATAATTGGGTTTTCTTCCCCAATGTCATGTAAGATGAAAGGTTCTAGGAATTTGTCATTTGGTGGACCCTCCATTGGATATCCAAGTTGCCTCATGGATAACACAGGGTTATAATTTATACAACCTTGAGTTCTCATTAGTGGCACATTGGAGAAGTCCCCATAGCTAAAGATAACGTCCTTTGTCTCCCAATCTCTCTAATACCACTAAATAACACTAGTGGTAAAGAATGTCATCGTTTGGGACCATTTAAGTTCCTTGGAGGCAAATGGGCCTCCTTTGGGCATATGAGTCATGAGCCAAGCATGGATGAGTTGAGAACAGCACAGGAAAGTTCCACATTTCTTCTTAAGGTGAGTGTGGAGATAGTAATATATGTCAGCTAGAAGAGAAGGCACAGGGTTTTCTAAGAGGAATACTTCAATAGCCAAGTTATCCACAAAGATATCTATGTTAGGGAAAAGTACAATCCCATAGATCAAGAAAGCTAGAATGGCACTGAACGCTTTCCAATATTTAGCATTCTCTAATTCTATGGCTTGATTTTCCAAGAACTTCCTTGAAAACCCCTTAAAATTCCCTTTGGTGTCCAAATTAGCTATCACGTCATTGATACCAATACCCAAAGCTAAAGCTATCTTCTCTGGAGTAGGAACCCCATAACTTAGTAAATGGACCGTGGTCTTTCAAAGTTCAGCCCAAGATTCTCTCGAATTCTTCCAAGGTGAAAGCCAATTGGAAGTCTGAGAATGTGAAGCAGCGTAGTGGAGGGTCATAAAATTGGGCTAAAGTAATAATAGGGCCCAAGTATATCTTCTCGGTCAAGAGGTCAAAGATATCCCCATAGTCACCTCTAAAGTCAATGCGCTTGATAAGAGTTAGTTTAGAGCTCAAAATCTTTAAGCTTTCAGTTTTAGGCTCTTTGAACTTGAATGGAAAAGTGTTTCTTCTTTTAGAAGTCATTTTCAAATGCTTGCAGGTAACTCAAATTCCAGAAATAAATCTTTGATACTAAGAGCTTTGTCATTTTTTCTATGCAGGTGTAATGTAAATGAGAACAATGCAATGCAATGTATTTTTGGCAATACGGTTTCATAAGTCCGAGGTGCGGATAACGAACAAATATGATTGCTTTTAACATAAGGTTCTCATCAGGTAAGATCTAAGGTTTGTAAAGGTTCCTAGAGTCACGGATCTAACATGAAAATATTGCCGCCTTCGCCAAATACTTGTCGAAAAACAAAACTCTCACGAGGATCTATTCTAGGTTAGGTTCTTATACCAACCACGCGAGATATACACCTCAGAGCCAACAATATGAAACCATCGACTCTAAGGTTCTAGAAATGGTTCCCAAAGTCATGGATTCGACATAAATAAATTGTCGCTTACGACAAATATTTGCAAGGCAAAAATTCCTTCAAGGGAATCTATTCTAAGTGAGGTTCTCATATCAACCCCACGAGATATACACCTCAAACACAAATACTACGCAACCATCATTTCTAGTAGGCAAATGGGTTTAAGGTTCTACAAAGGTTCTTAGAGTCATGGTTCCAACAAGAAAAGAAGTTACTAATATTTTGAGTGATGGTTTTATCACAATTTTTTATTACAGATAATAATTTCTTATCAAACACAACTTCATAACCATTGTTGCAAAATTTACTTATGCTCAATAGGTTATGTTTAAGTCCACTGACTAACCAAACATTATTTATAGAAATTAGAGTGTTACCAATAGTTCTTGTGCCAATAATCTTCCATTTTTGGCCTCCTCCAAACCCTACATTGCCTTCCTTCTTCAGAGCTAGGGTTTAGAACATATGTTTTTCTCCCATCATATGACATGAGCAGCCATTGTCCAGGGACCATGTTTGATGCTTTGCTTTTCCCCTTAGGAAAATCTGCAGCAAAAATAATTTGGGATTAGGTACCCATACTCTTATGGGTCATATATGGTTAGTTCTCACAGGCTTCCTTTTATTTTGAGCCTTTTTATAATAGTTGGGTCTATACTTATTCCAGATTTTTCGTTTAAAAAAGTTATGTCTAGACTGAGTTCCGACATCTAAACCTTTCTGAACTTTTGATCAATAGGTATTGGGTTCTATTCTCTTTAGAACCCTTGATTTTGAATTTCTGGGTTCATAATTCTTCAAAACCTTTGACTTTTGAATTTTGGGTTCTGATTTGTTCAGACTCTTACCTAAATCAGAGCCAGACACAAAATAAGTTTCTGGCACTGTCTGAGCACTACTTGAAGAAGAAGCATTTGAGTTCTTCAAGAGTTGAGCTTTAGAAATAACGAATTTCTCATTGTTGCTCAGACCTTTTTTTTTGCTCTTGCTTACCCCATATATCATGGAGGCAAGCTTTGTTCTCTCAAGACCTGTCATAGTACAATCTTGAAGAGTAACTTTCTGCTTACTCAAGGTTTTATAAAAAAATTTGTTAACATGAGTAATGTGATCTTTCTCCAAGGATTCAACATTGATTTGAGAAATTTTAAGTTCTTCCTTTAGAAGATCACATTCCTTTTTCAAGGTTTTCATATGTGTTACTTTATCATGACAACGACACATGAGTTCTTAAATAAAAGAAATTAAATCAAAAAGAGATAATTTAGAAAAGACCTCGTCTTCTTCACCAGAGTCTGAATCAGAGGTTGATTCATATTTTGTATCTAAGGGTGTGAGAGCCATTAGACCAAGATTTTCCTCTCCCTCGTCTTTGTCTGAGTCACCTTCATTGCCAAGTTCATCTCACGTTGCCATGAGACTCTTCTTGAATCAGTTTCTGAAACTTTCCTTTTGAAAGCTTCCCTTTTTCTTCCTTTCTTTTTGCAGGTAAGGACAATCAGCCTTGAAATGACCAGACATCTTACAATTAAAGCAACTTTTCTGATCTTCTGTATTATCCTTGGAACTAGACCCTCTGAAGTTGTTGCTTTTACTAGAGAAGTTTTTGTTCCTTATTGATAGTTGCTTGAATCTTCTGATAATAAAGGACATCTCCTCCTCACCCGAGTCACCATTTGAAACTTCTTCACCTGAAGCTTCTTCACATTTCTTGACCTTGGAGGATCTGACAGTTTTACCACCAGATCTTCCAGCAACAAACTTTAATGCCAGTGTTTTGGATTTCCCAACTGGATCATCCCCATTTAGTTCCATTTCATGGCTCTGAAGGTTTCTAATTAGACATTCAAGAATCATAGTATTCAGGTCTTTAGCCTTCTGAATAGCTGTGACCTTGGGTTTGTACTTAGCTGGAAGACTCCTCAAGATATTCTTTATATGGACAACACTAGTGTAGCTTTTTCTCAGGATCTAAAGGCCTGATACAAGATTTTGAAACCTAGAAAACATGGTTTCAATGTCCTCATCACCCTTCATCCTGAACAACTCATAATGTTGAACAAGAAGATTAGCCTTCGCTGATAACGCGAAAATGTATCGTATATTCCAACCCGATTCACATGCTATATGGTGTTTTTTTATTGTGTTTTCGTAGTATTATGATGTATTATGTCTGTTTTCAGATGCATTGCCTAATAAGAGCCTTTCACGAAGAAATGGAGCAAAAAGAGCAAAAAATAGAGCTTTTGGTGCCATTACACACATGGATTTCCACATGGTGTTGGCCATGGGGGTAGCCATGACGTGTAGGGTTTCTCCCACGACCCAATGGTTAAAAGATCAAGTCTCTGACATTTTAGGAATATGGAGGTCGCCATCTCCACATGGCCAACACCATCTTTGTATTTTGCATTCTGGTCAAAGACAGTTGGAGAATCACCCCCATGACTCCTATTTTCCTCTCACACGAATTCTGAAGAAGTTACTTGGTTTCCAAGGCTTAGTAATAGTATAAATAGGACTTAGATTTCACTTTTTCATTCATCCAAGCTTAGTACAACTTAGGCCATAAATTTACACTCCGAAACCGTTAACTCTTCGCATCAGGGAGTTATCGCAATGTTCTTGTATTGAGTTTGGATCAGTTTATTTTATAGATTTTAATCCTTCCACCATTTACTTTCCGTCGAAGTTTATTTCCTGTATCAGATTCAAGTCTCCGATTTGGAGCAGGTTCTTAATATAATTCGCATTATTATTATTAATTTCTCGCACTGTTTTTAATTTGTTTATTTCTCGTATCGCTTTACTTTGTTATTTCTTGTACTGCCTTTAATTTGTTTACTTTATCACTCTGCTTTATCTTCTTTATTTTCTCGCACGCATTACTTGATTTATTTTATCGCAAAAGATTATTTTTTCAAAACCTTTCCGAAATAGCATTAGATTTACAAAGCGACAATAAACTACAGTAGGTTGACATTGGTCTCTGTGGGCTTGAAAATCTTTTATATTACTTCAATATTTTCATGCACTTGTGGACGCATCATTCGCTTCTTTCACTTGTTGATTCCCTTCATAAGTAGAAGTCAATGATTCAAAGATAGTCTTAGTTGTAGACTTATCAATGATTATAATATATTCACTGTGAGGTAGAGCCTCAATCAGAGTACCCCTTACTCTATGGTGTTTTTGTACACTTTCTTGTGGGCTGGTGTAAGAGTTTTTATATCTTTCACCATGCCAACACCATCAACAGGAAAGCCAATGCTATCCTCAAGAATGTCCCATAACTCATCATTAAGGCCAATGATGTAAGTATACATTTTTCTCTTCCACCACTCAAACTGAGTGGAATCACCACTAAATGAGGGTGGTTTAGCAGAATAATGACTTTTCTCAACCGCACTATAGTCATAAGAGATGGCAGGAGTAGACATGATATTGTAAGTAAATTTCTTAGGATCGATTCAATATACCATAGTTAAGTGTTAATGTAATGACCATGATCTGATGCCAACTGAAGGTGAGAAAAATACACAAGAAAGGGGGTTGAATTTTGGGTGCAAAAATTGTTCCACTTCTGAACTCAGAAGTTCGGAGTCTGAACTACGTTCAAAGTCTGAACTATGTTCAGAGTCTGTTGACAAAATGTATTATAGCAGCGAAAAATAAAGCACATAAGTAAATGCAAGCAACACACAAAGATTATCCTGGTTCCTCTCCTAAATTGAGATTAGTCCAGTCCCCTTTCCCCCAACAAGTGCTTTTCACTCTAACCAAATTGATTACAAATGCTTAATTCACTGTTCAAGACTTCCTGCTCAATCAATCTTGAATGAGACTTGCTTGCTTAAGCCACTACTCAAGACTTCTTGCTTATACCCTATAGTTCAAGACTTTCTTGCTCAATCTACCTAGAATGAGACTTCCTGCTTAAACCCTTGGTTAAAACTTCCATGCTCAAGCACACATGCAAACGACTTCTTCTACTTTAAACAAACTGTTTAGTAGACAAGATAACTAATATAGTTTGATTCATAATCAAAAGTATAATAGTTGTGAAACAATCACAAAGGTATTCAACCTTTCTAAGATTTCTAAGATAAATCTAAGATAATAAATATTAAGATCTTATGCTATAACAATTACAAAAATAGCTCAGAGTTATGCTAAGATCTTTCTATATGTGTGATGTTATAACCTTCGTTTGTGTTTTCATCTTCCTTTTATAGAGACAGAAAAAGAGTCGTTGGAGGTTTGAACAATAAAAAACTTAGTGAAGAAGTATTCTAAGAGAAACGTTGGAGACTATCATCTGGTCAGAAACTTTGTCTACTGAATAATAGCATTGTCCATAACACCTTTTGAGTAACTAGGTATCTACTAAAAGGCAGTACAGACCGAAAAGGTCACATCACCATCCTTAAGCCTTGCAAAACCAAACCCTAGTTGACTCTGTCCAGAAATCCGAGGTTATGATAAGATAAGTCTACTTTCGTTCAGTGTACATATCAACTGCTTTCTACGTCTTCAAAAACTGAGTTGTCATCAGAATTTGGGTCATGAGTCCAGAGTCTGATGCCTTCAGAGTCTGATGAACATTTTTCTAATTCTGATCAACCACAATATGAGTATTGGTTCTTCACTTATGCTTTCAACAAGATTAATGACGAATTCTTTAATTTATGATCATGCACACTTGAACAATTATTAGTAAACCTTATTTTTCTTTAAATACTCTGTTATCATCAAAACCTTTTAAGGGCATAAACAAATCTTGTTCCAACAAGATCCAATTTGAAAATATTGTTGGACTCTTAATGGACAGAGGTTTAAAGTGTACTTTGGTGGTGAAATTTCAGTTCGCTACAAGAATTCCACTCAACGGTCCTTAAATTTTATCGAAAAGGCGTCAAGCTAATGGCGTCAAACAAGCGCTTGTTAGGAGGAAACCTAATATTTTTTTTAGTTTTTCGGTTTTTATTTGCATCATAGATTTCAAATTTGAGAGTTTAAATTGCATGAGTCTTGCTCAAAAGAAAAGTTGAAAAGTTGATTTAATGAGGCGCTCGCTTAGCCACAAAATCTGGAGCTAAGAGCGCCTGCACTAAGCATAACTTTGCTCTGCTAAGTGCACATGACAGTAAAACAAAAACAACATTTAATTCCATTTCTATCATTTAACCACCACCCAACCATCTTTGACCCCTTTATGACACAGTTTTTTAGCATTCAAAACACAAACTTTCACTCTAAAACCTCTCACTTCTCTCTCACTAACCAAACCCTAGCCTCCTTTTCATAAAAAGAAAAAACAAATCTCTCAAAACAAAGAAAATCTCTCATATTTTTCATTTAACTTGTGCATTTCAAATCTCTAGTCTACGAACAAGTATGTGATTAAAATTCTTTATAAAGTAGTTATCTTGTGATAAAGGTAAAGTTAGGTTAGGTTAGCAAGCATTAATGCGTTTTTCAAATAATTTGTAGTGATTTTAAAATAAAGTTACCTCATTTCTATTAAATTTCGGGTTATATGTTTGTGTTAACATCCATGGAGATATCTATTCTTGAATAGATATGTGCTTATGAATACTTTTAGCATTGTTTATGGGTATGTGTGAGAGCAAGAAATTTTGCACTGAAAATAACCTCTTATGGGCTTGATCGCTTAACGCACTATTTGGGGCTAAGCGAGATTGTGGTGCAAGCCAGGCTCAGCGAGCCATGTTATGCCCAAAATTTGGGTTTGCGCTCAGCAAGCCTATCCTCGCTCAGCCACCCTATCAAGACATCAAAATGCAATTTTTCATATTTTTAAATGTCTTGGCTCGTGATGATGATTTACATGGCTCATGTTAATTGTGTTTAACAAGATGAAAGTGTTGTATTTCACTAGTTTGTTTGTTTGTAGAGATGGGTCCAAGAAAACTTATGACCTCCAAGAAACAAAAAACTACTGCCAACACCTCTAGGGAGCCAATACCATATAATGAGGCTAGATTATTGGAACTAGATCAAAATTATGGTCAGAAAGAAAATTCCTGATTGAGGCAGAGGGATATTTTCAATGTAGTGCGGAGATCATCTAAGTAAGAGACTGGGATAAGCTGGTTGATCCTCCTACCAAGCTAAATTATGAAATCATCCAGGAGTTTTATGCCAACGCTCTCCCAATAGAAGACAACCATACTCCTTCACCACTATGGTTCGAGGAAGAGATATAACTTTTGATCGGAATGCCATAAATGATTACCTGGGAAAACCTCTCACTTTGGAGGAATGTAAAGTTAATGCATATGCGAGGCGTGCAGCTCGAGGAAACTGGGACATTGAAAAAGTTTCAAGAGCGCTTATGGTAGAGGGAAGGATCTACGATGCCTCCAGAATTCCAATTCGGTTTAAGAGAGAAGATATGAAGACCATAGCGCAAATGGTGCTGACCTTGATTCTATACAACATCTGGCCTCGAAATCATACCTTCTCCCTTCCTCTGGACACCACTTACCTTCTGTATTATATTGTTAATGGTAAGGAGGTGAAAGTATCTAGGATCATCTCAAATGAAATTAGAATGATTGGTGAAAGTGGTTAAAAACTAGGAACCAAATCCACTTGCTCGTTGGCCTTTCCGGGACATATAATGGGATTGTGCAAAAATACCCAGATGGTAAATCCCTCTCAGGTCCATGAGAAAATTTGCGGTGCTGTTAATTAGATACATTGCATGGTATTGCAAATAAAAATCACCCATAATCATTTATCTAGATCAAGCAAGAACCTCAACCCCTCCAAAGCCGCAACTTGGATTCGATAATTAGGAATCAAGGGTTAGAGCCACTTTTACATACACTTGGGACCAAAATGAGTCCAGTCATAGGGCCCTTACTTATATGCAGGACTCTATGTATATGCTTTAGTTGCAAATAGGTGGACCGCAAGATGAGGCCCATTAGATCATGAATCCTTAGGATTTCTAGTCTCATGTTGCTTGGCCTAGGGACATGCCATTTTACTAGTGGGGCACTTGTTGTATGACATGAAGAAGAGGTTGGACAAGAAGAAGTTGGAAATGATTAAGAAGCTGGAAATATGGAAGAGTATGATGAAGAAACGAAAGATCAAGAAGTGGAGAAAGAAGAAGAAGAATCAGATGAAAGACAAGATGACATGAATAAAGACTAGGAGATTGATTGACTAAAAAGCTCACCAATACCGAGTGAAATATTTAAAAAGCTTTCAAACATTTATTTTACTATGCTTTTATTCCTTTCCTTTGTATTCGTCAAACTTATGTGGATTTGTATTTTGATGTTTTTTTGATGTGGGGACTTTTGTGGATGTTTCAAGAAACCATATCATTTGAATGATGGTTAATTTTTTTTGTGAGTTTGTTTTAAATTTTTTTCAAGTAGTAAGTAGTAGTGTTTGTGATTTCAATTTGTTTCAACTATTTTTCATTTGGATGTTTGTGTTTAAACTTATCTTCTAAAACTACTTGAAGAGGCAAAGAGTGAAAACTCAATATTGAGTGAGTCAACAACAGTGCAGTGGTAATGATAAGAATTTGAATGAATTTCACAAGCCAAGGTACATATTTATTGCTCTTTAGAGCATAGCATAAATATGAAACTTGTATTTTGCATAAAATTAGTTCATGCATTCTTTCGCAATAACATGTCACGTGTTTGAATCACTTTAGAACCAAACCTAAAGGTGACGTATCTTTCCATAGTTCACTATATGCTCAGGAGACCGACAATCATTTATTTTAACTCGGTTGGATTATGTTTAATATTGTAATTTTTTTTGAACTGTATGAAAGCATAGAAAGGATCAAGACAATTTTTTGAATTTAAGCATAACCACTTAACAAAAAGTGACCTGCCTTGTGTGTGAGTGAGAATTTGTTAACCTCTTTGAGCCTAAGTGATAGAATCTACATCAATTATGAACCATGGAATTCACTAAGCAAGCAACACACCTAGTGAATTTTCCTTATGCATTTAGAATTAACTTCATAATTGATCCTTGGATATATTCTGATTTTTCTTGAAAACTTAAACCCTAAGCCTTCATGGATTGTTTAATTTATGTCCCTTGCCCAAGGATAGGGGAGCATTCAAATTAAAGTTTAAGGTTTTGTTCAAGTTGGGGAGAAAAAAAAGAAAAGGTTACTTCAAAAGAAAATGACATGACAAGAAAAATGATGAATGACAAATTTTTGAAAAAAAAAAGATAAGAAAAGAATTGTGAAAAGAGAAAGAAAAATTTGAAAGAAAATGAGTGGCAAAAAGAGATTGTGCCTACTATTTTGCATCAAGGGTGTAAAAATTAAAAGAGGTAAATTGTGGAAATTAAGTTGTGTGTTGAAAATAGCAAAAGAAGTAATTGCTCCTCTAGACTTTGGCCATTTTTGTTCAATTTCCTTTAGATATGATGCTTTGTTGTTAACTAGACCATAATAGAACCCTTGAAAGAACTTAGTGATCTACGCTTTTATGCTTTCAAAATAATATGCTTGGATGAATGTATAAGTTAATCAATATGTTAGTAGGATTGTTGGATGTGAGTTCATGTCCCACATGTTGGATTGTTGGATTGTTGGACATGTTTATTGCCTTGGAATTCTTGACATGAGTTTTGTGTTGAAAACTTGTTTCATGGTTATGGTTTGATCCTAGGATAGTATTAAACATAATAACTTACATGTGCATTCTACAATTGTACCATGCGCTTTCAATTTTTCTCTCAAATTGGTTGATCATGAAAAACTTAGTGAAGTTGCTCTTGCATTCAATTAACGTTTTAAACTTTTGTTTGAGGACAAACAAAGTTCTAAGTTGGAGATAGTGGATAGGTGGCAAAAATATGGTACATAAACACATTGAAATCAGTGTAGTTATTAACTTGTTTCACAAGTTAAGAGTATAAAAACTCCATCTTAGAGGTAAATATAAGTTGTATTAGGATAATAGTTTATTTATGCATTTTTCACCCAAGTCCAACTCATTTTGTAGGTATTTGTTCAAGGCAAGATTTTGGTCAACAAAACAAATAAGAAAAGGCTCAATAATCTCGCAGAGGAAACTCCAAGCGACCACCAAGCGAGCAAAGCAAGAAAATTCCAGAGAGTTGCGTTCCAAGAATGTTTGATGGGTGAAAAGCAAGAAAATTCCAGAGAGTCGTGCTCCAAGAATGCTTGAAGAAAGCACAAAGCAAGAAAAATGCCAAAGTCTCTAAAACCCAGGTGTGCTGAGGGAGCTTGCAGTAAGGTTGTAGCAAGTGCTCACTTAGTCAGACTTTCTGTGGCCAAGCGAGATAAGGCAATTTAGGCTAACGTGTCAAATAGCTTCATTTGTGATTTGTGTAACTGTCAACACGATTGAATTCCAACGCAAGCATAAGATCTCTATTTTCTCTTTAAGTCTTCCGCACATTTTTGGAAAAAACTCTGATATTCTATTTTTGGAAAATCGGTTAAATTTTTGAATAAGGGTCTATTCACCCTCTCCCCCTTTAGACCATTTATCTACTCCATATTCTCACCCAACTAAGATCAATTTGAGGATCTATGTGACCAAGATGGAGGATCACTATTGTTGGGAATCTACATGGCTTGCAAGATTGCTTGTATTGGGCTTGTGAGATTCACGCACCATGATGGAACCATAAAACTTCTTACCGGTGTCAGGTATGTACCTGATCTTGAGAGGAATATAATTTCTCTTTGTGATTTTTACAAGAAAGGGTATGTGTTCAAAGGAGAACAAGGCATACCAAAATTCATGAAGGGATCAAAGGAAGTCGTGAGAGGAATTAAGAAAAAAAGGCTTATTTTCCCTTGAAGTTGTAACTGTAACTGGCTTAGTTGATATTGCATCAAACAAAACCTTGACTAAGACTGACTTATGGAACATGATACTTGGACATGTTAGTGAAAAAGGCCTAATTGAATTAGGGAAGAAGAACTTGTTATGTAGTGAAAAGGTTGAGAAGCTAAATTGTTTTGTGAACCTTGTGTGCTTGGTAAAGCTTGTAGAGTAAAGTTCAACAAAGCCCTACAAAGAACATATGGATCTCTGGAATATATTCATGCTAATCTTTTGGGGCCTTCACACTCAGTTGCAAGGTAATTTCTATCCATATTTGATGATTATTCAAAAAATTTATGGATATTCCTTCAGAAAATCAAAGATAAAACCTTTGATAATTTCAACGACTGGAAGACATTGGTGGAAAATCAAATTGGAAGGAATGTAAAAATGCTAAGGACGAACAATGGACTTGAATTATTCTCCAATGATTTCAATATCTATTACTACATGAATGGTATTACAAGGCATAAAACTAATTTAGAAAATCCTCGGTAAAATGGTCTGGCTGAAAGATTCAACAGAACCATCATGGAAAGAGTAAGAATTAGGTTGATGAGTGTTCATCTGAAGAAGGTTATCTGGGGAGAGATTGTTACGACTGTATCTTATATGATAAAAGGTGTCTTTCAACTGCCTTGGGAATGGAGACACATAAAGAAATATGGTTTGGTTATCCACCAAACCTGGACATGCTAAATTTATTTGGATGTGTTGCTTATGCTCACATCATGCAAGACAAGGTAGAACCAAGGGCTATTAAATGTATATTTCTCAGATGCCCTTAAGAAGTTAAAACTTACAATCGGTGGTGTCTAGAATTATGACACAAGAAATGCATTATAACTCAAGAAGTATTGTCTAATGAATTACATATGGCCTTCAAGAAAATTGCTGATGAAATCACTAAGTCAAAATCTCAAGAATCTAAACCTGATCTGGGATGAGCTCATCTTGAGGTTTAATAATTGGAAAATGAAGCGCCTAATTTGGTAGAGAACCAGAATGAAACTATAGAAGATACTCTTGATATTGAACCTGAAAAATGCAGTTGGTAATGACTACATGATGGCTAGAGATTGAACTAGAAGAATTATCAATCCACCTCAAAGACTTGGTTATCCAAACTTAATAGCTTTTGCACAAGTGTCAATTATTGAAGTTCTTGATGAAGATCCAAGAAATTTCAAATATGCTATGAGGAATAAAGAGAGAGAGAGAGAGAAGAATGGATGATAGCCCTAAATGATAAGATAAAGTCTCTTCATGATAACAACACATGGAGTCTGACCAAGAGATCGACAGACTCCTAAATTTTCAATTGTAAATGGATTTACAAGGTGAAGGAAGGACTTCAAGGAGTAATGTCAAAAAGGTTCAAATCCATACTGGTTTCTAGAGGCTTCACTTTGAAAAAAGGAATAGATTTAAATGATGTATTATCTCCTGTTGTGAAACACTTATCCATTAGGATCCCAATTGAAATTCTGGTATCAGACGTGTGATGTTAAGGTGCGATGTCACAACAACACACTCTGCACAATGGACAACAATAACAGTAACAAATCAACACAAAGAATTGTTCACCCAGTTCGGTCTAACTACCTACGTCTGGGGGCTACCAAGCCAGGGATGAAATTCACTACTTGTATAATTAATTTACAGACTCAACAACCCAGTTGAAAATCTCCTAAACTTAATTCCTACTAGTGACTTTCTACCTAAGAAACCACTTAGATATGAGAACACTACTCAATCCCTAAAACACTTCAGTGAGATTATTCTAGGATCACACACTTTTAATATCACTACTTGATTCTGCTTCACAGCTTTGATCAAGAACAACTCAACACAATAATACCGATTCACACTAGAATGGTTTATAAATCATAAACGAAGACACAAACGACAATCAGTCTTTAGCTCTCTTTCTTCGTCGCTT
Organism: Lathyrus tuberosus; assembly: GCA_022829125.1. Lineage (NCBI taxonomy): Eukaryota > Viridiplantae > Streptophyta > Magnoliopsida > Fabales > Fabaceae > Lathyrus > Lathyrus tuberosus. The sequence continues at coordinate 4,878,803 of JALAZF010000358.1, forward strand.
TTCTTTAGTACTGGTGCGCTTTATATAGCTCCTTGAATTGGACTTGGACCTCCTACAATATCTGACCTGATTTGTTATTTAAAACTGAATATTTAAAACAGATTTTCTCCTAAAATCTTTTAAAATCTTTAACCTTTTAAATCTCCTACAAATCTGCACCAGATCTCCTATGCAGCGAAGAATATCTAACCCAAGATATTTGCATCCAATGAGACAGCTTGCTCTCCACAATTCCAGCTAACACGCAAACCCTAACAACATCACAGCCTGATGTTATTAATTCTGCAGATCTAATGTCATAACATCGCCTATGTGACATCAGACATCCAACTTCAGCAATTTAAATACTTAACACAACCCAGTGTTAAGACTCAATGTTGCAACATCAGCACCTTGACGTCAACATTGAATATACTTTGTTTTACCAAAATTCCAGCCAATCCAAGAACTAACAATCTCCCCCTTTGGCTAATTTTGGCTAAAACAATCTCTGCACTCTGCACCTTCAGAGACTTCAGTAGCGGAAAAAAACTTTAATGATGTTGAAACTCCAAGCAGCATCAGCAAAACAGCTACAATCTTCAACCAGGGCTGCACATATTTCATCTTCAATTCACTTCAGCATCATCTTCAACAGCAACAATTTTCAATGATGTTGCTCCCCCTCAATCATGAACCAGCAAAGCCAGCTGATCACGCATTTCAGTAATTACTCATTGCTCCCCCTTAATTTCTGCACTTCTGCATCACATCACTTTAGCAGCATTTGACATTCTTTGATACTCTTGACTCTCTTGGCTATTTCTCCCCCTTTTTAGCCACAATTTGACAACCTTCACCTGGCAGTTGACTAAACATTTTCAAAAAATAACTCCAACTGCTCACAACCCTTTCTAGCACATTTAGTCTTCATAAATGCAAATTCCCAATTTGCTTCTTAACCTTTCAAATTGGTTTGCATCTAAGGCTTTAGTGAATATGTCATCCAGCTGGTTATCTGTGGCTACATGCTCCAAGGTAACAATTTTGTCTTCAACCAATTCCCTTATAAAGTGTCATAACCTCTTGTTTGACATTGTATTCACTCAACATCTGCTTCATCCAGACCAGCTGAGAGCAACTACTTCCTGCTGCTATATACTCAGCTTCAGCAGTTGAGAGAGATACACAATTCTGCTTCTTACTGAACCAGGAAATCAGATTATTCCCTAGAAAGAAACAGCCTCCTGAAGTGCTTTTCCTATCATCTGCACTTCCAGCCCAATCAGCATCACAGTATCCTCTTAAATCAGTCCCAGAATCATGACTATATAGCATCCCATAGTCACTTGTGCCATTCACATATTTCATAATCCTCTTCACTTGATTCAAGTGACTCACCTTAGGATCAGATTGATATCTGGCACACACTCCAACAGCAAAGGAAATGTCAGGTCTGCTTGCAGTGAGATACAGTAGACTCCCAATCATACTTCTGTACATGCTTTGGTCCACACTCACTCCATTTTCATCCTTGGATAGCTTCAAATGAGTAGGAGCAGGTGTCCTTTTGTGATTGGCATTATCCAGGCCAAATTTCTTTACTATACTCTTAGCATATTTGCTTTGGGAAATAAAGATGGAATCCTCCATTTGTCTGATTTGTAGTCCAAGAAAGTAGCTAAGTTCTCCAACCAAACTCATTTCAAATTCAGATTGCATTTGTTGAACAAACTGTTTCACCATAGCATCTGACATTCCCCCAAATACAATGTCATCCACATAGATTTGGGCTACCATTAATTTTTCGCCTTCTTCCTTGACAAACAAAGTTTTGTCAATCCCTCATTTTCTATATCCATTTGCAGCTAAGAATTCTGTCATCCTCTCATACCATGCCCTTGGAGCTTGTTTCAAGCCATACAGAGCTTTCCTCAGTTTGAACACATGATTGGGGAAGTTTGGATCAGTGAATCCTTTAGGCTGGTCTACATAGACTTCTTCATTCAGATAGCCATTCAGAAAAGCACTCTTCACATCCATTTGAAACAGCTTGAATCTTAGGTTACAAGCCACACCCAAGAGTAGTCTGATAGACTCCAGTCTTGCCACAGGAGCAAAGGTCTCATCATAATCGATTCCTTCAACCTGAGCGTATCCTTGAGCAACTAGTCTGGCCTTGTTTCTGGTGACCACTCCTTGTTCATCAGATTTATTCTTGTAGACCCACTTGGTCCCAATCACATTAACTCCATCAGGCCTAGGAACAAGCTCCCATACTTCATTTCTCTTGAACTGCTCCAGCTCTTCATGCATTGCATTTATCCAAAACTCATCAGTCAATGCTTCCTTGACATTTTTAGGCTCAATTTTGGAGACAAAGCATGAACTTGCTATAACATCTCTCGACCTAGTCCTTACTCCAGAGTTTGGATCACCTATAATGAGCTCCTTTGGGTGGTCCTTTTGCACTCTGATGGAGGGATCCTTATGAGGTTGCTCAGCTTCAGGCTCAGCAACACTAGGAGTTTGGCTTCTATCTTCAGCTTCTGGTGCAACTTCACCAACTGATGTCTCAACAGCATCTAGGACATCATCATCTTCCAGCTTGTCACTGTCATCAATCACCACATTGATTGACTCCATCATCACCTTGGTTCTAGAGTTGAACACCCTATATGCTCTGCTGTTAGTAGAGTATCCCAAAAATATTCCTTCATCACTTTTGGAATCCAATTTTCTTCTCTGCTCTCTATCAGCCAGAATAAAGCATCTACTTCCAAAAACATGGAAGTACTTGACATTAGGTTTTTTTCCCTTCCATAGTTCATACAGAGTGGATGAAGTGCCTCTTCTTAGGGTAACCCTGTTATGAATGTAGCAGGCAGTGTTCATGGCTTCAGCCCATAAATGATAAGGAAGTTTCTTGGCATGAATCATTGCTCTAGCCGACTCTTGGATAGTTCTATTCTTCCTCTCAACAACTCCATTTTGCTGAGGGGTGATAGGTGATGAAAAATCATGACGTATACCTTCAGCAGAGCAAAATTCTTCAAACTTGCTATTCTCAAACTCTCTTCCATGATCACTTCTTATTTTGATAACCTTACTTTCCTTTTCTCTTTGGAGTCTTTGACAGAGCTCTTTAAAGACATCAAACACCTCTGATTTGTCTTTGATGAAGTTCACCCAGGTGTATCTTGAATAGTCATCCACAACTACATAAGCATATTTCTTTCCACCCAGACTTTCAACTTGCATAGGTCCCATCAAGTCCATATGAAGAAGTTCCAATACCTTGGAGGTGGTGTCATGTTGAAGCTTCGGATGAGACATCTTTGTCTGCTTTCCTTTTTGACAGTCTCCACACATTTTTCCTTCCTCAATACTAAGTTTGGGAATCCCTCTGACTGCTTTTGAGGAGATAATTCTCTTCATTCCCTTTAGGTGAAGATGTCCTAACTTCTGATGCCAGATTTTGACATCATCTTCTTTAGCAAGCACACACGTGGAAGAATTTGAGTTTTGAGGCACCCAAAGATAACAATTGTCCTTAGATCTGGCTCCCTTCATAATGACTTCTCCTTTATCATCTTTGACCATGCATTCGGACTTTGTGAAGTCTACTTTGAATCCTTGATCACAAAGTTGACTAATACTAATCAAATTTGATGTTAGTCCTTTAACAAGAAGAACATTCTCCAGTCTGGGAGCATTAGCACAGTTTAGTTTACCAATCCCCTTTATCTCTCCTTTGATCCCATCACAAAATGTAACATAGCCAGAGGACTGAAGTTTCACATCTACAAGCAGATTCTTTACTCCAGTCATGTGTCTTGAACACCCACTGTCAAAATACCAGTCTTCTTTGGTAGACACCCTTAAGAAAGTGTGAGCTATCAAGCTGGTAACTTTAGGAACCCATTGCTTCACCACCTTAGGCCTGACCTCTTTCTATCTGGTTTGATGAACTGAATTTGGATAACCGTGAAGCTTGAAGCATGAGGACTGCATATGTCCAATCCTGCCACAATAGAAGCATCTGACTCTGTCGTCTCTAAAGTGGTTAAATCTTCTTCCACTTTGATGATAATGCTGTGGCTGCCACTCATAATGTTGCCTCCTTATTCCATATTTGGATTGTCTTCTTTTGTACTGAGGATGTTGTCTCTTAGGCTGTCTCTTATGGTAATGAGGCTTCCTTCTTCCATAGTAATGAGTTACAACATTGTTATATTCATTTCCATGCCAGTTACCCTGATGATGAAACCTGTTCTGATTTGACCCAACAACCTCCATGCTCTTGTGATATTGGGGAGGCATATACTGATTGACTCCTTGGGGATGCATCTTCCTCTGATGGGAACCATTCTTCTTCTCAACATTCTGGGGTTGAACAACTTTCTTTGGTGTGGGACCCTATCTCTTAGGTTGATGTTGAGACAATGGTTGAGACATCTCTTTCTTTGTTCCTGAAGTGCTTGCCACATATCCTATACCTGATTTATCACCAGCAGCTTTCTCTGTCTGAAGAATCTTATCAAGAGTAGCTGTACCACTGTTCATCATCATAACGGATTTTGTCATCTGATCCAATTGAGACTTAACTAGTACAACTTTATTTTCCAGATCAGCCTTTTCATTTTCAAGCTGAGCAATCTGTTGCTTGTGACACTTATTTTCTTGACAAATCTCAGCACTTCTTAAACACAGCTCTTGATAAGTAGATGTTAACTCCTCATAAGTTATTTCTCCATCACTATCATCATCAGACACAACAGTTCCCGTTAAGGCTCTAACATGCCTTGCTGACTCACCTTCACTTTCACTATCAGATTCAGACCAGGAAACTGACATGCCCTTCTTCTGCTTCTTCAAGAATGTGGGACATTCTTTCTTGACATGTCCATACCCTTCACATTCAAAGCACTGAACACCTTTATCCTGGGCAGTCTTCTCTTCATCTTTCTCTTTTGGCTTGCCGATGTCAGAAGAGATGTTCTTGACACTAGGCTTGTAGTTATTGTTCCACCTTTTTAACACTTTGTTGAACTGCCTTCCTAGCATAGCAATGGCTTGAGACAAATCTTCCGGAGAATCATCATCTTTGACTTCCTTAGGTTCTGCAGAAGTGGAGACTAAAACAATACCCTTGGGCTTCTTTTCTGGTTCTTCTTCATTCAAACCAAGCTTAAAAGTTTGAAGAGATCCTATGAGCTCATCAACTCTCATCTTGCTGATGTCTTGAGCTTCTTCAATAGCAGTCACTTTCATCTTGTACCTCTTAGGAAGGGACCTAAGAATCTTCCTTACAAGATTTTCCTCTGACATTTTCTCTCCAAGAGCACTAGATGCATTGGCCAGCTCAAGAACACTCATGTGGAAGTCATGAATAGTCTCATCTTCCTTCATCTTCAGACTTTCAAACTTTGATGTTAGAAGCTGAAGTCTAGACATCTTCACTCTAGACGTTCCATCATGTGTAGCCATCAAAATATCCCACGCTTCCTTAGCAACTTCACAGGTATTAATTAACTTGAAGATATTCTTATCCACTCCATTGAAAATTGCATTTAGAGCTTTGGAATTTCCAAGGGCAAGCTCATCTTCTTCCTTGGTCCATTCTTCTTCAGGCTTTGGTTTTGAGGTGCCTTCTTTATCTTTGCCAGCATCATCTTTCTCACACACAATAGGTGCTTTCCACTCTTTAATAATAGCCTTCCAAGCCCTGTTGTCCAAGGATTTTAAGAAAGTGATCATCCTTGGCTTCCAATAGTCATAATTGGATCCATCCAAAATAGGGGTTCTGTTGACGAATCCTCCAACTTCTTTGTCCATTTTTACACCAGAAAGTAACTTCCCTAGATCTCACCCAGAGATAGACAGGATGCCCGCTCTGATACCAAATGAAATTCTGGTATCAGACGTGTGATGTTAAGGTGCGATGTCACAACAACACACTCTGCACAATGGACAGCAATAACAGTAACAAATCAACACAAAGAATTGTTCACCCAGTTCGGTCTAACTACCTACGTCTGGGGGCTACCAAGCCAGGGATGAAATTCACTACTTGTAGAATTAATTTACAGACTCAACAACCCAGTTGAAAATCTCCTAAACTTAATTCCTACTAGTGACTTTCTACCTAAGAAACCACTTAGATATGAGAACACTACTCAATCCCTAAAACACTTCAGTGAGATTATTCTAGGATCACACACTTTGAATATCACTACTTGATTCTGCTTCACAGCTTTGATCAAGAACAACTCAACACAATAATACCGATTCACACTAGAATGGTTTACAAATCATAAACGAAGACACAAACGACAATCAGTATTTAGCTCTCTTTCTTCGTCGCTTTTCTTTAGTACTGGTGCGCTTTATATAGCTCCTTGAATTGGACTTGGACCTCCTACAATATCTGACCTGATTTGTTATTTAAAACTGAATATTTAAAACAGATTTTCTCCTAAAATCTTTTCAAATCTTCAACCTTTTAAATCTCCTACAAATCTGCACCAGATCTCCTATGCAGCGAAGAATATCTAACCCAAGATATTCGCATCCAATGAGACAGGTTGCTCTCCATAATTCTAGCTAACACGCAAACCCTAACAACATCACAGCCTGATGTTATTAATTCTGCAGATCTAATGTCACAACATTGCCTATGTGACATCAGACATCCAACTTCAGCAATTTAAATACTTAACACAGCCCAGTGTTAAGACTCAATGTTGCAACATCAGCACCTTGACATCAACATTGAATATACTTTGTTTTACCAAAATTCCAGCCAATCCAAGAACTAACACCTATTACTATGGCTGTAAGCCTTGATATAAAATTGGAGGAGATGGATGCAAAACCTATTTTCCTATATGGTGACCTTCGTGAAACCAACTTGATGAAGCAACCTGAAGGACATGAAGTAGAAGGAAAGTAAGACTATGTATGCAAGTTGAACAGGTCCCTCTATGGCGTGAAGCAATCCCTTAGACAATGGAACATAAGGTTTGACAAATTTATGAACCACATAGATTTCAAAAGAAGTTAGTTTGATCGCTGCGTCTACTTCAATGAAAAGCAACCTAGTTGATGAACTAAAAAGGGTGAATGTTGATCTCAATAAGGAGTCTGAGATGAATAATTTAGGAGGTTCTACAAGAATTCTAAGCATTGACATCAAAAGAGATAGGAAGAAGGGAGAGTTATACCTCTCTCAATAGATGTACTTAAGAAAGCTTCTTGAGAAATTTGGAGTGTTAAATTCTAAAGATGTCACAACTCCAATAACTAAACAATTCAAGTTGAATACAATGCGAGCTCTTAACACTGAAGCAGAAAGAACATGCATGTCGAGCATACCATATGCTAGTATTCTTGGCTCATTGATGCATACTATAGTCTGTACCAGGCCATACATAGCCTATGATGTAAGCATAGTTAGAAGGTTCGTGGAAAATATTAGAAAGGCACATTCGTAGGCCTTGAAATGGATACTTAGATACATAAAAATATCACTAAGCGGAGTTTTAGTTTATGGAGGACTCGGAGACAAAAGTGATCAAGTAGTTATTGAAAGATTTATGGACTCTGACTATGCAAGGTGTCTTGATACTAGAAAGTCTCTATCTGGCTATATCTTTACTATGTTTGGAACTGTAAATCATCTTGAAAGCTAACCTTTAGAAGGTTGTAGCCCAATCAACCATTGAAGCCAAGTATATTGCCTTTACATAAGCTATCATGGAGGCGTTTTGGGTTGAAGGTTTTGCAAAAGAGTTGAAGCTTCAAGACCAAGTTATCACTATCTACTGTGACAATTAAAGTTCTATCCATCTATCCATGAATTCAGTTTATCATGAAAGGACCAACCATACTGACATCAAGCCGCACTTTTTTAGAGAATTAATTGAAAGAGGAAAAGTCAAGGTAAGGAAGGTTCCAACTGATCTTAATGTTACCAACATGATTACAAAGCCCTTACCTAATTGCAAGTTCTTCCATTGCTTGAAGTTGATTAACCAAAAAGAAGATGTTTGCTAAGGCTATTTATTGGAGGTTTCTCCAAGGTAGAGATTTGTGAATTATTGGACCAAGCTCCAACTAACTGTAGTAAAGTTAGGAAACTATGTTAGTTAGTTATAACATAGTTGGTATGTCTTGTATATAAGTAGTCCCTATTTCTTGTGATGCAAGTTAATCTTGGCATGCAGGTCCGACCAAGGGCAAGGCAAGTAAAGGCAAGCCCTTGCCTTGAGCCTCACCTTTTTGGGCTATAAATCAGGCCTCCACAAAAATTTGTAACAAATAGATCTCGACAAAATCATAAACATTGTATGATTTATCTTCTATCCCAATGGTAAAGAAATTTCTATAGGTGTTTGATATCAGCAATTCAACTCCTATTGGATTCAGTTTTTCAGTCTCATTTTTATGGATTTGGTTCCTCTCCTGCACTTTCTCTCATGTTTCCATTTAGCTCCAATATGAACCATACATTTGTCTTTTTTATTATCTCTTTTATGCTCTTGTTTTTCCTTTGTGCATTAATTGACCATTAGCTTAGAAAAGGAGGGAGAGCAGCACAAAAATGACAACAGAGGATCCATATTCCATTTTTATACTTTTTTTTTTTGTCTAAATCAATTATTATGATGATTAATGTGGTTTAATTAGGTGTGTATTCCATTCAATGACATTGGCCATTGATCTAACAATGCGTTTATGTTATAACTAATTATTTATTTTAAAATTTTAGAAATATCTTTTTTAAATAAAAAACATAAAATTAATGTTAAATACATATGGTAATTAGGTGTCTATTTCCATTTAATGACATTGACCATTGATTTAACAATACGTTTATGGTATAATTAATCATTTATTTTAAATTTTATAAAACTTTTAATAAAAAAGATAAAATTAATGTTAAAAAGATATAATGCTGTTTTATTTTTTATTTGAGAAAATTATGTGTAATTTTGTTTTAAATATTTTATCTATTTTATTTGGTCATAAAATATTGACTAAAATTTACTAATGTTTAAACACGAATAAAATATTTAATGAATAATTTTAAATTAAGTTTATAAAATAATACTTACTTTTTAAAGTAATTCTTAAATTATATAAATATAATAAGTAATTATTTTTATCATATAGTTCAAAAAGTACATAAAGTTGATAAATTTAATTCACACTAAATTAACATGATAATATTTTAATATTAATTACGAATTAAATTAATAAAATTAATATATGTTAGAGATTATTAATTAATTTTATATTATTTAGTGAATTAATTGAAGAAATAATAATTTAAAAAATTTTATGATGATTTATTTTGTTTTAAAAAAAAAATTAACACAATTTTATTAATATCTATTTTTATTTTTAAAAAGTTTTATTTTAAATTTTACCTTAGGCCTTCAAATTCGTTGAACCGACTTTGTTTAGATGATTGTATATTGACTCAATTGTAACAAAACTTAGAAATAATTGCATTTTTAAGAACAAAAGCGTTACTGTTGAGCAGAAAGTGGAAAACGTTCAAAGATTATCTTGGCTATGGTTGAGGGGCAAGCATAAGCAACTGAGCTGTGACCTGCTGCAATGGCATACAAATCCGAAGTTAATAATTGGTGATATGTCCTAGAGCAGCTCTTATTCCAAGGGCTATTAGGATGAATTGATTGGCGTACTGTCTGGTTTGTTTCAGGAGTGATTCTCAGTGCTGCAGGGTATTGTGTAGTGGTATTGGATTCAATTTGATGTGTATCGCACGATGATGCAAGTAGTAGGGAGGAATCATTTAATGTTCTTTGGCTGGCGCTTTTATTTCCTGTTTTGTTTCCAGGTGTCTCTGGCTTGGGATTCTTTTTTTTCAACAGGGTTTGAGTGTGCTTTGGGAGCTGCTGCTTAGGTGTTAATGGTATTCCGCAGTTGATTATGGCTAAAGGATCTTCCCTGGTGTCATGAATTTTCTTGCTGCAAATTCCTTAAGAGGATCAAGAGCATCGCATAGTTCTGTCGGATCATTGTAGATGGAAGCTTATCTCTAGTCTGTTGTGATCAATTGGATCCGCAATGAGGCATTCCTGTCAGGTTGTGGATCTTTCTGCACCGATCATTCTAGCGGTCCGTTGGTTTTCTGGAATTGCGTTTCGAGCTGATGTGCCGGATCCCTTGAGGCAGTGAAATGGCAGTCATATGTTGGAATGGTAGTTCATATTGGTGGATTTTTGGTGTTGGATTTTTCAGTTTATTTCTGCATGTGGTTTAGGGGTAATTGTAGTGTATGTTGTGTAGGCAGACTTGCTGCTAGTTTTTATGTTTGTCATTCAGTCAGTTGGTTTTTGCTCCAGGCGCTGTCTGACTTTTTTCCTTTGGGTGTCGTAGTTTCTCAGGCATAAGTGGAATTCTAGTTTGCTTTGGTGTGGTTTTGCTTTCTTTGGGTTAGGTGCTCTTGTTTTCTCCTTTCTATGCCTAGTTTGTAAAGGCAATCTTGTGGTCAATGTATTTTGTTTTGGCGTGGCTCTCTCTATGCATATCTTATGCAGGTCTGAGCCTTTTAATAAAATTTTCCTTTTCAAAAAAAATTGAAACAAAACTTAAGCCTCTTAATTGAATCAAGTAGAGAAGGTGATTGGGTTTTCTGTTCCACCTTATGCTTTTTCATAATTTCAGATTTCTTTCTTTGTTTTTTACACTCATAATCAGTGGCGCTGCCACGTGGGTACAGGGGGAAGGCCATTGCTGCTTTTTTTAATGTATAATGGAAAATACTAAAATACCCTTGTTTTAGTGAAAATCCCTTTCTTATTGAAACGATTTTCATCTTCTTCCATTGCCTACTCTGCAGAGTAATTTGTTGTCGCGGTCGCCGCCGGAATCCTTGCTATCTTCTAAGTTTGAAAAGGTATTCTTCTTCCTTTGTTTATTTTGTGTTTTTAGGGGTTTTTCTCTTCCTTGAATATTATTAACTCGCTTTTTTATTATAAGTCGCTTTGGAAAAAAAATATGTAACACAATATAAGTCGTTTTATAATACCAATGAATCATTAATGTTATTTTTTCTATTATATCTTTAAATATTAATTATTCTCTCTCCTTTCAATTATGTAAATTTGTTTTTTCAATACAATTTATAAAGGATAATTTTATAAAATCTTTCGTAGGTTATCTTTTTTATACTATAATTATTACATTTCTTAATACGTGTAAAAAATAAAAAATTACTTATAATAAAAAACGGAGGGAATATTAGTTAGGGGTACTGACAATTCATTTTCTAGATATTTAGATATTGGATTTTTGATATAGGGATGTTAGTTTATGCATTTTCTGTATTTTTAGATGTTAATTTTCTGCAACTTTGGAACCTGCATTTTTGTTACCGTTATATTGTAACAAGAATTGGATAGGGATATTGATTATTGAGGTCAAAATTAATCAATTTGAAAATGATATGGAACACGAAATTAATCAATATGAAGAGAAGGAATTGGAAGAAGTATGTTAAAGTTGTTATGCATTGGGTATAGCTTTTTGTATTTGGACGCATACAAAATTATTCAAGTGATTATGTGTTAGAATACATATTATGTGTGTGTTTTGTTTGAAATAAATAATGTGTATGATATAATGAAATGTTATTGTCATACTATCACACTGTTGGTATAATGTGTGTTGATATAATGAAATGTTTTTGTATTCCTTGCATTGCTTTTTTTTTTTGGTTTGATGTTACTGTCATACTGTTTGCAGTGCCTTATGAAATGTTTTAGTATCATGTTTCTTACCTTCCAATGTTTGGATGAATTTTCGTTGACATTTTATTATGTTTTATTTTATTCAGAAAAGTAAAGATGAATATTAGGAAAACTGATTCTTTTTTTAAGAGGAAAGCATTTGAAATTGAAAAAGAAGAGAAAGATGAAGAAATTATAATCCCGACATCCAAACCGGAAATAATTCTTAAGAATCCAAGAATTGAAGAGCGGCATGGCTTTGGAACTTGATCCTGGAAAGTGTCATCCGATTTGGAAAAATATCACCCATATCAAGTAGATGCAATACAAAAAGCTTATCTAAAATGGGGTCAATATCAAATTCATTTTGAAAATTATCCTTTGTCCGGTAATGAGGATCATCCAAGAAGGTTTCTTCATGCTTGGTTTAACATATTTTATACATGATTAGAATATTCACCATCTGATATTTTGCATATTGCTTACCATGTTACCTTTTTAACAAAAAACTAAGTGGATGTTCCGGATCGCATGTCTTCATTTCTATGGATTTTTGAACATGGAAGAAAGTTAGGAATGGAAAAAATTGTTCCTTTCTTAAACACATAAGGAAGGATCATTGCTCATCACACAACAATGCATTACAATCTTGTCAAAACTTGCTGAACCAAGACGGTCATATTCAAAATTTCATTCAAGTGCAAAGTTCGAGTCAAAGAATGAATAATCGGCTATGTCTCAAGACTTCAATTGATACTTCTTGTTGGGGATCAAATTATAATTCTATTTGTAGCTTGATAAACATGTATGAAGCAACTTGTTAAATTTAAATAAAAATTACAAATAAAAAAGGAAGTTATGCTACATGTAGTGATGCTGATAGTTGTTATAATTACTTGAAGGAATTCGATTTTTTTTTTATATTTTTCACAGAAATTATGGAGATAATATATATGCTTTAAAGCAGGTTTTATTCTAAATAGGTTTTGGTAGTTCTAAAAAGAGAAATTAAAAGCAGGTTTCATCCCTAATAGATGTAGGTCCCAAAAAAACTAAACATAGTGTTGGCGATAACTGACTCTACATGGTTATGTCTAGAATTTGAGCGTCACAAAAAACTGACATTGGTAAGTAAACACAACAAAATAGTGTTGATTCAGGCTGCCGCAAACAGGTTTTTATCACAAATAGGTTTAGGTCTAAAAAAATAAATAGTGTCAGGTATAACCAACACCACATGGTTACAGCTAGACCTTTAGCGTCATAGAAAACTGACATTAAGGAAAAGTACACAATAGTATATTTTTGCTAATGGTCGACGCTAGTAATGACACACAACTGAGCATGTTTGTATCATAGCGTCGACTTTGGGGCATGAGCGTCATGTTAGCGTTATCCATAATCAACGCTACATTTAGCACTGGTAAGACGCTACGCTTTGATTCGAGCTTTCTATTATCTACCCTGACCCCGGCGTCAGGCCAACACTAACACCCTTTAGTGTCGGTTTTATGCGTTTTAGCGAGGGCTTTTAGCCGATGCTAAAACAGTGTTTTTTTGTAGTGTTTGCCAAGCCTTACAAAAATAAAATCAAGATGTAGTTAATGTTATGCACTTGGTTTGTTCAACAAAAAGTTTTATTCAAGACTTGAGAGAAAATGGTTAGGATATATTGTTTACTAAAGTGAGATCTTTTTGTGAAAAGTGTGGTATTGAGATTCCTGATCATAATGATTTTCATTCAACAACAAGATTTGGAAGATCCCGTCTTGAAGAAAATCAAGTCACTATTCAACATTACTTTAAAGCTGAAATCTTTTTCACTACCATTGACAAACTATTACAAGAGTTGAATAGCATATTTAGTGAGCAATCAATGAATTTGTTAACCTTTTCTTGTGATTTGTCTCCTAAGGATGGATATAAAACTTTTAACAATGATACTATTTGTTCTCTAGTTGAAAAATATTCTCCTATAGAAAAGAGAAGAATAATTTGCAATTTCAACTCCAACTTTTTTATTTGTTGCTCGCAAAGAATCAAATTTGAATAATTTATCAACTATTCAAGAATTATGCTCATGTTTGGTTGCAACTAGATAGACGGAAGTTTACTTCGTGATTGATAGACTACTCTACATTATCAAATCTCTTTCAATTTCTACGACCACATCTGAGAGGTATTTTTTAGCAATAAAAATTATCAAGGCTAAGTTGAGAAATAAGATGGATGTTGGATTTTCAGGAGATAGCAAGACACTATATATTAAAAGGGAGATTAATGCAAGCATTAGTTCCAAGTCTATTATTATTGATGATTTCAAATCACTTGGAATGTGTAAAGTATTATTTTAAAATACTTTTAAAGTATGTAGTTTAATTTTTTGATAATCAACTTTATATTTATATTTATGTTGACTAAAATATTTTATATAAAATACTATTTTTATTTTTATTTAAATCATTATTTTATGGTAGCTGCCATCTCAATTTTTTTTTATCTGACTCCGCCACTGTTCCTAATTGAGTGTTAAAATTAATATTTTAATTTATAAAAGCAAATTTAAATATTTTGAGAAAATGAGTTTGATATATTCATGAGTTTTGTTTTATGTCGACCCTTCTCTTTGTTTAATTGAATTCTTTTGTCTCTCCCATAGACATTTGTCAATTTGCCAAATGTTAGTAGAAACGTTAAAGATATATACGATCCTTGCATATGGTCCTCTATTACATCTGGCCCTAAAGTTGCACCAAAAGGTGAATAGTCAATTGTGGATTGGGATGCTTCATCGGCTGCACCTGGTATCTCACATAATTCACATAATGCTAAGGGTTTAAGTGCATGTTTGTTTTAATTTTAAAAAAGTGGATATTTTTTTAATATTTTTAAAAATAGATTTTATAGAATTGTTTTTTAAAATATTATAAGTTTTTTATATTTTTTTTTCTAATTTAAAATACAAATTTTAATATTTTATAATATAAACATATATTGTTGAAGATCATTGAAATTGCAATTTAAAAAATATATATATTTTCAAAAATTGATTTTATGGAAAAATATTTGAAATAGTTTCAAAATTATATAATTTTTTGAAATTTTAATATCAAAAAAATTTTTAATAAAATGATGAAATATCTAAAATATTTTTGGCTTAAATGCAGTTTTAGTTCCCCTATTATTGATTTTTCTCACTTTTGGTCCCCCCATTTCCAAATCCTGGATTTTAGTCCCTTAAGTTTCATTTTATGAGGATTTTGGTCCCCTATCCCAATTTTGACCCAACTGTTCATGTACGGACATGCACTGTTCATGTACGGACAAAATGAACAGTATACGACCGTACATGAACAGTTGGGTCAAAATTGGGATGGGGGACCAAAATTCCCATAAAATGAAACTTAAGGGACTAAAATCCAGGATTTGGAAATGGGGGGACCAAAAGTGAGAAAAATCAATAATAGGGGGACTAAAACTGCATTTAAGCCAATATTTTTTTATGAAATTTTTTTAATTTTTTTAATACAAATTATTTAACATTATAAAAATTATTAAAAAAAAAAACAAAACAAACGGACGTGACACTTTAACATTTGTGATTTTCATTCAATCTTTTTATTAAGATAATGAATTGATGACAGGTTTGTATTCAAAAAGTTTGTACCAATAATGTGTTGAAATGATGAAATGACTAAATAATTGAAATAGATTTCCTAGTGAACAACTTTGTCGAACTTTATAAAGGAATTAAGTGTCCCTCCACGTTGAAACAAAATATTGGGAATTAAGTGTCCCTCTATTTTCTGAAGAATATTTTAGAAAAATTAAAATCAAAATGTTGAAATTTTATAAAATCTAAAAACATATATAACACAATAAGTAATAATAATATAGGATTTTTATGTATGGTAGCTATCTACAAGCTTGACTATTAGTCATGTGAGGTTTGAAATTGATGTCATTCCCATTGTCAAAGTAGGGACATGTAAATGGGCCACAAATACTATAATAAAGTTTTTCCTATTAAGTCATTACCTTTAGCTCACTAGCCTAAATTTGGAATCTACACATCACTATTATGGATAACATATTATGGATAACAGATTTATCAACGGCTATAAAAGAGATATAACCACAATTGAGAGTCCATGGTAAAGTAACATGTGGTTGTAAGTGGACTATTCACCATACCTTAGTATCCTCTTTGTGTCTGTAACATGTGAAAACTTTGGATTTTGTATTGAACCTATTCACCATGTCTACACTGTATGCTAGGTCAATCTTTGTGTGACAAAGATATGCTAATGATCCAATGAGCCTTCTATATTGTGTTGGATTAATATCACCCTCATCTGAATCCTTTGTCAAGTGCACTCTTGGCTTACCTGGTGTTTGAAATTCTGGCCTATGCAGACAGTAGATGTCCTAACACATGTCAAGACATTGTGCTACATAATCATTTAAACTCAGAGGCGCAACAACAGACTATTACATTGAATATCAGAACTGCACAATCACATATGTCACGACATCTGATCCAACATGTTAATCAAGAACAATAACAAAACTGTAAATTGCAGAATGTTAAATAAGACAGTATGTGTTAACCCTGTTCGGTGCAATTCACCTACATCTGGGGGATGCCAATCTAGGAAGAAGACTTCACTATCTTGTAGTATTACCCTAAAGTTAAACTCCCCCGTTTACAACTTTATCCTTATCACTACCCTTAATGAACATCTTTATCATAGTTAAACTCCATCGTTTACAACTCTGATATGAGAGACCTACTCACTTCCTTGATCACAACTTGTGATATCTCTGTCTTCTGCCAATTCAGACTCTCTGTCATGCTTTCTTGACCAACAAGTCATCTTGGACTTGCTTCAAAGCTTCGTCCAAGAACGATACGTAGACCATTGCCTAAAGGCTTTTGGATCTGTCCCTGTACCTATGCCTTCCACTCTGTATATCATACTACAGAGGGAGACTTACAACTCCTAAGAGAGCCAACGACTCTCAAACCCTAAACTCTTATTCAACACAAGAGAACTAGGTTATAAAGTTACAAGTGATACAAAAGGTACATTCGATATCAAAACCCTAGGTCTAAGTCTCCTTATATAGTCTTCTGTTGGGCTTTCTATCTTTGATCCTGTGATTCCTTGATCCGCTCCTTAATTCTTGCAACAGATTAAAACCTGCTAACTTAGTATGTCAGTCAGGATATTGAGTCACCATGCTGGGACATTTCCTTCGACATCTTTTTCTTCTGTAGATTCTTCGATTATATCATCAAAATGTTTTAGCAAAATTTAGTCAAACAACAAGTGCTTTCAATCTCCCCCTTTTGACAAATTTTGGCTAAAACATTTTCTTCTGCATTCTGCAATCAACAAGACTCCTACATCAAGACTCCTTCATCTTGAGAATTGTTGGAGCTAAGGTCTAAGAGAGTCTCCCCCTCAACACATACCCCCTCCCTTCAGGAGAGGTCTTGAGAACTAGAAGACTCCTCCAGAAAAGAAACACCAGTTGTAAGCTTCGTAACACTGAGAGCATATATTGCGTAACTCAGGTCACAAGACACAACCTGCTTCACAACTCAGATCACAAGACACAAGGAAAATAAGATTGTTAAGATGTCAGAACATCTTACCCAACATTCTTGCAAAACAACTGCAGGAATGTACCCGATCCCAGACAACATCAGCATCAGAAACATCAGAAAACCATTCTCCCCCTTTTTAGCCAAAACTTGGCAAAAGTGACCAAGACAGCTCCAAACCTAGACGCAACACGCCCAGATTTTGAAAAACCCCATCTGTCACCAACCCAAAAAGAGTATTGAGACTAAAGAAGACTAAAGCAATCCTATTTATAGCCGAGCAATTTCCTTAGAAAGTAACGAACCACAGAAAATAACGCTAGTGAATTCAAAGGACCATTAATCGAAGGTTATAACTCCACCAATAGCGCACTGACCAAGACTGCTTTGACTGTTTCTTCTTTTAAGAACGCCGACCAAAGAACCCATTATATGCAAACATGTTTTATAACAATGTCCTGACATTATGTCAGACATTGTCTATTCTTCCCGGGTTCTTCTTCTGATTTGACATTACGAAGACTTCTTCACAAAATTATGATCACAGTCTGCAGAGAAAAATAAATTCCCCCAGACTCAACCAATGATTCTTAAGCATCCAATAAGAACCATGAAACTTGCATTGCTAAGTCTCCCCTAACTTGCAACAATACAGACATGTCAAGACATCCTTCTCGACATCTCATCCTCCCAGGATGGACACATAATCACAGCTTGCTCTACGCACAATACAAACTGGAACTCCAACTGCACCCTCGCAGTAAAATGACTCAGATACGGGAGAAACTCCCCCTATCTAAGATAACCAGTGCTCCTCCACAGAACACTAAGTTGATGAATGGAAAACATAAGACGCATCTTCATGTCTTCAAGAGTGCACCCTCAGTCCAACCTACCTGCTGAACACAATCATTAACCCTCTTATTGCTTCTTCTAACAAGAACCAATAATCACTCACACATGATCACCATCATGCTACCCGTGAGGAAATAACAGGATCACCATCCTACCATAACAAACTCTTGGATTAAGATCAAAGTCCCATTGATTCCCCTCTTCCTGCAACCATCTACACACCATACGAACTCCTCTTGAATTCTCATGTATAGACCTCCAGCTGCTTGAGGCACAAATCAATTGAATCAGAATGCTTCACATTCCTCAAAGAGACGCACATGGCCCCTTAGTTTGTTATAACGATGTCAGATATCGTATGCATGCTCCAGAACTTCACAGCTGCCAAACTGATCCACTACTAGCATGACTTGCAGCCAGGGGCAGTATCCCCTTCGCAAGATTTTCCACTGACCTTACCAAAGCCAGCAAATGAGATAAACACCCCATAATCCAAGACAGTCATTCCTTATCATTCTCCCGTATGATAACCTGGAATACTTCTGATCTTCTGGTGAATATCCACTTCTGAACGCATCAGAATCCAGACCTTCATGCAATCAACATATGATCCACTCCAGTCTTCTCCACACAATCCTCCCAAGGCAGTTCTTCTACTTCATCATTCTCCCGTATGACAAGATAGATACTCCTTAGACATGATGTAGACAACAAGTTCCTAGACCATAACTTAAGAATCCTCCACCAAGGATAACCAACCCAGAAAATGTTCTAACATCAGTTAGGACATCCTTCACACATCATAGACACCACACACCATGGTTCTTGATATGCTCCACCACTGGACTTACTATCAACATAGTAATCCAAATTGAAGATCTTCACACAACACTGTGCCACCAGCTTGAACAAAGAAAACTTCAGAAACCCAGAGAGAAATAAACTCTCAACCACCAAAAGATGGTATACTTCCATCCTCAACCTAGAACTTCTGCCACAAGCTCCAAGAGAACCAGAACCTCCTTACGTTTTCAACTAACTACTCGTCTGCACAAGAGCAATCAGTTTCAAGCATCCTGCTTGAATGCATACTGTGAAACCAACCAAATGCCACCTTTTAATTGATATCACTCTTCTTCAGAACTCCCACAAGATACACTGATCTACCAATGAAATCAGATATTTAAGTCACATGAACTACTTGCTCTATATCAAGACATCTTGGATTCACCAAGCCTCTTAGACATGTAACATCTTCCCATCCACAGCTCCCGCAAACTGCATGAGATAGACCTTTTTGAAGCATCCATAACTTCCATTCTCCTGTAGATCACCTTATCTTAAGCTGATGTGCCACATCACCAGCTGAGACTCTGATGTTAAGCTAGATGTCAGAACATTCTAATGCGACATCCAACTGCTGAATTTAGCTCCTCATTCTGCCACTTAGAAGAACCTCCTCCCTATTACAGAACAAGAGTTCCATGCTCTCATAGACTTGATTCAACAACCAAGTTTAAGTAGACAACCTCCATCCTGCTTTAAAACTCCAAAGACTTCACACCTGCCACGTCTGAATCTTCAGAAAATAAGTAGTCCTAGACTACACCATAGCCATACCAAAGAATGCCACTTTCAGTAGTAGAGCAGAATGTAGAAAGTCAGAGATAACTGCCACTTAACTTTGACTTCCAAGAAGAGAAAGATCCATGCTCCAAAGTACCTAGATCAGAAATAAACTGATCCAAGCAGTAACCATCAAGATTATGATGTCTTCAACTTCATCTTCAATAGCATCAAAGTCCATACCAGTTTCTTTCCAGGAAACTCTCCAGAGAACACATGCTTCTGTCACACCCAACTGAAGCCCATTCTTAGGTCACCACCTATGACTAAAACAGATGCTAAAGCGTATGCAGTACCCCTCCCATGATTCTGCACAAACTCTGATGATGAGATGTTCCAACATCTTGTTGAACATCAGCAATCTTGACTTTCAAGGATAATCAATTAAATACTTGTGAACTCCACAAATAGAAATTCATCTTAAACCCTTGTCCAATAACCCTTCTTCACTATTGTAGCTAAGCTGCACCCGATCACTTCATGAACACTTATCTAGTATTCAATCTTTTGCAAGTATCTTCTTTGACAAACTGTGTTGAGATACCAAGGCTGCCACCCTTGACTCAAGTAACTAAGATTCTCTCTGAACGAACCTTATTTACCTCAACAATTCTTCAATCAGATTGGATCCACCCTTAAGGTTAAGAGAGATGAATCCTTCCTTGTTGTTTTTGGATGGTGAAATAAATCACCTTCACTTTCTTCAGATTATGTTTCAAAGAAACACCTTCTAGTCAGAAGAATAACTAGAAGACTCCAGATGCATGACATAGATTCCTTTATGAGTGGACTTGAGAGAATTCTCAAGTATCTTTGATAACCTAGCCGATCAATAATTTATCAAACTCCCATAGCAAGAACTTGATAAACTTAAACTCAACTCCTCTCCTCTTCAATTGACTTCAACTGCACCAAGAAACTAAGCTTCCAAGTACCAAGTCACCATACCAGATATCTTCCAACAACTCCCTTCATTCCATCGCTCCCGAATTTGGAATAAGAGAAATACTGATATCTTCACATATAGAGGCCGACGATTGAGATCTTCCACCAACTGTCTTCACTAACAACTCCAAAATCCCATAATTCTAGAGCTCTTCCATTAAAAACACATGCAACAGAACCACCAAGGAACATATCCTGCTTGCCCTAAATAGATGTCAGAACATCTTATAAGACACCCCAACAAGACAACTAGCCACTTCTCCTGCAATAGTTGTAGAATCTCCTTAGCAACATGAACAATCTCCGAGTTGTTACCTTCGATCCAGAACATCCATCTCATCCATTAATACCCTTGAGTATTTCTGAGTTGATTAATCTGATCTTCAAAACTCCTTCTTGTTTAAACGCCAGAAAGTATCTCCCAAAGATCTCATCCAAAACCAGACAGGATGTCTACTCCGATACCAATTGAAATTCTGGCATATGCAGACAGCAGATGTCCTAACACATGTCAAGACATTGTGCTACATAATCATTTAAACTCAGAGGCGCAACAGCAGACTGATACATTGAATATCAGAACTGCACAATCATAGATGTCACGACATCTGATCCAAAATGTTAATCAAGAACAATAACAAAACTGTAAATTGTAGAATTTTAAATAAGACAGTATGTGTTAACCCAGTTCGGTGTAATTCACCTACATCTGGGGGATACCAATCCAGGAAGAAGACTTCACTATCTTGTAGTATTACCCTAAAGTTAAACTCCCCTGTTTACAACTTTTATCCTAATCACTACCCTTAATGAACATCTTTATCATAGTTAAACTCCATCGTTTACAACTCTGATATGAGAGACCTACTCACTTCCTTGATCACAACCTGTGATATCTCTGTCTTCTGCCAATTCAGACTCTTTGTCATGATTTCTTGACCAACAAGTCATCTTGGACTTGCTTCAAAGCTTTATCCAAAAACAATACGCAGACCATTGCCTAAAGGCTTATGGATCTGTCCCTGTACATATGCCTTCCACTCTGTATCTCATACTACAGAGGGCGACTTACAACTCCTAAGAGATCCGATGACTCTCAAACCCTAAACCTTATTCAACACAAAAGAACTAGGTTACAAAGTTACAAGTGATACAAAAGGTACATTTGATATCAAAACCCTAGGTCTAAGTCTCCTTATATAGTCTTCTGTTGGGCTTTCTATCTTTGATCCCGTGATTCCTTGATCCGGTCCTTAATTCTTGCAACAGATTAAAACCTAATAACTTAGTAAGGCAGTCAGGATGTCGAGTCACCATGCTGGGACATTTCCTTCGACATCTTTTTCTTCTGCAGATTCTTCAATTATATCATCAGAATGTTTTAGCAAAATTTAGTCAAACAACAAGTGCTTTCAGTGTTGATGTAGAGTCACAATCCTCCATCTCAAATATAGAGTGTCTCATTAGCATATCTTCTTTGGTGCATTATTAATCCTCTACCACACTTATAAAATTCAATTCCAAGGAAATATGATACCTTTCCCAGGAAATACATTTCAAATTCCTTCATCAATTCAAATTTGAAATCTTCAATCTCTTTCTTGCAGTTGCATGTGATTAAGAAATCATCTACATAGCAATAAAGTATGATCAACTCATCTTTTCTCCTTCTGACATGCACACCATGCTCAGTTGCACACTTCGCAAATCCTACCTCTCTTAGAAAACCACCAATATTCTTTTTCCAAGCTCTAGGAGCTTATTTCAGCACATTCAATTCTTTATGCGATTTGTATACCTTGCTCTTATGGCCTTCTTTCTTAAAACCAGCTAGTTGTGACTCATATACTGAAGGTGCATGAAACACAAGAAATAGGGGGCTTGAATTGGGTTTTGAGTATGAAAACTTTTTGCTTCCCGAAACAAACGTAAGAATAACAACAAAATAATAAAAACAATGATAAAAGACACAAGCATTTTATCCTATTTCACCATTAACTAGGCTACATCCAGCTCACGCACCTGGGTGATTTTCCTGAAATAAGGACTTAATCCAATAATCAATCTGATTACAAAGTAATGACAACGTGTCACTAATTCCTTAAGAACCTAACCTACCTGATCGCTTAAAAAACCCCGACGCTCGTTGACTCCTTAAGATCCTAACCTACCCGATCGCTTAAGAAGATTTCATCTTCAATGACTACCCTCCATTGACTTATCAAGAGTCTGACCAACATGGTCGCTTTAGGAGAGTAACCAACTAGGTTACAATGGTTTGTGTTTAAAGAGTTTGCTTCTTGATAAGCTAATAACACATAAGATGAAGATCAGGTGATTACACTTAAAAGATATACAATGAAAGTTCTAAGTGTTTCTATCTTTGTTGTGTTGTTGTGTTTGTAACTTCAGAGTCTGCTAAAATTCACATACAACCACATGCTTGCATCCACGCACGCTCTTTTTCTCCTTTCTACATTCTTCTCTTCACTCTTCTGTATTTTTATCTCCTTCTATTTTTCTTTGTGTTGTTTTTTATAATATTTTTCTTCCTCAAAATATATAGGAGATGAATTGATTCGTTGGAGGAAAGATCCGTTTGAGGGTAGAATAGGAATTGACCTTTAAACTATCTGTTGTATGAAGGTCACTTCATGTGCAGTAGTTTGGGCGGCGCTTGCAGCACCAAGTTGTTGATGATGTGACGTGAGAAGCTTCTTTACTTTGAAAGTAAATTTCCGTTTTGCACTTCTTTCACATCAAACATTATTAACCTTTAATTTCAATCTTCTAGTTAGAGGATTCTTTTGAAAGAGGATTGAAGCATGAATAGAGATCATAATCTGTCTTCATAAGAAAATCTTTTTTTGGTTGTACTTTCCTTGAGTATACTACTTTTCATAATCAAAGGATTCATATAAAAGATGAAGTGAATCTTGATCAAAGTCCAGAGCCTAGATAATGTAAACTACAAAGTCTATTTAGAGTGAGGCTTGAAATTACTACAGTCCATAAAAAATGTGAACAAGAAGTGCATAAGCATTTACTAGTTTGTTCAGATGCTTTGACTATAAGAAAACCAACTCCTTTGCTTACCAACTTCTAAAAAGAGGCTTCTAATATAATTTGATGAAGCTTGAGTAGAGTTCTCAGAAACTGTCTTCAGAACTTGGTGATACTATAGATTCCTTGGAGTACTGGGTTCTGAGACTTACACAAGCTTGTAGTCAAAGCTTTATCAGAGTTTATCTAGATGGTTTACGTTCAGAAACATTGACTTGATAATCTTGAAGCTTGAATCGATTTAGACACATCTTTGTATTCTTATTTTTCTTTATAATGTGTTTTCTCTTTATAATTTTCTTTCAACTTTCTTCAGATATTGTCTGCATCAGATTGACTTCTTCAATGGCATAACTTTCTTCAGAGTTTGGATTTTATGATTGATGTTTGTTTAGGCTTTGCTTCAGAGTTTGTTTTGATTTGAAGTTTGCTTTCCATTTTTCTTTCTTCTGAGTTGACTATCATAGTTGACTTCTTCAAAGTCTTCAAGTATCATAGTTGACTCCAGACATAACATTAGAAGTTTCTTGATCAGAATCCGCTTCATAAAACATTTGCTTTCTTCATTTATATTTTGTTCTAGCTTTTGAGTTTCTACACACTCAACAAAATAATTAGTGCATAAAATTGTTCTTCTACACTTTTTTATCATCAAAACTTAAAGGTATGTAGATGTATAATCAAACTTGTTCTTACAATCTCCCCCTTTTTGATAATGACAAACAATTGTATTTTGATGAATAATTTTTATTTGGATAATCATGTTTTTAAAATTCCAGAGTTAGGTTTGTAAGCTCCCCATGAATTTTATACTTTCAAAATTATTTATTTAACTAAAATCTACAGAGTGAGGTTTGCAAGCTCCCCCAAGTTCAAGATTCAAAATAATTTTGATTCAATAAAATCTCAAATCAGATAAATATCCATGTATTTTGGATAATCATATTTATAAAACTTCAGAGATAGGTTTGTAAGCTTCCCTGAGTTTTATACTTTCAAAATTATTTATTCATCTTAAATCTAGAGAGTGAGGTTTGCAAGCTCCCTATGAGTTTAAGATTCAAAATCATTTTGGTTTCAATGAAGGTTCAAATTAGATAGATATGCTAAAAGATTCAAAGTAAGGTTTGCAAGGTCCCTTTGTGTACAAGACTTAGAATTTTGATTCCATGAAATTCTTTTTTTTAAATATTGTCTCTTCAGAGTTGTTAGATTAAATTCTTCAAAGTCATTATTCTTGACCTCTTTAGAATTTTAATGTTAATACACTCTTTAGATCATTTCTCTTTACCACCACCCCCCCCCCCCCCCCCCCCCCTAGATCATTTCTCTTTACCACCCCCCCCCCCCCCCCCCCCTCCTTTTTCTAATATATGGGATATTATCAACTAAATAAAAATGATCAAAATCATTACTCTTCCCCCCCCCCTTTGTTGTTGTAAAAAAGAATCATGGAAATATCAAAGAAATTAAATGAGGACTAAGAGAATAGAATAGTTATTGATAGAGAATAATTATACACTACATTTAGAGGGAAAAACCAAACAACAAGGGAATACACCAAAGAACAAAAGATACAAAAACTATTATCCAAAGGATTTTTCCTAAGGGTCAAACATACTTTTCTTATGAGTCCCCAAGCCTTCAACACCTACCTACTTCTTTCCCCAGAAGGTCTCAAGCGCTTCAATTTGACCTGCCACCTGTACTTCCTTAACTATCCATTTTTGAACAAATAGTTCCGAGAGAATTCTCCCAAAAGGAATCAAGGAAAACTCACCCTCACGAAAGCTCAAGATTTTTTGTTTTAGATATTTGAAGATAGTATGAGTTAGATTTACCTTTACCCTTGAAATGAGGAAGTAGATAAGGTGTTTGTCATCCATAGACAAGAAGGGCGAGTTCTAACCCCTTGATAAAAATTTTGTGATAATCAACTGGTACCATAAATCTTTCGGAGAAGTTATATCAGAAGCTTTGTAAGGGTTTCCAGAACTTTTGGTGATGGAGATAATGTCCTTGCGAAAAGCGAGGTTGGTTCTGTAGCACTCAATATCGACACCATATTTTTCACACTTAATGATATCATTAATAAGTGAAGGAATGATGGTAATAGGAGTGTTTAAGACAACATACCGGATTTCCCAAACATTATCATCATTAAAATGAATCGCAACATTCATACAAAAGCTTTTGACAAGAGGGGGAAAGAATGGACCAGAGAGCACTTCAAAGTAGTTTCCCCATTGTTGAGAACTAACAATATTTTTAATGTTGGACCCTATGGGTTTTAGTTCTTCAAAGTTGATAACTTGTTCCAGAATAGTAACAAGCTGAGTTCCATCACCTATGAAGGTTTTGATGGAAGCCATTTAAAAAGATAGGTGCAAAGAGAAGATGAGAGTGAAAAGAAAAGAATGATATGATAAGAAAACAAAACAAGACTAGGTTTAAATAGAGGTGGAGGAGAGGGAGAGTAAGAGTTTTTGAAAAGACTCAATGATCAGAGAGAAAAGAGAGGAAACATAACTGACACCAAGAAAACAAAAAAAAATTGAATCAACACAAAAAGTCTGAGTACAAATGATCATTGCTATTCTAATTAATAAATGACATAGGGGGCATTAAAGCATGTTTCATTTTATACAATAAAAATAATAATTACCCAGAGGTACTTCATGCGTTTTTGACAACTTAGAAGATAATGGACAACTTGTTACACATCATAGACATAACAAAATTACTTGAGAATAACCAAATATTTTTAGAGATTAAAAAACAGAGAAAAAAAATCCCAACGGGGTTCTGACTTTGAATCTTCTAACCATAACAACCTTCTCACTAAGAGAGTTAGCAGGTTTAGAGGTAAATACCTTAAAATCAAATTTTACTTTTCTGATGCTACTCATAGTATGATTTCATCATTCATTCCAAGATAAGATTTTCTTTTAAGTTCTTCTTAATGAAAATATTCATATATTCATTAGTGAATATCCATTGAAGGTTTGTATTAGTGAATATCCTTCTGAACATTGTTTTTAACAAAATGATGTTTATCTTAGTATGGTTAGTACTTCAAATGAAAAATATGATTTTTAGATAAACATATGGAAAAGATTTATCAAGGGAAAAGGAAAGTTACTCTTATTAAGTTGATGACTATCTAGGCTAGAGGTTCTGAGGATCTGAGTGTTGCATCTAGATTCTGATAGCTTTCATCTTTCATTCCCAGATTGTTGTTCTTGCTATGGAAATTGAGCCAAGGATTTATACATTCCAAGAAATTTTTTCAAACGTTCAGATGACGTATTGTATGACAACTGTTTTACATTAGTTCCATAAGAACATGTTTGATTACTTTAGCTTCAGAGTTCAAAGGACGTGAGTTCCCAGAGGGATTCTTGCTTAGATAGAATTCTGACTCTGCTCAAGTATCCTTAGTGTTTATTGGAATGATGTCAGCATCAGATTCAAAACACTTATACATTCATCAAATTTCAGAATCTCTTTCTTCAGATATCTTGTCTTCAGAGTCTAACAAGCAATCTTTCGACTCTGCAATTTTTTCAAATAGCTTTAACTTTTCAGAGCTATGCTTATCATCAAAACTAAACATGAATGGGTTTATTTTCAATATTTTTTTTAGTGTTAGATGCTTTGTATTCTTTTGACCATTTAGAGTATCTTAACACGATACACTCTTGAGAATCAAACTTGTTTAATTTCTTGTTAGACTAAAAACAGTGAAAGAAAAGTTGACCAAATAAAATAAGTTTATCATTTTAAAGAAAACACCCTTTTTAATTTCAAATAACCTTAAAAAAATCAAAGAATTCAATGTGCTTCTACTAAACTCTTAGCTGAAATTACTGAAAAAAAGTGTAGTGTCTCTTCAACACATACTCAGAGTCCATGTAAGCTTTTAAAAGAGTTTCTTTCTCTAGATTATAATTTTAGCTTTTGAGACCATAAATAATTTTGATCTTAATAAAATATAGTTTTCTTTTATTGGCTTCAAAAAAAGCTATATGAGTATTTCCAAGTTTCAAGAGACTTTTTTTATGGTTCTGATTCTTTTCAAGATTTTCAACTGAAGATCAATAAAGAGTTAAATGAGAGTACCTTTTTCAGCATCTGAGTTTGCTTTTAAGGCTTCAGTGTTGCCCATGGGTGCCAACTGCTTTTTTTTTCCTCTTTAGCTTCTTCTTCTGAGGAGTTAGATACTTTTGTGCTTGTCATCAGTAACATGTTGGCTTTTCTTTTAAGAAGAGGTTTCTTCTTGTCCTTGATGAGTTCCTTCTATGTATTTTCTTTTTTGAATTAGGAACACTTCATTTGAAGTTACATGACTCCTTGTGCGTAAGGAGGAAAACCTTCTTGATAGATCTAGACACTTTTTGCATAAAGGTTGACTTCACAAGTCCACATGTTCTTCTTTGGCCTATGGTTTGATTTGAATATTATTCCAATGTTGATTTATGCTTCTTTTAAGCCACATACTTCTTTTGAGGTTCATCCTCTTCGTGCTTGATTTCATGAGTACCCAGAGAACTAGTCAGCTCTACAGTTCATAATTTTGAACAAACTGAGAGTACTCATCATAGCCCTTTGCTTCGTTGGTTAGCTACATATGAAGTTCTTCACTTGGCCAGTTGAAGTAACCTTTGTCTAAGACTTTCAAACCAAAAAAATAGTTTGAAAATTTGAGCATTATGTCCTCAAAAGTTTCACCAATCCTTATTTTGAAAGCCTCAAACCAGAAACAAGGTTAGCACCTTGGATTGTTGTATTGGCTCATTTATATTATGAGTCATTCTCAAAGATTCAAATGAAGAATTAGCAGAGCTTTCATTTACAATATTTTCATACTCATTGTAAGAAGTTGCATTCAAGGAGACATTTTTAAATCCAAGATGATTCTATTTGCATGTCTTCGTTATTCATTCATATTGTTCTAGCTCAACATCATCAGCATCTGCAGGATGTGTGCATATGACGGATTAATGAGATTTTATCATTGTTTTTTTGTTGCCTTAATGTGTTTAAAAAAAAGGATCTTTTACGAACACTATTAAGTGTTTGACATAATCTAGTCAATAACATAATCGGTGCACTGATACCAATTGAAGGTGCAGGAAACACAAGCAAAGAGGGGGGCGGGGTAATTTGGGTTTCCAGTATGACAGTTGGAACAATATTTGTTTATACCCTTAAAAGGTTTTGATGATAACATAGTATTTAAAGAACAATAGGGATTTCTAACATATGTTCAAGTGTGCAAGATCATAAGCTATAAATTCATCAAGAATTAATCCCGTTAAAAGAATAAGTGAAGAAGCAATACTACTCAGATTCTAGCTGATCAGAATCTGAACATGTTCATCAGCATTTGAAGGCTCAGACTCTGGTATGCTTTTTAGCCTCTGGTGATAGCTCAGACTCTGAAGGCTTAAGGAGTGTCTGATCCATACTCTACACCAAAGGTGACCAGTCTTGTCAAAGTGACAGATTTCTGGACATAGTCAACTAGGTTTGGTTTTCTAAGGCTCAAGCATGGTGATGTGACCTATTCAGTCTGTACTACATTTTGGTAGATACCTAGTTACTCTAAAGGTGTTGTGGACAGTGCTTTTAATCAGTGGACAAAGCTTCTAACAAGATACAACTCTCCAACGTCTCTCTTGGTCTACTTATTCACTATGTTTGCTATTGTTTAAACCTCAAACGACTCTTTTTCTATCTCTATAGAAGGAAGTTGAAGACTCTAAGGAAGGTTACAACACCACACCACATTGAAAGATCTTAGCATAACTCTGAGTTGTTATTGTAACTGTTATAACATAAGATCTTAAGATTTCTTATCTTAGATTTATCTTAGAAATCTTAAAAAGGTTGAAAACCTTTGTGATTGTTGCACTAATTTTATATTTCTAATTGTGTATCAATGTATAGTATTTATCTTTTCTACTATACTGTTTGTTTAAAGTAGAGGAAGCGTCTTGTATGTGTGCTTGAGCATTGGAGTCTCTTGTCTGTGTACTTGAGCAGAAAGTCTTGAATCTAGGGTTTAAGTAGGAATTCTTATTCAAGGTTGATTGAGCAGTAATTCTTAAGAACATGATTGGAATCACAGGGTCTTTGATCCGAATCATACTTTGGTCTTTATTCGAATCAACTGAAAAATGGGTCAAAACTCTTGTTTTCTTTTATTTCAGTTAAATTGTTTAGTTGATTCAAATCATGAAATTCTCTTGATTCAAATCTAAATAACTTTTAAACCATATTTTGTGTTTAATCTCAAGCACATATAAAAGCTTTTTGTCATCATTTCTCATGTAACGGATAAAAAAATTCATATCAGTCGCTGCTAGGTGTGATACAATTGGCTTCTGCATGAATCTACTTACCATACCCATACTATATGCTAAGTCAGTCCTTGTGTGACAAAGGTATCGAAGTGAACCAATAAGTCTTGTATATTGGGTTGGGTCGACATCATCTTCATCTAAATCTTTCGATAGTTGCAATCTGGTCTCAGCTGAAGTCGAAGTTGGATTGCAATCTTGCATCTCAAATCTCTTGAGTATTTTGCCTGCATATCTTATTTAGTACATCATCAAACCTATACCACTTTTGTAGAATTCGATGCCAAGGAAATATGAGAGATTCTCCAAGTCTGACATTTCAAACTCCTCACTTAGGTCATATTTGAAATCTTTTATCTCTTTCTTGTAACTTTCTGTTATCAACAGGTCATCGACATAGAGACATATATAAGCAATTCACTATTGCTTCTCCTTACATATACTCCATGCTCAGTCGTGCACTTAACAAATTTCTTCTCCCTTAGAAAGTTGTTTATCTTCTTATTCCAACTCTTGGAGCTTGCTTAAGTCCATACAGGGC
The DNA here is from genome assembly GCA_022829125.1 of Lathyrus tuberosus. Classification (NCBI taxonomy): domain Eukaryota; kingdom Viridiplantae; phylum Streptophyta; class Magnoliopsida; order Fabales; family Fabaceae; genus Lathyrus; species Lathyrus tuberosus. The sequence goes on from JALAZF010000358.1 coordinate 4,909,553, forward strand.
TTTATGCAGCCTGTACACCTTTCTTTCTTCGCCTTGTTTCACAATCCCAGCTGGTTGTGCAACATAAACTTCTTTGTCTAAGGGGCCATTCAGGAATGAACATTTCACATCCATCTGACATGTGTGCCAATTTTTCATGTTTGCTAAACCAACAACTAACTTGATTATCTTGATCCTAGCAACAGGTGCAAAAACTTTGTCAAAGTCGATTCCTTCCTTTTGTAGGAATCCTTTCGCTACAAGTCTCACCTTGTATCCAGTTACTTCTCCTTTAGGATTCACTTTCACCTTGTAAATCCATTTCACATCAATTGCCTTCTTGCCTTGAGGCAATTCGACAAGTGACCATGTGTTGTTGACTTCAATGGACTCTAACTCCTCATTCATTGCTTTCACACACTTTAAATTTTTCAATGCCTCAGCTGCATTGACTGGTTCAACATCTTCATAGAAGGCATAGTGTACCATCTCACCTTCTTCATCGACCACATCATCTGATGTAATCACACATTCTTGCAACCTTGCAGGCATGTGTCTTGTTCGTCGAGGTCTGCTTGGACCTGCTTTATCTCTGACTTCTTCTTGTCGAACTTCTCTTTCGACTTCACTAGCTGGTTCTTCACATAAGATTCTCACTGAATACTTCTTAACGTTCTCAGTCCAATCCCATTCCTTAAGCTCATCTATGATCATGTCCCTGCTTATCACTACTTGTTTGTTCATTGGGTCGAACAACTTGTATCCTCCAGTCAAATGATATCCTATCAGGATCATCTGACACGACTTGTCATCAAGCTTTCTTCTCAACTGATCTGGCACATGTCTATGTGCTATAAACCCAAATACCTTCAAATGACTTAGGCTAGGCTTGACACTAGACCAACATTCTTCTGGCGTAATTCCATCTAGCTTCTTCGTCAGATATCTATTCAAGATGTATGTTGCTTTTGACATAACTTCTCCCTATAATTCTTTGGGTAGATGCTTGCCTTTCAACATAATTCTCACCATGTTCATGATGGTTCTATTCTTCCTTTCTGCAGTTCCATTCTGCTGTTGAGTGTAGGGCGGCCCCACCTCATGCACAATCCCTTTTTCTCACATAATGCATCGAAATCTTTCGACACATACTCTCCACCACCATCAGTCCTCAGAATATTTAGCTTTTGACCACTTTGTCTTTTGACCATAGATTTAAAATTGGCAAATACCTCGATCACTTCACTTTTCTTCTTGATTGGGTAAGTCCACAATTTTCAACTGAAATCACTATCAACGTGACGAAGTATCTGTTACCTCCAATCGAATCCACCTGGATAGGACCATATACATCAGAGTATATGACTTCAAGAATTGTCTTCGACCTGCTTCCTGCATCCTTGCTGAAGCTATTCTTGTGATGTTTTTCCTGAACACATTCTTCACACACTTCACTTGGAATGTCGATTTTTGGTAATTCTGAAACCATATTTCTTCTCTTCGAATATCTAATGTCTTTGAAATTGAGATTGCCAAGTCGATAATGTCGTATCCATTCATCTCTGCTTGCTGCAGTTGCAAGGCACTTATGCTCCATCACATTTATTTCAATCTTGAAGGTTCTATTCTGAGACATTTGAGTCTTCAAGATTAACCTATCACCTGCGTCGAGAACTATCATCATATATTCGATTGATAATACGTGTCAAGTATAGAATAGTTTTCGTATCAATTTGCGGCACTTTTAAGCTTTTTTCCATGCTTCTGATTGCGAAACAGCTTATTCATTAAGTGATTCTTGAATCAATGTATATATTTGGTATTTTTGATATATTTGTTAGTTTTTCAGCATATTATGTAAAAAGGTGCAACAAAAATCAGAAGAAAAAGCAAAGAATCGAAGAAATTCGCATGTCGAAGAAAAAAGTACCTTCTCCTGGCGAAGGAGAAGATTCGACCGGTAAAGCTTTATTTCGCTTGGCGAATGTAGATATTTTCTCCAGCCCACTTGCAGTGTTGCTGTCACGTGGTTTGACTTAAGGGTTTCGCCCAGCAAATTATGTAGCTCGCCCGGCGAATTTGCCTTGGCAGAACATGTGTATTTTAACACTTGTTGATATTTTTTGGGACATAACTTACTTTTTGTATAATCTTTTGTAACCTAGAAACATTTGCGTGGAGATAAAAAGTCATCTTCTTTATTTTCACTTAGAAATCAAAGCTTTTAGGCTTCAATTTTTTATCCTTTCAAGTTTGATGCCCCAAAAGCTTTGTTTGTTACTTGTTACTCAAGCTACCATGGTTATGGGTAGCTAAATCTCTCCTTGGGTCAAGATTAGAGGTAGATAATCCTTATTTTTGTATGTATTTATCTTGATATTTTGTATGTGAACAAGTCGATGATGAATATATGGCGAAAAACCTTGTTTTTATTGTATATTTGTGTTGGATCATTATTGAGAGATATGTCTCAACTATTGACCTAGCTTTTTCATCTTTCAACAAACAAAGTTTAGAGATAGTTTTGTGAGTTGATATTCATTAATATCAATCTTTTAATGTTATCATAATGATAGTTAGGTTGAGAGATCATCTAAGGATTAATATGATAAAACTCACAATTTGTTTTAGAGATGAAACATCTTGAGAGGATATGTGATTATATTTATTGTTAATGAATTCACATGCTTTGTTAAGAAAATACGTATGAAATGGATTATCGAGCCCTAATCTTGACATGTTTTTACCAATTGTTTTAAAATCGAAACTTTTTTACCGTTGATTATAACTTTTTATGCAATCGTTGCGTTACGAAACCAAAAAAAAACATCTTTATTGTTCTATGTTTAAAACAATTCCAACTGTAGAACGATGGTAATATCACACAATCCCTGCAGATACGATAACAAAACCCACACTGATATTGTTTCAACATGCTTTATTAAGAAAATACGTATGAAATGGATTATTGAGCCGAAGCTTACCAAAGGTCATCAGAGTTTAATTTTAATTGTATGTAGCAGTTGTACCAGTTTCAGATAACTCCACAGGAGGTCATTTGGTTTCCTACTCATGAGGATTATGATAACTATGCAAATTAGCCTATGGGCATGCGACCTTTCTTTTCGGAGGAGGCAGCAGCTGGAGCATCTGGAGCGGATGGTGATGGTGTTGAGGAGATGCATGATGGTTTGCATGATTAGGAATTGACTACAAAGTAAAGAATATCTTTATTTTTTCATTTATTTTCAATATTTTATTTCTATTTATTTAGTAGTAGTTGAGTACTTTTGGGTCGCTTCGGCGAATATTTTTGTTGAAGAATTTTGGCGCTTCGGCTAGTACGTTTTGGTTATGATAATTTCAATTTGGTTTATTTTAAATTTCATTTTTTTAGTGTGTTTAAGTTTATATTTGTGCAAAGAAATTATTTTGGTTAAGTTTTGTGTTTGTCCTTGATTTTCACTACTACAAAACACGCATTCAACAACGCCATGGTCACCACGGTTTTTCCCTACACCGTGGTGACATATCTTAACTAAGGCGCTACCATATTTATTTTGTTTTTTGATTAAAAATTATTTGTATATAACATCGGTTACAGAACCAACAGTTGTGATACAATCAAACTTCCGCCGGTTTGAACCTCAGCGCCATAAAATATTTTATTCCTTTAACATTAAAGCGCACCTTTTCTTTTTTATTTATTTTAAAATTCACAAATAAAAGGGTTGTCAATATGGTTCTTCTAGTTAACCGTAGTGATACATTTATAATAAATAAATAGTTATCTATACTGTTGGTATTGTTAACCGTTGTGAAATAGTTTACCCATATATAAGCGAATTAACTTTCACTTATTGACAGTAGCATTGTTGCCTTCACAGTGAAACCCTAGAACCCATTTTTTCTCTTCGTCTTCACCATTAGCCGTGAATCTTGTGCTTCATACATTAAGGTATTCTTCTTCTTCCATCTATTGTTAAATATTTCCCATTATCTCGTTTGTTGCATGTTGTTTTTGTTGATTGTTCTCATTTTTTCATATTTGTCTTCACTACCTTAACAAAGACCATACTTTGGCTATGGTACATAATGTTTGTGTAGCTATGGAAAAAAGTACAAGAAGCATGAAGCTATGATGGAAACTTCATCCACCTTGTACTTCTTCTTCATAGCTTCACAAACAAGATGTTAGTAAATGAAGAAACAACAGTGTCAGCAAACTTCATCTAGTTTTAGAAATTAACAATGAAAAGAAATATAAGAAGTATGCAGCTTTTGTGTAAGCTTCTTCCTCCTTATATTTCGTTTTCATTGCTTCCCAAACTAGATAAACATCATAATTGATTCCTGTTCCGCGATTAGTTTCATTAAAAGGTGCATCCTAGAAATTCATAATATATCTCTTTCGATCTCTCTTTACTCTTCACTGGATTATAGATTTAGGGTTTGGTTTCAACTGAGGATGCTCATTGTTGAAGTTTTTTGTGTTTCCTTACAGGTTAAGGGGATGATACATGGTGATGATGCTGGTGGTAACAAGCATATTATGTGAGTTTATAATATCTGGTTTTGGTATAGGATGTTGTTTGAATTTATTATATTCTATGTAGATTGTTTGTTTCAGTAACCCTCACTTAAAATACATTCATTTAATTTGACATAGATACTTATAATCTGCAAATTCAGTTGTATTTGAAAACCAACTTATATGAATCAATGTTTCCGAATTGCATGCCTCTCATCGTTCATCTCACGTTCTTTGATATATAGATTATGGTATAGTGATCTGGCTCCTTAGATGCATCGTTATCTTCCATTATAGTTAAATTTCATTAACAATAATTTATTAGTTAATCTGCCTCTCCATCAACACTTATAATCGTAAAACTTACGATTATAAAAATTACGATGATAAGTGATGATGATGACGCAGATTATCTAATGTCTTGTTCTTATGGAAATTAAACTATAATCGAAGATAGCGATATATCGAAGGAGTCAGACCAATAAACCACAATATATATGTAAAAGAGCGTGAAATGCACGATGAGATGAATGCAATCAGAAAACATTGGTTTATTTAAGTTGGTTTTCAAGAATAGTTTAATTTGCAGATTATAGACTTCTTCATCAAATTGAATCCTTGTATATTTCTTTAGTGAGGTGTTTGGAAAACAAGCAATCTACATTTAATATAATAAACTCTGGGTACTTATAACAACGGTTATTTATTGTAATCGAGATCTAATATAATATAATAAACTCTGGGTACTTTCAACAGCGATTATCTATTGTAACCGAGATTAAAGATAATTTATGTTTTACATAGTTTGTTGCTGATAGGTTTCGAACCCAGTACCTAAGTGTATATATCACAACAGTTTATTAGCATAACCGTTGTTATATGTGGCGCGTGTCCTGCCTTTCAATAACAGTTTCCATACCGTTGTAGAAACAACAAACTTACAACGACACTCTACTTAACAGCGGTATGTCAGGCGTGATGGTACCCATTTCCAAACCGTTGTGAAAGGGGTTTTCCATAGTAGTGTTTGAAAAAAAAATCTGCTAGCACAAGAAGTCTTAATAGAGTACTTTGTCAACTTTAACATGTGATGGTGATGATAAAATTCTTGTTGATGTGCACAATCAAGGTGTTGAAAAATTGAATTGTGGAGTTATAGCATGATTGTGAAGTTAGTGCTTTATGCAAAATTATGATAATTCATTGTTTTGTAAGCACTTGTTCATGTTTGAATCAATTAGGACAAAACCACAAAAGTAAGGTGCTTTCTATTGTTCACTAAAAGTAGAATTCAAGTAATTTTTGTTTAACTCGTTTAATTCATGTTTAATCTTGCAACTTTGTTTTTAAATGTTGGAAACTTAGAAAGGATCAAGGACATTTTTGTGTACCATGAGAATAACCATCATTTCAAAAGGGCTTCAATTCATCTAGTTAGTGTGCGCGCATTCGTAACCCCTCTTGAGCCTTAGAATGAATTTTTTGTGTGAAAATGAATCTATCAAGATCACAACAAATTATTAACCTTGTGTGAAGAGCATTTTTGTCTAAAGAGAATGAAATGTTGAAAGTTGGGGAGAGTTGTTTCATTGGGAAAAAAAAGGAAAAAGAATAGGTGGTACAATGCATTCTTTTAAAAGAACACAAAAAGAAAGAAAGAATCAATAAAAAGAAAAGAAAGGATGCATTGTAAATAAAGAAATCAAAGGATGGAAAAGAATGTGAGGATTGAGCAAGAATGAATTTTCGAACAAAAAAATTGAAATGCTCTCCATGAATTTTACCCGTTTTTATTTAATGGCCGTGTATATATTATCCTTTGTTGTTAACCCAAGCCAAGTTACAACCATAAAAGCCCTTAGTGATCTTTGTTTCCCTGATTTTGTGACAACCTTGTGAGCTGAATGCATGAATTATTCTGGAAGTGGCACAATTACTTGTGAGAGTGTTTTGTCCCTTGTAAATATGTTTAGATAATGTTCAAATGTGTGATAATAAGTGAAATAGGTGATTTAACTTGAACTTGTGGGTACTTGATTTTGCATTTTGTGATGTTGTGTTTAGAACTTAATTCATAATCATGTTTTGATTCTATGCAAGTGATTGAAAATCTCTTGTGCGCGCGATTGTCGAGTTTGAACCATGAATATTTTCCGGTTGATCTGGTGTTTTTGAAAGTTTTCTTGGGGATTTTGAAATTTACCATTGATTGAGGGCAAACAAAGATGCAAGTTGGGGATAGTTTGATAGGTGTCAAGTATAGAATAGTTTTCCTATCAATTTGCGGAACTTTTAAGCTTTTTTCCATGCTTCTGATTGTGAAACAACTTATTTATTAAGTGATGCTTGCATCAATGTATATATTTGGTATTTTTAATATATTTTTTAGTTTTTCAGCATATTATGTAAAAAGGGTGCAACAAAAATCGGGCAAAAAGCAAAGAATCGAAGAAATTCGCGCGTCGAAGAAAAAAGTACATTCGCCTGGTGAAGGAGAGGCGAAGGAGAAGATTCGCCCGGCGAAGGTCAGGCGAGGCAAGAAGCGAATGAAACTCAAAATTCCATTAGCTACTGGAATTGGTTCGCTGGCAGATTCGCTAGGCGAATGAGGAGCGAAAGGGATTCGGCCGACAAAGCTTTATTTCGCCTGGAGAATTCAAATATTTTCTCCAGCCCACTTGCACTGTTGCTGTCACGTGGCTGGACTTAAGGGTTTCGCCCGACGAATTATGTAGCTCGCCCGGCGAATTTGCCTGTGCAGAATATGTGTATTTTAACACTTGTTGATATTTTTTGGTACATAACTTACTCTTTGGATAATCTTTTGTAACCTAGAAACATTTGTGTGGAGAGAAAAAGTCATCATCTTCATTTTCTCTTAGAAATCAAAGCTTTTACGCTTCAATCTTTGATCCTTTCAAGTTTGATGCCCCAAATGCTTTGTTTGTTACTTGTTGCTCAAGCTACCATGGTTATGGGTAGCTAATTCTCTCCTTGTGTCAAGATTAGAGGTAGATAATCCTTACTTTTTTTGTATTTCTCTTGATATTTTGTATGTGAACAAGTTGATGATGAATATATGGTGAAAAACCTTGTTTTTAATGTATATTTGTGTTGGATCATTAATGAAAAATATGTTTCAACTATTGACCTAGCTTTTTCATCTTTCAACAAACAAAGTTTAGAGATAGTTTTGCGAGTTGATATTCACCAATATCAATCTTTTAATGTTATCATATTAATAGTTAGGTTGAGAGATCATCTAAGGATCAATATGATAAAACTCACAATTTGTTTTAGAGATGAAACATCTTGAGAGGATATGTGATTATATTTATTGTTAATGAGTCCACATGCTTTGTTAAGAAATTATGTATGAAATGGATTATCGAGCCCTAATCTTGACATGTTTTTACCAATCATTTTAAAACCGAATCTTTTTACCATTGATTATAACTTTTTATGCAATTGTTGCATTACAAAACCAAAACAAACATCTTTATTGTTCTATGTTTAAAATAATTCGAACTGTAGAACGACAGTAATTTCACACAGTCCCTGCGGATATGATAACAAAAACCCATACTGATACTGTTTCAACATGGTTTAGTAAGAAAATACGTATGAAATGGAGTATCGAGCCGAAGCTTACCAAAGGTCATACGAGTTTAATTTTAATTTTATGCAGCAGTTGTACCAGTTTCAGACGACTGCATAGGAGGTCACTTCGTTTCCTACTCGTGAGGATTACGATAACTATGCAAATTGGCCTGTGGGTACACGACCTTTCTTTTTGGAGGGGGTAGCAGCTGGAGCGTCTAGAGCGGATGGTTATGGTGATGAGGAGATGCATAATGATTTGCATGATTTTCTGGATTAGGGGATTGACTAAAAAGTGAACAATATCTTTATTTTTTAATTTATTTTCAGTATTTTATTTCAATTTATTTAGTAGTAGTTAAGTACTTTTGGGTCACTTCAGCGAATATTTTTGTTGTAGAATTTTGGCGCTTCGGCGAGTACGTTTTGATTATGATAATTTCAATTTGGTTTATTTTAAATTTCATTCTTTTAGTGTGTTTAAGTTTATATTTGTGCAAAGAAATTATTTTGGTTAAGTTTTGTGTTTGTCCTTGATTTTGAAAAAAAAATTGTACTAGCACAAGAAGTCTTAAAAGAGTGTTTTGTCAACTTTAACATGTGATGGTGTTGATAAAATTCTTGTTGATGTGCACAATCAAGGTGTTGAAAAATTGAATTGTATAGTTATAGCATGATTGTAAAGTTAGTGCTTTATGCAAAATTCTGATAATGCATTGTTTTGTAAACACTTGTTCATGTTTGAGTTAATTAGGACAAAACCACAAAAGTAAGGTGCTTTCCATTGTTCACCAAAAGTAGAATTCAAGTAATTGTTGTTTAACTCGTTTAGTTCATGCTTAATCTTGCAAGTTTATTTTTAAATGTTGGAAACTCAGAAATGATCAATGCAATTTTTGTGTACTATGAGAATAACCACCATTCCTAAAAGGCATCAATTCACCTAGTTAGTGTGCGCGTATTAGTAACCCCTCTTGAGCCTTACAATGAATTTTTTGTGTGAAAATGAATCAATCAAGATCCCAACAAATTATTAACCTTGTTTGAAGAGCATTTTTGTCTAAAGAGAATGAAATGTTGAAAGCTAGGGAGAGTTGTTTCATTGGAAAAAAGAGGAAAAAGAATAGGTGTCACAATGCATTCTTTGAAAAGAACACAAAAAGAAAGAAAGAATCAATAAAAAGAAAAGAAAGGATGCATTGTAAGTAAAGAAATCAAAGGATGGAAAAGAATGTGAGGATTGAGCAAGAATGAATTTTCGAAGAAAAAAATTGAAATGCTCTTCATGAATTTTACCCGTTTTTGTTCAAATGTCGTGTATATATTATCATTTGTTGTTAACCCAAGCCATGTTACAACCATAAAAGCCCTTAGTGATCTTTGTTTCCATGATTTTGTGATAGCTTTATGAGATGAATGCATGAATTATTCTGGATGTGGCACGATTACCTTTGAGAGTGTTTTGTCCCTTGTAAATATGTTTACATAATGTTCATATGTGTGATAATAAGTGAATTAGGTGATTCAACTTGAAATTGTGGGTACTTGATTTTGCATTATGTGATGTTGTGATTAGAACTTAATTCATAATCATGTTTTGATTCTATGCAAGTGATTGAAAATGTCTTGTGCGTGCGATTGTAGAGTTTGAACCATGAATGTTTTCCGGATGATTTGGTGTTTTTTAAAGTTTTCTTTTAGATTTTGGAATTTACCTTTTATTGAGGGCAAACAAAGATGCAAGTTGGGGAGAGTTTGATAGGTGTCAAGTATAGAATAGTTTTCGTATCAATTTGCGGCACTTTTAAGCTTTTTTCCATGCTTCTGATTGTGAAACAACTTATTTATTAAGTGATGCTTGCATCAATGTATATATTTGGTATTTTTAATATATTTGTTAGTTTTTCAGCATATTAGGTAAAAAGGGTGCAGCAAAAATCGGAAGAAAAAACAAAGAATCGATGAAATTCGCGTGTCGAAGACAAAAGTACCTTCGCTTGGCAAAGAAGAGACGAAGGAGAATATTCGCCAGTCAAAGGCCAGTCTAGGCTAGAAGCGAATGAAACTCAAAATTCCAGTAGCTACTGGAATTAGTTCGCTGGCAGATTCGTCAGGCGAATGAGGAGCGAAAGGGATTTGCCCGACGAAGCTTTATTTCGCCTAACGAATGCAGATATTTTCTCTAGCCCACTTGCACTGTTGTTGTCACGTGGCTTGACTTAAGGGTTTCTCCCGACGAATTATGTAGCTCGCCCGATGAATTTTCCTAGGCAGAACATGTGTATTTTAACACTTGTTGATATTTTTTGGGACATAACTTACTTTTTAGACAATCTTTTGTAAGCTAGAAACATTTGTGTGGAGAGAAAAAGTCATCTTCTTCATTTTCACTTAGAAATCAAAGCTTTTAAGCTTCAATCTTTTTTCCTTTCAAGTTTGATGCCCCAAAAGCTTTGTTTGTTACTTGTTGCTCAAGCTACCATGGTTATGGGTAGCTAAATCTCTCCTTGTGTCAAGATTAGAGGTAGATAATCTTTACTTTTGTATGTATTTCTCTTGATATTTTGTATGTGAACAAGTTGATGGTGAATATATGGTGAAAAACCTTGTTTTTATTGTATATTTGTGTTGGATCATTATTAAGATATATGTTTCAACTATTAACCTAGTTTTTTCATCTTTCAACAAACAAAGTTTAGAGATAGTTTTGTGAGTTGATATTCACTAGTATTAATCTTTTAATGTTATCATATTGATAGTTAGGTTGAGAGATCATCTAAGGATCAATATGATAAAACTCACAATTTGTTTTAGAGATGAAACATCTTGAGAGGATATGTGAATATTTATTGTTAATGAGTTCACATGATTTATTAAGAAAATACGTATAAAATGGATTATCGAGCCATAATCTTGACATGTTTTCACTAATCGTTTTAAAACTGAAACTTTTTACCGTTGATTATAACTTTTTATGCAATCGTTGCGTTACGAAACCAAAACAAACATCTTTATTGTTCTCGTTTAAAACAATTCCAACTGTAGAACGATGGTAATATCACACAATCCCTGCGGATACGATAACAAAAACCCACATTGATGCTGTTTCAACATGCTTTGTTAAGAAAATACGTACGAAATGGATTATCGATCCAAAGCTTACCAAAGGTCATACTAGTTTAATTTTAATTGTATGCAACAATTGTACCAGTTTCAGCAGACTCCACAGGAGGGCACTTCGTTTCCTACTCGTGAGGATTACAATAAATATGCAAATTGGCTTGTGGGAAGGCGACCTTTCTTTTGGGTGGGTGAAGCAGCTGGAGCGTCTCGAGCGGATGGTGATGGTGATGAGGAGATGCATGATGATTTGCATGATTTACTGGATTAGGGGGTTGACTATAAAGTGATGAATATATTTATTTTTTCATTTATTTTTAGTATTCTATTTCAGTTTATTTAGTAGTAGTTAAGTACTTTTGGGTCGCTTCGGCGAATATGTTTGTTGTAGAATTTTGGCGCTTCGACGAGTACGTTTTGGTTATGATAATTTCAATTTGGTTTATTTTAAATTTTAGTTTTTTAAAGTGTTTAAGTGTATATTTGTGCAAAGAAATTATTTTGGTTAAGTTTTGTGTTTGTCCTTGAATTTGAAAAAAAAAATTTGTGCTAGCACAAGAAGTCTTATAAGAGTGCTTTGTTAACTTTAACATGTGATGGTGATGATAAAACTCTTGTTGATGTGCACAATCAAGGTGTTGAAAAATTGAATTGTAGAGTTATAGCATGATTGTGAAGTTAATGTTTTATGCAAAATTATGATAATGCATTGTTTTGTAAACACTTGTTCATGTTTAAATCAATTAGAACAAAACCACAAAAGTAAGGTGCTTTCCATTGTTCACCAAAAATTCTAGTAATTGTTGTTTAACTCGTTTAGTTCATGTTTAATCTTTCAAGTTTGTTTTTAAATGTTGGAAACTTAGAAAGGATAAAGGAAATTTTTGTGTACTATGAGAATAACCACCATTCCAAAAAGGCTTCAATTCACCTAGTTAGTGTGCGCCTATTCGTAACCCTTTTTGAGCCTTACAATTATTTTTTTGTGTGAAAATGAATTAATCAAGATCCCAACAAATTATTAACCTTGTGTGAAGAGCATTTTTTTCTAAAGAGATTGAAATGTTGAAAGTTGGAGAGAGTTGTTTCATTGGAAAAAAGAGGAAAAAGAATAGGTGGTACAATGCATTTTTTGAAAAGAACACAAAAAGAAAGAAAGAATCAATAAAAAAAAAGAAAGGATGCATTGTAAGTAAAGAAATCAAAGGATGGAAAAGAATGTGAGGATTGAGCAAGAATGGATTTTTGAAAAACAAATTGAAACGCTCTTCATGAATTTTACCCGTTTTTGTTCAATTGCCGTGTATATATTATCCTTTGTTGTTAACCCAAGCCAAGTTACAACCATAAAAGCCCTTAGTGATATTTGTTTTCATGATTTTGTGAAAGCTTTGTGAGATGAATGCATGAATTATTCTGGATGTGGCACGATTACTTGTGAGAGTGTTTTGTCCCTTGTAAATATGTTTACATAATGTTTATATGTGTGATAATAAGTGAATTAGGTGATTCAACTTGAACTTGTGGGTACTTTATTTTGCATTGTGTGATGTTGTGTTTAGAACTTAATTCATAATCATGTTTTGATTCTATCCAAGTGATTGAAAATGTCTTGTGAGTGCGATTGTCGAGTTTGAACCATGGATGTTTTTCGGTTGATTTGGTGTTTTTGAAAGTTTTCTTGTGGATTTTGATATTTACCTTTGATTGAGGGCAAACAAAGATGCAAGTTGGGGAGAGTTTGATAGGTGTCAAGTATAGAATATTTTTCGTATCAATTTGTGGCACTTTAAAATTTTTTCCCTTGCTTCTGATTGCGAAACAACTTATTTATTAAGTGATTCTTGCATCAATGTATATATTTGGTATTTTTAATATACTTGTTAGTTTTTCAGCATATTATGTAAAAAGGGTGCAGCCGAAATCAGAAGAAAAAGCAAAGAATCGAAGAAATTCGCGTGTCGAAGAAAAAAGTACCATCGCCTGGCGAAGGAGAAGATTCGTTCGACGAACGACATGCAAGGCAAGAAGCGAATGAAACTCAAAATTCCTGTAGCTACTGGAATTGATTCGCTGGCAGATTCGCCAGGCGAATGAGGAGCGAAAGGGATTCGCCCGACGAAGCTTTATTTCGCCTGGCGAATGCAGATATTTTCTCCAGGCCACTTGCACTATTGCTGTCACGTGGCTTGACTTAAGGGTTTCGCCCAACGAATTATGTAGCTCGCCCGACAAATTTGCCTGGGCAGAACATATGTATTTTAACACTTATTGATATTTTTTGGGACATAACTTACTTTTTGGATAATCTTTTGTAACTTAGAAACATTTGTGTGGAGAGAAAAAGTCATCTTTTTCGTTTTCACTTAGAAATCAAAGCTTTTAAGCTTCAATCTTTGATCCTTTCAAGTTTGATGCCTTAAAAGTTTTATTTGTTACTTGTTGACCAAGCTACCATGGTTATGGGTAGCTAAATCTCTCATTGTGTCATGATTAGAGGTAGATAATCCATACTTTTGTATGTATTTCTCTTGATATTTTGTATGTGAACAAGTTGATGATGAATTTATGGTGAAAAACCTTGCTTTTATTGTATATTTGTGTTGGATCATTATTGAGAGATATGTTTCAACTATTGACCTAACTTTTTCATCTTTCAACAAACAAAGTTTAGAGATACTTTTGTGAGTTGATATTCACTAATATCAATCTTTTATTGTTATCATATTGATAGTTAGGTTGAGAGATCATCAAAGGATAATATGATAAAACTCACAATCTGTTTTAGAGATGAAACATCTTGAGAGGATATGTGATTATATTTATTGTTAATGAGTTCACATACTTTGCTAAGAAAATACGTATGAAATGGATTATCGAGCCATAATCTTGACATGGTTTTACCAATCGTTTTAAAATTGAAACTTTTTACCGTTGATTATAACTTTTTATTCAATCGTTGTGTTACAAAACCAAAACAAACATCTTTATTGTTCTATGTTTAAAACAATCCCAACTATAGAACGACGGTAATATCACACAATCCCTGCGGATACGATAACAAAAACCCACACTGATACCATTTCAACAATCGACACCTTATAGTTCTTTTCGACCAACTGCCCTATTCTGAGCAAATTACTCTTCATGCCTGGTATGTATAACACATAGGAACTTACTGACCTCTTGCCATCTTTCCTCATAATCAAAACATCACCAATACCTTCAGCTCCTAGAGTATTGTCATTTGCAAATTTCACCATGTTCTTCATTGAGGGCATCATGTTGACAAACCAATCTTTCCTTCCAGTCATGTGTGATGAGCATCTTGAGTCCAAGTACCACTGATCTTGGAATCTTTCTTCATCTCTTGTTATGACCATCAACATCATCTCTTCTTCTTCATGCTTCGCCAACTTTGCATCAGTTTCTTGATTCTTCTTCTTTTCTGGACAACTGTGACTTTTGTCAGGCTCTGGACAACTGTAGAATCTTTCTTCATCTCTTGTTATAACCATCAGCGTCATCTCTTCTTCTTCCAACTTTGCCAAATGTGACTTTTGTCTGGCTTTCGACCACCACATCTTCCTCTACCACCAGCATCGCCTCTTTGGTTGCCTTGGTTCCAGGGTTTTCTTTTATGTGACCAGTTTCTTTTCTGCTGATTTCGACCATTTGAATTGTTGTAGCCTCCTATACCTTTGTTGCCATTCCAGCTTCATTTGCTTTTCTTTTCCTTTTCTGATTGCGCTTGCAAAGCCATATCACTCTTTGACTTTTCTGCAGCTCTTTTAGCCATCATTTGTTCATGAGACTCAAGCGTCCCTTGAAGCTCTTCCTTTGTTAATACTGACAAGTCTTTCGACTCTTCTATGGCTACTACCACGTGGTCGAACTTTAGAGCCAATGACCTCAAGATCTTTGCAATAACTGATCTTGATGTTAACACTTCTCCACATACCTTGATTTGATTCACCAGCTTTGTAACTCTAGTGAAGAAATCTGTTATACTTTCATTGTCTTCCATCTGAAGCAATTCATAAGTCTTTTTGTGAGTTTGTAACCTCACCTCTTTCACCTTCTCTACACCTCCAAATGATTTTTCAAGAAACTCCCAAGCTTCTTTTGTTGATTCTACATCACTAACCTTTTCAAAATCATTTGGATCAACACATTGATGAATTATAAAGAGAGCTTTATAATCTTTCTTCTTCAATTCTTTGTGTACAGCCTTATCCTGGCCCGTCGTGTTTTCTACAAGTAGTGCTACTCATTCCTTCACAAGATCCCAAAGATCTTGATAACAGAAAACCACCTTAATCTGTTTGCATCAATTCTCATAATTATCTTTCTTGAGAATCGGTAGGTTTGCCGGAAAGTTTCCGTTTGGATAATTCATCGCCATCACAGTTTTTCTTCATTGAATCATAACCGGAGCTCTAGATACCAGATGTTGGAATTCAACCATAACTTATGGAGAATTTCACTCAATCTTGATCTCAAGATTGTTTCCACTCACGCAATGACAATGAAAGAAAATGTTTAGAAAGAAAGAAAGAAAATAATGTTGGAGAAGAAGATGAATAATCTGCAGAGTTTCTCTCTACCCACAAACTGTGGAAACTTCTTTATTCACTTGCAACTGCAAACTGTGAATATGATGTTATGATTTTCTGAGTTGTTTACAAAATAAGGGTTGCTCCCTATTTATAGATTTAGGTTAGCTTACACCCCAAGGCAAAGCGCAAAACTATAAAAGTTCAAAATAGCTAACATTACTAAAATAGGTCTAAGTCGAAATCCTGTGTGAAGCAACCTGCTTTGACACTTCGACACAATAATACAACTCGACACACACATATTAGGCAAGTTCAACTAATCTTTGTTTCTGTGGACTTACACTATTTCGACATAAGGAATTACAACTCAAAATGGTTCACTATAAAACATCGACGCGACGGGAAAATGAAACCATTCATAAAAATTACACGAAAGTTTCTGTTTAAAGTTAATAGCTAACCACCATCTAGACGTAACTTCTTGTCAATATACATTTTATTTTAAAATAGCCAATTAAAATATTATTAATAAAAAAATATTATCTCATTACAAGGAATTATTAATAAAAAAATACTATCTCATTAAAAGGAGTACAAGAGATAGAAGTAAAAAAAAAAGTTAATTTACAACAAACAAAATTAAGTGGCCAAAACAAACGAATACAAGACCTCAAAAGTTGATGTATCGTAACCAATTGTAACCACCAAAAATTTAGGCAATTTCTTAATGCACCACCCAAGTTTCTTAGGCACCACGTGAAATTATTTTTTTGCCCCTCTATTCCGGATGTGCACATCCGGACGCACCAAATTTTTAAAAATCGTAGAGATTTTCCGGATATGCATATCCGGAAAGAATTCTGATGTGCACATCCGGAAGTATTTCTTATTAGTTCGCGCCAGACGTTCTTCCCCCCTCATTATTCACCTTTCCATTTCCAAAATCTCTCAAACTCTCTCAAACTCTCAAATTTTCAATCACCACAAATCTCGATTTTTTCCACTCGAGTTCGGCGCAGAGCAACTGCTACAACGATCAACACACTCCAAATCCTCCGTATCACATTTTAATCGGTAAGTTTTCAAATTTTAGAGTTTCGGAGTAATTTTCGAGTAATAGATTTAGAGTAGACATTTAGGTGTAGAAATTGTTAGGTTGTATGAATAACATAGGTTAGAGACAATGTAGGTCATTTTTACTGCTTCAAACGGACGATCAGGGCATAAAAATGCCCTTTTGGTTATTACAGTGGCCATGGATGCCGTTTTTAAACTTCAAAATACGTACCGGATGTACAGATCCGGAAATATTGAAACGTTAGGTATTCCCGGATGTGCACATCCGGAAATACCCAACGTTTAAAATTCTGCGTCCTTCCGGATGTGCACATCCGGGAATACCTAACGTTTAAAATTCTGAGTCCTTTCGGATGTGCACATCCGGAAGACTATTTTTTTTCCTTTTTTAATTTTGCTTGTTTGTTTGTTTTTGTTTAATTATTTTTAAACAAAATTTAATTTATTTATTATGCTTTGCAGATTAGATGGCTGGCAGAGACGATCGTACCATACATGGACGGATAACTCAGCACGCATCTGTCCGACGTGAGCGGATGCAGTCTACAGCCGAGGCTTCCGACGCAGAGGAAGTTAGGGTAGCCCCTACAGCTGAGGGACATCCTACACCATAACCATCCACATCACAGGTTCAAGCCACTCCCTCGTCAGCCGCCGATTCTACATCTCGGAGGCGTCGGGATTCTACTGCTAGTTCATCAGGGTCCCAGCCCGCACGCAGGCGTCGTCGGGAGACTACAGCTCCATCAGCTGCTCCTCCTCGTTCCCCTGTTGTTGTTCCTATTCCAGAGGGTGATCACCCAACACATGAGGGTGTTGACGATGATGACGATTTCGATGAGTTGGGCGGTTATCCCGGGGGACCGTCTAATATGTCCCTACTCGCGGGGTACTCTGAGCATACTGCCAGATTTGTCTGGCTAGGACAGGTAACCTTTCTCGGTTTATTTATAGAATTGTATTCGTTGAAAATATGTTCATTTGTAACATTGTTTTATTTGGAAATTTTCAGGATAAGGATTCACAGAAGTTCTATAACCATGGGGGCAAGGTTATGGACACGATTGAGATGCTGCCAGAGGCTGAGTGGTTCACGTATGCACTTGCGGAGTCTGGTCTTGGAGGCCTGTCTAGGATTGGGTATTCCCAGATCCAGTACGGTATCCTGATGGCATTTGTTGAGAGATGGCACCCTGAGACATCCTCATTCCATCTACCGTACGGCGAGATCACGATCATGCTAGACGACATCTCGTGCCTCTTACATCTACCGATCACGGGTACCCTTCTGAGTCATGGTAGGATGACGAAGGCGGACGGCATAGAGTTGTTGGTTACAGAGCTTAGGGCTAGCCCAGAGAAGGCACATGCGGAGGTGCACCAGTTGAGGGGCGCACACGTCCGGTTCTCATTTTTGATGGATAGATTTACTGAGGCGCTTGCAGAGGCAGGACGGGCAGATGGTGATCCAGCTGAGGTGGCGATCCACAGGACGCGTGCCCTAAGGTGCTACTACTTGTTTTTGCTAGGAACGCAGGTGTTTGTGGACACCAGCGCCTATTATGTTGATATCGTCTACCTCAGGTACCTTTCGGATCAGACAGAGATCCATAGGTACAACTGGGGGGCGGCTGCGCTGACATTCACCTATTCCAGACTCTCTGATGGTTGCCGCTGGGCAGCCAAGACTATGGCAGGCAGCTGTACGCTATACGTGGTAACAATCTAATATTCTAAGTGATTTTTTCATTTCTTTTCTTTCTGTTTTCATTATAATGTTTGACACCCATGTTATGTTTTCCATTTCAGGCGTGGATTTTACAGCACTTTTCCTATATTACTGGTTGAGGGAGTGCCCGGGGGTACACTGAGGATATGCCACGTGCTGCTGCATTTGTCCTGCTCAGAGGGAACCAGGCGCCGGACCCCTTCAGAGTGTATCTAGATCGGATGGCTGCTGAGGACGTTTTGTATTGCCCCTATCCCGCTCACCGTGTGACGCGCCCGTTCGATGAGGTTTGTTTGTTCTCAGGATGGTTGACATGCAGTTCGACCGTTACTGCCCGATACCTGCCAGAGCGCATCTTGCGTCAGTTCGGTTACACGCAGACGATCGCCAGGATGCCTCATGAGTCTGCTCCTCTAGGCTTGACCCGCAGGCAGATAGATGAGCTATATGTTGACTACCAGTCCCACTTGGTACCGGAGGAGGCTCGGGCGACCAGAGCGGAGACAGACTGGAGTGTTGCTACCGGGTACATCGTGTGGTTCTACACCGTCTCACACCCATGCATGGTGCCCACTGCTGAGGGATCGCCACCCATACCTGCTCATCAGGAGATATTAGAGGAGCTGCAGTCTCAGCTGGCCACACTTAGGATGTCCTACCACGCTGTCGTCAGATAAAGCAGATAGCACAGCAGGCCATTGCGGACGGTCACCTCCCTGAGGGCTCTAGTGCCAGACTTGCCGTGGACAGGATTATTGCGATTGCTCAGGGGGCACTTCAGTACCGCAGACATCGATCCAGGATGGCGGGTAGGGGCAAAGGAGCAGGGGAGCCAGGAGAGATCCTTCGCCATACGCAGTAGTTTTTTGTTTGATGTATTATATTTATATTAGATGTATGCACTGTATTTTGACAGAGATTTATTATATATATATATCATTTTATTTTATATATGGATGTTGTCAAATGTATATTAAATTGCGACGATCTATTAACATATGCGACCAAGCAAAAAAATCGATTTTAAAAAAAAAATAATGTTCTGCCTTTTTTCGGATCTGCAGATCAGGAATGTTTCCGGATGTGCACTTCCGGAAAGAATCAGCGTTTTTAAAAAAATTGGTGTGTCCGGATGTGCACATCCGGAATCAGGGGGCAAAACCGAAAATTCAGATGGTGCCTAAAAAACAAGGGTGGTGTGATAAGAAATTGCCAAAATTTAAGTTATGCTAGAAGTTTTTCCTTCTTGACCTTAGCCACCACAAGTCATAATTTTGATTTAATGTAAAATTTTAAAGCTGATAATTTCCTCTCATCAAATAATCTGTTATTCAGTTTTTTCCATAATATCCAAACAGTCGCCAATCAATTGACATGAAGGTCTTTGTGGATCTCCTTTGAATTAGAGATATACTCCATAACAAAGATGTGTGAACCTTTGGGTCAATAGGATAAGCACATCAAATATATATCCATCCAGATTTGAGTTCATGTTAACAAAATTATACTCATTTTGAAAGAATCTAGCCACTTGCTATCAACGGTAAAAAAGCCAACCGGAAATAAGTGTGCCACCCTGCAGAGATATATTTTAAAATTCCCTTGTTAAAGAAAACATTACTAAAGAGAGTTCTTGATTTACCGTCAAGATTCAGCAGCAAAAACAGCTAGACAAAGACCCACCGGTGCCACTTGTATGGTAGGCACAACAATAAAGAATGGTTGGTTTGCTGTAATTAAAGTACATATACTAATTCATTTAAATAGACTACTCTAAATCTAATTGTCCTGATTAATGAACCGAAAATGTAAATAAACATGCTTGAGAGTTTGAGCCCTCACCTTATGCCTACAACTTTTCCGAAGTCAACTTCAACTGTCTGCATCATTTCATATAAAATACAAACATAATTATGCTTCAATCCATGAATGGACTAGTTTCTATAGTAGTAAGCATTATATCATGAACTCCAAACAATTTTCCTTAATCGATATAATCCTCACAAATATAATCTAACAATTCTAGAATCAATGAAATTACTCAACAATATTCTTCAAGGTAAAACATAGTCTAGATTATTTAGTTTTTATTACTAAAACCATTTCATCCAGCACAAAATAAAACATAAATGTGCTGGTAGTTGAATAAAATGTGGCAGTTGATGGGTTGAACTACTAAGGACATGTTTAATCAATCATTAAAATTAAATAGTGGAAATATAAAAGAGAGGCGAAAGAAATCAATTACTCAGAGATGGTCCAAGATAAAGTGAGTAAAAAGTTTGTGAGACAGAAATCTCAGCACTTTATACCTATTTGTTGATCTACAATTAATGGCTTCAATGGTGAAGAGATACATATATTTGCTATTAAGAGTGAAGAACTCTTTGTTGCCTAGAATCAAACAGTTTACCACACACATTAAGACAACATACATGCACAAGGTTATAAGAAAAAAGACATCAATTCCATTTCATGATCAAGCATTACCTTCAATTAAACGAAAACCCATCATAAGCTCCAAATTTACCACTTACCTCATCACTTGATATTTCGTTATAGTTTGCAAACCAATCATAATAAGGAGAATGTAGCGATGAATGTGTGGCCAATATTGTCTAAGATAAAAAGCATGATTCATGACACACACACGAGTCAAATTAAGTACTCAGAGTCAGAACTTCAAAATTCACACATAATTTCAGTTTTGCAAAACCCATAATGAAGTAGCTTTCGATGAAATTAAAGCGTAAAAGTAAGCACCTTTAGATGATTTACAGTCTATGAGTTTAGCAGCCACACCAGGTGGTTGTTTCTAGCTTCTGTCTAATCCACTAACCTGTTACATATTCATTTCAACAAAATAGGTGGGAAATTTAAGCATCGGCTGAATTCGAAAGAGAAAAAACCAGTAAAAAATAGTTTGAATACGATCAAGAAATAACACCAGAGTGTCAGCAAATTCTTCAACTTTGCCAAATGACTCCATTTTAGTGAAATCCGGTCCTACCTCCGTGATCACAACGCTCACTGACGCAGCATATCGATCGATAATAACTAGTTTTATAACGCATACATTGCAGTTTGCAACTGATGAAGAAACAAACGATTTAAGAGTATGATTATATCATTGGAATTAGATTCCTCTTTCGGATAAAAAGCCGTTAGTGATTTAAACCCAGCAGAATCTCCTGTTCCGGTTTTCCACTCTGAACCAAACCAGTAAAACAAAAAAAAGTATATAAATTATTAGTTTAATTTAAGCCTCTAAATTGAATTTGAATGTATCTATAGTTTCTTTCAAACTTGCAGTTCAATTCAATTCACCTTGAGGAATCTCTATCTTGAACTTGTTCTCATCATCAGTGTAGACACTAAACTCCTCAGACACATCTACGACACAAGAAACAAAAACAAACTACCATGATACTAACCATTATCAATGCAGTAATAATACAAAGTTTAAGATATAGCAAGTAATCACCATTGAGTGCCAATGTATTTGAGACAGTAGATGAAGCTACAATTGCTGTCGTTTATGTGTAAAGAATCAGCTGTCTTCTATTAACAGCATGTCCTTCTTCTAAGGAAGAACTGATCAAATTTTGTGGTCTTGTTTTATGATGTTCCGCGGTTATGGAAGATGATAAACCTGAACAAAAAGCTGAGTTAAATTCATTAGGAATATTGAAGACGGCTGAACCATGAAATGGTTGCCATTTCTTGAAGATTGATGAGCTTCACTTCTCACCCTTCATTTCCTTTATTATCTGTTTAATTACACTTATATCCTCCACAAAGAGACTATTTTTAGCAACATTTTTAAATGGTTCATTATATATATTTTTTCAACAAGAGTAATAAATTTAGTTTTCCATACCACTATAAAAAGATGACTCTTTTTATCTCTATACAAAATTTTCATGGCCGCAGTTTTTTTTTTTTTTTTAATAGAAAACTTTCATTAACTAGAAACCAACGCCAAAACAGGCTACACCAGCAGAGGAGCTAAA
This sequence comes from Lathyrus tuberosus, assembly GCA_022829125.1. Classification (NCBI taxonomy): domain Eukaryota; kingdom Viridiplantae; phylum Streptophyta; class Magnoliopsida; order Fabales; family Fabaceae; genus Lathyrus; species Lathyrus tuberosus. The sequence goes on from JALAZF010000358.1 coordinate 4,932,161, forward strand.
ACGGGGGAGACAATTAGACCACGAATGCGATCCAATGATCTTTCCCAAACCCACCAAGGAGTGAGCAATAGAGTTCAGATTCCTACTAATGAAAAACAGCGAAGAATTACAACTATCAAATAACAAGGACCTACAATCTAAAACAATATGATCGATCTCTGCAAGAAAATCACACTCATTGACACAATCCACCACAACCTTTGCATCAGACTGGAAAGAGACATCTGATAAACCAAGGCCCTTAGCAATCTGCAGACCCCAACGGATCCCCAAAGCCTCAGCCATGACCGGAGAGACGCTAATCTGATCCCGACGAGTAGCTGACCAAAAAACATCATTATTAGGATCCCGGATAACGCAACCAAACGCAGTCGAACCGTTATCAAAGCACCCTGCAACAGTTTGGACAATCCACCTCCCACACTTATCCAAACTCATACGATTCAGTTCCTTCCTAGAGCTCTCAGAACGGATACGGACATTCTCTCCCACATGCCTCCAAATATCGCTAGCCAAAGAGACCGGATCCGGCGGAACAGAATTGAACACGGCATCATTCCTAGCCTTCCAAATGAACCACAAGCTGGTAAATACTGTCTCAGCCAAAAGAACTCCCTTCCTAGCAAATAAATCATCCAGCCAATCCAGAATATTCCCCGACGGAGGAAGCCGCAGGCCAGAGGGAAGGGCAAAGAGGGTTCGTTTCGCAACATTGCATCTAAAATTTTGTTGTTTGTTATAAAATTTTGGATTTTGATGACTCGTGAGTGTGTCTAAGAAACGGAAACAAATATTCTATGATTTATATATCTAGAAAAATGTTCACAAAATTGTTCGTTATCAAAAGAGCTAGAGTGTAAGATTCTCGCATTAACTGCACAGCCATAGCTGGGGGAAACCATTTCTTCAATATTTCATATTTGCCTATTCCTTGAATTGAGGTAATCGGATCACAAACAAAATTGTTAGTAGTGACGCTGCAATGACAACACCAAGTGTATAAAGTGGTACAACTCGATACTCTCAAATTCTTCCATGAAACATCCCTTGGTTCTGAGCAAGTTCAGAGACCAAGAGAAGTGGATGTGAATGTTGTTGCAAGAGTTGCTACTGCTGCACAAAACACGACTTGAATGTAACAAAAGCGACAGGAAACTCCTAACACATATAAGATTTTTTGTTTTCAGATTTTATAATTAAACTACAAATAAAACTTTCAATGATCAACTTTTCAAAGACGGACAACACGGCTGCATAAAAGTTGGTAATGCAGCTATTGTGGTTGCATTGCGATGCAGTTGTAGAAACTTCTGAAACCTTCATATTGCAATTAAAGACGGCAAATTATAACTGTGCGTTAAACATAAACAAAACTTATGGAGAAACCCGACCTAGAATTAAAAACCGTTTCGCAAAACGAACCAAAATTGAATCGGATGTAGACCATCTCTATAACTCTAGTACAGATCCTCTCACCGTCCCTGATCCACTTTTAATGGACTCTCCATATGGCGTCGTTTCGTTGTTTTAGTAAACAAGAAATAGAGGAGTATGAGTATGAATCTCTTGTAATGGTGTTGCCATGTGTTAGAATAACACTAATGATTAGTGATCCTATGGAAACTCTTGATTATCATTTTGATTTGATTTGGCGCAGTTGTACGGCGTAGTGGCAGATCAGAATGCATTTTTATTACTTTTTTACTTGAATTGAAAAGAAGGAAAGAGTTTAGGGAAATTTTTTGTTAATAGTATTAATGTGGAGTAGAACTAGAATGTGTACTGTAAACAGAAAGCACAACAATACAAAACCATTCAAAACCAAATAAACACTAACAAACTTGTATAATATCAATGTATCTCTGGGTTTTCTGCAACTTAGAAACACTATTTGTTGCGGTGAGAATCGGATAACAAGCTATTAATTAACTTGAATCACAAAACTTTGAAATTCACCACCGAGCTTTGGTTTATCCAAAGGAAAGGGTAAAGAACGAAAACCCTAATAAGAGAATCTAGGTTCGGGGGTCGGTTATACTAAGGAAATGTATTAACACCCTAAGTATCTGTAGTACTCTACAGGAGCCTCTTGTTTGTATCTGTGTTATGTTATGTTTGCTTGCTAAGGAAATCTGCTAAGGTTAAGGTTAAGACCTAAAATGCTAAAGGTAAGGACCTAGGGGGTATATACTAAGTTTGCTCGCCAAGACGTCGCATCTTGTGCCTACGTATCCTGACTAAAGAATCAGAGCAACCGTAGTTCACCTAACTAAGGGTGAGAGAGGAACCATTGACTAGGGCCAAAGTTCCAAGGGCAATGAGTATGAGCTCATATAGAGTTTAAGAAACTCTCTAAGTCTAAGTTGTAAGGGTAAGTGAATACTCATGATGATGAGGAACACATAGAGTTGAAGAACTCTAACTTAGTTATAAGTTGTAAGAGGTGAATGGCTCTAAGGAGGCCAAAGGGGAAGGAACATCATAATGATGATGTTAACATAGAGTTGAGGAACTCTGGGTGAAATCTAAGTCATGAGGTAAGTGGCTCTAAGGAGGCCAAAGAGGGAAGTGAGCAACTATAAGGATAGTGCTCACAAAAGGGGAACCTAATGAGGAGAAGAGACTCTAAGAAGGCCAATGGTGGAGAATACTATAATGATAGCATCCAAGTAAAGTTGAAGAACTCCAAGGGAGGATGGTTCTAAGGAGACCAAAGGTTGATCCAAAACAGGATGAGAGTGGCTCTAAAGAGGCCAAGAGTGGATAATGGCTCTAAGGAGGCCAATAAGGTATATGAGCTATCTATGACTTAAAAGTCAATAGAGAGTATTTCCTTTGGAAGGAAGGGGATAATAACAACTTCTTAAGAACAAGAAAGTTACAAGGGATTGAAATTACATTAATAAAGTGAGTGCAAGAACTCAAGGGGATGTACAACAATTAAACATGACTAAATGGTTAAACAACCAAGACAAAATCCAAAGGCAAAGTTACAACATTTTAAGAATGTGTGTGAAGTGTCATACGAGTGTGGCCTAGTGGTACTCTCAAGAGTCAAATTTCATGGTGAGTATCAAATGTTTTAGGTCTAAGAAACGGGGTTTGAATAATGAGCCATAAACCTAAGCAAAAGACCTCATTCAAGGTCACAATTTGGTCCTCAAACACCCCTATAATGTGTCCTAATACACTTGGGAAAATTAGCTCAAGAAGATAAAGAGCGAAGGGTTTGTGTAAAGGTGGTTCAAAAACTAAGTTCAAGTTACTCCTAATTTTAGAAAATTAGAAATAATTATTAAAATTAAATAAAAATGAAAATAAAAATATTAGAAAATTAAATTAAACCTTGAAGTGTTAACTTGAATTTTTTTGGAATTTTTAATCATCAAAAACTATTTTTAATAAAACAATTTTGAAAATGAAAATAAAAATAAAACATTTGTCAAGAAATAACAAGGGGGTGTATTAGTAGAGTTTAGATTGAACTAAACTCAGTTGCTGCGCACATGGGCCTTTGGCAGGGAGGGTGTGAGTAGCGAAAATGGCAAGCCCAGGCCCAAGAGAGTTGAAAACAAAAAGGAAAATAAAAGTCAAAAGGGTGTCTGGGCGAGGGGGATTCGAACCCCAGACCCCTTGGTTTCACACGCGATGCTCCTACCACCGGGGTGGCTATACATCCATTGTATAAGCCACCCACACGAACATATATTCCAAAAGCGAATTAAAAATGTCCAGATGAAAAACACATAAAAATGTTACAAGGACATACACTAACACATACATCAACTAGTCAGCTGGGTTTAAGTTACTACGTGACAAAAAACACACCCAGCCAATCACACACGACCACGCACCATCTCCCTCATGCACGTAAACAAAACCTGGCCAAAAATCATCGTGAAAACACCATGGCAAACCTCTCTCTTTCCCAGCCTTGTTCAACCTCATTTCTTAATCTTTTTTCACAAATTAAAAGCCTAAACTAATCAGCAAAGATCAAGGATTTCAACCATGCCATCTGTTTGTCCTAAGACTAAACATACAAAACACACGAAAACCAAAACCAGTGCAGCCACAAAAAAGTTCAGAATTTTAAAGCTTCAAATACACAGGCCATAACAATGATGCAATGGTTCACATAACTTAAATACAACAACGTACACATGCCAACATCAAAGAACAAACCATATCATAACATGCTTATGAGTTTCCAAGTTTTGAAGGATTACCTCTTGGAGAAAGTCCAAGGCTCCTTCTACAACACTTGTGAATGATGAAAACCACCCTCTAGAACTTTGTTGGTCCTTGGAGAGAAGGTGTAGATGATTAGAAACTTTGGAGTATGCTTGGATGGTGCAACCCGATTCCTTGTGAAAGTGGAAGTTCAAAAATGGCAGAGGTAAATAGAAGTGGTACAACTAGGGTTTAGGTGCTTGAAGCTTTTCTATATAGTGCTTAGAGAAGGTTTGTGGAGCTTGGAGAGTGAATGCACGAATGGAAAAAGTGTTTGGAGTGTTCTTGCAAATTTGCAAGAACTTGTGAATGAGAGGATAGAGTGAGCAATCATCCTCTTTTGGGGGTGATTCTGGTGTGTTTTGGAGAGTAGATTGAGTATCTATTTATAGGAAATGTTGAGGACAATTGGTATGGTCTAAAATCAGATTTTGCCAACTTTGCCCTTCTTGGAAGATTTCTTCGTGTGAGCTGGCTTTGGTCCAAAAGTCTTCAAGAGTTCTGATAGATGATCAGGCTAGGGTTTGGTTTGGATTTTGTGGACTAATGGGATTGGTATAGAGTCCAAGTTTCAAGGAAAATAGGAGTAACCATGCTTTTGTTGAAAAGTTTCTCTTTCCACTTGATCCACTTGCCTTGCCTTTGCATAAACTATGTTATTTTAATGTGCAACTTGATAAAATCGTGGCAGAGGTCCTAAACCAAACTAATCTGGTCTCTAAACATCAGAAGAGTGAAAGTCTTGGTGATTAAAAGTGTAATGCATCATTATGCATAAGTTGGTTACTTAAAACTCAAGAAATGGACCTCAAACTTCTTTCAATCGAATCTCTCAGCTCACTCAATGGATTGAGGAGCTCTTTTACTTTTTTGAAAGCCCCAAATGTCCTCTAAAAATTTCATGTTCACCCCAAGTTCTGGATCAAAAGGGATCTTGGTGAAAAATGGAGATGAAGTCAGCTGGTTTTTAAGGCCAAATGTAGTGAAATTTCACTAAGTCCTTAAGTGTTTTGAACTTCTAAGCCTTTTAACTTAAAAGCCAAACCTTAACTTGGGAAAGGTCCTCTAATATGTTTTTAAGTTCATGATGAGAGCTTCAATTTGAGCTTTGGATCACAAAATTTGGATGTGTGGTTTGGAAGTTATGACTTTTCCAATTTTGCACAAGAAGTGGATTCTTCCTTACTTAGAAAATTTTAAGAACAAAACCTTGCCCTTCTTGCAAGAAATCTTTCAAATGGTGTTCTCCCATGCTCTCATTCAAGAATTAAACATGTTAAGGTGGAGTGTGACTTGAATACTTCCTTTTGGGCCAATAACACCAAAGTCAGAGGCTTGACTTTGTCAGTCAAAACCCTAATTTCCTCAGGAATTCCACTGGATGATCTTTGGGGATCTTGCTTCTTCAATCTCTTCTAAGGTTCAAAGATGACCTTTAAGGATGTTTAAGAACATGTGGAACCATGTCTCAAAGCTTGGAAACATGTCTTGATCAAAGTCAAGGGCAATGGCTAACTTGTCTTGACAAAACCCTAGTTTGAGGTATGGTGAGCTTGTGGCTCAAGGTACTTGTAATAGGAACCAAACACACTTGATTTCTTGTGGAGTAGGATCCCTTGGATGTAGGTAAGTTCAATTGGTTGATGAACCAATCAAACCTTGATTGATCATGACAAACCTCTTCAGTGATTCTTCAGGTTAAAACCCTAATTCCTCAACTTTGGTCTGATAGTCCCTTGTTGACTTGATTTGATCCAATGTCTTGAGATCCCAAACTGGTGAACACTTGTGGTGATTGTATGGATCCAGAGGATGCCTTAGGAGACTTTTAATCATGTGAGAGCCTGTCTTAGGAGACTTTGCCCTCTTTCTGGTGTAAAACCTGGTTTTCAAACAAAAGAAACAAACTTGCAAGATGAAATGGTTAGTCAACAATGCATAGATGATTGATCCCTAAATGTTAGTGCAAGATGTTATGACATCTAAAGGGTAAAATTTGGGGTACAACAGTTTCCCCTATTTGAATAGCTTTACCAGATGGCATGAGGAATGGAAATTCTCGGGACATCCAGTGTGAAAGGTATTTAAATATAGCAAACCGAAAATTTTGCCCTTAGATGGAATGCAGATGATAAGGACAGGCAACAGACATGCAAATGCTGACATGCCATGAACTTCTAGTATGATGATATGATGACATGATAGTGCAAAGATGCAGACAAACAGGTCACCAGAGATAAAGATCAAAGAAACACATGTGAGCTTTACTGGGGATGGATGAAGGTTAATATCCACAAGGAAGACTCACTGGGGATACAGACTGACCAACAAAAGAGACTCACTGGGGAGACTCTGAGGAAACATTAAGGAAACATTGGGGAGACTGACCAACAAAATTTTTTATATTAAAATTTATATTTCATTAGATATTTTTTTCACAACAATTAGTATAAAAATTAGTCCATTCATGGCTGGACGACCGAACCAAAAGTATTCGTCCGATAGCTTGACTCGTTAAATTAGATCTTCCTTTGCTACCGACTCCTGGCCTAAATGAGTGATTACGTACTCTAGCTTTTGCCCCCACAAGAAGTAGAATATGTTTCATCACCAAGCTGAATATAAGTCTCACTAATATTCCTTTCTTGACAGAGTAATGTTAACAAAATTATACTCATTTTGAAAGAATCTAGCCACTTACTATCAACGGTAAAAAGGCCAACCGGAAATAAGTGTGCCACCCTGCAGAGATATATTTTAAAATTCCCTTGTTAAAGAAAACATTACTAAAGAGAGTTCTTGATTTACCGTCAAGATTCAACAGTAAAAACAGCTAGACAAAGACCCACCGGTGCCACTTGTATGGTAGGCACAGCAATAAAGAATGGTTGGTTTGCTGTAATTAAAGTACATATACTAATTCATTTAAATAGACTACTCTAAATCTAATTGTCCTGATTACTGAACTGAAAATGTAGATAAACATGCTTGAGAGTTTGAGCCCTCACCTTATGCCTACAACTTTTCCGAAGTCAACTTCAACTGTCTGAATCATTTCATATAAAATACAAACATAATATAATTATGCTTCAATCCATGAATGGACTAGTTTCTATACTAGTAAGCATTATATCATATAATTGATCTAGAACTCCAAACAATTTTCCTTAATCGATATAATCCTCACAAATATAATCTAACAATTCTAGAATCAATGAAATTACTCAATATTCTTCAAGGTAAAACATAGTCTAGATTATTTAGTTTTTATTACTAAAACCATTTCATCCAGCACAAAATAAAACATAAATGTGTTGGTAGTTGAATAAAATGTGACAGTTGATGGGTTGAACTACTAAGGACATGTTTAATCAATCATTAAAATTAAATAGTGGAAATATAAAAGAGAGGTCCAAGATAAAGTGAGTAAAAAGTTTGTGAGACAGAAATCTCAACACTTTATACCTATTTGTTGATCTACAATTAATGGCTTCAATGGTGAAGAGATACATATTTTTGCTATTAAGAGTGAAGAACTCTTTGTTGACCTAGAATCAAACAGTTTACCACACACATTAAGACAACATACATGCACAAGGTTATAAGAAAAAAGACATCAATTCCATTTCATGATCAAGCATTACCTTCAATTAAACGAAAACCCATCATAAGCTCCAAATTTACCACTTACCTCATCACTTGATATTTCGTTATAGTTTGTAAACCAATCATAGTAAGGAGAATGTAGCGATGAATGTGTGGCCAATATTGTCTAAGATAAAAAGCATGATTCATGACACACACACGAGTCAAATTAAGTACTCAGAAATTAGAACTTCAAAATTCACACATAATTTCAGTTTTGCAAAACCCATAATGAAGTAGCTTTCGATGAAATTAAAGCGTAAAAGTAAGCACCTTTAGATGATTTACAGTCTATGAGTTTAGCAGCCACACCAGGTGGTTTTTTCCAGCTTCTGTCTAATCCACTAACCTGTTACATATTCATTTCAACGAAATAAGTGGGAAATTTAAGCATCGGCTGAATTCGAAAGAGAAAAAACCAGTAAAAAATTAGTTTGAATACGATCAAGAAATAACACCAGAGTGTCAGCAAATTCTTCAACTTTGCCAAATGACTCCATCTTAGTGAAATTCGGTCCTACCTCCGTGATCACAACGCTCACTGTAGCAGCATATCGATCGTTAATAACTAGTTTTATAACGCATACATTGCAGTTTGCAACTGATGAAGAAACAAACGATTTAAGAAGAGTATGATTATATCATTGGAATTAGATTCCTCTTTTGGATAAAAAGCCGTTAGTGATTTAAACTCAGCAGAATCTCCTGTTCCGGTTTTCCACTCTGAACCAAACCAGTAAAACAAAAAAAAAGTATATAAATTATTAGTTTAATTTAAGCCTAAATTGAATTTGAATGTATCTATAGTTTCTTTCAAACTTGCAGTTCAATTCAATTCACCTTGAGGAATCTCTATCTTGAACGTGTTCTCATCATCAGTGTAGACATTAAACTCCTCAGACACATCTACGACACAAGAAACAAAAACAAAATACCATGATACTAACCATTATCAATGCAGTAATAATACAAAGTTTAAGATATAGCAAGTAATCACCATTGAGTGCCAATGTATTTGAGACAGTAGATGAAGCTACAATTGCTGTCGTTTATGTGTAAAGAATCAGCTGTCTTCTATTAACAGCATGTCCTTCTTCTAAGGAAGAACTGATCAAATTTTGTGGTCTTGTTTTATGATGTTCCGCGGTTATGGAAGATGATAAACCTGAACAAAAAGCTGAGTTAAATTCATTAGGAATATTGAATACGAACAGCATGAAAATTTAGTGTAAATGGTTAAGGACCTTTGTTGTCTGCAGAGGCTGTTGGTCGGATGTGAAGACAGCTGAACCATGAAATGGTTGCCATTTCTTTAAGATTGATGAGCTTCACTTCTCACCCTTCATTTCCTTTATTATCTGTTTAATTACACTTATATCCTCCACAAAGAGACTATTTTTAGCAACATTTTTAAATGGTACATTATATATATTTTTTCAACAAGAGTAATAAATTTAGTTTTCCATACCAATAAAAAAAGATTACTCCTTTTATCTCTATACAAAATTTTCATGTCCGCAGTTTTCTATTTGTTGTTTGTAATAAAATTTTGGATTTTGATGACTCGTGAGTGTGTCTAAGATACGGAAACAAATATTCTATGATTTATATATCTAGAAAAATGTTCACAAAATTGTTCGTTATCAAAAGAGCTAGAGTGTAAGATTCTCGCATTAACTGCACAGCCATAGCTGGGGGAAACCATTTCTTCAATATTTCATATTTGGCTATTCCTTGAATTGAGGTAATCGGTATCACAAACAAAATTGTTAGTAGTGACGCTGCAATGACAACACCACGTGTATAAAGTGGTACAACTCTGTACGATACTCTCAAATTCTTCCATGAAACATCCCTTGGTTCTGAGCAAGTTCAGAGAACAAGAGAAGTGGATGTGAATGTTGTTGCAAGAGTTGCTACTGCTGCACAAAACACGACTTGAATGTAACAAAAGCAACAGGAAACTCCTAACACATATAAGATTTTTTGTTTTCAGATTTTATAATTAAACTACAAATAAAACTTTCAATGATCAACTTTTCAAAGACGGACAACACGGCTGCATAAAAGTTGGTAATGCGGCTATTGTGGTTGCATTGCGATGCAGTTGTAGAAACTTCTGAAACCTTCATATTGCAATTAAAGACGGCAAATTATAACTGCGCGTTAAACATAAACAAAACTTATGGAGAAACCCGACCTAGAACTAAAAACCGTTTCGCGAAACGAACCAAAATTGAATCCGATGTAGACCATCTCTATAACCCTACAGATCCTCTCACCGTCCCTGATCCACTTTTAATGGACTCTCCATATGGCGTCGTTTCGTTGTTTTAGTAAACAAGAATAGAGGAGTATGAGTATGAATCTCTTGTAATGGTGTTGCCATGTGTTAGAATAACACTAATGATTAGTGATCCTATGGAAACCAGTGTTTTAAAAACCGGACCGGTCATCAAACCGGTGAGGGTACTGAGTCACTGGTTTATCGGTCGAACCACTGGGTCATTGGTCGAACCACATGACCAAACCGGATTAAACCGGATTAAACCGGATAACTCGGTTGAATAAACCTGTCATTATAATAGGTATAAAACCGGTCGAACCGGATGATTCAGTTTTTAAAAAATATAACTAGCACTTAAATTTTTTGAAAATATCATATCATAAATTCACAGGTTCATAATTTAAATTCAAATTTTAAACAGAGTCTAATTGTAAATTTTAAACAGAGTCTAAATTAAACAGAGTTTAATTTAAATTCATAGTTTTAATGTTAATAAAAAATCAGTTTTAATGTTAATAATTAAAACAATACAAATATTAATATTATTCTAAATAATAAATTTTCAAAGTCTATATATATATAATGGAAATCAGTTAAGTCTAAAATTATATTATATTTAGTTTTTTAATTTGTGTTCTTAAATTTCTATACAAATATTTGTATGATGGTTTTTCAATCAATATAAATACAAAATAGTAAAAATAGTTTTGTGGATATTGCGAAACTTAATTTGTGTATCACTTAAATCAAATGAGTGATCACTATTATTCTTGAAGAAAAGTTCCTATGTATTTGAGTAAAAAAAAATAAAATAAAAAAATAAAAAAAAAAAAAAATTTTTTTTTTTAAAATAAGCAATTGAACCGCCGGTTTGCGAAAACCGCCGGTTTTCCCGGTTTTCCCGGTTCGCACCGGTTCACACCGGTTCCCACCGATTCGAAGACATGGCCGATCGAGTAAGTGAACCCGGCCGGTTACCTGGCCGGTTCCCGGTCCAACCGGTCCGACCGGCCGGTCCGGTCCGGTTTTTAAAACTATGATGGAAACTGTTGATTATCATTTTGATTAGATTTGGCGCAGTTGTACGGCGTAGTGGCAGATCAGAATCCATTTTTATTACTTTTTTACTTGAATTGAAAAGCAGGAAAGAGTTTAGGGGAATTTTTTGTTAATAGTATTAATCTGGAGTAGAACTAGAATGTGTACTGTAAACAGAAAGCACAACAATACAAAACCATTCAAAACCAAATAAACACTAACAAACTTGTATAATATCAATGAATCTCTGGGTTTTCTGCAACTTAGAAACACTATCTGTTGCGGTGAGAATCGGATAACAAGCTATTAATTAATTTGAATCACAAAACTTTGAAATTCACTACCGAGCTTTGATTTATCCAAAGGAAAGGGTAAAGAACGAAAACCCTAATAAGAGAATCTAGGTTCGGGGATTGGTTATACTAAGGGAAGGTATTAGCATCCTAAGTATCTGTAGTACTCTACAGGAGCCTCTTGTTTATATTTTTGTTATGTTATGTTTGCTTGCTAAGGAAATCCGCCAAGGTTAAGGTAAAGACCTAAAATGCTAAAGGTAAGGACCTAGGGGGTATATACTAAGTTTGCTCGCTAAGACGTCGCATCTTGTGCCTACGTATCCTGACTAAAGAATCAGAGCAACCGTAGTTCACCTAACTAAGGGTGAGAGAGGAACTATTGACTAGGGACAAAGTTCCAAGGGGAATGAGTATGAGCTCATATAGAGTTTAAGAAACTCTCTAAGTCTAAGTTGTAAGGGTAGTGAATACTCATGATGATGAGAATCACATAGAGTTGAAGAACTCTAATTTAGTTCTAAGTTGTAAGAGGTGAATGGCTCTAAGGAGGCCAAATGGGAAGGAACATCATAATGATGATGTTCACATAGAGTTGAGGAACTCTGGGTGAAATCTAAGTCATGAGGTAAGTGGCTCTAAGGAGGCCAAAGAGGGAAGTGAGCAACTATGGGGATAGTGCTCACAAAAGGGGAACCTAATGAGGAGAAGAGCCTCTAAGAAGGCCAAGGGTGGAGAATACTATAATGATAGCATCCAAGTAAAGTTGAAGAACTCCAAGGGATGATGGTTCTAAGGAGACCAAAGGTTGATCCTAAACAGGATGGGAGTGGCTCTAAAGAGGCCAAGAGTGGATAATGGCTCTAAGGAGGCCAAGAAGGTATATGAGCTATCTATGACTTAAAAGTCAATAGAGAGTCTTTCTTTTGGAAGGAAGGGGATAATAACAACTTCTTAAGAACAAGAAAGTTACAAGGAATTGAAATTACAAGAATAAAGTGTGTGCGAGAACTCAAGGGGATGTACAACAATTAAACATGACTTAATGGTTAAACAACCAAGACAAAATCCAAAGGCAAAGCCTACTTCAAGTTACAACATTTTAAGAATGTGTGTTAAGTGTCATACGAGTGTGGCCTAGTGGTACTCTCAAGAGTCAAATTGCATGGTGAGTAACAAAGGTTTTAGGTCTAAGAAACGGGGTTTGAATAATGAGCCATAAACTTAAGCAAAAGACCTCATTCAAGGTCACAATTTGGTCCTCAAACATCCCTCTAATGTGTCCTAAGACACTTGGGAAAATTAGCTCAAGAAGATAAAGAGCGAAGGGTTTGTGTAAAGGTGGTTCAAAAACTAAGTTCAAGTTACTCCTAATTTTAGAAAATTAGAAATAATTATTAAAATTAAATAAAAATGAAAATAAAAATATTAGAAAATGAAATTAAACCTGGAAGTGTTAACTTGCATTTTTTTTTGGAATTTTTAATCAACAAAAACTATTTTTAATAAAACAATTTTGAAAATGAAAATAAAAATAAAACATTTGTCAAGAAATAACAAGGGGGTGTATTAGTAGAGTTTAGACTGAACTAAACTCAGTTGCTGCGCACATGTGCCTTTGGCAGGGAGGGTGTGAGTAGCGAAAATGGCAAGCCCAGGCCCAAGAGAGTTGAAAACAAAATGGAAAATAAAAGTCAAAAGGGTGTCTGGGGCGAGGGGGATTCAAACCCCAGACCCCTTGGTTTCACACGCGATGCTCCTACCACTGGGGTGGCTATACATCCATTGTATAAGCTGTAACACCCCATTTTAAATTATTTGGTCGTCGGTGCTATTTTGTTTGTTTGGCCTTGTTAAGGGTGTGTGTGGTTGAGCACGTAGGCGTAGTGTCCTTAGCGGAACCGGTAAATGGAGATGTCGGGATAACGATAATGTAATGTTGGATTATGTGTGGGCATAGTTAATAACAATAGTAAGGTGAATATTATTATTAATATGGTGAAGATTATTAAAATTATTATTACTATTATTATTAATATTATTGGTGTGTTATTAGAATTATTATTATTAATTATTAGCATCACTATTAATATTATTATTTTATTAATTAAAAATCTGATTTAATTAATAGACAATGGGCTAGTTAGGGCAATTTAGTCATTAAGCTAGGATTAGTGAAGGTTAGGGGGAAATTAGCCACAATCAGAATTTTGGAGAGAGAAGGAGAAAGGCTAAGGAGAAGGGAAGAACAAGGGAGAGCTAGGGCACCCATCTTCATCCATTTTCGCAGGAATCTGATCAAGAATTCGAGGTAAGGAGGGAGAACGAGTTTAATATTGGTGATATAATCATGAGAGGGTAGTGGGGAGCCCTTAACCCCGTAGGGATTCGTATGAATACATGCTGTTTTGTGAATTGGTAAATCTGTGATGAAAAATGTACGAATTGAATGGTTGTGTTTTTGAATTATTTAATCTCTCGATGTTGTTGCTACGGTATGAATATGAATGTTGCAGGTCTGAGTTTTGGTGCATGTTGAGTGGACGAAATTAGATCCAAGAACCGTAAATTTGACTAGTAATGATTAGGTAAAAGAAGTAAGATGAAGAATAGGACCTAAAACTGATGTAGAACTAATTTTAGGACTGAATTGAAGTGGAAAAGTGAGGATCCCGTAGCAGAACCCAGACTGGTGTGGGGAAACTGAGTTTGCATAATAGATCTGGCCATACGCATATCAGGTAAGGCAATACGCGTACGACTAACGTCATTACGCGTATGGGAGGGCCAAAAGGAGGATTGACACGACCCTCTGCCCGTACGCATAACGGTACGCGTATGGAGCTTGAGCATTACGCGTAAGGGAGAGGCATTACGCGTATGAGAAGGGGATACGCGTATTGGATCTGAGAATGGGCTTTTTGATGGAAAACAGGTCTCTGCCCATACGCGTAATAGGTAGGGCAATACGCGTATGGCAGGGCGGGAGGAGAGGCTGTACGCGTATGATACGGGTAGCGATGGGCGAGCGAGCTGGGCAATACGTGTATGGCACAAGGCAATACGCGTATGGCTAGAGAGGTTGTAGAATTTTGCCGTTTTGCGATTTCTTTCCTGTTTTCGCGTCCGAAGTAGTTCCTTTTGGTTTGAGAGGTTGGGGATAGATGTCAGACCTTGAGAAATGCAGGATTGGTGATAAAAATAATTTATTTAGTAGTTTAGGTGGATTAATTAGTAATCAGCTAATTAGTGGACGAGTGCCTTGTGAGGCGTGTAGAATGTGGTTGTGTGGCACTGTTTGTGTGAGGTGCGAGTGGTCTTGGGTTAGCAGAGGTAATTCTTAGTGAATTACTGGGAGTGTATGACTCACTTGGGATCAATGAGGATCGTGTATCTTACTTGATAATAGTCTCTTGTGCATAATTTATGTGTGATGATGTTGTGTTGTAGGTGAGGTAATTTCGGTGAGAATTACGGTAAGCGTATGGCTTGCGTGTGATGAGGAGGATCGTGTAAATGTATAGCTAATTATTATACATGTGTTCTGTGTGTAAATTGTGTTGCGGTGAATGACTATTTTATGTGTGATCAGGAGGATCGTGAGAATGTGTAATTTTATTATACAGGTGTGTTGTGTGCATATTCGTTATTGTGCATTTCATGGTGTCGCTGGTGATGAATCATTTCTCAGGAGGAGTGTATGTGATTCATCCGAACTCCAATGTGGAGTGTGGTGGGATAAATCATTGCCAAGTAGGGGTGTATGTGATTTATCCCGGTTCGATTAAATGAACCATGGTGATTTTGGTACCACATGCATTGTGTCTGTTGTTGGGTCGCATTGCATTATTATTATATGTTGATTGAATTATTGTTGCGAGTGACAAGTAGGTCGTGATTATGTGATTGTATGATTGGGTGTGAGTAACTACCCTTAATATGTATTATTCACCGTTTATTATTGAATGTAGTTCTCACCCCTTTGTTGTTGTTGTGTCTGTGCTTCTTCGGAAGTACAGATAATCCAGATACTTGAGTTGCTTGGAGTGCGTGTTGCATGTTCGAGTCGTAGGAGTCGCTCTGATACGTAACACGGGAATTTTGGGGATTTTATTAATTGTTATTTTGTAATGAATTTTGTTACGTATCTCTTTTAAATTCAATAATTTTGAGGACCACGAGTTTAATGTGGAGTTTTGGAGTATGTTGGCAAGTGTGCCATGAACTTATGAAATGATTATTTCCGCTGTTTTATTTCACTTAATGAAAAGAAGTTTTGATGTTGATTTTATTGGTGTAGCATCCTACTTGTAAAAGCTGAAAACTCTGATTTTATCCGTATTACTTTTATTTTTATAAAATGGGAAAGTGGGGTGTTATAATTGGTATCAGAGCAGGTCGGTCGGTCCGACCAAGTTGTCTAGTATGAGTTGTGTCTTGGCATACGACACGTGTGTAGAACACGGTCGGTACGTGTTTGTTTTCTAACCGTTGTTTACAGGAGTTGAGGATGAGATAAGTGGGGGAGAAGCTGGTGCTCCTCCAGGATACTTCCACTCTGGAAGGACAGATTGGTAAGTAATGGAGTGTTATCATGGTTGGTAAGGAAGGGTCTATACTTCATCAGGATGACCGGCTGTCTATGAACAAATTGGGGAACTGATCACCCTCAATCTCTTGTTGATAGTAGTCAGAAATCAAGATGAATGGATAGATGCACCTTGACAGTCAAGATAGCATGTGATGTGGAGATGGTTGTGTTGGATTGGTATAGATCTTTATTATCTGAAGAAGATGTAGAAGAGAAGTACTTGTCGGTCGATCAAGTTGAAGGATGTCTCCGAGGGAGGACAAACAGGTATTGTTTGTGATTGCTTTTCAGTGAGTAGAGAACAAGTGATGGCTAGAGATATGCCAGTGTTGGGTAACCCCTGATGTCTTTCTGAGGGTGGATCCGAGTTGGGTAATGGTAGAGAACTGGTATCGTTGTGTGCTGAGCGAATGGGTGGACATCTATTGGGCGAAGCCTCGATGTATTAACGTTCGCGTTGTAGCGAGTTAGTAGTGAAGTTACATGTGTTGAGTTACCTGTTGTTTGCGAATTTTGAATTTATTTTCAGGCGAGATAAGTGGATCACATACGTATTAAGGAGGTAGAGGTGGCATTTGATTCAACACTGGATATGAGTCTGATGTCAATGACTCCGTACAGAAAGTGAACTTAAATTGGACGAAGGTGAATAGTTGAGGTTTTTATCTGCTAAGTAAGTGGAAGAACTATTAGGAGATGAGGCTAAGATATTTGTTATGTCTGCGTTAATAGTGTATTGGAATTGACAGGAAAGCCACAGTGAAGGGCTGCCAGTTGTGCATGATTTCCAGATGTGTTTTCGGATGGAATAACAAACATGATGTGTATAAGGGTATGGAGGCTATGGAAAGCAAAACTTAGAGTTTTGATGAGTTTTGGAGTTCTTAGAGTTTTGGGGCATTAATTGAAATTTTGAGAAAACCCTTGGATGTGGATGTAATTTTGAGATTGAGAGTTCTTTTTGGTTGATTGTTGATACATGTCGGAATTTGTGGAATTTAGAGTGTCTAGAGAATGCAATTATGCATGGATTACTGACAGTTGAATAAGGTAACGATTGAGAATAAGTGTCCACTTTCAAGAAAAGATGATTGGAATGGTTTGGTTGAGTTTGATTGGAATTACAATTGTTTGAACGTTTAATAAGAGTGGTGAATTTGTGTGAGTTAAGGCTTGGATCGATTTCATGTGACTGGTTATGTTTGTTATCATCGGGATAGGTTGTTATTTACTCGATTAAGCTTGTATGTGAGCCTGGACAAGATTGGATGAGTTCAGAGTGGTGTTCATCAGGGATATTCAGATCTATTATAAAGTCAGAGGAAGACTATGTAGGGTGTTTGAGAATCGAGTTGCAAGTGTTGAAAAGAAAGAAATTTTTATGCTAAATTATTCAAGTGAGAATTTTGGTTGAAAAATGTTAGTTTTCTTGGATATGTTAATTCTGATGATGGTATTGTTATGGATCCACCGGAGGTAGATGCAGTTCTACGATGAGAGGCTCCGAAGTCGGTTAAGGTGATTAGAAACTTTTTGGACTTTAGTTGGTTATTACCGGAGGTTATGGACGGCTTTTCCAAGTTAGCATTTTCGTTACTTCAGTTGACTTGCAAAGGATAAGTCGTTTACTTTGGATGTCCATTGTGAGGAAAGTTTGAGAGGGCTAAAGTAGAATATGTCTACGGCACCAGTTTTGATTCTGCGTGATCCTAATAAACCGGTTGTGAGGTATTAGGATGCGTCTATGATGAGTTTAATCCGTGTGGTGATGCAAGATGGTAAGGTCGTGGCTTATGCTTTACGACAATTGAGGATTCGTGATTTCAAGATGGCTGCGGTTACTTTTGTGTTAAGGATCTGGAGGTATTATTTTTATGGTTTTGAGTTCGAAGTGTTTAGTAATTACAAGGATATTGAATACCTGTTTAGTAGCAAATAATAGAGTATGAGACAACGAGGATGGTTGGGATTCCTGGTGAGTTATGACTTTAGTTGGAATTATCCTATTGGTGGAATTAATGTCGTGCCTGATGAGGTAAGTCGGAAGTTTTATACATGTCTGTTTTGATGGTCAGCGGATTAGAATTATTTGAGTAGTTTAGAGACTTGTGTCTGGTGTGTGAGAACACAATAGAGTGTGCGGTTGGGTATATTAGAAATGAACTATGATCCTTTTGGTGAATAGTAAAGAGAGTCAGAGGTTGGATATGAAATTGGTAGAGTTGATTGTTGCGGGTAATTAGAGTGCGCATCGAAAGCGTGATGCGGTACACTTTGCGTATGCGTGTGTGACTTGTGAGAGTTCATAGGTTGAACATTGGAAATAAGTGGGAATGATGAGACCATTGGACGTTTCATAATGGGAGTGTTAGGTGAAAGGTTTAAATACTATTCATGGGCTACTATGTAGATGGATGTTTTGGGGTATATGTTCGATTGGTGAAGCGTAACATTGTTGTAATAATGTTGTGTGGCAGGGAGGTTGGTATTATGATTATGTAGAGGTTGTTGAAACGATGTTGTGTCGTGGGACTTTGGGTTCTTGTTTTGTGGTTACCTCGGTTCCATCGTGATGGTTCGAGTGCGTGGAGCTAATTCCTATGTGGGGAATTAGGGGAGAGTTACCTATGGTGAGGGTAACGATCTTGTTGTGTTCTGGTTCTAGAGTGAACCTATGTGTTCGTTACTTGGGTATTCTTTGAGTCGTGAGTTAGTCGTCAAGTGCATTGTATGGGCATTGCATCTTGTCAGTGTGTTATCCGTGGTGTGCCTTTTGTTGGCACGATGGTTGGTTAGTCGGATGCGAGAGTCGTATCCGGAGTTGTTCGTTTCAGATATATTTTTGGGGACGAAAATAATTTAAGTGGGGAGAGTTGTAACACCCCATTTTAAATTATTTGGTCGTTGGTGCTATTTTGTTTGTTTGGCCTTGTTAAGGGTGTGTGTGGTTGAGCGCGTAGGCGTAGTGTCCTTAGCGGAACCGGTAAATGGAGATGTCGGGATAACGATAATGTAATGTTGGATTATGTGTGCGCATAGTTAATAACAATAGTAAGTTGAATATTATTATTAATATGGTGAAGATTATTAATATTATTATTACTATTATTATTAATATTATTGGTGTGTTATTAGAATTATTATTATTAATTATTAGCATCACTATTAATATTATTATTTTATTCATTAAAAATCTGATTTAATTAATGGACAATGGGCTAGTAAGGGCAGTTTAGTCATTAAGCTAGGATTAGTGAAGGTTAGGGGGAAATTAGCCATAATCAGAATTTTGGAGAGAGAAGGAGAAAGGCTAAGGAGAAGGGAAGAACAAGGGAGAGCTAGGGCACCCATCTTCATCCATTTTCGCAGGAATCTGATCAAGAATTCGAGGTAAGGGGGGAGAACGAGTTTAATATTAGTGATATAATCATGAGAGGGTAGTGGGGAGTCCTTAACCCCGTAGGGATTCGTATGAATACATGCTGTTTTGTGAATTATTTGTGCATTGGTAAATCTGTAATGAAAAATGTATGAATTGAATGGTTGTGTTTCTGAATTATTTAATCTCTCAATGTTGTTGCTACGGTATGAATATGAATGTTGCAGGTCAGAGTTTTGGTGCATGTTGAGTGGACGAAATTAGATCCAAGAACCGTAAATTTGACTAGTAATGATTAGGTAAAAGAAGTAAGATGAAGAATAGGACCTAAAACAGATGTAGAACTAATTTTAGGACTGAATTGGAGTGGAAAAGTGAGGATCCCGTAGCAGAACCCAGACTGGTGTGGGGAAACTGAGTTTGCGTAATAGATCTGGCCATACGCGTATCAGGTAAGGCAATACGCATACGACTAAGGTCATTACGCGTAAGGGAGAGGCATTACGCGTATGAGAAGGGGATACGCGTATTGGATCTGAAAATGGGCTTTTTGATGGAAAACAGGTTTATGCCCATACGCGTAATAGGTAGGGCAATACGCGTATGGCGGGGCGGGAGGAGAGGCTATACGCGTATGATACGCGTAGGGATGGGCGAGCGAGCTAGGCAATACGCGTATGGCCAGCGAGGTTGCAGAATTTTTCCGTTTCGCGATTTCTTTCCTGTTTTCGCGTCCGAAGTAGTTCCTTTTGGTTCGAGAGTTTGGGGATAGATGTCAGACCTTAAGAAATGCAGAATTGGTGATAAAAATAATTTATTTAGTAGTTTTGGTGGATTAATTAGTAATTACTAATTAGTGGACGAGTGCCTTGTGAGGCGTATAGAATGTGGTTGTGTGGCACTGTTTGTGTGAGGTGCGAGTGGTCTTGGGGTAGCAGAGGTAATTCTTGGTGAATTACTGGGAGTGTATGACTCACTTGGGATCAATGAGGATCGTGTATCTTACTTGATAATAGTCTCTTGTGCATAATTTATGTGTGATGATGTTGTGTTGTAGGTGAGGTAATTCCGGTGAGAATTACGGTAAGCGTATGGCTTACGTGTGATCAGGAGGATCATGTAAATGTATAGCTGATTATTATACATGTGTTCTGTGTGTAAATTGTGTTGTGGTGAATGACTATTTTATGTGTGATCAGGAGGATCGTGAGAATGTGTAATTTTATTATACAGGTGTGTTGTGTGCATATTCATTATTGTGCATTTCATGGTGTCGGTGGTGATGAATCATTTCTCAGGAGGAGTGTATGTGATTCATCCGAACTCCAATGTGGAGTGTGGTGGGATAAATCATTGCCAAGTAGGGGTGTATGTGATTTATCCGGGTTCGACTGAATGAACCATGGTGATTTTGGTACCATATGCATTGTGTCTGTTGTTGGGTCGCATTGCATTATTATTATATGTTGATTGAATTATGGTTGCGAGTGACAAGTAGGTCGTGATTATGTGATTGTATGATTGGGTGTGAGTAACTACCCTTAATATGTATTATTCACCGTTTATTATTGAATGTAGTTCTCACCCCTTTGTTGTTGTTGTGTCTGTGCTTCTTCGGAAGTACAGATAATCCAGGTACTTGAGTTGCTTGGAGTGCGTGTTGCCTGTTCGAGTCGTAGGAGTCGCTCTGATACGTAACACGGGAATTTTATGGATTTTATTAATTGTTATTTTGTATTGAATTTTGTTACGTATCTCTTTTAAATTCAATAATTTTGATGTTAATTTTATTGGTGTAGCATCCTACTTTTAAAAGCTGAAAACTCTGATTTTATCCGTATTACTTTTATTTTTATAAAATGGGAAAGTGGGGTGTTACATAAGCCACCCACACGAATATATATTCCAAAAGCGAATTAAAAATGGCCAGATGAAAAACACATATAAAAATGTTAAACGGACATACACTAACACATACATCAACCGGTCAGCCGGGTTTAAGTTACTACGTGACAAAAAACACACCCAACCAATCACACATGAAATTTTTAGAGGACATTTGGGGCTTTCAAAAAAGTAAAAGAGCTCCTCAATCCATTGAGTGAGCTGAGAGATTTGATTGAAAGAAGTTTGAGGTCCATTTCTTGAGTTTTAAGTAACCAACTTATGCATAATGATGCATTACACTTCTAATCACCAAGACTTTCACTCTTCTGGTGTTTAGAGACCAGATTAGCTTGGTTTAGGACATCTGCCACAATTTTATCAAGTTGCACATTAAAATAACATAGTTTATGCAAAGGCAAGGCAAGTGGATCAAGTGGAAAGAGAAACTTTTCAACAAAAGCATGGTTACTCCTATTTTCCTTGAAACTTGGACGCTATACCAATCCCATTAGTCCACCAAATCCAAACTAAATCGTAGCCTGATCATCTATCAGAACTCTTGAAGACTTTTGGACCAAAGCCAGCTCACACGAAGAAATCTTCCAAGAAGGGCAAAGTTGGCAAAATCTGATTTCAGACCATACCACTTGTCCTCAACATTTCCTATAAATAGATACTCAATCTACTCTCTAAAGCACACCAGAATCACCCCCAAAAGAGGATGATTGCTCACTCTATCCTCTCATTCACAAGTTCTTGCAAATTTGCAAGAACACTCCAAACACTTTTTCCATTCGTGCATTCACGCTCCAAGCTCCACAAACCTTCTCTAAGCACTATATAGAGAAGCTTCAAGCACCTAAACCCTAGCTGTAACACTTCTATTTACCTCTGCCATTTTTGAACTTCCACTTGCACAAGTAATCAGGTTGCACCATCCAAGCATACTCCAAAGTTTCTAATCATCTGCACCTTCTCTCCAAGGACCAACAAAATTCCAGAGGGTGGTTTTCATCATTCACAAGTGTTGTAGAAGGAGCCTTGGACTTTCTCCAAGAGGTAATCCTTCAAAACTTTGAAACTCATAAGCATGTTATGATATGGTTTGTTCTTTGATGCTGGCATGTGTATGTTGCGGGTAATCAGCGTCAAAGAACAAACCATATCATAACATGCTTATGAGTTTCAAAGTTTTGAAGGATTACCTCTTGGAGAAAGTCCAAGGCTCCTTCTACAACACTTGTGAATGATGAAAACCACCCTCTGGAACTTTGTTGGTCCTTGGAGAGAAGGTGCGGATGATTAGAAACTTTGAAGTATGCTTGGATGGTGCAACCCGATTCCTTGTGCAAGTGGAAGCTCAAAAATGGCAGAGGTAAATAAAAGTGTTACAGCTAGGGTTTAGGTGCTTGAAGCTTCTCTATGAAGTGCTTAGAGAAGGTTTGTGGAGCTTGGAGAGTGAATGCACGAATGGAAAAAGTGTTTGGAGTGTTCTTGCAAATTTGCAAGAACTTGTGAATGAGAGGATAGAGTGAGCAATCATCCTCTTTTGGGGGTGATTCTGGTGTGCTTTGGAGAGTAGATTGAGTATCTATTTATAGGAAATGTTGAGGACAAGTGGTATGGTCTGAAATCAGATTTTGCCAACTTTGCCCTTCTTGGAAGATTTCTTCGTGTGAGCTGGCTTTGGTCCAAAAGTCTTCAAGAGTTCTGATAGATGATCAGGCTAGGGTTTTTTTTGGATTTGGTGGACTAATGGGATTGGTATAGAGTCCAAGTTTCAAGGAAAATAGGAGTAACCATGCTTTTGTTGAAAAGTTTCTCTTTCCACTTGATCCACTTGCCTTGCCTTTACATAAACTATGTTATTTTAATGTGCAACTTGATAAAATCGTGGCAGATGTCCTAAACCAAGCTAATCTGGTCTCTAAACATCAAAAGAGTGAAAGTCTTGGTGATTAGAAGTGTAATGCATCATTATGTATAAGTTGGTTACTTAAAACTCAAGAAATGGACCTCAAACTTCTTTCAATCGAATCTCTCAGCTCACTCAATGGATTGAGGAGCTCTTGTACTTTTTTGAAAGCCCCAAATGTCCTCTAAAAATTTCATGTTCACCCCAAGTTCTGGATCAAAAGGGATCTTGGTGAAAAATGGAGATGAAGTCAGCTGGTTTTTAAGGCAAAATGTAGTGAAATTTCACTAAGTCCTTAAGTGTTTTGAACTTCCAAGACTTTTAACTTAAAAAACAAACCTTAACTTGGGAAAGGTCCTCTAATATGTTTTGAAGTTCATGATGAGAGCTTCAATTTGAGCTTTGGATCACAAAATTTGGATGTGTGGTTTGGAAGTTATGACTTTTCCAATTTTGCACAAGAAGTGGATTCTTCCTTACTTAGAAAATTTTAAGAACAAAACCTTGCCCTTCTTGCAAGAAATGTTTCAAATGGTGGTCTCCCATGCTCTCATTCAAGGATTGAACATGTTAAGGTGGAGTGTGACTTGAATACTTCCTTTTGGGCCAATAACACCAAAGTCAGAGGCTTGACTTTGTCAGTCAAAACCCTAATTTCCTCAAGAATTCCACTAGATGATCTTTGAGGATCTTGCTTCTTCAATCTCTTCTAAGGTTCAAATATGACCTTTAAGGATGTTTAAGAACATGTGGAACCATGTATCAAAGCTTGGAAACATGTCTTGATCAAAGTCAAAGGTAATGGCTAACTTGTCTTGACAAAACCCTAGTTTGAGGTATGGTGAGCTTGTGGCTCAAGGTACTTGTAATAGGAACCAAACACACTTGATTTCTTGTGGAGTAGGATCCCTTGGATGTAGGTAAGTTCAATTGGTTGATGAACCAATCAAACCTTGACTGATCATGACAAACCTCTTCAGTGATTCTTCAGGTTAAAACCCTAATTCCTCAACTTTGGTCTGATAGTCCCTTGTTGACTTGATTTGATCCAATGTATTGAGATCCCAAACTGGTGAACATTTGTGGTGATTGTATGGAGCCAAAGGATGCCTTAGGAGACTTTTAATCATGTGAGAGGCTGGCTTAGGAGACTTTTCCCTCTTTCTGGTGTAAAACCTGGTTTTCAAACAAAAGAAACAAACTTGCAAGATGAAATGGTTAGTCAACAATGCATAGATGATTGATCCCTAAATGTTAGTGCAAGATGTTATGACATCTAAGGGGTAAAATTTGGGGTACAACAGTTGCCTCTATTTGAATAGCTTTACTAGATGGCACGAGGAATGGAAATTCTCGGGACATCCAGTGTGAAAGGTATTTAAATATAGCAAACCGAAAATTTTGCCCTTATATGGAATGCAGATGATAAGGACAGGCAACTGACATGCAAATGCTGACATGCCATGAACTTCTAGTATGATGATATGATGACATGATAGTGCAAAGATGCAGACAAACAGGTCACTAGAGATAAAGAGAAAACAAACACAGGTGAGTTTTACTGGGGATGGATGAAGGTTAGTATCCACAAGGAAGACTCACTGTGGATACAGACTGACCAACAAAAGAGACTCATTGGGGAGACTCTGAGGAAACATTGGGGATAGAAAAAGATAAAGGGGGAAAGTCCCACAGGTCCTCACTGGAGATAGGAGCCAGAGAGGTGTTCTCCACTGGGAAAGATCCAGGGAGATGGGCGACAGGTTCATAGGTGACCGAACGACACTGGGGGAAATAAAACACATTCTTACTGGGCATGAAACTAGAAAGAAGACATGATCTCCACTGGGGATCAACTTGAAATAAGAGGATAGACACTCTACAAAGATTTTCTAGGGATTTATTATATTGAAGAGTTCATACGGGATCTCAAGAAAAGCCAGAAAAGACAGAAACAAACACAAGCTTTGCGTGTGCCAAATGATGAAAATCACAAGGACCTTTAAAGAGATATTGATAATGATTGAACCTCTGCTGGGAACAAGATTAAAATGCCAAAAAAGTTCATTGAGTACCAATATGATTTGGATGGGATACAAATTTGAGTTGGTTTGCCAGTAAAGACTGGACTTAAGACACCAATATGAGTTGGGCCTAGATTGAGGTTCATAGTTGACCTGAAATTTTGGTTCACAGCTGGCCAAGAAGCAAACAATGCCACAAATGACTGGAATTTAGGTTTATAGGTGACTCGAGTTGTTGGTTCAGAGGTGACCAAGGTTCATAGTTGACCTGAAACAAACAATGCCAGTAATTACTAGACTTTAGGTTCATAGGTGACCTGAGTTGTTGGTTCAGAGGTGACCAAGGTTCATAGTTGACCCGAATGATGTTTAGGTTCATAGTTGACTTGAAACAAGCGATGCTAGTAATTACTAGACTTTAGGTTCATAGGTGACCTGAATTTTAGGTTCATAATTGACCAAGGTTTATAGTTTACCTGAATGATGTTTAGGTTCATAGTTGACCTAAAACAAGCGATGCCAACAATTACTGGACTTTAGGTTCATAGGTGACCTGAGTTTTGGTATCTGATAGGTCAGTACCGGGGTTGCATAAATGAAGATTAGACTTCCTGGGGGATATAGATAATGAGCAAAATCTGGCACACGCGGGTGAAGACCGGACGCAAGCTGGAAACAAATCATAGATTAGCAAATTTGAAGTAAAGGGAGGTAAAGACCCACAAGCAAAAGCAAACCAGATGCAAAGATGCAGGATGATATGGTATGATGCGAATGCTCAACGATATGCAAGAGACGATTCTAACGAGAGACGATAGATTGGGGAAAAGTGAGTGGATGGATAACGCATCCACTTCTAGGAGTCACACTGAATTTGAAGAGAACAACCCCTCTGAGGATTAAATAGGGAATAGCCTTCTTTCACTGGGGAAATAAAATCTTCCACAAACATCTGTGAAGATACTGGGGGGAGAAATCCTTTGAATCGTGGTAATCAGTCATTACTGATATGTCTGATCCAAGAAACATTGTCGGTTTTGAACTTGTATCACTGGGGAAACATACGCCAGATGGTTTAATAGTGTTTTTGTCACAATTAAGACTTTATTGGGGAGAGAAAATGATTTCATTAAATCGTCCCTAATGCCAAAGCAAATTATATTTTTCATTGTGTTTTCTCAAAAGATTCTTCAAAACATTTTTCGCTTTCAAAACCGCTTTAATGAATAAGTGAAGTTTTGAATAACAAGAAAATAATAGAGCAATGATAAATGTCAAACAAAGAATGGTCAAAAATATGATTTTATTATAATGGTAACTTGCCAATGGCGAAGCTCCATGGATCATTACAATTGGAATAATGGCAATTTGGGAAAAGGTTACCTCGTATTCAATGACCACTACCATCCCTAATGACTAAAAGTCCCAGAGATAAACTTCGCTGCTGATAAGGGCAAATGAACTTGAACTCCTTTCATGAATCCCTTGACGTAGGTGGCAACCCCATCTGACACAGTGAAACGCCTTTGTCCCTAATTTTTTGCCTAGACTGCCTTTTCAGGTTTTCAGCCCACCGGGACGCTCTTTTTTGCCTAGGCCGCCCTTTTGGGTTTTCAACCTAGCGAGCTCTTTTTTCTTTTTATTTAATCCCTAACTTTTTCCTAAGTCTCCTTCATAGGTTATGACCCACCGGGACACCCTTTTTTTTTTCCTAAGTCGCCATTTCTGGTTTTCGACTTAGCGGGCTTTTTAGGCATAATATTTTCATACTGAGTCAGCATTCACAGGGTGTGAGAGTTGTTCACCGTCCATCGTTGTAAGGAATAAGGAACCTCCTGAGAACACAAATTTTACCACAAACGGGCCCTCATAGTTGGGCGTCCATTTTCCGCGAGCATCCCTCTGAGATGGCAAGATCTTTCTGAGTACGAGTTCTCCTCCACGAAATTCACGAATACGGACCTTCTTATCAAAAGCTCTTTTCATCCTTCTCTGATACAAGTGACCATGACACATGGCAGTCAATCGTTTCTCATCAATGAGGTTCAGCTGATCATATATTTCTCGGACCCACTCCGCTTCATCAAGCTTGGTCTCCATCATAATTCTTAACGATGGTATCTCTACTTCAATGGGGAGAACAACATCCATCCCATATACTAGAGAAAGGGAGTTGCCCCTGTCGAAGTTCGAACCGAAGTTTTGTATCCATGCAAAGCAAATGGTAACATTTCATGCCAATCCTTATAAGTCTTGACCATTTTTTGCAGGATCTTTTTGATGTTCTTGTTGGCAGCTTTGACAGCTCCATTCATCTTTGGACAGTAAGGTGAGGAATTATGATGCTCAATCTTGAAATTGTCACACAACTCTTTCATTGTTTTGTTGTTCAGATTGGTTCCATTGTCCGTTATGATTCTGTTAGGGATCCCATAACGACAAATGATATTATTCTTGATGAAACAAACAACCACTTGCTTGGTCACATTGGTGTAGGAAGCAGCTTCAACCCATTTCGTGAAGTAGTCAATGGCCACTAAGATGAAACGATGACCGTTGGAAGCTTTCGGCTCAATAACCCCAATCAAATCAATGCCCCACATAGAGAAAGGCCAAGGTGACGACAAAACATTCAAAAATGTTGGAGGTACATGCACCTTGTCAGCATAGATCTGGCATTTGTGACATTTTCTGGCGTATTGGATACAGTCAGCTTCCATAGTCAACCAATAATACCCAGCCCTTAAGATTTTCTTAACCATGACATGCCCATTAGCGTGAGTACCAAAGGCTCCTTCATGAATATCTTGAATCAACAGGCATGCTTCTCATTTATCTACACATCTTAGCAAAACCATGTCGTGATTCCTTTTGTAGAGTACATCATTGCTGAGAAAAATTTGGATGATAATCTTCGCAAAGTTTTCTTGTCAAGACTAGAAGCATTGGTAGGATACTCTTGAGTCTTCAGATAATTCAAGATGTCGTGAAACCATGGTTTCCCATCTACTTCCTCTTTAATTGACTGACAGTAGGCTGGTTCAGTCTTGCGCTCGATGCTGATGAGTGGTGCTTAATTAACAAAATTAACTTTCCATGTTGAAGCTAACATGGCTAGGGCGTCGCTATGTGATTCTCTGAGCAAGGAACATGACGGAAATTAATCTCGTCAAAGTATTGGATCATTTTCACAATGTAAGCGCGGTACGGGATTAGTTTCTCGTCTTTAGTCTCCCATTCGCCTTTGACTTGATAGATAACTAAAGCAGAATCACCAATGACTTCTAGGATTTTGATTCTGAGATCAATTGCAGCTTCCAAGCCTAAGATCCATGCTTCATACTCAGCAACATTGTTTATGCATCCAAAGTCTAACCTTGCTGTGAAAGGAGTATAACCACCATTAGGGTTTATCAACACAACACTCACACCATGTCCTTTGTAGTTGGAAGAACCATCAAACATCATCTTCCATCTGGAACCGGGTACATGACCTTCATCAGGGCCTGGTTCTTCACAATCCTTTACCACCATGATGTTTTCATCAAGAAAATCAAACTTGAGAGGCTCATAATCTTCAACAGGCTGATCTGCAAGATACTCTGATAAGACACTTCCCTTGATAGCCTTCTGAGTGACATACTGGATATCATATTCTGACAATAGCATGTGCCAACAGGCAAGTTTTCCTGTTTGAGCAGGCTTCTCAAAGATATACTTTATTGGATCCATTTTGGAGATCAACAAAGTAGTCTGACATATCAAATACTGCCTCGAACGTCTGGTGGCCCATGCTAGAGCACAACAGGTCTTCTCTAGTAATGAATAACGACTTTCGCAATCAGTGAACTTTTTGGTCAAATATAGATGGCATGCTCCTTGCGACCAGTTTCATCATGCTGGCCCAAGACGCAACCCATGGATCCTTCTAATACAGTCATGTACACGAAGAGAGGTCTTCCAGGAACAGGTGGGATCAAGATCGGTGGTTCTTGCAAGTAACTCTTGAGTTTGTCAAAGGCCTGCTGGCAGTCGGAATTCCACTGTACAGTCTGGTCTTTGCGAAGAAATTTGAAGATTGGCTCATAAGTGGGAGTCATGTTGGAGATGAATCTGGAGATATAGTTCAAACGGCCCAGAAAACCTCTTACCTGCGACTCAGTCTGCGGAGCTGACATTTCTTGAATATCTCGTACTTTGTCAGGGTCTACCTCAATTCCTCGTTGGATGACGATAAAACCCAGCAGCTTTCCTGATCTAACACCGAAAATAAATTTGGCAGGATTCAATTTTAGCTGATATTTATGGAGTCTCTTTAATAACTTCTAAAGATGGTCCAAATGTTCCTCTTCACTCTGAGATTTAGCAATCATATCATCCACATACACTTCAATTTCTTTATGGATCATGTCATGGAATAAGGTCACCATAGCCCTCTGATAGGTTGCCCCTGCGTTTTTTAAACCGAAGGGCATGGCTTTGTAGCAATAAGTTCCCCAAGGAGTGATGAATGTAGTCTTATCCATATCGGCTGGATCCATTATGATCTGATTGTATCCTGAGAAACCATCCATAAAGGAGAAAACTGCAAAACTGGCTGTATTATCCACAAGAGTGTCGATATTCGGCAGAGGGAAATCGTCCTTTGGACTGGCTTTGTTGAGGTCCCTATAATCTACGCACATCCGCACCTTACCATTCTTTTTCATTACTGGCACGATGTTGGCTACCCATTCGGGGTACTTGGAAACTGCTAAGAAACCTGCATCCAATTGTCGCTTTACCCCATCTCTGATTTTGAGAGCCATGTCAGGTCTACTTCTTCGAAGTTTCTGTTTCACCGGTGGGCATTCGGGCTTAAGCGGTAGCTTATGAACTACAATATTTGTATCCAACCTAAGCATTTCCTGACAAGACCATGCAAACACATCAACATATTCTTCAAGAAGCTTTACTAACAGTCGTCTGATCTCTACCCCTAGCATTGCCCCAATCTTGACTTCCTTCTTGTCTTCATTAGTACCATGATTGATGGTGTCAATTTCTTCCTCATGCGGCTGAAGAGCCGTGTATTCGTACTCACACATTTTTGCCAACTCATCTGGGACCTCATAATCTTCTTCTTCCTCATCCTCAGCTTGATAGATGGGTGAATCAAAGTCAATAGTGAGAGTAGGGTCATTGAATACAACAGGTTTGGGATTTATTCTACATGATGGAGGGATTTATTTCATTAAAATGCACAAAATCAAATGCAAGAAGAAAATGCTTTTGTAGTTTTGAAAAGATTGCCATTTTTCCTTAAAAGCGAAAACAGTAAATAAAGACAAAAGAAATTAATAAAACATCAACTTCATTGATTAATAATAATTAAAAACGGTGGCCCATACAAAATAATCTGATAGCCTCGGGCAAGGCTACGGAATTGAAAACAACAACAAAAGCAAGCAAATTACTCTGGCATAGGGTACAAAACAGGGATTTCAATAGCTTCCCAATTACTCAATGCAGCGTCACACTAAAAACCCAAGTGGCTAATATCCTCGTCTTCATCGTCTTCAATGATGGCATGAACTTGATGTCCTCCACTGACAAATACTTCCTGAATCGTCTTCAGTCGCCTTGTTGTAGCAGCAGTTATCTCATCAAGAGTTGGTTTGTAACCCAACCCTTGGTACTTCTCTCTTTCTTGAATCTCGATGACTTTGCCCCATTCTTTAGGTACACCTTCTTGTAGGGCAGATTGGATACTCTTGAAAGAAGCAAAAGATGGATTATTCGAGGCCAATAGCTCTTCATTGTTAAGCATAACAGCATTAGCTATCTCAAGAGCTTGGAAAGAAGTTTCTAAAGCATCTTCATTAGCTTCAATGTATCGGAAAGAGGATAGGTCACTACTACAAAATGCGTAAACAACGACGCCATGCTCACAACGCTTCATCCCTACACCGTTGTGACATATCTAAACTAAGGCGCAGTTGTATTTTATTTGTTTATTGAATAAAACTTATCTGTATATAACAACGGTTGATAAACCAACCGTGGTGATTATCTGTATATAACAATGGTTGATAAATCAACCGTGGTGATACCTTCAAGCTTTCATGTGTTCAAACCTCAGCGCATTCATATATATTATTCCTTTTATGTTAAAGAGCGCCTTTACTTTTTTATTTACTTTTAATTAAAAAAATTAAAAGTTATGACTACGGTTGTTTATATACACCGTTGTGATATATTTTGTAAGTTTTTTTAATTTTTAATTCTAAAAATAACTTTGGCGCTTTAATATGAAATTTTATTATGTAAATAATATATCATAACGGTGTAAATTCTTGACCGTCGCAGTAGTGTTTCAATAGTCTCCAAACTAGCTAGTCTCATTGTCTCTTCAGTATCCTTTTTTCCATTGAAAATAGAAACAAGACGAAACGTTACACGATTTCAACCCTAAACCCTAACCTTCAATACTGTGAAACAATACACGATTCCACTAAAGCTTGCATCATCAGTATCCATTTGTTGTCATTTTCGTCTTCATCGTCACGATAGTGAAGAAAA
Source organism: Lathyrus tuberosus (assembly GCA_022829125.1). Taxonomy (NCBI): domain Eukaryota; kingdom Viridiplantae; phylum Streptophyta; class Magnoliopsida; order Fabales; family Fabaceae; genus Lathyrus; species Lathyrus tuberosus. The sequence continues at coordinate 4,964,014 of JALAZF010000358.1, forward strand.
TAGAATATTACGCACATACCAACACCATCGTCATCATCGTCACCGTCGAGAAAGAAGATAACAACAACACCGTCGTTGTCGTAAGGAAGGAAGACAACAACAACACCAACACCAACATCGTTTACTTCGTCGTCACGTTTAGGGTACGTAAAATATTTTCCCCATGCATCTACAGTAAACTCTTTTGCCATTGTTGTTCATGTTGTTGTTGTTGTTTTTGAACTTAGATGTCGACCTTGTCGAGTTCTTCATCAGAAACCAGCGAAGAAACTCAAACAAATGAAAGGTTAGCCAATGAAACTCAAACAACTGAAAGTCAAACGAAAAGATCACAAAGAGGTGTCACAATGATGCCCTAATTCACATCAGTCCGCAACTCATCTGGGGAAAAAATTCTGAACGAGTTTGATTCGCACTACAGATTAGTGGATTGTCCGCATTACGCTACTTTTAGGAGTTATGTTGCGTTCCTTGCACGTAGCAAAGTCAGTATACTGATTGATGATTGGAGAGAAGTGGATGGTAATGTCAAAGACAACATATGGACAGACGTTAAGGTATTTCATACTATAATTTTCATATATTTGATATCACTACCTATAGTTTCTAATTCATACTTATATATTGATTTAATGTAGTTGAATTTTGAGTTTACCGATGACTCGAAATTGAAAAGAAAGTGGATAACTTATGCCGGTGTTCGTTGGAGGGGATTTAAGTCACGGCTCATGGCTGACTACATTACGAATCCTAAGAGCGGTCTTCAACCTCCATGGATTCGGTATAGTTTTTTATCGAAGAAGGTGTGGCACAAGTTTGCGAAGAAACGCCGTTCTGAGGAAATCAAGGTTAGTACTAGTCTTATGTAACCTATATTGTTATGCTAATGAGTTATAGATACTAATCATACACATTTTTCACTATGTTAATAACAGGCTAAAAGCGAAGTAGGAATTCAGAACAAGGCGAAAAACATGTACCCTCATAGATTGTCTCGTGGGGGTTACAAGAAACTTGAGAAGAGGATCCTACAGGAAAAACTACAAGAAGGAGGAGATGGTGACATTCCATCTCCACCTTCAAGACATGAGAAATGGAAGAGGGCTCGATTAAGACCTAACGGAGAGTACACCTCTGAGGCTTCAAGAGTAGTTGCTGAGAAAATTGTAAGTATATGTTTTGTTTAAATGCGTTTGCTTATGTAAATTGCTCATGAGTTGTTATTTAAATGTGTTTGCTTATGTAAGTTGCTCATGTTGTGTAGGATAACTTGGTTGTGGCGGCCCGTGAAGGCACATTTGTTCCGAAAGCATGACATGACATATTAGTCGAAGCTATCAGAACAGCTGAGCATGGAGGCCGTGTCCGTGGTGTTGGAGATGGTGTCGGCTTGAGGTCACACTTTGGATCTCAAAGAAGAAGCACCGAAACCGCTAAATTTCTTGCTCAACGATAAAAGATTGATAATGTTGAGAAGCAATTGGCGGAGCAAAGGAGGCTGTTTGAGGAAGAGAGGGAAAAAAGGGAGAAAAAAGTGGAAAGGTTACAAGAGATGTATTCGGTATGTGTCGTAAATCGCGCTTATTTTTGTATGATATATATTATATGTTCTAATTGAATATATTATGCTTATTTTTGTTTTATGTTCTAATTGAATGTTATGATGTAGAGATTAAGTGAAAGCCTCGAACAACGAACTAATGAAGATCGTCGTTGCGTTGGTGATGATCAAACTCTAAGTAGAAGTGTCGTAAATCACGCTTCTACAAAAGGGAGTAATTGTACAGCCCCCCCCCCCCCACCTGTAGATAACGGAATTGGATATTGGACCCTAGTCCAAATAAAATAACAAGTTTATACTACTACATTTCAACAACAGACCTTGCGCAAGCTCTCCCGCTAGAACATTGCCCAAAATTGGATTTAGTGTATTACACTCCTGAAGATGTGAGGGATTTTCTCGCAGGATATAAGTGGCTTGACATATCTATTTTGCAAGTTTGGTGCACGTAAGTATATAGTCGAATATACATGTCATTATAGAACATTATAATTTTTTGTATTTTCTCCCTTAATTTATTCATTTTCTTTGACCATTTAGGTACATTCACCGTGTTTGTATAGAATTGAATAAATCAAGTACCTATGGAATCTTGGACCCAAGTTTTATTGCTTGGGCATATAATGAAAAAAATATCAGAGGAAACTACTTGAAAATCCGGCTAAATGACGGAGGAAAAGAATGTTACCTTGCACCATTCCTATGTAGGTTAGTATTGTTGTAATTTATTTCTATATTCTATATTTAGTTTTGTTTTAGTAACAACTATATATATATATATATATATATATATATTGATCGTAATATCGTTTAGGACAAATACGGTGACATTACTGTGTTCCTTGCACGATCCACTCCACAAACCAATGAAAGATCTTGTATTAACGTAAATGTCTTTGTTTAATATCATTTTCTTTGGCATTAATTGTAATTAGTTTATCATGTAATATGTTTAATTCAATTTTCAATGTGCAGTATTGTGGAGCAAGTTAATATATTGAGGAATGTTAGAAAAAAGCCCACATACCTTGCTCCTAAAGTAAGTGGCCCGATTACCTGTTTATTTCATTTACATTCATGCATGTGTGGTTGTATTCATGTTTTTATATTCATGTAATTTGTAGACGAGGAAACAACGTGGGAGTTACGAGTGTGGGTATTTTATCATGAAACACATGTTAAACATCGTCTTTGTCGGCACTGTTGATTAATGAGATACGGTAATATATGCCATAAAATGTTTACATATATTAATATATAAGTTGACTATTGAATTATTATCATGCATGATATATCTTCAATTTTTTGCTCTTATGTAGATGTTTAACGACGAAACCCCATTCCCTATTGAGGACTTTGTGGATCTTCGTAAACGTTGGGCGTATATCCACAAAGAGCTTAAGGGTTCTGCTCCTGTTGTATGATATATCAACAACATTTTTTGATGCACATATTTTTTGCTTTTGATGCACATAATGTGAACAATAGTTTTGGCTTTTGATGCACATAATGAAATCAATAATATTGGCTTTTGATTTAAACAATGTTAGCAGTTTAATTCTCTGATTCATTTAGCTTTTGATGTAAATTTCTTTTGATGTAAATTCTCTGATTCATTTATAAGGATAAAATATAGGAAGAGTTGTGTTTGATGCACATATTGTGTTTGCATGTAAACAGAAACTGTTTTGACAGGATAAATTATGAGAATAATTTGATACGCAGATAAATTTTATATTTAAAACAGTCTGTTTTTGGCAGCTGTTATAAACCTATCCGTAGTTGTATGTCAAACGCTAATATAAATAAAAAATGTTGTTGCTGAGAATCGAACCAGATCACAGTTTAGTATATCACAACGGTTGACTAAACTAACCGTCATGAAATGGTGTGCGCATACTGGAATACAACAACGTTTCCCGGACCGTCATTGTACGTACCTCATATACAACAACACTCTACTTAACAACGCCTTCACCCCCGTCATTATACGTCATTTCCAACCGTTGTTAAATGGGTTTTACGTAGTAGTGGGTTACTGACCATCAGCTCTTCTTCACCATGGATAATGACCAACTTCTCATCAGCTACAAATTTCATCTTCTGATGCAAAGTCGATGTTACAGCACTGGCCTCGTGAATCCAAGGCCTCCCAAACAGACAACTGTAAGCGGGATTGATATCCAAGACTTGGAAAATGATGATGAACACGTGAGGACCAGTCAGAATAGGTAACTCAATCTCCCCCATTACTGATCTTCTCGAGCCATCAAAGGCTTTGACAACGAGTGAAGTAGGCTTCATCACAACTCCTTGATAGGTCAACTTTTCTAGAGTTCTCTTCGGCAGCACATTCAAAGATGAACTAGTATCTACAAGTACGCTGGCTAAAGTATCCTCTTGGCATTTTATGAATACATGTAAGGCACGATTATGGTTTCGGGCTCCTCGAGGTAATTCTTCGTCGCTGAAACTGAGCGTATTACAGGCTGTGATATTTGCAATGATGTGGTCAAATTTTCCAGCAGTAATGTCTTGGGCTACATGTGCTTGGGCTAGAATTTTCTACAAGGCTGCTCTATGGGTAGGAGAATTCATCAGCAGAGACAAAATTGAAATCTTGGATGGAGTTTGGTGAAGCTGGTCCACCACTTTGTAATCACTTCTCCTGATAATTCTTAGAAATTCATCACCGTCCTCCTTCGTAACCACCTCTTTTTCCTTATCTTTGGAGGGTAAAGGAACAACAGTCTCCTCGGGCACATTTCCTTTGAATAGAGGAGTGTAAACTCTACCACTGCGAGTCATTTTGCCAGTCCCCACCATGTTGGTCACCTCTTCATTAGTGGCTCATACCTCATTCCTTAGAACCACTTCTTCATGTCTTTTGTCAACCACAGTATTCTCATAAATCCACGACACATCTTTTGAACCTCTGAAATGGAATGGAACGGGTTGTCGGATATTGCTTGACTTTGAGTGATTAACAGTGGAAAAGCAACAACGGATTCACAATTGTTAAAGATTGGTACTGGTTTGTTAAACATGGGAATCACAGAACCAGACTTTGGCATGTTGAACACAGGCACCTTTTCTTTTGACTTTGGCAAGTTGAATACAGGCTCAATTACTGCAACTTCATCCTTCCTCTCTTTACTAAACACTTGCAGAAACCCTTCGTCAATCAACCTCTGAACATCATCTCGGATCAATCGGCAACCCTTGACACTGATATTACACTCTTCACAATCACCATGACAGGTTTTTACCAATCCAGCTTCGAATAATTTAGCATGAAAGTCCTTGATAGGAGTTTTGATCTTTGATGCATCCACTATTAACACCTCATTATTCTCATCCTCAATATCATTTATAGTTTCGTGCGTGGGCAACGGATTACTTTTCACGTTTGGCTGATTGTCTGCGAAAGATAGAATCTTCTTTTCCATCAACCTTTTCACTACATATTTCAATGCTAAGCAACCCTCCAAGTCATGGTCGGCTCCCCCTTGATGAAAGGCACAATTAACATTTGGATTGTGGAAAGGAAAAGACTTCTCTGTGGGTGGACCAAAAGGTCTGGTAACAATCAGTCCATGTTGCACTAATGAAGGATAAAGTTCAGTGTAAGACATTGGTAAGGGCGGAAATATGGTTGTTGTTGATAGGCCGGCGCCTGCTGCACCACTTGATGATTAAAGGTAGGTGTTACAACTGCTACATAGTGTTGGGGAGCATACAGCATGGGGTAAATCGGCTGTTGAGTAAAGTTTGGACCGGTCTGTTGTTGATACATTGGTTACTTCCATATTGGGTTCCTTTTCTTCCCTGTCATGATGGCATTAGTCTCTCGTTCTTTAATTTTGTGGAAGTGGCTAGGATATTTCTTGGTATTGGTATTGGTTGAACTGCTTGAAGAACTGACTACTTTTCTGCTTTTCAGCCCAGCTTCTACTTTCACACCTACAGTGACAATATCAGCGAAATTAGTACTGAAGTTACCAATCATCCTCTTATAAAAACTGGCTTCACCGTATCCACAAACCAATAAGCCAATTCTTTTTCAGACAAAGGTGGCTCTACCTGTAAAGCCATCTCTCTCCATCTCTGCGCATATTCCTTAAAAGACTCAAAATTATTTTGTGACATACTCAGAAGTTGTCTACGATCTGGCGCCAGGTCCATGTTATATTTGTCATGCTTTACAAAAGCATCAGATACATCTTGAAAACAACAGATTCTAGACTGGTCCAGACTTAAGTACCACTTGGCAGCAGCCCCTTTCAGACTATCTTGGAAGTAGTGGATCATCAACTTATCATTGTCCATATATGCAGCCATTCTTCGATAATACATAATCAGATGTACTTTAGGACACGTTGCACCAGAGTATAAGTCGAAACTCGGTAGTTTAAACTTGGGTGGAATTACCAAACCTGAGACTAAGCACATGTCTTTAGCATCAGTACTAAATACATTGCTTCCCTCCATTGCCTTCATTTTCCTCTGTATTGTCTCTACACTCTCTTTCAGTCTTTCATGTCGCTCATCACCTTCTCCAGACATTTCAGGGTAATCATAAACCGGTGGCGGGTTGTGAAAAACAGGGTGCATTTGAGTTTGTACTGCCGCTGGAGTAAAGGTAGGAATAGCTTGATGATTCTCGTTACCCAAAGGAACAACTTCTTGAGTAGAAGTGGATATGGGGTTCAAAGTAGTGGTAGGAGGTTCCACAGTTGGAGTGATAATCTCGAAAACCACAGTGGCCGATGTATCCATCTTTGCTTTTAAGACTTGAATAGCCTCCAGAATCTGCCTCATTCCTCCTTGTAGCTCATTCAGCTCATTGTTAACTCTGTCCATTTCAAAATTATGTTCTAACATCTTTTGATGAGCTTGGGCTCGTGTGTTGTAGCGGCGTCGGGGACTCAGTGTGACGATTCTGAAGAGAACAGGGTGACATGAGATAAGACAGGGAAGAGGATGCACATGTTATGACATGATGCAAATGAAAATACAGATGAAAATGCAAGCTAAACTATCAAGAAAACCAAGAAATTTTGCAAACATTGTAGATAACAGGATGTTCATCAAAATAAACTTCTTCATTAGGATATCTTGAAAATATTACATCAGAGGTAGTACATCTTCATAATTCAAATACACAAGCGGAAATGGAAAATACAACATAAAGGAAACTAAGCATCTGGTCCACTGGCGGATGACCCCTCCCCTCCATTGAGTTTTCTCATAAGCTTGTTGATTCGCTCCTTGACTTTTGCCTTTTCAAGGGTCAATTCTCCTAGTGCATTCTTCAACCTCGGCTCTTCCTTTGCAGCTGACTCGTGACACAAGCCAGGGTAATGTATTCATTATGTTAGTTCTCAAAGCAAGTGATTGTAAACTATCAATCTTTATGGATGGGGAAGATAAAAAGTCATTATCAGAGAAAACATGTACAGGTAATCACAAAATGTTAATAGTTCAAGTTTCTTATGTGAAAATACATGTAAGCTACCAACAAGTGCATATGGATATCCACATGCCAACATCAATCTCTATTATACAGTACAATATAACAATGTAGAAGTGTCATAACTTGTCAGACCTATCACAAATAATTTTCTACTTATTCTATAGAAATTTAAAGTCATTGAAATTTTTTTGCTCCTTTCTGTCAAACATTTAGCTCTAAAATCTACAGTTCCAAATAAGACGATTCTTTATTTTTTCAGTGACTGCATCAAAAACACATAAAAAAAAGTAATCATTATATCCTCCTTGCTTGTGCAAAAACCTGAAATGGTAAATTTACTTATTCTTCTTCAATAATATAGGTGTCATGCAACTCACATTATTATGTGCTTGAAATGAAAATTGGAGTACCTCTATGTATACAACAACACACAACACAAATTTTTAAAACCAGATCGAAAATCAAACCTCTGGCATTCCTGGGTTATTGTTCAATTAATTCAAATCATAGTTGAACTGGACGATCAATACGCAAATCAAAAGTATAATAATAATAATAGATTGTAACAACTCACTGTAATAACAGTTTTTCTACCCTGACAAAAATAAGAGATTGTAACAGAATACAGTGAACTACAGATCATTTCATTTTCTCTGCATTAAGTTTTAGATCACCTCTCTTTTAGTTCTTCACTACTCTAATATGCATATGTGAAACACATTGTTGCCAATGTTATACATTCTTTAGAATCTCTTCATATCATATTGATGACGAAAAGACACAAAACAGCTTAAAGGCCTCATGATTCACAATTCATACTTGCCAGTGGATTTAGCCTTAAATTAAATTCTAGGTTGTGACAATGTTTTGAAAGAGAGGAAACACATGTGAGAAGAAACACACAAGTCCAAAATCTAGAACCCAAAAAAGAGGAGTGAGACAAATAATAGAATTACCAGAGTGCACTAAAATGTATTAGCCTGAGACCTGTTTGTGTTGCTTTGTGCTTAATATACTCCATATATTCTTCATGTGACATCATTCAGTGACATCAATTGACAAATATTTTGACTGTCATTCTGCAACTTGGTATGTTTTTTACGAATTCAAAATCAGGAGTATGCCACATCAATTGATTTATCAAAGAACACTGTATGAAAGAAACGGGATGTTTGACGCATGGCCTTTTCACAATGACAGTATTACTCAGAACCCTGAAGAAATAAATTAAATAATGTCAAAACATTTTAGAAAAAAATCATGAAAGAGTAATCAATTCATGGCCTCTTGAGAAAAGAAGAGCTTTATTAATGGCTCAATTAGAAAATTAAAAAACATAACAACCAGTATTATACATTGTTTCATTCAATTTTCCCTCAAACCCTCTCAACTAATGGCCAAGAAATTATGCAGCATTAGCAACAAATTATAATGACCAGTGCCACATTTCATGCCACATTTATATTTGTTCCCTCTCAGATACAAATTCAAGAAACACTTTCATTCTTGATAAAGGCAAAGATAGAAATTAAGTTGAAGGATTCTTGCAGTAGAATCTAATTCTAATGCTGTAAAACTTTGATGTTGTAAAAAAAAAGCCTTCGCCAGTCTTTGAGTAAGTAATGTGCCAACTTTTCATTTCATGTATATTGAAAATCTAGTTGTAGCATACTATAGTTATAGGAACATGTCCTTGGATATTTTCATGCAAACCATCATCATTTTATAGTCTCAATGAGCTTGTGCTTGTTGAAGTTTAATTGAACGTTTATACTGATATGAAATAAATTGAATGGAAATTAAATAGAAGCTAGACATACCCAACAGTTATTAATGTTGAACAAAGTGATAATTTACCAATTTTGCAGGTTGTGAGTCCATGCTTATGCTTCCAAATGAACAACTGATGAAACAGGCTTGCAAATTCTCACATCATCTATAGCAATAACAGAGTCATTAAAAAATGTAGTATCTAAGGCAAAACAGCATTAATAATAACAAACAATAAAGCAAAATTTCTGATATGGCGTAGATCCCTAAGACTGCCCGTCATGACCGAAATTCTTGGAATTGGCAAAAGATAGTGGAAAGGCAGAATTTGTTCCTAGATATTCTGCCCATCTAGATGGACCATCCCACTCCCTTGATCTTGTAGCAGTATGTGATAGTGAAGAATCCTGGTTTTGGTGATTGTTGCCTCGAGTTTTCCATCATCTAATCAGTCGTCTCTGCACCTAGTTTTTCGGTGATTCCATCAATTGAAACAAACAACTCACATATGCTAATTTAATATAGAGAAAAATAATGAAACATGGTCATAAAGTCTAATCAGCAGAAAAATAATGAGACATGTTACTGTTAGGTGCGTTGGGCGAAGTAAAATAGAGACTCTGGGAAATTAAGTTCATAGATCTTGGTTGAAATAAGGGAGTAGATAGAAAGGGAGCTGAAATTGAGAATCCTGATGATGTTGCTGCAGAGACCCGTGTCACAGGGGTAGCAGTGACCTGGCCATTAGTTTGCCATGCCAAAATAGAGAGTCCTTTGAAAGGATCTTTTTTGATGCCATCTGCTATTTCCTGTAAAATATTTGAGCAACATTTTACAATCACAGCTCAATGTTTATTATTGCATCGCACAATGGATTGTTTTCAAACTCTAACCATAGTCCAGAAGTCCATATTCATCTTATTTTATTAATAAGACAGTTCAACTGAATTAGTCCGCTAATTTCTAGCATGACCACTCCACATATTTCAGGTACTTTTGAAAAAATTAATGTTTGTTTAAAAGATTGATTGACATGAAACAAATATTAAATACAATTCAATATACCAAAATGATATGAAGATGTAAATTAGTTTAATGTCAAACAATATTTGCAAGTGGAGGAAAATGAATGTGTACCTCTTAAACGGTTTGTCTCATAACGGTTTTTCCAAATCAGTCTCACCATTTAGTCTACTTACTTGAGGTCTTCCCCACATCAACTTTAGCCTAAGGCTCTTAGTCACTGAATCATTCACCCTACAATTCAAAGGCATGAAAGTTTAGAAATCATGGCTTAGTTCATACTTTGAACTTTTAACTTTTTGAAACAAGTGACGTCTTAACTACATAATTCATGAACACACTATTGTTAATATGCGCATTATATTAAATAAATGTTTCATGCATATATGATATTTGGGAATTTATTAAACATCTCCCTATTGAAAGAAGGCAACACTCACCAATACAGTGTCTGCAAGTTACACAAGTGCTGATAAAAAGTTGAAGAATAAAGCTTTTGGTATGCTGAAATCAGATCTTATCAAAATACTAAAATCACCAACCTGTATGCAGAAGAAACAAAATGCATAAATGTATTAATAGTTTCATGGATAAAAAATGTAGGAAACTGTTAAGTGAACCAAAGATACTATTTACATTTACATGACCATGCTAATATGAGAGTGTTGGGTTAATTATTACTAAATGTGTTAGCAACAGTCAATATTTGATTTCTTTACAAATGAATACCTTTTAGACCATTCTTTCAAAAACTCATTGTCCTTGTGGTGATCAAACTCATGAGTCATTCCAATCAGAAGGGTTCGCTTTGGACATAACCTCTTAACGGTTTCAAGAGTCTGCAAAATTGAAAACAAACCTGTGGAAAACAAAGGTGGAGGTTATGTGATCCAGTATGCAATGACACAAACAAAGAGACACTGTTAGATAACTCCACCTCATTAGTTAGTTAGTTTAAATGGCTGGTTAGAGAGGAAAAAAAGGCTAGTTTTCCGTTTAAGAGCCAGAAGGTTAGGGTCATCTGCATTATCCATTTAAAAGATTTCATAAATATAGAATTTAGTAATAATTAACCAAACAATCTCATATTAGCAAGTTAATTATGTTTTAAAAACAGACTAAAATACCACCAGCATGACCATCTAATAAACATAAAAGCATAAACATTTATAATACACCTTCAGCCGTTCGTGGGCTTCGCCTACAGCTCTTCTGTATCTTTTATTTCGCCAAGCATGACCATCTTTATGAAAGAAACACAATACTCTTCTGTTAAATAGAAATAAGGAACCACCTATTTAGGAGACCAGTTGATAATGTTAACATGCAGAAGCAATTATAGTCATTCTTAAGATATAAAAACAATCTTATGATACGAAATTACCGGCACTGGAGATGTTACTTGTTGGCTGTTGCAGTGGCACTTGGGTGAGCTAGTACTTTTCATGATTCTGTAAAATGTACATGACTTCTATAGGCTTCACCCATCTTCTTTGAGCTACTTACATTTCATTTCTCAACCTCCCCTTGAACCCATTTTCCAAAAACACAAACACAAAAATTGTGAAACCATCAACACATATTCTTTTCTAGATTGTGAACCTGCAAAAAAGATCTAATCAACATAGATACATAATATCATACTAAAAAAAATTCTTTTGGACGTTGTTGTGAAACTAAAACATTAGAAGAAAAAACACAGATCTATGAGTCAAAATAGAAAAAAAATATTCTAATTTTTTTGTTACCCGAAACTTTCCATTTACAAAAGAGTGATCGACGACAAAATTGTTCGAAACAAAACTCGATTCAGTTCATTAGGAAGATTGTGAGATGAAGAGTACGGATATGGATTTGGGTTTTCTATTGGAAGTGTTGATGGTCGTGAATAAGGTGGAGAAAGAACGACAGAGGTGCTAGGGTTTGGCGTAAAAGAGAGATGAAAAGAGAGAATACGTGAGAGAGAAAGAAAATGTCTGCAAAAGAGATAGATAGAGAGAGAGAGAGAGAGAGAGAGAGAGAGAGAGAGTGAGTGAGTGAGAGAGAGAGAGAGAGAGAGAGAGAAATAAGTAACTGAGGTGGTGGGAAAAAATTTATTCAATTTGGACAAATAAGGGCTTGACATGTGGTGCAATCCAGAGAAGAAGTAGAAATTTGCAAGCATGATTTGTTAGGTACCATTTTGTCCAAATTGAAGTGCAAATTATTTTTAGTGGAAGGGCAATTCCGACAGTTTGGTCAACTGATTAATAGTGGGTAGATAGTAGATGACTTAAAAAAATCTTAAAGAGTTTAACTTAGTTCCTAGGTTGGCTACTGTTAAATTTTAAATTCTCAAATATTTTCATGTATTTAGTTCTTTTGAAAAATGTTTGATCCTAATATTTTTTCATTTAAGAATATATTTTGAAGACAAACAATGATTCAAGTATGAGAGAGTTTGATAAGTTATTTTTTTTTATCGTTACTTACTATTCATTTGTATTGTTGAATTGACTACCGTTTGTGTTGCTTTTGTTTATTTTAGGAAAATAATGAAAAATGAAGATTTATAGCATGTATTCAAATTATCAATATCATGTATGAAAATCTCTTAAGAACGTAATAAAAAATGAATCAAACTTTCAAAATATCAGTGAGAATTATACGGTCAACCTGTATCGTCCATTATAGTTGTAATTCTCATGGATTCACAACCATCTGAAATACATGAAATGAGCAAAACACATGTGTGAATTACGGTCGACACATGAAAATAGTTTAGGATTATTTGAGAAAGTTTTGTTTTGCAAATAACATCTCTTAAAGGGTGTTGACTTAAAGAAATGGAACTTACATTCAAAGATACATTTTAATGTCATAGTAATGAACATGAGAAGTTAGTTGAGCCAAAGCAATCTAGCAAGTCTACATTTCACCTGCAAAATCTGTCATCACTTGGAGACTCATGCATAATATCATTGTCACATATGATATTCTTAGTTGCAAATGCAAACAACGATATTACTGAACTCCAAGAATCATTTGTCTTGGTTGCAAAGGCACTAACATAAGGAAATACTTAAATATGAGAAGGAAATAAAATAATGAGAGAGCATAAAAAATATGAGCTACCTCCAATTTCAGGGGAAGAAACATGGAATTTAATAAAGGAGTGTGGATGTGAGGCAAAGTTATTGCCTCAGATATATTGCACTGTCATGAAAGATGCTGACAAACTTAGAATGATTCTCCAATTTCCACTAGAAGCACGCAAAGCAGTGATAATGCAAATGGTCTTTAACTCATCTAATTGATCATCTTATAATAGTTTTATGACTTTTATGAAAATTTTATTTACAGTTTAATATGTTTATGAATATTTTGTTTACATTTTAACACATTTCTGAATATTTTGTTTCAATTTGTGTTGTTTATTAATGAAAGTTTATATTTGGTGATATTTACTCAAAACTATTTTTATTTTAGAATTATTTTTACTAATTACAAGTGATAATATTTGTAAGGATAAAAAGATAATTTAGTTTTAAAATCCCTCCCCTCCCCTTGTGAACCAAGCATATATGTAGTTAAAAATCCCTCCTCTTCCCTCCTCTCCCCTTATTTAAACCAAACATATATTTAGTTAAAATACCTCACATTCCCTTCTTGAACAAACACAAGAAACCATATTAGGTTTTATAAAAGGGAGAGAAGAAGGAAGAAGAAGAATAAGAATTGGTTAAATCAATTTTTCTATTCACTTTCTCAACAAGGGTTCAAAGATTACAAGTGAATACCAACAATTAACATCTCTCAACAACCTGAGAGAACGAGTCTATTTCTAAACTACTAAGCTAACTTAGTGTTGAAAAGTATTTCGGGGGTGTTTTATCGTATCCACAGAGATTGAACGTATATTGCCGCCGTTCGATAGTCAAAAGCTTTTCAAACTTTATAGTAACAAAGAGTTTGGTTTTTCGCGTTTGCATAAAATTTAGTAATCGAAGGTAAAAAGATTGGTTTTAGGGTTTGGTAAAAACATGCCAAGACTAGTGTTCGATAATCTGTTTCGTACTTATCAACTCGATAAAGCGTGTGAACTCGTTAACAGTAAATATAACCATATATCCTCTCAACAAGTTTCTCTCGAACACTTGTTGTGAGATTTATCATATTGATCCTTTGATGATCTCTCACTCAAACTATCAATATGATAACATTCAAGTTCAATATTTATGATCATCAACTTTCAAAACTATCTCTAGCCTTATGATTATTGATGGATTGAAACTTATGTCAAGTTTTAATACATTTCTCTCGAACATGAATTAGAACAAAATATAAACCATCTAAACATAGTTTTTCTTCTATATTTATCATCAATAAAGTTCACAAACTTACAATCAAGATCAATACATACAAAATGATGGATTACCTACCACTAATCTTGACACAAGATGTGTTTAGCTACACATATTCATGGTAGCTTGCTTCACAAGTTTCGTGAGGAGATGAAAAAGCATCCGCGTCGAAGAATCGAGATCGGATGCAAATCCAGCTTCTCTATGTGAAAAATCTCTCTTAGATGAAGAAAACTCAGAAAAATATGTTATGGTGTGAAAAGGTGAAGTTATGATCCCAAGAAAATGTAAAAATCCATTTATAGTACACTTGGAATCTGATGCATTTGCACTGCGAATGATCTATTCGCCTAGCGAATGAAGAAAATGGCACCTGAAGTGCCTTCTGATAACTAAACTGCCCTTGTTTGTCTGCATAAGTTCGCAATGCGAACGTTTCATTTGCAAAGCGAACTACTCACTGGAAAGTTCGCAAAGCGAACTTTAGGTCCTTTTTCTTCTGCCATATCCAAGGGTTCTTCGCCAGGTTGTTCTCAAAGCGAGTGAAGTAGCGAACATTCGCTGGGAGTTCGCAAAGCAAACTTTAGTCCCTTTTCCTACTGTCCCATTCTGGGACCATTCGCTGGAGACCTCGCCAGTGTTCGCAAAGCGAACGTTTGCTGGCAAGTTCGTAAAGCGAACTTGCTGATGTTTTCCTCTGTTCTTTGGCAGCTTGCATCAATTCTTTTGTGTCTTATTTCTTTGGTCAATTAGTGCACTTTCCTGCACAATAGCACACATATTACAAGCACCAAAGGTATATAAACAACGTTTGAAGAACAACAACAATTCACTACTAAAATCCACAATTAAACATAGAAAAGCTTGAAAAAATGTCAAGTATCAATTACAAATATATAACATGTTTGACATCTAACACTTAGGATACAAGCTAACTTAACAATTGAGCTTATAAGCAAGGCCCAATTCAAAACACAAACTTATATTACAAGTTAATATATTTTGACAGCATGCTAGAACAGACTTCGATTTCAGCATTTACAACTCTTGTCGTACTAAGAAGTTACCCTTGTCGACACTAGAGTTCGATCCGAATACCACAAATCTCCACCTTAGAACAAACTCTATAATAAGGGAACAAACTAGCTTTCATCATGCAACTTTATAAACTGCATACAGTGGAAAAACTTGCTACTTAGCAATGTCTTGGTGATCATATCAGCAACATTGTTATCAGTCGAAACCTTCAACACTTGGACTTCTCCACGCTCAATTATCTCTCTGACAAAGTTCAGTCTCACATCAATGTGTTGGGTTCGCTCATGATGGGCTGATTTTTTCGACAAGTGTATTGCGCTTTGACTATCATATTTAACAGCGATAACTCGACCTTGAAGTTTAAGCTCCTTAGGAAAATCTTCAAGTCACAATGCGTCTTTCATAGCTTCAGTGAGGGCGATATACTCTTCGTCATTGGTTGATAAGGCAACAACCTTCTGAAGTGTTGCTTTCCAAATGATTGTTGTGCCAAACATAGTGAACGCATATCCAAAAATAAATTTTCTAGAATCCATACAACCTGCATAATCAGAGTCGTCAAATCCTTTTATTTCAAATTTGCTATCATCACCGGCTCCACCGTAATTCAGGACTCGGCAAAGAGACCCATTTATGTACCTAAGAATCCATTTTAATGCTTTCTAGTGTGCCTTCCCGGGATTGGCTATATACCTGCCTACAAGGCTTACTCTTTATGCTATGTCTGGCCTCGTACAGACCATAACACACATCAAAGAACCTATTATACTAGCATATGGAATGCTATTCATATAGGCTTTTTCGACTTCAGTACTGGGAGATATTTCAGCTTCCAAGTGTTATTATCATGGAGAGATTTCGTCTCATCATCCACGGCTTTCATCCATTCAGTCTTATCTCAAATCCTCATAACTTCCTTATAGTCTCTAGGTTCTTTGTCAAGAATCTCACCTCTAGAGATTAAGACATAAGCTATGAGATCTGCTTAACCAAGTATCTGAGGTGGCTTGATGACTCTTCTTGACCTTTCTTATGCTATAAGGTAGTCATTATCAGTCTCCTCATCTTTAATAGCACCTTCAACTTTTTTTTCCGACTTCATATGGGTCATGCAATTCAACATCATTATGCTCCACCTCAACAGGAATCTCTTCTTGTTCCACCTCTTCTTCAGAGATCTTCGAACTTCTACCAATGCCATCTGTTTTATTTAAAGCCATCTCAACTTCTTTGAAAACTACATCTATACTTGTAATACACCTCCTGTGACATGGCTCTAGGCACCACAACCTATAAGCTTTGACTCCTTAAGGGTATCTAAGGAACATACATCTCAGAGCTCTAGGTTTAACCTTGTCTTGCCTAATATGAGCATAGACTAAACAACCAAATACTCTAAGTCTGTCGAGATTAGGTGGTGTCTCGACCAGACTTCTTCAGGTGTCTTCATTCCCAAGGCCGTCGAGGGACACCTATTTATCAAGTATGCTGCAGTTGTAACAACTTCTGCCCAAAACACCTTCTTCAATCCTGCACTTACCAACACGCACCTCACCCTTTCCAGAATGGTTTAATTAAACCTTTCAGCCAAACCATTTTGCTGTTGAATCCCTGCAATAGTTTTGTGCCTTACAATACCATACGTAACACAATAGTTGTCGAAATATTCATTGCAAAATTCAAGACCATTGTTGGTCCTCATCCTCTTGACCTTCCTGCCAGTTTGGTTTTCGACCAGAGTCTTTCAACTTTTTAACTTTTCAAAAGTTCCATCCTTAGTCTTCTTGATGAATACCCATAAATTTCTGGAGTAATCATCAACTATGGATAGAAAATACTTTGCACCTGAGTGTGAAGAATTCTTTATAGGCCCCCAAAGATCAACATGAATGTAATCAAGGGATCCATGTGTTCTTTATTTACCTTTGTTAAACTTCATTCTATAGGATTTATCGAATACACAAGATTCACAAAACTCCAGCTTTTCGACCTTGTCACCACCCAGCAGATTTTGTTTCGACAATTCGACCAGGCTTTTTCCATTGACATAGCCAATTCTCTTGTGCCATAGCTCAGTCTTCGACACAGGTTCCGTAGATGCCACATCTACTAAACCACTTACAACCTCATCCTCAAGGGTATACAAGCCTTGTTTCTTCACGCCTCCCAAGACTTCATTCGACCGCTTCATTACCCTTAGGATGCTTTGTTCTCCTTTAAAAACATACCATTCCTTATCGAATTCACCAAGAGAAATCAAATTCCTCTTAAAATCAGGTACACACCTAACATTAGTTAATAGCCTTATTGACTCATCTTAATGGATATGAATTGTCATCCAATAGGAATTTATAAGTCTGTCATATCGAACAATTAACTTAAAATTTATAGTCTGATGTGGTAGGATACATGATGGTGATTGGTTGAC
Organism: Lathyrus tuberosus; assembly: GCA_022829125.1. Classification (NCBI taxonomy): domain Eukaryota; kingdom Viridiplantae; phylum Streptophyta; class Magnoliopsida; order Fabales; family Fabaceae; genus Lathyrus; species Lathyrus tuberosus. The sequence continues at coordinate 4,981,653 of JALAZF010000358.1, forward strand.
AGTGTAAAATTATTTTACACTGTCAGTACATATCCTATTTTCTTATTCTTTAAACTCTATTTTACTAGAACTTGATATATGACATACACACGAATTTGATTTTAAAATATGAACGAAATAATTCGCTGTACAAAAAGCTAATTTTTCTCTAAACCTTATTTTGATTTTAAATATGTCACTTGAGCTATTAAGAATAAAAAAATTAGATGAATAAAAACATTAAAATACAGTCAAATTTACTAAGAAAGGTAACTCCCTCTCATTTTTTTACTTAAAAGTCGATTGATCTCCAATATCTAGAATAAAAAAGAAATTTAAACGAAGTAAGTAGGATAACCCTTGTAGGATTACTCTTTTCATAAGTTGGTTGGTTCTTAAAACTGAAAAAATAAAAAGAAGTAAAAAAAAATTGCTCAATTAGATATTACAATGAATAAAAAATTTGGTCTTGTTCTATAACTAAAATGCCTAATAAATTTGTGATTATCTTCTTAAGAGAAAAGGTAAAAGATTTATGATCACACCTATAAGAGACTTAGTCATTAAGGAATATGGTGGAAAGTCTATTTATGAAAACCAATGACTTAAAAAAATCTTAAAGAGTTTAACTTAGTTCCTAGGTTGGCTACTGTTAAATTTTAAATTCTCAAATATTTCCATGTATTTAGTTCTTTTGAAAAATGTTTGATCCTAATATTTTTCATTTAAAAATATTGTTTGAAGACAAACAATAATTCAAGTATGAGAGAGTTTGATAAGTTGTTTTTTTTTTATCTTTACTTTATTCATTTGTATTATTGAATTGACTACCGTTTGTGTCGCTTTTGTTTATTTTAGGAAAACAATGAAAAATGAAGATATATAGCATGTATTCAAATGATCAAGATCATGTATGAAAATTTCTTAAGAACGTAATAAAAAATGAATCAAATTTGCAAAATATCAGTGATAATTATATGGTCAATCTGTAACGGCCATTATAGCTGTAATTCTCATGGATGCACAACCATCTGAAATACATAAAATGAGCAAAACACGTGTGAATTACGTTCGACACATGAAAATAGTTTAGGATTATTTAAGAAAGTTTTGTTTTGCAAATAACATCTCTTAACGGGTGTTGTCTTGATGTGTATATCATCACATTAGCCTCGAGAAGATGGTAATCTTATTGACTTAAAGAAATGGAACTTACATTCAAAGATACATTTTAATGTCATAGTAATGAACATGAGAAGTTAGTTAAGCCAAAGCAATCTAGCAACCCTACATTTCACCTACAAAATCTGTCATTACTGTTGGAATTCAACCACAATCTTGATCTCAAGATTGTTAACAACCCCACAAACACGCATTGACAATGATAAAGATGAGAACAAACAGCAAGAAAGAAACGATAAAAGAGAAATATTTGGAGAAAAACTGTTACCCACAAACTGTGGGATTTCTGTTACTAATCACTTGCAAACTGCAACTGTGATTTTACAAGGTACTGTGATTCTTCACTACTTGTTGTTCTTATTAAAAGAGATTCTCTCTATTTATATATTTAGGTAGCTTACACTCCAAGCAAAAGCCCAAAATATCTATTTTGAACTAAATCAAATCTAATCTAAATCATATCAAATCTTAAAATAAATCTGTGTGAAACAACTGTTTCGAAACACACCCGTCGACACTTCGACTTAGACACTTTGACACTAGGAATTACAATTTAACACACCACCTAATTCATTGTGTCTAAGCTGTCTACATTCATCATGGCTCTTAGTCTTCTGAAAGCTTCGACCTGCACTCCCTTCGTCATGATATCTGCAATCTGATTCTCAGTTCTGCAGTGTTCCAAATTTATCTTCCCTTCTGCTACCTGCTCTCGAAGATAATGGAACCTCATTTCGATGTGCTTACTTCGACCGTGTGCTATTGGATTCTTCGCCAAGTTGATCTTCATGGTGATTGCTCCATGACTCTTTCCTGTAACCTCTTCGACCAAGTTCACCATCCAGGTTGCTTGACATACACAAAGTGAAGCAGCTATATATTCTGCTTCGCATGATGACAATGCCACTACTGGCTCCTTTCTCGAACTCCAAGCAACTGGTGCACCACCTAACATAAACACATATCCAGCTGTGGATTTTCTATCCTCAACATCACTACAATAGCTGGAGTCGGTGTATCCCACTAACTTGCATTCTTTCCCTTCATCAGCTGCAGGAAACAAAATGTCGTAGTCGAGAGTCCCTTTTAGATACCTCAGTATCCTCTTCGTCGCTGTTAGGTGTGATACCTTTGGCTTCTGCATGAATCTACTTACCATACCCACACTGTATGCTAAGTCAGGCCTTATATGAAAAAGGTATCTAAGTGACCCAATAAGTCTTCTGTATTGGGTTAGGTCGACATCATCTTCATCTGGATCCTTCGACAGTTTCAGTCTGGTCTCAGCTGGAGTCGAAGTTGGGTTGCACTCTTGCATCTCAAATCTCTTGAGTATTTCGCCTGCATATCTTCTTTGGTGCATCATCAAAACTCTACTAGTCTTGTAGAATTCGATGCCAAGGAAATATGAGAGATTTCCCAAGTCTGACATTTCAAACTCCTCACTTAGGTCATGTTTGAAATCTTCGATCTCCTTCTTGCAACTCCCTGTTATCAACAAATCATCGACATAGAGGTATAATATAAGCAATTCATTACTGTTTCTCCTTACATACACTCTATGCTCAGTCGTACACTTCACAAATTCCTTCTCCATTAAGAAGCTGTTGATTTTCTTATTCTAAGCTCTTGGAGCTTGCTTAAGTCCATACAGGGCTTTATGCAGCCTGTACACCTTTCCTTCTTCACCTCGTTTCACATACCCAGCTGTTTGTGCGACATAAACTTCTTCATCTAAGGGGTCATTAAGGAATGCGCACTTCACGTCCATCTGACATGTGTGCCAATTGTTCATATTTTCTAGACCAACAACCAACCTGATTGTGTCGATCCTAGCAACAGGTGCGAACACTTCTTCAAAGTCGATTCCTTCCTTCTGAAGAAATCCTTTCGCCATAAGTCTCGCCTTATGTCGAGTTACTTCTCCTCTAGGATTCACCTTCACCTTGTAAGCCCACTTCACGTCGATTGCCTTCTTGCCTTGAGGCAATTCGACAAGTGACCAAGTGCTGTTGACTTCGATGGACTCTAACTCTTCATTCATTGCTTTCACCCACTTCGAATCTTTCAATGCCTCAACTGCATTGACTGGTTCGATATCTGCGTAGGAAGCATAATGTACCAGCTCACCCTCTTCATTAACCACATCATCTGATGTAATTTCACATTCTTGCAACCTTGCAGGCATGTGTCTTGTTCTTCGAGGTCTGCTTGGGCCTGCTTCATCTATGACTGGCTCCTATCAAACTTCTCTTTCGACTTCAGTGGCTGGTTCTTCACAAGAGATTCTCACTGAATCCTTCTTGGCATTCTCAGTCCAATCCCATTCTTTAAGCTCATCTATGATCACGTCCCTACTGATCACTACCTGCTTATTCACTAGGTCGAACTGCTTGTAACCTCCAATTGAATAATATATCAAGATCATCTGATTCGACTTGTCATCAAGCTTCCTTCTCAACTGATCTGGCACATGTCTATGTCATATAGATCTAAACACTTTCAAGTGACTGAGGCTAGGCTTGACACCAGACCAACATTCTTCTGGTGTGATTCCTTCAAGCTTCTTCGTCGGACATCTATTCAAAATATATGTTGCTGTCGAAACCGCTTCTCCCCATAATTCTTTGGGTAGATGCTTTCCATTCAACATACTTCTCACCATGTTAATGATGGTCTGTTCTTTCGTTCTGCAACTCCATTTTGTTGTGGAGTATAGGGTGGCACCACCTCATGCATAATCCCTTCTTTTTCACATAATGCATCGAACTCTTTCGACACATACTCTCCACCACCACTAGTCCTCAGAATTTTCAGCTTTCGACCACTCTGTCTTTCGACCATAGATTTGAATACGGCAAATACCTCGATCACATCACTTTTCTTCTTGATGAGGTAAGTCCACAACTTTCGACTGTAATCATCTATGAACGTGACAAAGTATCTGTTGCCACCAATCTAATCCACCTGGATTGGACCACATACATTAGAGTATATGACTTCCAGAATTGCCTTCGACTTCCTTCCTGCATCCTTGCTGAAGCTATTCTTGTGTTGTTTCGACTGAACACACTTTTCACAAACTTCACTTGGAATGTCGATTTCTGATAATCCTGAAACCATATTTCTTCTCTTTAGCTCTCTGATGTCATTGAAGTTGAGACGGCCTAGTCGAAAATGCCATAACCACTCATCTCTGCTGGCTGCAGTAGCTAGACACTTGTGCTCCATCACCTTGAGTTCAATCTTGAAGGTCCTATTCTGAGACATTGGAGCCTTCAAGATCAACCTACCACCTGCGTCGAGAACTCTCACATCTTGTCTTCGACAACTACCTTGTAGTTCTTTTCGACAAGCTGCCTTATACGGAGCAAATTACTCTTCATGCATGGTATGTACAACACATTGGAAATTGTTGACCTTTTGCCATCTTTCCTCATAATCAGAACATCACCAACACCTTCAGCTGCTAGAGTGTTGTCATTTGCAAACTTCACTGTGTTCTTAGACGAAGGCTTCATGTTGACAAACCAATCTTTCCTTCCAGTCATGTGTGATGAGCATCCTGAGTCCAAGTGCCACTGATCTTGGAATCTTTCGTCATCTCTTGTTGTGACCATCAGCAACGTCTCTTCTTCTCCATGTTTCGCCAGCTTTGCATCAGTTTCTTGATTTTTCTTCTTTTCTGGACAATCACTAACATAGTGACCATACTTCTGACAATTGAAACATTGAATGTGACTTTTGTCTGGCTTTCGACCACCACCTCTTCCTTTACCAGCAGCACCACCTCTTTGGTTGCCTTGGTTCCAGGGTTTCTTCTGATTGTTGTAGCCTCCTCTACCTTTGTTGCCATTCACGCTTCCTTTGCCTTTTCTTTCCTTTTTTGACTGCGCCTGCAAAGCCATATCGCTCTTCGACTTTCCTACAACTCTTTCAGCCATCCTTTGTTCATGAGACTCACGCGTCCCTTGAAGCTCTTCCTTCGTCAATACTAACAAGTCTTTCGACTCTTCTATGGCAACTACCACGTGGTCGAACTTTGGAGCCAATGACCTCAAGATCTTTGACACAACTGATCTTGATGTCAACACCTCTCCACATACCTTGATTTGATTTACCAGCTTTGTAACTCTGGTGAAGAAATCAGTTATACTTTCGTTGTTTTCCATCTGAAGCAACTCATAGGTTCTCTTGTGAGTTTGTAACCTCACCTCTTTCACCTTCTTTGCGCCTCCAAATGACTTTTCAAGAATCTCCCATGCTTCCTTCACTGACTCTACATCGCTAACTTTTTCAAAATTATCTGGATCAACACACTGATGGATTATAAAGAGGGCTTTATAATCTTTCTTCTTCAACTCTTTGTGTGCAGCCTTTTCTTGATCTATCGCGTTCTCCGCAAGCGGTGTTACTTATTCCTTCACAAGATCTCAAAGATCTTGATAACAGAAAATCACCTTGATCTGCTTGCACCAATTCTCATAATTGTCTTTCTTGAGAACACTACTAAAAAATTCGCTTTTAGTGACCGAATTAGAGACCGAAAAAGCTTAAAAATCGGTCACTATAACGTTTTGCAACCAATTTAGAGACCATCATTTTTCGATTGTAAAAGTGCTAGTCGCTAAGTTTTTGCGACGAATTTAGCGACCGAAATTCAGAGACCGAATTTAGAGACCGAACTTAGTGACCGATTTTAGTGTTCTTTTTTCAAAAAATAAAATAAAAAGGTGACTAACTTGGGAATCGAACCTATTACTTCTAGCTATTTTTGTTAGGCCTTACCACTAGACCACTTAATAACATTTGTTATGTTTTCTATATTTAAATATATATACATATAAAAAAATATAAAAAAATCTAAATAATATTTATAAAATTACTAATTATTATTTAAATTAATTGGATCTAATGAAAATAAAATTTGTTTTTATTAATGTAATTTCATTATGCACATATAAAAATTGCATATAATAAAAAAATTCACTTTTATACATATATAAAAATAAAATAGCATAATTGTTTATATAATTATAAGTTTTATTTGTTAAACTAATAAAAAGATGAATCTTTTATTAAAAAAAAAATTTAAAAACGATGAAAATGTTTTAAAAGAATTGGGAGAGAAATAGTAACATAATAAAGAGGATTAAAAAATAAAGAAAAAAAAACAACAAAAATATCATTGACCGAAATTTCGGTCTCTAAATTTTTTATATAAACAAACTATTGTATAAAAACTTTTTTTCGAGACCGGATAGGTGGTCACAAAATTTTGGTCGCTAAATCAGTGGCTAATATTTATTTAGTGACCGATTTAGTGACCTCTAAAAATTTTCTCACGGATATCAAATTTTTGTGGCTAATTCGGTGGCTACAGTGACCGAAATTTTTTGGTCACTAAATCGGTCACTAAAAGCGAATTTTCTAGTAGTGGAATCGGAAGACTCGCCGGAAAGTGCCCGTTCGGATAGTTCATCGCTATCACGATTTTCCTTCCTTGAATCGCAACCAGAGCTCTAGATACCAGATGTTGGAATTCAACAACAATCTATGAGAATTCCTCTTCAATCTTGATCTCAAGATTGTTAACAACCCCACAAACATGCAATGACAATGATAAAGATGAGAACAAATAACAAGAAAGAAATGAGAAAAGAGAAATATTTGGAGAAAAACTGTTACCCACGAACTGTGGGATTTCTGTTACTAATCACTTGCAAACTGCAACTGTGATTTTACAAGGTATTGTGATTCTTCACTACTTGTTGTTCTTATTACAAGGGATTCTCCCTATTTATAGATTTAGGTAGCTTGCACTCCAAGCAAAAGCCCAAAACTATAAAGCCCAAAATATTTATTTTAAACTAAATCAAATCAAATCTAAATCATATCAAATCTTAAAACAAATCTGTGTGAAACAACTGTTTCGACACACACCCTTCGACACTTCACTAGCGCAAAAACGGTTTTAGACAGCGCTTTTTTAGCCTTTAGACAGCGCTTTAAAGCGCTGTATAAACCAGCGACGCTATAGGTTTAGACAGCGCTTTTGGTATTACCAAAAGCGCTGTCTAAAGGGGCGTGTATTTAATGAAAAGCGCTGTCTATGGTACCTTTAGACAGCGCTTTTTCACATTATATGGATTACTTTAGACAGCGCTTTCGTCAAAAGCGTTGTCTAAGCCCTACCTTTTTTTGACTTTTTTGGTACACCTTAGACAGCGCTTTCTCCAAAAGCGCTGTCTAAGACCTTCCTTTTTTGACTTTTTTAGTACACCTTAGACAGCGCTTTCACCATAAGCGCTGTCTGAGACCTTCCATTTTTGACTTTTTTAGTACACCTTAGACAGCGCTTTCACCATAAGCGCTGTCTAAAGTGGACCTTAGACAGCGCTTTCACCAAAAGCGCTGTCTAAGGTGTACGAAAAATTTTATATAATTTTTTTTTAACCACAATTTTACCAGGTTTTTCAACCAGAATTTGACCTGTAATTTTCAACCAGCAATTTTTTTCAGAATTGGCAATTCAAACCATTGGCCTTTCTACACCAAAATTATATATCCAAAATTGGCATTTCATACCAATTTATATATTTAAAATTACAAACCAAAATTGTATATACACCTATTTATAATTACAAATCATTACATTTTTCTACAAATGCACATTTTACTTATTCACCAAAATTGCATCCAACCAAAGCATTGCTTCCAACCAAAGTTATTGCTTCCAACCAAAGCATTTTTTCTACAATGCACATATTACTTATACACCAAAATTGTATATACACCAAAATTGCATCCAACCAAAACATTGCTTCAATCTACATTATAGGTCCTGAAAACACAAAGATTGTAATTCAAAGTATATACACCAAAAATTGTAATTCAAAGTATATACACCAAAATTGTAATTCAAAGTTTGTAATTCAAAGTATATACACCAAAATTGCAATTCAAAGTATATACACCAAAATTGTAATTCAAAGTATATACACCAAAATTGCATCCAAAATTGTAATTCAAAGTTTGTAATTCAAAGTATATACACCAAAATTGCAATTCAAAGTATATACACCAAAATTGCATCCAACCAAAGCATTACTCCAACCAAAGTTACACATATTAAAATTCTCATCAATTAAAGTAAGAGTATAATATTATACCTTAAGTTTGTAAAATTCCGAGCTCCATAATGTATTGACACCACTCCTCTTTGATTTCATCCAATAGAGCCTTTGTGTAAGTAGCACTCCTGAATTCTTCAAAATACTACATAATAATATAACATATAGTTTGATTTAGTTTTAACTATTTCATTAGACAATATGAGAGATATGTGTTAAAATAACTCATAAGTTAGAAATACATACATCGGGTGGAATCTCCATTCGATCCAACGAAATAGTGTCTCTCATAAATCTCAACATGAAATAGCCGCAATCTATTTGATTGCGTTGCCGAGGACACTACAAATGAAAATAAAATATGGATAAATTCTAAGTTTTATCAAGTAAGCATCACTAATATAATAAAACATGTGATAATTAATATACCTTCACATAATTCCATGTAATGGTGTGGTCGATTCCCCGATGTTCTAGGAATGCTTGTATAGTGCTAATAAAATATAAATGAATATTTAGAACAATTCACATAAATAAATAAATATACACATTTCTATTTAGAACAATTTCACTTACGTGTCAATACAGTCCTTCATATCCGGGTATGTGGTCCAATCATTTCCTAAGGAATCCAGATAATACACTACTCCGCGGATAGGATTGATTGCAACCAACAACCAATGTCCACTGTAAGATTAAACAAGTGTTAGATAGAAACTTTCTACACGAAGTCAAAATACAAAAAAAAATATAATAGATGAATTTAGAATGAAAATCTAACCCAGTATTAAACGGTAAAAAGTACAACTTTTCCGTTTCTTGGTTGTCCATAAAGACGTTGCGTATATACGCATGGACCTCATTTGGTTTCGTCAATATTTCGGTTAAGTTGACAGCGCTGGGGCATAAGAATGCAAATCTTTGCTCCAATCCCCGGGGGCGCATAAAACTGTCATACAGAAACCTGAAATAAAAACATCATTAACATTAGAATATTCATTTGAAAAATAAAGTAAATAAGTTGTTCAATTACCAAAGTAGATCGGATATACCTCAAGTATATATTGACAACAGTGACGCCCAATTCTGTATGTTGGAAAACTTGCTCGAAGTCTTCATTACCAACATTCTGGTCAAATTCAAAGCCATACAAATCTTTCTCCATAGTTATCAGACGAACACCTCCAGTCGGAATATCCGTCATTAATTGTAGAAAGGTCTGAAGGCACGTCCTAACCTTGCCGATAGGTTGTTTTCTAACCCTGGTATTCTTAGCACCAACAGTTTTTTGCGTTGAAACGTTGCTAATCACTTTACCAGGCAGCTATAAATCATATAATTTGTTAGATGAAGTATAAGATATCCAATTTATCATTTTCTATGCATATAATTGTGATGTACCTCTTTTTTTGAGACAACGGACTCGGTATGCTCCGGAATCCGCTTATCCAATACCCCATTCTCGTACTCTTTGGACAATCGATCGGCATCCATCCATTTTTTATCCATGGTTTTCCTACTTATTAATCCTAACAGTTAGAAAGAATTTAACATTAGCATAACAAGTCCAAACTAAGAAATTCAAAGCAATTAACTTCATTAACAAAATTGCTTTGAATTTCGGTTCTTTAGAACAACAACCTCAAGAATTTACATTATTAACATTAACACTAACACTAACACTAACACTAACACTAACCTAACACTAACACTAACACTAACCTAAACTAAACTAAACTAAACAAACACATTATATAGCAATAGTTAACAATGTAGAAAAATGTTAACAAGAACAAACTATAATAGATGTTCTAAACTAACACTAACACTAACACTAACACTAACCTAACACTAACACTAACACTAACCTAAACTAAACTAAACTAAACAAACACATTATATAGCAATAGTTAACAATGTAGAAAAATGTTAACAAGAACAAACTAAACTAACACATTATATTGATTCTATTCCTATATCACCAAAAATGAAGTTAGCACATATTTTATTCTTATATCCAACAACAGTCCAACATTAGCAACAACATTAACAACATTAGCAACATTATCAACATTAGCAACAGTCCAACATTAGCAACAACATAAACAACATTATTATCAACATCAACAACAACATTATTATCAACATCAACAACAACATTATCAACATTATCAGCAACATTATCAACTGAAACTCTGAAACTCTGAAACTTCCAAACTGAAACTCTGAAACGTGTAAAATGTGTAATACTCTGAAACGTGTAAAATGTGTAATACATCAACAACAACATTATTATCAACATCAACAACAACATTATCAACAGCAACATTATCAGCATACCTTATAAAATGTGTAATAATCTGAAACTCTTAAACTTCCAAACTGAGTGACGAAAACGCGAAATGAGAGAGGAACAGACGGTCACGGTGGAGTAAAGGTCGTCGGAGTCGCGAAATGAGGGAGGAACGGTGGACGACGGCGCGGTGGACGACGGCAAGGGTTTAGCTCAGGTTCGCAAGTATCCGTTCGCAACAGGGGAGGGAGAAGAAAGAGCGCAAAACTGAAAATGAAAACTGAGTATATTCATATATTTTAATTTTATTAGACCTTAGACAGCGCTTTTCAACAAAGCGCTTTCTAAGGTGGCCCTTAGACAGCGCTTTAAAAGCATTTTCTAAGATTGGCCTTAGACAGCGCTTTTGTTTTTATTTTTTTAAATATTTAAGACCTTAGACAGCGCTTTCCTTAAAAGCGCTGTCTAAGGTCTTATATTTTTTTTAAATTTAAAAGGCCTTAGACAGCGCTTTTAAGGAAAGCGCTGTCTAATATTTTCCATTAAATTTTTTTAAAAATTTAAAAGGCCTTAGACAGCGCTTTTCACTAAAGCGCTGTCTAAGGTCTTATATTTTTTTGCGCTTTTCCTTTATTAAATTAATAGATTCCGTGTTTTTGACCTATAGCAGCGCTTTTGTAATAAAGCGCTGTCTAAGGTGAGATGTTATAAGTCCTTTTTGTTGTAGTGCTTCGACTTAGACACTTTGACACTAGAAATTACAATTTAACAATCACTTGGAGACTCATGCATAATATCATTGCACATATGATATTCTTAGAAGGAGAGAAGTTGCATTGGATTATAGATTTTTCATCTATGCTTAAGACTTAGAATAGGGATGGCAATGGGCAGGGTATGGGTAGGGTACTATAGTACCCGTCCCCATACCCGCAGTTGAAAAAAATCCCCATATCCGAGCCCATACCCGCTTGGGTATGAAAATTGGCACCCGTCCCCGTACCCTATGGATATATAAGTGCCCGTACTCGTACCCGTTACCTACATTTCTAATAAAAATAAATATATCAAGTATAAAATATCATAATATTTTAAGTTTTTAAAAATATTAAAAAGTTTTTTAAAATTTGTATTGTTGAATTATGAAATAAATGATCACTTATATTAAATAGGGTTAAATATGTTTGTGATCCTCCTAAATATCTCAAATTTCATTTTTAGTCCCTCAAAATATTTCCTTCAAAGAATGGTCCTCCTAAAATTTTTTATCCACATTTTTTGTCCCTCTTGCAACTTAGCGACGAATTTCATAACTTAGCGACTTAGTTAGCGACAGTTTTAGCAACGGTTTATTACTTAACGACAGAATTAGTGACAGTTTTAGCGACGATTTTAGTATTAGGGAGCAAAACTGTGGATAAAATTTTTTAGGAGGGTCATTCTTTGAAAGAAATATTTGGAGGGACTAAAAACGAAATTTGAGATATTTAGGAGGACTACAAACATATTTAACCCTATTAAATATGTATTAGTTTAAAATTAATTTTTTTATAAATATTATAAACATTTATTTTTATATAATAATATAAATTAAAATATATAAATATATATTGTGCGAGTATGGGACGGGCTGGGTACTAAGGTGCCCATCCCTGCACCCATTCCCGCTTATTTAAGTGGATAATTACCCGAGTCCGTACCCGTACCTATTTTTGTAGATTTTTACCCTACCCGTTGTGCGTAATTTTGTGAATATCCACTGGAGATAGGTCAAATTGTCATCCCTAACTTGGAACTCCTCAACGCCTCTTCTTAAGTTACAGTCACACATTCCAATTCGGGACATGCTTAAAAATCTTGTTATGCATAAGGCTAGATCAAATAACCTCTGTGGTCCTATACAACATTTCTAGTCGAGGTTAGAGTCCACATCTCAAGAATATTTTTAATTCAATCATTGCCTAAATCATTTAAAAATTCAATGCGAATTCAATGACACTCAGATAAACCTTGGCAGGAAAATTAAAGATATAAAAAATTTGATTCACAACGCATCTACTTCACTTAAAAGGCATATGTACTAATTGATTCATTAATTCACAATTTGAAACACTTTGATGTTAAATGTCAACTCACATGCACCATGTATTAAGAAATTTAATTGAAAATATACACAGCCTCATCAGGTTAAATTTAAACTAGATAGGGAATCTTGAGGGAATCCTAAATTTGCAACCTGTGGAAGAGTTTTATGTGATTCTTTGAACCCATCATTCTTATCATACGAGCATTTAATAAAAATAACACTGTCCCTCAAAAATTTCTATCCAAATGAAAAAATTGTCTTCATACTGTTAGGTTCTCCCGTTTTAAAGTGTCTCACATTTATGTGAAGATAATAATTATGTTGATCAGGTAGCAAATGCATATTTTTTCCTTTAAAATGAGATTTTGTGAAACACTATTCAAATTTGTGGGAAGGATGGTTTCATATGAAATAGCTTGGTTTCCCTAATACTTTTGTGATTAATAAAATAATGACACTCATAAAAACATAATTTTATATTTATATTACAAACATTAAAAGAAAAAGAGTGTTTTGTTAGTGGTTAAATCTTTCACAAATACAAAAATTTTCACAAAACAAATATTTACGAGAGCGCAACTCATCTCGCAAAACAGAAAGTTACAATTAATTAGCGAGAGGCCTGCTACGTCGTTATTTAGTTAAGAGACTTAATCCCTCACAAACATTGATTCCTAAATGTCATGTCTCAAACATGTGGGCGTAGGCGCAGGCAAGATGACACAGTGCTTTAGTAATTTGCAAGAGATTAATTTTTTGACAGATTATTCCTAACTAATATTTAGAATATTGTATAAAAATAATTATAGTTATATTATTTAAAAAATGTTGATAAAGAATATTCTTTTAAAAGTATTTCTTAATATTCTAAAAAATTATTTAAAAAATGTTGATAAAGAATATTTTTTTAGGATAAATAGTCTAATTACTGGAATTTACCATATTAAAGATATACACTTCGATGTCGCAGGTTCGAATTCACGTTCTAATATTTGATATCTTTAACCGTTATTAACTAAGTTGTTTTAACTGGACCGATAACGAGTATTGTTTCCCTTATTTACTCGAAAGAATTGTAGTTTGTATCAAAAAATTGGAAATCTCTTGAGAAGTTGGTATAATAAAAGGGTGAGGCGAGGGTCGAAAGGAGCTATGTGGGTGGCTATTGTTTGGAGTATTTGGCATTTGAGGAACGGTATTATTTTTAGAAATAATGATTGGAACGTTTTTGACTCGGTATGGAATATTAAAGCTTTGGTTTGGAGATGGCCTTTTCTAGGGAATATTACTCGATCCAATTGTAATTTCTACGAGTTTATTAAACTCCCGTTGTATTACTTATCGTAAAACTCAATTGGTTTGTAATTTTCTTTTTTCGAGTTTTGACCTCGCTTTTTTGTAAGTGACCTTCGAGAACGTATTGTTCTCTATTAATAGAATTCATTGCTTACCAAGAAAAACATTCTGAAAAATGGTTCAGGAAAAAATAGAGCGAAGTCCATGGAGGAACCAAGTTTGAGAGGCTTCATTTTTTGAAACAAGCTAGATTCAAAAGTGTTGGGTAGTAGAAACACACTTTACGCAAGTGACTGTGATCCAATATACGACCGAAGATTGTGGAAGTGCTAGATAGAAAGGTATAAAAAATAAAACACAGTACAAACTGTGTTTTGATCAATTAGAAACATTAAAGATAATCAAAATGTTTTCTGGTATGTTAGCTAATAGAGACAATGTTAGGGCTTGTAATGAATATGAAGCATTGAAGATCATGATCTTAACGAATATGAAATCCTTATCATATATATATTTTTTTAAATGCGGTTTAATTATTATCATACAACTAATGAGTAAAATAGATTTAACTATCAATAAATTGATTTGGATATATTCATCTTACAAACTATAAATTCATCAATAAAAAAAAACAAATGATTTCATAATTTTTATAATAAATTTTCAATTGAATTGAATGAACGTACATGTATATTTTGTTATCTGCTTAAGTTTTATCAATGTCTTCGACTTCATTGTTCCTCTTAGAACCATCGTCTCCTATAATAGTAGAATCATACAAATCACTTTCAACTGGTTGTATCCTCTGACCAAATAACATTATTGAACCTTGAGCACCTCTCAACTTTTTTGTTGGAGGGAATTGTATATCTGGTATAGGTGTGTTACAATCAATAACTTGAGCCTGCCATGGACTTAAATGCTTTAGATTCTCAGGGACATAAGGTTCATCCCATTCAACCTACAATATTGACAAGAAAAATGTAAGAATCACAACCATTTGATATATCAATTAAGAGTGTAAGAATCACAATCAAAAGACTTCAATTGTATTCAAAATACCTGAAGCATGCGCCATGGATGAGTTGAAGGATGGGAGATTGCAGATATTATACCACCAAAAATGAAGCATCCCTTGGAAGTATCGTCATTCTTCACCGTGTGTGTAACTCTCATCCCACAAATCCAATTAACCTTCATTGCATCCTCCACAGTTTTTGCTCCAACAACAAAATCACAACCACCAACGGTCGGATAGTACACAACCTCAAACGCTGCGTTCTTCTCTGCCAATTTTATTGCCATATTAACTTCCTTTTCAGTTATTTTGGCAGCAGCAGCAAACCTTGTTTTCCTGCGAATTCCAAGGGATATACTTCCAGCCGAGTTTTTAATAAACAAAATAGTATCGCCGCCGACCAGTTTCATCTTACCAACAAATCGACTCCAACCTGTGGTGAACAGGTGATGTTGATATCTAAGGTGGACGTGGCAAAATTTCCAGACTACACCGCAAACGTCCGTAAGGAAGAGATCTTGAAAGAATGATTGCTTTCTAGATTCAAGCCGTGGGAGCGCTGGGAAGATCAAGTCGGCGCAGGCCATAGGTACGAAGAGTTTATCTCTGCTTTCAACATCAGTGCGGGTTAGAGTCTTAGCAAAAGATACAATCTCATCACCATCCTCTTCGTTTCTAGTCTCAAGAGGAACAACACTTCCGTCAATTACGGGAGTGAGAAGTAATTTTGCGAAAACTTCATGAGATTCAGGATCTGCAAGTAGATCGACGGCGGAGACTGTGCAGAGAATCATCGGTCGGCAACCATCGAGTGTTTGAGTGTTAGGGCAGACATGTTGTAAATGACCTTGAGGGAAATAGTATACTTTGGAATGAAGTTTTGGAACGGTGAAGGAATCTCCGGCGCATGCCTGCCAGATTTTTGGATCTACGCGGTGGTGTTGTTGCTGTTGAGACATGGCGGAATGATATCTAGCGGAAGAGCGAAAGTGTGATATTGAGAAGAGAGCGCGAAGATGCAAATAGTTTTGATTTTTGCTTTTTGAAACGTTGGTATATATATACCCGTAAGGATCAATCGTCGTGCACGAAATTTTTCATATAATTTTAATCTAACGGTTATTTATCATTATCCTCCGTATACCTTAAAGATTTTATTCATTTTCTATAAAAGCTTGTTTTCTTTCTTTAACACTAATAACCATAGTTTTAAAAACCGGATCGGACCGGCCGGTCGGACCGGTTGGACCGGGAACCGGCCAGGTAACCGGCCGGGTTCACTTACTCGATCGGCCATGTCTTCGAATCGGTGGAAACCGGTGCGAACCGGGAAAACCGGCGGTTCAATTGTTTATTTTAAAAAAAAAAATTTTTTTTTTTTTAAAATTTTTTTTTTAATTTTTTTTACTCAAATACATAGGAACTTTTCTTCAAGAATAATAGTGGTCACTCATTTGATTTAAGTGATACACAAATTAAGTTTCGTAATATCCACAAAACTATTTTTACTATTTTGTATTTATATTGATTGAAAAACCATCATACAAATATTTGTATAGAAATTTAAGAACACAAATTAAAAAACTAAATATAATATAATTTTAGACTTAACTGATTTCCATTATATATATATATATAGACTTGGAAAATTTATTATTTAGAATAATGTTAATATTTGTATTGTTTTAATTATTAACATTAAAACTGATTTTCTATTAACATTAAAACTATGAATTTAAATTAAACTCTGTTTAATTTAGACTCTGTTTAAAATTTACAATTAGACTCTGTTTAAAATTTAAATTTAAATTATGAACCTGTGAATTTATGATATGATATTTTCAAAAAATTTAAGTGCTAGTTATATTTTTTAGAGACTGAATCATCCGGATCGACCGGTTTTATACCTATTATAATGACAGGTTTATTCAACCGAGTTATCCGGTTTAATCCGGTTTAATCCGGTTTGGTCATGCGGTTCGACCAATGACCCAGTGGTTCGACCGATAAACCAGTGACTCAGTACCCTCACCGGTTTGATGACCGGTCCGGTTTTTAAAACACTGCTAATAACTTAATGTCATGTAATTTTTCATTTGAATTTGCATTAAACTAATTTGGATATTTTAGTTCAAATATTTGTCTCATGTTTTAATTATATATGAAATATTTATTCTGCATTTTTAAAATTTATTAAAGATAAAATTTGTGAATTTTTTACCCAAATACCCCTAATTTTGGAAAAAAATTCCCAAAATAATTCACGTTTCAAAAAAATTCTCAAACTGCCTCAGTTAGAGTTTGTGTTTGTACAGGGTCGCCATTGAAATTGGCGACATCTCTTAAAGGCTAACAAGCTGTCGCCAATTGAACTGGAAACAGCATACTAAGTCGCTAGTGCAATTGGCGACGTAGCGTAATGGTAAAAGGGAGTCGCCAATTGAAGTGGAGACTCCCTAGAAACTGAATTTTTTCACTATAAATAGGGGTGTTAAGCTCAGTTTGTTCCACATTTCTTCTCACAACTTTGTTTTACTCAGAAGATGTATCGTCGTCGTTGGGGAAAAGTTATTTTTTCGCGAGACAAGCCACCGATCGACATGATATTTTGGAACATACAAGGTATCAATCAACTTAAGAGAGAGCTGAATCGGTGGTTGGAGGGAGACATTGGGGAAGGGGAGAAAATTCGAAGTATCGAGAGACATGATCGGCTACGTGGATGGGTTCGTGTGAAGACTGACAAAGATGCGAGGGAAGTCATGTTTGGACCGAATGAAATTAAGTTGATTCTTGTAATCTGTTAGGAATATGTTAAGTTGTTTGTGTTGTTTGTTGTTAACACTGTTGTTTGTTGTTACAGTTGTTTGTGTTAGTGTTGTTTGTTGTTAAAATTGTTGTAACAAAGAGAAATTCATTAATGAAAATATTTGGTTACAACAAACGAAAAGATAAGCTAAATTATGATGCAGATGTTCCTCCAACATTGGGACAATGTTTTTTGTTGTGGTCGGGCTGACGACAGATACTGCATAATCGTATCATTTTATCAGCGATATCCATTTCGGTTCTTATACGCTTGCTGTTTGGGCGCCCTTTTTTCTTTCTTCTCATTTCATCGTTGTGCCAAACTATTTCACCTTGGTATGGAGGCCAATAATCCTCCATTGGTAGCACTGCGAAGCCTTCGCTGTATACATTCATAACATTAACCACCTTGTAAACATCAGATAGATAGTCATCAGCATCTTGACGAGCATGTGCGCATGCTGCAATGGCATGTGAGCAAGGTACACGGAGGGCCTGGAACCCGCCATAATCACACCAACCTCTGTTTAGCCTGACAGCATACGATAAATTGGGTCTCCCCTCATTAAGATCCATTGTTTCTTATACACTGAATGATTGCATATGTCGGTCAAAGATTGTAACTGCATGTGTGCTGGCTTTGATAGCATCATCCTTCATCAATTTCATAACGCTCTCACTGTATACTTGACCAGAAGTTAACACTGTACTCCATCTTTCGCCTCTTGTTGCGAAAAGTGATGCCAACCTATAATAGGTTGATCTCACCAAAGCAGTGATTGGAAGGTTTCTTATTCCTTTGAATACCCCATTCATGGGCTCCACAAGGTTTGTTGTCATGTGACCCCATCGACAGCCACCATCAAAAGATCTTGTCCACCTTTCTAGTGGAATGTTATCCAACCAGCTTCTGACATCTGCACCTAGAAGATGTGTACATGTTACTCGGTTTGCGTATCGCTGGTAAGGCAGTCAATGGAAGTACAAACCTTGACCCATCAATTTGTGAGGAGCTTTTGAGTGCCGACTTGCTAGATGCTGCATTGAGAGGCCAAAGTCTTTTCCTCTCGCAACTAAAAGCTTGGTACGCCGGTTTTACTTTAACTGAAGAGTCTACAGAAGAAAGGAAACTACAGAAAACCAGGTGTTACCTTATGCTTCTTATTGGTTTATTTTTATTTCTCGAGGGTACTGGTTCTTCTATGCATGTTATGTACTTACCCTTATTGAGAGATCTAAATCAGACAAGACAGTATAGTTGGGGTTCCACTTGTCTGTCTTATTTGTATAGCTCTTTGTGTAAGTGCACCAAAAAAGATGCATCTACTTTTTTTGGATGTGTTGTTTTGCTACAAGCTTGGGGCTGGTCTAGATTGTCATCCCTAGCGCCTGTCAACGACAACGACTTTTCCTTCCCATTTGCACAAAAGTAAGTTAATAACTTAATTTTTTTTATCCTTAAAAATAATTGTGTCTAACATTCTCAACTAAAAAATTATTTTTTTTAGATGGCCGGCTAAGAGAATGAGTTAGAATAGATGTCCCAAATATTGTATCATTCAATACCGTAATTTTTTGGATCACCTAACACCCGTAGATGTAAATCCGCCTAAACATTTCTCTTCTTTTATTTCATATATTTTACTATCTAATATTTTTCTATTCTGCAGTTCATATGGCATCCATACCTAGGCATGGAAGACCTACATGAAGTCAGCGACGAAAATGCTGCCATTTGGACTGCATGTGTCTCGATCATTAGATTCACAATTGTGGAGCTGCACAACAGTTACCGTGTCAAACTGCAATTTGGAATGCATCAAGACATCCCAGATCCGCCCGTTGACATCAGTAAATGGCATCTAAAAAGAGTTAATGATCAATGGGACTTTAGGGAGTGGAAGGATTTTGCAAAGACTGAGCATCGTAAATGGATGAACCGCAGCCACTATGTCTTACGTGAGCCGGTGATGCCAACCCCATCTACACCAACAAATAATTACATGGCTTGGTACAGATCGGTTGCAACTGGGTTTGTCTCCGAAGACAGGTATTTATACGACCCACGCCAGACCACCTACACACAAGAAGCCTCAATGTCTAACCCACCTCCAAGGCCATGTTACTCACAACCCCTTACCCAGCAAAATTACCAACCCATTATCCACTAGCGCAAAAACGGTTTTAGACAGCGCTTTTTTAGCCTTTAGACAGCGCTTTAAAGCGCTGTATAAACCAGCGACGCTATAGGTTTAGACAGCGCTTTTGGTATTACCAAAAGCGCTGTCTAAAGGGGCGTGTATTTAATGAAAAGCGCTGTCTATGGTACCTTTAGACAGCGCTTTTTCACATTATATGAATTACTTTAGACAGCGCTTTCGTCAAAAGCGCTGTCTAAGCCCTACCTTTTTTTGACTTTTTTGGTACACCTTAGACAGCGCTTTCTCCAAAAGCGCTGTCTAAGACCTTCCTTTTTTGACTTTTTTAGTACACCTTAGACAGCGCTTTCACCATAAGCGCTGTCTAAGACCTTCCATTTTTGACTTTTTTAGTACACCTTAGACAGCGCTTTCACCATAAGCGCTGTCTAAAGTGGACCTTAGACAGCGCTTTCACCAAAAGCGTTGTCTAAGGTGTACGAAAAATTTTATATAATTTTTTTTTAACCACAATTTTACCAGGTTTTTTCAACCAGAATTTGACCTGTAATTTTCAACCAGCAATTTTTTTCAGAATTGGCAATTCAAACCATTGGCCTTTCTACACCAAAATTATATATCCAAAATTGGCATTTCATACCAACATATATATTTAAAATTACAAACCAAAATTGTATATACACCTATTTATAATTACAAATCATTACATTTTTCTACAAATGCACATTTTACTTATTCACCAAAATTGCATCCAACCAAAGCATTGCTTCCAACCAAAGTTATTGCTTCCAACCAAAGCATTTTTTCTACAATGCACATATTACTTATACACCAAAATTGTATATACACCAAAATTGCATCCAACCAAAACATTGCTTCAATCTACATTTTAGGTCCTGAAAACACAAAGATTGTAATTCAAAGTATTAAAATTCAAAGTATATACACCAAAAATTGTAATTCAAAGTATATACACCAAAATTGTAATTCAAAGTTTGTAATTCAAAGTATATACACCAAAATTGCAATTCAAAGTATATACACCAAAATTGTAATTCAAAGTATATACACCAAAATTGCATCCAAAATTGTAATTCAAAGTTTGTAATTCAAAGTATATACACCAAAATTGCAATTCAAAGTATATACACCAAAATTGCATCCAACCAAAGCATTACTCCAACCAAAGTTACACATATTAAAATTCTCATCAATTAAAGTAAGAGTATAATATTATACCTTAAGTTTGTAAAATTCCGAGCTCCATAATGTATTGACACCACTCCTCTTTGATTTCATCCAATAGAGCCTTTGTGTAAGTAGCACTCCTGAATTCTTTAAAATACTACATAATAATATAACATATAGTTTGATTTAGTTTTAACTATTTCATTAGACAATATGAGAGATATGTGTTAAAATAACTCATAAGTTAGAAATACATACATCGGGTGGAATCTCCATTCGATCCAACGAAATAGTGTCTCTCATAAATCTCAACATGAAATAGCCGCAATCTATTTGATTGCGTTGCCGAGGACACTACAAATGAAAATAAAATATGGATAAATTCTAAGTTTTATCAAGTAAGCATCACTAATATAATAAAACATGTGATAATTAATATACCTTCACATAATTCCATGTAATGGTGTGGTCGATTCCCCGATGTTCTAGGAATGCTTGTATAGTGCTAATAAAATATAAATGAATATTTAGAACAATTCACATAAATACATTATATAGCGTGTTGAACAACAAACTTAACGAAATCCAATACCCCATTCTCGTACTCTTTGGACAATCGATCGGCATCCATCCATTTTTTATCCATGGTTTTCCTACTTATTAATCCTAACAGTTAGAAAGAATTTAACATTAGCATAACAAGTCCAAACTAAGAAATTCAAAGCAATTAACTTCATTAACAAAATTGCTTTGAATTTCGGTTCTTTAGAACAACAACCTCAAGAATTTACATTATTAACATTAACACTAACACTAACACTAACACTAACACTAACTTAACACTAACACTAACACTAACCTAAACTAAACTAAACTAAACAAACACATTATATAGCAATAGTTAACAATGTAGAAAAATGTTAACAAGAACAAACTATAATAGATGTTCTAAACTAACACTAACACTAACACTAACACTAACACTAACCTAACACTAACACTAACACTAACCTAAACTAAACTAAACTAAACAAACACATTATATAGCAATAGTTAACAATGTAGAAAAATGTTAACAAGAACAAACTAAACTAACACATTATATTGATTCTATTCCTATATCACCAAAAATGAAGTTAGCACATATTTTATTCTTATATCCAACAACAGTCCAACATTAGCAACAACATTAACAACATTAGCAACATTATCAACATTAGCAACAGTCCAACATTAGCAACAACATAAACAACAATATTATCAACATCAACAACAACATTATTATCAACATCAACAACAACATTATCAACATTATCAGCAACATTATCAACTGAAACTCTGAAACTCTGAAACTTCCAAACTGAAACTCTGAAACGTGTAAAATGTGTAATACTCTGAAACGTGTAAAATGTGTAATACATCAACAACAACATTATTATCAACATCAACAACAACATTATCAACAGCAACATTATCAGCATACCTTATAAAATGTGTAATAATCTGAAACTCTTAAACTTCCAAACTGAGTGACGAAAACGCGAAATGAGAGAGGAACAGACGGTCACGGTGGAGTAAAGGTCGTCGGAGTCGCGAAATGAGGGAGGAACGGTGGACGACGGCGCGGTGGACGACGGCAAGGGTTTAGCTCAGGTTCGCAAGTATCCGTTCGCAACAGGGGAGGGAGAAGAAAGAGCGCAAAACTGAAAATGAAAACTGAGTATATTCATATATTTTAATTTTATTAGACCTTAGACAGCGCTTTTCAACAAAGCGCTTTCTAAGGTGGCCCTTAGACAGCGCTTTAAAAGCGCTTTCTAATATTGGCCTTAGACAGCGCTTTTGTTTTTATTTTTTTAAATATTTAAGACCTTAGACAGCGCTTTCCTTAAAAGCGCTGTCTAAGGTCTTATATTTTTTTTAAATTTAAAAGGCCTTAGACAGCGCTTTTAAGGAAAGCGCTGTCTAATATTTTCCATTAAATTTTTTTTAAAAATTTAAAAGGCCTTAGACAGCGCTTTTCACTAAAGCGCTGTCTAAGGTCTTATATTTTTTTGCGCTTTTCCTTTATTAAATTAATAGATTCCGTGTTTTTGACCTATAGCAGCGCTTTTGTAATAAAGCGTTGTCTAAGGTGAGATGTTATAAGTCCTTTTTGTTGTAGTGATCCATCCAAACATGCCATACACCCAACCACAATACCAAGAGCGTCCCCCATATCATCTTCAACAAAATGATTATTATCAAGAGACTCAATATGGCTATGCCCCCAACATGTCACAAAGATACAGCCAAAACGAGGGTACATCATACAATAGCCAAATTGGGCAAACATCTTTTCATAGCCCAAACGCCCAAACATCATACCCTAGCCAACACAATCAACCTTCTCAACATCCTTATGGCTTTCAAACACCATTTCAACCTTTCATCAACGAATCCTTCACACCAATGTCTCCCTTAAATCGGCCTGCCCGCACACCAATCACCCCCTCAAACTATCCTGGCATGGGTCGCACGCTCAGTTTCAGTCCCCAAGACTTCACGGGAATGCAAGACATCCTAAGGGAACCATCTCGGACTGTTCCTGAGACTTCGACTCCTCAAACACCGGGCGTGAATCAACAACAAGGGGAACAAGGGGGCCGAGTACAACGAGTGCAACGAGTGAGGGTCCCTAGAGGATGTGGAACTGGTGGCCGGTTGGATGCACCCGGTCACGAACATTAATTAATGTAATATTTTATAAAATTAATGAAAATTTTGGGTTCAACGACGACGATACATCTTCTGAGTAAAACAAAGTTGTGAGAAGAGATGTGGAACAAACTGAGCTTAACACCCTTATTTATAGTGAAAAAATTCAGTTTCTAGGGAATCTCCACTTCAATTGGCGACTCCCTTTTACCATTGCTCTATGTCGCCTATTGCACTGGCGACTTGGTATGCTGTCTCCAGTTCAATTGGCGACAACTTGTTAGCCTTTAAGAGATGTCGCCAATTCCAATGGCGACCCTGTACAAACACAAACCCTAACTGGGGCAGTTTGGAATTTTTTTTGAAACGTGAGTTATTTTAGGAATTTTTTCATATAATTTTAATCTAACGGTAATTTATCATTATCCTCCGTATACCTTAAAGATTTTATTCATTTTCTATAAAAGCTTGTTTTCTTTCTTTAACACTAATAACTTAATGTCATGTAATTTTTCATTTGAATTTGTATTAAACTAATTTGGATTTTTTAGTTCAAATATTTGTCTCATGTTTTAATTATATATGAAATATTTATTCTGCATTTTTAAAATTTATTAGAGATAAAATTTGTCACGTAGTTTTTTATATTCATTCATAATATATATATATTTTAGTTTATTTATATTAATCAATAACTTATTTATGGATTTAGTATTTTACCCTATTTTCATTTTCAATTGCTTATAGTTAAGAACTATGCATTGGTTATGTTCTGAATAAGAAATAATCGAGGGAATGACGAGTAATGTCTTGCTGCATTGAATTTGTGCATCTGGTGAGACAGAGAAGGGACTAACTGATTAGCACTCCAATACCCATATCAGAGAGAGAATGGGGAGTAATGTGCCTGTTAGAGCGGATTTGAATTTTCTCTTCACATCAAATTGAACGTGAGAAAAACACAAAAAGGGGGTGTGAGATTGAATTGTGTTGGCTTCTTCAATTTAGACTCTTTTAACTTTTACTTCTGATGGTTTTTAGTCAGATTCTGAACACTTATTTCAGAGTCTGACTTCAGAATCACTCAGAGTTTGAATTCTTGAATGTATTTATCAAATTATACAATAGAATCTGATTCATAGGTAAACAACTAATAGCAGCGGAATAGTGTTTAAAAGCATGTAAAGTAAAAACACACAAGACACAAGCAATTATTCTGGTTCCTCTCACAACCTGAGAGTAGTCCAGTCCCATTGTACTTCCAAAGGATTTCCACTATAACCAAACTGATTATAAATGTTCAAGCACACAAGCAAGTGATTTCCCTTGCTTATACACACAAGTATTAGACTTCCTTGTTCAAACACACACGTCTGAGACTTCCTTACTCAAGCACACAAGCTTAAGACTTCCTTACTCTAGCACACAAGCTAAATACTTCCTATGCTCAAACACACAAGTAAGATACTTCAAATGCCCAAGTACTAAAATAATTTACTTCTGATTCTAAATAAACTGTTAAGAGTTTTAGGACGTCGTATTTCGATTATTATCCACTTCTCCATGCCACGTCCATAATGTGTAATTTTGACATATTCCATCACAACATAGGTGATGTAATATTTCTTTCTTTGACCGTTTTTTTATATTCCTATGAACAACATAAGCAAAATAAAAATACCATTATTGTCGGGAATATATTTTTTTGGCGAATTCAAGGAATTCAATAACTACGTTCTCATACATTGGACCTAATCTATCAGCTTTTATCCAACTACGATCCATAACAAATTATGAAATTTATATCAAAAGAATAATATGAATGACACACTAATATTACATACACACAACATCCTAATATGATTATATGCATATGTATATCCAACACCAATACCTAAAGCATATTCACTAAATCTGAATAAAACATGAACATGACAACATGAACAATACACATGACAATTTCAATACACACAACATCTTAATATCATTTATCTGTTAAAAAATAACCAGTAATCCTAGCGAAGAACATAAACATTCAGAAGCATCAGAGAGAGAGAGAGAGAGAGAGAGAGAGATAGAGAGAGGGAGTGGTAAATAACCCAAGCGAAGAACATAAATATTCAGAAGCGTCAGAGAGAGGGAGAGAGAGAGAGATAGATAGAGAGAGAGAGAGAGAGAGAGAGATATGGGAAAGAGAGTGGTAAATAACCCTAGCGAAGAACATAAACATTTAGAAGCTTCAGAGAGAGAGAGAGAGAGAGAGAGAAAATGGTAACGTACCGTAATTCGAAGAGGATTGCGATTTCATTTCCAGAATGGATATTCGTTTCTAGAAATAAATGAAGACGGTGAAGATTTCACTATCGTTGTTGTCTCGTTCGCTAGGGCATCCTTATGTGTTATGAACGAAATGAAGTACCTGTTATGTTTTAATTTTGTGGGAAATCATTTTACAATAGTTGCAAGCTTCAAACGTGGTGAAACATGGAACATACAACCACGGTTGAATGAAACAACTGTATTTGTTATACTTTTAATTTTTAAATAACAATAAATATGAAGGGACACGCGGTTGCAATTTTGTGGGAAATAATTTCTCAACAGTTGCAAGCTTCAACCGTAGTGAAATATGGAACATATAATCACGGTTGAATAAAATAACCATAGTTGTTATACTTTCAATTATTAAATAACAATAAATATGAAGGCACACAAGCTTATTTTTATTGAAAAAATGGAAAAATATTAATGCTGGGATTTGAAGCTATTCATCCAAATTCTATGACCACGGTTATTTTTAGGAACCGTGATAAAATATTTGCTTAATAAAAAATATGCACGTAAAAAATGTGATGGTCTAGAGCCTTCAATTCCTCTTATCGATTATTCGGATACGAGTTTCCTTACTCAACCATTTGAGTAATCGTCATCCAACAAAACACTCAACAAATCAAAATTGTTTTCCGCCCTTGTACGAGTTCGAAAACCGTTTTCAGAAACGAGTATGCTTTATGCATATCGATGTGAAACAAACAAAGGCCTCAGCGTCCAAGAGCAAGCAGCAAGCAAAGGTGTAGTCACTCGATATGTCTAAAGGATCACTCCTTGAAAGCAATCAACCCAGTAGTTCTTTGTTACCAAGAACCATGTAGCCTTGAGTTCTCTATAGCACCTGGAGATATGTAGTCGCAGGATTTTGAAATCTTGTCAGACACACCTTAATAAAAAGCACCAATTTAATAAAAATTGTTCTTCTTTTCTATTTTCTCGCTCGATAGATAAAAGTACGCAGACTAACATTACACTAACATTCAATCACAAATCTAACTAAGAGGTTACTGTTGAGTGCAATGAACGTGAGGGGTGTTAATACCTCCCCCTTACGTAATCGACCCCCGAACCCGAATTTGGTTGCGACGACTATAACGCCCCGGTTTTTGTTAGATTTATTTAATTGAGTCGATTTAATTATTTTTGTTTTATATTATTTTATTCTTGGTTTTTATTTGGTAAATATGTTATGTTTATCGTTATTATGTTTTATTGCGTTTTGGGAGCGTTTGCGAGAAAATTGAGCGTAGGGGTATTTGGGTCATTTTGCTTGGTTAGATATTATTGTTTTTCTTAAAATAGAAACATAGAGATTAGAAAGAGAAAAAAGAAAGTTTAAGAAAAGTAGAGAGAAAGAGAATAAGAAAAAGAGGAAAACTTGAAGTGTAAGAAATCGATCCAACCGACACTTCAAAGCACGATTAATCGGGTAAGGGTGCGGAACTCGGTTATTATATGCTTGTGTATGAATATGTATGTGTGTGTTTGAATGTTTACTTGTTTTTCATAGTTTTTCAATTCTAGGTTAAAATGAGAAAAATGAATAAAAATTGAGGTTTTCGCGGTTGGAAATCGATATGAATCACATAGTGTGATCGTATTATATGTATGAATATTGTTGATACTTATTTTGATTGATTGAAAACGTTTTGGTTGGAGAAAGTTGGATTTTGGGGTTTGGAATCGTGTAACCCGCAGCAGAAAAATTCTGGTTCTGATGCGATTCGCCAGGCGAATTAGGTCTCGCCACTAGTTCGCCAGGCGAAGTGCTGGCGAAGAGGGATTCGCCAGGCGAAATCATAAGTCACCAGGCAAAAACGGGGAGACAGAAATGTGTTAGCTACTGGAACTCTTGAGTTTTTCTAAAATTATGGTTCGCCACTAGTTCGCCAGGCGAAGTGCTGGCGAAGGGGGATTCGCCAGGCAAAATCCTAAGTCGCCAGGCGAATCTGGCAGTTTTTCAATAAATTCTTTTCTTTGAAAATTCATAACTTTTGATCCGTAACTCGGATCGAGACATTATTAGTACCGTTGGAAAGCTAATGAGATGTTTCTTCTTATAAAAATGGTTTTGAGATTAGTGGCCGATTTAATTGTGTCAGGAATTTGGAAACGTGTCATTTTGTCGACTTTTACCATCGTAATTGTGTGCGATTGATGTGTTATCATGCGATATGCTTATGATATATAACGTATAGCTTGTGTGATGTTATATGATGTGAATGCATGTGATGAAATGTTGTGATGATGGTTTGTGGCCTTATGGCAAATAAATGCCTTGTTTTGGGTTTGATTGCAATGCATGATTATTGATGTTGAGATGGTTCACATGGTTATATATGTATATGCATTTGATTGTGATGAGTCATTAATATGCCATGCATCATGATATGCACCATGTGATGTCGTGTGCCCTTGTGGGGTGTGAGCGACGAAACGATTTCAGAGGGAATCTTCTGTAACGGTCGTGAGCCTTATACAAAGAGGACCTAAAGCGACGTTATAGACGATTGTGAGCCTTATACAAAGAGGACCTAAAGCGATCGGATCGTGAGCCTTATACAAAGAGGACCTAAAGTGATCCATAAACGTCGTGAGCCTTATACCAAGAGGACCTAAAGCGATGGGGAACATCGTTTGCCCGACGGGGAGTTACACTAAGTAACAAGCGATGGTTCCAATAATTCCTGAGTGAATTAATGATGATGAGAATGATGGATGGAATGGTACCGCATGCATAGAGTCGTTGTGTCGGTCTCTGTGCATTTGCATAAGTTATGAATGGATTGATTATGTGTGGGAAATTTTGAATGGGATTGATGAGTTGATATATATATATATTGGTGATAAATGTATTGAGCATGATTGATATGCCTTTGTGATGGATGCATGAATTATGAATTGTTTTGTTTTGTATTTGAATTATGGTATTGATAGCACGAAAATATATCATCTTTTTACTTTGATTTATGTTATTTTCTTATTCCGTTTTCGTCTAATATCCGATTTTCTCGAGAGTGTTTAAGTGTTTTTGCAGGTAATTCCATTTCCAAGTCAAAAGTATGCAAAGTGTAGAAAAGAAGCAAAACATGCAAGAAAAGAGCAGGAAAGTGAAGAAAAACAGCAGAATCCAAATTCTGCTGATGTGACGATCGTCACGGTTCCACCACGACCGTGGCAGATACAAATTTCATCACGGCCGTCACAATGCTTCACGATCGTCATGCGTTTAGAACAGTTTAATACGTTGAGCAGAAACGTGATTACGAAGTTTCAGAGAATCAGTTTTTGCACGTTCACATTTCCTCCGAAGAAATTTAGGTTCCAAAGTCACATAACTGTCAAAGAGAAGTGCCTACATTTTCTCCAACCACTACCTCAGCTCAGTCTATAAATATGAGAGATTTCGAAGAACAAAGGGGGGTAACCTATTTTCTGCATTCTGAAGTACCGTCTTGCTGTCAAATTTTATTCAGAGTTTTTGTTTTGTTTTGTTTACATTTACCTTTCCTTGTCACCCATTACCGAACAAAGTAATAGTTTCTCACATTGAGGAACTATTACACTTTAGATTTAGATTGTTTCATTGCCTTCATCATTTGCTATTTTAATTTTATCCAAGCAAGAGCCTACCAGTCTGTGGAGGGATTGTTGCTACTGCATTTACCAGGTTTCCATTATTCAATTTATAGTATCGTTTATTTTCTTTTAATTATGTCTTTGATTAATTGTTTTTCCGCTTTTATGTTTAAGTTCGTAATTATGTCAAGCTAAACCGATCTTATCGGTATGTAATGAAGTAACCAAATAGATTAAATAACTCTAAGCTAAAATCAATAATTAACTCTTCTTCTGGCTTCGATTTCTTAATTTTAAACCCAACTT
This sequence comes from Lathyrus tuberosus, assembly GCA_022829125.1. Classification (NCBI taxonomy): domain Eukaryota; kingdom Viridiplantae; phylum Streptophyta; class Magnoliopsida; order Fabales; family Fabaceae; genus Lathyrus; species Lathyrus tuberosus. The sequence goes on from JALAZF010000358.1 coordinate 5,011,708, forward strand.
CTATTATGAGAGTAAAAAGGTAACAAAGGTTAAGGTTAAGACCACGGGAGTGTGAGGCTTTACCCGGATAGCTGAAATCGGGCATTAGTTTTTGAAATTCTGGTATCAGACGTGTGATGTTAAGGTGCGATGTCACAACAACACACTCTGCACAATGGACAAAATAAACAGCAGAATAACACACCAAATTGTTCACCCAGTTCGGTCTAACTACCTACGTCTGGGGCTACCAAGCCAGGGATGAAATTCACTACTTGTAGAATTAATTTACAGACTCAACAACCCAGTTGACAATCTCCTAAACTTAATTCCTACTAGAGACTTTCTACCTAAGAAACCACTTAGACATGAGAACGCTACTCAATCCCTAAAAATAATACTCAAGGAAAACCCTCTTTGAGCAACCTTGATCTTACTTCACAGCTTTGATCAAGTAATAACTCTCTTATTACTTCACAACTTCTAAGAGAGGACAAAAACTGACTCACCAATTCAACCTAGAATGGTGTATACAAAAATCGTACAATATACTCAAGATACTCAACCTATTGCTCTTGATCTTCTCTCTGTATTTCTGTACCTTTTCCTTTGGTCTTGTGCGCTTTATATAGCCACCTGAATTAGGCTTGGACTGCTACAATATCTGACTTGATTTGTTATTTAAAACTGAATATTCAAAACAGATTTTCTCCTAAAATCTTTTCAAATCTTCAACCTTTTAAATCTCCTACAAATTTGCACTAGATCTCCTATGCAGCGAAGAATATCTAACCCAAGATATTCGCATCCAATGAGACATCTTGCTCTCCACAATTCTAGCTAACACGTAAACCCTAACAACATCACAACCTGATGTTATTAATTCTGCAGATCTAATGTGACAACATCGCATGTGACATCAGACATCCAAACTTTAGCAATTAAACACTTAACACAGCCCAGTGTTAAGACTCAATGTTACAACATCACCACCTTGACATCAACATTGAACATACTTTGTTTTACCAAAATTCCAGCCAATCCAAGAACTAACAGTTTTAAAAATAGCGGAAGCGCTTTAAAGTTAATTAGGTCTTATTAGTTTTCAAAAAGTATTTTTAACCTCATATGGGGTAGCGAGAGCAGACATATTGACTTAAGAGTATAGTCCGAAGCAATAATCACGGGAGTGTGAGGTGAGGGCTTTTAAACTGGTTTTTCCTACAGATGCATAGGATGATAAATCTTTATACGCTTAGGTTTAATTAATTCCACGTAGGTTTACTGAATTATATACCGACATCTTATTCATAACTAGTATTTCCGAATTTTAATTTCTCTTTAATTTCCCGTTTGAACTTAAAAACCAATTCTGATTAGCCTTAGATAAACATAGTAACGATAGATAATGGTGCGTTCGATTTTTAGTCTCTGTGGGATCGATAATCTTTTAAAACTACGCGATACGACTGTATACTTGCAGTTAGATTTATTTAAGCACACTAAATAAGCGATCAAGTTTTTGGCGCCGTTGCCGGGGATTAATTAAGTCGACATCGTAATTACTTTGTTACGTCGTATAGACTAAGGCAAAAACTAAAATTCCCGTTCTATCGATTGTATGCCAAGTACTCGCTCTTCTGGCGAAGACCTCATACGACCGACAGACGAACCTGAACGTCTTCTTACCGTAAAAAGACATATCCGAGAGTACTACTTAGCTCACGAAATACCTTTTCCTTCTTCAGAATCTGAATCTCAAACAGATCCTGAACTTGAATCTGAATCAGATTCTGAATCAGAAACAGACATGGCTAACTTACCACAAAACCGACCTCTTAAGTATTATGCTGCCGCATCTCAACAAGAACCTCACAACAGCATTGTCGCTCCAGCTATCAACCGAAACGATTTCGATTTGAAACCCTCACTGTTATCTGCTGTGCAACAAAATCAATTTTCTGGAAACCCAACAGAAGATCCGAACGAACATCTGACCAAGTTTGTGCAGTACGCAGACATAGTGAAAGTAAATGGTGTAACCGCAGACGCCATAAGACTACGTCTTTTTCCTTTCTCATTAAGAGATAGAGCTTGGGCTTGGTTGCAATCCTTGCCATCAAACTCTATTACTTCTTGGGAGGATTTAAAGAAGGTCTTTCTGGCACGATATTTTCCACCAAGCAAAATAGCTATGCTGAGAGCCCAAATCAACAGCTCCAGACAAAAAGACAACGAGTCTTTATATGATGCTTGGGAAAGATACAAAGATATGAGTAGGATATGCCCGCATCATGGTCTTGAGGATTGGCTAATTATCCACACGTTTTACAATGGTCTCTTGTACAATACAAGATTGACAATAGATGTCGCCGCTGGTGGTACACTCATGGATAAACCCTATGATGAAGCCCACCAACTCATCGAGAGTATGGCTCAGAATCACTACCAACGGGGAGGTGAAAGAACTCAAGTGGAGAAATCCCAGCCAAAAGGAGGAATGTACGAAGTTTCTAGGCTAGATCATGTCCGTGCTAAGGTAGATGCAATAACGCAAAAGATAGACAATTTGACCATAACACCCACAGCCACCGTGGCTGCTGTAGCGCCAAACTGTGAATTATGTGGAACAGCTAGACACGCTGCCCCTGAATGCCAAGTTTTAGCAGGAGCCTCTACAGATCAAGTAAATTATGCTCAAGCAAACCCTTATGCAAATACCTATAATCCTGGTTGGAAGAATCACCCAAACTTCTCTTACAAAAACAACAATGCACTGTATGCACCTGGTCAAGCACCTGCTGCACCACCAGGTTATCAAAAGGCTGTAACAGCTGCTCCAAATGTTCCTAGGAAGTCTAACCTTGAACTGATGATAGAAAACTTTATAGCCACCCAGACTCAAACAAACAAAGAGTTCCTGAATCAAAACGTACACACTAGTGAACATATTAAGCAGTTGGTAAACAAAGTAGACGCATTGGCCACTCACAACAAAATGCTTAAAACGCAAATTTCCCAAGTGGCTCAACAACAAGCACCTACTGCTGCTCCTGCTGGAACATTTCCTGGACAGCCGCAACCTAATCCAAAAGGACATGAAAATGCTGTTATACTGAGAAGTGGAAAAGAATTAGATGAACCCATTGATCCAAGACTTCAAAATCCAGCCATGTACTAAAAGTCTGCTAAGGACCCAACAACTGAGAAGGAGAATGATCCCAAGGAAAAGGAAGATAATGATCAAGAGGCCGTAAACAAAGAAAAACCTTATGTGCCTCCACCACCTTATAAACCACCTATTCCGTATCCTCAAAGATTGACAAATTCCAAAACTGCAGGGCAATTTAAGAAATTTGTTGAACTTATGAAACAATTGAACATCACTATACCTTTTACAGAAGCTATCACTCAGATGCCCTCATATGCTAAGTTCCTAAAAGAAATCTTATCCAATAAGAAAAAGATTGAGGAAAACGAAACAGTTACACTTACTGCTGAGTGTAGCGCAATAATTCAAAACAATATGCCTCCTAAGCTGAAAGACCCAGGGAGTTTCTCTATACCTTGTGTAATTGGGAAGTTCGTCATAGACAAAGCTCTATGCGACTTAGGAGCCAGTATTAGTGTAATGCCCTTATCCATATGCAAAAAGCTTGATATGGGAGAATTAAGACCAACTAAGATGTTTGTTCAATTAGCTGACCGCTCTATTAAATACCCAGTTGGTATACTAGAAAATGTTCCAGTTCGTATAGGACAATTCTATATTCCTACCGATTTCATAATCATGGATATTAAAGAAGACTCTACTACTCCTATCATATTAGGAAGACCATTCCTAGCTACTGCTGGAGTAATTATAGATGTAAAGAAAGGCAGGCTAACTTTTGAAGTTGGTGAAGAGAAGGTTGAATTTATTTTGACATAATTCTTACAAGCTCCAGCTATAGACGACACATGTTATCTACTAGATGTCATAGATGAGTGCGTAAGAGAAATAGAGATGGAACCGACCACACACTCAGATATTCTAAAAATTCCAATACCTCCGATTTTCGAAGATGATAACTGGCGTGAACCTTATCAAGACGATAGCCTAAGCGACTGTTTAGCACTTACACCAGATCATCTACCTTGCTCGAAGAAACCAGCCTTAGAACTGAAAACATTACCCAAAAAATTTAAGGTATGAATTCCTAGACGAAGATCTCGAACGACCTGTAATAGTCAATGCAGACTTAGGACAGACCAAAACCAAGAAACTATTAGATGTCTTAAGAAAATACCCAACTGCGTTAGGCTATAACATCGCTGCCCTTAAAGGAGTAAGTCCTTCTATTTGTATGCATCGCATTATGCTGGAGGAAGACTGTAAATCCTCTAGGGAACATCAGAGAAGGATTAACCCGATCTTGAGTACTGTAGTCAAAGACGAAGTGAAAAAACATTTAGAAGCAGGAATTATATACCTGATATCAGACAGTAAATGGGTTAGCCCAGTACATGTCGTTCCAAAGAAGGGAGGTGTTACAGTTGTTAAGAACGAAAAAGGTGAATCTATAACAAAAAGGGTTGTAACTGGAAGTAGAATGTGCATCGATTATAGAAAGTTAAATAAAGCCACTCGTAAAGACCATTTCCCATTGCCTTTTATTGACCAAATGTTGGAACGATTGGCTAAACACTCATACTTCTGCTATTTAGACGGTTATTCAGGATTCTTTCAAATTCCTATTCATCCTGATGACCAAGAAAAGGCGACCTTCACATGTCCCTATGGTACATTTGCCTATCGACGAATGCCGTTTGGACTATGTAACGCACCTGCCACATTCCAAAGATGCATGATGTCAATCTTTGTTGATTTTATAGATGACATTATGGAAGTGTTTATGGATGACTTTTCTGTTTGTGGGCAGAGCTTTGAAGGATGTCTATCGAACCTAGAAATGGTACTGGAAAGATGCGTAAAAGTCAATCTCGTATTAAACTGGGAGAAATGCCATTTTATGGTAAATCAAGGAATCGTACTTGGACACGTTGTGTCCGATAGAGGAATTGAAGTAGATAAAGCTAAGATAGAAATTATAAAAAATCTTCAACCTCCGAAAACCGTACGAGAAATACGAAGTTTCTTAGGACACGCCGGTTTCTACCGACGATTCATAAAGGATTTCTCAAAAATGACTAAACCTCTTACCGGTCTATTAATGAAAGATGCTGAATTTATCTTTGATGAGAAATGTCTAAAAGCGTTTGAACAGCTGAAAACAGCTCTTATTACCGCACCTATCATGCAACCACCAGATTGGAGATTACCTTTCGAAATCATGTGTGATGCAAGTGATTATGATGTAGGTACAGTTTTAGGACAGAGGAGGGATAGAAAACTTCATGCCATTTACTATGCAAGTAGAACCTTAGATTCTACTCAAATGAACTACGCTACCAAAGAAAAAGAACTTCTAGCCGTGGTTTTCGCCCTTGACAAATTCCGTTCCTACCTAGTGGGAGCGAAGATCATCATTTATACAGACCACGCAACTATTAGATATTTACTTAACAAAAAGGATGCAAAACCTAGACTGCTAAGGTGGATCCTACTTTTACAAGAATTTGATTTAGAGATCAAAGATAAGAAAGGAACTGAAAACGTAGTAGCAGACCACTTATCCCGATTAGAGGGCATTAAACCAGAGCCAGTACCCATTAACGAGGATTTCCCATATGAACGACTCATAGCCCAACTAGAAAGTGATATGTCTACTCTACAGTTGAATGACCCAAAAATGGAAGAAGTCGTGGAAGAAATTAACATACACACAACCCTGCCATGGTATACTGACATAGTCAACTACTTAGCAGCTGGACTACTTCTACCAGACTTATCTTATCAACAAAAGAAAAAATTCTTTCATGATCTAAAACATTATTATTGGGATGAAGCTTTGCTGTTTAAGAGAGGAGCCGACGGTATTTTCCGTCGTTGCGTCCCTGAAGAAGAAATAGAAAACATAATCTCTCAATGTCATTCTGCTCCTTACGGAGGACATGCTAGTACCTCAAAGACATGTGCTAAGATCTTGCAATCCGGCCTATTCTGGGCCAACCTTTGGAAGGATGTCCACATTGCAATACTAAACTGCGACCGGTGCCAACGCACTGGTAACATATCAAAATGCGATGAGATGCCTCAAAAAGGTATATTAGAAGTAGAAGTCTTTGACGTATGGGGGATTGATTTTATGGGACCTTTCCCATCATCCTTTGGAAACCAATATATACTCGTAGTTGTCGATTATGTTTCAAAATGGATTGAGGCAATAGCTTCTCCTACAAATGACGCACGAGTAGTCATAAAGCTTTTCAAAAACACAATTTTTCCCATATTTGGTGTACCGAGACTTGTCATAAGTGACGGTGGCTCCCATTTCATATCAAAAATATTTGACAAATTACTATCAAAGTATGGGGTAAGACACCACGTAGCAACACCATATCATCCACAAATAAGTGGACAGGTTGAGGTCTCGAATAGAGAAATAAAACAAATCCTAGAAAAGACCGTAGCCACCTCTAGGAAAGATTGGTCATCTAAACTCAACGAAGCTTTATGGGCATAGAGGACGGCCTACAAAACACCAATCGGAACTACACCTTTCAAGCTGGTCTATGGTAAATCTTGCCATCTACCAGTGGAATTAGAACATAAAGCCTATTGGGCTATTAAAACATTGAACTTAAGGTATGATTCCGCAGGTGAAAAACGTATCCTAGATCTGCATGAACTAGAAGAGTTAAGATTAGACGCTTACGAAAATGCTAAAATATATAAAGAACGAACTAAAAAAATGGCACGATAAGCGCTTATCTAGAAAAGAATTTAGTGTGGGAGACGTTGTACTCCTATTTAACTCAAGATTAAAACTCTTTCTTGGGAAATTAAGGTCTAGATGGTCCGGTCCTTTTGAGATTACAAAAATTCTACAAAGTGGAGCGATAGAAATAAAGGGGAGGAATAGTAATCCATTTTTAGTTAATGGACAACGTCTAAAACACTATCACAGCATTGAAAATAGAGATTATTTGAACTGCCTAAGACTTTTAGAGTTGCCCACCGAACCCCCTAACTAAGTATCTATTGAATTCGTCAGGCTTTCGACGTTAAAAACAGCGCTTAATGGGAGGCAACCCATGATTTTTGTTTTTCTTGCTTTATATTTGTTATTTCTTTACGTTTCCTATGTTTTATTTTCATTTTGCAAATTTTTAGTTTCATTTATATCATTTTAAATTTAATTTGAAAATGTTGTGCTGATCTTAAAATTGAAAAACTACAGGATTATAAAGTCTCTCTACTCTTTCTGTTCTCCTCTTCTGCTTACATTTTTTGTAAAAAGTACTAATTAATGGCAAACGAGGATAACTTGTTAGTAGAATTCAGAGATGCAGCTCAGTGGCACCGCTATGAGGCTTTGTCTCTTAGACCATTTGCATTGACAAAATTTGCCCACAGACCCACCATGACCTCTTTAGGTATAGGTGAGAGCATTGATTTTCTGTTTAACCAACTAGGTTGGGAGGGTTTTGCCAACAAGAAACATAAATGCTACCGTAGGTTGACTTTAGAATTCCTGAGCTCTTTAAGCTATAACCCTTACTGTGGAAAAGGTTTTACCAGGGGAAGAATTACCTTTAGACTATTTGGATACAGCTGCCAGTTCACCATAAAGGAACTGTCGGATCTTTTAGGATTTCCTGAAGGACCTAATGTTTTCTCTGTGGTTCAAGAGGACTTAATGTTGGTTGGAGAGCTGAGTGATTTTTGGGGGAGAATTTCAGGGAAACCTGATTTTGACATGGACCCTATGCTTTCAACAGAAATACATAACCTCGCTTTCCGTTACTTTCATATGCCCCTGGCCTATACTTTATTTGGTAAACCTGAGAATGATAACACTGTTTCGAGGGATGAGCTTTTCATCATGTTTTGTGCTTCTCAGTCTAGAGAGGTCAATGGACTCACTTTTATGTTGAACAACTTTTGCAAACTCATTAATAATGATAACAGTCCAATTCTGATAGGTGGCTTAGTTACAAAAATAGCTTATGCTATGGGATTCAGAACCCGACTTTCTAAGATTAACCCCTTTGGAGAATATAGACCCATGAATATCACTTTTTGTTTCAATAGGGCTATGATTAGGAACCGAGGTCCGAACCATTTCCAGCTTCTGATTAACAATGTTGTCGTACCACACTTTACACTTCCAAATCATGAACGTACAAGTGTGCACAATCAACATAATTGGCTATATGACCTTGATGAACCCGTGCCTGAACCGGAAGAAACCTTTCCTGAACCTGAGATCGACCCAAAAACACCCCCTCATTATCATGATCTTGATTATATGGAATTCCAAGAAGACATTGACATTCCTAAAGCTGATGCAACTAACTATGCTTCTAATCTGAATTCTATTCTAAAGACTATGGATGAGTATCATAAAGAAATCACTTCAGTAAAGGATGAGCTAAACACAATGCGACAAAACATTGTTGGACTCATGGATTTGACCGTTGAACAATTTGATCATATAAATCAAGCCATCGCATCTTTGAAGAAAAGCCTTGACTAGATTTACGAAGCACCTCTTTTTCAAGTTTCAATGCATTTACTTCAGAAACATTTTACTTTATTTCAGTTTTTCATTTTATGTCAGGAATAAATTGTTTTACATTCAGTATTGATACAATGCTAGCATTTGCTAGCACCTCTTTGGTTTTAATGGATGATTTAATTTACTGCTAAATATTGATCTTTAAGGTTTCAATTTTATTCCTGTCATACTTTTTATTCTGTTTTTAATTCATGTTGTCATGTTATTTATCTCTCAATATGCATTATAATGTTGTTTCTCTGTGCTAACCATTGCCTGTTATGAAAATTTTATGTATGGAATGCTTGCTGACAAAAACTGTTTAATTCCCCAGAATTTACGACTGTCACGATCGTGACAGGCCCCGTGACGACCGTCACGCGGGTTTGGAACACGTTCTGTGTTAAAACAGAACTGTATCCTTCGTCTTCCTCTTCTTTCCCTCAATTCAAAACACGGTCGTCCCACTATCTTTTCCCATTCCGTAACCGTCCCACCACTACGCATTTAACCCAATTCAACATTTTCCTTTACCACTCGTTTTCCCCATTCACTATATATTCATACCGTGTACCATTTCTTTTCACAAACCCTCATTCTCCACAACCCATTTTCTTTCCTAATTTCTCTGTGACCCACCAATGGCACGACAAATTCCGGACCTATCAACATTGAACTTCAGAGATGGAGAAGCAGGAGAGCGTCAAAGGGCTAGGTACATCGATTACTACCGACGTTCCGTACAACCAAATCGCTACGTAGACGTTGCATGTCTAGAAGAACTCGGAATTCTTGAAGGAGTAAGAGATTTGCTACAAACCGCCGGTCTATGGCAGCTCTGTACTCAGAGCCGACCTACTTACGAAGCCCTGACGCTCGAGTTTCTAAGTTCGTTCACATACGTAACACCTTCTGGTGAAACGAACTAACTCACCGGCGTAGCCACGTTCCGCATGTTTGGTACTGAGTATAAAATCGGCAAAATCAACTCGCCGATATGCTTGGTTTCAACCATGGCGAGAATGTTCATTGTCGGGTGCCACAGGATAATTTCTTTCAAGCAGCATTTCAATTATGGAATCGGTTGACAGGAACAACAGTCGATAGCTAGGATAGCCTAAATGCAACTTATATCCACAACCCAGCCATCAGATATGTTCACCGCGCATTAGGAAGCACTATTTTTGCACGGGATAGCAACCACAAGGTAAACTCAAAGGAACTATTTTTCCTCCATTGTATGTTTCACCCAGAGCCGATCAACGCCGCACCATTTTTGCTAGCACACATACAAGCAAACTGTGCTAGAGGTTCCAAACCTTTCTATTTTGGAGGGATTGTCACCTCTATTGCTCTCAAATTGAATTTGGAAAACGAGCCTACCAGATTACCCTCCATGCCTCCGGTGTTCCTTGACATAGACTATTGCCGAAACTCTCAACTCATCAAGTTACGACGAGATGGGAAATACCATCCTATGGTCCGTGCCAAAACCGTAAGAAGTATCATTATGCCTTGCAGAGACCGCATTAATCCTCAGGAAATGCACAACTGGTTATTTAATTTTAATGCTCCTGAGCAAAATGCGGCTGCACCAGATGATCATGATCATGGACCTGTTGATGAGATGGAGCAAGAGATGGATAACGCCCCAGAAAATCAACCACCACCTGCTGATGATGCACCTTCGACCTCAAGACGTCGTCGCCGCTCCGAACAAGACCCTGTTACTAATGAAGAAATCTTAAGGGCTTTTTGGCTTCAAAACCAACAGCAGCAGATGCAACATAATGAAGTAATGGCACTGATGCTCCAAATTCAAGAAGGCCAAGCGAACCAAGGGCAAAGGCTTGATGGTGTGATAGAAGGAATGGATGCATTGACCTTACGAGTGCAAAACTTACATGACTACATCCATCACGTGGGCATTCCTGATCACGTAGTGCAGCAGGGAAGAGGACGCTCCAGAGGCAGAGGACGTGGTCCACCTTGATTTTATTTAGTTTTTCTTTTTAGTTTTTCTTGTTAGTCCCCTTTATATCGCAACATTGAGGACAATGTCCGATATAGTGTGGGAGAGTCAGTTTATTTCTGTTTTATTTCCCTTTCTTGTATTTTCCTTTTTAGGAAGCTGGGAAAGTGCTAACAAGATCAATACCGTCTTGACACCTTAGACCTCTTGCGTATGCAATATCAGTTTCGATACTTATTATACGATACCTTGAGTTCAGTCCTAAAGTAACCCCTAGTAGTTTATATCAGCAGTCAGCACCGTCTAAATCACAAAACACGTGGGGAGCCGATGAATATAAGTGTTTGATGTCCAATCATGAAAAGAAAAACATCTTTCTTATCTATATGCCGAGAAAAATAGAATATGCAACAACTCTCACAGTTGTGAAAATTTACAAGAAAAGAAAGAAAATCCGTTGTCGATTAGTTCAGAGGTACCTGATTCTGAACTTGGTAGGGCGAAATACTATTCGATCCCCCACAATCTACGAACGCGATACCTAAAGGGTTACCACACTTGTGTATCAGGCCCCGTGAGAAAAAGGGATCAAAGTCACTAACCGGTTACTCCACTACGTGCGTGAATAAGGCAAAGGGCTTAATGTGATTGCGTTAGAATGAAACCGGGTGAAATAGACACGAAAACTTTTGGTTAAACTATAATAGAATGATCGGAACTGGATTGTACAAAAGAGAGGTCTATGACAAGCTTGTTGCTTTGTGTCATTATTGTATCCTTAGTGTTTTATACTAGTACCTGTCTTACTAACAAGAAACTCTTTTTCAAATCCATTGGTATACCAGGTATGTGCATTTGATGAAGTTTGTCCAATTTAACGGATTGATTGCTTGAGGACAAGCAAAGATTCAAGTGTGGGAGAGTTTGATAACACGAAAATATATCATGTTTCTACTTTGATATATGTTATTTTCTTATTCCGTTTTCGTCTAATATCCGATTTTCTCGAGAGTATTTAAGTGTTTTTGCAGGTAATTCCATTTCCAAGTCAAAAGTATGCAAAGTGTAGAAAAGAAGCAAAACATGCAAGAAACGAGCAGGAAAGTGAAGAAAAATAGCAGAATCCAAATTCTGCTGATGAGACCATCGTCACGGTTCCACCACGACCGTGGAAGATACAAATTTCATCACGACCGTCACAATTCTTCACGATCGTCATGCGTTCAAAACAGTTTAATACGTTGAGCAGAAACGTGATTACGAAGTTTCAGAGAATCAGCTTTTGCACGTTCACATTTCCTCCGAAGAAATTTAGGTTCCAAAGTCACATAACTGTCAAAGAGAAATGCCTACATTTTCTCCAACCACTACCTCAGCTCAGTCTATAAATATGAGAGATTTCGAAGAACAAAGGGGGGTAACCTATTTTCTGCATTCTGAAGTACCGTCTTGCTGTCAAATTTTATTCAGAGTTTTTGTTTTGTTTTGTTTACATTTACCTTTCCTTGTCACCCATTACCGAACAAAGTAATAGTTTCCCACATTGAGGAACTATTACACTTTAGATTTAGATTGTTTCATTGCCTTCATCATTTGCTATTTTAATTTTATCCAAGCAAGAACCTACCAGACTGTGGAGGGATTGCTGCTACTGCATTTACCAGGTTTCCATTATTCAATTTATAGTATCGTTTATTTTCTTTTAATTATGTCTTTGATTAATTGTTTTTTCGCTTTTATGTTTAAGTTCGTAATTATGTCAAGCTAAACCGATCTTATCAGTATGTAATGAAGTAACCAAATGGATTAAATAACTCTAAGCTAAAATCAATAATTAACTCTTCTTCTGGATTCGATTTCTTAATTTTAAACCCAACTTTTATTACGAGAGTAAAAAGGTAACAAAGGTTAAGGTCAAGACCACGGGAGTGTGAGGCTTTACCCGGATAGCTGAAATCGGGCATTAGTTTTAAAAACAGCGGAAGCGCTTTAAATTTAATTAGGTCTTATTAGTTTTCAAAAAGTATTTTTAACCTCATATGGGCTAGCGAGAGCAGACATATTGACTTAAGAGTATAGTCCGAAGCAATAACCACGGGAGTGTGAGGTGAGGGCTTTTAAACTGGTTTTTCCTACAGATGCATAGGGTGATAAATCTTTATATGCTTAGGTTTAATTAATTCCACGTAGGTTTACTGAATTATATACCGATATCTTATTCATAACTAGTATTCCCGAATTTTAATTTCTCTTTAATTTCCCGTTTGAACTTAAAAACCAATTCTGATTAGCCTTAGATAAACATAGTAACGATAGATAATGGTGCGTTCGATTTTTAGTCTCTGTGGGATCGATAATCTTTTAAAACTATGCGATACGACTGTATACTTGCAGTTAGATTTATTTAGGCACACTAAATAAGCGATCAAGTATACGTTGTGGTGAGAATGTTTTGCATGCGTATTTCATGTTATTACATAATTGTATGCAACTATATTATAATTGTATTTCTCACCCTTCTGCTGTTTTGAATGCTCTATGAGGCATTGCAGATTAGATGCTGGAGGTCTTTTTGTGAAGATTATGTCTTCATTATTTTGTCGGTCGACTCTGATATGTAGCATCGGGTAGTCGAGGAGCTCGTTATGTGATTATGTGTATATATATATATATCCTCTTGGATTCTACAAGTATGACAGACAAACTTCTATGTTTATATATGAGATTTCAGTTGCAGATTTTCCGCTTTTATTCTGTATCTGAATTGTGGGTGTTAGGAACTGAGTTCCTCTATTTATGTTGCTACCTGATTGTTGCATATCTATATGAGCAGGTTGTTATATTTCATTACTTTGATGTGACGCTCCCGTCTATGCCATGGATGTTTTAATTATACTCTGATTATTTGTTATGACTTTAATTACTCGGGGTATAGATTGGGGGTGTTACATTAAGTGGTATCAGAGCCAGTCCGTGTCGGTCATTTTGACCAAGTTGTTTGTTGTGCAACAATTGTGTTATGGCGAGTTGATTGTTTAACCATAGTTATTGTTATTGGACATGAACAGAATATGGCTGTTAGGAATGATGTTGCTCTTGCTGCTGCTATGCAAGCTATGGCTCAGGTTGTGCAGAATACACCTAATTCTGGTGGGAATGATGAGTTCAGGAAGAACAAACCGTCTATCTTCAAAGGAAGACATGATCCTGATGGTGCTCAGATTTGGCTTAAGGAGATTGAAAGAATCCTTCGAGTGATGGACTGTGCTGAGGAACAGAAGGTGAGACTAGGTACGTACATGTTAAAGGAGAAGGCTGATGATTGGTGGGTTAGTACGTGTCATGTGTGGGAAGCTACAGGTGAAGTTGTTACTTGGGCTTTGTTTAGCAGTGAGTTTTTGAGGAAGTATTTTCCTGAAGATGTTAGAGGAAAGAAAGAAATAGAGTTCTTGGAGTTGAAACAGGGTAACATGTCTGTTACTGATTACACTGCTAAGTTTGTGGAGCTTGTTCAGTTTTATCCACATTATGCTGAAGCAACTGCGGAGTTTTCCAAATGTGTGAAGTTTGAGAACGGGTTGCGTCCCGAGATCAAACATGCAATTGGTTAGCAAAGAATTAGGAGGTTTTCATATTTGGTGGATTGTTGTAGAATTTATGAGGAGGATAGCAAAGCTCGTTCTACTCATTATAAGAGTGTGAACGAAAGGAAATGAAAGCAACCGTTTCGTGGTGGTCCTTATGAAAGCAAAGGGCTAATTTGGCTAAAAGGCCAAGTGGAGGAGGTATGTATAATCCTCTGAGATGTTTTAAGTGTGGTGACTTAGGACATCGTCAGTTTGAATGTAGAAAGGATATAAAGAAGTGTTCCAATTGCAGAGGTATAGGACATGTAACAGTTGATTGCAAAAGGAATGGGGTGAAGTATTTCAACTGTGGTGAATCTAGTCATATTAGTACGAGGTGTCCGAAACCAAAGCAAGCTCAAGCTGGAGGGAAAGTATTTGCATTGGCGGGAACTCAGCCTACTAGTGCAAATCGTCTGATCAGAGATACTTGTTTTATTAATAGTACGCCTTTAGTTGCTATTATTGATACCGAAGCGACTCATTCGTTTATTTCGTCTGAGTGTGCGCGACATTTGAATCTTTTGTTGTCCTCGATGGGTGGAGAGATGGTTATCGATACTCCAGCATTGGGGTCGGTAACTACATCTCTGGTTTGTTTAAGTTGTCCTTTGACCATTTATGGTAAGGATTTTGCTATGGATTTGGTGTGTCTGCCGTTGGAGGGTTTAGACGTAGTTCTGGGAATGACGTGGTTGCAGTTCAATCGAGTTCATATCGATTGTTATCATAAGTTGGTAAGATTTCCTTCTCTTGAAGAAGACGAGGAATCGAGTTTCTTATCTACCAAAGAGTTGAAGAAACTTTTGGCGGATGAAGCTCAGTTGTTCGGGTTATTTGCATCATTGACTGTGGATAGTCAAGTTTCAATTGATGTGTTTCCAGTCGTGTGTGATTTTCCGGAGGTGTTTCCGGAGGATATTTCTGATGTGCCGCCAGAAAGAGAGGTGGAGTTTTCTATAGATCTAGTTCCTGGTACTAGACCTGTGTCTATGGCACCATATCGTATGTCGGCATCTGAGTTGGTTGAGTTGAATGAATTGTTAGAAAAGAGGTTTGTGAGGCCGAGTGTATCGCCTTGGGGTGCTCCAGTTTTATTGGTGAAGAAGAAAGATGGAAGTATGCAATTGTGTATTGATTATCGCCAGCTGAATAAGGTGACGATTAAGAATAAGTATCCTCTTCCGAGAATTGATGATTTGATGGACCAGTTGGTAGGTGCGTGTATGTTTAGTAAAATTGATTTGAGGTCAGGCTATCATCAGATTAGAATGAAGGAGGAAGATATTCAGAAGACGGATTTTAGGACACGATACGGACATTACGAATATTCCGGGATGCCGTTCGGGGTTTCTAATGCGTCGGGAGTGTTTATGGAGTATATGAATTACATTTCCCATGAGCATTTGGATCAATTTGTTGTTGTGTTTATTGATGTCAAAGTGATGAAGAATCATGTATTTGCTGAGAATGTCTTGTGTAGGTTGGGAAACGGGAAAAGTACTGCGTTTTGGCACTCTTGCTGGGCCTCAGACTCTCCTCTCAAGGAGACCTTTCCTAATCTCTATCTTTTCTCTAGGAACAACTATGGGGCTGTTTCTGATCATGGATATTGGGACGAGTCGGTTTGGAGATGGAAGATACCTCTTGGTTATTTTCATGAGGACACGATTATGGAGATGGAGCATTCAGAGTTATTAGACTTGATCAGTTCATTCAACCTTGATATTGTCGCTGACGATATTTTTCAGTGGAAGCCAGGGAGTGCTGTTACTCAGTCTCTCAGTGGCGGATTCGTTGTTAAAACAACTTACAACCTGTTATGGAATAACAAGTGTCAGCCTAGCTTAAATTCTGGTGTTATTTCTGGTATGAATACTATTTGGTCCCTAGCTATCCCCTCTAAAGTTTCTATTTTTCTGTGGAGAACCTTGCGGAATAGGATTGGTGTTAAGTTACTTCTGAGTAAGAGGAATATTTTCACTATTGATGGTGTAGCTTGTCCCAGATGCGGTTTTCACGAGGAAACCGTCGTTCATGCGTTGTTCGAATGTGAGATTGCGAAAGCAGTCTGGGAAGGAATTCAACTTTGGTTGGGTATTAGAATTACGCACAGTTCAACCTGCATTGATTCTTTGTGGGATTTTGAGGTTTCTTTGCTAAAAGGGGCTGGTAATTCTAAAGGTTTGGTGATCTGGGCAGCGACTCTTTGGATTTTATGGTATGCTAGGAACAGTTTCATATTCGATAATAAGTCGATTTCTGTCTCTGATTTGTTAAATTCCATTAAGATTTTTAGTTGGAGGCGGCTCTCCAATTGTATTGCCAACTCTGTCTGTCCGTTCTATGATTGGTATACGGTACTGGTGTGTTGTCTAAAGTATATTTAGTGTGCTTTGTATTTGGGTTGCAGCGTCCCTTGTGCTGCCATTATTGAATTGCTTTCAGAAAAAAAATTAAGTGTAATGTGTTATTTGGAAAATCATCAAAGAAATTAATGAAAGTCTTTATTTTTATCTCTCTCTTAATTCTATTTGTCTTTTATTTTATTTAGAATTTATAGCTTTCTCTAATTTTGATAGGGTTCGAATTTTCTTCCTATCATGGAGGATGACAAATTCTTTATCATAGAGAAAGAGCCCTCGTTGATTGAACTCATATCCACATGATCAAGATAAAGCTCCTTTAAATTAGTAGCATTATGAATGAATTTCTTCCATGTGAAGGGATTGAGTTCCACGTCATTATTACTAAGATCAAGTGATACTAATTTTGATAAATGAGAGAATTGTGAAGGAATATTACCTCCAAGGAGACAATTTGATAGATATAGATATGTGAGACTCACTAGATCACCAATACTAACGGGTAATGAAGATATAGAAAAATGATTAAAAGCTAAGTTAAGTTGTTGAAGGTGTCTAAGTTTGTAGAGAGTGGTATTGGGATGCAATTCACCTAGCAGATTGTTGCAACTAAGATCAAGTGGCGGGCTGTTTTGACATGTATAGTTTACATATGACTCATTCTTATCGAATTTTTTATGTAATTTCTGATTTTGAACTTCTCACAAGACGGCTTCAACCAACCAAACAAACTTTCAATAGAAATAAAAGAGATCATAACATCAACATCACTCCCTTTGTCATTTCAACCAAACACTCAAAGAGTTTGTCCCCCCTCGGAAATATCGAATTCGAAGTCATCGGTTTCACCGGATTCAAGAAGAGAAGGACCGCCTATGGACAAAGTTTCAATCAGAGCTTTGATTAGTATCTTCAGTGACTACATTGGAAGATATATAAAAGATAGTTTTATCAGAAAAACAGTCTTTAAAATGTGCAATTCTTATTTGGTCAGAAGAAAAAACAGTTCAGAATCAGAATTAGATAATGAGAATGAAATCCTTGTAAACTTGAAACTTTGCTTGGAGAATATTGACAAGTTAGTACAAAATCAAGGGTCAACAAAGAATGATCTAAAGATGAGTCTTTTGAGAAATTCAATTGAGCTTTTAACCATAATTGCTTCATTGAATTCCAATAGTTTAGAAACTGCAACAACATGTGGAATACCAAATTCTCATCTCCCAGCTTGTGGTCAATTCTACATGGCAATACTTTACAAGCTTCAGAAAAACAATAGGGTTGTGCTAGACATTTAATGCAAGTGTTTTATGATGCTCCATTTTTGGCTAGAACCTACTTGGTTCCTGAATTTTGGCAGCATTTGTTTCTTCCTCATCTTCTTCATGTTAAAATTTGGTACATAGAGGAGGTTGAAACAATTTCGGATTCAAATGAATGTGATGGTGAAAAGGAAAATAAAATGGAGGGTTTGAGGAGAGTGTACAATAATAAGGTGGACATAGGAACTATCATGTTTGCTTTGTATTATAAGCATTGGCTTCAAGTAGGGACTAGTGAACCTTTTTTCCTATATGATGCTTTTCTTCAACCGTATGAAGCACTTCAGTAGGATAATTTGTGTGATGGAAATTATAATTGTTGAGAATTGATGTCGTCAAGAACATATTAAAATATGAGAAAGAGTGGATTTTTTGAACAAATACAAGAAATCCTATTAAGTTTTAGAAAGAGAGAGAAAAAGGAAAAAGAAGATAATTAGAATTGCTTAAAACTGTTTTACTATTCACTTACTCAATAAGGAGTTAAAAAGTACAAGTGAATACCATAAATTAACCTCTTTCATCTCATGCCGATGCAAGTACAAGGACAATAATCCCATGCCGAAGCTTTTCTTTCATCTCTTCCATGTTCAAAGGAGTTATGTTGATTGTGATGAATCCCAATGGTTGAATACTTTCAAACAATGTTTGAAGATGTTTGGCGTTTATATGCACAACTTTAATGGCGTCAGCGATATATACTATTTTGTCACCCCTCTTAATTACATGCTCACGAGAGCCTTTGTAAGTTTCCAAACACGTTTGTAGACCGTGAAAATTACTCACCGGGGTACTCCCCCTCCTCTCCAAAGAGTCATGCTCCCTCATTCATCATGTGTGGATAAACTCTTAATGTGTGTGTGTGTGTGCGCGCGCTTAAAAAGGAAGAGTATTGAAGAAGAGGAAGTTTTTGGAAGACACTGGGAAAGTTGAAAAGGTGTATCCATCAAGAATAAACCCACCAAAATTAAAGAAACTTTACATTGAAACCCGCACGTTGGTTGAGGTGGATACCATGGAGAAGATGACATGCATTTTAGTGAAGAAGAGTTGTAAACATTGTTATTTTACTATTCTGTCAAGTTGTTGTTCTTGTGACTAATCTATGTTGTATATTTTTCATATATTATTGTCGTATCTCAAAAAATATGATCCTTCGCGAAGTATTCGCACGTTCACGAAAAAAATGATTCGAACAGAGCTGTCACCGAGTTTTATTTATTCTAAAGAAAGAAACGGAAAACATCGATAAAATCCTTTAAAGAAAAGAAAATGGTCGTTGTAACACCCCCAATCTATACCCCGAGTAATTAAAGCCATAACAAATAATCAGAGTATAATTAAAACATTCATGGCATAGACGGGAGCGTCACATCAAAGTAATGAAATATAACAACCTGCTCATATAGATATGCAACAATCAGGTAGCAACATAAACAGAGGAACTCAGTTCCTAACACCCACAATTCAGATACAGAATAAAAGTGGAAAATCTGCACATGAAATCTCATATATAAACATAGAAGTTTGTCTGTTATACATGTAGAATCCAAGAGGATATATATATATATATATATACACACACACACACACACATAATCACATAACGATCTCCCCGACTACTCGGTGCTACATATCAGAGCCGACCGACAAAAGAATGAAGACATAATCTTCACAAAAAGACCTCCAGCATCTAATCTGCAATGCCTCATAGAGCATTCAAAACAGCAGAAGGGTGAGAAACACAATTATAATATAGTTGCATACAATTATGTAATAACATGAAATACGCATGCAAAACATTCTCACCACGACGTATACCATAATTCAAATACAAAACAAAATAATTCAAAATTCATGCATCCATCACAAAGGCATATCAATCATGCTCAATACATTTATCACCAATATATATCAACTCATCAATCCCATTCACAATTTCCCACACATATTCAATCCATTCATGACTTATGCAAATGCACAGAGACCGACACAATGACTCTATGCATGCGGTACAATTCCATCCATCATTCTCATCATCATTAATTCACTCAGGAATTATTGGAACCATCGCTTGTTACTTAGTGTAACTCCCCGTCGGGTAAACGATGTTCCCCGTCGCTTTAGGTCCTCTTGGTATAAGGCTCACGACGTTTATGGATCGCTTTAGGTCCTCTTTGTATAAGGCTCACGATCCGATCGCTTTAGGTCCTCTTTGTATAAGGCTCACGATCGTCTATAACGTTGCTTTAGGTCCTCTTTGTATAAGGCTCACTACTATTACAGCAGATTCACTCTGGAATCATTTCGTCGCTCACACCCCACAAGGGCACACGACATCACATGGTGCATATCATGATGCATGGCATACTAATGACTCATGACAATCAAATGCATATACATATATAACCATGTGAACCATCTCAACATCAATAATCAAGCATTGCAATCAAACCAAAAACAAGGCATTTATTTGCCATAAGGCCACAAACCATCATCACAACATTTCATCACATGCATTCACATCATATAACAGCACACAAGCTATACGTTATATATCAAAAGCATATCGCATGATAACACATCAATCATACACAATTACGACGGTAAAAGTCGACAAAACAACACGTTTCCAAATTCCCGACACAATTAAATCAGCCACTAATCTCAAAACCATTTTTATAAGAAAGAACATCACATTATCTTTCCAACGGTACTAAGAACGTCTCGATCCGAGTTACGGATCAAAAGTTATGAATTTTCAAAGAAAATAATTTATTGAAAAACTTCCAGATTCGCCTGAAGACTTAGGATTTCGCCTGGCGAATCCCCCTTCGCCAGCACTTCACCTGGCGAACTAGTGGCAAACCACAATTTTAGAAAAACCCAAGAGTTCCAGTAGCTAACACATTTCTGTCTCCCCATTTTCGCCTGGCAACTTATGATTTCGCCTGGCGAATCCCTCTTTGCCAGCACTTAGCCTAGTAAACTAGCGGCGAGACCTAATTCGCCTGGCGAATCACATCAGAACCAGAATTTTTCTGCTGCGGGTTACACGGTTCCAAACCCCAAAATCCAACTTTCTCCAACCAAAACGTTTTCAATCAATCAAAATAAGTATCAACAATATTCATACATATAATACGATCATACTACATGATTCATATCGATTTCCAACCGCGAAAACATCAATTTCTATTCATTTTTCTCATTTCAACCTAGAATTGAAAAACTATAAAAAACAAGTAAATATTCAAACACACACATACATATTCATACACAAGCATATAATAACCGAGTTCCGCACCCTTACCTGATTAATCGTGCTTTGAAGTGTCGGTTGGATCGATTTCTTACATTTCAAGTTTTCCTCTTTTTCTTCTTCTCTTTCTCTCTATTTCTCTTAAACTTTATTTTCTCTCTTTCTAATCTCTATGTTTCTATTTTAAGAAAAACAATAATATCTAACCAAGCAAAATGACCAAAATACCCCTACGCTCAATTTTCTCGCAAACGCTCCCAAAACGCGATAAAACATAATAACGATAAACATAACATATTTACCAAATAAAAACCAAGAATAAAATAATATAAAACAAAAATAATTAAATCGACTCAATTAAATAAATGTAACAAAAACCGGGGCGTTACAACTCTCCCCCACTTAGAAATTTTTGTCCTCGAAAATATTACCTGAGACGAACAACTCCGGATACGATTCCCGCATCCGACTCTCCAACTCCCAAGTCAAATTGCCCTCAGCAGCGCCTCCCCACGTTACTTTCACAAGCGCAATATCTTTTCCTCTTAACCGCTTCAACTCGCGATCCAAAACCCTCATCGGTAATGCCTCAACCGTAAGGTTCTCCCTTACCTCAACCTCATCCATCGGAATCACATGCGACGGATCTGGAACATACTTCCGATGCTGTGAAACATGGAACACATCATGTAAATTCGAAAGATTTGGTGGTAACGCCACCCGATAAGCCATAGCACCCACTCTCGTGGATATCTGATAAGGACCAATAAACCGAGAAGTAAGTTTCTTCGACTTCAATGCACGTCCAACACCCGTCACCGGTGTAACTCTAAAAAAATACATGATCGCCTTCTCGAAACTCAAGATCTTTCCTCCTTCGATCATGATAACTCTTCTGCCTACTCTGAGAAGCCTTCATCTTCTCACGAATAAATTTAACCTTTTCCGTAGTTTGTTGAACTAACTCCGGTCCAACCACCGAACTCTCACCAGATTCATGCCAACACAAAGGTGTTCGACATCTTCTTCCATACAACGATTCAAAAGGTGCCATTCCAATACTCGAATGGAAACTGTTGTTATACGTGAACTCAACCAACGAAAGATAACTATCTTAAGCACCACCTTGCTCAAGAACACAAGCTCTTAGCAAATCTTCCAATGACTGAATAGTTCTCTTGGTCTGACCATCCGTCTGAGGATGATAAGCAGAGCTCAATCTCAACTTGTAACCTAATGCCTTTTGCAAACTTTCCCAAAATCTAGAAGTAAACCTCGGATCTCGATCTGCAACAATACACAACGGAACACCATGTAATCTCACAATCACACGGATATAAATCTCAGCCAACCTCTCCAAAGAAAAACTGATGTCAATCGGAATGAAATGTGCCGATTTAGTCAGCCCTTCCACAATCACCCAAATGGCATTATGTCCCCTCTGAGTATTCGGCAACCCTGTCACAAAATCCATAGAAATGTTGTCCCATTTCCACTCGGGAATATCCAACGGTTGCAATAATCCACTAGACTTTTGATGTTCTACCTTTTACTTCTGACACGTCAAACACGCATAAACAAACTGAGCCACATCCCTCTTCAATCCGGACCACCAAAAGATCTTCTTCAAATCTTGATACATTTTATTAGCTCCCGGATGTATACTCAAACTACTCCAGTGTCCTTCCACTAAAATCATCTTTTTCAATTCCGAATCATCAGGAATACAAATTCTACCACGAAATCTCAAAACACCATGATCATCCACTTTAAAGTCACCATTCACACCTTTATCTCCAACCGTCATCAAATCAACAAATTTCACATCCAGCCTCTGTTTCTCGCTGACGGTCAACAGACAATCATTAGTGACCTTTAACATACCAAGTCTCACGCTATCAGATGTCAATTCACACACCAAACTCGAATCTCTAAATTCTTCCAAAAGTTCCCACTCTTTAACCATCAAAGCAGACATCACTACTACAAAACAGCCAAACAACAATGCCAGGTTTACAACGGCATCCTATACATCGTTCTTATAGTGCGTACTAGATGCGCGCGCATTATTTTAATTAGAAATCTCAAGGGTATAATAATGGTTGTTATGAAAACCATGGTGATACAATCTAGCTATCATGGGTTCGAACCTTATCGCCCTCAAATAGTTTATCCCTTTGACGTAAATGCTCCCTTTTTAAGTTTTATTAATATTTAACTAAAAAATAATAAGGATATCACGACGGCTTTTTCTTAAAACCGTTGTTACAAACTGAAGCTTCTTTTTATGTATTTTAAACACCAAGTATATATCAATTTATCCATTGAAAAAAGAAACAAGACGAAACAACCCTAACACCAACGCCGTCACCATTGTCGGGAAGAAGACAACAACAACAAGAAAGTGTTCTACTTTAAGGTGTTGCAATGTCACATTTGAAGACAAAATCATCCAAAGGTGTTTCTACGTCTTCTTCCAGTGTAAAATCTCGATCTGGAAATTTTTGTGGTTGTGATGGTCGTATGGTTTCGTATCAATGCAAGAAGGGACAAAATAAAGGAAGGCTTTTTTGGAGATGTCCATTTTGGAGGAGCGATGAAACATGTAATTTGTTCATATGGGATGATGACGTGGGAGAAAAAGATGGAAATGACGATGAGAGCATTATGAAGTCAGAGTTGGAAGCGGTGGGCTATCTGAAGGTTATGTATGAGGATTTAAAGAAAAAGAACAAGAATTTGAAGAACAAACTGAAATCAGAGATATTTTCCGGAAATATCAAGATGTTATGTTTTCTTGTCTCCTTTATGTTTAATGTTTACTTTATTATGAAATGTAATAGTTGAATTAGGGTTTGAATTACATTGTTGATGTTTAAACTGCAGATCCATTGTGAATTACATTGTTGATGTTTAAATTGCAGATGCATTAAGTGAGAAGTTAAGGCGCACCTTTTTTTATTTATTTATTTTAAATTCACAAATGAAAGGGTTATCACTACGGTTCTCCTGGTCAATCGTTGTGATATATTTATAATAAATAAATACCTATCTATACGGTTTTATTTATTTTAAAATTCACAAATAAAAGGGCTATCACTATGGTTATTCTAGTTAACCGTCGTGATATATTTATAATAAATAAATACCTTTCTATACGGTTGTTATTACTAACGGTTGTGAAATAGTTTACCCATATATAAGCAAAATAACTTTCACTTAATTGACAGTAACGCCGTTGCCTTCAAAGTGAAACCCTAGAACCCATTTTTTCTCTTCGTTTTCACCATTAGCCGTGAATCATACATTAAGGTATTCTTCTTCTTCCATCTATTGTTAGATATTTCCCATTATCTCGTTTGTTGCATGTTGTTTTTGTTGATTGTTCTCATTTTTTCAGATTCGTTTTCACTGCCTTAACAAAGACTATATACTTTGGAAACTTCATAGTGTTTGTGTTGCTATGGAAAAATGTATAAGAAGCATGAAGCTATGATGGAAACTTCATCAACCTTATACTTTTTTTTCATAGCATCACGAACAAGATGTTAGTAAATGAAGAAACAACAGTGTAAGCAAACTTTATCTAGTTTAGAACACTACGCCAAAACTGGACAAAGACTGCGCAATAAAGACAGCCTTTAGAAAGCGCTGTAATAGGTCTTTAAAAAATTTCGCTAAAAAAAAGCGCTGTAATAGACAGCCTTTAGAAAGCGCTTTTCAAAAGCGCTTTTAAATTCCCTAAATGGAAGCCACCTTAGAAAGTGCTTTCTGGAAAGCGCTGCTATATGTATTACTTTAGAAAGCGCTTTAGAAAAACGTTGTCTAAAGGTTAACCTTCGAAAGCGCTTTCAGAAAGCGCTGCTGTAGGTCTTAAATTCTCCCCACTTTAGAAAGCGCTTTATAAGGAAAGCGCCCTCTAAGGTCATTTATGAATTAAAATATAAAACACATTTCATTTCATTTTCTGAAACTTCTATTCATTTTCTTCTCTCGACCGCGCGTTTCTTTCTGCTGAAACCCTTGTTATCTTTCTTCTCTACTGAAACCCATTGCCATTGCTGTCGTTCATTCGCCATTACCGTCGTTCATTCGCCATTGCCGTCGTTCATTGCCTTCGTTCATTGCCATCGTTCATTGCCTTCGTTCACTGCCATTGCTTTCGTGAAGAAGTAGACGAAACGAAGAAGAGGTACGTTGTTCTTACTTCATTAAGATTCATTGTTGTTGTTGTTCTAATAAATATGCATTGATCTTGTTGTTGATGTTATACAATATAATGGTACAGAGTCCTTTGACAATATAATGGTATGTTGTTCTGTTGTTCTGTTGTTGAGGTTTAGTTTGTTGCCATCGTTCTGCTTGTATTGTTGATGGTATGGTATTCGTGTGAAAAATGTAATGAAAGGGTGTGATATCACGCGTAGTGTTGGTGTTATTGTTGGTGATGATGTATGGTTCTGATACTTGGTTTGTTCTCCTTGTTGGTGTTTGCTATGGAACTTTTAAGGTGTATATTGGAATGATGTGGTTGTTGTTGGCTGTTAGATGTTGATGATATTTCTGGTGTAGTATTTGTTGATGTTGTTATGTTATATATATAGCTTATATCATTCAATAATATTTCTGGTGTAGTATTAATTAGTTGTCATGTTATATATAGCTTATATCATTCAATGGATTATGGATTTTTATATTTGTCATTTAATTTTAGTTTTTTTCTTTCTTACAGGTCAAATGGCTAGTAACCAGGACGACACACACGAGACACATGATGAAAATGAAGCTCAAAATGAACCTTCAAATGTAGAAAGTGAAATAAAACGTGGAATAACTATTATGAAGTCAATCATCCGTGCTAGAGATAAAGGGATCAAGTTTGATGTACATTGGAGTGATGAGAACCAACTAATTGAGCCTAACAGTTCAATGTTGTCTTCATACATTGGTTCACTTGTCCGTCAGCATATTCCAATTATCAGTGATAATTGGAGGAGTCCAAAGTTGAAAGCTGGTAAAGATAAGATATAGACTGAGATACAGGTACTTTAATTTACTTATACTAACACACTTTATGTTTATATGTTTATAAGATAAGATTAGTCTTTAATTTACTTATACTAACACACTTTATGTTTATATGTGTATGTTTTTTTGTAGAGGTCCTTTAATATTGATGAAAGCCTGAAAAAATATTGTCTTCTGGTACTCCGATCAATCTATTATTTATTTAGTTGAACAATTGATTTACACATTTCAATGAAAATAGTCTAATGTTTATTATGTTTTTATTTAAGGTGCTTGTATGAAAAATTGATGCGGGGGACGAAATTGTCAAACAGATTCCGTTTCTTCTCTTGCACCCTTGTCAATGCACCGACAATTGGTATGAATGCACTTTCATTAAGAGACCACTTAACTGAGAGATTTATGGCCAGCAAGACAGAAAGCTTATTTCTTTTACCGTATAATACTGGAAACGGGTAAGATTTTCATTCTAATCTTTAATTTACATCTTTTGCATAGAAATTATCCATCTAAACTTTTGTTATATTTTACAATGGACACTGGTTGTTGGTTGCCATTAATCCTTCAAGAGAAGTGGTCTATTATCTGAATTCATTGGATACTGATTGGTCAACATATCAGGATATGAAGGATGTGGTTGATACGTAAGTGAGATTGTTCGAAATATTCGTGTGTATTTGTATATTTAATTATTTCTATGAGATTGTTCTAAATTTACGTTTTTCTTTTATAGACCAATACTCGTATACCGAGCACAAAGAGAATCTCGAGTAGCACGGGCTAAAGCAACCAACGTTACATGGGTCAAAGTGGAGGTATATTAATTTTCGCAATGTTGCTTATTAGTGATGCTACTTAATAACAAAAAACAACTATATATTAATTCTTATTTGTTTGTCTATGTGTAGTGCACTCGTCAGCGTAATGGCATAGACTGCGGGTATTTCGTTTTGAGGTTTATGAGAGAAATCCTTCAAATGGATCGATTAGAGATTCCTATTACGGTATGCATGGATTTACAACTTAGGATTTATTTTAATATTTATCGGATATGTCATATAATTTATTATTTTTAACTAAATCATGCATATTTTGTTTTGTTATGTAGTACTTTGATGAATACGCGTGGTCTCATTACACGAAGGATAAATTGCAAGAAATTAAGGAGGAATTGTGCGAATACCTTATTGAAAAAAGAATCCTCTATATATAAGGTATAGGATTATGGGATTATATGAATGTATAGTTTTGTGAATGGTTTAATTTTATGGGATAGTATAGTTTTGTGAATGATTTATGTTATTTATGTGATTTATGTGATTTATGGGATTATGTGAATGTATAGTTTTGTGAATGGTTTATTTTATGTGATAGTATAGTTTTGTGAATGGTTTTGTGAATGGGATAGTATAGCACGGATATTAGTTTTATGTGGTTTATGTGATTTATGGGATAGTATAGTTTTGTGAATGGTTTATGTTATTTATGTGATTTATGTGATTTATGGGATTATGTGAATGTATAGTTTTGTGAATGGTTTATTTTATGGGATAGTATAGTTTTGTGAAAGGTTTGTGAATGAGATAGTATAGCACAGATATTAGTTTTATGTGGTTTATGTGATTTATGGGATTAGTGGAAATGGTTAATTAACCATACTAGAAATTGTTAATGGAAATGTGAAATATACAGGTTTATTGAAATGGCTTGAATTATACAGGTTTCTGCATAAAAAAATGGTTAAAATGAGATTTTTTTAAAAAATCATTAAAATTATACGTAGAGAAAAGACAGCGCTTTCTAGAAAAAGCGCTGTCTATAGATCACAACAGGAAGCGCTTTTCCTAAAAAGCGCCCTCTAAAGGTATAGAAAAATTGATAACTAAAATTATAGGCATACATTAGACAGCGCTTTAAAAAGCGATGTCTAAAGGGGGCCTTTAGAAAGCGCTTTTCCTAAAAAGCGCCCTCTAAAGTTATAGAAAAATTGATAACTAAAATTATAGGCATACATTAGACAGCGTTTTTTCTTGAAAAAGCGCCCTCTAATGTATACTTTAGAGAGCGCTTTTTCATAAATAAAAAGCGTTGTCTTTACCTACGACAGCGCTACCTTAGGCAGCACTTTTAAGCGCTGTCTAAGGCCTAAATAAGCGTTGTCTAATGGCTTGTTTGGCGTAGTGGAAACAATGAAAAGAAGTATGAAGCTTTTGTGTAAGCTTCTTCCTCCTTATATTTCTTTTTCATTGCTTCCCAATCTAGTTCAAGATCATAATTGATTCCTGTTCCGCGATTAGTTTCATTAAAATATGCGTTATTCCTGTTCCTCTCTTTACGCTTCACTGGATTATGGTTTTAGGGTTTGTTTTCAACTGTGGATGCTCATTTTTGAAGTTTGCTTTGTTTCCTTTCAGGTTAAGGGGATGATATAGGGTGATGATGCTGGTGGAAGCAAGCGTATTATATCAGTTTATAATTTCTGGATCTGGTATAGAATGTTGTTTGAGTTTATTATATTCTATTTACATTGTTTGTTTAACTAACCCTCACTTAAAGTTTGCTGGTGGTAATAGCAAGTGTATTATATGAGTTTATAATATCTAGATCTGGTATAGAATGTTGTTTGAGTTTATTATATTCTATGTAGATTGTTTGTTTCACTAACCTCACTTAAAATACATTCAGTTAATTTGACATAGATACTTATAATCTGCAAATTAAGTTGTATTTGAAAACCAACTTAAACAAACCAATGTTGTTTTCTGATTGCATGCCTCTCATCATTTATCTCAAGTTCTTTTATATATAGATTATGGTATAATGATCTGGCTCCTTAGATGCATCGCCATCTTCCATTATAGTTAAATCAAAGATGAGGCAGATTATCCAATGTCTTGTTGATCTTATGGAAATTCAACTATAATCGAATATAGTGATATATCGAAGGAGTCAGATCAATAAACCATAATATATGTAAAAGAGCGTGAAATGCACGATGAGACGAATGCAATCAGAAAACAACATTGGTTTATTTAAGTTAGTTTTCAAGAACAGTTTAATTTAAAGATTATAGACATCTTCATCAAATTGAATCCATGTATATTTATTTAGTGAGGTGTTTGGAAAACAAGCAATCTACATTTAATATAATAAACTTAGGGCACTTACAACAACGGTTATCTATTGTAACCGATATCATAAGTAATTTATGTTTTATATAATTTCGCTGCTGATGGGTTTCGAACCCAGAACCTAAGTGTATGTATCACAATGATTTATTATCATAACCGTTGTGATATATGGCTCGTGCCCTACCTTTCAATAACGGTTTCCATCCCGTTGTAGAAACAGCTAACTTACAATGACAATCTACATAACAACGCCTTCGCCCGCGTCATTATATGTCATTTCCAACCGTTGTTAAATGGGTTTTTCGTAGTAGTGCATATGCAAAGATTTCCGGCTTAACGCATCGGCTACCACATTAGCTTTACCAGGATGGTAATTCAAGCTAAAATCGTAGTCCTTCAAAAATTCCAACCATCTCCGTTTCCGCATATTCAACTCTTTCTGATCAAACAAGTATTTTAAACTCTTATGATCACTAAAGACTTCGAATCTTGCACCGTAGAGATAATGTCTCCAAATTTTCAACACAAAAACCACCGCGACTAATTCCAAATCATGAGTAGGATAATTCTTCTCATGAACCCTCAATTGTCTCGAAGCATAAGCCACCACCTTACCTTCTTGCATCAACACTCCACCTAAACCACTCAAAGACGCGTCGCAATACACCCTAAACGGTTCACTAGGATCCGGTAAGATCAAAATTGGAGCTGTAGTCAATCTTCTCTTCAGCTCACTAAAAATTTCCTCACACTGAATATCCCAAATAAACGCTTTACCTTTACAAGTCAGATGGGTCAATGGAAGTGCTAACTTGGAAAAGCCTTCAATGAATCTTCGATAATATCCAGCTAAACCCAAAAAGCTTCTAATTTCTGTAACAGATCTAGGAGCCTCCCATTGTAGAACTGCATCTACTTTGGATGGATCCACAGCAATACCATTACCTGAAATCACATGCCCAAGAAAACTCACTTCTGACAACTAAAACTCACACTTGGACAACTTGGCATAAAGTTTCTTTTCCTTCAAAATTTGCAATACAATATGCAAATGTTCCGCATGTTCCTCCTGAGACTTAGAATAAATCAAGATGTCATCAATAAACACAACAACAAATTGATCCAAATGCTCATGGGAAATGTAATTCATATACTCCATAAACACTCCCGGCGCATTAGAAACCCCGAACGGCATCCCGGAATATTCGTAATGTCCGTATCGTGTCCTAAAATCCGTCTTCTGAATATCTTCCTCCTTCATTCTAATCTGATGATAGCCTGACCTCAAATCAATTTTACTAAACACACACGCACCTACCAACTGGTCCATCAAATCATCAATTCTCGGAAGAGGATACTTATTCTTAATCGTCACCTTATTCAGCTGGCGATAATCAATACACAATTGCATACTTCCATCTTTCTTCTTCACCAATAAAACTGGAGCACCCCAAGGCGATACACTCGGCCTCACAAACCTCTTTTCTAACAATTCATTCAACTCAACCAACTCAGATGCCGACATACGATATGGTGCCATAGACACAGGTCTAGTACCAGGAACTAGATCTATAGAAAACTCCACCTCTCTTTCTGGCGGCACATCAGAAATATCCTCCGGAAACACCTCCGGAAAATCACACACGACTGGAAACACATCAATTGCAACTTGACTATCCACAGTCAATGATGCAAATAACCCGAACAACGGAGCTTCATCCGCCAAAAGTTTCTTCAACTCTTTGGTAGATAAGAAACTCGATTCCTCGTCTTCTTCAAGAGAAGGAAATCTTACCAACTTATGATAACAATCGATATGAACTCGATTGAACTGCAACCACGTCATTCCCAGAACTATGTCTAAACCCTCCAACGGCAGACACACCAAATCCATAGCAAAATCCTTACCATAAATGGTCAAAGGACAACTTAAACAAACCAGAGATGTAGTTACCGACCCCAATGCTGGAGTATCGATAACCATCTCTCCACCCATCGACAACAACAAAAGATTCAAATGCCGCGCACACTCAGACGAAATAAATGAATGAGTCGCTTCGGTATCAATAATAGCAACTAAAGGCGTACTATTAATAAAACAAGTATCCCTGATCAGACGATTTGCACTAGTAGGCTGAGTTCCCGCCAATGCAAATACCTTCCCTCCAGCTTGAGCTTGCTTTGGTTTCGGACACCTCGTACTAATATGACTAGATTCACCACAGTTGAAATACTTCACCCCATTCCTCTTGCAATCAACTGTTACATGTCCTATACCTCTGCAATTGGAACACTTCCTTATATCCTTTCTACATTCAAACTGACGATGTCCTAAGTCACCACACTTAAAACATCTCAGAGGATTATACATACCTCCTCCACTTGGCCTTTTAGCAAAATTAGCCCTTTGCTTTCCCTTGTCAGCTGGTGCCACATAAGGACCACCACGAAACGGTTGCTTTCATTTCCTTTCGTTCACACTCTTATAATGAGTAGAACGAGCTTTGCTATCCTCCTCATAAATTCTACAACAATCCACCAAATATGAAAACCTCCTAATTCTTTGCTAACCAATTGCATGTTTGATCTCGGGACGCAACCCGTTCTCAAACTTCACACATTTGGAAAACTCCGCAGTTGCTTCAGCATAATGTGGATAAAACTGAACAAGCTCCACAAACTTAGCAGTGTAATCAGTAACAGACATGTTACCCTGTTTCAACTCCAAGAACTCTATTTCTTTCTTTCCTCTAACATCTTCAGGAAAATACTTCCTCAAAAACTCACTGCTAAACAAAGCCCAAGTAACAACTTCACCTGTAGCTTCCCACACATGACACGTACTAACCCACCAATCATCAGCCTTCTCCTTTAACATGTACGTACCTAGTCTCACCTTCTGTTCCTCAGCACAGTTCATCACTCGAAAGATTCTTTCAATCTCCTTAAGCCAAATCTGAGCACCATCAGGATCATGTCTTCCTTTGAAGATAGATGGTTTGTTCTTCCTGAACTCATCATTCCCACCAGAATTAGGTGTATTCTGCACAACCTGAGCCATAGCTTGCATAGCAGCAGCAAGAGCAACATCATTCCTAACAGCCATATTCTGTTCATGTCCAATAACAATAACTATGGTTAAACAATCAACTCGCCAGAACACAATTGTTGCACAACAAACAACTTGGTCAAAATGACCGACACGGACTGGCTCTGATACCACTTAATGTAACACCCCCAATCTATACCCCGAGTAATTAAAGCCATAACAAATAATCAGAGTATAATTAAAACATCCATGGCGTAGACGGGAGCGTCACATCAAAGTAATGAAATATAACAACCTGCTCATATAGATATGCAACAATCAGGTAGCAACATAAATAGAGGAACTCAGTTCCTAACACCCACAATTCAGATAGAGAATAAAAGCGGAAAATCTGCAACTGAAATCTCATATATAAACATAGAAGTTTGTCTGTCATACTTGTAGAATCCAAGAGGATATATATATATATATATATATATATATATATATATATATATATATATATATATATATATACACATAATCACATAACGAGCTCCTCGACTACCCGATGCTACATATCAGAGCCGACCGACAAAATAATGAAGACATAATCTTCACAAAAAGACCTCCAGCATCTAATCTGCAATGCCTCATAGAGCATTCAAAACAGCAGAAGGGTGAGAAATACAATTATAATATAGTTGCATACAATTATGTAATAACATGAAATACGCATGCAAAACATTCTCACCACAACGTATACTTGATCGCTTATTTAGTGTGCCTAAATAAATCTAACTGCAAGTATACAGTCGTATCGCGTGGTTTTAAAAGATTATCGATCCCACAGAGACTAAAAATCGAACGCACCGTTATCTATCGTTACTATGTTTATCTAAGGCTAATCAGAATTGGTTTTTAAGTTCAAACGGGAAATTAAAGAGAAATTAAAATTTGGGAATACTAGTTATGAATAAGATATCGGTATATAATTCAGTAAACCTACGTGGAATTAATTAAACCTAAGCGTATAAAGATTTATCACCCTATGCATCTGTAGGAAAAACCAGTTTAAAAGCCCTCACCTCACACTCCCGTGGTTATTGCTTCGGACTATACTCTTAAGTCAATATGTCTGCTCTCGCTAGCCCATATGAGGTTAAAAATACTTTTTGAAAACTAATAAGACCTAATTAACTTTAAAGCGCTTCCGCTGTTTTTAAAACTAATGCCCGATTTCAGCTATCCGGGTAAAGCCTCACACTCCCGTGGTCTTGACCTTAACCTTTGTTACCTTTTTACTCTCGTAATAAAAGTTGGGTTTAAAATTAAGAAATCGAATCCAGAAGAAGAGTTAATTATTGATTTTAGCTTAGAGTTATTTAATCCATTTGATTACTTCATTACATACCGATAAGATCGGTTTAGCTTGACATAATTACGAACTTAAACATAAAAGCGGAAAAACAATTAATCAAAGACATAATTAAAAGAAAATAAACGATACTATAAATTGAATAATGGAAACCTGGTAAATGCAGTAGCAGCAATCCCTCCACAGACTGGTAGGTTCTTGCTTGGATAAAATTAAAATAGCAAATGATGAAGGCAATGAAACAATCTAAATCTAAAGTGTAATAGTTCCTCAATGTGAGAAACTATTACTTTGTTCGGTAATGGGTGACAAGGAAAGGTAAATGTAAACAAAACAAAACAAAAACTCTGAATAAAATTTGACAGCAAGACGGTACTTCAGAATGCAGAAAATAGGTTACCCCCCTTTGTTCTTCGAAATCTCTCATATTTATAGACCGAGCTGAGGTAGTGGTTGGAGAAAATGTAGGCATTTCTCTTTGACAGTTATGTGACTTTGGAACCTAAATTTCTTCTGAGGAAATGTGAACGTGCAAAAACTGATTCTCTGAAACTTCGTAATCACGTTTCTGCTCAACGTATTAAACTGTTTTGAACGCATGACGATCGTGAAGAATTGTGACGGTCGTGATGAAATTTGTATCTTCCACGGTCGTGGTGGAACCGTGACGATCGTCTCATCAGCAGAATTTGGATTCTGCTATTTTTCTTCACTTTCCTGCTCGTTTCTTGCATGTTTTGCTTCTTTTCTACACTTTGCATACTTTTGACTTGGAAATGGAATTACCTGCAAAAACACTTAAATACTCTCGAGAAAATCGGATATTAGACGAAAACGGAATAAGAAAATAACATAAATCAAAGTAGAAACATGATATATTTTCGTGTTATCAAACTCTCCCACACTTGAATCTTTGCTTGTCCTCAAGCAATCAATCCGTTAAATTGGACAAACTTCATCAAATGCACATACCTGGTATACCAATGGATTTGAAAAAGAGTTTCTTGTTAGTAAGACAGGTACTAGTATAAAACACTAAGGATACAATAATGACACAAAGCAACAAGCTTGTCATAGACCTCTCTTTTGTACAATCCAGTTCCGATCATTCTATTATAGTTTAACCAAAAGTTTTCGTGTCTATTTCACCCGGTTTCATTCTAACGCAATCACATTAAGCCCTTTGCCTTATTCACGCACGTAGTGGAGTAACCGGTTAGTGACTTTGATCCCTTTTTCTCACGGGGCCTGATACACAAGTGTGGTAACCCTTTAGGTATCGTGTTCGTAGATTGTGGGGGATCGAATAGTAGTTCGCCCTACCAAGTTCAGAATCAGGTACCTCTGAACTAATCGACAACGGATTTTCTTTCTTTTCTTGTAAATTTTCACAACTGTGAGAGTTGTTGCATATTCTATTTTTCTCGGCATATAGATAAGAAAGATGTTTTTCTTTTCATGATTGGACATCAAACACTTATATTCATCGGCTCCCCACGTGGTTTGTGATTTAGACGGTGTTGACTGCTGATATAAACTACTAGGGGTTACTTTAGGACTGAACTCAAGGTATCGTATAATAAGTATCGAAATTGATATCGCATACGCAAGAGGTCTAAGGTGTCAAGACGGTATTGATCTTGTTAGCACTTTCCCAGCTTCCTAAAAAGGAAAATACAAGAAAGGGAAATAAAACAGAAATAAACTGACTCTCCCACACTATATCGGACATTGTCCTCAATGTTGCGATATAAAGGGGACTAACAAGAAAAACTAAAAAGAAAAACAAAATAAAATCAAGGTGGACCACGTCCTCTGCCTCTGGAGCGTCCTCTTCCCTGCTGCACTACGTGATCAGGAATGCCCACGTGATGGATGTAGTCATGTAAGTTTTGCACTCGTAAGGTCAATGCATCCATTCCTTCTATCACACCATCAAGCCTTTGCCCTTGGTTCGCTTGGCCTTCTTGAATTTGGCTCATCAGCGCCATTACTTCATTATGTTGCGTCTGCTGCTGTTGGTTTTAAAGCCAAAAAGCCCTTAAGATTTCTTCATTAGTAACAGGGTCTTGTTCGGAGCGGCGACGACGTCTTGAGGCCGAAGGTGCATCATCAGCAGGTGGCGGTTGATTTTCTGGGGCGTTATCCATCTCTTGCTCCATCTCATCAACAGGTCCATGATCATGATCATCTGGTGCAGCCGCATTTTGCTCAGGAGCATTAAAATTAAATAACCAGTTGTGCATTTCCCGAGGATTAATGCGGTCTCTGCAAGGCATAATGATACTTCTTACGGTTTTGGCGCGGACCATAGGATGGTATTTCCCATCTCGTCGTAACTTGATGAGTTGAGAGTTTCGGCAATAGTCTATGTCAAGGAACACCGGAGGCATGGAGGGTAATCTGGTAGGCTCGTTTTCCAAATTCAATTTGAGAGCAATAGAGGTGACAATCCCTCCAAAATAGAAAGGTTTGGAACCTCTAGCACAGTTTGCTTGTATGTGTGCTAGCAAAAATGGTGCGGCGTTGATCGGCTCTGGGTGAAACATACAATGGAGGAAAAATAGTTCCTTTGAGTTTACCTTGTGGTTGCTATCCCGTGCAAAAATAGTGCTTCCTAATGCGCGGTGAACATATCTGAGGGCTGGGTTGTGGATATAAGTTGCATTTAGGCTATCCCAGCTATCGACTGTTGTTCCTGTCAACCGATTCCATAATTGAAACGCTGCTTGAAAGAAATTCTCCTGTGGCACCCGACAATGAACATTCTCGCCATGGTTGAAACCAAGCATATCGGCGAGTTGATTTTGCCGATTTTATACTCAATACCAAACATGCGGAACGTGGCTACGCCGGTGAGTTAGTTCGTTTCACCAGAAGGTGTTACGTATGTGAACGAACTTAGAAACTCGAGCGTCAGGGCTTCGTAAGTAGGCCGGCTCTGAGTACAGAGCTGCCATAGACCAGCGGTTTGTAGCAAATCTCTTACTCCTTCAAGCATTCCGAGTTCTTCTAGACATGCAACGTCTACGTAGCGATTTGGTTGTACGGAACGTCGGTAGTAATCGATGTACCTAGCCCTTTGACGCTCTCCTGCTTCTCCATCTCTGAAGTTCAATGTTGATAGGTCCGGAATTTGTCGTGCCATTGGTGGGTCACAGAGAAATTAGGAAAGAAAATGGGTTGTGGAGAATGAGGGTTTGTGAAAAGAAATGGTACACGGTATGAATATATAGTGAATGGGGAAAACGAGTGGTAAAGGAAAATGTTGAATTGGGTTAAATGCATAGTGGTGGGACGGTTACGGAATGGGAAAAGATAGTGGGACGACCGTGTTTTGAATTGAGGGAAAGAAGAGGAAGACGAAGGATACAGTTCTGTTTTAACACAGAACGTGTTCCAAACCCGCGTGACGGTCGTCACGGGGCCTGTCACGATCGTGACAGTCGTAAATTCTGGGGAATTAAACAGTTTTTGTCAGCAAGCATTCCATACATAAAATTTTCATAACAGGCAATGGTTAGCACAGAGAAACAACATTATAATGCATATTGAGAGATAAATAACATGACAACATGAATTAAAAACAGAATACAAAGTATGACAGGAATAAAATTGAAACCTTAAAGATCAATATTTAGCAGTAAATTAAATCATCCATTAAAACCAAAGAGGTGCTAGCAAATGCTAGCATTGTATAATACTGAATGTAAAACAATTTATTCCTGACATAAAATGAAAAACTGAAATAAAGTAAAATGTTTCTGAAGTAAATGCATTGAAACTTGAAAAAGAGGTGCTTCGTAAATCTAGTCAAGGCGTTTCTTCAAAGATGCGATGGCTTGATTTATATGATCAAATTGTTCAACGGTCAAATCCATGAGTCCAACAATGTTTTGTCACATTGTGTTTAGCTCATCCTTTACTGAAGTGATTTCTTTATGATACTCATCCATAGTCTTTAGAATAGAATTCAGATTAGAAGCATAGTTAGTGGCATCAGCTTTAGGAATGTCAATGTCTTCTTGGAATTCCATATAATCAAGATCATGATAATGAGGGGGTGTTTTTGGGTCGATCTCAGGTTCAGGAAAGGTTTCTTCCGGTTCAGGCACGGGTTCATCAAGGTCATATAGCCAATTATGTTGATTGTACACACTTGTACGTTCATGATTTGGAAGTGTAAAGTGTGGTACGACAACATTGTTAATCAGAAGCTGGAAATGGTTCGGACCTCGGTTCCTAATCATAGCCCTATTGAAACAAAAAGTGATATCCATGGGTCTATATTCTCCAAAGGGGTTAATCTTAGAAAGTCGGGTTCTGAATCCTATAGCATAAGCTATTTTTGTAACTAAGCCACCTATCAGAATTGGACTGTTATCATTATTAATGAGTTTGCAAAAGTTGTTCAACATAAAAGTGAGTCCATTGACCTCTCTAGACTGAGAAGCACAAAACATGATGAAAAGCTCATCCCTCGAAACAGTGTTATCATTCTCAGGTTTACCAAATAAAGTATAGGCCAGGGGCATATGAAAGTAACGGAAAGCGGGGTTATGTATTTCTGTTGAAAGCATAGGGTCCATGTCAAAATCAGGTTTCCCTGAAATTCTACCCCAAAAATCACTCAGCTCTCCAACCAACATTAAGTCCTCTTGAACCACAGAGAAAACATTAGGTCCTTCAGGAAATCCTAAAAGATCCGACAGTTCCTTTATGGTGAACTAGCAGCTGTATCCAAATAGTCTAAAGGTAATTTTTCCCCTGGTAAAACCTTTTCCACAGTAAGGGTTATAGCTTAAAAGCTCAGGAATTCTAAAGTCAACCTACGGTAGCATTATTGTTTCTTGTTGGCAAAACCCTCCCAACCTAGTTGGTTAAACAGAAAATCAATGCTCTCACCTATACCTAAAGAGGTCATGGTGGGTCTGTGGGCAAATTTTGTCAAGGCAAATGGTCTAAGAGACAAAGCCTCATAGCGATGCCACTGAGCTGCATCTCTGAATTCTACTAACAAGTTATCCTCGTTTGCCATTAATTAATACTTTTTACAAAAAATGTAAGCAGAAGAGGAGAACAGAAAGAGTAGAGAGACTTTATAATCCTGTAGTTTTTCAATTTTAAGATCAGCACAACATTTTCAAATTAAATTTAAAATGATATAAATGAAACTAAAAATTTGCAAAATAAAAATAAAACATAGGAAACGTAAAGAAATAACAAATATAAAGCAAGAAAAACAAAAATCATGGGTTGCCTCCCATTAAGCGCTGTTTTTAACGTCGAAAGCCTGACGAATTCAATAGATACTTAGTTAGGGGGTTCGGTGGGCAACTCTAAATGTCTTAGGCAGTTCAAATAATCTCTATTTTCAATGCTGTGATAGTGTTTTAGACGTTGTCCATTAACTAAAAATGGATTACTATTCCTCCCCTTTATTTCTATCGCTCCACTTTGTAGAATTTTTGTAATCTCAAAAGGACCGGACCATCTAGACCTTAATTTCCCAAGAAAGAGTTTTAATCTTGAGTTAAATAGGAGTACAACGTCTCCCACACTAAATTCTTTTCTAGATAAGCGCTTATCGTGCCATTTTTTTAGTTCGTTCTTTATATATTTTAGCATTTTCGTAAGCGTCTAATCTTAACTCTTCTAGTTCATGCAGATCTAGGATACGTTTTTCACCTGCGGAATCATACCTTAAGTTCAATGTTTTAATAGCCCAATAGGCTTTATGTTCTAATTCCACTGGTAGATGGCAAGATTTACCATAGACCAGCTTGAAAGGTGTAGTTCCGATTGGTGTTTTGTAGGCCGTCCTCTATGCCCATAAAGCTTCGTTGAGTTTAGATGACCAATCTTTCCTAGAGGTGGCTACGGTCTTTTCTAGGATTTGTTTTATTTCTCTATTCGAGACCTCAACCTGTCCACTTATTTGTGGATGATATGGTGTTGCTACGTGGTGTCTTACCCCATACTTTGATAGTAATTTGTCAAATATTTTTGATATGAAATGGGAGCCACCGTCACTTATGACAAGTCTCGGTACACCAAATCTGGGAAAAATTGTGTTTTTGAAAAGCTTAATGACTACTCGTGCGTCATTTGTAGGAGAAGCTATTGCCTCAATCCATTTTGAAACATAATCGACAACTACGAGTATATATTAGTTTCCAAAGGATGATGGGAAAGGTCCCATAAAATCAATCCCCCATACGTCAAAGGCTTCTACTTCTAATATACCTTTTTGAGGCATCTCATCGCATTTTGATATGTTACCAGTGCGTTGGCACCGGTCGCAGTTTAGTATTGCAATGTGGACATCCTTCCAAAGGTTGGCCCAGAATAGGCCGGATTGCAAGATCTTAGCACATGTCTTTGAGGTACTAGCATGTCCTCCGTAAGGAGCAGAATGACATTGAGAGATTATGTTTTCTATTTCTTCTTCAGGGACGCAACGACGGAAAATACCGTCGGCTCCTCTCTTAAACAGCAAAGGTTCATCCCAATAATAATGTTTTAGATCATGAAAGAATTTTTTCTTTTGTTGATAAGATAAGTCTGGTAGAAGTAGTCCAGCTGCTAAGTAGTTGACTATGTCAGCATACCATGGCAGGGTTGTGTGTATGTTAATTTCTTCCACGACTTCTTCCATTTTTGGGTCATTCAACTGTAGAGTAGACATATCACTTTCTAGTTGGGCTATGAGTCGTTCATATGGGAAATCCTCGTTAATGGGTACTGGCTCTGGTTTAATGCCCTCTAATCGGGATAAGTGGTCTGCTACTACGTTTTCAGTTCCTTTCTTATCTTTGATCTCTAAATCAAATTCTTGTAAAAGTAGGATCCACCTTAGTAGTCTAGGTTTTGCATCCTTTTTGTTAAGTAAATATCTAATAGCTGCGTGGTCTGTATAAATGATGATCTTCGCTCCCACTAGGTAGGAACGGAATTTGTCAAGGGCGAAAACCACGGCTAGAAGTTCTTTTTCTTTGGTAGCGTAGTTCATTTGAGTAGAATCTAAGGTTCTACTTGCATAGTAAATGGCATGAAGTTTTCTATCCCTCCTCTGTCCTAAAACTGCACCTACATCATAATCACTTGCATCACACATGATTTCGAAAGGTAATCTCCAATCTGGTGGTTGCATGATAGGTGCGGTAATAAGAGCTGTTTTCAGCTGTTCAAACGCTTTTAGACATTTCTCATCAAAGATAAATTCAGCGTCTTTCATTAATAGACCGGTAAGAGGTTTAGTAATTTTCGAGAAATCCTTTATGAATCGTCGGTAGAAACCGGCGTGTCCTAAGAAACTTTGTATTTCTCGTACGGTTTTCGGAGGTTGAAGATTTTTTATAATTTCTATCTTAGCTTTATCTACTTCAATTCCTCTATCGGACACAACGTGTCCAAGTACGATTCCTTGATTTACCATAAAATGGCATTTCTCCCTGTTTAATACGAGATTGACTTTTACGCATCTTTCCAGTACCATTTCTAGGTTCGATAGACATCCTTCAAAGCTCTGCCCTCAAACAGAAAAGTCATCCATAAACACTTCCATAATGTCATCTATAAAATCAACAAAGATTGACATCATGCATCTTTGGAATGTGGCAGGTGCGTTACATAGTCCAAACGGCATTCGTCGATAGGCAAATGTACCATAGGGACATGTGAAGGTCATCTTTTCTTGGTCATCAGGATGAATAGGAATTTGAAAGAATCCTGAATAACCGTCTAAATAGCAGAAGTATGAGTGTTTAGCCAATCGTTCCAACATTTGGTCAATAAAAGGCAATGGGAAATGGTCTTTACGAGTGGCTTTATTTAACTTTCTATAATCGATGCACATTCTACTTCCAGTTACAACCCTTTTTGTTATAGATTCACCTTTTTCGTTCTTAACAACTGTAACACCTCCCTTCTTTGGAACGACATGTATTGGGCTAACCCATTTACTGTCTGATATCAGGTATATAATTCCTGCTTCTAAAAGTTTTTTCACTTCGTCTTTGACTACAGTACTCAAGATCGGGTTAATCCTTCTCTGATGTTCCCTAGAGGATTTACAGTCTTCCTCCAGCATAATGCGATGCATACAAATAGAAGGACTTACTCCTTTAAGGGAAGCGATGTTATAGCCTAACGCAGTTGGGTATTTTCTTAAGACATCTAATAGTTTCTTGGTTTCGGTCTGTCCTAAGTCTGCATTGACTATTACAGGTCGTTCGAGATCTTCGTCTAGGAATTCATACCTTAAATTTTTGGGTAATGTTTTCAGTTCTAAGGCTGGTTTCTTCGAGCAAGGTAGATGATCTGGTGTAAGTGCTAAACAGTCGCTTAGGCTATCGTCTTGATAAGGTTCACGCCAGTTATCATCTTCGAAAATCGGAGGTATTGGAATTTTTAGAATATCTGAGTGTGTGGTCGGTTCCATCTCTATTTCTCTTACGCACTCATCTATGACATCTAGTAGATAACATGTGTCGTCTATAGCTGGAGCTTGTAATAATTATGTCAAAATAAATTCAACCTTCTCTTCACCAACTTCAAAAGTTAGCCTGCCTCTCTTTACATCTATAATTGCTCCAGCAGTAGCTAGGAACGGTCTTCCTAATATGATAGGAGTAGTAGAGTCTTCTTTAATATCCATGATTATGAAATCGATAGGAATATAGAATTTTCCTATACGAACTGGAACATTTTCTAGTATACCAACTAGGTATTTAATAGAGCGGTCAGCTAATTGAACAAACATCTTAGTTGGTCTTAATTCTCCCATATCAAGCTTTTTGCATATGGATAAGGGCATTACACTAATACTGGCTCCTAAGTCGCATAGAGCTTTGTCTATGACGAACTTCCCAATTACACAAGGTATAGAGAAACTCCCTGGGTCTTTTAGCTTAGGAGGCATATTGTTTTGAATTATTGCGCTACACTCAGCAGTAAGTGTAACTGTTTCGTTTTCCTCAATCTTTTTCTTATTGGATAAGATTTCTTTTAGGAACTTAGCATATGAGGGCATCTGAGTGATAGCTTCTGTAAAAGGTATAGTGATGTTCAATTGTTTCAGAAGTTCAACAAATTTCTTAAATTGCCCTGCAGTTTTGGAATTTGTCAATCTTTGAGGATACGGAATAGGTGGTTTATAAGGTGGTGGAGGCACATAAGGTTTTTCTTTGTTTACGGCCTCTTGATCATTATCTTCCTTTTCCTTGGGATCATTCTCCTTCTCAGTTGTTGGGTCCTTAGCAGACTTTTGGTACATGGCTGGATTTTGAAGTCTTGGATCAATGGGTTCATCTAATTCTTTTCCACTTCTCAGTATAACAGCATTTTCATGTCCTTTTGGATTAGGTTGCGGCTGTCCAGGAAATGTTCCAGCAGGAGCAGCAGTAGGTGCTTGTTGTTGAGCCACTTGGGAAATTTCCGTTTCAAGCATTTTGTTGTGAGTGGCCAATGCGTCTACTTTGTTTGCCAACTGCTTAATATGTTCACTAGTGTGTACGTTTTGATTCAGGAACTCTTTGTTTGTTTGAGTCTGGGTGGCTATAAAGTTTTCTATCATCAGTTCAAGGTTAGACTTCCTAGGAACATTTGGAGCAGCTGTTGCAGCCTTTTGATAACCTGGTGGTGCAGCAGGTGCTTGACCAGGTGCATACAGTGCATTGTTGTTTTTGTAAGAGAAGTTTGGGTGATTCTTCCAACCAGGATTGTAGGTATTTGCATAAGGGTTTGCTTGAGCATAATTTACTTGATCTGTAGAGGCTCCTGCTAAAACTTGGCATTCAGGGGCAGCGTGTCTAGCTGTTCCACATAATTCACAGTTTGGCGCTACAGCAGCCACGGTGGCTGTGGGTGTTATGGTCAAATTGTCTATCTTTTGCGTTATTGCATCTACCTTAGCACGGACATGATCTAGGCTAGAAACTTCGTACATTCCTCCTTTTGGCTGGGATTTCTCCACTTGAGTTCTTTCACCTCCCCGTTGGTAGTGATTCTGAGCCATACTCTCGATGAGTTGGTGGGCTTCATCATAGGGTTTATCCATGAGTGTACCACCAGCGGCGGCATCTA
Source organism: Lathyrus tuberosus (assembly GCA_022829125.1). NCBI lineage: Eukaryota > Viridiplantae > Streptophyta > Magnoliopsida > Fabales > Fabaceae > Lathyrus > Lathyrus tuberosus. The sequence goes on from JALAZF010000358.1 coordinate 5,055,549, forward strand.
TTGTCAATCTTGTATTGTACAAGAGACCATTGTAAAACGTGTGGATAATTAGCCAATCCTCAAAACCATGATGAGGGCATATCCTACTCATATCTTTGTATCTTTCCCAAGCATCATATAAAGACTCGTTGTCTTTTTGTCTGGAGCTGTTGATTTGGGCTCTCAGCATAGCTGTTTTGCTTGGTGGAAAATATCGTGCCAGAAAAACCTTCTTTAAATCCTCCCAAGAAGTAATAGAGTTTGATAGCAAGGATTGAAACCAAGCCCAAGCTCTATCTCTTAATGAGAAAGGAAAAAGACGTAGTCTTATGGCGTCTGCGGTTACACCATTTACTTTCACTATGTCTGCCTACTGCACAAACTTGGTCAGATGTTCGTTCGGATCTTCTGTTGGGTTTCCAGAAAATTGATTTTGTTGCACAGCAGATAACAGCGAGGGTTTCAAATCGAAATCGTTTCGGTTGATAGCTGGAGCGACAATGCTGTTGTGAGGTTCTTGTTGAGATGCGGCAGCATAATACTTTAGAGGTCGGTTTTGTGGTAAGTTAGCCATGTTTGTTTCTGATTCAGAATCTGATTCAGATTCAAGTTCAGGATCTGTTTGAGATTCAGGTTTTGAAGAAGGAAAAGGTATTTCGTGAGCTAAGCAGTACTCTCGAATACGTCTTTTTACGGTAAGAAGACGTTCAGGTTCGTCTGTCGGTCGTATGAGGTCTTCGCCAGAAGAGCGAGTACTTGGCATACAATCGATAGAACGGGAATTTTGGTTTTTGCCTTAGTCTATACGACGTAACAAAGTAATTACGATGTCGACTTAATTAATCCCAGGCAACGGCGCCAAAAACTTGATCGCTTATTTAGTGTGCCTAAATAAATCTAACTGCAAGTATACAGTCGTATCGCGTAGTTTTAAAAGATTATCGATCCCACAGAGACTAAAAATCGAACGCACCATTATCTATCGTTACTATGTTTATCTAAGGCTAATCAGAATTGGTTTTTAAGTTCAAACGGGAAATTAAAGAGAAATTAAAATTCGGAAATACTAGTTATGAATAAGATGTCGGTATATAATTCAGTAAACCTACGTGGAATTAATTAAACCTAAGCGTATAAAGATTTATCACCCTATGCATCTGTAGGAAAAACCAGTTTAAAAGCCCTCACCTCACAGTCCCGTGATTATTGCTTCAGACTATACTCTTAAGTCAATATGTCTGCTCTCGCTACCCCATATGAGGTTAAAAATACTTTTTGAAAACTAATAAGACCTAATTAACTTTAAAGCGCTTCCGCTGTTTTTAAAACTGTTAGTTCTTGGATTGGCTGGAATTTTGGTAAAACAAAGTATGTTCAATGTTGATGTCAAGGTGGTGATGTTGTAACATTGAGTCTTAACACTGGGCTGTGTTAAGTGTTTAATTGCTGAAGTTTGGATGTCTGATGTCACATGCGATGTTGTCACATTAGATCTGCAGAATTAATAACATCAGGTTGTGATGTTGTTAGGGTTTACGTGTTAGCTAGAATTGTGGAGAGCAAGATGTCTCATTGGATGCGAATATCTTGGGTTAGATATTCTTCGCTGCATAGGAGATCTGGTGCAAATTTGTAGGAGATTTAAAAGGTTGAAGATTTGAAAAGATTTTAGGAGAAAATCTGTTTTGAATATTCAGTTTTAAATAACAAATCAAGTCAGATATTGTAGCAGTCCAAGCCTAATTCAGGTGGCTATATAAAGCGCACAAGACCAAAGGAAAAGGTACAGAAATACAGAGAGAAGATCAAGAGCAATAGGTTGAGTATCTTGAGTATATTGTACGATTTTTGTATACACCATTCTAGGTTGAATTGGTGAGTCATTTTCTGTCCTCTCTTAGAAGTTGTGAAGTAATAAGAGAGTTATTACTTGATCAAAGCTGTGAAGTAAGATCAAGGTTGCTCAAAGAGGGTTTTCCTTGAGTATTGTTTTTAGGGATTGAGTAGCGTTCTTATGTCTAAGTGGTTTCTTAGGTAGAAAGTCTCTAGTAGGAATTAAGTTTAGGAGATTGTCAACTGGGTTGTTGAGTCTGTAAATTAATTCTACAAGTAGTGAATTTCATCCCTGGCTTGGTAGCCCCCAGACGTAGGTAGTTAGACCAAACTGGGTGAACAATTTGGTGTGTTATTCTGCTGTTTATTTTGTCCATTGTGCAGAGTGTGTTGTTGTGACATCGCACCTTAACATCACACGTCTGATACCAGAATTTCAAAAACTAATGCCCGATTTCAGCTATCCGGGTAAAGCCTCACACTCCCGTGGTCTTAACCTTAACCTCTGTTACCTTTTTACTCTCGTAATAGAAGTTGGGTTTAAAATTAAGAAATCGAAGCCAGAAGAAGAGTTAATTATTGATTTTAGCTTAGCGTTATTTAATCTATTTGGTTACTTCATTACATACCGATAAGATCGGTTTAGCTTGACATAATTACGAACTTAAACATAAAAGCGGAAAAATAATTAATCAAAGACATAATTAAAAGAAAATAAACGATACTATAAATTAAATAATGGAAACCTGGTAAATGCAGTAGCAGCAATCCCTCCACAGACTGGTAGGTTCTTGCTTGGATAAAATTAAAATAGCAAATGATGAAGGCAATGAAACAATCTAAATCTAAAGTGTAATAGTTCCTCAATGTGAGAAACTATTACTTTGTTCGGTAATGGGTGACAAGGAAAGGTAAATGTAAACAAAACAAAACAAAAACTCTGAATAAAATTTGACAGCAAGACGGTACTTCAGAATGCAGAAAATAGGTTACCCCCCTTTGTTCTTCGAAATCTCTCATATTTATAGACTGAGCTGAGGTAGTGGTTGGAGAAAATGTAGGCACTTCTCTTTGACAGTTATGTGACTTTGGAACCTAAATTTCTTCGGAGGAAATGTGAACGTGCAAAAACTGATTCTCTGAAACTTCGTAATCACGTTTCTGCTCAACGTATTAAACTGTTCTAAACGCATGACGGTCGTGAAGCATTGTGACGGTCGTGATGAAATTTGTATCTGCCACGGTCGTGGTGGAACCGTGACGATCGTCACATCAGCAGAATTTGGATTCTGCTATTTTTCTTCACTTTCCTGCTCTTTTCTTGCATGTTTTGCTTCTTTTCTACACTTTGCATACTTTTGACTTGGAAATGGAATTACCTGCAAAAACACTTAAACACTCTCGAGAAAATCGGATATTAGACGAAAACGGAATAAGAAAATAACATAAATCAAAGTAAAAAGATGATATATTTTCGTGCTATCAATACCATAATTCAAATACAAAACAAAACAATTCATAATTCATGCATCCATCACAAAGGCATATCAATCATGCTCAATACATTTATCACCAATATATATATATCAACTCATCAATCCCATTCACAATTTCCCACACATAATCAATCCATTCATAACTTATGCAAATGCACAGAGACCGACACAACGACTCTATGCATGCGGTACCATTCCATCCATCATTCTCATCATCATTAATTCACTCAGGAATTATTGGAACCATCGCTTGTTACTTAGTGTAACTCCCCGTCGGGCAAACGATGTTCCCCATCGCTTTAGGTCCTCTTGGTATAAGGCTCACGACGTTTATGGATCACTTTAGGTCCTCTTTGTATAAGGCTCACGATCCGATCGCTTTAGGTCCTCTTTGTATAAGGCTCACAATCGTCTATAATGTCGCTTTAGGTCCTCTTTGTATAAGGCTCACGACCGTTACAGAAGATTCCCTCTGGAATCGTTTCGTCGCTCACACCTCACAAGGGCACACGACATCACATGGTGCATATCATGATGCATGGCATATTAATGACTCATCACAATCAAATGCATATACATATATAACCATGTGAACCATCTCAACATCAATAATCATGCATTGCAATCAAACCCAAAACAAGGCATTTATTTGCCATAAGGCCACAAACCATCATCACAACATTTCATCACATGCATTCACATCATATAACATCACACAAGCTATATGTTATATATCATAAGCATATCGCATGATAACACATCAATCGCACACAATTACGATGGTAAAAGTCGACAAAACGACACGTTTCCAAATTCCTGACACAATTAAATCGCCCACTAATCTCAAAACCAATTTTATAAGAAGAAACATCTCATTAGCTTTCCAACGGTACTAATAATGTCTCGATCCGAGTTACGGATCAAAAGTTATGAATTTTCAAAGAAAAGAATTTATTGAAAAACTGCCAGATTCGCCTGGCGACTTAGGATTTTGCCTGGCGAATCCCCCTTCGCCAGCACTTCGCCTGGCGAACTAGTGGCGAACCATAATTTTAGAAAAACTCAAGAGTTCCAGTAGCTAACACATTTCTGTCTCCCCGTTTTTGCCTGGCGACTTATGATTTCGCCTGGCGAATCCCTCTTCGCCAGCACTTCGCCTGGCGAACTAGTGGCGAGACCTAATTCGCCTGGAGAATCGCATCAGAACCAGAATTTTTCTGCTGCGGGTTACACGATTCCAAACCCCAAAATCCAACTTTCTCCAACCAAAACGTTTTCAATCAATCAAAATAAGTATCAACAATATTCATACATATAATACGATCACACTATGTGATTCATATCGATTTCCAACCGCGAAAACCTCAATTTTTATTCATTTTTCTCATTTTAACCTAGAATTGAAAAACTATGAAAAACAAGTAAACATTCAAACACACACATACATATTCACACACAAGCATATAATAACCGAGTTCCGCACCCTTACCCGATTAATCGTGCTTTGAAGTGTCGGTTGGATCGATTTCTTACACTTCAAGTTTTCCTCTTTTTCTTATTCTCTTTCTCTCTATTTTTCTTAAACTTTCTTTTTTCTCTTTCTAATCTCTATGTTTCTATTTTAAGAAAAACAATAATATCTAACCAAGCAAAATGACCCAAATACCCCTACGCTCAATTTTCTCGCAAACGCTCCCAAAACGCAATAAAACATAATAACGATAAACATAACATATTTACCAAATAAAAACCAAGAATAAAATAATATAAAACAAAAATAATTAAATCGACTCAATTAAATAAATCTAACAAAAACCGGGGCGTTATAGTCGTCGCAACCAAATTCGGGTTCGGGGGTCGATTACGTAAGGGGGAGGTATTAACACCCCTCACGTTCATTGCACTCAACAGTAACCTCTTAGTTAGATTTGTGATTGAATGTTAGTGTAATGTTAATCTGCGTACTTTTATCTATCGAGCGAGAAAATAGAAAAGAAGAACAATTTTTATTAAATTGGTGCTTTTTATTAAGGTGTGTCTGACAAGATTTCAAAATCCTGCGACTATATATCTCCAGGTGCTATAGAGAACTCAAGGCTACATGGTTCTTGGTAACAAAGAACTACTGGGTTGATTGCTTTCAAGGAGTGATCCTTTAGACATATCGAGTGACTACACCTTTGCTTGCTGCTTGCTCTTGGACGCTGAGGCCTTTGTTTGTTTCACATCGATATGCATAAAGCATACTCGTTTCTGAAAACGGTTTTCGAACTCGCACAAGGGCGGAAAACAATTTTGATTTGTTGAGTGTTTTGTTGGATGACGATTACTCAAATGGTTGAGTAAGGAAACTCGTATCCGAATAATCAATAAGAGGAATTGAAGGCTCTAGACCATCACATTTTTTACGTGCATATTTTTTATTAAGCAAATATTTTATCACGGTTCCTAAAAATAACCGTGGTCATAGAATTTGGATGAATAGCTTTAAATCCCAGCATTAATATTTTTCCATTTTTTCAATAAAAATAAGCTTGTGTGCCTTCATATTTATTGTTATTTAATAATTGAAAGTATAACAACTATGGTTATTTTATTCAACCGTGATTATATGTTCCATATTTCACTACGGTTGAAGCTTGCAACTGTTGAGAAATTATTTCTCACAAAATTGCAACCGCGTGTCCCTTCATATTTATTGTTATTTAAAAATTAAAAGTATAACAAATACAGTTGTTTCATTCAACCGTGGTTGTATGTTCCATGTTTCACCACGTTTGAAGCTTGCAACTATTGTAAAATGATTTCCCACAAAATTAAAACATAACAGGCACTTCATTTCGTTCATAACACATAAGGATGCCCTAGCGAACGAGACAACAACGATAGTGAAATCTTCACCGTCTTCATTTATTTCTAGAAACGAATATCCATTCTGGAAATGAAATCGCAATCCTCTTCGAATTACGGTACGTTACCATTTTCTCTCTCTCTCTCTCTCTCTCTCTCTCTCTGAAGCTTCTAAATGTTTATGTTCTTCGCTAGGGTTATTTACCACTCTCTTTCCCATCTCTCTCTCTCTATCTATCTCTCTCTCTCTCCCTCTCTCTGACGCTTCTGAATATTTATGTTCTTCGCTTGGGTTATTTACCACTCCCTCTCTCTCTCTCTCTCTCTCTCTCTCTCTCTCTCTCTCTCTCTCTCTGATGCTTCTGAATGTTTATGTTCTTCGCTAGGATTACTGGTTATTTTTTAACAGATAAATGATATTAAGATGTTGTGTGTATTGAAATTGTCATGTGTATTGTTCATGTTGTCATGTTCATGTTTTATTCAGATTTAGTGAATATGCTTTAGGTATTGGTGTTGGATATACATATGCATATAATCATATTAGGATGTTGTGTGTATGTAATATTAGTGTGTCATTCATATTATTCTTTTGATATAAATTTCATAATTTGTTATGGATCGTAGTTGGATAAAAGCTGATAGATTAGGTCCAATGTATGAGAACGTAGTTATTGAATTCCTTGAATTCGCCAAAAAAATATATTCCCGACAATAATGGTATTTTTATTTTGCTTATGTTGTTCATAGGAATATAAAAAAACGGTCAAAGAAAGAAATATTACATCACCTATGTTGTGATGGAATATGTCAAAATTACACATTATGGACGTGGCATGGAGAAGTGGATAATAATCGAAATACGACGTCCTAAAACTCTTAACAGTTTATTTAGAATCAGAAGTAAATTATTTTAGTACTTGGGCATTTGAAGTATCTTACTTGTGTGTTTGAGCATAGGAAGTATTTAGCTTGTGTGCTAGAGTAAGGAAGTCTTAAGCTTGTGTGCTTGAGTAAGGAAGTCTCAGACGTGTGTGCTTGAACAAGGAAGTCTAATACTTGTGTGTATAAGCAAGGGAAATCACTTGCTTGTGTGCTTGAACATTTATAAACAGTTTGGTTATAGTGGAAATCCTTTGGAAGTACAATGGGACTGGACTACTCTCAGGTTGTGAGAGGAACCAGAATAATTGCTTGTGTCTTGTGTGTTTTTACTTTACATGCTTTTAAACACTATTCCGCTGCTATTAGTTGTTTACCTATGAATCAGATTCTATTGTATAATTTGATAAATACATTCAAGAATTCAGACTCTAAGTGATTCTGAAGTCAGACTCTGAAATAAGTGTTCAGAATCTGACTAAAAACCATCAGAAGTAAAAGTTAAAAGAGTCTAAATTGAAGAAGCCAACACAATTCAATCTCACACCCCCTTTTTGTGTTTTTCTCACGTTCAATTTGATGTGAAGAGAAAATTCAAATCCGCTCTAACAGGCACATTACTCCTCATTCTCTCTCTGATATGGGTATTGGAGTGCTAATCAGTTAGTCCCTTCTCTGTCTCACCAGATGCACAAATTCAATGCAGCAAGACATTACTCGTCATTCCCTCGATTATTTCTTGTTCAGAACATAACCAATGCATAGTTCTTAACTATAAGCAATTGAAAATGAAAATAGGGTAAAATACTAAATCCATAAATAAGTTATTGATTAATATAAATAAACTAAAAAATATATATATTATGAATGAATATAAAAAACTACGTGACAAATTTTATCTCTAATAAATTTTAAAAATGCAGAATAAATATTTCATATATAATTAAAACATGAGACAAATATTTGAACTAAAAAATCCAAATTAGTTTAATACAAATTCAAATGAAAAATTACATGACATTAAGTTATTAGTGTTAAAGAAAGAAAACAAGCTTTTATAGAAAATGAATAAAATCTTTAAGGTATACGGAGGATAATGATAAATAACCGTTAGATTAAAATTATATGAAAAATTTCGTGCACGACGATTGATCCTTACGGGTATATATATACCAACGTTTCAAAAAGCAAAAATCAAAACTATTTGCATCTTCGCGCTCTCTTCTCAATATCACACTTTCGCTCTTCCGCTAGATATCATTCCGCCATGTCTCAACAGCAACAACACCACCGCGTAGATCCAAAAATCTGGCAGGCATGCGCCGGAGATTCCTTCACCGTTCCAAAACTTCATTCCAAAGTATACTATTTCCCTCAAGGTCATTTACAACATGTCTGCCCTAACACTCAAACACTCGATGGTTGCCGACCGATGATTCTCTGCACAGTCTCCGCCGTCGATCTACTTGCAGATCCTGAATCTCATGAAGTTTTCGCAAAATTACTTCTCACTCCCGTAATTGACGGAAGTGTTGTTCCTCTTGAGACTAGAAACGAAGAGGATGGTGATGAGATTGTATCTTTTGCTAAGACTCTAACCCGCACTGATGTTGAAAGCAGAGATAAACTCTTCGTACCTATGGCCTGCGCCGACTTGATCTTCCCAGCGCTCCCACGGCTTGAATCTAGAAAGCAATCATTCTTTCAAGATCTCTTCCTTACGGACGTTTGCGGTGTAGTCTGGAAATTTTGCCACGTCCACCTTAGATATCAACATCACCTGTTCACCACAGGTTGGAGTCGATTTGTTGGTAAGATGAAACTGGTCGGCGGCGATACTATTTTGTTTATTAAAAACTCGGCTGGAAGTATATCCCTTGGAATTCGCAGGAAAACAAGGTTTGCTGCTGCTGCCAAAATAACTGAAAAGGAAGTTAATATGGCAATAAAATTGGCAGAGAAGAACGCAGCGTTTGAGGTTGTGTACTATCCGACCGTTGGTGGTTGTGATTTTGTTGTTGGAGCAAAAACTGTGGAGGATGCAATGAAGGTTAATTGGATTTGTGGGATGAGAGTTACACACACGGTGAAGAATGACGATACTTCCAAGGGATGCTTCATTTTTGGTGGTATAATATCTGCAATCTCCCATCCTTCAACTCATCCATGGCGCATGCTTCAGGTATTTTGAATACAATTGAAGTCTTTTGATTGTGATTCTTACACTCTTAATTGATATATCAAATGGTTGTGATTCTTACATTTTTCTTGTCAATATTGTAGGTTGAATGGGATGAACCTTATGTCCCTGAGAATCTAAAGCATTTAAGTCCATGGCAGGCTCAAGTTATTGATTGTAACACACCTATACCAGATATACAATTCCCTCCAACAAAAAAGTTGAGAGGTGCTCAAGGTTCAATAATGTTATTTGGTCAGAGGATACAACCAGTTGAAAGTGATTTGTATGATTCTACTATTATAGGAGACGATGGTTCTAAGAGGAACAATGAAGTCGAAGACATTGATAAAACTTAAGCAGATAACAAAATATACATGTACGTTCATTCAATTCAATTGAAAATTTATTATAAAAATTATGAAATCATTTGTTATTTTTTATTGATGAATTTATAGTTTGTAAGATGAATATATCCAAATCAATTTATTGATAGTTAAATCTATTTTACTCATTAGTTGTATGATAATAATTAAACCGCATTTAAAAAAATATATATATGATAAGGATTTCATATTCGTTAAGATCATGATCTTCAATGCTTCATATTCATTACAAGCCCTAACATTGTCTCTATTAGCTAACATACCAGAAAACATTTTGATTATCTTTAATGTTTCTAATTGATCAAAACACAGTTTGTACTGTGTTTTATTTTTTCTACCTTTCTATCTAGCACTTCCACAATCTTCGGTCGTATATTGGATCACAGTCACTTGCGTAAAGTGTGTTTCTACTACCCAACACTTTTGAATCTAGCTTGTTTCAAAAAATGAAGCCTCTCAAACTTGGTTCCTCCATGGACTTCGCTCTATTTTTTCCTGAACCATTTTTCAGAATGTTTTTCTTGGTAAGCAATGAATTCTATTAATAGAGAACAATACGTTCTCGAAGGTCACTTACAAAAAAGCGAGGTCAAAACTCGAAAAAAGAAAATTACAAACCAATTGAGTTTTACGATAAGTAATACAACGGGAGTTTAATAAACTCGTAGAAATTACAATTGGATCGAGTAATATTCCCTAGAAAAGGCCATCTCCAAACCAAAGCTTTAATATTCCATACCGAGTCAAAAACGTTCCAATCATTATTTCTAAAAATAATACCGTTCCTCAAATGCCAAATACTCCAAACAATAGCCACCCACATAGCTCCTTTCGACCCTCGCCTCACCCTTTTATTATACCAACTTCTCAAGAGATTTCCAATTTTTTGATACAAACTACAATTCTTTCGAGTAAATAAGGGAAACAATACTCGTTATCGGTCCAGTTAAAACAACTTAGTTAATAACGGTTAAAGATATCAAATATTAGATCGTGAATTCGAACCTGCGACATCGAAGTGTATATCTTTAATATGGTAAATTCCAGTAATTAGACTATTTATCCTAAAAAAATATTCTTTATCAACATTTTTTAAATAATTTTTTAGAATATTAAGAAATACTTTTAAAAGAATATTCTTTATCAACATTTTTTAAATAATATAACTATAATTATTTTTATACAATATTCTAAATATTAGTTAGGAATAATCTGTCAAAAAATTAATCTCTTGCAAATTACTAAAGCACTGTGTCATCTTGCCTGCGCCTACGCCCACATGTTTGAGACATGACATTTAGGAATCAATGTTTGTGAGGGATTAAGTCTCTTAACTAAATAACGACGTAGCAGGCCTCTCGCTAATTAATTGTAACTTTCTGTTTTGCGAGATGAGTTGCGCTCTCGTAAATATTTGTTTTGTGAAAATTTTTGTATTTGTGAAAGATTTAACCACTAACAAAACACTCTTTTTCTTTTAATGTTTGTAATATAAATATAAAATTATGTTTTTATGAGTGTCATTATTTTATTAATCACAAAAGTATTAGGGAAACCAAGCTATTTCATATGAAACCATCCTTCCCACAAATTTGAATAGTGTTTCACAAAATCTCATTTTAAAGGAAAAAATATGCATTTGCTACCTGATCAACATAATTATTATCTTCACATAAATGTGAGACACTTTAAAACGGGAGAACCTAACAGTATGAAGACAATTTTTTCATTTGGATAGAAATTTTTGAGGGACAGTGTTATTTTTATTAAATGCTCGTATGATAAGAATGATGGGTTCAAAGAATCACATAAAACTCTTCCACAGGTTGCAAATTTAGGATTCCCTCAAGATTCCCTATCTAGTTTAAATTTAACCTGATGAGGCTGTGTATATTTTCAATTAAATTTCTTAATACATGGTGCATGTGAGTTGACATTTAACATCAAAGTGTTTCAAATTGTGAATTAATGAATCAATTAGTACATATGCCTTTTAAGTGAAGTAGATGCGTTGTGAATCAAATTTTTTATATCTTTAATTTTCCTGCCAAGGTTTATCTGAGTGTCATTGAATTCGCATTGAATTTTTAAATGATTTAGGCAATGATTGAATTAAAAATATTCTTGAGATGTGGACTCTAACCTCGACTAGAAATGTTGTATAGGACCACAGAGGTTATTTGATCTAGCCTTATGCATAACAAGATTTTTAAGCATGTCCCGAATTGGAATGTGTGACTGTAACTTAAGAAGAGGCGTTGAGGAGTTCCAAGTTAGGGATGACAATTTGACCTATCTCCAGTGGATATTCACAAAATTACGCACAACGGGTAGGGTAAAAATCCACAAAAATAGGTACGGGTACGGACTCGGGTAATTATCCACTTAAATAAGCGGGAATTGGTGCAGGGATGGGCACCTTAGTACCCAGCCCGTCCCATACTCGCACAATATATATTTATATATTTTAATTTATATTATTATATAAAAATAAATGTTTATAATATTTATAAAAAAATTAATTTTAAACTAATACATATTTAATAGGGTTAAATATGTTTGTAGTCCTCCTAAATATCTCAAATTTCGTTTTTAGTCCCTCCAAATATTTCTTTCAAAGAATGACCCTCCTAAAAAATTTTATCCACAGTTTTGCTCCCTAATACTAAAATCGTCGCTAAAACTGTCACTAATTCTGTCGTTAAGTAATAAACCGTTGCTAAAACTGTCGCTAACTAAGTCGCTAAGTTATGAAATTCGTCGCTAAGTTGCAAGAGGGACAAAAAATGTGGATAAAAAATTTTAGGAGGACCATTCTTTGAAGGAAATATTTTGAGGGACTAAAAATGAAATTTGAGATATTTAGGAGGATCACAAACATATTTAACCCTATTTAATATAAGTGATCATTTATTTCATAATTCAACAATACAAATTTTAAAAAACTTTTTAATATTTTTAAAAACTTAAAATATTATGATATTTTATACTTGATATATTTATTTTTATTAGAAATGTAGGTAACGGGTACGGGTGCGGGCACTTATATACCCATAGGGTACGGGGACGGGTGCCAATTTTCATACCCAAGCGGGTATGGGCTCGGATATGGGGATTTTTTTCAACTGCGGGTATGGGGACGGGTACTATAGTACCCTACCCATACCCTGCCCATTGTCATCCCTATTCTAAGTCTTAAGCATAGATGAAAAATCTATAATCCAATGCAACTTCTCTCCTTCTAAGAATATCATATGTGCAATGATATTATGCATGAGTCTCCAAGTGATTGTTAAATTGTAATTTCTAGTGTCAAAGTGTCTAAGTCGAAGTGTCGAAGGGTGTGTGTCGAAACAGTTGTTTCACACAGATTTGTTTTAAGATTTGATATGATTTAGATTTGATTTGATTTAGTTTAAAATAAATATTTTGGGCTTTATAGTTTTGGGCTTTTGCTTGGAGTGCAAGCTACCTAAATCTATAAATAGGGATAATCCCTTGTAATAAGAACAACAAGTAGTGAAGAATCACAATACCTTGTAAAATCACAGTTGCAGTTTGCAAGTGATTAGTAACAGAAATCCCACAGTTCGTGGGTAACAGTTTTTCTCCAAATATTTCTCTTTTCTCATTTCTTTCTTGTTGTTTGTTCTCATCTTTATCATTGTCATTGCATGTTTGTGGGGTTGTTAACAATCTTGAGATCAAGATTGAAGAGGAATTCTCATAGATTGTTGTTGAATTCCAACATCTGGTATCTAGAGCTCTGGTTGCGATTCAAGGAAGGAAAATCGTGATAGCGATGAACTATCCGAACGGGCACTTTCCGGCGAGTCTTCCGATTCCACTACTAGAAAATTCGCTTTTAGTGACCGATTTAGTGACCAAAAAATTTCGGTCACTGTAGCCACCGAATTAGCCACCAAAATTTGATATCCGTGAGTAAATTTTTAGAGGTCACTAAATCGGTCACTAAATAAATATTAGCCACCGATTTAGCGACCAAAATTTTGTGACCACCTATCCGGTCTCGAAAAAAAGTTTTTATACAATAGTTAGTTTATATAAAAAATTTAGAGACCAAAATTTCGGTCAATGATATTTTTGTTGTTTTTTTTTCTTTATTTTTTAATCCTCTTTATTATGTTACTATTTCTCTCCCAATTCTTTTAAAACATTTTCATTGTTTTTAAATTTTTTTTTTAATAAAAGATTCATCTTTTTATTAGTTTAACAAATAAAACTTATAATTATATAAACAATTATGCTATTTTATTTTTATATATGTATAAAAATAAATTTTTTTATTATATGCAATTTTTATATGTGCATAATGAAATTACATTAATAAAAACAAATTTTATTTTTATTAGATCCAATTAATTTAAATAATAATTAGTAATTTTATAAATATTATTTAGATTTTTTTATATTTTTTTATATGTATATATATTTAAATATAGAAAACATAACAAATGTTATTAAGTGGTCTAGTGGTAAGGCCTAACAAAAATAGCTAGAAGTAATAGGTTCGATTCCCAAGTTAGTCACCTTTTTATTTTATTTTTTGAAAAAAGAACACTAAAATCGGTCACTAAGTTCGGTCTCTAAATTCGGTCTCTGAATTTCGGTCGCTAAATTCGTCGCAAAAACTTAGCGACTAGCACTTCTACAATCGAAAAATGATGGTCTCTAAATTGGTTGCAAAACGTTATAGTGACCGATTTTTAAGCTTTTTCAGTCTCTAATAAGGTCACTAAAAGCGAATTTTTTAGTAGTGTTCTTAAGAAAGACAATTATGAGAATTGGTGCAAGCAGATCAAGGTGATTTTCTGTTATCAAGATCTTTGAGATCTTGTGAAGGAATAAGTAACACCGCTTGCGGAGAACGCGATAGATCAAGAAAAGGCTGCACACAAAGAGTTGAAGAAGAAAGATTATAAAGCCCTCTTTATAATCCATCAGTGTGTTGATCCAGATAATTTTGAAAAAGTTAGCGATGTAGAGTCAGTGAAGGAAGCATGGGAGATTCTTGAAAAGTCATTTGGAGGCGCAAAGAAGGTGAAAGAGGTGAGATTACAAAATCACAAGAGAACCTATGAGTTGCTTCAGATGGAAAACAACGAAAGTATAACTGATTTCTTCACCAGAGTTACAAAGCTGGTAAATCAAATCAAGGTATGTGGAGAGGTGTTGACATCAAGATCAGTTGTGTCAAAGATCTTGAGGTCATTGGCTCCAAAGTTCGACCACGTGGTAATTGCCATAGAAGAGTCGAAAGACTTGTTAGTATTGACGAAGGAAGAGCTTCAAGGGACGCGTGAGTCTCATGAACAAAGGATGGCTGAAAGAGTTGTAGGAAAGTCGAAGAGCGATATGGCTTTGCAGGCGCAGTCAAAAAAGGAAAGGAAAGGCAAAGGAAGCGTGAATGGCAACAAAGGTAGAGGAGGCTATAACAATCAGAAGAAACCCTGGAACCAAGGCAACCAAAGAGGTGGTGCTGCTGGTAAAGGAAGAGGTGGTGGTCGAAAGCCAGACAAAAGTCACATTCAATGTTTCAATTGTCAGAAGTATGGTCACTATGTTAGTGATTGTCCAGAAAAGAAGAAAAATCAAGAAACTGATGCAAAGCTGGCGAAACATGGAGAAGAAGAGACGTTGCTGATGGTCACAACAAGAGATGACGAAAGATTCCAAGATCAGTGGTACTTGGACTCAGGATGCTCATCACACATGACTGGAAGGAAAGATTGGTTTGTCAACATGAAGCCTTCGTCTAAGAACACAGTGAAGTTTGCAAATGACAACACTCTAGCAGCTGAAGGTGTTGGTGATGTTCTGATTATGAGGAAAGATGGCAAAAGGTCAACAATTTCCAATGTGTTGTACATACCATGCATGAAGAGTAATTTGCTCAGTATAAGGCAGCTTGTCGAAAAGAACTACAAGGTAGTTGTCGAAGACAAGATGATGAGAGTTCTCGACGCAGGTGGTAGGTTGATCTTGAAGGCTCCAATGTCTCAGAATAGGACCTTCAAGATTGAACTCAAGGTGATGGAGCACAAGTGTCTAGCTACTGCAGCCAGCAGAGATGAGTGGTTATGGCATTTTCGACTAGGTCGTCTCAACTTCAATGACATCAGAGAGCTAAAGAGAAGAAATATGGTTTCAGGATTATCAGAAATCGACATTCCAAGTGAAGTTTGTGAAAAGTGTGTTCAGTCGAAACAACACAAGAATAGCTTCAGCAAGGATACAGGAAGGAAGTCGAAGGCAATTCTGGAAGTCATATACTCTAATGTATGTGGTCCAATCCAGGTGGATTAGATTGGTGGCAACAGATACTTTGTCACGTTCATAGATGATTACAGTCGAAAGTTGTGGACTTACCTCATCAAGAAGAAAAGTGATGTGATCGAGGTATTTGCCGTATTCAAATCTATGGTCGAAAGACAGAGTGGTCGAAAGCTGAAAATTCTGAGGACTAGTGGTGGTGGAGAGTATGTGTCGAAAGAGTTCGATGCATTATGTGAAAAAGAAGGGATTATGCATGAGGTGGTGCCACCCTATACTCCACAGCAAAATGGAGTTGCAGAACGAAAGAACAGACCATCATTAACATGGTGAGAAGTATGTTGAATGGAAAGCATCTACCCAAAGAATTATGGGGAGAAGCGGTTTCGACA
The DNA here is from genome assembly GCA_022829125.1 of Lathyrus tuberosus. NCBI lineage: Eukaryota > Viridiplantae > Streptophyta > Magnoliopsida > Fabales > Fabaceae > Lathyrus > Lathyrus tuberosus. Next base: position 5,071,840 of record JALAZF010000358.1, read on the forward strand.
GCAACATATATTTTGAATAGATGTCCGACGAAGAAGCTTGAAGGAATCACACCAGAAGAATGTTGGTCTGGTGTCAAGCCTAGCCTCAGTCACTTGAAAGTGTTTAGATCTATATGACATAGACATGTGCCAGATCAGTTGAGAAGGAAGCTTGATGACAAGTCAAATCAGATGATCTTGATATATTATTCAATTGGAGGTTACAAGCAGTTCGACCTAGTGAATAAGCAGGTAGTGATCAGTAGGGACGTGATCATAGATGAGCTTAAAGAATGGGATTGGACTGAGAATGCCAAGAAGGATTCAGTGAGAATCTCTTGTGAAGAACCAGCCACTGAAGTCGAAAGAGAAGTTTGATAGGAGCCAGTCATAGATGAAGCAGGCCCAAGCAGACCTCGAAGAACAAGACACATGCCTGCAAGGTTGCAAGAATGTGAAATTACATCAAATGATGTGGTTAATGAAGAGGGTGAGCTGGTACATTATGATTCCTACGCAGATATCGAACCAGTCAATGCAGTTGAGGCATTGAAAGATTCGAAGTGGGTGAAAGCAATGAATGAAGAGTTAGAGTCCATCGAAGTCAACAACACTTGGTCACTTGTCGAATTGCCTCAAGGCAAGAAGGCAATCGACGTGAAGTGGGCTTACAAGGTGAAGGTGAATCCTAGAGGAGAAGTAACTCGACATAAGGTGAGACTTATGGCGAAAGGATTTCTTCAGAAGGAAGGAATCGACTTTGAAGAAGTGTTCGCACCTGTTGCTAGGATCGAAACAATCAGGTTGGTTGTTGGTCTAGCAAATATGAACAATTGGCACACATGTCAGATGGACGTGAAGTGCGCATTCCTTAATGACCCCTTAGATGAAGAAGTTTATGTCGCACAAACAGCTGGGTATGTGAAACGAGGTGAAGAAGGAAAGGTGTACAGGTTCATAAAGCCCTGTATGGACTTAAGCAAGCTCCAAGAGCTTAGAATAAGAAAATCAACAGCTTCTTAATGGAGAAGGAATTTGTGAAGTGTACGACTGAGCATAGAGTGTATGTAAGGAGAAACAGTAATGAATTGCTTATATTATACCTCTATGTCGATGATTTGTTGATAACAGGGAGTTGCAAGAAGGAGATCGAAGATTTCAAACATGACCTAAGTGAGGAGTTTGAAATGTCAGACTTGGGAAATCTCTCATATTTCCTTGGCATCGAATTCTACAAGACTAGTAGAGTTTTGATGATGCACCAAAGAAGATATGCAGCCGAAATACTCAAGAGATTTGAGATACAAGAGTGCAACCCAACTTCGACTCCAGCTGAGACCAGACTGAAACTGTTGAAGGATCCAGATGAAGATGATGTCGACCTAACCCAATACAGAAGACTTATTGGGTCACTTAGATACCTTTTTCATATAAGGCCTGACTTAGCATACAGTGTGGGTATGGTAAGTAGATTCATGCAGAAGCCAAAGGTATCACACCTAACAGCGACGAAGAGGATACTGAGGTATCTAAAAGGGACTCTCGACTACGACATTTTGTTTCCTGCAGCTGATGAAGGGAAAGAATGCAAGTTAGTGGGATACACCGACTCCAGCTATTGTAGTGATGTTGAGGATAGAAAATCCACAGCTGGATATGTGTTTATGTTAGGTGGTGCACCAGTTGCTTGGAGTTCGAGAAAGGAGCCAGTAGTGGCATTGTCATCATGCGAAGCAGAATATATAGCTGCTTCACTTTGTGTATGTCAAGCAACCTGGATGGTGAACTTGGTCGAAGAGGTTACAGGAAAGAGTCATGGAGCAATCACCATGAAGATCAACTTGGCGAAGAATCCAATAGCACACGGTCGAAGTAAGCACATCGAAATGAGGTTCCATTATCTTCGAGAGCAGGTAGCAGAAGGGAAGATGAATTTGGAACACTGCAGAACTGAGAATCAGATTGCAGATATCATGACGAAGGGAGTGCAGGTCGAAGCTTTCAGAAGACTAAGAGTCATGATGAATGTAGACAGCTTAGACACAATGAATTAGGTGGTGTGTTAAATTGTAATTCCTAGTGTCAAAGTGTCTAAGTCGAAGTGTCGACGGGTGTGTTTCGAAACAGTTGTTTCACACAGATTTGTTTTAAGATTTGATATGATTTAGATTAGATTTGATTTAGTTCAAAATAGATATTTTGGGCTTTTGCTTGGAGTGTAAGCTACCTAAATATATAAATAGAGAGAATCTCTTTTAATAAGAACAACAAGTAGTGAAGAATCACAGTACCTTGTAAAATCACAGTTGCAGTTTGCAAGTGATTAGTAACAGAAATCCCACAGTTTGTGGGTAACAGTTTTTCTCCAAATATTTCTCTTTTCTCGTTTCTTTCTTGCTGTTTGTTCTCATCTTTATCATTGTCATTGCGTGTTTGTGGGGTTGTTAACAATCTTGAGATCAAGATTGTGGTTGAATTCCAACAGTGATGACAGATTTTGTAGGTGAAATGTAGGGTTGCTAGATTGCTTTGGCTTAACTAACTTCTCATGTTCATTACTATGACATTAAAATGTATCTTTGAATGTAAGTTCCATTTCTTTAAGTCAATAAGATTACCATCTTCTCGAGGCTAATGTGATGATATACACATCAAGACAACACCCGTTAAGAGATGTTATTTGCAAAACAAAACTTTCTTAAATAATCCTAAACTATTTTCATGTGTCGAACGTAATTCACACATGTGTTTTGCTCATTTTATGTATTTCAGATGGTTGTGCATCCATGAGAATTACAGCTATAATGGCCGTTACAGATTGACCATATAATTATCACTGATATTTTGCAAATTTGATTCATTTTTTATTACGTTCTTAAGAAATTTTCATACATGATCTTGATCATTTGAATACATGCTATATATCTTCATTTTTCATTGTTTTCCTAAAATAAACAAAAGCGACACAAACGGTAGTCAATTCAATAATACAAATGAATAAAGTAAAGATAAAAAAAAAACAACTTATCAAACTCTCTCATACTTGAATTATTGTTTGTCTTCAAACAATATTTTTAAATGAAAAATATTAGGATCAAACATTTTTCAAAAGAACTAAATACATGGAAATATTTGAGAATTTAAAATTTAACAGTAGCCAACCTAGGAACTAAGTTAAACTCTTTAAGATTTTTTTAAGTCATTGGTTTTCATAAATAGACTTTCCACCATATTCCTTAATGACTAAGTCTCTTATAGGTGTGATCATAAATCTTTTACCTTTTCTCTTAAGAAGATAATCACAAATTTATTAGGCATTTTAGTTATAGAACAAGACCAAATTTTTTATTCATTGTATTATCTAATTGAGCAATTTTTTTTTACTTCTTTTTATTTTTTCAGTTTTAAGAACCAACCAACTTATGAAAAGAGTAATCCTACAAGGGTTATCCTACTTACTTCGTTTAAATTTCTTTTTTATTCTAGATATTGGAGATCAATCGACTTTTAAGTAAAAAAATGAGAGGGAGTTACCTTTCTTAGTAAATTTGACTGTATTTTAATGTTTTTATTCATCTAATTTTTTTATTCTTAATAGCTCAAGTGACATATTTAAAATCAAAATAAGGTTTAGAGAAAAATTAGCTTTTTGTACAGCGAATTATTTCGTTCATATTTTAAAATCAAATTCGTGTGTATGTCATATATCAAGTTCTAGTAAAATAGAGTTTAAAGAATAAGAAAATAGGATATGTACTGACAGTGTAAAATAATTTTACACTGTCAACCAATCACCATCATGTATCCTACCACATCAGACTATAAATTTTAAGTTAATTGTTCGATATGACAGACTTATAAATTCCTATTGGATGACAATTCATATCCATTAAGATGAGTCAATAAGGCTATTAACTAATGTTAGGTGTGTACCTGATCTTAAGAGGAATTTGATTTCTCTTGGTGAATTCGATAAGGAATGGTATGTTTTTAAAGGAGAACAAAGCATCCTAAGGGTAATGAAGCGGTCGAATGAAGTCTTGGGAGGCGTGAAGAAACAAGGCTTGTATACCCTTGAGGATGAGGTTGTAAGTGGTTTAGTAGATGTGGCATCTACGGAACCTGTGTCGAAGACTGAGCTATGGCACAAGAGAATTGGCTATGTCAATGGAAAAAGCCTGGTCGAATTGTCGAAACAAAATCTGTTGGGTGGTGACAAGGTCGAAAAGCTGGAGTTTTGTGAATCTTGTGTATTCGATAAATCCTATAGAATGAAGTTTAACAAAGGTAAATAAAGAACACATGGATCCCTTGATTACATTCATGTTGATCTTTGGGGGCCTATAAAGAATTCTTCACACTCAGGTGCAAAGTATTTTCTATCCATAGTTGATGATTACTCCAGAAATTTATGGGTATTCATCAAGAAGACTAAGGATGGAACTTTTGAAAAGTTCAAAAGTTGAAAGACTCTGGTCGAAAACCAAACTGGCAGGAAGGTCAAGAGGATGAGGACCAACAATGGTCTTGAATTCTGCAATGAATATTTCGACAACTATTGTGTTACGTATGGTATTGTAAGGCACAAAACTATTGCAGGGATTCAACAGCAAAATGGTTTGGCTGAAAGGTTTAATTAAACCATTCTGGAAAGGGTGAGGTGCGTGTTGGTAAGTGCAGGATTGAAGAAGGTGTTTTGGGCAGAAGTTGTTGCAACTGCAGCATACTTGATAAATAGGTGTCCCTCGACGGCCTTGGGAATGAAGACACCTGAAGAAGTCTGGTCGAGACACCACCTAATCTCGACAGACTTAGAGTATTTGGTTGTTTAGTCTATGCTCATATTAGGCAAGACAAGGTTAAACCTAGAGCTCTGAGATGTATGTTCCTTAGATACCCTTAAGGAGTCAAAGCTTATAGGTTGTGGTGCCTAGAGCCATGTCACAGGAGGTGTATTATAAGTATAGATGTAGTTTTCAAAGAAGTTGAGATGGCTTTAAATAAAACAGATGGCATTGGTCGAAGTTCGAAGATCTCTGAAGAAGAGGTGGAACAAGAAGAGATTCCTGTTGAGGTGGAGCATAATGATGTTGAATTGCATGACCCATATGAAGTCGAAAAAAAAGTTGAAGGTGCTATTAAAGATGAGGAGACTGATAATGACTACCTTATAGCATAAGAAAGGTCAAGAAGAGTCATCAAGCCACCTCAGATACTTGGTTAAGCAGATCTCATAGCTTATGTCTTAATCTCTAGAGGTGAGATTCTTGACAAAGAACCTAGAGACTATAAGGAAGTTATGAGGATTTGAGATAAGACTGAATGGATGAAAGCCGTGGATGATGAGATGAAATCTCTCCATGATAATAACACTTGGAAGCTGAAATATCTCCCAGTACTGAAGTCGAAAAAGCCTATATGAATAGCATTCCATATGCTAGTATAATAGGCTCTTTGATGTGTGTTATGTTCTGTACGAGGCCAGACATAGCATACAGAGTAAGCCTTGTAGGCAGGTATATAGCCAATCCCGGGAAGGCACACTAGAAAGCATTAAAATGGATTCTTAGGTACATAAATGGGTCTCTTTGCCGAGTCCTGAATTACGGTGGAGCCGGTGATGATAGCAAATTCGAAATAAAAGGATTTGATGACTCTGATTATGCAGGTTGTATGGATTCTAGAAAATTTATTTTTGGATATGCGTTCACTATGTTTGGCACAACAATCATTTGGAAAGCAACACTTCAGAAGGTTGTTGCCTTATCAACCAATGACGAAGAGTATATCGCCCTCACTGAAGCTATGAAAGACGCATTGTGACTTGAAGATTTTCCTAAGGAGCTTAAACTTCAAGGTCGAGTTATCGCTGTTAAATATGATAGTCAAAACGCAATACACTTGTCGAAAAATTCAGCCCATCATGAGCGAACCCAACACATTGATGTGAGACTGCACTTTGTCAGAGAGATAATTGAGCGTGGAGAAGTCCAAGTGTTGAAGGTTTCGACTGATAACAATGTTGCTGATATGATCACCAAGACATTGCTAAGTAGCAAGTTTTTCCACTGTATGCAGTTTATAAAGTTGCATGATGAAAGCTAGTTTGTTCCCTTATTATAGAGTTTGTTCTAAGGTGGAGATTTGTGGTATTCGGATCGAACTCTAGTGTCGACAAGGGTAACTTCTTAGTACGACAAGAGTTGTAAATGCTGAAATCGAAGTCTGTTCTAGCATGCTGTCGAAATATATTAACTTGTAATATAAGTTTGTGTTTCGAATTGGGCCTTGCTTATAAGCTCAATTGTTAAGTTAGCTTGTATCCTAAGTGTTAGATGTCAAACATGTTATATATTTGTAATTGATACTTGACATTTTTTCAAGCTTTTCTATGTTTAATTGTGGATTTTAGTAGTGAATTATTGTTGTTCTTCAAACGTTGTTTATATACCTTTGGTGCTTGTAATATGTGTGCTATTGTGCAGGAAAGTGCACTAATTGACCAAAGAAAGAAGACACAAAAGAATTGATGCAAGCTGCCAAAGAACAGAGGAAAACATCAGCAAGTTCGCTTTGCGAACTTGCCAGCAAACGTTCGCTTTGCGAACACTGGCGAGGTCTCCAGCGAATGGTCCCAGAATGGGACAGTAGGAAAAGGGACTAAAGTTTGCTTTGCGAACTCCCAGCGAATGTTCGCTACTTCACTCGCTTTGAGAACAACCTGGCGAAGAACCCTTGGATATGGCAGAAGAAAAAGGACCTAAAGTTCGCTTTGCGAACTTTCCAGTGAGTAGTTCGCTTTGCAAATGAAACGTTCGCATTGCGAACTTATGCAGACAAACAAGGGCAGTTTAGTTATCAGAAGGCACTTCAGGTGCCATTTTCTTCATTCGCTAGGCGAATAGATCATTCGCAGTGCAAATGCATCAGATTCCAAGTGTACTATAAATGGATTTTTACATTTTCTTGGGATCATAACTTCACCTTTTCACACCAAAACATATTTTTCTGAGTTTTCTTCATCTAAGAGAGATTTTTCACATAGAGAAGCTGGATTTGCATCCGATCTCGATTCTTCGACGCGGATGCTTTTTCATCTCCTCACGAAACTTGTGAAGCAAGCTACCATGAATATGTGTAGCTAAACACATCTTGTGTCAAGATTAGTGGTAGGTAATCCATCATTTTGTATGTATTGATCTTGATTGTAAGTTTGTGAACTTTATTGATGATAAATATAGAAGAAAAACTATGTTTAGATGGTTTATATTTTGTTCTAATTCATGTTCGAGAGAAATGTATTAAAACTTGACATAAGTTTCAATCCATCAATAATCATAAGGCTAGAGATAGTTTTGAAAGTTGATGATCATAAATATTGAACTTGAATGTTATCATATTGATAGTTTGAGTGAGAGATCATCAAAGGATCAATATGATAAATCTCACAACAAGTGTTCGAGAGAAACTTGTTGAGAGGATATGTGGTTATATTTACTGTTAACGAGTTCACACGCTTTATCGAGTTGATAAGTACGAAACAGATTATCGAACACTAGTCTTGGCGTGTTTTTACCAAACCCTAAAACCAATATTTTTACCTTCGATTACTAAATTTTATGCAAACGATACGAAAAACCAAACTCTTTGTTACTATAAAGTTTGAAAATCTTTTGACTATCGAACGGCGGCAATATACGTTCAATCTTTGTGGATACGATAAAACACCCCCGAAATACTTTTCAACACTAAGTTAGCTTAGTAGTTTAGAAATAGACTCGTTCTCTCAGGTTGTTGAGAGATGTTAATTGTTGGTATTCACTTGTAATCTTTGAACCCTTGTTGAGAAAGTGAATAGAAAAATTAATTTAACCAATTCTTATTCTTCTTCTTCCTTCTTCTCTCCCTTTTATAAAACCTAATATGGTTTCTTGTGTTTGTTCAAGAAGGGAATGTGAGGTATTTTAACTAAATATATGTTTGGTTTAAATAAGGGGAGAGGAGGGAAGGGGAGGGATTTTTAACTACATATATGCTTGGTTCACAAGGGGAGGGGGGGATTTTAAAACTAAATTATCTTTTTATCCTTACAAATATTATCACTTGTAATTAGTAAAAATAATTCTAAAATAAAAATAGTTTTGAGTAAATATCACCAAATATAAACTTTCATTAATAAACAACACAAATTGAAACAAAATATTCAGAAATGTGTTAAAATGTAAACAAAATATTCATAAACATATTAAACTGTAAATAAAATTTTCATAAAAGTCATAAAACTATTATAAGATGATCAATTAGATGAGTTAAAGACCATTTGCATTATCACTGCTTTGCGTGCTTCTAGTGGAAATTGGAGAATCATTCTAAGTTTGTCAGCATCTTTCATGACAGTGCAATATATCTGAGGCAATAACTTTGCCTCACATCCACACTCCTTTATTAAATTCCATGTTTCTTCCCCTGAAATTGGAGGTAGCTCATATTTTTTATGCTCTCTCATTATTTCATTTCCTTCTCATATTTAAGTATTTCCTTATGTTAGTGCCTTTGCAACCAAGACAAATGATTCTTGGAGTTCAGTAATATCGTTGTTTGCATTTGCAACTAAGAATATCATATGTGGCAATGATATTATGCATGAGTCTCCAAGTGATGACAGATTTTGCAGGTGAAATGTAGACTTGCTAGATTGCTTTGGCTCAACTAACTTCTCATGTTCATTACTATGACATTAAAATGTATCTTTGAATGTAAGTTCCATTTCTTTAAGTCAACACCCTTTAAGAGATGTTATTTGCAAAACAAAACTTTCTCAAATAATCCTAAACTATTTTCATGTGTCGACCGTAATTCACACATGTGTTTTGCTCATTTCATGTATTTCAGATGGTTGTGAATCCATGAGAATTACAACTATAATGGACGATACAGGTTGACCGTATAATTCTCACTGATATTTTGAAAGTTTGATTCATTTTTTATTACGTTCTTAAGAGATTTTTATACATGATATTGATAATTTGAATACATGCTATAAATCTTCATTTTTCATTATTTTCCTAAAATAAACAAAAGCAACACAAACGGTAGTCAATTCAACAATACAAATGAATAGTAAGTAACGATAAAAAAAACAACTTATCAAACTCTCTCATACTTGAATCATTGTTTGTCTTCAAAATATATTCTTAAATGAAAAAATATTAGGATCAAACATTTTTCAAAAGAACTAAATACATGAAAATTTTTGAGAATTTAAAATTTAACAGTAGCCAACCTAGGAACTAAGTTAAACTCTTTAAGATTTTTTTAAGTCATCTACTATCTACCCACTATTAATCAGTTGACCAAACTGTCGGAATTGCCCTTCCACTAAAAATAATTTACACTTCAATTTGGACAAAATGGTACCTAACAAATCATGCTTGCAAATTTCTACTTCTTCTCTGGATTGCACCACATGTCAAGCCCTTATTTGTCCAAATTGAATAAATTTTTTCCCACCACCTCAGTTACTTATTTCTCTCTCTCTCTCTCTCTCTCTCACTCACTCTCTCTCTCTCTCTCTCTCTCTCTCTCTCTCTATCTATCTCTTTTGCAGACATTTTCTTTCTCTCTCACGTCTTCTCTCTTTTCATCTCTCTTTTACGCCAAACCCTAGCACCTCTGCCGTTCTTTCTCCACCTTATTCACGACCATCAACACTTCCAATAGAAAACCCAAATCCATATCCGTACTCTTCATCTCACAATCTTCCTAATGAACTGAATCGAGTTTTGTTTCGAACAATTTTGTCATCGATCACTCTTTTGTAAATGGAAAGTTTCGGGTAACAAAAAAATTAGAATTTTTTTTTTCTATTTTGACTCATAGATCTGTGTTTTTTCTTCTAATGTTTTAGTTTCACAACAACGTCCAAAAGAATTTTTTTTAGTATGATATTATGTATCTATGTTGATTAGATCTTTTTTGCAGGTTCACAATCTAGAAAAGAATATGTGTTGATGGTTTCACAATTTTTGTGTTTGTGTTTTTGGAAAATGGGTTCAAGGGGAGGTTGAGAAATGAAATGTAAGTAGCTCAAAGAAGATGGGTGAAGCCTATAGAAGTCATGTACATTTTACAGAATCATGAAAAGTACTAGCTCACCCAAGTGCCACTGCAACAGCCAACAAGTAACATCTCCAGTGCCGGTAATTTCGTATCATAAGATTGTTTTTATATCTTAACAATGACTATAATTGCTTCTGCATGTTAACATTATCAACTGGTCTCCTAAATAGGTGGTTCCTTATTTCTATTTAACAGAAGAGTATTGTGTTTCTTTCATAAAGATGGTCATGCTTGGCGAAATAAAAGAGACAGAAGAGTTGTAGGCGAAGCCCACGAACGGCTGAAGGTGTATTATAAATGTTTATGCTTTTATGTTTATTAGATGGTCATGCTTGTGGTATTTTAGTCTGTTTTTAAAACATAATTAACTTGCTAATATGAGATTGTTTGGTTAATTATTACTAAATTCTATATTTATGAAATCTTTTAAACGGATAATGCAGATGACCCTAACCTTCTGGCTCTTAAACGGAAAACTAGCCTTTTTTTCCTCTCTAACCAGCCATTTAAACTAACTAACTAATGAGGTGCAGTTATCTAACAGTTTCTCTTTGTTTGTGTCATTGCATACTGGATCACATAACCTCTACCTTTGTTTTCCACAGGTTTGTTTTCAATTTTGCAGACTCTTGAAACCGTTAAGAGGTTATGTCCAAAGCGAACCCTTCTGATTGGAATGACTCATGAGTTTGATCACCACAAGGACAATGAGTTTTTGAAAGAATGGTCTAAAAGGTATTCATTTGTAAAGAAATCAAATATTGACTGTTGCTAACACATTTAGTAATAATTAATCCAACACTCTCATATTAGCATGGTCATGTAAATGTAAATAGTATCTTTGGTTCACTTAACAGTTTCCTACATTTTTTATCCATGAAACTATTAATACATTTATGCATTTTGTTTCTTCTGCATACAGGTTGGTGATTTTAGTATTTTGATAAGATCTGATTTCAGCATACCAAAAGCTTTATTCTTTAACTTTTTATCAGCACTTGTGTAACTTGCAGACACTGTATTGGTGAGTGTTGCCTTCTTTCAATAGGGAGATGTTTAATAAATTCCCAAATATCATATATGCATGAAACATTTATTTAATATAATGCGCATATTAACAATAGTGTGTTCATGAATTATGTAGTTAAGACGTCACTTGTTTCAAAAAGTTAAAAGTTCAAAGTATGAACTAAGCCATGATTTCTAAACTTTCATGCCTTTGAATTGTAGGGTGAATGATTCAGTGACTAAGAGCCTTAGGCTAAAGTTGATGTGGGGAAGACCTCAAGTAAGTAGACTAAATGGTGAGACTGATTTGGAAAAATCGTTATGAGACAAACCGTTTAAGAGGTACACATTCATTTTCCTCCACTTGCAAATATTGTTTGACATTAAACTAATTTACATCTTCATATCATTTTGGTATATTGAATTGTATTTAATATTTGTTTCATGTCAATCAATCTTTTAAACAAACATTATTTTTTTCAAAAGTACCTGAAATATGTGGAGTGGTCATGCTAGAAATTAGCGGACTAATTCAGTTGAACTGTCTTATTAATAAAATAAGATGAATATGGACTTCTGGACTATGGTTAGAGTTTGAAAACAATCCATTGTGCGATGCAATAACAAACATTGAGTTGTGATTGTAAAATGTTGCTCAAATATTTTGCAGGAAATAGCAGATGGCATCAAAAAAGATCCTTTCAAAGGACTCTCTATTTTGGCATGGCAAACTAATGGCCAGGTCACTGCTACCCCTGTGACACGGGTCTCTGCAGCAACATCATCAGGATTCTCAATTTCAGCTCCCTTTCTATCTACTCCCTTATTTCAACCAAGATCTATGAACTTAATTCCCCAGAGTCTCTATTTTACTTCGCCCAACGCACCTAACAGTAACATGTCTCATTATTTTTCTGCTGATTAGACTTTATGACCATGTTTCATTATTTTTCTTTATATTAAATTAGCATATGTGAGTTGTTTGTTTCAATTGATGGAATCACCGAAAAACTAGGTGCAGAGACGACTGATTAGATGATGGAAAACTCGAGGCAACAATCACCAAAACCAGGATTCTTCACTATCACATACTGCTACAAGATCAAGGGAGTGGGATGGTCCATCTAGATGGGTAGAATATCTAGGAACAAATTCTGCCTTTCCACTATCTTTTGCCAATTCCAAGAATTTCGGTCATGACGGGCAGTCTTAGGGATCTACGCCATATCAGAAATTTTGCTTTATTGTTTGTTATTATTAATGTTGTTTTGCCTTAGATACTACATTTTTTAATGACTCTGTTATTGCTATAGATGATGTGAGAATTTGCAAGCTTGTTTCATCAGCTGTTTATTTGGAAGCATAAGCATGGACTCACAACCTGTAAAATTGGTAAATTATCACTTTGTTCAACATTAATAATTGTTGGGTATGTCTAGCTTCTATTTAATTTCCATTCAATTTATTTCATATCAGTATAAACGTTCAATTAAACTTCAACAAGCACAAGCTCATTGAGACTATAAAATGATGATGGTTTGCATGAAAATATCCAAGGACATGTTCCTATAACTATAGTATGCTACAACTAGATTTTCAATAAACATGAAATGAAAAGTTGGCACATTACTTACTCAAAGACTGGCGAAGGCTTTTTTTTTACAGCATCAAAGTTTTACAGCATTAGAATTAGATTCTACTGCAAGAATCCTTCAACTTAATTTCTATCTTTGCCTTTATCAAGAATGAAAGTGTTTCTTGAATTTGTATCTGAGAGGGAACAAATATAAATGTGGCATGAAATGTGGCACTGGTCATTATAATTTGTTGCTAATGCTGCATAATTTCTTGGCCATTAGTTGAGAGGGTTTGAGGGAAAATTGAATGAAACAATGTATAATATTGGTTGTTATGTTTTTTAATTTTCTAATTGAGCCATTAATAAAGCTCTTCTTTTCTCAAGAGGCCATGAATTGATTACTCTTTCATGATTTTTTTCTAAAATGTTTTGACATTATTTAATTTATTTCTTCAGGGTTCTGAGTAATACCGTCATTGTGAAAAGGCCATGCGTCAAACATCCCGTTTCTTTCATACAGTGTTCTTTGATAAATCAATTGATGTGGCATACTCCTGATTTTGAATTAGTAAAAAACATACCAAGTTGCAGAATGACAGTCAAAATATTTGTCAATTGATGTCACTGAATGATGTCACATGAAGAATATATGGAGTATATTAAGCACAAAGCAACACAAACAGGTCTCAGGCTAATACATTTTAGTGCACTCTGGTAATTCTATTATTTGTCTCACTCCTCTTTTTTGGGTTCTAGATTTTGGACTTGTGTGTTTCTTCTCACATGTGTTTCCTCTCTTTCAAAACATTGTCACAACCTAGAATTTAATTTAAGGCTAAATCCACTGGCAAGTATGAATTGTGAATCATGAGGCCTTTAAGCTGTTTTGTGTCTTTTCGTCATCAATATGATATGAAGAGATTCTAAAGAATGTATAACATTGGCAACAATGTGTTTCACATATGCATATTAGAGTAGTGAAGAACTAAAAGAGAGGTGATCTAAAACTTAATGCAGAGAAAATGAAATGATCTGTAGTTCACTGTATTCTGTTACAATCTCTTATTTTTGTCAGGGTAGAAAAACTGTTATTACAGTGAGTTGTTACAATCTATTATTATTATTATTATACTTTTGATTTGCTTATTGATCGTCCAGTTCAACTATGATTTGAATTAATTGAACAATAACCCAGGAATGCCAGAGGTTTGATTTTCGATCTGGTTTTAAAAATTTGTGTTGTGTGTTGTTGTATACATAGAGGTACTCCAATTTTCATTTCAAGCACATAATAATGTGAGTTGCATGACACCTATATTATTTAAGAAGAATAAGTAAATTTACCATTTCAGATTTTTGCACAAGCAAGGAGGATATAATGATTACTTTTTTTATGTGTTTTTGATGCAGTCACTGAAAAAATAAAGAATCGTCTTATTTGGAACTGTAGATTTTAGAGCTAAATGTTTGACAGAAAGGAGCAAAAAAATTTCAATGACTTTAAATTTCTATAGAATAAGTAGAAAATTATTTGTGATAGGTCTGACAAGTTATGACACTTCTACATTGTTATATTGTACTGTATAATAGAGATTGATGTTGGCATGTGGATATCCATATGCACTTGTTGGTAGCTTACATGTATTTTCACATAAGAAACTTGAACTATTAACATTTTGTGATTACCTGTACATGTTTTCTCTGATAATGACTTTTTGTCTTCCCCATCCATAAAGATTGATAGTTTACAATCACTTGTTTTGAGAACTAACATAATGATTACATTACCCTAGCTTGTGTCACGAGTCAACTGCAAAGGAAGAGCCGAGGTTGAAGAATGCACTAGGAGAATTGACCCTTGAAAAGGCAAAAGTCAAGGAGCGAATCAACAAGCTTATGAGAAAACTCAATGGAGGGGAGGGGTCATCCGCCAGTGGACCAGATGCTTAGTTTCCTTTATGTTGTATTTTCCATTTCCGCTTGTGTATTTGAATTATGAAGATGTACTACCTCTGATGTAATATTTTCAAGATATCCTAATGAAGAAGTTTATTTTGATGAACATCCTGTTATCTACAATGTTTGCAAAATTTCTTGGTTTTCTTGATAGTTTAGCTTGCATTTTCATCTGTATTTTCATTTGCATCATGTCATAACATGTGCATCCTCTTCCCTGTCTTATCTCATGTCACCCTGTTCTCTTCAGAATCGTCACACTGAGTCCCCGACGCCGCTACAACACACGAGCCCAAGCTCATCAAAAGATGTTAGAACATAATTTTGAAATGGACAGAGTTAACAATGAGCTGAATGAGCTACAAGGAGGAATGAGGCAGATTCTGGAGGCTATTCAAGTCTTAAAAGCAAAGATGGATACATCGGCCACTGTGGTTTTCGAGATTATCACTCCAACTGTGGAACCTCCTACCACTACTTTGAACCCCATATCCACTTCTACTCAAGAAGTTGTTCCTTTGGGTAACGAGAATCATCAAGCTATTCCTACCTTTACTCCAGCGGCAGTACAAACTCAAATGCACCCTGTTTTTCACAACCCGCCACCGGTTTATGATTACCCTGAAATGTCTGAAGAAGGTGATGAGCGACATGAAAGACTGAAAGAGAGTGTAGAGACAATACAGAGGAAAATGAAGGTAATGGAGGGAAGCAATGTATTTAGTACTGATGCTAAAGACATGTGCTTAGTCTCAGGTTTGGTAATTCCACCCAAGTTTAAACTACCGAGTTTCGACTTATACTCTGGTGCAACGTGTCCTAAAGTACATCTGATTATGTATTATCGAAGAATGGCTGCATATATGGACAATGATAAGTTGATGATCCACTGCTTCCAAGATAGTCTGAAAGGGGCTGCTGCCAAGTGGTACTTAAGTCTGGACCAGTCTAGAATCTGT
Organism: Lathyrus tuberosus; assembly: GCA_022829125.1. Classification (NCBI taxonomy): domain Eukaryota; kingdom Viridiplantae; phylum Streptophyta; class Magnoliopsida; order Fabales; family Fabaceae; genus Lathyrus; species Lathyrus tuberosus. The sequence continues at coordinate 5,087,440 of JALAZF010000358.1, forward strand.
TGTTTTCAAGATGTATCTGATGCTTTTGTAAAGCATGACAAATATAACATGGACCTGGCGCCAGATCGTAGACAACTTCTGAGTATGTCACAAAACAATTTCGAGTCTTTTAAGGAATATGCGCAGAGATGGAGAGAGATGGCTTCACAGGTAGAGCCACCTTTGTCTGAAAAAGAATTGACTGATTGGTTTGTGGATACGGTGAAGTCAGTTTCTATAAGAGGATGATTGGTAACTTCAGTACTAATTTCGCTGATATTGTCACTGTAGGCGTGAAAGTAGAAGCTGGGCTGAAAAGCAGAAAAGTAGTCAGTTCTTCAAGCAGTTCAACCAATACCAATACCAAGAAATATCCTAGCCACTTCCACAAAATTAAAGAACGAGAGACTAATGCCATCATGACAGGGAAGAAAAGGAACCCAATATGGAAGCAACCAATGTATCAACAACAGACCGGTCCAAACTTTACTCAACAGCCGATTTACCCCATGCAGTATGCTCCCCAACACTATGTAGCAGTTGTAACACCTACCTTTAATCATCAAGTGGTGCAGCAGGCGCCGGCCTATCAACAACAACCATATTTCCGCCCTTGCCAATGTCTTACACTGAACTTTATCCTTCATTAGTGCAACATGGACTGATTGTTACCAGACCTTTTGGTCCACCCACAGAGAAGTCTTTTCCTTTCCACAATCCAAATGTTAATTGTGCCTTTCATCAAGGGGGAGCCGGCCATGACTTGGAGGGTTGCTTAGCATTGAAATATGTAGTGAAAAGGTTGATGGAAAAGAAGATTCTATCTTTCGCAGACAATCAGCCAAACGTGAAAAGTAATCCGTTGCCCACGCACGAAACTATAAATGATATTGAGGATGAGAATAATGAGGTGTTAATAGTGGATGCATCAAAGATCAAAACTCCTATCAAGGACTTTCATGCTAAATTATTCGAAGCTGGATTGGTAAAAACCTGTCATGGTGATTGTGAAGAGTGTAATATCAGTGTCAAGGGTTGCCGATTGATCCGAGATGATGTTTAGAGGTTGATTGACGAAGGGTTTCTGCAAGTGTTTAGTAAAGAGAGGAAGGATGAAGTTGCAGTAATTGAGCCTGTATTCAACTTGCCAAAGTCAAAAGAAAAGGTGCCTGTGTTCAACATGCCAAAGTCTGGTTCTGTGATTCCCATGTTTAACAAACCAGTACCAATCTTCAACAATTGTGAATCCGTTGTTGCTTTTCCACTGCTAATCACTCAAAGTCAAGCAATATCCGACAACCCGTTCCATTCCGTTTCAGAGGTTCAAAAGATGTGTCGTGGATTTATGAGAATACTGTGGTTGACAAAAGACATGAAGAAGTGGTTCTAAGGAATGAGGTAGGAGCCACTAATGAAGAGGTGACCAACATGGTGGGGACTGGCAAAATGACTCGCAGTGGTAGAGTTTACACTCCTCTATTCAAAGGAAATGTGCCCGAGGAGACTGTTGTTCGTTTACCCTCCAAAGATAAGGAAAAAGAGGTGGTTACGAAGGAGGACGGTGATGAATTTCTAAGAATTATCAGGAGAAGTGATTACAAAGTGGTGGACCAGCTTCACCAAACTCCATCCAAGATTTCAATTTTGTCTCTGCTGATGAATTCTCCTACCCATAGAGCAGCCTTGTAGAAAATTCTAGCCCAAGCACATATAGCCCAAGAAATTACTGCTGGAAAATTTGACCACATCATTGCAAATATCACAGCCTGTAATACGCTCAGTTTCAGCGACGAAGAATTACCTCGAGGAGCCCGAAACCATAATCGTGCCTTACATGTATTCATAAAATGCCAAGAGGATACTTTAGCCAGCGTACTTGTAGATACTAGTTCATCTTTGAATGTGCTGCCGAAGAGAACTCTGGAAAAGTTGACCTATCAAGGAGTTGTGATGAAGCCTACTTCACTCGTTGTCAAAGCCTTTGATGGCTCGAGAAGATCAGTAATGGGGGAGATTGAGTTACCTATTCTGACTGGTCCTCACGTGTTCATCATCATTTTCCAAGTCTTGGATATCAATCCCACTTACAGTTGTCTGTTTAGGAGGCCTTGGATTCACGAGGCCGGTGCTGTAACATCGACTTTGCATCAGAAGATGAAATTTGTAGCTGATGAGAAGTTGGTCATTATCCATGGTGAAGAAGAACTGATGGTCAGTAACCCACTACTACGTAAAAAACATTTAACAACGGTTGGAAATGACGTATAATGATGGGGGCGAAGGCGTTGTTAAGTAGAGTGTTGTTGTATATGAGGTACGTACAATGACGGTCTGGGAAACGTTGTTGTATTCTAGTATGCGCACACCATTTCATGACGGTTAGTTTAGTCAACCGTTGTGATATACTAAACTGTGATCTGGTTCGATTCTCAGCAACAACATTTTTTATTTATATTAGCGTTTGACATACAACTACGGATAGGTTTATAACAGCTGCCAAAAACAGACTGTTTTAAATATAAAATTTATCTGCGTATCAAATTATTCTCATAATTTATCCTGTCAAAACAGTTTCTGTTTACATGCAAACACAATATGTGCATCAAACACAATTCTTCCTATATTTTATCCTTATAAATGAATCAGAGAATTTACATCAAAAGAAATTTACATCAAAAGCTAAATGAATCAGAGAATTAAACTGCTAACATTGTTTAAATCAAAAGCCAATATTATTGATTTCATTATGTGCATCAAAAGCCAAAACTATTGTTCACATTATGTGCATCAAAAGCAAAAAATATGTGCATCAAAAAATGTTGCTGATATATCATACAACAGGAGCAGAACCCTTAAGCTCTTTGTGGATATACGCCCAACGTTTACGAAGATCCACAAAGTCCTCAATAGGGAATGGGGTTTCGTCGTTAAACATCTACATAAGAGCAAAAAATTGAAGATATATCATGCATGATAATAATTCAATAGTCAACTTATATATTAATATATGTAAACATTTTATGGCATATATTACCGTATCTCATGAATCAACAGTGCCGACAAAGACGATGTTTAACATGTGTTTCATGATAAAATACCCACACTCGTAACTCCCACGTTGTTTCCTCGTCTACAAATTACATGAATATAAAAACATGAATACAACCACACATGCATGAATGTAAATGAAATAAACAGGTAATCGGGCCACTTACTTTAGGAGCAAGGTATGTGGGCTTTTTTCTAACATTCCTCAATATATTAACTTGCTCCACAATACTGCACATTGAAAATTGAATTAAACATATTACATGATAAACTAATTACAATTAATGCCAAAGAAAATGATATTAAACAAAGACATTTACGTTAATACAAGATCTTTCATTGGTTTGTGGAGTGGATCGTGCAAGGAACACAGTAATGTCACCGTATTTGTCCTAAACGATATTACGATCAATATTTATATATATATATATATATATATATATATATATATATATATATATAGTTGTTACTAAAACAAAACTAAATATAGAATATAGAAATAAATTACAACAATACTAACCTACATAGGAATGGTGCAAGGTAACATTCTTTTCCTCCGTCATTTAGCCGGATTTTCAAGTAGTTTTCTCTGATATTTTTTTCATTATACGCCCAAGCAATAAAACTTAGGTCCAAGATTCCATAGGTACTTGATTTATTCAATTCTATACAAACACGGTGAATGTACCTAAATGGTCAAAGAAAATGAATAAATTAAGGGAGAAAATACAAAAAATTATAATGTTCTATAATGACATGTATATTCGACTATATACTTACGTGCACCAAACTTGCAAAATAGATATGTCAAGCCACTTATATCCTGCGAGAAAATCCCTCACATCTTCAGGAGTGTAATACACTAAATCCAATTTTGGGCAATGTTGTAGCGGGAGAGCTTGCGCAAGGTCTGTTGTTGAAATGTAGTAGTATAAACTTGTTATTTCATTTGGACTAGGGTCCAATATCCAATTCCGTTATCTACAGGTGGGGGAGGGGTTGTATAATTACTCCCTTTTGTAGAAGCGTGATTTACGACACTTCTACGTAGAGTTTGATCATCACCAACGCAACGACGATCTTCATTAGTTCGTTGTTCGAGGCTTTCACTTAATCTCTACATCATAACATTCAATTAGAACATAAAACAAAAATAAGCATAATATATTCAATTAGAACATATAATATATATCATACAAAAATAAGCGCGATTTACGACACATACCGAATACATCTCTTGTAACCTTTCCACTTTTTTCTCCCTTTTTTCCCTCTCTTCCTCAAACAGCCTCCTTTGCTCCGCCAATTGCTTCTCAACATTATCAATCTTTTGTCGTTGAGCAAGAAATTCAGCGGTTTCGGTGCTTCTTCTTTGAGATCCAAAGTATGACCTCAAGCCGACACCATCTCCAACACCACGGACACGGCCTCCATGCTCAGCTGTTCTGATAGCTTCGACTAATATGTCATGTCGTGCTTTCGGAACAAATGTGCCTTCACGGGCCGCCACAACCAAGTTATCCTACACAACATGAGCAACTTACATAAGCAAACACATTTAAATAACAACTCATGAGCAATTTACATAAGCAAACGCATTTAAACAAAACATATACTTACAATTTTCTCAGCAACTACTCTTGAAGCCTCAGAGGTGTACTCTCCGTTAGGTCTTAATCGAGCCCTCTTCCATTTCTCATGTCTTGAAGGTGGAGATGGAATGTCACCATCTCCTCCTTCTTGTAGTTTTTCCTGTAGGATCCTCTTCTCAAGTTTCTTGTAACCCCCACGAGACAATCTATGAGGGTACATGTTTTTCGCCTTGTTCTGAATTCCTACTTCGCTTTTAGCCTGTTATTAACATAGTGAAAAATGTGTATGATTAGTATCTATAACTCATTAGCATAACAATATAGGTTACATAAGACTAGTACTAACCTTGAATTCCTCAGAACGGCATTTCTTCGCAAACTTGTGCCACACCTTCTTCGATAAAAAACTATACCGAATCCATGGAGGTTGAAGACCGCTCTTAGGCTTCGTAATGTAGTCAGCCATGAGCCGTGACTTAAATCCCCTCCAACGAACACCGGCATAAGTTATCCACTTTCTTTTCAATTTCGAGTCATCGGTAAACTCAAAATTCAACTACATTAAATCAATATATAAGTATGAATTAGAAACTATAGGTAGTGATATCAAATATATGAAAATTATAGTATGAAATACCTTAACATCTGTCCATATGTTGTCTTTGACATTACCATCCACTTCTCTCCAATCATCAATCAGTATACTGACTTTGCAACGTGCAAGGAACGCAACATAACTCCTAAAAGTAGCGTAATGTAGACAATCCACTAATCTGTAGTGCGAATCAAACTCGTTCAGAATTTTTTCCCCAGATGAGTTGCGGACTGATGTGAATTAGGGCATCATTGTGACACCTCTTTGTGATCTTTTCGTTTGACTTTCAGTTGTTTGAGTTTCATTGGCTAACCTTTCATTTGTTTGAGTTTCTTCGCTGGTTTCTGATGAAGAACTCGACAAGGTCGACATCTAAGTTCAAAAACAACAACAACAACATGAACAACAATGGCAAAAGAGTTTACTGTAGATGCATGGGGAAAATATTTTACGTACCCTAAACGTGACGACGAAGTAAACGATGTTGGTGTTGGTGTTGTTGTTGTCTTCCTTCCTTACGACAACGACGGTGTTGTTGTTATCTTCTTTCTCGACGGTGACGATGATGACGATGGTGTTGGTATGTGCGTAATATTCTATTTTCTTCACTATCGTGACGATGATGACGAAAATGACAACAAATGGATACTGATGATGCAATCTTTAGTGGAATCGTGTATTGTTTCACAGTATTGAAGGTTAGGGTTTAGGGTTGAAATCGTGTAACGTTTCGTCTTGTTTCTATTTTCAATGGAAAAAAGGATACTGAAGAGACAATGAGACTAGCTAGTTTGGAGACTATTGAAACACTACTGCGACGGTCAAGAATTTACACCGTTATGATATATTATTTACATAATAAAATTTCATATTAAAGCGCCAAAGTTATTTTTAGAATTAAAAATTAAAAAAAACATACAAAATATATCACAACGGTGTATATAAACAACCGTAGTCATAACTTTTAATTTTTTTAATTAAAAGTAAATAAAAAAGTAAAGGCGCTCTTTAACATAAAAGGAATAATATATATGAATGCGCTGAGGTTTGAACACATGAAAGCTTGAAGGTATCACCACGGTTGATTTATCAACCATTGTTATATACAGATAATCACCACGGTTGGTTTATCAACCGTTGTTATATACAGATAAGTTTTATTCAATAAACAAATAAAATACAACCGCGCCTTAGTTTAGATATGTCACAACGGTGTAGGGATGAAGCGTTGTGAGCATGGCGTCGTTGTTTACGCGTTTTGTAGTAGTGACCTATCCTCTTTCCGATACATTGAAGCTAATGAAGATGCTTTAGAAACCTCTTTCCAAGCTCTTGAGATAGCTAATGCTGTTATGCTTAACAATGAAGAGCTATTGGCCTCGAATAATCCATCTTTTGCTTCTTTCAAGAGTATCCAATCTGCCCTACAAGAAGGTGTACCTAAAGAATGGGGCAAAGTCATCGAGATTCAAGAAAGAGAGAAGTAGCAAGGGTTGGGTTACAAACCAACTCTTGATGAGATAACTGCTGCTACAACAAGGCGACTGAAGACGATTCAGGAAGTATTTGTCAGTGGAGGACATCAAGTTCATGCCATCATTGAAGACGATGAAGACGAGGATATTAGCCACTTGGGTTTTTAGTGTGACGCTGCATTGAATAATTGGGAAGCTATTGAAATCCATGTTTTGTACCCTATGCCAGAGTAATTTGCTTGCTTTTGTTGTTGTTTTAAATTCCGTAGCCTTGCCCGAGGCTATCAGATTATTTTGTATGGGCCACCGTTTTTAATTATTATTAATCAATGAAGTTGATGTTTTATTAATTTCTTTTGTCTTTATTTACTGTTTTCGCTTTTAAGGAAAAATGGCAATCTTTTCAAAACTACAAAAGCATTTTCTTCTTGCATTTGATTTTGTGCATTTTAATGAAATAAATCCCTCCATCATGTAGAATAAATCCCAAACCTGTTGTATTCAATGACCCTACTCTCACTATTGACTTTGATTCACCCATCTATCAAGCTGAGGATGAGGAAGAAGAAGATTATGAGGTCCCAGATGAGTTGGCAAAAATGTGTGAGTACGAATACACGGCTCTTCAGCCGCATGAGGAAGAAATTGACACCATCAATCATGGTACTAATGAAGACAAGAAGGAAGTCAAGATTGGGGCAATGCTAGGGGTAGAGATCAGACGACTGTTAGTAAAGCTTCTTGAAGAATATGCTGATGTGTTTGCATGGTCTTGTCAGGAAATGCTTAGGTTGGATACAAATATTGTAGTTCATAAGCTACCGCTTAAGCCCGAATGCCCACCAGTGAAACAGAAACTTCGAAGAAGTAGACCCGACATGGCTCTCAAAATCAGAGATGAGGTAAAGCGACAATTGGATGCAGGTTTCTTAGCAGTTTCCAAGTACCCCGAATGGGTAGCCAACATCGTGCCAGTAATAAAAAGAATGGTAAGGTGCGGATGTGCGTAGATTAGAGGGACCTCAACAAAGCCAGTCCAAAGGACGATTTCCCTCTGCCGAATATCGACACTCTTGTGGATAATACAGCCAGTTTTACAGTTTTCTCCTTTATGGATGGTTTCTCAGGATACAATCAGATCATAATGGATCCAGCCGATATGGATAAGACTACATTCATCACTCCTTGGGGAAATTATTGCTACAAAGCCATGCCCTTCGGTTTAAAAAATGCAGGGGCAACCTATCAGAGGGCTATGGTAACCTTATTCCATGACATGATCCATAAAGAAATTGAAGTGTATGTGGATGATATGATTGCTAAATCTCAGAGTGAAGAGGAACATTTGGACCATCTTTAGAAGTTATTAAAGAGACTCCGTAAATATCAGCTAAAATTGAATCCTGCCAAATGTACTTTCGGTGTTAGATCAGGAAAGCTGCTGGGTTTTATCGTCATCCAACGAGGAATTGAGGTAGACCCTGACAAAGTACGAGATATTCAAGAAATGCCAGCTCCGCAGACTGAGTCGCAGGTAAGAGGTTTTCTGGGCCGTTTGAACTATATCTCCAGATTCATCTCCAACATGACTCCCACTTATGAGCCAATCTTCAAATTTCTTCGCAAAGACCAGACTGTACAGTGGAATTCCGACTGCCAGCAGGCCTTTGACAAACTCAAGAGTTACTTGCAAGAACCACCGATCTTGATCCCACCTGTTCCTGGAAGACCTCTCATCGTGTACATGACTGTATTAGAAGGATCCATGGGCTGCGTCTTGGGCCAGCATGATGAAACTGGTCGCAAGGAGCATGTCATCTATTATTTGACCAAAAAGTTCACTGATTGCGAAAGTCGTTATTCATTACTAGAGAAGACCTGTTGTGCTCTAGCATGGGCCACCAGACGTTCGAGGCAATATTTGATATGTCACACTACTTTGTTGATCTCCAAAATGGATCCAATAAAGTATATCTTTGAGAAGCCTGCTCAAACAGGAAAACTTGCCCGTTGGCACATGCTATTGTCAGAATATGATATCCAGTATGTCACTCAGAAGGCTATCAAGGGAAGTGTCTTATCAGAGTATCTTGCAGATCAGCCTGTTGAAGATTATGAGCCTCTCAAGTTTGATTTTCTTGATGAAGACATCATGGTGGTAAAGGATTGTGAAGAACCAGGCCCTGATGAAGGTCATGTACCCGGTTCCAGATGGAAGATGATGTTTGATGGTTCTTCCAACTACAAAGGACATGGTGTGAGTGTTGTGTTGATAAACCCTAATGGTGGTTATACTCCTTTCACAGCAAGGTTAGACTTTGGATGCATAAACAATGTTGCTGAGTATGAAGCATGGATCTTAGGCTTGGAAGCTGCAATTGATCTCAGAATCAAAATCCTAGAAGTCATTGGTGATTCTGCTTTAGTTATCTATCAAGTCAAAGGCGAATGGGAGACTAAAGACGAGAAACTAATCCCGTACCGCGCTTACATTGTGAAAATGATCCAATACTTTGACGAGATTAATTTCCGTCATGTTCCTTGCTCAGAGAATCACATAGCGACGCCCTAGCCATGTTAGCTTCAACATGGAAAGTTAATTTTGTTAATTAAGCACCACTCATCAGCATCGAGCGCAAGACTGAACCAGCCTACTGTCAGTCAATTAAAGAGGAAGTAGATGGGAAACCATGGTTTCACGACATCTTGAATTATCTGAAGACTCAAGAGTATCCTACCAATGCTTCTAGTCTTGACAAGAAAACTTTGCGAAGATTATCATCCAAATTTTTCTCAGCAATGATGTACTCTACAAAAGGAATCACGACATGGTTTTGCTAAGATGTGTAGATAAATGAGAAGCATGCCTGTTGATTCAAGATATTCATGAAGGAGCCTTTGGTACTCACGCTAATGGGCATGTCATGGTTAAGAAAATCTTAAGGGCTGGGTATTATTGGTTGACTATGGAAGCTGACTGTATCCAATACGCCAGAAAATGTCACAAATGCCAGATCTATGCTGACAAGGTGCATGTACCTCCAACATTTTTGAATGTTTTGTCGTCACCTTGGCCTTTCTCTATGTGGGGCATTGATTTGATTGGGGTTATTGAGCCGAAAGCTTCCAACGGTCATCGTTTCATCTTAGTGGCCATTGACTACTTCACGAAATGGGTTGAAGCTGCTTCCTACACCAATGTGACCAAGCAAGTGGTTGCTTGTTTCATCAAGAATAATATCATTTGTCGTTATGGGATCCCTAACAGAATCATAACGGACAATGGAACCAATCTGAACAACAAAACAATGAAAGAGTTGTGTGACAATTTCAAGATTGAGCATCATAATTCCTCACCTTACTGTCCAAAGATGAATGGAGCTGTCAAAGCTGCCAACAAGAACATCAAAAAGATCCTGCAAAAAATGGTCAAGACTTATAAGGATTGGCATGAAATGTTACCATTTGCTTTGCATGGATACAAAACTTCGGTTCGAACTTCGACAGGGGCAACTCCCTTTCTCTAGTATATGGGATGGATGTTGTTCTCCCCATTGAAGTAGAGATACCATCGTTAAGAATTATGATGGAGACCAAGCTTGATGAAGCGGAGTGGGTCCGAGAAATATATGATCAGCTGAACCTCATTGATGAGAAAGGATTGACTGCCATGTGTCATGGTCACTTGTATCAGAGAAGGATGAAAAGAGCTTTTGATAAGAAGGTCCGTATTCGTGAATTCCGTGGAGGAGAACTCGTACTCAGAAAGATCTTGCCATCTCAGAGGGATGCTCGCGGAAAATGGACGCCCAACTATGATGGCCCGTTTGTGGTAAAAATTGTGTTCTCATGAGGTTCCTTATTCCTTACAACGATGGACGGTGAACAACTCTCACACCCTGTGAATGCTGACTCAGTACGAAAATATTACGCCTAAAAAGCCCGCTAAGTCGAAAACCAGAAATGGCGACTTAGGAAAAAAAAGGGTGTCCCGGTGGGTCATAACCTATGAAGGAGACTCAGGCAAAAGTTAGGGATTAAATAAAAAGAAAAAAGAGCTCGCTAGGTTGAAAACCCGAAAGGGCCGCCTAGGCAAAAAAGAGCGTCCCGGTGGGCTGAAAACCTGAAAAGGCAGTCTAGGCAAAAAATTAGGGACAAAGGCGTTTCACTGTGTCAGATGGGGTTGCCACCTACGTCAAGGGATTCATGAAAGGAGTTCAAGTTCATTTGCCCTTATCAGCAGCGAAGTTTATCTCTGGGACATTTAGTCATTAGGGATGGTAGTGGTCATTGAATACGAGGTAACCTTTTCCCAAATTGCCATTATTCCAATTGTAATGATCCATGGAGCTTCACCATTGGCAAGTTACCATTATAATAAAATCATATTTTTGACCATTCTTTGTTTGACATTTATCATTGCTCTATTATTTTCTTGTTATTCAAAACTTCACTTATTCATTAAAGCGGTTTTGAAAGCGGAAAATGTTTTGAAGAATCTTTTGAGAAAACACAATGAAAAATATAATTTGCTTTGGCATTAGGGACGATTTAATGAAATCATTTTCTCTCCCCAATGAAGTCTTAATTGTGACAAAAACACTATTAAACCATCTAGCGTATGTTTCCCCAGTGATACAAGTTCAAAACCGACAATGTTTCTTGGATCAGACATATCAGTAATGACTGATTACCACGATTCAAAGGATTTCTCCCCCCAGTATCTTCACAGATGTTTGTGGAAGATTTTATTTCCCCAGTGAAAGAAGGCTATTCCCTATTTAATCCTCAGAGGGGTTGTTCTCTTCAAATTCAGTGTGACTCCTAGAAGTGGATGCGTTATCCATCCACTCACTTTTCCCCAATCTATCGTCTCTCGTTAGAATCGTCTCTTACATATCGTTGAGCATTCGCATCATACCATATCATCCTGCATCTTTGCATCTGGTTTGCTTTTGCTTGTGGGTCTTTACCTCCCTTTACTTCAAATTTGCTAATCTATGATTTGTTTCCAGCTTGCGTCCGGTCTTCACCCGCGTGTGCCAGATTTTGCTCATTATCTATATCCCCCAGGAAGTCTAATCTTCATTTATGCAACCCCGGTACTGACCTATCAGATACCAAAACTCAGGTCACCTATGAACCTAAAGTCCAGTAATTGTTGGCATCGCTTGTTTTAGGTCAACTATGAACCTAAACATCATTCAGGTAAACTATAAACCTTGGTCAATTATGAACCTAAAATTCAGGTCACCTATGAACCTAAAGTCTAGTAATTACTAGCATCGCTTGTTTCAAGTCAACTATGAACCTAAACATTATTCGGGTCAACTATGAACCTTGGTCACCTCTGAACCAACAACTCAGGTCACCTATGAACCTAAAGTCTAGTAATTACTGGCATTGTTTGTTTCAGGTCAACTGTGAACCTAAACATCATTCAGGTCAACTATGAACCTTGGTCACCTCTGAACCAACAACTCGAGTCACCTATGAACCTAAATTCCAGTCATTTGTGGCATTGTTTGCTTCTTGGCCAGCTGTGAACCAAAATTTCAGGTCAACTATGAACCTCAATCTAGGCCCAACTCATATTGGTGTCTTAAGTCCAGTCTTTACTGGCAAACCAACTCAAATTTGTATCCCATCCAAATCATATTGGTACTCAATGAACTTTTTTGGCATTTTAATCTTGTTCCCAGCAGAGGTTCAATCATTATCAATATCTCTTTAAAGGTCCTTGTGATTTTCATCATTTGGCACACGCAAAGCTTGTGTTTGTTTCTGTCTTTTCTGGCTTTTCTTGAGGATCCCGTATGAACTCTTCAATATAATAAATCCCTAGAAAATCTCTGTAGAGTGTCTATCCTCTTATTTCAAGTTGATCCCCAGTGGAGATCATGTCTTCTTTCTAGTTTCATGCCCAGTAAGAATGTGTTTTATTTCCCCCAGTGTCGTTCGGTCACCTATGAACCTATCGCCCATCTCCCTGGATCTTTCCCAATGGAGAACACCTCTCTGGCTCCTATCTCCAGTGAGGACCTGTGGGACTTTCCCCCTTTATCTTTTTCTATCCCCAATGTTTCCTCAGAGTCTCCCCAATGAGTCTCTTTTGTTGGTCAGTCTGTATCCACAGTGAGTCTTCCTTGTGGATACTAACCTTCATCCATCCCCAGTAAAACTCACCTGTGTTTGTTTTCTCTTTATCTCTAGTGACCTGTTTGTCTGCATCTTTGCACTATCATGTCATCATATCATCATACTAGAAGTTCATGGCATGTCAGCATTTGCATGTCTGTTGCCTGTCCTTATCATCTGCATTCCATCTAAGGGCAAAATTTTCGGTTTGCTATATTTAAATACCTTTCACACTGGATGTCCCGAGAATTTCCATTCCTCGTGCCATCTAGTAAAGCTATTCAAATAGAGGCAACTGTTGTACCCCAAATTTTACCCCTTAGATGTCATAACATCTTGCACTAACATTTAGGGATCAATCATCTATGCATTGTTGACTAACCATTTCATCTTGCAAGTTTGTTTCTTTTGTTTGAAAACCAGGTTTTACACCAGAAAGAGGGAAAAGTCTCCTAAGCAAGCCTCTCACATGATTAAAAGTCTCCTAAGGCATCCTCTGGCTCCATACAATCACCACAAATGTTCACCAGTTTGGGATCTCAATACATTGGATCAAATCAAGTCAACAAGGGACTATCAGACCAAAGTTGAGGAATTAGGGTTTTAACCTGAAGAATCACTGAAGAGGTTTGTCATGATCAGTCAAGGTTTGATTGGTTCATCAACCAATTGAACTTACCTACATCCAAGGGATCCTACTCCACAAGAAATCAAGTGTGTTTGGTTCCTATTACAAGTACCTTGAGCCACAAGCTCACCATACCTCAAACTAGGGTTTTGTCAAGACAAGTTAGCCATTACCTTTGACTTTGATCAAGACATGTTTCCAAGCTTTGATACATGGTTCCACATGTTCTTAAACATCCTTAAAGGTCATCTTTGAACCTTAGAAGAGATTGAAGAAGCAAGATCCTCAAAGATCATCCAGTGGAATTCTTGAGGAAATTAGGGTTTTGACTGACAAAGTCAAGCCTCTGACTTTGGTGTTATTGGCCCAAAAGGAAGTATTCAAGTCACACTCCACCTTAACATGTTCAATCCTTGAATGAGAGCATGGGAGACCACCATTTGAAACATTTCTTGCAAGAAGGGCAAGGTTTTGTTCTTAAAGTTTTCTAAGTAAGGAAGAATCCACTTCTTGTGCAAAATTGGAAAAGTCATAACTTCCAAACCACACATCCAAATTTTGTGATCCAAAGCTCAAATTGAAGCTCTCATCATGAACTTCAAAACATATTAGAGGACCTTTCCCAAGTTAAGGTTTGTTTTTTAAGTTAAAAGTCTTGAGAGTTCAAAACACTTAAGGACTTAGTGAAATTTCACTACATTTTGCCTTAAAAACCAGCTGACTTCATCTCCATTTTTCACCAAGATCCCTTTTGATCCAGAACTTGGGGTGAACATGAAATTTTTAGAGGACATTTGGGGCTTTCAAAAAAGTACAAGAGCTCCTCAATCCATTGAGTGAGCTGAGAGATTCGATTGAAAGAAGTTTGAGGTCCATTTCTTGAGTTTTAAGTAACCAACTTATGCATAATGATGCATTACACTTCTAATCACCAAGACTTTCACTCATTTGATGTTTAGAGACCAGATTAGCTTGGTTTAGGACCTCTGCCACGATTTTATCAAGTTGCACATTAAAATAACATAGTTTATTCAAAGGCAAGGCAAGTGGATCAAGTGGAAAGAGAAACTTTTCAACAAAAGCATGGTTACTCCTATTTTCCTTGAAACTTGGACTCTATACCAATCCCATTAGTCCACCAAATCCAAACAAAACCCTAGCCTGATCATCTATCAGAACTCTTGAAGACTTTTGGACCAAAGCCAGCTCACACGAAGAAATCTTCCAAGAAGGGCAAAGTTGGCAAAATCTGATTTCAGACCATACCACTTGTCCTCAACATTTCCTATAAATAGATACTCAATCTACTCTCCAAAGCACACCAGAATCACCCCCAAAAGAGGATGATTGCTCACTCTATCCTCTCATTCACAAGTTCTTGCAAATTTGCAAGAACACTCCAAACACTTTTTCCATTCGTGCATTCACTCTCCAAGCTCCACAAACCTTCTCTAAGCACTTCATAGAGAAGCTTCAAGCACCTAAACCCTAGCTGTAACACTTTTATTTACCTTTGCCATTTTTGAGCTTCCACTTGCACAAGGAATCGGGTTGCACCATCCAAGCATACTTCAAAGTTTCTAATCATCCGCACCTTTTCTCCAAGGACCAACAAAGTTCCAGAGGGTGGTTTTCATCATTCACAAGTGTTGTAGAAGGAGCCTTGGACTTTCTCCAAGAGGTAATCCTTCAAAACTTTGAAACTCATAAGCATGTTATGATATGGTTTGTTCTTTGACGCTGATTACCCGCAACATACACATGTCAGCATCAAAGAACAAACCATATCATAACATGCTTATGAGTTTCAAAGTTTTGAAGGATTACCTCTTGGAGAAAGTCCAAGGCTCCTTCTACAACACTTGTGAATGATGAAAACCAATCTCTGGAACTTTGTTGGTCCTTGGAGAGAAGGTGCAGATGATTAGAAACTTTGGAGTATGCTTGGATGGTGCAACCTGATTACTTGTGCAAGTGGAAGTTCAAAAATGGCAGAGGTAAATAGAAGTGTTACAGCTAGGGTTTAGGTGCTTGAAGCTTCTCTATATAGTGCTTAGAGAAGGTTTGTGGAGCTTGGAGAGTGAATGCACGAATGGAAAAAGTGTTTGGAGTGTTCTTGCAAATTTGCAAGAACTTGTGAATGAGAGGATAGAGTGAGCAATCATCCTCTTTTGGGGGTGATTCTGGTGTGCTTTGGAGAGTAGATTGAGTATGTATTTATAGGAAATGTTGAGGACAAGTGGTATGGTCTGAAATCAGATTTTGCCAACTTTGCCCTTCTTGGAAGATTTCTTCGTGTGAGCTGGCTTTGGTCCAAAAGTCTTCAAGAGTTCTGATAGATGATCAGGCAAGGGTTTTGTTTGGATTTGGTGGACTAATGGGATTGGTATAGAGTCCAAGTTTCAAGGAAAATAGGAGTAACCATGCTTTTGATGAAAAGTTTCTCTTTCCACTTGATCCACTTGCCTTGCCTTTGCATAAACTATGTTATTTTAATGTGCAACTTGATAAAATCGTGGCAGAGGTCCTAAACTAAGCTAATCTGGTCTCTAAACATCAAAAGAGTGAAAGTCTTGGTGATTAGAAGTGTAATGCATCATTATGCATAAGTTGGTTACTTAAAACTCAAGAAATGGACCTCAAACTTCTTTCAATCGAATCTCTCAGCTCACTCAATGGATTGAGGAGCTCTTGTACTTTTTTGAAAGCCCCAAATGTCCTCTAAAAATTTCATGTGTGATTGGTTGGGTGTGTTTTTTGTCACGTAGTAACTTAAACCCGGCTGACCGGTTGATGTATGTGTTAGTGTATGTCCGTTTAACATTTTTATATGTGTTTTTCATCTGGCCATTTTTAATTCGCTTTTGGAATATATATTCGTGTGGGTGGCTTATGTAACACCCCACTTTCCCATTTTATAAAAATAAAAGTAATACGGATAAAATCAGAGTTTTCAGCTTTTAAAAGTAGGATGCTACACCAATAAAATTAACATCAAAATTATTGAATTTAAAAGAGATACGTAACAAAATTCAATACAAAATAACAATTAATAAAATCCCCAAAATTCCCGTGTTACGTATCAGAGCGACTCCTACGACTCGAACAGGCAACACGCACTCCAAGCAACTCAAGTACCTGGATTATCTGTACTTCCGAAGAAGCACAGACACAACAACAACAAAGGGGTGAGAACTACATTCAATAATAAACGGTGAATAATACATATTAAGGGTAGTTACTCACACCCAATCATACAATCACATAATCACGACCTACTTGTCACTCGCAACCATAATTCAATCAACATATAATAATAATGCAATGCGACCCAACAACAGACACAATGCATATGGTACCAAAATCACCATGGTTCATTCAGTCGAACCCGGATAAATCACATACACCCCTACTTGGCAATGATTTATCCCACCACACTCCACATTGGAGTTCGGATGAATCACATACACTCCTCCTGAGCAATGATTCATCACCACCGACACCATGAAATGCACAATAATGAATATGCACACAACACACCTGTATAATAAAATTACACATTCTCACGATCCTCCTGATCACACATAAAATAGTCATTCACAACAACACAATTTACACACAGAACACATGTATAATAATCAGCTATACATTTACATGATCCTCCTGATCACACGTAAGCCATACGCTTACCGTAATTCTCACCGGAATTACTTCACCTACAACACAACATCATCACACATAAATTATGCACAAGAGACTATTATCAAGTAAGATACACGATCCTCATTGATCCCAAGTGAGTCATACACTCCCAGTAATTCACCAAGAATTACCTCTGCTACCCCAAGACCACTCGCACCTCACACAAACAATGCCACACAACCACATTCTACACGCCTCACAAGGCACTCGTCCACTAATTAGTAATTACTAATTAATCCACCAAAACTACTAAATAAATTATTTTTATCACCAATCCTGCATTTCTTAAGGTCTGACATCTATCCCCAAACTCTCGAACCAAAAGGAACTACTTCGGACGCGAAAACAGGAAAGAAATCGCGAAACGGAAAAATTCTGCAACCTCGCTGGCCATACGCGTATTGCCTAGCTCGCTCGCCCATCCATACGTGTATCATACGCATACAGCCTCTCCTCCCGCCCCGCCATACGCGTATTGCCCTACCTATTATGCGTATGGGCATAAACCTGTTTTCCATCAAAAAGCCCATTCTCAGATCCAATACGCGTATCCCCTTCTCATACGCGTAATGCCTCTCCCTTACGCGTAATGACCTTAGTCGTATGCGTATTGCCCTACCTGATACGCGTATGGCCAGATCTATTACGCAAACTCAGTTTCCCCAAACCAGTCTGGGTTCTGCTACGGGATCCTCACTTTTCCACTCCAATTCAGTCCTAAAATTAGTTCTACATCTGTTTTAGGTCCTATTCTTCATCTTACTTCTTTTACCTAATCATTACTAGTCAAATTTACGGTTCTTGGATCTAATTTCGTCCACTCAACATGCACCAAAACTCTGACCTGCAACATTCATATTCATACCGTAGCAACAACATTGAGAGATTAAATAATTCAGAAACACAACCATTCAATTCATACATTTTTCATTACAGATTTACCAATGCACAAACAATTCACAAAACAGCATGTATTCATACGAATCCCTACGGGGTTAAGGACTCCCCACTACCCTCTCATGATTATATCACTAATATTAAACTTGTTCTCCCCCCTTACCTCGAATTCTTGATCAGATTCCTGCGAAAATGGATGAAGATGGGTGCCCTAGCTCTCCCTTGTTCTTCCCTTCTCCTTAGCCTTTCTCCTTTTCTCTCCAAAATTCTGATTATGGCTAATTTCCCCCTAACCTTCACTAATCCTAGCTTAATGACTAAACTGCCCTTACTAGCCCATTGTCCATTAATTAAATCAGATTTTTAATGAATAAAATAATAATATTAATAGTGATGCTAATAATTAATAATAATAATTCTAATAACACACCAATAATATTAATAATAATAGTAATAATAATATTAATAATCTTCACCATATTAATAATAATATTCACCTTACTATTGTTATTAACTATGCCCACACATAATCCAACATTACATTATCGTTATCCCGACATCTCCATTTACCGGTTCCGCTAAGGACACTACGCCTACGCGCTCAACCACACACACCCTTAACAAGGCCAAACAAACAAAATAACACCAACGACCAAATAATTTAAAATGGGGTGTTACAACTCTCCCCACTTAAATTATTTTCGTCCCCGAAAATATATCTGAAATGAACAACTCCGGATACGACTCTCGCATCCGACTAACCAACCATCGTGCCAACAAAAGGCACACCACGGATAACACACTGACAAGATGCAATGCCCATACAATGCACTTGATGACTAACTCACGACTCAAAGAATACCCAAGTAACGAACACATAGGTTCACTCTAGAACCAGAACACAACAAGATCGTTACCCTCACCATAGGTAACTCTCCCCTAATTCCCCACATAGGAATTAGCTCCACGCACTCGAACCATCACGATGGAACCGAGGTAACAACAAAACAAGAACCCAAAGTCCCACGACACAACATCGTTTCAACAACCTCTACATAATCATAATACCAACCTCCCTGCCACACAACATTATTACAACAATGTTACGCTTCACCAATCGAACATATACCCCAAAACATCCATCTACATAGTAGCCCATGAATAGTATTTAAACCTTTCACCTAACACTCCCATTATGAAACGTCCAATGGTCTCATCATTCCCACTTATTTCCAATGTTCAACCTATGAACTCTCACAAGTCACACACGCATACGCAAAGTGTACCGCATCACGCTTTCGATGCGCACTCTAATTACCCGCAACAATCAACTCTACCAATTTCATATCCAACCTCTGACTCTCTTTATTATTCACCAAAAGGATCATAGTTCATTTCTAATATACCCAACCTCACACTCTATTGTGTTCTCACACACCAGACACAAGTCTCTAAACTACTCAAATAATTCTAATCCGCTGACCATCAAAACAGACATGTATAAAACTTCCGACTTACCTCATCAGGCACGACATTAATTCCACCAATAGGATAATTCCAACTAAAGTCATAACTCACCAGGAATCCCAACCATCCTCGTTGTCTCATACTCTATTATTTGCTACTAAATAGGTATTCAATATCCTTGTAATTACTAAACACTTCGAACTCAAAACCATAAAAATAATACCTCCAGATCCTTAACACAAAAGTAACCGCAGCCATCTTGAAATCACGAATCCTCAATTGTCGTAAAGCATAAGCCACGACCTTACCATCTTGCATCACCACACGGATTAAACTCATCATAGACGCATCCTAATACCTCACAACCGGTTTATTATGATCACGCAGAATCAAAACTGGTGCCGTAGACAAATTCTACTTTAGCCCTCTCAAACTTTCCTCACAATGGACATCCAAAGTAAACGACTTATCCTTTGCAAGTCAACTGAAGTAACGAAAATGCTAACTTGGAAAAGCCGTCCATAACCTCCGGTAATAACCAACTAAAGTCCAAAAAGTTTCTAATCACCTTAATCGACTTCGGAGCCTCTCATCGTAGAACTGCATCTACCTCCGGTGGATCCATAACAATACCATCATCAGAATTAACATATCCAAGAAAACTAACCTTTTTCAACCAAAATTCTCACTTGAATAATTTAGCATAAAAATTTCTTTCTTTTCAACACTTGCAACTCGATTCTCAAACACCCTACATAGTCTCCCTCTGACTTTATAATAAATCTGAATATCCCTGATGAACACCACTCTGAACTCATCCAATCTTGTCCAGGCTCACATACAAGCTTAATCGAGTAAATAGCAACCTATCCCGATGATAACAAACATAACCAGTCACATGAAATCGATCCAAGCCTTAACTCACACAAATTCACCACTCTTATTAAACGTTCCAAACAATTGTAATTCCAATCAAACTCAACCAAACCATTCCAATCATCTTTTCTTGAAAGTGGACACTTATTCTCAATCGTTACCTTATTCAACTGTCAGTAATCCATGCATAATTGCATTCTCTAGACACTCCAAATTCCACAAATTCCGACATGTATCAACAATCAACCAAAAAGAACTCTCAATCTCAATATTACATCCACATCCAAGGGTTTTCTCAAAATTTCAATTAATGCCCCAAAACTCTAAGAACTCCAAAACTCATCAAAACTCTAAGTTTTGCTTTCCATAGCCTCCATACCCTTATACACATCATGTTTGTTATTCCATCCGAAAACACATCTGGAAATCATGCACAACTGGCAGCCCTTCACTGTGGCTTTCCTGTCAATTCCAATACACTATTAACGCAGACATAACAAATATCTTAGCCTCATCTCCTAATAGTTCTTCCACTTACTTAGCAGATAAAAACCTCAACTATTCACCTTCGTCCAATTTAAGTTCACTTTCTGTACGGAGTCATTGACATCAGACTCGTATCCAGTGCTGAATCAATAGCCACCTCTACCTCCTTAATACGCATGTGATCCACTTATCTCGCCTGAAAATAAATTCAAAATTCACAAACAACAGGTAACTCAACACATGTAACTTCACTACTAACTCGCTACAACGCGAACGTTAATACATCGAGGCTTCGCCCAATAGATGTTCACCCATTCGCTCAGCACACAACGATACCAGTTCTCTACCATTACCCAACTCGGATCCACCCTCAGAAAGACATCAGGGGTTACCCAACACTGGCATATCTCTAGCCATCACTTGTTCTCTACTCACTGAAAAGCAATCACAAACAATACCTGTTTGTCATCCCTCGGAGACATCCTTCAACTTGATCGACCGACAAGTACTTCTCTTCTACATCTTCTTCAGATAATAAAGATCTATACCAATCCAACACAACCATCTCCACATCACATGCTATCTTGACTGTCAAGGCGCATCTATCCATTCATCTTGATTTCTGACTACTATCAACAAGAGATTGAGGGTGATCAGTTCCCCAATTTGTTCATAGACAGTCGGTCATCCTGATGAAGTATAGACCCTTCCTTACCAACCATGATAACACTCCATTACTTACCAATCTGTCCTTCCAGAGTGGAAGTATCCTGGAGGAGCACCAGCTTCTCCCCCACTTATCTCATCCTCAACTCCTGTAAACAACGGTTAGAAAACAAACACGTACCGACCGTGTTCTACACACGTGTCGTATGCCAAGACACAACTCATACTAGACAACTTGGTCGGACGGACCGACCTGCTCTGATACCAATTGTAACACCCCACTTTCCCATTTTATAAAAATAAAAGTAATACGGATAAAATCAGAGTTTTCAGCTTTTACAAGTAGGATGCTACACCAATAAAATCAACATCAAAACTTCTTTTCATTAAGTGAAATAAAACAGCGGAAATAATCATTTCATAAGTTCATGGCACACTTGCCAACATACTCCAAAACTCCACATTAAACTCGTGGTCCTCAAAATTATTGAATTTAAAAGAGATACGTAACAAAATTCATTACAAAATAACAATTAATAAAATCCCCAAAATTCCCGTGTTACGTATCAGAGCGACTCCTACGACTCGAACATGCAACACGCACTCCAAGCAACTCAAGTATCTGGATTATCTGTACTTCCGAAGAAGCACAGACACAACAACAACAAAGGGGTGAGAACTACATTCAATAATAAACGGTGAATAATACATATTAAGGGTAGTTACTCACACCCAATCATACAATCACATAATCACGACCTACTTGTCACTCGCAACCATAATTCAATCAACATATAATAATAATGCAATGCGACCCAACAACAGACACAATGCATGTGGTACCAAAATCACCATGGTTCATTTAATCGAACCAGGATAAATCACATACACCCCTACTTGGCAATGATTTATCCCACCACACTCCACATTGGAGTTCGGATGAATCACATACACTCCTCCTGAGCAATGATTCATCACCACCGACACCATGAAATGCACAATAACGAATATGCACACAACACACCTGTATAATAAAATTACACATTCTCACGATCCTCCTGATCACACATAAAATAGTCATTCACCGCAACACAATTTACACACAGAACACATGTATAATAATTAGCTATACATTTACACGATCCTCCTGATCACACGCAAGCCATACGATTACCGTAATTCTCACCGAAATTACCTCACCTACAACACAACATCATCACACATAAATTATGCACAAGAGACTATTATCAAGTAAGATACACGATCCTCATTGATCCCAAGTGAGTCATACACTCCCAGTAATTCACTAAGAATTACCTCTGCTAACCCAAGACCACTCGCACCTCACACAAACAGTGCCACACAACCACATTCTACACGCCTCACAAGGCACTCGTCCACTAATTAGCTGATTACTAATTAATCCACCTAAACTACTAAATAAATTATTTTTATCACCAATCCTGCATTTCTCAAGGTCTGACATCTATCCCCAACCTCTCAAACCAAAAGGAACTACTTCGGACGCGAAAACAGGAAAGAAATCGCAAAACGGCAAAATTCTGCAACCTCTCTAGCCATACGCGTATTGTCTTGTGCCATACGCCTATTGCCCAGCTCGCTCGCCCATCGCTACCCGTATCATACGCGTACAGCCTCTCCTCCCGCCCCGCCATACGCGTATTGCCCTACCTATTACGCGTATGGGCAGAGACCTATTTTCCATCAAAAAGCCCATTCTCATATCCAATACGTGTATCCCCTTCTCATACGCGTAATGCCTCTCCCTTACGCGTAATGCTCAAGCTCCATACGCGTACCGTTATGCGTACGGGCAGAAGGTCGTGCCAATCCTCCTTTTGGCCCTCCCATACGCGTAATGACGTTAGCCGTACGCGTATTGCCTTACCTGATATGCGTATGGCCAGATCTATTATGCAAACTCAGTTTCCCCACACCAGTCTGGGTTCTGCTACGGGATCCTCACTTTTCCACTTCAATTCAGTCCTAAAATTAGTTCTACATCAGTTTTAGGTCCTATTCTTCATCTTACTTCTTTTACCTAATCATTACTAATCAAATTTACGGTTCTTGGATCTAATTTCGTCCACTCAACATGCACCAAAACTCAGACCTGCAACATTCATATTCATACCGTAGCAACAACATCGAGAGATTAAATAATTCAAAAACACAACCATTCAATTCGTACATTTTTCATCACAGATTTACCAATTCACAAAACAGCATGTATTCATACGAATCCCTACGGGGTTAAGGACTCCCCACTACCCTCTCATGATTATATCACCAATATTAAACTCGTTCTCCCCCCTTACCTCGAATTCTTGATCAGATTCCTGCGAAAATGGATAAAGATGGGTGCCCTAGCTCTCCCTTGTTCTTCCCTTCTCCTTAGCCTTTCTCCTTCTCTCTCCAAAATTCTGATTGTGGCTAATTTCCCCCTAACCTTCACTAATCCTAGCTTAATGACTAAATTGCCCTAACTAGCCCATTGTCTATTAATTAAATCAGATTTTTAATTAATAAAATAATAATATTAATAGTGATGCTAATAATTAATAATAATAATTCTAATAACACACCAATAATATTAATAATAATAGTAATAATAATTTTAATAATCTTCACCATATTAATAATAATATTCACCTTACTATTGTTATTAACTATGCCCACACATAATCCAACATTACATTATCGTTATCCCGACATCTCCATTTACCGGTTCCGCTAAGGACACTACGCCTATGTGCTCAACCACACACACCCTTAACAAGGCCAAACAAACAAAATAGCACCGACGACCAAATAATTTAAAATGGGGTGTTACAGCTTATACAATGGATGTATAGCCACCCCAGTGGTAGGAGCAGCGCGTGTGAAACCAAGGGGTCTGGGGTTTGAATCCCCCTCGCCCCAGACACCCTTTTGACTTTTATTTTCCTTTTTGTTTTCAACTCTCTTGGGCCTGGGCTTGCCATTTTCGCTACTCACACCCTCCCTGCCAAAGGCACATGTGCGCAGCAACTGAGTTTAGTTCAGTCTAAACTCTACTAATACACCCCCTTGTTATTTCTTGACAAATGTTTTATTTTTATTTTCATTTTCAAAATTGTTTTATTAAAAATAGTTTTTGTTGATTAAAAATTCCAAAAAAAAATTCAAGTTAACACTTCAAGGTTTAATTTAATTTTCTAATATTTTTATTTTCATTTTTATTTAATTTTAATAATTATTTCTAATTTTCTAAAATTAGGAGTAACTTGAACTTAGTTTTTGAACCACCTTTACACAAACCCTTCGCTCTTTATCTTCTTGAGCTAATTTTCCCAAGTGTCTTAGGACACATTAGAGGGATGTTTGAGGACCAAATTGTGACCTTGAATGAGGTCTTTTGCTTAAGTTTATGGCTCATTATTCAAACCCCGTTTCTTAGACCTAAAACCTTTGTTACTCACCATGCAATTTGACTCTTGAGAGTACCACTAGGCCACACTCGTATGACACTTCACACACATTCTTAAAATGTTGTAACTTGAAGTAGGCTTTGCCTTTGGATTTTGTCTTGGTTGTTTAACCATTTAGTCATGTTTAATTGTTGTACATGCCCTTGAGTTCTCGCACACACTTTATTCTTGTAATTTCAATTCCTTGTAACTTTCTTGTTCTTAAGAAGTTGTTATTATCCCCTTCCTTCCAAAAGAAAGACTCTCTATTGACTTTTAAGTCATAGATAGCTCATATACCTTCTTGGCCTCCTTAGAGCCATTATCCACTCTTGGCCTCTTTAGAGCCACTCCCATCCTATTTAGGATCAACCTTTGGTCTCCTTAGAACCATCATCCCTTGGAGTTCTTCAACTTTACTTGGATGCTATCATTATAGTATTCTCCACCCTTGGCCTTCTTAGAGGCTCTTCTCCTCATTAGGTTCCCCTTTTGTGAGCACTATCCCCATAGTTGCTCACTTCCCTCTTTGGCCTCCTTAGAGCCACTTACCTCATGACTTAGATTTCACCCAGAGTTCCTCAACTCTATGTGAACATCATCATTATGATGTTCCTTCCCATTTGGCCTCCTTAGAGCCATTCACCTCTTACAACTTAGAACTAAATTAGAGCTCTTCAACTCTATGTGATTCTCATCATCATGAGTATTCACTTACCCTTACAACTTAGACTTAGAGAGTTTCTTAAACTCTATATGAGCTCATACTCATTCCCCTTGGAACTTTGTCCCTAGTCAATAGTTCCTCTCTCACCCTTAGTTAGGTGAACTACGGTTGCTCTGATTCTTTAGTCAGGATACGTAGGCACAAGATGCGACGTCTTAGCGAGCAAACTTAGTATATACCCCCTAGGTCCTTACCTTTAGCATTTTAGGTCTTTACCTTAACCTTGGCGGATTTCCTTAGCAAGCAAACATAACATAACAAAAATATAAACAAGAGGCTCCTGTAGAGTACTACAGATACTTAGGATGCTAATACCTTCCCTTAGTATAACCAATCCCCGAACCTAGATTCTCTTATTAGGGTTTTCGTTCTTTACCCTTTCCTTTGGATAAATCAAAGCTCGGTGGTGAATTTCAAAGTTTTGTGATTCAAATTAATTAATAGCTTGTTATCCGATTCTCACCGCAACAGATAGTGTTTCTAAGTTGCAGAAAACCCAGAGATTCATTGATATTATACAAGTTTGTTAGTGTTTATTTGGTTTTGAATGGTTTTGTATTGTTGTGCTTTCTGTTTACAGTACACTTTCTAGTTCTACTCCAGATTAATACTATTAACAAAAAATTCCCCTAAACTCTTTCCTGCTTTTCAATTCAAGTAAAAAAGTAATAAAAATGCATTCTGATCTGCCACTACGCCGTACAACTGCGCCAAATCTAATCAAAATGATAATCAACAGTTTCCATCATAGTTTTAAAAACCGGACCGGACCGGCCGGTCGGACCGGTTGGACCGGGAACCGGCCGGGTTCACTTACTCGATCGGCCATGTCTTCGAATCGGTGGGAATCGGTGTGAACCGGTGCGAACCGGGAAAACCGGCGGTTTTCGCAAACTGGCGGTTCAATTGCTTATTTTAAAAATATATATATATATATATATTTTTTTTTTTAAAATTTTTTTTACTCAAATACATAGGAACTTTTCTTCAAGAATAATAGTGATCACTCATTTGATTTAAGTGATACACAAATTAAGTTTCGTAATATCCACAAAACTATTTTTACTATTTTGTATTTATATTGATTGAAAAACCATCATACAAATATTTGTATAGAAATTTAAGAACACAAATTAAAAAACTAAATATAATATAATTTTAGACTTAACTGATTTCCATTATATATATAGACTTTGAAAATTTATTATTTAGAATAATGTTAATATTTGTATTGTTTTAATTATTAACATTAAAACTGATTTTCTATTAACATTAAAACTATGAATTTAAATTAAACTCTGTTTAATTTAGACTTTGTTTAAAATTTACAATTAGACTCTGTTTAAAATTTGAATTTAAATTATGAACCTGTGAATTTATGATATGATATTTTCAAAAAATTTAAGTGCTAGTTATATTTTTTAGAAACTGAATCATCCGGTTCGACCGGTTTTATACCTATTATAATGACAGGTTTATTCAACCGAGTTATCCGGTTTAATCCGGTTTGGTCATGCGGTTCGACCAATGACCCAGTGGTTCGACCGATAAACCAGTGACCCAGTACCCTCACCGGTTTGATGACCGGTCCGGTTTTTAAAACACTGGTTTCCATAGGATCACTAACACTACAAAAAAAACATGAATTTGCCAGGTGAATATCACCCCGCAAACCCAAAATTCACCCTGCAACGTCACATTTGCGGGGTGTTTGAAATACTTCGCAAAAACAGTAGTCGCAACTTTTTGCCAGGTGAAAATCACCCCGCAACCTTGCCAGGTACAAATCACCCCGCAACTTTGTCATGTACAAGTCACCCCGCAAGTGCATTTGCACAGTTGATATGAGACACGCATGTCAGAGCTGTTAAAAGCACGCAGAGCAGGCATGGGTCAGATTTGTTCAGAATTTTGCGGGGTGCAAATCACCCAGCAAATACTAACACATATAATAAAAAAATATATATTTATATTATTCTAAATATTAAATTAATATTTAGAATAATATAAATATAATAAATAATTTAAATTCAGAAATATTTAAAATTGATATATTATTTTAAATTCTAAATATTTAAATTCAAATTTAATTTAAAAAAGTTGACAATTAAATAAATTTAGTAATATTTATTATACTATTTAATAAATATAGTATTAATAACATCTTATTTAAGAAACTAATATTTATTATACTATTTAATAATATTCTGTTTTATAATAAATATTCTGTTTTTTTAGAATTAACTTTTTTTAAGAATTAACTATTTAAAATATATTCTGTTTTTAAAAATAATAATAATCTGTTTTTTAAACAAATGATAATATTCTGTTTTACTAAATAATAATAATAATGTTCTGTTTTTTATAATAAAAAAATATTCTGTTTTATAAAAGAAAAAAATATTCTGTTTAATAAATAAAAAAATTTGTTTTCACAAATATTAATAACATCCTATTTATAAAAATAAAAATAATAATCTGTTATTTCTTTAAATAATATTCTGTTTTTTTTATTATTTTAATATTCTGTTTTTAATAAAAGATTATTTTTCATAAATATAATATTAATAATAAACTAAAGCTAAATCTATTAAAAATAATAGTATTCTGTTATATAAATAATATTATAAATATAGTATTAATAACTTCTTATTTAAGAAACTAATAATATAAATATAATATTAATAATAAATAAATCTAAATCTGTTTTACTAAATAATAATAATAATATTCTGTTTTAAATAAATTATATTTTTCTGTTTATAAAAAAGTAACAGTATTCTACTTTTAAAAATATAATATTTAGTTTAAAAATTATATTATACATATTTATATTAATTTCGGTTTTAATAATAAACTAAATCCAAATATATTATTTATTTACTAAATCTAAATCTAAATCTTAAACTAAATCTAAATCTATTATTTATTTACAAAAATAATAATCTATATTTTAAATATTATTTATTTACTAATTTATAAAAAAACGAAAAAAAAATATTTTTAATATATTTATAAACAGATTATTTACAAAAATATTTTTAACATACAAACTAAACAAATCTAAATAGTTTTTATAAATCTAAATCTATTATTTATTTACAAATACTCTAACATCACCTAACATACAAATACTCTAACATACAACAGACAGAAATCAAATCTACAAAAAAAATCATTAAAACTAAACTTTAACATACAAAAACTCTAATATCATACAACAACCAATAAGGTAGAAAAAAAAAGTTGATAAAAAATGAGTACCTATTGATGAAGAAGACCACAAACTCGTACAGGAGAGGAAGTGAAATGGGTAGGAAGAAGAATGGAATTTTTTGGAAAAAGAGTGAAATGGGTAGGAGAAGAAGAGTGAAATGGGTAGGAGAAGAAGAGTGAATAACGTGTAGAAGTGAAGTGTGGGAATCAATCAGCACAAATAATAAATATATGCGTGCTCATTTGACCGTTGCGCCTTGGAAAACGTGTCTCTCACGTTGCTAAGTGATTTTCACCCCGCAACTTTGCTGAATGTAAATCACGCGGCAACACATGCAGTTGCAGGGTGGTATTCACTTCGCAACTTTTCTGACGTTGCTGAGTTAAAATCACCCCGCAACACTTACTGACACAACCTGCCCTCTCTGCTATGAATTGACATGCCTGAACGTTTAATTTTTTGAAAATTTAAAAAAACATTGCGGGGTGATTTACACTCGGCAAACTTTGTTTCAAAAATTCCGTTCCCTCAAAATTAGTTGCGAGGTGAATTTTTTAATAAATTTTATTTATATATATATTTTTTTAATAAATGAGTTGCGGGGTGTTTCGCATGCGGCAACGTATTTATTTTGCTAGGAGAGTTTCACCCAACAAAACCACCCAGCAAATATGCATATTTCTTGTAGTGTAATCATTAGTGTTATTCTAACACATGGCAACACCATTACAAGAGATTCATACTCATACTCCTCTATTCTTGTTTACTAAAACAACGAAACGACGCCATATGGAGAGTCCATTAAAAGTGGATCAGGGACGGTGAGAGGATCTGTAGGGTTATAGAGATGGTCTACATCGGATTCAATTTTGGTTCGTTTCGCGAAACGGTTTTTAGTTCTAGGTCGGGTTTCTCCATAAGTTTTGTTTATGTTTAACGCGCAGTTATAATTTGCCGTCTTTAATTGCAATATGAAGGTTTCAGAAGTTTCTACAACTGCATCGCAATGCAACCACAATAGCCGCATTACCAACTTTTATGCAGCCGTGTTGTCCGTCTTTGAAAAGTTGATCATTGAAAGTTTTATTTGTAGTTTAATTATAAAATCTGAAAACAAAAAATCTTATATGTGTTAGCAGGGCCGTCCCTGTGCAAGGGCAGCAAGCGCTACCGCACAGGGCCCCAAATTTTAGAGGGCCCCAAAATTTAAAAGCTTTATTTTTTTTTCATAAATATTAATAAAAATAAATAAAATATTATAATAAAAACTCAATAAATAAATAAAAATGATATAATAAAATTTCAATATATATATATATATATATATATATATATATATATATATATATATATATATATATATATATATATATATATATATATATATATATATAATATTGATCTAAACTCAAAATAATTATAACTAAATTTATTTTTAATTAATACATAATTGTATTTTTGGGTTTTTTTAATTATTATAATATTTATTTTTTTTAAATTTAGGCCCATTTTTGAAATTAGAACGGGGCCTCCGAGATGATTGGGCCGGCCCTGTGTGTTAGGAGTTTCCTGTTGCTTTTGTTACATTCAAGTCGTGTTTTGTGCAGCAGTAGCAACTCTTGCAACAACATTCACATCCACTTCTCTTGTTCTCTGAACTTGCTCAGAACCAAGGGATGTTTCATGGAAGAATTTGAGAGTATCGTACAGAGTTGTACCACTTTATACACTTGGTGTTGTCATTGCAGCGTCACTACTAACAATTTTGTTTGTGATACCGATTACCTCAATTCAAGGAATAGCCAAATATGAAATATTGAAGAAATGGTTTCCCCCAGCTATGGCTGTGCAGTTAATGCGAGAATCTTACACTCTAGCTCTTTTGATAACGAACAATTTTGTGAACATTTTTCTAGATATATAAATAATAGAATATTTGTTTCCGTATCTTAGACACACTCACGAGTCATCAAAATCCAAAATTTTATTACAAACAACAAATAGAAAACTGCGGACATGAAAATTTTGTATAGAGATAAAAAGAGTAATCTTTTTTTATTGGTATGGAAAACTAAATTTATTACTCTTGTTGAAAAAATATATATAATGTACCATTTAAAAATGTTGCTAAAAATAGTCTCTTTGTGGAGGATATAAGTGTAATTAAACAGATAATAAAGGAAATGAAGGGTGAGAAGTGAAGCTCATCAATCTTAAAGAAATGGCAACCATTTCATGGTTCAGCTGTCTTCACATCCGACCAACAGCCTCTGCAGACAACAAAGGTCCTTAACCATTTACACTAAATTTTCATGCTGTTCGTATTCAATATTCCTAATGAATTTAACTCAGCTTTTTGCTCAGGTTTATCATCTTCCATAACCGCGGAACATCATAAAACAAGACCACAAAATTTGATCAGTTCTTCCTTAGAAGAAGGACATGCTGTTAATAGAAGACAGCTGATTCTTTACACATAAACGACAGCAATTGTAGCTTCATCTACTGTCTCAAATACATTGGCACTCAATGGTGATTACTTGCTATATCTTAAACTTTGTATTATTACTGCATTGATAATGGTTAGTATCATGGTATTTTGTTTTTGTTTCTTGTGTCGTAGATGTGTCTGAGGAGTTTAATGTCTACACTGATGATGAGAACACGTTCAAGATAGAGATTCCTCAAGGTGAATTGAATTGAACTGCAAGTTTGAAAGAAACTATAGATACATTCAAATTCAATTTAGGCTTAAATTAAACTAATAATTTATATACTTTTTTTTTGTTTTACTGGTTTGGTTCAGAGTGGAAAACCGGAACAGGAGATTCTGCTGAGTTTAAATCACTAACGGCTTTTTATCCGAAAGAGGAATCTAATTCCAATGATATAATCATACTCTTCTTAAATCGTTTGTTTCTTCATCAGTTGCAAACTGCAATGTATGCGTTATAAAACTAGTTATTAACGATCGATATGCTGCTACAGTGAGCGTTGTGATCACGGAGGTAGGACCGAATTTCACTAAGATGGAGTCATTTGGCAAAGTTGAAGAATTTGCTGACACTCTGGTGTTATTTCTTGATCGTATTCAAACTAATTTTTTACTGGTTTTTTCTCTTTCGAATTCAGCCGATGCTTAAATTTCCCACTTATTTCGTTGAAATGAATATGTAACAGGTTAGTGGATTAGACAGAAGCTGGAAAAAACCACCTGGTGTGGCTGCTAAACTCATAGACTGTAAATCATCTAAAGGTGCTTACTTTTACGCTTTAATTTCATCGAAAGCTACTTCATTATGGGTTTTGCAAAACTGAAATTATGTGTGAATTTTGAAGTTCTGATTTCTGAGTACTTAATTTGACTCGTGTGTGTGTCATGAATCATGCTTTTTATCTTAGACAATATTGGCCACACATTCATCGCTACATTCTCCTTACTATGATTGGTTTACAAACTATAACGAAATATCAAGTGATGAGGTAAGTGGTAAATTTGGAGCTTATGATGGGTTTTCGTTTAATTGAAGGTAATGCTTGATCATGAAATGGAATTGATGTCTTTTTTCTTATAACCTTGTGCATGTATGTTGTCTTAATGTGTGTGGTAAACTGTTTGATTCTAGGTCAACAAAGAGTTCTTCACTCTTAATAGCAAAAATATGTATCTCTTCACCATTGAAGCCATTAATTGTAGATGAACAAATAGGTATAAAGTGTTGAGATTTCTGTCTCACAAACTTTTTACTCACTTTATCTTGGACCTCTCTTTTATATTTCCACTATTTAATTTTAATGATTGATTAAACATGTCCTTAGTAGTTCAACCCATCAACTGTCACATTTTATTCAACTACCAACACATTTATGTTTTATTTTGTGCTGGATGAAATGGTTTTAGTAATAAAAACTAAATAATCTAGACTATGTTTTACCTTGAAGAATATTGAGTAATTTCATTGATTCTAGAATTGTTAGATTATATTTGTGAGGATTATATCGATTAAGGAAAATTGTTTGGAGTTCTAGATCAATTATATGATATAATGCTTACTAGTATAGAAACTAGTCCATTCATGGATTGAAGCATAATTATATTATGTTTGTATTTTATATGAAATGATTCAGACAGTTGAAGTTGACTTCGGAAAAGTTGTAGGCATAAGGTGAGGGCTCAAACTCTCAAGCATGTTTATCTACATTTTCAGTTCAGTAATCAGGACAATTAGATTTAGAGTAGTCTATTTAAATGAATTAGTATATGTACTTTAATTACAGCAAACCAACCATTCTTTATTGCTGTGCCTACCATACAACTGGCACCGGTGGGTCTTTGTCTAGCTGTTTTTACTGTTGAATCTTGACGGTAAATCAAGAACTCTCTTTAGTAATGTTTTCTTTAACAAGGGAATTTTAAAATATATCTCTGCAGGGTGGCACACTTATTTCCGGTTGGCCTTTTTACCGTTGATAGTAAGTGGCTAGATTCTTTCAAAATGAGTATAATTTTGTTAACATTACTCTGTCAAGAAAGGAATATTAGTGAGACTTATATTCAGCTTGGTGATGAAACATATTCTACTTCTTGTGGGGGCAAAAGCTAGAGTACGTAATCACTCATTTAGGCCAGGAGTCGGTAGCAAAGGAAGATCTAATTTAACGAGTCAAGCTATCGGACGAATACTTTTGGTTCGGTCGTCCAGTCATGAATGGACTAATTTTTATACTAATTGTTGTGAAAAAAATATCTAATGAAATATAAATTTTAATATAAAAAATTCTGTTGGTCAGTCTCCCCAATGTTTCCTCAATGTTTCCTCAGAGTCTCCCCAGTGAGTCTCTTTTGTTGGTCAGTCTGTATCCCCAGTGAGTCTTCCTTGTGGATATTAACCTTCATCCATCCCCAGTAAAGCTCACATGTGTTTCTTTGATCTTTATCTCTGGTGACCTGTTTGTCTGCATCTTTGCACTATCATGTCATCATATCATCATACTAGAAGTTCATGGCATGTCAGCATTTGCATGTCTGTTGCCTGTCCTTATCATCTGCATTCCATCTAAGGGCAAAATTTTCGGTTTGCTATATTTAAATACCTTTCACACTGGATGTCCCGAGAATTTCCATTCCTCATGCCATCTGGTAAAGCTATTCAAATAGGGGCAACTGGTGTACCCCCAAATTTTACCCCTTAGATGTCATAACATCTTGCACTAACATTTAGGGATCAATCATCTATGCATTGTTGACTAACCATTTCATCTTGCAAGTTTGTTTCTTTTGTTTGAAAACCAGGTTTTACACTAGAAAGAGGGCAAAGTCTCCTAAGACAGGCTCTCACATGATTAAAAGTCTCCTAAGGCATCCTCTGGATCCATACAATCACCACAAGTGTTCACCAGTTTGGGATCTCAAGACACTGGATCAAATCAAGTCAACAAGGGACTATCAGACCAAAGTTGAGGAATTAGGGTTTTAACCTGAAGAATCACTGAAGAGGTTTGTCATGATCAATCAAGGTTTGATTGGTTCATCAACCAATTGAACTTACCTACATCCAAGGGATCCTACTCCACAAGAAATCAAGTGTGTTTGGTTCCTATTACAAGTACCTTGAGCCACAAGCTCACCATACCTCAAACTAGGGTTTTGTCAAGACAAGTTAGCCATTGCCCTTGACTTTGATCAAGACATGTTTCCAAGCTTTGAGACATGGTTCCACATGTTCTTAAATATCCTTAAAGGTCATCTTTGAACCTTAGAAGAGATTGAAGAAGCAAGATCCCCAAAGATCATCCAGTGGAATTCCTGAGGAAATTAGGGTTTTGACTGACAAAGTCAAGCCTCTGACTTTGGTGTTATTGGCCCAAAAGGAAGTATTCAAGTCACACTCCACCTTAACATGTTTAATTCTTGAATGAGAGCATGGGAGACCACCATTTGAAAGATTTCTTGCAAGAAGGGCAAGGTTTTGTTCTTAAAATTTTCTAAGTAAGGAAGAATCCACTTCTTATGCAAAATTGGAAAAGTCATAACTTCCAAACCACACATCCAAATTTTGTGATCCAAAGCTCAAATTGAAGCTCTCATCATGAACTTAAAAACATATTAGAGGACCTTTCCCAAGTTAAGGTTTGGCTTTTAAGTTAAAAGGCTTGGAAGTTCAAAACACTTAAGGACTTAGTGAAATTTCACTACATTTGGCCTTAAAACCCAGCTGACTTCATCTCCATTTTTCACCAAGATCCCTTTTGATCCAGAACTTGGGGTGAACATGAAATTTTTAGAGGACATTTGGGGCTTTCAAAAAAGTAAAAGAGCTCCTCAATCCATTGAGTGAGCTGAGAGATTCGATTGAAAGAAGTTTGAGGTCCATTTCTTGAGTTTTAAGTAACCAACTTATGCATAATGATGCATTACACTTCTAATCACCAAGACTTTCACTCTTCTGATGTTTAGAGACCAGATTAGCTTGGTTTAGGACCTCTGCCACGATTTTATCAAGTTGCACATTAAAATAACATAGTTTATGCAAAGGCAAGGCAAGTGGATCAAGTGGAAAGAGAAACTTTTCAACAAAAGCATGGTTACTCCTATTTTCCTTGAAACTTGGACTCTATACCAATCCCATTAGTCCACAAAATCCAAACCAAACCCTAGCCTGATCATCTATCAGAACTCTTGAAGACTTTTGGACCAAAGCCAGCTCACACGAAGAAATCTTCCAAGAAGGGAAAAGTTGGCAAAATCTGATTTCAGACCATACCACTTGTCCTCAACATTTCCTATAAATAGATACTCAATCTACTCTCCAAAACACACCAGAATCACCCCCAAAAGAGGATGATTGCTCACTCTATCCTCTCATTCACAAGTTCTTGCAAATTTGCAAGAACACTCCAAACACTTTTTCCATTCGTGCATTCACTCTCCAAGCTCCACAAACCTTCTCTAAGCACTATATAGAAAAGCTTCAAGCACCTAAACCCTAGTTGTACCACTTCTATTTACCTCTGCCATTTTTGAACTTCCACTTTCACAAGGAATCGGGTTGCACCATCCAAGCATACTCCAAAGTTTCTAATCATCTGCACCTTCTCTCCAAGGACCAACAAAGTTCTAGAGGGTGGTTTTCATCATTCACAAGTGTTGTAGAAGGAGCCTTGGACTTTCTCCAAGAGGTAATCCTTCAAAACTTGGAAACTCATAAGCATGTTATGATATGGTTTGTTCTTTGATGTTGGCATGTGTACGTTGCTGTATTTAAGTTATGTGAACCATTGCATCATTGTTATGGCCTGTGTATTTGAAGCTTTAAAATTCTGAACTTTTTTGTGGCTGCACTGGTTTTGGTTTTCGTGTGTTTTGTATGTTTAGTCTTAGGACAAACAGATGGCATGGTTGAAATCCTTGATCTTTGTTGATTAGTTTAGGCTTTTAATTTGTGAAAAAAGATGAAGAAATGAGGTTGAACAAGGCTGGGAAAGAGAGAGGTTTGCCATGGTGTTTTCACGATGATTTTTGGCCAGGTTTTGTTTACGTGCATGAGGGAGATGGTGCGTGGTCGTGTGTGATTGGCTGGGTGTGTTTTTTGTCACGTAGTAACTTAAACCCAGCTGACTGGTTGATGTATGTGTTAGTGTATGTCCGTGTAACATTTTTATGTGTTTTTCATCTGGACATTTTTAATTCGCTTTTGGAATATATGTTCGTGTGGGTGGCTTATACAATGGATGTATAGCCACCCCGGTGGTAGGAGCATCGCGTGTGAAACCAAGGGGTCTGGGGTTCGAATCCCCCTCGCCCCAGACACCCTTTTGACTTTTATTTTCCTTTTTGTTTTCAACTCTCTTGGGCCTGGGCTTGCCATTTTCGCTACTCACACCCTCCCTGCCAAAGGCCCATGTGCGCAGCAACTGAGTTTAGTTCAGTCTAAACTCTACTAATACACCCCCTTGTTATTTCTTGACAAATGTTTTATTTTTATTTTCATTTTCAAAATTGTTTTATTAAAAATAGTTTTTGATGATTAAAAATTCCAAAAAAATTCAAGTTAACACTTCAAGGTTTAATTTAATTTTCTAATTTTTTTATTTTCATTTTTATTTAATTTTAATAATTATTTCTAATTTTCTAAAATTAGGAGTAACTTGAACTTAGTTTTTGAACCACCTTTACACAAACCCTTCGCTCTTTATCTTTTTGAGCTAATTTTCCCAAGTGTCTTAGGACACATTATAGGGATGTTTAAGGACCAAATTGTGACCTTGAATGAGGTCTTTTGCTTAGGTTTATGGCTCATTATTCAAACCCCGTTTCTTAGACCTAAAACATTTGATACTCACCATGAAATTTGACTCTTGAGAGTACCACTAGGCCACACTCGTATGACACTTCACACAAATTCTTAAAATGTTGTAACTTTGCCTTTGGATTTTGTCTTGGTTGTTTAACCATTTAGTCATGTTTAATTGTTGTACATCCCCTTGAGTTCTTGCACTCACTTTATTAATGTAATTTCAATCCCTTGTAACTTTCTTGTTCTTAAGAAGTTGTTATTATCCCCTTCCTTCCAAAGGAAAGACTCTCCATTGACTTTTAAGTCATAGATAGCTCATATACCTTATTGGCCTCCTTAGAGCCATTATCCACTCTTGGCCTCTTTAGAGCCACTCTCATCCTGTTTTGGATCAACCTTTGGTCTCCTTAGAACCATCCTCCCTTGGAGTTCTTCAACTTTACTTGGATGCTATCATTATAGTATTCTCCATCATTGGCCTTCTTAGAGTCTCTTCTCCTCATTAGGTTCCCCTTTTGTGAGCACTATCCTTATAGTTGCTCACTTCCCTCTTTGGCCTCCTTAGAGCCACTTACCTCATGACTTAGATTTCACCCAGAGTTCCTCAACTCTATGTTAACATCATCATTATGATGTTCCTTCCCCTTTGGCCTCCTTAGAGCCATTCACCTCTTACAACTTATAACTAAGTTAGAGTTCTTCAACTCTATGTGATCCTCATCATCATGAGTATTTACTTACCCTTACAACTTAGACTTAGAGAGTTTCTTAAACTCTATATGAGCTCATACTCATTGCCCTTGGAACTTTGGCCCTAGTCAATGGTTCCTCTCTCACCCTTATTTAGGTGAACTACGGTTGCTCTGATTCTTTAGTCAGGATACATAGGCACAAGATGCGACGTCTTGGCGAGCAAACTTAGTATATACCCCCTAGGTCCTTACCTTTAGCATTTTAGGTCTTAACCTTAACCTTAGCAGATTTTCTTAGCAAGCAAACATAACATAACACAGATACAAACAAGAGACTCCTGTAGAGTACTACAGATACTTAGGGTGCTAATACATTTCCTTAGTATAACCGACCCCCGAACCTAGATTCTCTTATTAGGGTTTTCGTTCTTTACCCTTTCCTTTGGATAAACCAAAGCTCGGTGGTGAATTTCAAAGTTTTGTGATTCAAGTTAATTAATAGCTTGTTATCCGATTCTCACCGCAACAAATAGTGTTTCTAAGTTGCAGAAAACCCAGAGATACATTGATATTATACAAGTTTGTTAGTGTTTATTTGGTTTTGAATGGTTTTGTATTGTTGTGCTTTCTGTTTACAGTACACATTCTAGTTCTACTCCACATTAATACTATTAACAAAAAATTTCCCTAAACTCTTTCCTTCTTTTCAATTCAAGTAAAAAAGTAATAAAAATGCATTCTGATCTGCCACTACGCCGTACAACTGCGCCAAATCAAATCAAAATGATAATCAACAGTTTCCATAGGATCACTAATCATTAGTGTTATTCTAACACATGGCAACACCATTACAAGAGATTCATACTCATACTCCTCTATTTCTTGTTTACTAAAACAACGAAACGACGCCATATGGAGAGTCCATTAAAAGTGGATCAGGGACGGTGAGAGGATCTGTACTAGAGTTATAGAGATGGTCTACATCCGATTCAATTTTGGTTCGTTTTGCAAAACGGTTTTTAATTCTAGGTCGGGTTTCTCCATAAGTTTTGTTTATGTTTAACGCACAGTTATAATTTGCCGTCTTTAATTGCAATATGAAGGTTTCAGAAGTTTCTACAACTGCATCGCAATGCAACCACAATAGCTGCATTACCAACTTTTATGCAGCCGTGTTGTCCGTCTTTGAAAAGTTGATCATTGAAAGTTTTATTTGTAGTTTAATTATAAAATCTGAAAACAAAAAATCTTATATGTGTTAGGAGTTTCCTGTCGCTTTTGTTACATTCAAGTCGTGTTTTGTGCAGCAGTAGCAACTCTTGCAACAACATTCACATCCACTTCTCTTGGTCTCTGAACTTGCTCAGAACCAAGGGATGTTTCATGGAAGAATTTGAGAGTATCGAGTTGTACCACTTTATACACTTGGTGTTGTCATTGCAGCGTCACTACTAACAATTTTGTTTGTGATCCGATTACCTCAATTCAAGGAATAGGCAAATATGAAATATTGAAGAAATGGTTTCCCCCAGCTATGGCTGTGCAGTTAATGCGAGAATCTTACACTCTAGCTCTTTTGATAACGAACAATTTTGTGAACATTTTTCTAGATATATAAATCATAGAATATTTGTTTCCGTTTCTTAGACACACTCACGAGTCATCAAAATCCAAAATTTTATAACAAACAACAAAATTTTAGATGCAATGTTGCGAAACGAACCCTCTTTGCCCTTCCCTCTGGCCTGCGGCTTCCTCCGTCGGGGAATATTCTGGATTGGCTGGATGATTTATTTGCTAGGAAGGGAGTTCTTTTGGCTGAGACAGTATTTACCAGCTTGTGGTTCATTTGGAAGGCTAGGAATGATGCCGTGTTCAATTCTGTTCCGCCGGATCCGGTCTCTTTGGCTAGCGATATTTGGAGGCATGTGGGAGAGAATGTCCGTATCCGTTCTGAGAGCTCTAGGAAGGAACTGAATCGTATGAGTTTGGATAAGTGTGGGAGGTGGATTGTCCAAACTGTTGCAGGGTGTTTTGATAACGGTTCGACTGCGTTTGGTTGCGTTATCCGGGATCCTAATAATGATGTTTTTTGGTCAGCTACTCGTCGGGATCAGATTAGCGTCTCTCCGGTCATGGCTGAGGCTTTGGGGATCCGTTGGGGTCTGCAGATTGCTAAGGGCCTTGGTTTATCAGATGTCTCTTTCCAGTCTGATGCAAAGGTTGTGGTGGATTGTGTCAATGAGTGTGATTTTCTTGCAGAGATCGATCATATTGTTTTAGATTGTAGGTCCTTGTTATTTGATAGTTGTAATTCTTCGCTGTTTTTCATTAGTAGGAATCTGAACTCTATTGCTCACTCCTTGGTGGGTTTGGGAAAGATCATTGGATCGCATTCGTGGTCTAATTGTCTCCCCCGTTTTAGCTCCTCTGCTGGTGTAGCCTGTTTTGGCGTTGGTTTCTAGTTAATGAAAGTTTTCTATTTAAAAAAAAAAAAAAAACTGCGGCCATGAAAATTTTGTATAGAGATAAAAAGAGTCATCTTTTTATAGTGGTATGGAAAACTAAATTTATTACTCTTGTTGAAAAAATATATATAATGAACCATTTAAAAATGTTGCTAAAAATAGTCTCTTTGTAGAGGATATAAGTGTAATTAAACAGATAATAAAGGAAATGAAGGGTGAGAAGTGAAGCTCATCAATCTTCAAGAAATGGCAACCATTTCATGGTTCAGCCGTCTTCAATATTCCTAATGAATTTAACTCAGCTTTTTGTTCAGGTTTATCATCTTCCATAACCACGGAACATCATAAAACAAGACCACAAAATTTGATCAGTTCTTCCTTAGAAGAAGGACATGCTGTTAATAGAAGACAGCTGATTCTTTACACATAAACGACAGCAATTGTAGCTTCATCTACTGTCTCAAATACATTGGCACTCAATGGTGATTACTTGCTATATCTTAAACTTTGTATTATTACTGCATTGATAATGGTTAGTATCATGGTAGTTTGTTTTTGTTTCTTGTGTCGTAAATGTGTCTGAGGAGTTTAGTGTCTACACTGATGATGAGAACAAGTTCAAGATAGAGATTCCTCAAGGTGAATTGAATTGAACTGCAAGTTTGAAAGAAACTATAGATACATTCAAATTCAATTTAGAGGCTTAAATTAAACTAATAATTTATATACTTTTTTTTGTTTTACTGGTTTGGTTCAGAGTGGAAAACCGGAACAGGAGATTCTGCTGGGTTTAAATCACTAACGGCTTTTTATCCGAAAGAGGAATCTAATTCCAATGATATAATCATACTCTTAAATCGTTTGTTTCTTCATCAGTTGCAAACTGCAATGTATGCGTTATAAAACTAGTTATTATCGATCGATATGCTGCGTCAGTGAGCGTTGTGATCACGGAGGTAGGACCGGATTTCACTAAAATGGAGTCATTTGGCAAAGTTGAAGAATTTGCTGACACTCTGGTGTTATTTCTTGATCGTATTCAAACTATTTTTTACTGGTTTTTTCTCTTTCAAATTCAGCCGATGCTTAAATTTCCCACCTATTTCGTTGAAATGAATATGTAACAGGTTAGTGGATTAGACAGAAGCTAGAAACAACCACCTGGTGTGGCTGCTAAACTCATAGACTGTAAATCATCTAAAGGTGCTTACTTTTACGCTTTAATTTCATCGAAAGCTACTTCATTATGGGTTTTGCAAAACTGAAATTATGTGTGAATTTTGAAGTTCTGACTCTGAGTACTTAATTTGACTCGTGTGTGTGTCATGAATCATGCTTTTTATCTTAGACAATATTGGCCACACATTCATCGCTACATTCTCCTTATTATGATTGGTTTGCAAACTATAACGAAATATCAAGTGATGAGGTAAGTGGTAAATTTGGAGCTTATGATGGGTTTTCGTTTAATTGAAGGTAATGCTTGATCATGAAATGGAATTGATGTCTTTTTTCTTATAACCTTGTGCATGTATGTTGTCTTAATGTGTGTGGTAAACTGTTTGATTCTAGGTCAACAAAGAGTTCTTCACTCTTAATAGCAAAAATATGTATCTCTTCACCATTGAAGCCATTAATTGTAGATCAACAAATAGGTATAAAGTGCTGAGATTTCTGTCTCACAAACTTTTTACTCACTTTATCTTGGACCATCTCTGAGTAATTGATTTCTTTCGCCTCTCTTTTATATTTCCACTATTTAATTTTAATGATTGATTAAACATGTCCTTAGTAGTTCAACCCATCAACTGTCACATTTTATTCAACTACCAGCACATTTATGTTTTATTTTGTGCTGGATGAAATGGTTTTAGTAATAAAAACTAAATAATCTAGACTATGTTTTACCTTGAAGAATATTGTTGAGTAATTTCATTGATTCTAGAATTGTTAGATTATATTTGTGAGGATTATATCGATTAAGGAAAATTGTTTGGAGTTCATGATATAATGCTTACTACTATAGAAACTAGTCCATTCATGGATTGAAGCATAATTATGTTTGTATTTTATATGAGAGGAAATTATGGAAAAAACTGAATAACAGATTATTTGATGAGAGGAAATTATCAGCTTTAAAATTTTACATTAAATCAAAATTATGACTTGTGGTGGCTAAGGTCAAGAAGGAAAAACTTCTAGCATAACTTAAATTTTGGCAATTTCTTATCACACCACCCTTGTTTCTTAGACACCATCTGAATTTCCGGTTTTGCCCCCTGATTCCGGATGTGCACATCCGGACACACCAATTTTTTTAAAAACGCTGATTCTTTCCGGAAGTGCACATCCGGAAACATTTCTGATCTGCAGATCCGGAAAAAGGCAGAACATTATTTTTTTTTAAAAATCGATTTTTTTGCTTGGTCGCATATGTTAATAAATCGTCGCAATTTAATATACATTTGACAACATCCATATATAAAATAAAATGATATATATATATAATAAATCTCTGTCAAAATACAGTGCATACATCTAATATAAATATAATACATCAAACAAAAAACTACTGCGTATCGCGAAGGATCTCTCCTGGCTCCCCTGCTCCTTTGCCCCTACCCGCCATCCTGGATCAATGTCTGCGGTACTGAAGTGCCCCCTGAGCAATCGCAATAATCCTGTCCACGGCAAGTCTGGCACTAGAGCCCTCAGGGAGGTGATCGTCCGCAATGGCCTGCTGCGCTATCTGCTTTATCTGACGACAGCGTGGTAGGACATCCTGAGTGTGGCCAGCTGAGACTGCAGCTCCTCTAATATCTCCTGATGAGCAGGTCTGGGTGGCGATCCCTCAGCAGTGGGCACCATGCATGGGTGTGAGACGGCGTAGAACCACACGATGTACCCGGTAGCAACACTCCAGTCTGTCTCCGCTCTGGTCGCTCGAGCCTCCTCCGGTACCAAGTGGGACTGGTAGTCAGCATATAGCTCATCTATCTGCCTGCGGGTCAAGCCTAGAGGAGCAGACTCATGAGGCATCCTGGTGATCGTCTGCGTGTAACCGAACTGACGCAAGATGCGCTCTGGCAGGTATCGGGCAGTAACGGTCGAACTGCATGCCAACCATCCTGAGAACAAACAAACCTCATCGAACGGGCGCGTCACACGGTGAGCGGGATATGGGCAATACAAAACGTCCTCAGCAGCCATCCGATCTAGATACACTCTGAAGGGGTCCGGCGCCTGGTTCCCTCTGAGTAGGACAAATGCAGCAGCACGTGGCATATCCTCAGTGTACCCCCGGGCACTCCCCCAACCAGTAATATAGGAAAAGTGCTGTAAAATCCACGCCTGAAATGGAAAACATAACATGGGTGTCAAACATTATAATGAATACAGAAAGAAAAGAAATGAAAAAATCACTTAGAATATTAGATTGTTACCACGTATAGCGTACAGCTGCCTGCCATAGTCTTGGCTGCCCAGCGGCAACCATCAGAGAGTCTGGAATAGGTGAATGCCAGCGCAGCCGCCCCCCAGTTGTACCTATGGATCTCTGTCTGATCCGAAAGGTACCTGAGGTAGACGATATCAACATAATAGGCGCTGGTGTCCACAAACACCTGCGTTCCTAGCAAAAACAAGTAGTAGCACCTTAGGGCACGCGTCCTGTGGATCGCCACCTCAACTGGATCACCATCTGCCCGTCCTGCCTCTGCAAGCGCCTCAGTAAATCTATCCATCAAAAATGAGAACCGGACGTGTGCGCCCCTCAACTGGTGCACCTCCGCATGTGCCTTCTCTGGGCTAGCCCTAAGCTCTGTAACCAACAACTCTATGTCGTTCGCCTTCGTCATCCTACCGTGACTCAGAAGGGTACCCGTGATCGGTAGATGTAAGAGGCACGAGATGTCGTCTAGCATGATCGTAATCTCGCCGTACGGTAGATGGAATGAGGATGTATCAGGGTGCCATCTCTCAACAAATGCCATCAGGATACCGTACTGGATCTGGGAATACCCAATCCTAGACATGCCTCCAAGACCAGACTCCGCAAGTGCAGACGTGAACCACTCAGCCTCTGGCAGCATCTCAATCGTGTCCATAACCTTACCCCCATGGTTATAGAACTTCTGTGAATCCTTATCCTGAAAATTTCCAAATAAAACAATGTTACAAATGAACATATATATTTTCAACGAATACAATTCTATAAATAAACCGAGAAAGGTTACCTGTCCTAGCCAGACAAATCTGGCAGTATGCTCAGAGTACCCCGCGAGTAGGGACATATTAGACGGTCCCCCGGGGTAACCGCCCAACTCATCGAAATCGTCATCATCGTCAACACCCTCATGTGTTGGGTGATCACCCTCTGGAATAGGAACAACAACAAGGGAACGAGGAGGAGCAGCTGATGGAGCTGTAGTCTCCCGACGACGCCTGCGTGCGGGCTGGGACCCTGATGAACTAGCAGTAGAATCCCGACGCCTCCGAGATGTAGAATCGGCGGCTGACGAGGGAGTGGCATGAACCTGTG
Organism: Lathyrus tuberosus; assembly: GCA_022829125.1. NCBI lineage: Eukaryota > Viridiplantae > Streptophyta > Magnoliopsida > Fabales > Fabaceae > Lathyrus > Lathyrus tuberosus. Next base: position 5,132,400 of record JALAZF010000358.1, read on the forward strand.
ATGTGGATGGTTGTGGTGTAGGATGTCCCTCAGCTGTAGGGGCTACCCTAACTTCCTCTGCGTCGGAAGCCTCGGCTGTAGACTACATCCGCTCACGTCGGACAGATGCGTGCTGAGTTGTCCGTCCATGTATGGTACGATCGTCTCTGCCAGCCATCTAATCTGCAAAGCATAATAAATAAATTAAATTTTGTTTAAAAATAATTAAACAAAAACAAACAAACAAGCAAAATTAAAAAAGGAAAAAAAATAGTCTTCCGGATGTGCACATCCGAAAGGACTCAGAATTTTAAACGTTAGGTATTCCCGGATGTGCACATCCGGAAGGACGCAGAATTTTAAACGTTGGGTATTTCCGGATGTGCACATCCGGGAATACCTAACGTTTCAATATTTCCGGATCTGTACATCTGGTACGTATTTTGAAGTTTAAAAACGGCAGCCATGGCCACTGTAACAACCAAAAGGGCATTTTTATGCCCTGATCGTCCGTTTGAAGCAGTAAAAATGACCTACATTGTCTCTAACCTATGTTATTCATACAACCTAACAATTTCTACACCTAAATGTCTACTCTAAATCTATTACTCGAAAATTACTCCGAAACTCTAAAATTTGAAAACTTACCGATTAAAATGTGATACGGAGGATTTGGAGTGTGTTGATCGTTGTAGCAGTTGCTCTGCGCCGAACTCGAGTGGAAAAAATCGAGATTTGTGGTGATTGAAAATTTGAGAGTTTGAGAGAGTTTGAGAGATTTTGGAAATGGAAAGGTGAATAATGAGGGGGGAATAACGTCTGGCGCGAACTAATAAGAAATACTTCCGGATGTGCACATCAAAATTCTTTCCGGATATGCATATCCGGAAAATCTCTACGATTTTTAAAAATTTGGTGCGTCCGGATGTGCACATCCGGAATAGAGGGGCAAAAAAATAATTTCACGTGGAGCCTAAGAAACTTGGGTGGTGCATTAAGAAATTGCCTAAATTTTTGGTGGTTACAATTGGTTACGATACATCAACTTTTGAGGTCTTGTATTCGTTTGTTTTGGCCACTTAATTTTGTTTGTTGTAAATTAACTTTTTTTTTTACTTCTATCTCTTGTACTCCTTTTAATGAGATAGTATTTTTTTATTAATAATTCCTTGTAATGAGATAATATTTTTTTATTAATAATATTTTAATTGGCTATTTTAAAATAAAATGTATATTGACTAGAAGTTACGTCTAGATGGTGGTTAGCTATTAACTTTAAACAGAAACTTTCGTGTAATTTTTATGAATGGTTTCATTTTCCCGTCGCGTCGATGTTTTATAGTGAACCATTTTGAGTTGTAATTCCTTGTGTCGAAATAGTGTAAGTCCACAGAAACAAAGATTAGTTGAACTTGCCTAATATGTGTGTGTCGAGTTGTATTATTGTGTCGAAGTGTCAAAGCAGGTTGCTTCACACAGGATTTCGACTTAGACCTATTTTAGTAATGTTAGCTATTTTGAACTTTTATAGTTTTGCGCTTTGCCTTGGGGTGTAAGCTAACCTAAATCTATAAATAGGGAGCAACCCTTATTTTGTAAACAACTCAGAAAATCATAACATCGTATTCACAGTTTGCAGTTGCAAGTGAATAAAGAAGTTTCCACAGTTTGTGGGTAGAGAGAAACTCTGCAGATTATTCATCTTCTTCTCCAACATTATTTTCTTTCTTTCTTTCTAAACATTTTCTTTCATTGTCATTGCGTGAGTGGAAACAATCTTGAGATCAAGATTGAGTGAAATTCTCCATAAGTTATGGTTGAATTCCAACATCTGGTATCTAGAGCTCCGGTTATGATTCAATGAAGAAAAACTGTGATGGCGATGAATTATCCAAACGGAAACTTTCCGGCAAACCTACCGATTCTCAAGAAAGATAATTATGAGAATTGATGCAAACAGATTAAGGTGGTTTTCTGTTATCAAGATCTTTGGGATCTTGTGAAGGAATGAGTAGCACTACTTGTAGAAAACACGACGGGCCAGGATAAGGCTGTACACAAATAATTGAAGAAGAAAGATTATAAAGCTCTCTTTATAATTCATCAATGTGTTGATCCAAATGATTTTGAAAAGGTTAATGATGTAGAATCAACAAAAGAAGCTTGGGAGTTTCTTGAAAAATCATTTGGAGGTGTAGAGAAGGTGAAAGAGGTGAGGTTACAAACTCACAAAAAGACTTATGAATTGCTTCAGATGGAAGACAATGAAAGTATAACAGATTTCTTCACTAGAGTTACAAAGCTGGTGAATCAAATCAAGGTATGTGGAGAAGTGTTAACATCAAGATCAGTTATTGCAAAGATCTTGAGGTCATTGGCTCTAAAGTTCGACCACGTGGTAGTAGCCATAGAAGAGTCGAAAGACTTGTCAGTATTAACAAAGGAAGAGCTTCAAGGGACGCTTGAGTCTCATGAACAAATGATGGCTAAAAGAGCTGCAGAAAAGTCAAAGAGTGATATGGCTTTGCAAGCGCAATCAGAAAAGGAAAAGAAAAGCAAATGAAGCTGGAATGGCAACAAAGGTATAGGAGGCTACAACAATTCAAATGGTCGAAATCAGCAGAAAAGAAACTGGTCGCATAAAAGAAAACCCTGGAACCAAGGCAACCAAAGAGGCGATGCTGGTGGTAGAGGAAGATGTGGTGGTCGAAAGCCAGACAAAAGTCACATTTGGCGAAGTTGGAAGAAGAAGAGATGACGCTGATGGTCATAACAAGAGATGAAGAAAGATTTTATAGTTGTCCAGAGCCTGACAAAAGTCACAGTTGTCCAGAAAAGAAGAAGAATCAAGAAACTGATGCAAACTTGGCGAAGCATGAAGAAGAAGAGATGATGCTGATGGTCATAACAAGAGATGAAGAAAGATTCCAGGATCAGTGGTACTTGGACTCAAGATGCTCATCACACATGACTGGAAGGAAATATTGGTTTGTCAACATGATGCCCTCAATGAAGAACATGGTGAAATTTGCAAATGACAATACTCTAGGAGCTGAAGGTATTGGTGATGTTTTGATTATGAGGAAAGATGGCAAGAGGTCAGTAAGTTCCTATGTGTTATACATACCAGGCATGAAGAGTAATTTGCTCAGAATAGGGCAGTTGGTCGAAAAGAACTATAAGGTGTCGATTGTTGAAATGGTATCAGTGTGGGTTTTTGTTATCGTATCCGCAGGGATTGTGTGGTATTACCGTCGTTCTATAGTTGGGATTGTTTTAAACATAGAACAATAAAGATGTTTGTTTTGGTTTTGTAACACAACGATTGAATAAAAAGTTATAATCAACGGTAAAAAGTTTCAATTTTAAAACGATTGGTAAAACCATGTCAAGATTATGGCTCGATAATCCATTTCATACGTATTTTCTTAGCAAAGTATGTGAACTCATTAACAATAAATATAATCACATATCCTCTCAAGATGTTTCATCTCTAAAACAGATTGTGAGTTTTATCATATTATCCTTTGATGATCTCTCAACCTAACTATCAATATGATAACAATAAAAGATTGATATTAGTGAATATCAACTCACAAAAGTATCTCTAAACTTTATTTGTTGAAAGATGAAAAAGTTAGGTCAATAGTTGAAACATATCTCTCAATAATGATCCAACACAAATATACAATAAAAGCAAGGTTTTTCACCATAAATTCATCATCAACTTGTTCACATACAAAATATCAAGAGAAATACATACAAAAGTATGGATTATCTACCTCTAATCATGACACAATGAGAGATTTAGCTACCCATAACCATGGTAGCTTGGTCAACAAGTAACAAATAAAACTTTTGAGGCATCAAACTTGAAAGGATCAAAGATTGAAGCTTAAAAGCTTTGATTTCTAAGTGAAAACGAAAAAGATGACTTTTTCTCTCCACACAAATGTTTCTAAGTTACAAAAGATTATCCAAAAAGTAAGTTATGTCCCAAAAAATATCAATAAGTGTTAAAATACATATGTTCTGCCCAGGCAAATTTGTCGAGCGAGCTACATAATTCGTTGGGCGAAACCCTTAAGTCAAGCCACGTGACAGCAATAGTGCAAGTGGGCTGGAGAAAATATCTGCATTCGCCAGGCGAAATAAAGCTTCGTCGGGCGAATCCCTTTCGCTCCTCATTCGCCTGGCGAATCTGCCAGCGAATCAATTCCAGTAGCTACAGGAATTTTGAGTTTCATTCGCTTCTTGCCTTGCATGTCGTTCGTCGGACGAATCTTCTCCTTCGCCAGGCGATGGTACTTTTTTCTTCGACACGCGAATTTCTTCGATTCTTTGCTTTTTCTTCTGATTTCGGCTGCACCCTTTTTACATAATATGCTGAAAAACTAACAAGTATATAAAAAATACCAAATATATACATTGATGCAAGAATCACTTAATAAATAAGTTGTTTCGCAATCAGAAGCAAGGGAAAAAATTTTAAAGTGCCACAAATTGATACGAAAAATATTCTATACTTGACACCTATCAAACTCTCCCCAACTTGCATCTTTGTTTGCCCTCAATCAAAGGTAAATTTCAAAATCCACAAGAAAACTTTCAAAAACACCAAATCAACCGGAAAACATCCATGGTTCAAACTCGACAATCGCACTCACAAGACATTTTCAATCACTTGGATAGAATCAAAACATGATTATGAATTAAGTTCTAAACACAACATCACACAATGCAAAATAAAGTACCCACAAGTTCAAGTTGAATCTCCTAATTCACTTATTATCACACATATAAACATTATGTAAACATATTTACAAGGGACAAAACACTCTCACAAGTAATCGTGCCACATCCAGAATAATTCATGCATTCATCTCACAAAGCTTTCACAAAATCATGGAAACAAATATCACTAAGGGCTTTTATGGTTGTAACTTGGCTTGGGTTAACAACAAAGGATAATATATACACGACAATTGAACAAAAACGGGTAAAATTCATGAAGAGCGTTTCAATTTGTTTTTCAAAAATCCATTCTTGCTCAATCCTCACATTCTTTTCCATCCTTTGATTTCTTTACTTACAATGCATCCTTTCTTTTTTTTTTATTGATTCTTTCTTTCTTTTTGTGTTCTTTTCAAAAAATGCATTGTACCACCTATTCTTTTTCCTCTTTTTTCCAATGAAACAACTCTCTCCAACTTTCAACATTTCAATCTCTTTAGAAAAAAATGCTCTTCACACAAGGTTAATAATTTGTTGGGATCTTGATTAATTCATTTTCACACAAAAAAATAATTGTAAGGCTCAAAAAGGGTTACGAATAGGCGCACACTAACTAGGTGAATTGAAGCCTTTTTGGAATGGTGGTTATTCTCATAGTACACAAAAATTTCCTTTATCCTTTCTAAGTTTCCAACATTTAAAAACAAACTTGAAAGATTAAACATGAACTAAACGAGTTAAACAACAATTACTAGAATTTTTGGTGAACAATGGAAAGCACCTTACTTTTGTGGTTTTGTTCTAATTGATTCAAACATGAACAAGTGTTTACAAAACAATGCATTATCATAATTTTGCATAAAACATTAACTTCACAATCATGCTATAACTCTACAATTCAATTTTTCAACACCTTGATTGTGCACATCAACAAGAGTTTTATCATCACCATCACATGTTAAAGTTAACAAAGCACTCTTATAAGACTTCTTGTGCTAGCACAAATTTTTTTTTTCAAATTCAAGGACAAACACAAAACTTAACCAAAATAATTTCTTTGCACAAATATACACTTAAACACTTTAAAAAACTAAAATTTAAAATAAACCAAATTGAAATTATCATAACCAAAACGTACTCGTCGAAGCGCCAAAATTCTACAACAAACATATTCGCCGAAGCGACCCAAAAGTACTTAACTACTACTAAATAAACTGAAATAGAATACTAAAAATAAATGAAAAAATAAATGAAAAATAAAATATATTCATCACTTTATAGTCAACCCCCTAATCCAGCAAATCATGCAAATCATCATGCATCTCCTCATCACCATCACCATCCGCTCGAGACGCTCCAGCTGCTTCACCCACCCAAAAGAAAGGTCGCCTTCCCACAAGCCAATTTGCATATTTATTGTAATCCTCACGAGTAGGAAACGAAGTGACCTCCTGTGGAGTCTGCTGAAACTGGTACAATTGTTGCATACAATTAAAATTAAACTAGTATGACCTTTGGTAAGCTTTGGATCGATAATCCATTTCGTACGTATTTTCTTAACAAAGCATGTTGAAACAGCATCAATGTGGGTTTTTGTTATCGTATCCGCAGGGATTGTGTGATATTACCATCGTTCTACAGTTGGAATTGTTTTAAACGTAGAACAATAAAGATGTTTGTTTTGGTTTCGTAACGCAACGATTGCATAAAAAGTTATAATCAACGGTAAAAAGTTTCAGTTTTAAAACGATTAGTGAAAACATGTTAAGATTATGGCTCGATAATCCATTTTATACGTATTTTCTTAATAAATCATGTGAACTCATTAACAATAAATATTCACATATCCTCTCAAGATGTTTCATCTCTAAAACAAATTGTGAGTTTTATCATATTGATCCTTAGATGATCTCTCAACCTAACTATCAATATGATAACATTAAAAGATTAATACTAGTGAATATCAACTCACAAAACTATCTCTAAACTTTGTTTGTTGAAAGATGAAAAAACTAGGTTAATAGTTGAAACATATATCTTAATAATGATCCAACACAAATATACAATAAAAACAAGGTTTTTCACCATATATTCACCATCAACTTGTTCACATACAAAATATAAAGAGAAATACATACAAAAGTAAAGATTATCTACCTCTAATCTTGACACAAGGAGAGATTTAGCTACCCATAACCATGGTAGCTTGAGCAACAAGTAACAAACAAAGCTTTTGGGGCATCAAACTTGAAAGGAAAAAAGATTGAAGCTTAAAAGCTTTGATTTCTAAGTGAAAATGAAGAAGATGACTTTTTCTCTCCACACAAATGTTTCTAGCTTACAAAAGATTGTCTAAAAAGTAAGTTATGTCCCAAAAAATATCAACAAGTGTTAAAATACACATGTTCTGCCTAGGAAAATTCGTCGGGCGAGCTACATAATTCGTTGGGAGAAACCCTTAAGTCAAGCCACGTGACAACAACAGTGCAAGTGGGCTGGAGAAAATATCTGCATTCGCCAGGCGAAATAAAGCTTCGTCGGGCAAATCCCTTTCGCTCCTCATTCGCCTGACGAATCTGCCAGCGAACTAATTCCAGTAGCTACTGGAATTTTGAGTTTCATTCGCTTCTAGCCTAGACTGGCCTTTGACTGGCGAATATTCTCCTTCGTCTCTTCTTCGCCAAGCGAAGGTACTTTTGTCTTCGACACGCGAATTTCATCGATTCTTTGTTTTTTCTTCCGATTTTTGCTGCACCCTTTTTACCTAATATGCTGAAAAACTAACAAATATATTAAAAATACCAAATATATACATTGATGCAAGCATCACTTAATAAATAAGTTGTTTCACAATCAGAAGCATGGAAAAAAGCTTAAAAGTGCCGCAAATTGATACGAAAACTATTCTATACTTGACACCTATCAAACTCTCCCCAACTTGCATTTTTGTTTGCCCTCAATAAAAGGTAAATTCCAAAATCTAAAAGAAAACTTTAAAAAACACCAAATCATCCGGAAAACATTCATGGTTCAAACTCGACAATCGCACGCACAAGACATTTTCAATCACTTGCATAGAATCAAAACATGATTATGAATTAAGTTCTAATCACAACATCACATAATGCAAAATCAAGTACCCATAATTTCAAGTTGAATCACCTAATTCACTTATTATCACACATATGAACATTATGTAAACATATTTACAAGGGACAAAACACTCTCAAAGGTAATCGTGCCACATCCAGAATAATTCATGCATTCATCTCATAAAGCTATCACAAAATCATGGAAACAAAGATCACTAAGGGCTTTTATGGTTGTAACGTGGCTTGGGTTAACAACAAAGGATAATATATACACGACATTTGAACAAAAACGGGTAAAATTCTTGAAGAGCATTTCAATTTTTTTCTTCGAAAATTCATTCTTGCTCAATCCTCACATTCTTTTCCATCCTTTGATTTCTTTACTTACAATGCATCCTTTCTTTTCTTTTTATTGATTCTTTCTTTCTTTTTGTGTTCTTTTCAAAGAATGCATTGTGCCACCTATTCTTTTTCCTCTTTTTTCCAATGAAACAACTCTCCCTAGCTTTCAACATTTCATTCTCTTTAGACAAAAATGCTCTTCAAACAAGGTTAATAATTTGTTGGGATCTTGATTGATTCATTTTCACACAAAAAATTCATTGTAAGGCTCAAGAGGGGTTACTAATACGCGCACACTAACTAGGTGAATTGATGCCTTTTAGGAATGGTGGTTATTCTCATAGTACACAAAAATTGCATTGATCCTTTCTGAGTTTCCAACATTTAAAAATAAACTTGCAAGATTAAGCATGAACTAAACGAGTTAAACAACAATTACTTGAATTCTACTTTTGGTGAACAATGGAAAGCACCTTACTTTTGTGGTTTTGTCCTAATTAACTCAAACATGAACAAGTGTTTACAAAACAATGCATTATCAGAATTTTGCATAAAGCACTAACTTCACAATCATGCTATAACTATACAATTCAATTTTTCAACACCTTGATTGTGCACATCAACAAGAATTTTATCAACACCATCACATGTTAAAGTTGACAAAACACTCTTTTAAGACTTCTTGTGCTAGTACAATTTTTTTTTCAAAATCAAGGACAAACACAAAACTTAACCAAAATAATTTCTTTGCACAAATATAAACTTAAACACACTAAAAGAATGAAATTTAAAATAAACCAAATTGAAATTATCATAATCAAAACGTACTCGCCGAAGCGCCAAAATTCTACAACAAAAATATTCGCTGAAGCGACCCAAAAGTACTTAACTACTACTAAATAAATTGAAATAAAATACTGAAAATAAATTAAAAAATAAAGATATTGTTCACTTTTTAGTCAATCCCCTAATCCAGAAAATCATGCAAATCATTATGCATCTTCTCATCACCATCACCATCCGCTCTAGACGCTCCAGCTGCTACCCCCTCCAAAAAGAAAGGTCGTGTGCCCACAGGCCAATTTGCATAGTTATCGTAATCCTCACGAGTAGGAAACGAAGTGACCTCCTATGCAGTCGTCTGAAACTGGTACAACTGCTGCATAAAATTAAAATTAAACTCGTATGACCTTTGGTAAGCTTCGGCTCGATACTCCATTTCATACGTATTTTCTTACTAAACCATGTTGAAACAGTATCAGTATAGGTTTTTGTTATCATATCCGCAGGGACTGTGTGAAATTACTGTCGTTCTACAGTTCGAATTATTTTAAACGTAGAACAATAAAGATGTTTGTTTTGGTTTTGTAATGCAACAATTGCATAAAAAGTTATAATCAATGGTAAAAAGATTCGGTTTTAAAATGATTGGTAAAAACATGTCAAGATTAGGGCTCGATAATCCATTTCATACATAATTTCTTAACAAAGCATGTGGACTCATTAACAATAAATATAATCACATATCCTCTCAAGATGTTTCATCTCTAAAACAAATTGTGAGTTTTATCATATTGATCCTTAGATGATCTCTCAACCTAACTATTAATATGATAACATTAAAAGATTGATATTGGTGAATATCAACTCGCAAAACTATCTCTAAACTTTGTTTGTTGAAAGATGAAAAAGCTAGGTCAATAGTTGAAACATATTTTTCATTAATGATCCAACACAAATATACATTAAAAACAAGGTTTTTCACCATATATTCATCATCAACTTGTTCACATACAAAATATCAAGAGAAATACAAAAAAAGTAAGGATTATCTACCTCTAATCTTGACACAAGGAGAGAATTAGCTACCCATAACCATGGTAGCTTGAGCAACAAGTAACAAACAAAGCATTTGGGGCATCAAACTTGAAAGGATCAAAGATTGAAGCGTAAAAGCTTTGATTTCTAAGAGAAAATGAAGAAGATGACTTTTTCTCTCCACACAAATGTTTCTAGGTTACAAAAGATTATCCGAAGAGTAAGTTATGTACCAAAAAATATCAACAAGTGTTAAAATACACATATTCTGCACAGGCAAATTCGCCGGGCGAGCTACATAATTCGTCGGGCGAAACCCTTAAGTCCAGCCACGTGACAGCAACAGTGCAAGTGGGCTGGAGAAAATATTTGAATTCTTCAGGCGAAATAAAGCTTTGTCGGCCGAATCCCTTTCGCTCCTCATTCGCCTAGCGAATCTGCCAGCGAACCAATTCCAATAGCTAATGGAATTTTGAGTTTCATTCGCTTCTTGCCTCGCCTGACCTTCGCCGGGTGAATCTTCTCCTTCGCCTCTCCTTCACCAGGCGAATGTACTTTTTTCTTCGACGCGCGAATTTCTTCGATTCTTTGCTTTTTCGCCCGATTTTTGTTGCACCCTTTTTACATAATATGCTGAAAAACTAAAAAATATATTAAAAATACCAAATATATACATTGATGTAAGCATCACTTAATAAATAAGTTGTTTCAAAATCAGAAGCATGGAAAAAAGCTTAAAAGTTCCGCAAATTGATAGGAAAACTATTCTATACTTGACACCTATCAAACTATCCCCAACTTGCATCTTTGTTTGCCCTCAATCAATGGTAAATTTCAAAATCCCCAAGAAAACTTTCAAAAACACCAAATCAACCGGAAAATATTCATGGTTCAAACTCGACAATCGCGCGCACAAGAGATTTTCAATCACTTGCATAGAATCAAAACATGATTATAAATTAAGTTCTAAACACAACATCACAAAATGCAAAATCAAGTACCCACAAGTTCAAGTTAAATCACCTATTTCACTTATTATCACACATTTGAACATTATCTAAACATATTTACAAGGGACAAAACACTCTCACAAGTAATTGTGCCACTTCCAGAATAATTCATGCATTCAGCTCACAAGGTTGTCACAAAATCAGGGAAACAAAGATCACTAAGGGCTTTTATGGTTGTAACTTGGCTTGGGTTAACAACAAAGGATAATATATACACGGCCATTAAATAAAAACGGGTAAAATTCATGGAGAGCATTTCAATTTTTTTGTTCGAAAATTCATTCTTGCTCAATCCTCACATTCTTTTCCATCCTTTGATTTCTTTATTTACAATGCATCCTTTCTTTTCTTTTTATTGATTCTTTCTTTCTTTTTGTGTTCTTTTAAAAGAATGCATTGTACCACCTATTCTTTTTCCTTTTTTTTCCCAATGAAACAACTCTCCCCAACTTTCAACATTTCATTCTCTTTAGACAAAAATGCTCTTCACACAAGGTTAATAATTTGTTGTGATCTTGATAGATTCATTTTCACACAAAAAATTCATTCTAAGGCTCAAGAGGGGTTACGAATGCGCGCACACTAACTAGATGAATTGAAGCCTTTTTGAAATGATGGTTATTCTCATGGTACACAAAAATGTCCTTGATCCTTTCTAAGTTTCCAACATTTAAAAACAAAGTTGCAAGATTAAACATGAATTAAACGAGTTAAACAAAAATTACTTGAATTCTACTTTTAGTGAACAATAGAAAGCACCTTACTTTTGTGGTTTTGTCCTAATTGATTCAAACATGAACAAGTGCTTACAAAACAATGAATTATCATAATTTTGCATAAAGCACTAACTTCACAATCATGCTATAACTCTACAATTCAATTTTTCAACACCTTGATTGTGCACATCAACAAGAATTTTATCATCACCATCACATGTTAAAGTTGACAAAGTACTCTATTAAGACTTCTTGTGCTAGCAGATTTTTTTTTCAAACACTACTATGGAAAACCCTTTTCACAACGGTTTGGAAAGGGGTACCATCACGCCTGACATACCGCTGTTAAGTAGAGTGTCGTTGTAAGTTTGTTGTTTCTACAACGGTATGGAAACTGTTATTGAAAGACAGGACACGCGCCACATATAACAACGGTTATGCTAATAAACCGTTGTGATATATACACTTAGGTACTGGGTTCAAAACCTATCAGCAGCAAACTATGTAAAACATAAATTATCTTTAATCTCGGTTACAATAGATAATCGCTGTTGAAAGTACCCAGAGTTTATTATATTATATTTGATCTCGGTTACAATAAATAACCGTTGTTATAAGTACCCAGAGTTTATTATATTAAATGTAGATTGCTTGTTTTCCAAACACCTCACTAAAGAAATATACAAGGATTCAATTTGATGAAGAAGTCTATAATCTGCAAATTAAACTATTCTTGAAAACCAACTTAAATAAACCAATGTTTTCTGATTGCATTCATCTCATCGTGCATTTCACGCTCTTTTACATATATATTGTGGTTTATTGGTCTGACTCCTTCGATATATCGCTATCTTCGATTATAGTTTAATTTCCATAAGAACAAGACATTAGATAATCTGCGTCATCATCATCACTTATCATCGTAATTTTTATAATCGTAAGTTTTACGATTATAAGTGTTGATGGAGAGGCAGATTAACTAATAAATTATTGTTAATGAAATTTAACTATAATGGAAGATAGCGATGCATCTAAGGAGCCAGATCATTATACCATAATCTATATATCAAAGAACGTGAGATGAACGATGAGAGGCATGCAATTCGGAAACATTGATTCATATAAGTTGGTTTTCAAATACAACTGAATTTGCAGATTATAAGTATCTATGTCAAATTAAATGAATGTATTTTAAGTGAGGGTTACTGAAACAAACAATCTACATAGAATATAATAAATTCAAACAACATCCTATACCAAAACCAGATATTATAAACTCATATAATACGCTTGTTACCACCAGCATCATCACCATGTATCATCCCCTTAACCTGTAAGGAAACACAAAAAACTTCAACAATGAGCATCCTCAGTTGAAACCAAACCCTAAATCTATAATCCAGTGAAGAGTAAAGAGAGATCGAAAGAGATATATTATGAATTTCTAGGATGCACCTTTTAATGAAACTAATCGCGGAACAGGAATCAATTATGATGTTTATCTAGTTTGGGAAGCAATGAAAACGAAATATAAGGAGGAAGAAGCTTACACAAAAGCTGCATACTTCTTATATTTCTTTTCATTGTTAATTTCTAAAACTAGATGAAGTTTGCTGACACTGTTGTTTCTTCATTTACTAACATCTTGTTTGTGAAGCTATGAAGAAGAAGTACAAGGTGGATGAAGTTTCCATCATAGCTTCATGCTTCTTGTACTTTTTTCCATAGCTACACAAACATTATGTACCATAGCCAAAGTATGGTCTTTGTTAAGGTAGTGAAGACAAATATGAAAAAATGAGAACAATCAACAAAAACAACATGCAACAAACGAGATAATGGGAAATATTTAACAATAGATGGAAGAAGAAGAATACCTTAATGTATGAAGCACAAGATTCACGGCTAATGGTGAAGACGAAGAGAAAAAATGGGTTCTAGGGTTTCACTGTGAAGGCAACAACGCTACTGTCAATAAGTGAAAGTTAATTCGCTTATATATGGGTAAACTATTTCACAACGGTTAACAATACCAACAGTATAGATAACTATTTATTTATTATAAATGTATCACTACGGTTAACCAGAAGAACCATATTGATAACCCTTTTATTTGTGAATTTTAAAATAAATAAAAAAGAAAAGGTGCGCTTTAATGTTAAAGGAATAAAATATTTTATGGCGCTGAGGTTCAAACCGGCGGAAGTTTGATTGTATCACAACTGTTGGTTCTGTAACCGATGTTATATACAAATAATTTTTAATCAAAAAACAAAATAAATATGGTAGCGCCTTAGTTAAGATATGTCACCACGGTGTAGGGAAAAACCGTGGTGACCATGGTGTTGTTGAATGCGTGTTTTGTAGTAGTGAAAATCAAGGACAAACACAAAACTTAACCAAAATAATTTCTTTGCACAAATATAAACTTAAACTCACTAAAAAAATGAAATTTAAAATAAACCAAATTGAAATTATCATAACCAAAACGTACTAGCCGAAGCGCCAAAATTCTTCAACAAAAATATTCGCCGAAGCGACCCAAAAGTACTCAACTACTACTAAATAAATAGAAATAAAATATTGAAAATAAATGAAAAAATAAAGATATTCTTTACTTTGTAGTCAATTCCTAATCATGCAAACCATCATGCATCTCCTCAACACCATCACCATCCGCTCCAGATGCTCCAGCTGCTGCCTCCTCTGAAAAGAAAGGTCGCATGCCCATAGGCTAATTTGCATAGTTATCGTAATCCTCATGAGTAGGAAACCAAATGACCTCCTGTGGAGTTATCTGAAACTGGTACAACTGCTACATACAATTAAAATTAAACTCGGATGACCTTTGGTAAGCTTCGGCTCAATAATCCATTTCATACGTATTTTCTTAATAAAGCATGTTGAAACAATATCAGTGTGGGTTTTTGCTATCGTATCTGCAGGGATTGTGTGATATTACCATCGTTCTACAGTTGGAATTGTTTTAAACATAGAACAATAAAGATGTTTTTTTTTTGTTTCGTAACGCAACGATTGCATAAAAAGTTATAATCAACGGTAAAAAAGTTTCGATTTTAAAACGATTGGTAAAAACATGTCAAGATTAGGGCTCGATAATCCATTTCATACGTATTTTCTTAACAAAGCATGTGAATTCATTAACAATAAATATAATCACATATCCTCTCAAGATGTTTCATCTCTAAAACAAATTGTGAGTTTTATCATATTAATCCTTAGGTGATCTCTCAACCTAACTATCATTATGATAACATTAAAAGATTGATATTAATGAATATCAACTCACAAAACTATCTCTAAACTTTGTTTGTTGAAAGATGAAAAAGCTAGGTCAATAGTTGAGACATATCTCTCAATAATGATCCAACACAAATATACAATAAAAACAAGGTTTTTCGCCATATATTCATCATCGACTTGTTCACATACAAAATATCAAGATAAATACATACAAAAATAAGGATTATCTACCTCTAATCTTGACCCAAGGAGAGATTTAGCTACCCATAACCATGGTAGCTTGAGTAACAAGTAACAAACAAAGCTTTTGGGGCATCAAACTTGAAAGGATCAAAAATTGAAGCCTAAAAGCTTTGATTTCTAGGTGAAAATAAAGAAGATGACTTTTTCTCTCCACGCAAATGTTTCTAGGTTACAAAAGATTATACAAAAAGTAAGTTATGTCCCAAAAAATATCAACAAGTGTTAAAATACACATGTTCTGCCAAGGCAAATTCGCCGGGCGAGCTACATAATTTGCTGGGCGAAACCCTTAAGTCAAACCACGTGACAGCAACACTGCAAGTGGGCTGGAGAAAATATCTACATTCGCCAAGCGAAATAAAGCTTCACCGGTCAAATCTTCTCCTTCGCCAGGAGAAGGTACTTTTTTCTTCGACATGCGAATTTCTTCGATTCTTTGCTTTTTCTTCTGATTTTTGTTGCACCTTTTTACATAATATGCTGAAAAACTAACAAATATATCAAAAATACCAAATATATGCATTGATTCAAGAATCACTTAATGAATAAGTTGTTTCGCAATCAGAAGCATGGAAAAAAGCTTAAAAATGCCGCAAATTGATACGAAAACTATTCTATACTTGACACGTATTATCAATCGAATATATGATGATAGTTCTCGACGCAGGTGATAGGTTAATCTTGAAGGCTCAAATGTCTCAGAATAGAACCTTCAAGATTGAAATAAATGTGATGGAGCATAAGTGCCTTGCAACTGCAGCAAGCAGAGATGAATGGATACGACATTATCGACTTGGCAATCTCAATTTCAAAGACATTAGATATTCGAAGAGAAGAAATATGGTTTCAGAATTACCAAAAATCGACATTCCAAGTGAAGTGTGTGAAGAATGTGTTCAGGAAAAACATCACAAGAATAGCTTCAGCAAGGATGCAGGAAGCAGGTCGAAGACAATTCTTGAAGTCATATACTCTGATGTATATGGTCCTATCCAGGTGGATTCGATTGGAGGTAACAGATACTTCGTCACGTTGATAGTGATTTCAGTTGAAAATTATGGACTTACCCAATCAAGAAGAAAAGTGAAGTGATCGAGGTATTTGCCAATTTTAAATCTATGGTCAAAAGACAAAGTGGTCAAAAGCTAAATATTCTGAGGACTGATGGTGGTGGAGAGTATGTGTCGAAAGATTTCGATGCATTATGTGAGAAAAAGGGATTGTGCATGAGGTGGGGCCGCCCTACACTCAACTGCAGAATGGAACTGCAGAAAGGAAGAATAGAACCATCATGAACATGGTGAGAATTATGTTGAAAGGCAAGCATCTACCCAAAGAATTATAGGGAGAAGTTATGTCAAAAGCAACATACATCTTGAATAGATATCCGACGAAGAAGCTAGATGGAATTACGCCAGAAGAATGTTGGTCTAGTGTCAAGCCTAGCCTATGTCATTTGAAGGTATTTGGGTTTATAGCACATAGACATGTGCCAGATCAGTTGAGAAGAAAGCTTGATGACAAGTCGTGTCAGAGGATCCTGATAGGATATCATTTGACTGGAGGATACAAGTTGTTCGACCCAATGAACAAATAAGTAGTGATCAGCAGGGACATGATCATAGATGAGCTTAAGGAATGGGATTGGACTGAGAACGTTAAGAAGTATTCAGTGAGAATCTTATGTGAAGAACCAGCTAGTGAAGTCGAAAGAGAAGTTCGACAAGAAGAAGTCAGAGATAAAGCAGGTCAAAGCAGACCTCGACGAACAAGACACATGCCTGCAAGGTTGCAAGAATGTGTGATTACATCAGATGATGTGGTCGATGAAGAAGGTGAGCTGGTACATTATGCCTTCTATGAAGATGTTGAACCAGTCAATGCAGCTGAGGCATTGAAAAATTCGAAGTGTGTGAAAGCAATGAATGAGGAGTTAGAGTCCATTGAAGTCAACAACACATGGTCACTTGTCGAATTGCCTCAAGGCAAGAAGGCAATTGATGTGAAATGGATTTACAAGGTGAAAGTGAATCCTAAAGGAGAAGTAACTGGATACAAGGTGAGACTTGTAGCGAAAGGATTTCTACAAAAGGAAGGAATCGACTTTGACAAAGTTTTTGCACCTGTTGCTAGGATCAAGACAATCAAGTTAGTTGTTGGTTTAGCAAACATGAAAAATTGGCACACATGTCAGATGGATGTGAAATGTGCATTCCTGAATGGCCCCTTAGACGAAGAAGTTTATGTTGCACAACCAGCTGGGATTGTGAAACAAGGCGAAGAAAGAAAGGTGTACAGGCTGCATAAAGCCCTGTATGGACTTAAGCAAGCTCCAAGAGTTGGAATAAGAAGATAGACAACTTTCTAAGGGAGAAGAAATTTGTTAAGTGCACGACTGAGCATGGAGTATATGTAAGGAGAAGCAATAGTGAATTGCTTATATATGTCTCTATGTCGATGACCTGTTGATAACAGAAAGTTACAAGAAAGAGATAAAAGATTTCAAATATGACCTAAGTGAGGAGTTTGAAATGTCAGACTTGGGGAATCTCTCATATTTCCTTGGCATCGAATTCTACAAAAGTGGTATAGGTTTGATGATGCACTAAATAAGATATGCAGGCAAAATACTCAAGAGATTTGAGATGCAAGATTGCAATCCAACTTCGACTTCAGCTGAGACCAGATTGCAACTATCGAAAGATTTAGATGAAGATGATGTCGACCCAACCCAATATACAAGACTTATTGGTTCACTTCGATACCTTTGTCACACAAGGACTGACTTAGCATATAGTATGGGTATGGTAAGTAGATTCATGCAGAAGCCAATTGTATCACACCTAGCAGCGACTGATATGAATTTTTTTATCCGTTACATGAGAAATGATGACAAAAAGCTTTTATATGTGCTTGAGATTAAACACAAAATATGGTTTAAAAGTTATTTAGATTCGAATCAAGAGAATTTCATGATTTGAATCAACTAAACAATTTAACTGAAATAAAAGAAAACAAGAGTTTTGACCCATTTTTCAGTTGATTCGAATAAAGACCAAAGTATGATTCGAATCAAAGACCCTGTGATTCCAATCATGTTCTTAAGAATTACTGCTCAATCAACCTTGAATAAGAATTCCTACTTAAACCCTAGATTCAAGACTTTCTGCTCAAGTACACAGACAAGAGACTCCAATGCTCAAGCACACATACAAGACACTTCCTCTACTTTAAACAAACAGTATAGTAGAAAAGATAAATACTATACATTGATACACAATTAGAAATATAAAATTAGTGCAACAATCACAAAGGTTTTCAACCTTTTTAAGATTTCTAAGATAAATCTAAGATAAGAAATCTTAAGATCTTATGTTATAACAGTTACAATAACAACTCAGAGTTATGCTAAGATCTTTCAATGTGGTGTGGTGTTGTAACCTTCCTTAGAGTCTTCAACTTCCTTCTATAGAGATAGAAAAAGAGTCGTTTGAGGTTTAAACAATAGCAAACATAGTGAATAAGTAGACCAAGAGAGACGTTGGAGAGTTGTATCTTGTTAGAAGCTTTGTCCACTGATTAAAAGCACTGTCCACAACACCTTTAGAGTAACTAGGTATCTACCAAAATGTAGTACAGACTGAATAGGTCACATCACCATGCTTGAGCCTTAGAAAACCAAACCTAGTTGACTATGTCCAGAAATCTGTCACTTTGACAAGACTGGTCACCTTTGGTGTAGAGTATGGATCAGACACTCCTTAAGCCTTCAGAGTCTGAGCTATCACCAGAGGCTAAAAAGCATACCAGAGTCTGAGCCTTCAAATGCTGATGAACATGTTCAGATTCTGATCAGCTAGAATCTGAGTAGTATTGCTTCTTCACTTATTCTTTTAACGGGATTAATTCTTGATGAATTTATAGCTTATGATCTTGCACACTTGAACATATGTTAGAAATCCCTATTGTTCTTTAAATACTATGTTATCATCAAAACCTTTTAAGGGTATAAACAAATATTGTTCCAACTGTCATACTGGAAACCCAAATTACCTCGCCCCCCTATTTGCTTGTGTTTCCTGCACCTTCAATTGGTATCAGTGCACCGATTATGTTATTGACTAGATTATGTCAAACACTTAATAGTGTTCGTAAAAGATCCTTTTTTTTTAAACACATTAAGGCAACAAAAAAACAATGATAAAATCTCATTAATCCATCATATGCACACATCCTGCAGATGCTGATGATGTTGAGCTAGAACAATATGAATGAATAACAAAGACATGCAAATAGAATCATCTTGGATTTAAAAATGTCTCCTTGAATGCAACTTCTTACAATGAGTATGAAAATATTGTAAATGAAAGCTCTGCTAATTCTTCATTTGAATCTTTGAGAATGACTCATAATATAAATGAGCCAATACAACAATCCAAGGTGCTAACCTTGTTTCTGGTTTGAGGCTTTCAAAATAAGGATTGGTGAAACTTTTGAGGACATAATGCTCAAATTTTCAAACTACTTTTTTGGTTTGAAAGTCTTAGACAAAGGTTACTTCAACTGGCCAAGTGAAGAACTTCATATGTAGCTAACCAACGAAGCAAAGGGCTACGATGAGTACTCTCAGTTTGTTCAAAATTATGAACTGTAGAGCTGACTAGTTCTCTGGGTACTCATGAAATCAAGCACGAAGAGGATGAACCTCAAAAGAAGTATGTGGCTTAAAAGAAGCATCAATCAACATTGGAATAATATTCAAATCAAACCATAGGCCAAAGAAGAACATGTGGACTTGTGAAGTCAACCTTTATGCAAAAAGTGTCTAGATCTATCAAGAAGGTTTTCCTCCTTACGCACAAGGAGTCATGTAACTTCAAATGAAGTGTTCCTAATTCAAAAAAGAAAATACATAGAAGGAACTCATCAAGGACAAGAAGAAACCTCTTCTTAAAAGAAAAGCCAACATGTTACTGATGACAAGCACAAAAGTATCTAACTCCTCATAAGAAGAAGCTAAAGAGGAAAAAAAAAGCAGTTGGCACCCATGGGCAACACTGAAGCCTTAAAATCAAACTCAGATGCTGAAAAAGGTACTCTCATTTAACTCTTTATTGATCTTCAGTTGAAAATCTTGAAAAGAATCAGAACCATAAAAAAAGTCTCTTGAAACTTGGAAATACTCATATAGCTTTTTTTGAAGCCAATTGTGAGCCAATAAAAGAAAACTATATTTTATTAAGATCAAAATTATTTATGGTCTCAAAAGCTAAAATGATAATCTAGAGAAAGAAACTTTTTTAAAAGCTTACATGGACTCTGAGTATGTGTTGAAGAGACACTACACTTTTTTTCAGTAATTTTAGCTAAGAGTTTAGTAGAAGCACATTGAATTCTTTGATTTTTTTAAGGTTATTTGAAATTAAAAAGGGTGTTTTCTTTAAAATGATAAACTTATTTTATTTGGTCAACTTTTCTTTCACTGTTTTTACTCTAACAAGAAATTAAACAAGTTTGATTCTCAAGAGTGTATCGTGTTAAGATACTCTAAATGGTCAAAAGAATACAAAGCATCTAACACTAAAAAAAATATTGAAAATAAACCCATTCATGTTTAGTTTTGATGATAAGCATAGCTCTGAAAAGTTAAAGCTATTTGAAAAATTTGCATAGTCGAAAGATTGCTTGTTAGACTCTGAAGACAAGATATCTGAAGAAAGAGATTCTGAAATTTGATGAATGTATAAGTGTTTTGAATCTGATGCTGACATCATTCCAATAAACACTAAGGATACTTGAGCAGAGTCAGAATTCTATCTAAGCAAGAATCCCTCTGGGAACTCACGTCCTTTGAACTCTGAAGCTAAAGTAATCAAACATGTTCTTATGGAACTAATGTAAAACAGTTGTCATACAATACGTCATCTGAACGTTTGAAAAATTTTCTTGGAATGTATAAATCCTTGGCTCAATTTCCATAGCAAGAACAACAATCTGGGAATGAAAGATGAAAGCTATCAGAATCTAGATGCAACACTCAGATCCTCAGAACCTCTAGACTAGATAGTCATCAACTTAATAAGAGTAACTTTCCTTTTCCCTTGATAAATCTTTTCCATATGTTTATCAAAAAATCATATTTTTCATTTGAAGTACTAACCATACTAAGATAAACATCATTTTGTTAAAAATAATGTTCAGAAGGATATTCACTAATACAAACCTTCAATGGATATTCACTAATGAATATATGAATATTTTCATTAAGAAGAACTTAAAAGAAAATCTTATCTTGGAATGAATGATGAAATCATACTATGAGTAGCATCAGAAAAGTAAAATTTGATTCTAAGGTATTTACCTCTGAACCTGCTAACTCTCTTAGTGAGAAGGTTGTTATGGTCAGAAGATTCAAAGTCAGAACCCCGTTGGGATTTTTTTTCTCTGTTTTTTAATCTCTAAAAATATTTGGTTATTCTCAAGTAATTTTGTTATGTCTATGATGTGTAACAAGTTGTCCATTATCTTCTAAGTTGTCAAAAACGCATGAAGTACCTCTGGGTAATTATTATTTTTATTGTATAAAATGAAACATGCTTTAATGCCCCCTATGTCATTTATTAATTAGAATAGCAATGATCATTTGTACTCAGACTTTTTGTGTTGATTCAATTTTTTTTTGTTTTCTTGGTGTCAGTTATGTTTCCTCTCTTTTCTCTCTGATCATTGAGTCTTTTCAAAAACTCTTACTCTCCCTCTCCTCCACCTCTATTTAAACCTAGTCTTGTTTTGTTTTCTTATCATATCATTCTTTTCTTTTCACTCTCATCTTCTCTTTGCACCTATCTTTTTAAATGGCTTCCATCAAAACCTTCATAGGTGATGGAACTCGGCTTGTTACTATTCTGGAACAAGTTATCAACTTTGAAGAACTAAAACCCATAGGGTCCAACATTAAAAATATTGCTAGTTCTCAACAATGGGGAAACTACTTTGAAGTGCTCTCTGGTCCATTCTTTCCCCCTCTTGTCAAAAGCTTTTGTATGAATGTTGCGATTCATTTTAATGATGATAATGTTTGGGAAATCCGGTATGTTGTCTTAAACACTCCTATTTCCATCATTCCTTCACTTATTAATGATATCATTAAGTGTGAAAAATATGGTGTCGATATTGAGTGCTACAGAACCAACCTCGCCTTTCGCAAGGACATTCTCTCCATCACCAAAAGTTCTGGAAACCCTTACAAAGCTTCTGATATAACTTCTCCGAAAGATTATGGTACCAGTTGATTATCACAAAATTTTTATCAAGGGGTTAGAACTCGCCCTTCTTGTCTATGGATGACAAACACCTTATCTACTTCCTCATTTCAAGGGTAAAGGTAAATCTAACTCATACTATCTTCAAATATCTAAAACATAAAATCTTGAGCTTTCGTGAGGGTGAGTTTTCCTTGATTCCTTTTGGGAGAATTCTCTCGGAACTATTTGTTCAAAAATGGATAGTTAAGGAAGTACAGGTGGCAGGTCAAATTGAAGCGCTTGAGACCTTCTGGGGAAAGAAGTAGGTAGGTGTTGAAGGCTTGGGGACTCATAAGAAAAGTATGTTTGACCCTTAGGAAAAATCCTTTGGATAATAGTTTTTGTATATTTTGTTCTTTGGTGTATTCCCTTGTTGTTTGGTTTTTCCCTCTAAATGTAGTGTATAATTATTCTCTATCAATAACTATTCTATTCTCTTAGTCCTCATTTAATTTCTTTGATATTTCCATGATTCTGTTTTACAACAACAAAGGGGGGGGGGGGTGGTAAAGAGAAATGATCTAAAGAGTGTATTAACATTAAAATTCTAAAGAGGTCAAGAATAATGACTTTGAAGAATTTAATCTAACAACTCTGAAGAGACAATATTTAAAAAAAAGAATTTCATGGAATCAAAATTCTAAGTCTTGTACACAAAGGGACCTTGCAAACCTTACTTTGAATCTTTTAGCATATCTATCTAATTTGAACCTTCATTGAAACCAAAATGATTTTGAATCTTAAACTCATAGGGAGCTTGCAAACCTCACTCTCTAGATTTAAGATGAATAAATAATTTTGAAAGTATAAAACTCAGGGAAGCTTACAAACCTATCTCTGAAGTTTTATAAATATGATTATCCAAAATACATGGATATTTATCTGATTTGAGATTTTATTGAATCAAATTTATTTTGAATCTTGAACTTGGGGGAGCTTGCAAACCTCACTCTGTAGATTTTAGTTAAATAAATAATTTTGAAAGTATAAAATTCATGGGGAGCTTACAAACCTAACTCTGGAATTTTAAAAACATGATTATCCAAATAAAAATTATTCATCAAAATACAATTGTTTGTCATTATCAAAAAGGGAGAGATTGTAAGAACAAGTTTGATTATACATCTACATACCTTTAAGTTTTGATGATAAAAAAGTGTAGAAGAACAATTTTATGCACTAATTATTTTGTTGAGTGTGTAGAAACTCAAAAGCTAGAACAAAATATAAATGAAGAAAGCAAATGTTTTATGAAGCGGATTCTGATTAAGAAACTTCTAATGTTATGTCTGGAGTCAACTATGATACTTGAAGACTTTGAAGAAGTCAACTATGATAGTCAACTCAGAAGAAAGAAAAATGGAAAGCAAACTTCAAATCAAAACAAACTCTGAAGCAAAGCCTAAACAAACATCAATCATAAAATCCAAACTCTGAAGAAAGTTATGCCATTGAAGAAGTCAATCTGATGCAGACAATATCTGAAGAAAGTTGAAAGAAAATTATAAAGAGAAAACACATTATAAAGAAAAATAAGAATACAAAGATGTGTCTAAATCGATTCAAGCTTCAAGATTATCAAGTCAATGTTTCTGAACGTAAACCATCTAGATAAACTCTGATAAAGCTTTGACTACAAGCTTGTGTAAGTCTCAGAACCCAGTACTCCAAGGAATCTATAGTATCACCAAGTTCTGAAGACAGTTTCTGAGAACTCTACTCAAGCTTCATCAAATTATATTAGAAGCCTCTTTTTAGAAGTTGGTAAGCAAAGGAGTTGGTTCTCTTATAGTCAAAGCATCTGAACAAACTAGTAAATGCTTATGCACTTCTTGTTCACATTTTTTATGGACTGTAGTAATTTCAAGCCTCACTCTAAATAGACTTTGTAGTTTACATTATCTAGGCTCTGGACTTTGATCAAGATTCACTTCATCTTTTATATGAATCCTTTGATTATGAAAAGTAGTATACTCAAGGAAAGTACAACCAAAAAAAGATTTTCTTATGAAGACAGATTATGATCTCTATTCATGCTTCAATCCTCTTTCAAAAGAATCCTCTAACTAGAAGATTGAAATTAAAGGTTAATAATGTTTGATGTGAAAGAAGTGCAAAACGAAAATTTACTTTCAAAGTAAAGAAGCTTCTCACGTCACATCATCAACAACTTGGTGCTGCAAGCGCCGCCCAAACTACTGCACATGAAGTGACCTTCATACAACAGATAGTTTAAAGGTCAATTCCTATTCTACCCTCAAACGGATCTTTCCTCCAACGAATCAATTCATCTCCTATATATTTTGAGGAAGAAAAATATTATAAAAAATAACACAAAGAAAAATAGAAGGAGAGAAAAATACAGAAGAGTGAAGAGAAGAATGTAGAAAGGAGAAAAAGAGCGTGCGTGGATGCAAGCATGTGGTTGTATGTGAATTTTAGCAGACTCTGAAGTTACAAACACAACAACACAACAAAGATAGAAACACTTAGAACTTTCATTGTATATCTTTTAAGTGTAATCACCTGATCTTCATCTTATGTGTTATTAGCTTATCAAGAAGCAAACTCTTTAAACACAAACCATTGTAACCTAGTTGGTTACTCTCCTAAAGCAACCATGTTGGTCAGACTCTTGATAAGTCAATGGAGGGTAATCATTGAAGATGAAATCTTCTTAAGCGATCGGGTAGGTTAGGATCTTAAGGAGTCAACGAGCGTCGGGGTTTTTTAAGCGATCAGGTAGGTTAGGTTCTTAAGGAATTAGTGACACGTTGTCATTACTTTGTAATCAGATTGATTATTGGATTAAGTCCTTATTTCAGGAAAATCACCCAGGTGCGTGAGCTGGATGTAGCCTAGTTAATGGTGAAATATGATAAAATGCTTGTGTCTTTTATCATTGTTTTTATTATTTTGTTGCTATTCTTATGTTTGTTTCGGGAAGCAAAAAGTTTTCATACTCAAAACCCAATTCAAGCCCCCTATTTCTTGTGTTTCATGCACCTTCAGTATATGAGTCACAACTAGCTGGTTTTAAGAAAGAAGGCCATAAGAGCAAGGTATACAAATCGCATAAAGAATTGAATGTGCTGAAATAAGCTCCTAGAGCTTGGAAAAAGAATATTGGTGGTTTTCTAAGAGAGGTAGGATTTGTGAAGTGTGCAACTGAGCATGGTGTGCATGTCAGAAGGAGAAAAGATGAGTTGATCATACTTTATTGCTATGTAGATGATTTCTTAATCACATGCAACTGCAAGAAAGAGATTGAAGATTTCAAATTTGAATTGATGAAGGAATTTGAAATGTATTTCCCGGGAAAGGTATCATATTTCCTTGGAATTGAATTTTATAAGTGTGGTAGAGGATTAATAATGCACCAAAGAAGATATGCTAATGAGACACTCTATATTTGAGATGGAGGATTGTGACTCTACATCAACACTGAAAGCACTTGTTGTTTGACTAAATTTTGCTAAAACATTCTGATGATATAATTGAAGAATCTGCAGAAGAAAAAGATGTCGAAGAAAATGTCCCAGCATGGTGACTCGACATCCTGACTGCCTTACTAAGTTATCAGATTTTAATCTGTTGCAAGAAGTAAGGACCGGATCAAGGAATCACGGGATCAAAGATAGAAAGCCCAACAAAAGACTATATAAGGAGACTTAGACCTAGGGTTTTGATATCAAATGTACCTTTTGTATCACTTGTAACTTTGTAACCTAGTTCTTTTGTGTTGAATAAGGTTTAGGGTTTGAGAGTCATCGGATCTCTTAGGAGTTGTAAGTCGCCCTCTGTAGTATGAGATACAGAGTGGAAGGCATAGGTACAGGGACAGATCCAGAAGCCTTTAGGAAATGGTCTGCGTATTGTTTTTGGATAAAGCTTTGAAGCAAGTCCAAGATGACTTGTTGGTCAAGAAATCATGACAAAGAGTCTGAATTGGCAGAAGACAGAGATATCACAGGTTGTGATCAAGGAAGTGAGTAGGTCTCTCATATCAGAGTTGTAAACGATGGAGTTTAACTATGATAAAGATGTTCATTAAGGGTAGTGATTAGGATAAAAGTTGTAAACAGGGGAGTTTAACTTTAGGGTAATACTACAAGATAGTGAAGTCTTCTTCCTGGATTGGTATCCCCCAGATGTAGGTGAATTACACCGAACTGGGTTAACACATACTGTCTTATTTAAAATTCTACAATTTACAGTTTTGTTATTGTTCTTGATTAACATTTTGGATCAGATGTCGTGACATCTATGATTGTGCAGTTCTGATATTCAATGTATCAGTCTGCTGTTGCGCCTCTGAGTTTAAATGATTATGTAGCACAATGTCTTGACATGTGTTAGGACATCTGCTGTCTGCATATGCCAGAATTTCAATTGGTATCGGAGCAGGCATCCTGTCTGGTTTTGGATGAGATCTTTGGGAGATACTTTCTGGCGTTTAAACAAGAAGGAGTTTTGAAGATCAGATTAATCAACTCAGAAATACTCAAGGGTATTAATGGATGAGATGGATGTTCTGGATCGAAGGTAACAACCCGGAGATTGTTCATGTTGCTAAGGAGATTCTACAACTATTGCAGGAGAAGTGGCTAGTTGTCTTGTTGGGGTGTCTTATAAGATGTTCTGACATCTATTTAGGGTAAGCAGGATATGTTCCTTGGTGGTTCCGTTGCATGTGTTTTTAATGGAAGAGCTCTAGAATTATGGGATTTTGGAGTTGTTAGTGAAGACAGTTGGTGGAAGATCTCAATCGTCGGCCTCTATATGTGAAGATATCAGTATTTCTCTTATTCCAAATTCGGGAGCGATGGAATGAAGGGAGTTGTTGGAAGATATCTGGTATGGTGACTTGGTACTTGGAAGCTTAGTTTCTTGGTGCAGTTGAAGTCAATTGAAGAGGAGAGGAGTTGAGTTTAAGTTTATCAAGTTCTTGCTGTGGGAGTTTGATAAATTATTGATCGGCTAGGTTATCAAAGATACTTGAGAATTCTCTCAAGTCCACTCATAAAGGAATCTATGTCATGCATCTGGAGTCTTCTAGTTATTCTTCTGACTAGAAGGTGTTTCTTTGAAACACAATCTGAAGAAAGTGAAGGTGATTTATTTCACCATCCAAAAACAGCAAGGAATGATTCATCTCTCTTAACCTTAAGGGTGGATCCAATCTGATTGAAGAATTGTTGAGGTAAATAAGGTTCGTTCAGAGAGAATCTTAGTTACTTGAGTCAAGGGTGGCAGCCTTGGTATCTCAACACAGTTTGTCAAAGAAGATACTTGCAAAAGATTGAATACTAGATAAGTGTTCATGAAGTGATCGGGTGCAGCTTAGCTACAATAGTGAAGAAGGGTTATTGGACAAGGGTTTAAGATTAATTGCTATTTGTGGAGTTCACAAGTATTTAATTGATTATCCTTGAAAGTCAAGATTGCTGATGTTCAACAAGATGTTGGAACATCTCATCATCAGAGTTTGTGCAGAATCATGGGAGGGGTACTGCATACGCTGTAGCATCTATTTTAGTCATAAGTGGTGACCTAAGAATGGGCTTCAGTTGGGTGTGACAGAAGCATGTGTTCTCTGGAGAGTTTCCTGGAAAGAAACTGGTATGGACTTTGATGCTATTGAAGATGAAGTTGAAGACATCATAATCTTGATGGTTACTGCTTGGATCAGTTTATTTCTGATCTAGGTACTTTGGAGCATGGATCTTGCTCTTCTTGGAAGTCAAAGTTAAGTGGCAGTTATCTCTGACTTTCTACATTCTGCTCTACTACTGAAAGTGGCATTCTTTGGTATGGCTATGGTGTAGTCTAGGACTACTTATTTTCTGAAGATTCAGACGTGGCAGGTGTGAAGTCTTTGGAGTTTTAAAGCAGGATGGAGGTTGTCTACTTAAACTTGGTTGTTGAATCAAGTCTATGAGAGCATGGAACTCTTGTTCTGTAATAGGGAGAAGGTTCTTCTAAGTGGCAGAATGAGGAGCTGAATTCAGCAGTTGGATGTCGCATCAGAATGTTCTGACATCTAGCTTAACATCAGAGTCTCAGCTGGTGATGTGGCACATCAGCTTAAGATAAGGTGATCTACAGGAGAATGGAAGTTATGGATGCTTCAAAAAGGTCTATCTCATGCAGTTTGCGGGAGCTGTGGATGGGAAGATGTTACATGTCTAAGGGGCTTGGTGAATCCAAGATGTCTTGATATAGAGCAAGTAGTTCATGTGACTTAAATATCTGATTTCATTGGTAGATCAGTGTATCTTGTGGGAGTTCTGAAGAAGAGTGATATCAATTAAAAGGTGGCATTTGGTTGGTTTCACAGTATGCATTCAAGCAGGATGCTTGAAACTGATTGCTCTTGTGCAGACGAGTAGTTAGTTGAAAACGTAAGGAGGTTCTGGTTCTCTTGGAGCTTGTGGCAGAAGTTCTAGGTTGAGGATGGAAGTATACCATCTTTTGGTGGTTGAGAGTTTATTTCTCTCTGGGTTTCTGAAGTTTTCTTTGTTCAAGCTGGTGGCACAGTGTTGTGTGAAGATCTTCAATTTGGATTACTATGTTGATAGTAAGTCCAGTGGTGGAGCATATCAAGAACCATGGTGTGTGGTGTCTATGATGTGTGAAGGATGTCCTAACTGATGTTAGAACGTTTTCTGGGTTAGTTATCCTTGGTGGAGGATTCTTAAGTTCTGGTCTAGGAACTTGTTGTCTACATCATGTCTAAGGAGTATCTATCTTGTCATACGGGAGAATGATGAAGTAGAAGAACTGCCTTGGGAGGATTGTGTGGAGAAGACTGGAGTGGATCATATGTTGATTGCATGAAGGTCTGGATTCTGATGCGTTCAGAAGTGGATATTCACCAGAAGATCAGAAGTATTCCAGGTTATCATACGGGAGAATGATAAGGAATGACTGTCTTGGATTATGGGGTGTTTATCTCATTTGCTGGCTTTGGTAAGGTCAGTGGAAAATCTTGCGAAGGGGATACTGCCCCTGGCTGCAAGTCATGCTAGTAGTGGATCAATTTGGCAGCTGTGAAGTTCTGGAGCATGCATACGATATCTGACATCGTTATAACAAACTAAGGGGCCATGTGCGTCTCTTTGAGGAATGTGAAGCATTCTGATTCAATTGATTTGAGCCTCAAGCAGCTGGAGGTTTATACATGAGAATTCAAGAGGAGTTCGTATGGTGTGTAGATGGTTGCCGGAAGAGGGGAATCAATGGGACTTTGATCTTAATCCAAGAGTTTGTTATGGTAGGATGGTGATCCTGTTATTTCCTCACGGGTAGCATGATGGTGATCATGTGTGAGTGATTATTGGTTCTTGTTAGAAGAAGCAATAAGAGGGTTGATGATTGTGTTCAGCAGGTAGGTTGGACTGAGGGTGCACTCTTGAAGACATGAAGATGCGTCTTATGTTTTCCATTCATCAACTTAGTGTTCTGTGGAGGAGCACTGGTTATCTTAGATAGGGGGAGTTTCTCCCGTATCTGAGTCATTTTACTGCGAGGGTGCAGTTGGAGTTCCAGTTTGTATTGTGCGTAGAGCAAGCTGTGATTATGTGTCCATCCTGGGAGGATGAGATGTCGAGAAGGATATCTTGACATGTTTGTATTGTTGCAAGTTAGGGGAGACTTGGCAATGCAAGTTTCATGGTTCTTATTGGATGCTTAAGAATCATTGGTTGAGTCTGGGGGAATTTATTTTTCTCTGCAGACTGTGATCATAATTTTGTGAAGAAGTCTTCATAATGTCAAATCAGAAGAAGAACCCGGGAAGAATAGACAATGTCTGACATAATGTCAGGACATTGTTATAAAACATGTTTGCATATAATGGGTTCTTTGGTCGGCGTTCTTAAAAGAAGAAACAGTCAAAGCAGTCTTGGTCAGTGCGCTATTGGTGGAGTTATTACCTTCGATTAATGGTCCTTTGAATTCACTAGCGTTATTTTCTGTGGTTCGTTACTTTCTAAGGAAATTGCTCGGCTATAAATAGGATTGCTTTAGTCTTCTTTAGTCTCAATACTCTTTTTGGGTTGGTGACAGATGGGGTTTTTCAAAATCTGGGCGTGTTGCGTCTAGGTTTGGAGCTGTCTTGGTCACTTTTGCCAAGTTTTGGCTAAAAAGGGGGAGAATGGTTTTCTGATGTTTCTGATGCTGATGTTGTCTGGGATTGGGTACATTCCTGCAGTTGTTTTGCAAGAATGTTGGGTAAGATGTTCTGACATCTTAACAATCTTATTTTCCTTGTGTCTTGTGATCTGAGTTGTGAAGCAGGTTGTGTCTTGTGACCTGAGTTACGCAATATATGCTCTCAGTGTTACGAAGCTTACAACTGGTGTTTCTTTTCTGGAGGAGTCTTCTAGTTCTCAAGACCTCTCCTGAAGGGAGGGGGTATGTGTTGAGGGGGAGACTCTCTTAGACCTTAGCTCCAATCAATTCTCAAGATGAAGGAGTCTTGATGTAGGAGTCTTGCTGATTGCAGAATGCAGAAGAAAATGTTTTAGCCAAAATTTGTCAAAAGGGGGAGATTGAAAGCACTTGTTGTTTGACTAAATTTTGCTAAAACATTTTGATGATATAATCGAAGAATCTACAGAAGAAAAAGATGTCGAAGGAAATGTCCCAGCATGGTGACTCAATATCCTGACTGACATACTAAGTTAGCAGGTTTTAATCTGTTGCAAGAATTAAGGAGCGGATCAAGGAATCACAGGATCAAAGATAGAAAGCCCAACAGAAGACTATATAAGGAGACTTAGACCTAAGGTTTTGATATCGAATGTACCTTTTGTATCACTTGTAACTTTATAACCTAGTTCTCTTGTGTTGAATAAGAGTTTAGGGTTTGAGAGTCGTTGGCTCTCTTAGGAGTTGTAAGTCTCCCTCTGTAGTATGATATACAGAGTGGAAAGCATAGGTACAGGGACAGATCCAAAAGCCTTTAGGCAATGGTCTACGTATCGTTCTTGGACGAAGCTTTGAAGCAAGTCCAAGATGACTTGTTGGTCAAGAAAGCATGACAGAGAGTCTGAATTGGCAGAAGACAGAGATATCACAGGTTGTGATCAAGGAAGTGAGTAGGTCTCTCATATCAGAGTTGTAAACGATGGAGTTTAACTATGATAAAGATGTTCATTAAGGGTAGTGATAAGGATAAAGTTGTAAACGGGGGAGTTTAACTTTAGGGTAATACTACAAGATAGTGAAGTCTTCTTCCTAGATTGGCATCCCCCAGATGTAGGTGAATTGCACCGAACAGGGTTAACACATACTGTCTTATTTAACATTCTGCAATTTACAGTTTTGTTATTGTTCTTGATTAACATGTTGGATCAGATGTCGTGACATATGTGATTGTGCAGTTCTGATATTCAATGTAACAGTCTGCTGTTGCGCCTCTGAGTTTAAATGATTATGTAGCACAATGTCTTGACATGTGTTAAGACATCTACTGTCTGCATAGGCCAGAATTTCAAACACCAGGTAAGCCAAGAGTGCACTTGACAAAGGATTCAGATGAGGGTGATATTGATCCAACACAATATAGAAGGCTCATTGGATCATTAGCATATCTTTGTCACACAAAGATTGACCTAGTATACAGTGTAGACATGGTGAATAGGTTCAATACAAAATCCAAAGTTTTCACATGTTACAGACACAAAGAGGATACTAAGGTATGGTGAATAGTCCACTTACAACCACATGTTACTTTACCATGGACTCTCAATTGTGGTTATATCTCTTTTATAGCCGTTGATAAATCTGTTATCCATAATATGTTATCCATAATAGTGATGTGTAGATTCCAAATTTAGGCTAGTGAGCTAAAGGTAATGACTTAATAGGAAAAACTTTATTATAGTATTTGTGGCCCATTTACATGTCCCTACTTTGACAATGGGAATGACATCAATTTCAAACCTCACATGACTAATAGTCAAGCTTGTAGATAGCTACCATACATAAAAATCCTATATTATTATTACTTAGTGTGTTATATATGTTTTTAGATTTTATAAAATTTCAACATTTTGATTTTAATTTTTCTAAAATATTCTTCAGAAAATAGAGGGACACTTAATTCCCAATATTTTGTTTCAACGTGGAGGGACACTTAATTCCTTTATAAAGTTCGACAAAGTTGTTCACTAGGAAATCTATTTCAATTATTTAGTCATTTCATCATTTCAACACATTATTGGTACAAACTTTTTGAATACAAACCTGTCATCAATTCATTATCTTAATAAAAAGATTGAATGAAAATCACAAATGTTAAAGTGTCACGTCCGTTTGTTTTGTTTTTTTTTTTAAATAATTTTTATAATGTTAAATAATTTGTATTAAAAAAATTAAAAAAATTTCATAAAAAAATATTGGTTTAAATGCAGTTTTAGTCCCCCTATTATTGATTTTTCTCACTTTTGGTCCCCCCATTTCTAAATCCTGAATTTTAGTCCCTTAAGTTTCATTTTATGAGGATTTTGGTCCCCCATCCCAATTTTGACCCAACTGTTCATGTACGGTCGTGTACTGTTCATTTTGTCCGTATATGAACAGTGCATGTCCGTACATGAACAGTTGGGTCAAAATTGGGATGGGGGACCAAAATCCTCATAAAATGAAACTTAAGGGACTAAAATCCAGGATTTGGAAATGGGGGGACCAAAAGTGAGAAAAATCAATAATAGGGGGACTAAAACTGCATTTAAGCCAAAAATATTTTAGATATTTCATCATTTTATTAAAAAATTTTTTGATATTAAAATTTCAAAAAATTATATAATTTTGAAACTATTTCAAATATTTTTCCATAAAATCAATTTTTGAAAATATATATTTTTTTTAAATTGCAATTTCAATGATCTTCAACAATATATGTTTATATTATAAAATATTAAAATTTATATTTTAAATTAGAAAAAAAAAATATAAAAAACTTATAATATTTTAAAAAACAATTCTATAAAATCTATTTTTAAAAATATTAAAAAAATATCCACTTTTTTAAAATTAAAACAAACATGCACTTAAACCCTTAGCATTATGTGAATTATGTGAGATACCAGGTGCAGCCGATGAAGCATCCCAATCCACAATTGACTATTCACCTTTTGGTGCAACTTTAGGGCCAGATGTAATAGAGGACCATATGCAAGGATCGTATATATCTTTAACGTTTCTACTAACATTTGGCAAATTGACAAATGTCTATGGGAGAGACAAAAGAATTCAATTAAACAAAGAGAAGGGTCGACATAAAACAAAACTCATGAATATATCAAACTCATTTTCTCAAAATATTTAAATTTGCTTTTATAAATTAAAATATTAATTTTAACACTCAATTAGGAACAGTGGCGGAGTCAGATAAAAAAAAATTGAGATGGCAGCTACCATAAAATAATGATTTAAATAAAAATAAAAATAGTATTTTATATAAAATATTTTAGTCAACATAAATATAAATATAAAGTTGATTATCAAAAAATTAAACTACATACTTTAAAAGTATTTTAAAATAATACTTTACACATTCCAAGTGATTTGAAATCATCAATAATAATAGACTTGGAACTAATGCTTGCATTAATCTCCCTTTTAATATATAGTGTCTTGCTATCTCCTGAAAATCCAACATCCATCTTATTTCTCAACTTAGCCTTTTGATAATTTTTATTGCTAAAAAATACCTCTCAGATGTGGTCGTAGAAATTGAAAGAGATTTGATAATGTAGAGTAGTCTATCAATCACGAAGTAAACTTCCGTCTATCTAGTTGCAACCAAACATGAGCATAATTCTTGAATAGTTGATAAATTATTCAAATTTGATTCTTTGCGAGCAACAAATAAAAAAGTTGGAGTTGAAATTGCAAATTATTCTTCTCTTTTCTATAGGAGAATATTTTTCAACTAGAGAACAAATAGTATCATTGTTAAAAGTTTTATATCCATCCTTAGGAGACAAATCACAAGAAAAGGTTAACAAATTCATTGATTGCTCACTAAATATGCTATTCAACTCTTGTAATAGTTTGTCAATGGTAGTGAAAAAGATTTCAGCTTTAAAGTAATGTTGAATAGTGACTTGATTTTCTTCAAGACGGGATCTTCCAAATCTTGTTGTTGAATGAAAATCATTATGATCAGGAATCTCAATACCACACTTTTCACAAAAAGATCTCACTTTAGTAAACAATATATCCTAACCATTTTCTCTCAAGTCTTGAATAAAACTTTTTGTTGAACAAACCAAGTGCATAACATTAACTACATCTTGATTTTATTTTTGTAAGGCTTGGCAAACACTACAAGAAAACACTGTTTTAGCATCGGCTAAAAGCCCTCGCTAAAACGCATAAAACCGACACTAAAGGGTGTTAGTGTTGGCCTGACGCCGGGGTCAGGGTAGATAATAGAAAGCTCGAATCAAAGCGTAGCGTCTTACCAGTGCTAAATGTAGCGTTGATTATGGATAACGCTAACATGACGCTCATGCCCCAAAGTCGACGCTATGATACAAACATGCTCAGTTGTGTGTCATTACTAGCGTCGACCATTAGCAAAAATATACTATTGTGTACTTTTCCTTAATGTCAGTTTTCTATGACGCTAAAGGTCTAGCTGTAACCATGTGGTGTTGGTTATACCTGACACTATTAATTTTTTTAGACCTAAACCTATTTGTGATAAAAACCTGTTTGCTGCAGCCTGAATCAACACTATTTTGTTGTGTTTACTTACCAACGTCAGTTTTTTGTGACGCTCAAATTCTAGACATAACCATGTAGAGTCAGTTATCGCCAACACTATGTTTAGTTTTTTTGGGACCTACATCTATTAGGGATGAAACCTGCTTTTAATTTCTCTTTTTAGAACTACCAAAACCTATTTAGAATAAAACCTGCTTTAAAGCATATATATTATCTCCATAATTTCTGTGAAAAATAAAAAAAAAATCGAATTCCTTCAAGTAATTATAACAACTATCAGCATCACTACATGTAGCATAACTTTCTTTTTTATTTGTAATTTTTATTTAAATTTAACAAGTTGCTTCATACATGTTTATCAAGCTACAAATAGAATTATAATTTGATCCCCAACAAGAAGTATCAATTGAAGTCTTGAGACATAGCCGATTATTCATTCTTTGACTCGAACTTTGCACTTGAATGAAATTTTGAATATGACCGTCTTGGTTCAGCAAGTTTTGACAAGATTGTAATGCATTGTTGTGTGATGAGCAATGATCCTTCCTTATGTGTTTAAGAAAGGAACAATTTTTTCCATTCCTAACTTTCTTCCATGTTCAAAAATCCATAGAAATGAAGACATGCGATCCGGAACATCCACTTAGTTTTTTGTTAAAAAGGTAACATGGTAAGCAATATGCAAAATATCAGATGGTGAATATTCTAATCATGTATAAAATATGTTAAACCAAGCATGAAGAAACCTTCTTGGATGATCCTCATTACCGGACAAAGGATAATTTTCAAAATGAATTTGATATTGACCCCATTTTAGATAAGCTTTTTGTATTGCATCTACTTGATATGGGTGATATTTTTCCAAATCGGATGACACTTTCCAGGATCAAGTTCCAAAGAGTTTTCAAAGCCATGCCGCTCTTCAATTCTTGGATTCTCAAGAATTATTTCCGGTTTGGATGTCGGGATTATAATTTCTTCATCTTTCTCTTCTTTTTCAATTTCAAATGCTTTCCTCTTAAAAAAAGAATCAGTTTTCCTAATATTCATCTTTACTTTTCTGAATAAAATAAAACATAATAAAATGTCAACGAAAATTCATCCAAACATTGGAAGGTAAGAAACATGATACTAAAACATTTCATAAGGCACTGCAAACAGTATGACAGTAACATCAAACCAAAAAAAAAAGCAATGCAAGGAATACAAAAACATTTCATTATATCAACACACATTATACCAACAGTGTGACAGTATGACAACAACATTTCACTATATAATACACATTATTTATTTCAAACAAAACACACACATAATATGTATTCTAACACATAATCACTTGAATAATTTTGTATGCGTCCAGATACAAAAAGCTATACCCAATGCATAACAACTTTAACATACTTCTTCCAATTCCTTCTCTTCATATTGATTAATTTCGTGTTCCATATCATTTTCAAATTGATTAATTTTGACCTCAATAATCAATATCCCTATCCAATTCTTGTTACAAAATAACGGTAACAAAAATACAGGTTCCAAAGTTGCAGAAAATTAACATCTAAAAATATAGAAAATGCATAAACTAACATCCCTATATCAAAAATCCAATATCTAAATATCTTGAAAAAGAATCGTCAGTACCCCCTAACTAATAATATTCAAGGAAGAATAAGAGAAAAACCCCTAAAAACACAAAATAAACAAAGGAAGAAGAATACCTTTTCAAACTTAGAAGATAGCAAGGATTCCAGCGGCGATCGCGACAACAAATTACTCTGCAGAGTAGGCAATAAAAGTAGATGAAAATCGTTTCTTTTTCGCTCTTTGTATCACAACCTAAAAAAAATCCTAAATGAAATAATGAAAAATAAGAAAGGGGTTTTCACTAAAAACAAGGGTATTTTAGTATTTTCAATTATACACTTTAAAAAAAAAATAAAGGGGCGGCAATGGCCTTCCCCTGTACCCACGTGGCAGCGCCACTGATTATGAGTGTAAAAAACAAAGAAAGAAATCTGAAATTATGAAAAAGCATAAGGTGGAACAGAAAACCCAATCACCTTCTCTACTTGATTCAATTAAGAGGCTTAAGTTTTGTGACAATTTTTTTTTTTGAAAAGGAAAATTTTATTAAAAGGCTCAGACCTGCATAAGATATGCATAGAGAGAGTCACGCCAAAACAAAATACATTGACAACAAGATTGTCTTTACAAACTAGGCATAGAAAGGAGAAAACAAGAGCACCTAACCCAAAGAAAGCAAACTAGAATTCCACTGATGCCTGAGAAACTACGACACCCAGAAGAAAAAAGTAAGACAGCAGCTGAAGCAAAAACCAACTGACCGAATGACAAACATAAAAACTAGCAGCAAGTCTGCCCACACAGCAAACACTACAATTACCCCTAAACCACATGCAGAAACGAACTGAAAAATCCAACACCAAAAATTCACCAAGATAATTACAAGGAAGTCACCCAATATGGACTACCATTCCAACATATGACTGTCATTTCACTGCCTCAAGGGATCCGGCACATCAGCTCGAAACGCAATTCCAGAAAACCAACGGACCGCTAGAATGATCGGTGCAGAAAGATCCACAACCTGACAGGAATGCCTCATCGCGGATCCAATTGATCACAACAGACTAGAGATAAGCTTCCATCTACAATGATCCGACAGAACTATGCGATGCTCTTGATCCTCTTAAGGAATTTGCAGCAAGAAAATTCATGACACCAGGGAAGATCCTTTAGCCATAATCAAATGCGGAATACCATTAACACCTAAGCAGCAGCTCCCAAAGCACACTCAAACCCTGTTGAAAAAAAAGAATCCCTAGCCAGAGACACCTGGAAATAAAAGCGCCAGCCAAAGAACATTAAATGATTCCTCCCTACTACTTGCATCATCGTGTGATACACATTAAATTGAATCCAATACCACTACACAATACCCTGCAGCACTGAGAATCACTCCTGAAACAAACCAGACAGTACGCCAATCAATTCATCCTAATAGCCCTTGGAATAAGAGCTGCTCTAGGACATATCACCAATTATTAACTTCGGATTTGTATGCCATTGCAGCAGGTCACAGCTCAGTTGCTTATGCTTGCCCCTCAACCATAGCCAAGATAATCTTTGAACGTTTTCCACTTTCTGCTCAACAGTAACGCTTTTGTTCTTAAAAATGCAATTATTTCTAAGTTTTGTTACAATTGAGTCAATATACAATCATCTAAACAAAGTCGGTTCAACGAATTTGAAGGTCTAAGGTAAAATTTAAAATAAAACTTTTTAAAAATAAAAATAGATATTAATAAAATTGTGTTAATTTTTCTTTTTTAAAACAAAATAAATCATCATAAAATTTTTTAAATTATTATTTCTTCAATTAATTCACTAAATAATATAAAATTAATTAATAATCTCTAACATATATTAATTTTATTAATTTAATTCGTAATTAATATTAAAATATTATCATGTTAATTTAGTGTGAATTAAATTTATCAACTTTAAGTACTTTTTGAACTATATGATAAAAATAATTACTTATTATATTTATATAATTTAAGAATTACCTTTAAAAGCAAGTATTATTTTATAAACTTAATTTAAAATTATTCATTAAATATTTTATTCGTGTTTAAACATTAGTAAATTTTAGTCAATATTTTATAACCGAATAAAATAGATAAAATATTTAAATCAAAATTACACATAATTTTCTCAAATAAAAAATAAAACATCATTATATCTTTTTAACATTAATTTTATCTTTTATATTAAAAGTATATTTATAAAATTTAAAATAAATGATTAATTATACCATAAACGTATTGTTAAATCAATGGTAAATGTCATTAAATGGAAATAGACACCTAATTACCATATGTATTTAACATTAATTTTATCTTTTTTATTTAAAAAATATATTTCTAAAATTTTAAAATAAATAATTAATTATAACATAAACTCATTGTTAGATCAATGGCCAATGTCATTGAATGGAATACACACCTAATTAAACCACATTAATCATCATAATAAATGATTTAGACAAAAAAAAAAAAAAGAAGTATAAAAATGGAATATGGATCCTCTGTTGTCATTTTTGTGCTGCTCTCCCTCATTTTCTAATTCAATAGTCAATTAATGCACAAAGGAAAAACAAGAGCATGGAAGAGATAATAAAAAAGACAAATGTATGGTTCATATTGGAGCTGAATGGAAACATGAGAGAAAGTGCATGAGGATCCAAATCCATAAAAATGAGACTGAAAAACTGAATCCAATAGGAGTTGAATTGCTGATATCAAACACCTATAGAAATTTCTTTACCATTGGGATAAAAGATAAATCATACCATGTTTATGATTTTGTCGAGATATATTTGTTACAAATTTTTGTGGAGGCCTGATTTATAGCCCAAAAAGGCGAGGCTCAAGGCAAGGGCTTGCCTTTACTTGCCTTGCCCTTGGGTCAGACCTACATGCCATGATTAACTTACATTACAAGAAATAGGGACTACTTATATACAAGACATACCAACTATGTTATAACTAACTAACATAGTTTCCTAACTTTACTACCGTTAGTTGGAGCTTGGTCCAATAATTCACAAATCTCTACCTTGGAGAAACCTCCAATAAATAGCCTTAGCAAACATCTTCTTCTTGGTTAATCAACTTCAAGCAATGGAAGAACTTGCAATTGGGTAAGGGTTTTGTAATCATGTTGGTAGCATTATGATCAGTTGGAACCTTCCTTACCTTGACTTCTCCTCTTTCAATTATTACTCTAAAAAAGTGCGGCTTAATGTCAATATGGTTGGTCCTTTCATGATAAACTGAATTCATGAATAAATGGATAGAACTTTAATTGTCACAGTAGATAGTGATACCTTGGTCTTGAAGCTTCAACTCTTTTGCAAAACCTTCAACCCAAAACGCCTCCATGATAGCTTATGTAAAGGCAATATAGTTGGCTTCGGTGGTTGATAAGGCTACAACCTTCTAAACAACTACTACAAAACGCCCAAACAACAACGTCGGGTTTACAACGGCATCCTATACACCGTTGTTATAGTGCGTACTGGATGCGCGCGCATTATTTTAATTAGAAATTTCAAGGGTATAATAACGGTTGTTGTGAACACCTAGTCATACAATCAAGCTTTCATGGGTTCGAACCTCATCGCCCTTAAATAGTTTATTCTTTTGACGTAAATGCACCTTTTTTTTTAGTTTTATTTATATTTAACTAAAAAATAATAAGGATATCACTACGGTTATTTCACTACTAAAAAAACTGATATTAGAGACGGAAGAAATTTGTGTCTAAAATGCTTAAATTCCGTCTCTATTTGATTTGGAGACGGATTTGGAGACGGAACAAAATCCCTCTTTAAAACGTTGGTCACAAACACGTCAAAGACGGATTATTTATTTCCATCCATAATTAGAGACAGAATTTTTCCTTCATTAAATCCAAAATTTCGCCTCTCCTAATTAGTTATTAAAAGTTTATTTCCGTCTCTGTAGAGACGGAAATTTTCGTCTCTATTTATTCCGTGTCTGCATAAAATTATTCTGTCTCTGAAATTCGGTCTCTGATAGTCATAATTCCGTCTCTCCTTAATTAACTATTTTTACTATTTCGGTGTCTAATATAAATATTTCCGTCTCTAAATTTAATATAATTTTTTTATACTATTTTATATTATTCATCATTTTATAATAGACAATCTGAACATAATATTAATATTATAATAGACCAAATTTAATTTGTAACATTCATGATCAAAATATATTGATAATAAAATGATTCTTATATTAACATTTCAAAATATAGTGATAGCAAAATGATACTTGCAACATTGCAAGTAAAGTGATAATAGAATGATCTTTGCAATACATTACAAAATATAGCAATAGTTTAGTAACTAATCATATTAAAAATGTACCCATAACTTCAAAATAAAAATAGTAGTACATAAATATAAATCTAATCCATGAAATGATTGTCATTCTCTCCTTCATTTCCAATACCTTCCACTCCTTCTATGCCAAAATCATCTTCTTCCATGCCAATGTTTTCCTCTCCTTCATTGTCAATACCATTATCTCCTTCATTGCCAATATCATCATTATCTTCTTCAAGAAATAAAATTTTCATATTTTTGTCATGCATTAGTTTTTGAAACATGCGCTCCCATCGATTCACCTTTTGTTTGATACTTTCTTGTTCAAGAGTCTTTTGTTGAAGTTGATCGGTTAATGCTTGAACTTGATCTTTCAATGCAGCAACCTCTTCCAATGATGTTGCATCATTAGAAATTATATTTTTTGCAGATGATTTGATGGTAGCGGCTTGAGACCCTAATCCAAATATGCGCCCCTTCTTGTTTATACCACCAACCACTTCCATGTATATGTTATTATCTAATTGTAATGTAGACTCGTGGCTACTTCCTTCACCATTATGAAGTTGTGCTTCACCTTTTTGCACTTGATATAATTCCTGAAATAAAATTTAAAATTAAAATACAAAAACACTAAAATTAACACAAGGATGTAATAGAGATAACAATATTTTTGCACTCATTAACACAAACTCTTGAACATCTCATACTAACTTCCAATATCACTAACCACTTTTAACTTTCCAAACTGTCAACATAATATCTAACATAATTAATGGTTCAGCCAAATAATTAGCATTTTTCTAAGCAAATTCACAGCATCATCAACTCTAACAGTCCATTAACCTAATCACATTCTATAATCACATTCTCATACAGTTGATTAATTCCATAAATGGACACA
Organism: Lathyrus tuberosus; assembly: GCA_022829125.1. Taxonomy (NCBI): domain Eukaryota; kingdom Viridiplantae; phylum Streptophyta; class Magnoliopsida; order Fabales; family Fabaceae; genus Lathyrus; species Lathyrus tuberosus. The sequence goes on from JALAZF010000358.1 coordinate 5,174,485, forward strand.
ATAGAATTTCAAACAAATCCACTGCATTATATCTCGTGACAGCTTATTGTTATTTACCATTTAACACACACGCATTACATGAGGTCACCGTGTGAAAAATCAGCAGCATTCAATAAAATACATTCACATTGCATAACAAGTTTAGGTTTTAAATAGAAGAGCAGTAATGTAGAGCCGCAATTCATAAGTTGCAGTTACACACAAAACTTGTTTCTTTATTTAGGCCCTGTTATCAATCATATATATAACTCCTCCACTTCAAATTAATCTTTCAATTCAAATTAACTTCATGTTATATGGTAGTAGAATAAAACAACAATGCAGCAACATGTTATATGGTAGTAGAATAAAACAACAATGCAGCAGCATGTAATGTAATCTAGGCATTCTTTTATAAGAAACTAATGTCTCTTATATTATGTTATGGGGTAGTACTTAATTAGTTATAAACTTGTTTCTTTATTTAGACCCTGTTATCAATCATATATATAACTCCTCCACTTCAAATTAATCTTTCAATTCAAATTAACTTCATGTTATATGGTAGTAGAATAAAACAACAATGCAACAGCATGTTATATAGTAGTAGAATAAAACAACAATGCAGCAGCATGTAATGTAATCTAGGCATTCTTTTATAAGAAACTAATGTCTCCTATATTATGTTATGGGGTAGTACTTAATTAGTTATAAACTTGTTTCTTTATTTAGACCCTGTTATCAATCATATATATAACTCCTCCACTTCAAATTAATCTTCCAATTCAAATTAACTTCATGTTATATGGTAGTAGAATAAAACAACAATGCAGCAGTATGTTATATAGTAGTAGAATAAAACAACAATGCAGCAGCATGTAATGTAATCTAGGCATTCTTTTATAAGAAACTAATGTCTCTTATATTATGTTAAAGCTGGTGTAGGCCTATTTTGGACATGAGGGATGATGTAGAAGTGCAGGAAACATGTACTGGTGTATGTCTATCTTGGGTTGGAAGGGTTGGGGTAGATGTGTTATTATTTTGCAAAGATGGAGATAAAACCTTTGTAATCCTAGTTTTGGTGTTCATAGATGGAGTATATATGTGGCCACTTGGTAAAGGTGGAGTTAGAACTCGCACAGACCGAGTTTCCACGTGCTGAGATGTGGTTGATGTGATCGGTGGTTGGGGTGGCAAACATGTGCCTCTTCCTCTACCTTTCCCTCTACCTCTACCAATCATCTGTATACAAAAAACAATGAAATATTGTTAAGTTTATATCACATAAATAAACATATATTCAGTCAAAACAAAGACATATTACTATAACTACAAACATAAACCATAGAGAAGTAGATTACTGTAACTAAGACAATCTACTAAGATTCAAAACAATCTATAACAAAGACATATTACAATAACTACAAAACAATCTACTAACATAAGTAAATAAATATTCAATCAAAACAAATATTCAATTAAAACAAAGACATAAAGAAGTAGATTACTGTAAATACAAGTAATATATCATATTTTTCATATAAAAATGAAATTGAATATAAAGAAGTAAACTGTTAAGAACAATAGAAATTTAAAACCAGGTTAAGCATAAGCAATAACTAACTCCAAACACACATAGTTTGTGATGTTTTGCATACAAAATAATGAAACAAAATCTAAAGTTATTATCATCATTCTAGTTAAAGTAGTGTCTCCATTTTCATGATGTTCCTCTCTTCATCTTATACTTCCTATTCGCCATCACCATCATCATCATCTTCATTGTCATCATCATCATCTTCTACTTCTTCTCCTTCCTCTTCTATATCAACTTCTTCATCCATTTCAAGTTCAAGTTGATTCAAAAAAGGAGCATATACTTCTTCAACTTCTCCATCTCTATCAACAAGACTTTCTTCAAGATTATCATCTACAATTATCATAGGTGATTGAGTGGTTGATTCCTCTTGGTATGGAACATCTTTTTCGGGATTACTGGATTCTAAAGTTTGAATTGTATTTCGCGCCTTTGTCTTGACCACAACCAACCAATCATTTTGTCCTTCTGGATATTGTGCAAAGTACACTTGCTTTGCTTGTTGGGCAAATATAAATGGGTCATAATGTTTATATCTCTTGGATGCTTTGACTTCAACATGCCCATATTTATCAATCTTTGTCCCTTGATTTGGAGTAGGGTCAAACCATTCACATTTGAATAGAACCAACATTTTTGTTGGCCATCCTGTGTATTTTACTTCAACAATATCAGTTAAGATCCCATAATAATCATTCTCTATCATCTCATTCTCTCCTCCTTGAACATACACACCATAATTTGAGGTGTGCATCCCTTGACCATGACTCTTTGTATTAAATTTGTATCCATTAACAAAATACGTTGGCCATTTTTTGACATTTTTCTTAGGCCCCTATGCCAAACTCTTCAAAAAGTCATCTTCAGAATGGTTTGAAAATACCTATATGAAAATAGTTAAATTAGCTTCACCGAATAATTATTGTGGCTAATATTATAAAATTGAGGGTATTCGATTCAACATACATATTCTTTGAACCAATGCACAAATGATGTGGAGATTTCTTTTTGAACTTCTAATTCATTCACACCAAGCTCGAGTAATGAATCCTCATATATGCTGCATTAAGTTCAAATGTTAAGTAACTTATTTACTTTTGAAAGATATATACCCGTAAAAGATTAATTAATACACTTACCTCAAAAACGGCTCCACTTCTGAACAATTTAGAAGAACATATAAATGTGCCGCTTTCATTTCCCTTTCATCTAACATATATGATGTGCATTTCCCTGAAGGACGCCTAGGATAATTGAAGATGGATAAAGGAAAACCAACAAAACAAACTTCACCTCCATCATCATTCCTTGGAACTCTAGTTCTCCTACATTGAATATCAGGTGGATAATAGTACGAAGCAAATGTAGATGTTTCCTCCACTAAATAAGCTTCGCAAATCGAACCCTCAACTGCAGCTGTGTTTGTTACCTTTTCTTTTAAGGTACGAATAAACCTAATAAATTTAATTGAAAATATTACTTCAACATTTAACATTAGATGATTATTGAGATAAAAAAATAGATAAATAGATGACTCAACCTTCCAAATGGGTACATCCATCGATATTGTACAGGTCCGCCGACCCTAGCTTCATAGGGTAAATGAATTGGAAGATGTTCCATAGAGTCAAAGAAGCTTGGAGGAAATATTTGCTCAAGTTTTCACAAAATTATTGGAATATTTTTCTCCATTTCTCTTAAATTATCTTCTTTTAGAAGAGGAAAAGATATTTCTCGAAAGAATTGACTGAACTCAGTGAGTGTATTCCAAATGGGCTTTGGAAGAGCTTTGAATGCAATTGGAATCAAGCGTTGCATGAACACATGACAATCATGACTTTTCATGCCAAATAACTTTGCTACTCGCAGGTCAACACACCTAGACAAGGTGGAGGCATACCCATCTGGTAGTTTGAGTTTTTTTGACCCATTCACATACTGATAATCTTTGTTGTTTGGTTAATGCATATTTTGCTTTGGGTTTCTTAAGTTTCCCCCCTTCACCATCTTGCAACTCTAGGTCTTTTCTTCTACAAATCTCGGCCAAGTCTAGTCTAGCATTGAAATTATCCTTTGTTTTTCCCTTAGTGTCCATTACCGTGTACAAGATATTGAGAAACACATTTCTCTCAATATGCATAACATCAAGATTATGCGGAAGAAGATTTGTTTTCCAATATGGCAACTCCTAAAATATACTTTTTTTGATCCAATTATGAGAAACACCATAACCTAACAAAGTGTCATATGGAAATCCAGTTATACTTGGTAAATGCCTCACCCTTTCCCACAATTCTTCCCCATTTAATCTCTTTGGAGGCAATGATATCTCTTCATGTCTCTTTTTAAAAGCATTCTTATTTCGTCTATAAGAATGATCCATAAGCAAAAACTGACGGTGACAATCAAAAAATGATGTCTTATAACCATGTGTCAAGGTGAATGCTTTTGAGCGATCCATGCAAATGGGACAAGCAAGTTTTCCCATTGTCATCCAACCTGACAACATCCCATATGCCGGAAAGTCATTTATTGTCCACATCAAACAAGCTTTCATGACAAAATTTTGTTGTAATGAGACATCATAAGTCATGACCCCGTCATTCCACAAAACTTTAAGGTCGTCTATGAGCGGCTGCAAGTACACATCAATCTTATTTTTAGGATTTAAAGGTCCAGGAATTATAATGGTTAAGAATAAGAACTCTCTTCTCATGCACATCCAAGGTGGAAGATTGTAAGGTGTTACGATTACAGGCCAACATGAATAATTCTTGCCTGTTTTATCGAATGGTGCAAACCCATCGGCACATAACCCTAACCTCACATTGCGAGGGTCCATTGCAAATTCAGGGTAACTTTCATCAAAATGCTTCCAAGCTTCTCCATCGGATAGATGAGATAAATAACCAGGTTCCCTCACATTCTCACGATGCCATCTCATTTGACTTGTAGTTTGCATTGAGGAATATAGTCTTTGAAGTCTTGGTATAAGTCGAAAATACCACATCTTTTTCAAAGGAATTTCTTTAGACTTACCATTTCTAATAACACGTTTATAGCGATCTTCACCACAAATTGTACATTTGCAAAGATGTTTATCATCAGGATGGTAATAAATCATACACCCATTTGGACAACAATGAATCTTTATACAACCTAATCCGAGTTTTTCAACAGATTTCTTTGCATGATAGAAGTTTTTTGGCATTCTGTTGTCATTTGGCAACGCCTTCCTGATAAAATCAACCCATCGATTAAAGCAAGGCTCTGAGATATTGTAGTCTGACTTAATACTTAAAGCTTCTATTGCAGCAGACAATTCAGAGTAATTTTGGCAACCATTATACAATGGAGCTTGTGCAGTTGACAACATCTCAAAAAAAAATTTGGTTTTTGGGTTAGGATCTTCTATCATTTGTTCTTCATAGAGAAATCTTTGTTGCTCTAGATGTGTGCCAATAGACAGACCAGCAGCATCCATTATCATCTGCTCATAGTCAATAAATTCATGTCGAGCCTCAATACTTTTATAGTAGGAGTTGTCAAAAATTACTGGTGGAAACTGAGGCCTATGTTCACCATGGTTTGTCCAATAAAAGTAATCATCCATAAATCCTTTCATACAAAGGTGACCCATGACATCCCCAACTAAATGATACTTCTTACACTTGCATTTTTTACACGGACATCTCAATTTCCTCTCTCTTTTGTAATCTTCTTGTGCGCAAGAAAACACAATAAACTCATTCACCCTGGCCAAAAATTCATCTCTAACTCTTCTATTATCACTATCCATTCTTTCAACCATCCATTTGCAATGCTCGGGAACCTCCATTTTACTCTAAGCAAAAAGGAGTTGACACGTTAATTACAATAGAAAGGAGTTTTAACAAACGTCCTACCAAGATTAAGTTCACATGAAAAGCATTCTACGTATAGAGTAGAACTCTTCATCACTTACAAGAAATAAAAAAAAAAAGAGTTATCAATTCCTAAATAGCGGAGCGGAGTGGCCGACCCCGAAACTAGTATAGTGGATAGTGGCTGCTAAGCACAAAATAGTGGAGGGTCAACTCTCCAGGCTGCTATCCCGGGATTGCGCCACTATCAATAACTAAATAAATTAATAAAATTCTAGCATGAAATTTTCAAATTAAAAAAGATTCTATTATAAATTAAGCACATGAGTATTATCGACTATTTTGTATACTAATATTGCATAACGAAATTAAATTAATTTTATGATATTTGTTATGAAATTATAAAAGCTACATGATACTATTTCATGAAAAATGAGTATTTTAAAAATATATCTCATCCAAGATCAAATAAGTACCTATTATATTATCAAAAATTTTGTGTAATTTTTTTCTCATCACTGCCCGTTTTTAGAAGTTACGGTTTTTCAACATATATATGTTCACAATTTAATACTATTGCTATTATTTGTGGGTATTTGAATTGAATTTATGGCACTAACACTATGTTGCTTTGAAACATTATAGTTTGAATAATATTAACCCGGTAATATTCAAAATCACATAACATATTGCTACTGAATTTTTAAAAACACAAATACCATGTATTTAGGACTAGATATTATTGTTTTGGCTCGCTATCTCCCATTTTACCTTTGCTTTTCATTTTGTCCTTTTAGTTTTAGCCTGCTATAGTTTGCACCTATTATATTATAGAAATATAACCATCATGTGTGTATTAAAGTAAGAACAACTTTTATGACTCCATAAATTTCTAAAAAATCTCATTTGTTTCCAAACTGATATTGGTGTGTGTGTGTGGAAAATCCATATCTTAAAAGTTTATGAGTAAGTCTCTTAATTTATTTATTTTCAAATGTTTTACTGGTCCACTACATATGGTTGTCATCTTCAAAGTTATATGCACATTTCAATGTCAAGTAAAATTAAAGTGTGTGTTCAATTTGGATAAGGTTATTTTGAAGTGTGTGGTCAAAGTTATACATCACAAACACAAACTACACATATGTTTATACCACCCCAGCCACCGCAAAGCAAACCCTATAAACAAATACTCCAAAGAAACAGCAGACTAAAAACGTAAAAACCTCATAAACAACCAACACACACAAACAGAAACAACCTGCCCCAAAACACCAACTGAAAGCAACAACTACAAACGGAAAATGCTGCTAACAAGGAGGAACTAAAGTAAATATGACTATTAGAAAAGTATAACTCATCCAAGGTCAAACTAATTACCTTTTCTTTTGAAAGCTCTCCAACTACTTTGGTGATATATTGTTTTTTGACTAAGCCAACTTCAATCTATAACAAACAAAAATCAAGTTATAAGAAACAAGAGCTTGTTATAACAAAACCATACTATTCATTACTTTAACAATCAAGTTATAACATACATGATACTACAGTATGAATCAATTTCAATTATACTGTTAGCTGTAAAGCACAAAAGTTATGAGATGATTGGAAAAACTACATTGATGGAAACTTGTCACATTTCAAACAATATATCAGGTCTTAACCTTCCATTGCTGTTTTTAATTTATTAAAGTTAGCATAAACTTTACCTTGATTGAACGGAACGGTGATTAAAGTTTGCTGGAACGGTGATTTGCTGGAACTGTGATTAACCTTCCACCGCATAAATTTTACGAAGAGATTTGCTGGAATCGATGATTGAACGGTGACTAGAAGAAGCTTTTTGCTGGAACGGCATTACGGCAACCCTAAATCCTCTTTTGTTTTCACTAAGCAAATAAAATAGGTTAGTTTTGAAATATATTAATAAGTATAATATAATATAATTATATTATATTAAATGGTAACCATGTAAGGAAATTGAAAAGGTGGATACTGGATACGTTGGAAGTGTGCGATTGTAATTATAAAATATAATCATATAAAATTGCCATTAAAAAATCACATAGAATTAGTTAAATGAAAAATATTTGTTACATTAACACATATATGAGGTGGGACCTCACAAATTTATGATGCAGTAAACCACATTTATTTATCAATTAAAATAACATAAAATAACATAATAATAATAAATAATAATAATAATAATAATAATGGTATAAAATTCTTAAGACTTATTAAATATTATTGTTCCAAAACACAAAGACATAGCAGGCAAATTGAAATTTAAGGGGGAACTGAAAAATTGAAGGGGGAACTGAAAAATTGAAGGGGGAGATATGAATTTTTCAATTTTTTTAATTATTTATTTTGAGACGGAAAATAGACACGGAATAACTCAAAACGGAATATTTCTGTCTCTAACAAAAGTTTGACTTTTTCCTATTTAGTTGACTCAAATAGAGACGGACATTGAGACGAAATTATTTAAACACGGAAGTAGTCCTTCTCCAAATTCCGTCTCCAACTAGTATTTATTAGTTTAATTAATAATTTTACCAATTAGAGACGGACTCTGAGACGAAAATGTTTGGAGACGGAATGTTGCGTCTCTAAATATTGTCACTATTTAGTCCAGTTTAGTTTCGGTCTCTATCTTCAAAATTCCGTGTCTGATTCCATCGATAATAGAGAAGGAACAATTCCGTCTCTAAATTCCGTCGTTGTTCAAGTTTTTTTTAGTAGTGTTTCTTAAAACCGTTGTTACAAACTGAAGCTTCTTTTTATGTATTTTAAACACCAAGTATATATCAATTTATCCATTGAAAAAAGAAACAAGACGAAATAACCCTAACACCAACGTCGTCACCATTGTCGAGAAGAAGACAACAACAACAGGAAAGTGTTCTACTTTAAGGTGTTGCAATGTCGCATTTGAAGACAAAATCATCCAAAGGTGTTTCTATGTCTTCTTCCTCTGTAAAATTTCGATCTGGAAATTTTTGTGGTTGTGATGGTCGTATGGTTTCGTACCAATGCAAGAAGGGAAAAAATAAAGGAAGGATTTTTTGGAGATGTCTATTTTGGAGGAGCGATGAAATATGTAATTTGTTCATATGGGATGAAGACGTGGGAGAAAGAGATGGAAATGAAGATGAGAGCATTATGAAGTCAGAGTTGGAAGCTGTGGGCTATTTGAAGGTTATATATGAGGATTTAAAGAAAAAGAACAAGAATTTGAAGAACAAACTGAAATCAGAGATATTTTCTGAAAATCTCAAGATGTTGTGTTTTCTTGTCTCCTTTATGTTTAATGTTTACTTTGTTATGAAATGTAATAGTTGGATTAGGGTTTGAATTACATTGGTGATGTTTAAACTGCAGATGCATTGTGAATTACATTGTTAACGTTAAGGCACACCTTTTCTTTTTTATTTATTTTAAAATTCACAAATAAAAAGGTTATCACTACGGTTATTCTGATGTTTGAGTTACATTGGTGATGTTTAAACTGCAGATGCATTGTGAATTACATTGTTGATGTTTGAATTACATTGTTAACGTTAAGGCACACCTTTTCTTTTTTATTTATTTTAAAATTCACAAATAAAAAGGTTATCACTACGGTTATTCTGATTAACCGTAGTGATATATTTTTTATAATAAATAAATACCTATCTATACGGTTGGTATTGTTAACCATTGTGAAATAGTTTTCTCATATATAAGCGAAATAACTTTCACTTATTGACAGTAGCGTCGTTGCCTTCAAAGTGAAACCCTAGAACCCATTTTTTCTCTTCGTTTTCACCATTAGCCGTGAATCTTGTGCTTCATACATTAAGGTTTTCTTCTTCTTCCATCTATTGTTAGATATTTCTCATTATCTCGTTTGTTGCATGTTATTTTTGTTGATTGTTCTCATTTTTTCAGATTCGTTTTCACTACCTTAACAAAGACCATACTTTGGAAACTTCATAATGTTTATGTAGCTATGGAAAAATGTATAAGAAGCATGCAGCTATGATGGAAACTTCATCCACCTTATACTTTTTTTCATAGCTTCACGAACAAGATGTTAGTAAATGAAGAAACAACAGTGTAAGCAAACTACATCTAGTTTTAGAAACAATGAAAAGAAATATAAGAAGTATGAAGCTTTTGTGTAAGCTTCTTCCTCCTTATATTTCTTCTTCATTGATTCCCACACTAGTTGAACATCATAATTGATTCCTGTTCCGCGATTAGTTTCATTAAAAGGTTCGTTATTCCTGTTCCTCTCTTTACTCTTCACTGGATTATGATTTTAGGGTTTGTTTTCAACTGAGGATGCTCATTTTTGAAGTTTGATGTGTTTCCTTACAGGTTAAGGGGATGATACAGGGTGATGATGCTGGTGGTAGCAAGCGTATTATATGAGTTTATAATATCTAGATCTGGTTTTGAATGTTGTTTGAGTTTATTATATTCTATGTAGATTGTTTGTTTTACTAACCCTCACTTAAAATACATTCATTTAATTTGACATAGATACTTATAATCTGTAAATTAAGTTGTATTTGAAAACCAACTTATATGAATCAATGTTTTAGAATTGCATCCCTCTCATCGTTCATCTCACGATGTTTAATATATATATTATGGTATAATAATCTGGCTCCTTAGATGCATCGCCATCTTCCATTATAGTTAAATTTCATTAACAACAAATTATTAGTTAATCTGCCTCTCCATCAACACTTATAATTGTAAAACTTCCGATTATAAAAATTATGATGATAAGTGATGATGATGAGGCAGATTATCCAATGTCTTGTTCTTATGGAAATTTAACTATAATTGAAGATAGCGATATATCGAAGGAGTCAGATCAATAAACCACAATATATATGTAAAACAGCGTGAAATGCACGATGAGACGAATGCAATCAGGAAACATTGGTTTGTTTAAGTTGGTTTTCAAGAACAATTTTATTTGCAGATTATAGACTTCTTCATCAAATTGATTCCATGTATATTTCTTTAGTGAGGTGTTTGGAAAATAAGCAATCTACATTTAATATAATAAACTCAGGATACTTACAACAATGGTAATCTATTGTAACCGAGATCATAGGTAATTTATGTTTTACATAATATGCTGCTGATGGGTTTTGAACCGAGTACCTAAATGTATGTATCACAACGGTTTATTATCATAACCGTTGTGATATATGGCGTGCGTCCTGCCTTTCAACAACGGTTTCCAGACCGTTGTAGAAACAACAAACTTACAACGATAATCTACATAACAACGCCTTCGCCCGCGTCATTATATGTCATTCCCAACTGTTGTTAAATGGGTTTTTCGTAGTAGTGAAAGGTTAGCTTTCAAGATGATTTACAGTGCCAAACACAGTAAAGATATAGCCAGATAGAGACTTTCTAGTATCAAGACACCTTGCATAGCCAGAGTCCATAAATCTTTCAATAGCTACTTGATCACATTTGTCCCCGAGTCCTCCATAAACCAAAACTCCGCTTAGTGATATTTTTATGTATCTAAGTATCCATTTCAAGGCCTACGAATGTGCCTTTCTAGGATTTTCCACGAACCTTCTAACTATGCTTACATCATAGGCTATGTATGGCCTGGTACTGACTATAGTATGCATCAATGAGCCAAGAATACTAGCATATGGCATGTTAGCCATGCATGTTCTTTCTGCTTCAGTGTTAAGAGCTCGCATTATATTCAACTTGAATTGTTTAGTTATTGGAGTTGTCACATCTTTAGAATTTAACACTCCAAATTTCTCAAGAAGCTTTATTAAGTACATCTATTGAGAGAGGTATAACTCTCCCTTCTTCCTATCTCTTTTGATGTCAATGCTTAGGATTCTTGTAGCACCTCCTAAATTCTTCATCTCAGACTCCTTATTGAGATCAACATTCACCTTTTTTAGTTCATTAACTAGGTTGCTTTTCATTGAAGTAGACGCAGTGATCAAACTAACTTCTTTTGAAATCTATGTGGTTCATAAATTTGTCAAACCTTATGTTCCATTGTCTAAGGGGTTGCTTCACGCCATAGAGGGACCTGTTCAACTTGCACACATAGTCTTACTTTCCTTCTACTTCATATCCTTCAGGTTGCTTCATCAAGATGGTTTCACGAAGGTCACTATATAGGAAAATAGTTTTTGCATCCATCTCTTCCAATTTTATATCAAGGCTTACAGCCATAGCAATAAGGATCCTAATGGATAAATGTTTCACAACAGGATAAAATACATCATTTAAATCTATTCATTCTTTCTAAGTGAAGCCTCTAGAAACCAGTATGGATTTGAACCTTTTTGACATTACTCCTTGAAGTTCTTCCTTCACCTTGTAAATCCATTTACAATTGAAAATTTAGGAGTCTGTTGAGCTCTTGGTCAGACTCCATGTGTTGTTATCATGAAGAGACTTTATCTTATCATTTAGGGCTATCATCCATTCTTTTATCTCTCTCTCTCTCTCTCTCTCTCTCTCTCTCTCTATCTCTCTCTCTTTATTCCTCATAGCATATTTGAAATTTCTTGGCTCTTCATCAAGAACTTCAATAATTGACACTTGTGTAAAATCTATTAAGTTTGGATAACCAAGTCTTTGAGGTAGGTTAATAATTCTTCTAGTTCAATCTCTATCCATCATGTAGTCATTACCAACTGCATTTTCAAGTTCAATATCAAGAGTATCTTCTATAGTTTCATTCTGGTTCTCTACTAAATTAGGTGCTTCATTTTCAAATTATTAAACCTCAAGATGAGCTCATCCCATATCAGGTTCAGATTCTTGAGATTTTGACTTAGTCATTTCATCAGCAATTTTCTTGAAGGCCATCTCTAATTCATTGAACAATACTTCTTGAGTTATAATGCATTTCTTGTGTCATAATTCTAGACACAACCGATTGTTAGATTTAACTTCTTAAGGGTATCCGAGGATCATGCATTTAATAGCCTTTGGTTCTACCTTGTCTTGCATGATGTGAGCATAAGCAACACATCCAAATAAATTTAGCATGTCCAGGTTTGGTGGATAACCAAACCATATTTCTTCATGTGTCTTCATTCCCAAGGTAGTTGAAAGACACCTATTTATCATATAAGATGCAGTCATAACAATCTCTCCCCATATAACCTTCTTCAGATAAACACTGATCAGTGCATTTTAATGCATATTCTCTTATGTTTGTACTTAGGCATTCCTAGAGTTTATTTGAGAGTCTTTACTATTTTAATGTGTTTTCATATTTAAGTTTGTTTCTACCTTTATTTTATTTTCGCAGCTTATTTTTCAGCATTAACACTTATTTGATACCTTTCACTACGCAGGTCATAACTTGGGCTACAGGATGTCGTTATGCGTGTTCTACCAGTCGATTGAAAGCTAAGACATAGAGCTACAACTTTCATGTTTTACGTAGAAGCTGATTCGGAGTAAAAGATGGTCAAATAAGTCGTTGAAGTCAAAGCCCGAATTCTGATTTTAGAAAATAATTTGTTTCGGGTTATTTTATGGGTCTGGTTTATGTTTCCGACCCAGTTTGAGTTAGTGGTGAAAAATGTTATTTTGTTTATAAGGTTTTCAGCCGTACAACGATTACCTACCTTTTTACTATTCACAAATTTTACCGTTGTGTTTAACGATTGTAATGGAGAACTAAACTCCTTGGGTTGATCTACTGTAGTCGCGCCTCCATCATACTTTGAGGTTCTTATGTTTCTCAATTAAATTTTTTTCTTTCGATTCTTTTCTTTGATTTGTTGTTTGCTTAATTCAACTTTTCTTAGAGTTGATTGATTTATTTCGATGATTGTATGTTCCTATAACTTTTACTCGCTGTTTACGTCGCTTTGTCGTTAAATCGCGTTTCTATATCGTGTTTGCTTAATTCACAAATGTGTTTATCAGTTTGCTTAATTCGTAAATTAGGAATATATATCTTGCAGTATCCATTGCGCTTGTTGATTGATATTGTAATCGAAAAGGGAATAAAGTCCGCTTAGGGATTGCGAATTATTCGGATCAATGATAAGTAGGAGACCGATACGGTAGATCAGCTTATTTCATAATCACTTTTTTTATAATCACTTATTTCCTCCTATTTTCTAAATAAAAAACAAACCCCCCCAATCGTGTTTCAATTGGTTAAATTCTCAACAAGAATCCTTGCGATACGACATCCGAGTGTCACTTCCTGTTACTACACTTTTATAAAACTCGATTTTGATCCGTGCGCGACAGCGGATCAAATTGGCGTCGTTACCGGGAATTCTTATCGATTTAGCCAATAGTTTAGTTTTAGGTATTGTTTGTTTTGATTTTCTGCATTTGTTTTGTTGTTTTTCCGTTTTCGCGTCCAGATGCCCCGTCTCACGTCCGACCTAGTCAAAAAATCAGTTTTGGGGGAAATCGGCTCCTTTTTTAGATATGTTTCGTGCATTTAAAGCAGAAAAATCGTGCGGTCAAAAATCCCGTACTCTAAAAGAGTTGCAGGATTTCGCCCTCAAAACCCTAAATTCATCATTTTTCTATTTTTAATTAAATTTTTACTGTTTTCATAGTTTCGAAAAATTCTAAAAAAAATTCCAAAATTCTCATTTGAATTAATTAGAATAAATTTTGTGTTTTTAGATTTTTTCGAATTTATTTTAACCATTTTCCTTCTTTGATTTTGATTCTGACTCTATAGGGACATTGTTGGCATTATCATATTTGTTGCTGCATTAGTAGTTCTGGCTACTAGATCTTCCTGTTCTGACCTGTTTGATTTTGATCTTGAGATAGAGAGAACCTTGCACGCACGTCTTAGAGATAATCAAGCCAGCCCTAGTACATCATCCCTTGACGATTGTGATTCTGATTCCTTGTTTTCATATTGCTTGTTTGATTCTGATTCTGAATTTGCTTTCCATAATAACATGGCTGACCAGCGAACATTGAGAGAGCTTGCTGCTCCTGATGTAAACTATAATGGCTTGTGTATTGAATATGCTGACCTTGCTGTTCCTTTTGAATTAAAATCTGGATTAATACACTTGTTGCCGAGATTTAGTGGTCTTGCAAACTTGTTGAAGAATGATGTGACCTACAACTTTGATGTGAAATGCAAGCAGATGTTTGATTTCTTGAAGAAAGCATTGACATCAGCCCCCATCATACAGCCTCCTGATTGGAACCTTCCTTTTGAGATTATGTATGATGCATCTAACTATGTTGTTGGAGCGGTCCTTGCACAAAGGGTGGACAAGGCTGCCCATGTTATTTACTATGCTTCTAGGACTTTAGATTCTGCATAAGCTAATTACACTACCACTGAAATGGAACTTTTAGCAATTGTTTTTGCTTTTGACAAGTTTAGACCATATATGCTAGGTTCCAAGGTTGTTGTTTTTACTGACCATGCAGCGTTGAAGTACCTTTTAAAGAAACCAGAAGAAAAATCGAGATTAATTCGGTGGATGTTGTTGCTCCAAGAGTTTAATGTAGAGATTAAGGACAAAAGTGGAGCTGAGAATCTAGTAGCTGATCACTTGAGCAGAATAGAGTGGGATGCGGATCTTTCTCCCATCCAGGATGACTTTCCTGATGAGCAACCGCTACTTTTACATGGAGTTACTCCTTGGTTTGTTGATATTATTAATTATCTTGTTGCTGGTATTTTTCCTACAGGTGCATCTAAGGCGCAAATTCAGAAACTCAAGAGTGATGCCAAATACTATGTGTGGGATGATCCTTATCTTTGGAAGTTTGGTAGTGATCAGATTATTAGGAGGTGTGTCCCCGACTATGAGATTGAATCTATTTTGCAGTTTTCTCACGCCTCTCCGGTAGGTGGGCACTTTGGTCCTCAAAGGACTGCAAGAAAAGTCCTAGACTCAGGTTTCTATTGGCCCACTATTTTTAAAGATGGTTATGAGACTTACCGCACTTGTAAGGAGTGCCAGATAGCAGGTACAACCATCACTCGTAAGAGTGAAATGCCTCAGCTGCCTATGCTTTTCTGTGAGGTATTTGATGTGTGGGGAATCGACTTCATGGGTCCTTTCCCTATATCATTTGGTTTTCTCTACATTTTGCTTGCTATTAATTATGTTTCAAAGTGGGTAGAAGCTATTCCCGCTAGGACTAATGATTCTAGAGTTGTTGCAGATTTTGCCAGGTCCAATATTTTTTACAGGTTTGGAATACGCCGAGCTATCATAAGTTACCAAGGCACTCATTTCTATAACCGCACCTTGGAAGCATTGCTCCAAAAATATGGATTTGTGCACAGAGTCTCTACTGCATACCATCCCCAAACTAATGAGCAAGCTGAGATCTCAAATAGGGAGATCAAATAGGTTTTAGAGAAAATGGTGCAGCCAAATAGGAAGGATTGGAGTCGTCGCCTAGAAGATGCACTTTGGGCTCAAAGAACAGCTTTCAAGACACCTATAGGGATGTCTCCCTATCGACTTATTTTTGGTAAGGCGTGTTATCTTCCTGTAGAGATAGAACACCGTGCTTATTGGGTGGTAAAAAGTCGTAATTTGGAGATGCAACAAGCAGGTATAGAAAGAAAACTCCAATTACAACAACTTGAAGAGCTTAGGCTAGTGGCTTATGAAAGCTCTAGGATTTATAAAGAGAAAACTAAGCACTTCCATGATAAAATGATTTCTAGGAAGGAATTCTATGTGGGCCAACATGTTTTACTGTTTTACTCCCGCCTTAAGCTTATGGCTGGGAAACTTCGATCCAAGTGGATTGGCCCTTTTGTTGTTACTAATGTTTTCCCTCATGGTGCAGTAGAGATTAAAAGTGTAGGTACTGACAAGGTTTTCAAAATCAATGGGCAGCGCCTGAAGCTATTCCATGAGAGTTCGGTGCCTGAAGATGCACCCATAGAAGAGCTTTCCTTGGAAAATCTCACTTACTCTACAACTTGACCAGGGAGCACTTCTTCCCTTTCCTCACTCTTAATTAATAATTATGTCCTTTCAATGAGGACAATACATGTTTTAAGTGTGAGGGAGGGAACCAATTCTATGTTTTGCTTTAATTTTATGTTTTGCTTTCTTTATTTTCTTTCTTTTCAATAAAAATAGCATGTTTTTTCTTTGGTTTTTGAGTTACAAGTATGGGTTTTATTCTTCTCTTGACTAGAGACTTGTGATGTGATGTGATTGATTCCTTTTTGTGCATTCTTAGTGTGATATGTAGGACTAAAATTTGAATTATACATCATTGGTGGTAGATCACTAAATCTTGTGAGAATGTGAGCCTAATAATGGATAATACATAAAAACATCCATTCCTTTTTCTTTCTTGTGTGTTTCACTCAGGTTTGTTAGTCTCTAGAATTTGAATTGACTCTGTTGAAGCTTTTTGTTTACTTGTGCACATTGATATGATAAAAGCAACTTGTTTTTGTTTTATTTTTAGCCACTTAGCCAAAAAGCCAAACCTGAAAAATAGTATCCCTTGTTGGAAAACCCTTTGAGCATGTTTATCTTTTTTTTTGTTTAAAACTCATTACAAGCCGAAAGTGAAAAACAAAATTATCACCCTAATCAAGGGGTCAAAAGAGTCTTGTATGGAGTTTTGTGGGGTTGAACAATACAGTTGTGATGTTTCAAAGGTTGGCAGAATATATATATATATATATATATATATATATATATATATATATATATATATATATATATATATATATATATATAAAGAAAAAAAAAGAAATGAAATAGGGATGTCAATACATTTTCCTTCTAAAAAAGAAAAAAAAAATAAAGACAAAAAGAGGAAATTATGGGAAAGTTGTTGTTTGAAGGTTATTAAAGTGTTTTTAGTTCAACTCCCTAATTCTCCTTCAATTTTCTTTTGACCCTTTGAGTTTTAGCCTAGTACCCCTTAGGATTTATCCTACCCTTACCTTGGTCACGTTACAACCTAAATAAAAGTCCTTTTGATCTTTGTGTGCATGTATTTCAAGTGTGGATTTAGAGTCTTTTCAAGCATATAGTAGTATTAACTTTCATGTTGTGCTTTGAGTGTAAACAGTTAGCCTAAACACTTGAGAGTTGGGTGAATTATATCTTGTGAAGATCCTGCTACTTTTGATGTACTCTTCGGTAAGCTGTTTTCGTATTTGTTTTGAATGTCACAAAAGAGTTGCTTACTAACACCATATTCTTGAAGCTTAGACTTAGGACTCTACTTGTACCTATTGAATACCTTTGGAAATGGATGCTCTGCTTTGTTTTGTTTTAAATTTTTGATGTTATCATTTTGCTCGGAGTGCAAAAGTTCAAGTGTGGGGGAATTTGATCAGTGCATTTTAATGCACATTCTCTTATGTTTATACTTAGGCATTCCTATAGTTTATTTGAGTGTTTTTTTTACTATTTTAATGTGTTTTCAAATTTAAGTTTGTTTCTACCATTATTTTATTTTTGCAGCTTATTTTTCAGCATTAACACTTATTTGATACCTTTCACTATGCAGGTCATAACTTGAGCTACGGGATGCCGTTCTGCGCATTCTACCAGTCGATGGAAACCTAAGACAGAGAGATACAACTTTGTTGTTTTACGCAGAAGCTGATTCGGAGTGAAAGATGGTCAAATAAGTCGTTTAAGTCAGAGCCCGAATTCTGATTTTAGAAAACAATTTGTTTCGGGTTGTTTTATGGGCCTGGTTTATGTTTCCAACGCAGTTTGAGTGAGTGGTGAAAAGCCTTATTTTGTTTATAAGGTTTTCAACCGTACAACGTTACCTACTTTTTTACTATTCACGAATTTTACCTTTGCGTTTAACGATTGTAATGGAGAACTAAATTCCTTAGGTTGATTTACTGTAGTCGCGACTCCATCATACTTTGAGGTTCTTATGTTTCTCAATTAAATTTATTTTCCTTTCAATTCTTCTCTTTGATTTGTTGTTTGCTTAATTCAACTTTTCTTAGAGTTGATTGATTTATTTCGATGATTGTATGTTCCTATAACTTTTACTCGTTGTTTACGTCGCTTTGTCGTTAAATCGCGTTTCTATATCGTGTTTGCTTAATTCGCGATTGTGTTTATCCGTTTGCTTAATTCAGAAATTAGGAATATATATCTTGCAGTATCCATTGCGCTTGTTGATTGATATTGTATCGAAAAGGGAATAAAGTCCGCTTAGGGATTGAGAATTATTCGGATCAATGATAAGTAGGAGACCGATACGGTAGATCAGCTTATTTCATAATCACTTTTTGTATAATCACTTATTTCCTCCTATTTTCTAAATCGAAATCAAACCCCCCCCCCCCCAATCATTTTTCAATTAGTTAAATTCTCAACAAGAAACCTTGCGATACGACATCCGAGTGTCGCTTCCCGTTACTACACTTTTATAAAACTCGTTTTTGATCCGTGCGCGACAGCGGATCAAACACTCATCAACCTGCATCTTACTCTTTCCATGATGGTTCTGTTGAATCTTTCAGCCAGACCATTTTACCGAGGAGTTTCTAAATTAGTTTTATGCCTTGTAATACCATTCATGTAGTAATAGATATTGAAATCATTGGAGAATAATTCAAGTCCATTGTCTGTCCTTAGCATTTTTACATTCCTTCCAATTTGATTTTCCACCAATGTCTTCCAGTTGTTGAAATTATCAAAGGTTTCATCTTTGATTTTCTGAAGGAATATCCATAAATTTTTTGAATAATCATCAAATATGGATATAAATTACCATGCACCTGAGTGTGAAGGTGTCCTTGAAGGCCCCAAAAGATTATCATGAATATATTCCAGAGATCCATATGTTCTTTGTAGGCCTTTGTTGAACTTCACTCTACAAGCTTTACCAAGCACACAAGGCTCACAAAATAATTTATCTTCTCAACCTTATCACTACATAACAAGTTCTTTTTCCCTAATTCAATTAGGCCTTTTTCACTAACATGGCCAAGTATCTTGTTCCATAAGTCAGTCTTAGTCAAGGTTTTGGTTGATACAATATCAGCTAAGCCAGTTACAGTTACAACTTCAAGGGAAAATAAGCCTTTTTTTTCTTAATTCCTCTCACGACTTCCTTTGATCCCTTCATGAATTTTGGCATGCCTTTTTCTCCTTTGAACACATACCATTTCTTGTAAAAATCATAAAAAAAATTATATTCCTCTCAAGATCAGGTACATACCTGACACTGGTACGAAGTTTTATGGTTCCATCATGGTGCTTGAATCTCACAAGTCCAATACAAGCAATCTTGCAAGCCATGTAGATTCCCAACAACAGTGATCCTCCATCTTGGTCACATAGATCCTCAAATTGATCTTAGTTGGGTGAGAATATGGAGTAGATAAATGGTCTAAAGGGGGAGAGGGTGAATAGACCCTTATTAAAAAATTTGACTTGTTTTCCAAAAATAGAATATCAGAGTTTTTTCAAAAATGTGCGGGAGTCTTAAAGAGAAAATAGAGATCTTATGCTTGCGTTGGAATTCAATCGCGTTGACAGTTACACAATTCATAAATGAAGCTATTTGACACGCCAGCCTAAATCGCCTTATCTCGCTTGGCCACAGAAAGTCTAACTAAGTGAGCACTTGCTACAACCTCGCTGCAAGCTCGCTCAGTACACCTGGGTTTTAGAGACTTTGGCATTTTTCTTGCTTGGTGATTTATTCAAGCATTCTTGGAGCACAACTCTCTGGATTTTTCTTGCTTTTCTCCCATCAAACGCGCTTGGAATGCAACTCTCTGGAATTTTCTTGCTTTGCTCGCTTGGTGGTCGCTTGGAGCTTCCTCTACGAGATTGTTGAGCCTTTTCTTATTTGTTTTGCTAACCAAACTCTTGCCTTGAACAAATACCTACAAAATGAGTTGGACTTGGTTGAAAAATGCATAAATCAACTATTATCCTAATACAACTAGTATTTACCTCTAAGATGGAGTTTTTATACTCTTAACTTGTGAAACAAGTTAATAACTGCACTAATTTCAATGTGTTTATGTACCATATTTTTGCCACCTATCCACTCTCCCCAACTTAGAACTTTGTTTGTCCTCAAACAAAAGTTTTAAAACGTTAATTGAATGCAAGAGCAACTTCACTAAGTTTTTCATGATCAACCAATTTGAGAGAAAAATTGAAAGTGCATGGTTCAATTGTAGAATGCACATGTAAGTTATTATGTTTAATACTATCCTAGGATCAAACCATAACCATGAAACAAGTGTTCAACACAAAACTCATGTCAAGAATTCCAAGGCAATAAACATGTCCAACAATCCAACAATCCAACATGTGGGACTTGAACTCACATCCAACAATCCTACTAACATATTGATTAACTTATACATTTATCCAAGCATATTATTCTGAAAGCATAAAAGCGTAGATCACTAAGGTCTTTCAAGGGTTGTATTATGGTCTAGTTAACAACAAAGCATCATATCTAAAGGAAATTGAACAAAAATGGCCAAAATCTAGAGGAGCAATTACTTATTTTGCTATTTTCAATACACAACTTCATTTCCACAATTTACCTCTTTTAATTTTTACACTCTTGATGCAAAATAATAGGCACAATCTCTTTTTGCACTCATTTTATTTCAAATTTTTCTTTCTCTTTTCACAATTCTTTTCTTCTCTTTTTTTTCAAAAATTTGTCATTCATCATTTTTCTTGTCATGTCATTTTCTTTTGAAGTAACCTTTTCTTTTTTTTCTCCCCAACTTGAACAAAACCTTAAACTTTAATTTGAATGCTCCCCTATCCTTGGGCAATGGACATAAATTAAACAATCCATGAAGGTTTAGGGTTTAATTTTTCAAGAAAAATCAGAATATATCCAAGGATCAATTATGAAGTGAATTCTAAATGCATAAGGAAAATTCACTAGGTGTATTGCTTGCTTAGTGAATTCCATTGTTCATAATTGATGTAGATTCTGTCACTTAGGCTTAAAGGGATTAACAAATTCTCACTCACACACAAGGTAGTTCACTTTTGGTTAAGTGGTTTTGCTTAAATTAAAAAAAAAATCTTGATCCTTTCTATGCTTTCATACAATTCAAAAAAAAATCGCAAGATTAAACATAATCCAACCGAGTTAAAATAAATTATTGTCGGACTCCTGAGCATATAGTGAACTATGGAAAGATACGTCACCTTTATGTTTTGTTCTAAAGTGATTCAAGCACGTGACATGTTATTGCGAAAGAATGCATGAACTGATTTTGTGCAAAATACAAGTTTCATATTTATGTTATGCTCTAGAAAGCAATAAATATGTACCTTGGCTTGTGAAATTCATTCAAATTCTTATCATTGCCACTGCATTATTGTTGACTCACTCAATATTGAGTTTTTACTCTTTGCCTCTTCAAGCAATTTTAGAAGATAAGTTTAAACACAAACATCCAAATGAAAAATAGTTGAAACAAATTGAAATTACAAACACTGCTACTTACTACTTGAAAAAAATTTAAAACAAGCTCACAAAAAAAATTAACCATCATTCAAATGATATGGTTTCTTGAAACATCAACAAAAATCCCCACATAAAAAAAAACATCAAAATACAAATCCACATAAGGTTGACGAATACAAAGGAAAGGAATAAAAGCAAAGTAAAATAAATATTTAAAATCTTTTTAAATATCTCACTCGGTATTGGCGAGCTTTTTAGTCAATCAATCTCCTAGTCTTCATTCATGTCATCTTGTCTTTCATCTGTTTCTTCTTCTTCTTTCTCCACTTCTTGATCTTTCGTTTCTTCATCATCCTCTTCCATATTTCCAGCTTCTTAATCATTTCTAACTTTTTCTTGTCTAACCTCTTCTTCATGTCATACAACAACTGCCCCACTGGAAAATGGCATATCCCCAGGCCAAGCAACATTAGACTAAAAATCCTATGGATTCATGATATAATGGGCCTCCTCTTGTGGTCCACCTATTTGCAACTAAAGCATATACATAGAGTCATGCATATAAGTAAGGGCCCTATGATTGGACTCATTTTGGTCCCAAGTGTATGTAAAAGTGGCTCTAACCCTTGAATCACAATTATCGAATCCAAGTTGCGACTCTATAGGGGTTGAGGTTCCTGCTTGATCTGGATAAATGATAATGGGTGATTTTTATTTGCAGTACCTTACAATGTATCTAATTAACTGCACCAGAAATTTACTCGTGGACCTGAGAGGGATTTACCATCTGGGTATTTTTGCACAATCCCATTATATGTCTCGAAAAGGCCAACGAGCAAGTGGATTTGGTTCCTAGTTTTCAACCACTTTCAGCAATCATTCTTATTTCATTTGAGATGATCCTAGAAACTTTCACCTCCTTATCATTAATAATATAGGAATGAAGGTCAACACCACTTGCACTAAGGTCTTCATGTATTCTCTCTTAAACCGAATTGGAATTCTGGAGGCATCATAGATCCTTCCCTCCACCATAAGGGCTCTTGAAACTTTTTCAATGTCCCAGTTTCCTCGAGATGCACACCTCGCATATGCATTAACTTTACATTCCTCCAAAGTGAGAGGTTTTCCCAGGTAATCATTTATGGCATTCCTATCAAAAGTTATATCTCTTTCTCAAACCATAGTGGTGAAGGAGTATGGTTGGTCTTCTATTGGGAGAGCGTTGGCATAAAACTCCTGGAAGATTTCATAATTTATCTTGGTATGAGGATCAACCAGCTTATCCCAATCTCTTCCTTAGATGATCTCTGCACTACATTGAAAATATCCCTCTGCCTCAATGAGGAATTTTCTTTCTGACAATAATTTTGATCTGGTTCCAATCTAGCCTCATTATATGGTATTGGCTCCCTAGAGGTGTTGGCAGTAGTTTTTTGTTTCTTGGAGGTCATACGTTTTCTTGGACCCATCTCTACAAACAAACAAACTAGTGAAATACAACACTTGTATCTTGTTAAACACAATTAACACGAGCCATGTAAATCATCATCACAAGCCAAGACATTTAAAAATATGAAAAATTTCATTTTGATGTCTTGATAGGGTGGTTGAGCGAGGATAGGCTTGCTGAGCGTAGACCCAGATTTTGGGCATAACATGTCTCGCTGAGCCTGGCTTGCACCACAATCTCGCTTAGCCCCAAATAATGCGCTAATCGATTAAGCCCATAAGTGGTTATTTTCAGTGCAAATTGTTTTGCTCTCACACAGACCCATAAACAATGCTAAAACATATAACCCGAACTTTAACAGAAATGAGGTAAGTTTGTATTAAAATCACTACAAATTATTTGAAAAGCACATTAATGCTTGCAAACCTACCCTAACTTTACCTTTTTCACAAGATAACTACTTTATAAAGAATTTTAATCACCTACTTGTTCATAGACTAGAGATTTGAAATGCAAAAGAATGAATCTTAGTGGAATTCACACAGTTAGGGGGAGGATGAGATTCAAATTACAAAACACAAGCTGAAGATTTTGCCATCATAAAAAAGAGGGAGTATGTGAGGGCAAGGTGCCTCTCATTTGAACTTTATTTTAATGATGTCAAAATGCATGTGAGGGCTACTAGTTTGTAATTTGGACGGTGTCATCTCATTGGTGTCGGCATTATAATTTTGCATTGCATAATCATGAGTCTAAATACATGGTGGAGTCTTGCATATCCATTCAATGTGGGTGATCATGATACTAGTATTAGGAATGCATAAACTGGTCCTATATAGTTAAAACTGTGTGGAAAAAGAAATTTTTGAGAATTTTTGAGGTTTGAGTCGACCTAAACATGGGTTCGGTCGACTCACAATATGTGGAAAATGTGTGTGTCTCGCCCGGGTAAGCGCACGCCTACCCTGCGGTCGACGCACACTTCTGGGTTTCTCATTATGCATTTTTCGTAGCCATGCGTCGACGCATGGTCCCTGCAGCGGTCGAGTCATGGTCGTCCAATCTGCGTAAGTTCTCCCACGGGTCAGTGCAGGCTGACCCTCTTTAAGGAGCGGTCGACCGCCCGCTGTAAGTGACTAATTTTTCTGGTTTTCTTCTTTGTTCAAAATGCTGTTATTATTTTCTGTTGGTCCTTGCATCATATATATAGTTGGTTCCTCATATTTTTACATCTAACAAGAACAAGTGAAAGAAATACATTGAATCTTTTTCTCTCATCACTTTCATCTTCATCTTGCACCAGGATAATCTCAATTGAGGAGAGGAACTAGGATAATGTTTGTGTGTTGCTTGCATTTACTTATGTACTTTATTTTTCGCTGCTATAATACATTTTGTCAACAGACTCTGAACGTAGTTCAGACTCTGAACTTCTGTGTTCAGAATTGGAACAATTTTTGCACACATAATTCAACCCCTTTTCTTGTGTCTTTTTCTCACCTTCAGTTGGCATCAGATCATGGTATGTGCATTAACACTTAACTATGGTATATTGAATCGATCCTAAGAAATTTGCTTACAATATCATGTCTGGTCCTGCCATCTCTTATGACTATAGTGCGGTTGAGAAAAGTCATTTTCTGCTAAACCACCCTGATTTAGTGGTGATTCCACTCAGTTTGAGTGGTGGAAGAGAAAAATGTATACTTACATCATTGGCCTTGATGATGAGTTATGGGACATTCTTGGGGATGGCATTGACTTTCCTGTTGATGGTGTTGGGATGGTGAAAGATATAAAAACTCTTACACCAGCCCACAAGAAAGTGTACAAAAAACACCATAGAGTAAGGGGTATTTTGATTGAGGCTCTACCTCACAGTGAATATATTAAAATCATTGATAAGTCTACAACTAAGAATATATTTGAATCATTGACTTCCACTTATTAAGGGAATCAACAAGTGAAAGAAGTGAATGATGCGTTCACAAGTGCACGAAAATATCGAAGTAATATAAAAGATTGTCGAACCCATAGAGACCAATGTCAACCTAATGTAATCTATTGTCGCTTTGTAAATCTAAGGCTATTTCATAAAGGTTTTGAAAAAAGAATCTTTTGCGATAAAATAAATCAAGTAATGCGTGCGAGAAAATAAAGAAGATAAAGCAGAGCGATAAAGTAAACAAATTAAAGGCAGTACAAGAAATAACAAAGTAAAGCGATGCGAGAAATAAATAATAATAATGTGAATTGTATTAAGAACCTGCTCCAAATCTGAGACTTGAATATGATACAAGAAATAAACTTCGATAGAAAGTAAACGGCGGAAGGATTAAAAGCTATAAAATAAACTGATCCAAACTCAATACAAGAACATTGCGATAACTCCCTGATGCGAAGAGTTAACAGTTTTGGAGTGTAAATTTATGGCCTAAGTTGTACTAAGCTTGGATGAATGAAAAAGTGAAATCTAAGTCCTATTTATACTATTACTAAGACTTAGAAACCAAGTAACTTCTTCAGAATTCGTGTGAGAGGAAAATGGGAGCCATGGGGGTGATTCTCCAAATGTCTTTGACCAGAATGTAAAATACAAAGATGGCATTGGCCATGTGGAGATGGCGACCTCCATATTCCTAAAATGTCAAAGACTTGGTCTTTTAACCATTGGGTCATGGGAGAAACCCTACACGTCATGGCTACCCCCATAGCCAACGCCATGTGGAACGTCACGTGTGTAATTGGCACCAAAAGCTCCATTTTCTGCTCTTTTCGCTCCATTTCTCCGTGAAAGGCTCTTATTAGGCAATGCATCTGAAAACAAACATAATAAAACATAATACTACGAAAACATAATAAAAAGACACTAAATAGCATGTGAATCGGGTCGGAATATACGATACATTCTCGCGTTATCAGCGAAGGCTAATCTTTTTCAACATTATGAGTTGTTCAGGATGCAGGGTGATGAGGACATTGAAACCATGTTTTCTAGGTTTCAAACTCTTGTATCAGGCCTTCAGATCCTGAGCAAAAGCTATACTAGTGTTGTCCATATAAAGAAGATCTTGAGGAGTCTTCCAGCTCAGTACAAACCCAAGGTCACAGCTATTCAGAAGGCTAGAGACCTGAATACTATGAGTCTTGAATGTCTAATTAGAAACCTTCTGAGCCATGAAATGGAACTAAATGGGGATGATCCAGTGGTGAAATCCGAAACACTGGAATTAAAGTTTGTTGCTGGAAGATCTGGTGGTAAAACTGTTAGATCCTCCAAGGTCAAGAAATCTGAAGAAGCTTCAGGTGAAGAAGTTTCAAATGGTGTCTCTGATGAGGAAGAGATGGCCTTTATCATCAGAAGATTCAAGCAACTATCAATAAGGAACAAAAACTTCTATAGTAAAAGCAACAACTTCAGAGGGTCTAGTTCCAAGGATAATACAGATGATCAGAAAAGTTGCTTTAATTGTAAGATGTCTGGTCATTTCAAGGCTAAATGTCCTTACCTCCAAAAAGAAAAGAAGAAAAAGGGAAGCTTTCAAAAGGAAAGTTTCAGAAACAGATTCAAGAAGAGTCTCATGGCAACATGAGATGAACTTGATAAAGAAGGCGACTCAGACAAAGATGAGGGAGAGGCAAATCTTGGTCTAATGGCTCTCACACCCTAAGATACAAAATATGAATCAACCTCTAATTCAGACTCTGATGAAGAATACGAGGTATTTTCTAAATTATCTCTTTTTGATTTAATTTCTTTTATTCAAGAACTCATGTGTCGTTGTCATGATAAAGTAACACATATGAAAACCTTGAAAAAGGAATGTGATCTTCTAAAGGAAGAACTTAAAATTTCTCAAATCAATGTTGAATCCTTGGAGAAAGATCACATTACTCAAGTTAACAAATTTTTTGATAAAACCTTGAGTAAGCAGGAAGTTACTCTTCAAGATTGTACTATGATAGGTCTTGAGAGAACAAAGCTTGCCTCCATGATATATGGGGTAAGCAAGAGCAAAAAAATAGGTCTGAGCAACAATGAGAAATTTGTTATTTCTAAAGCTCAATTTTTGAAGAACTCAAATACTTCTTCTTCAAGTAGCGCTCAGACAGTGCCGAAAACTTGTTTTGTGTCTGGCTCTGATTTAGGTAAGAGTCTGAACAAATCAGAACCCAAAATTCAAAAGTCAAAGGTTTTGAAGAATTATGAACCCAGAAAATCAAAGTCAAAGGTTCTGAAGAGAATATAACCAAATACCTATTGACCAAAAGCTCAGATGTCAAAACTCACTCTAGACATAACTTTTTTAAACAAAAAATCTAGAATGAGTATAGACCCTACTATTATAAAAATGCTCAAAACAAAAGGAAGCCTGTGAGACCATATAGGACCCATAAGAGTATGGGTACCTAATCCCAAATTGTTTTTGCTGCAGATTTTCCTATGGGGAAAAGAAAAGCATCAAACATTGTACCTGGACAGTGGCTGCTCATGTCATATGACAGGAGAAAAGCATATGTTCTAAACCCTGACTCCGAATAAGGAAGGCAATGTAGGGTTTGGAGGAGGCCAAAAAGGGGAGATTATTGGCACAGGAACTATTGGTAACACTCTAATTTCTATAAATAATGTTTGTTTAGTCAATGGACTTAAACATAACCTATTAAGCATAAGTAAATTTTGCGACAGTGGTTATGAAGTTGTGTTTGATAAGAAATTATGATCTGTAATCAACAAGTGTGACAAAACCATCACTCAGAATATTGGTAACAACTTTTCTTGTTGGAACCATGACTCTAAGAACCTTTGTAGAACCTTAAACCAATTTGCCTACTAGAAATGATGGTTGCGTAATATTGGTGTTCGAGGTGTATATCTCGTGGGGTTGATATGAGAATCTCACTTAGAATAAATTCCCTTGAAGGAATTTTTGCCTCGCAAATATTTGTCATAAGCGACAATTTATTTATGTCGAATCTATGACTCTGGGAACCATTTCTAGAACCTTAGAGTCGATGGTTTCATAGTGTTGGCTGCGAGGTGTATATCTCGTGTGGTTGGCATAAGAACCTAACCTAGAAGAGATCCTCGTGAGAGTTTTATTGTCTGACAAGTATTTGGCGAAGGTGGCAATATTTTCATGTTAGATCCGTGACTCTAGGAACCTGTACAAACCTTAGATCTTACCTGGTGAGAACCTTATGTTAAAAGCAATCATATTTGTTCGTTATCCGCACCTTGGACTTATGAAACCGTATTGCCAAAAATACATTGCATTGCATTGTATTCATTTACATTACATCTACATAAGAAAAAAATGACAAAGCTCTTAGTATCAGTCATTTAATTCTGGAATTTGAGTTACCTGAAAGCATTTGAAAATGACTTCTAAAAGAAGAAAGACTTTTCCATTCAAGTTCAAAGAGCCTAAAACTGAAAGCTTGAAGATTTTGAGCTCTAAACTAACTCTTATCAATCGCATTGCCTTTAGAGGTGACTATGGGGAAATCTTAGACCTCTTGACCGAGAAGATATACTTGAGCCCTATTATTACTTTAGCCCAATTTTAT
This sequence comes from Lathyrus tuberosus, assembly GCA_022829125.1. Classification (NCBI taxonomy): domain Eukaryota; kingdom Viridiplantae; phylum Streptophyta; class Magnoliopsida; order Fabales; family Fabaceae; genus Lathyrus; species Lathyrus tuberosus. The sequence goes on from JALAZF010000358.1 coordinate 5,203,391, forward strand.
GACCCTCGACTACGCTGCTTCACATTCTCAGACTTCCAACTAGCTTTCACCTTGGAAGAATTCGAGAGAATCTTGGGCTGAACTTTGAAAGACCACAGTCCATTTACTAAGCTATGGGGTTCCTACTCCAGAGAAGATAACTTTAGCTTTGGGTATTGATATCAAAGACTTGATAGCTAAGTTAGACACCAAAGGGATTTTTAAGGAATTTCTTGGAAAATCATGCCATAAAATTAGAGAATGCTAAATATTGGAAAGCGTTCAGTGCCATTCTAGCTTTCTTGATCTATGGGATTGAACTTTTCCCTAACATAAATAACTTTGTGGATAACTTGGATATTAAAGTATTCCTCATAGGAAACCCTATGCCTTCTCTTCTAGCTGATATATATTACTATCTCCACACTCACCTTAAGAAGAAATGTCGAACTCTCCTGTGCTGTTCTCCACTCATCCATGCTTGGCTCATGACTCATATGCCCAAAGGAGGCCCATTTGTCTCCAAGGAACTTAAATGGTCCCAAATGATGACATTCCTTACCTCTAGTGTTATTTAGTGGTATTAGAGAGATTGGGAGACAAAGGACGTTATCTTTAGCTATGGGGACTTCTCCAATGTGCCACTAATGAGAACTCAAGGTTGTATCAACTATAACCCTGTGTTATCCATGAGGCAACTTGGATATCCAATGAAGGGTCCACCAAATGACAAATTCCTAGAACCTTTCATCTTACATGACATTGGGGAAGAAAACCCAATTATGAAGAAGGTATGAAGAGCTTGGGGAAAAGTTAACCGAAAAGGAAAAGAGTTGGGAAAAAGGAACTTCATTTCCAAAGAACCTTACATCCATTGGGTAAAGGAAATAGTCCAGATAATCAGGGTTCCTTTCATCTTTGATTCCTATGCTTTCCCTTAGATTTCTGAGCATGTTCCTATCTCAGTTGAAGAGGTCGAGGAACTATGAGCTAATATCCAGAGACTCGAGTTGGAAAACTTGGAGTTACATCTCAAGATTGAACAAACCATCGAGGAGAATAAATATTTGAAGTGGGAGAGTCAACAAAAGGAGAAATCACTCAAGGAGAAAAAGTGGATTAGAGATGCTCTCCATGGACTTGATTTTGAGCTCAAATCCAGAAATCAAGAGTTGTCTAAGGCTAAATTCTCCATATATGATCTACAAAGAATAAGAGATAGATATACCCAAATGCAAAGGGAGTCAAGGTTGGAGTTTGAGGCGCAAACCCTCGATCTTAAGGAAGCCCTTAATGAGTACAAAGACATTGTATCTTTTGAGCATTTACAAAAGAAACGGGTGGAGCAAGCTCTTTTACGCCAAAGATACCAAATGAAGTGATCCCTTGAGAAGATAAAGACTTTCAAACCACAAGAAAAGAACCAAGGGGAGGCATACCTGGTTTTGAAGAATGAGAGAAAATATTGGTAGAACTTGTACAAGAGAATTGAGGCTTCCATAGATGAAAACTAAGTCATCATTAATGATCTTCGCAGTCTTTACATTCAATGGAAGGGAAAGTTTTCAAATTTGTCCACATTTGCAAATGACATCATTCAAGAAATACCTGAAAAGCTACAAAGTGATCATGAAGTCATATGGTGGAGAATACTCCACATGAGGTATTTAACTTTGTAAAGTTTTGTAATATGGTAATAAAAGGACTTACGACTGATCTTGCAATGATCCGTAGGGCACATATGTAGTATTAGGAACTCTTTGTACTTGAATTTCAAATTAATGAAAAATATATTTATGTTTAATTATTGTGTTTGCTTCTTTATTCTTAAAACTTCTTGCAAATTAATATAAATGTTTTAAAATTCCTGAAAATAAACAACAAAAATAACCAAGAGCTTTGCATAAATTTTGCATACATGCATTCATCTAGTCATCAAATAAAAACTCATCTCATATCTCTCTTCCCCACAACAAACTAATTCTTCGACATTGTTATCTAATATGAAGCAATTCCAATATGATAATGGATAACTTAGAAAAATGGCAAGAGATATTGCACGAAGAAGTAGAACATACGAAGGGTACGATGAGAAAGATCTTGGAGGCACTACAAACCATAGCCTTGAAAGAAGATGAGCCACAACCTGGTGGTCATGTGGACATAATCCCTCCCTCTGGTTTCACTATGGAACCCCAGCATACCCAAGAGGTAAACGTGCAATTCCCGCCGTATGGGCTCCCTTAGGGTTACACTCCCTCTATTTCACCAGAGACCAATGTTGGAACATATACTCAACCACATGAACATATTCCACTCATTCCAAAAGCACATCCTACTGGCTTCTCCACATAGCCAGGTGCTACTTAAGATCCTCGCTTTGTATTCCACGTAAATCATCTTCAAGATATGCACCAAGAAGTAATAGTAGAGGTGGATGATATGAAACAAAAGTATCAACGCTTAGAAAGAAGGTTGAGGGAAGTTGAAGGGAATTATATGATCAGTACAGATGCAAAAGACCTATGTTTGGTCCCTGATGTTGCTATACCACCAAAGTTCAAAGTCCCCAACTTTGAAAAGTATTAAAGACTCAATTTTCAGAGAAGGCACATAATGATGTGTTACAGGAAGATGACTTCACACTCTAGCAATGATAAGATGATAATTCATTGCCTTTAAGATAGATTGAGTGGTTCATCTCTCAATTAGTACATGAGCGTTGAGAGGAGTCAAATCCAATCATGGAGGGACCTTTCAGAGGCCTTCATTAAACAATGTAAGTACATCATGGATATGGCTCCTGATAAGAGACAACTGCAAAATATGGAAAAGAAAGATATGGAGTCCTTTCGAGAGTACGCTCAGCAATGGAGGGAACTAACCACTCAAGTAGTTCCACCCTTGGCCAAATAAGATTTTCTTGGTCTATTCATGAATACTCTACAATCTTTTTTTACGATCGAATGATTAGTAGCTATCATACCCCAAAATTTTCTTACTTGTATATTATTCTCATCTGTGTTTCCATCTACTAACCATTATTCAAAATTCCAAAAAATATGTTGCTTTTGCTTCCATTGTCTTGTTACAAGGATGAGTTGGGTGTCAGGCAAAGTTATCAGGTCAAGGGAGTGTGCAGTATGGATTAAGATTCATTTTTTTACCTAATCTTGGTCAGGCAAGAGTTTGTTTCATGATCAAGGTCAGGGTATGCATGATTCAAGTGATGTGTGTATGACGTTCCAATTAGGGTTTGTGCCAAGTCAAGTCAGTTATGTATGGATCAGGTTGTCAGACTGTGTCAAGTTATTAATGTTTCATGATTGAGAAGCATCAGAGATCAGTGCATTTGCAGTCAGGGTTTTGTACAGTACAATTCATATTTTAAGTCATGTCCCTCTTATTTCAAGGAATTTTCTTGTTCATTTGATTTATTATGAAGGATTTGATTTATTGGACTCATTTATTCAAGGTCCCAGTTCAAGGTTAATTCAAGAGTTACTTTGGTTCAGTGATCCAATTCATTCAAGATTCAAGAGTGATTTATGGTGGATTTCTTGTCATGAATTGATTCAAAGTTTCATTCACTTTACGTGAAAATTCAACAAGTGTGCACTTTAGCTAAGAAAGTTTTTTGATCACACATGGAAGTCAAGATTGATTTATTTCTAGTCATTTCTCAAGAATTTGATTTAAGAATAAGTCAAAACTCAAGAATTGGTCAAAGGGAATATGGAGGGTGTGTCAATGATATTTAAGGTCAAATTACAAAGATTGCAAAGCCCATTGTTTTAAGTCCATTTACACACAAAAAAAATTCAAAGATCACAAAAAAGGCCAAAAAGTCCATATTCATACAAAAAAAGAGTCTACAAAATTCACCATCACAAAAGCCATTCAAAATATTACAATATCATACACAACATGACCAAGCCCATGAGAATATACCATGAGTCAAATCATGCCATTACACACACTTAATAACGCACGGCTATGATTAATACGCAGCAACAAACCAAAATTTTCCAGCCAGTACCACACACTTTCACAACAAGATATGAAGCAACCATTTCACAAATCATAACCATTTCAACCATTCAGCCATGACAACTAAATGACGTACCACACCATGCATACACACGATACACAAAGCCACACATCCAACACATAACAAAACAACCATTTTCAATTCTTCATCCACACAACAAATCGGTCCTACACTCGTCATTATTTACACGCATTATATAAGCCATACTCCAAATTGTAAGCCAATTCATTAAGCCTCCATGCACTTCTCACGCCCTGCATAACACACACAAACCATGAGCAAAAAACTAATTCATAAGCCTTTTTCACATAACACGCACACGCTTTTGAGAACCTAAATTTTTTCTCTGCACAACCTATTCCACTCCACACCACTCTCCACAATTCACAACAATACAAAAACTCTTCAACCATAAAAAGATTGAAATCCATCTTCGACAGCTTCTTCATTTTTCTCCCCTCTCTCACAAAAAGCTCTCTACAACAACTTTCCTTCATCACTTTCAACCTATTCCACCATAAACCTTCTTCTTTAAACCTCACTCAATATTGAAGTATTTAGCTTAGTTAGTTCACAAATATAATAAGCTTTTACTTTAATAACTGGACATGGGTCACATTGTAATAGGCCTTAGCATGAGATTAGTTTTTAGTGGTTCTAATGTGTAGATATAAATACACAGTTTGTACTTCTGCTGAGATTATGAAAGCATAACAGAATCTTGTTCATTTCTTCTTCTTCTTTTCCATTTCTTTACTCTGAAAATGCTTCATCACATTATGGTATCACTCGCCATTTCGATCCTTTTTCCGCTGCTCCATTGATTACATCTTCATCTTTCGTCCATGGCTCACCCTCGTCCTCCACCTACCGACCCTGCTTTGGATCAAACTTCTCTGTATTTTGTTCACCCCAGCGATGGTCCCAGTTCTGTCACCGTTCTTCCTAAGCTCACCGGCTCAAACTATTATTCCTGGGCTCGATCCATGAAGAGGGCTCTTGGTGGTAAGATGAAGCTTGAATTCATTGATGGATCGCTCCCTGCTCCTGGAGATTCTTTCGATCCTTCTGTTCGTTCTTGGAATCGCTGCAACATGTTGGTTCGTTCTTGGAATCGCTGCAACATGTTGGTTCATTCTTGGATCATGAACTCGGTTTCAGAATCGATTGCTCAATCCATTGTATTCATGGAGAATTCTCTTGATGTGTGGAACGACTTAAAAGAACGCTTCTCTCAAGGTGACCTCATCAGAATATCTGAATTGCAGCAAGAGATTTACAATCTCAAACAAGAAACGAAATCGGTAACTGAATTTTTTTCTAATCTCAAAATACTTTGGGAAGAATTAGATCTATATTTGCCTTTGCCAATGTGTACATGTCGCATAAAGTGTTCTTGTGCAACTATGCGCAGTGCTAGAACAAATCATCAAGTTTTACAAATTATACGTTTTCTAACTGGATTAAATGATCAATTTGCTGTGGTTAAATCTCAAATCTTGTTAATGGATCCTCTACCCCCTATTAACAAGATCTTCTCTATGGTTATTCAACATGAGCGCTAAACTCAGATTCATACACCTACTGATGAATCTCAAACCCTGATAAATGCGGCCGATTCTAAGAAGTTTGGTGGAAGACAAAGTTCTTTCAAGCAAGGAGCTCATGTTTGTACATTTTGTGGAAAAACTAACCATACAGTAGAAAATTGCTTCAAGAAACATGGGGTTCCACCCCATATGCAAAGGCAGTTTTAATCCACAGCTAACAATGTTGCTTCTGATGGACATGATAATGGATTTATGCCCAATAGTGCTGATTCAAAGGATGACAGTTCTCCTATGACCCAAGGTCAATTTACTGTCCTGATGGATCTATTGCAGAAATCAAGCCTTGTCCAAAGTTCAGCACATGCTTCATCCAATCAAGTTTCTGTTGGTTATTCATCAGCAGGTAACACATATAATTTCATGCATCATAATGATACTAGCTCTTGGATCATTGATTCAGGAGCTGCTGATCACATCTGTAGTTCTATTTATTGGTTTCATGCTTATACACAAATCATTCCTATTACTGTCAAACTGCCTAATGGGCATTATTTAGTTGCCAAATATTCTGGCACAATTAAGTTTTCTCCTGAATTCATTGTTTATAATGTTTTGTTGATCCCTGAATTTTGTTTGAATTTGCTGTCTGTTTCAAAACTATGTGCATCCTCTCATTATAATGTTATGTTTATTGATTCACAATGCATTATACAGGACAAAACATCCCTGAAGATGACTAGTTTTGCTGAGCAAAAGAATGGATTGTACTACCTAACACTAAGAGATAGTGAATTGCATGACAAAGTCTCACACACACATACACCAACTTTATCTGTTTCAGTACCTACACTAGCTGCCAATGTATCTTTACCTGATAGAGCCTTATGGCATTTTAGACTAGGACACCTATCTCAAAATAGACTAATGTACTTACATTCTCAATTTCCATTCATTACTTTAAATACTAAAGATGTTTGTGATGTATGTTGTTATGCTAGACAAAGAAAATTACCATATACTGTTAGTAAGAGTAGATCTGTTCACCCTTATGATATGATCCACCTTGACATTTGGGGTCCTCTAGCCATAAAGTCATTTCATGGTCATTCATATTTTTTAACTGCAGTTGATGATTGTATTAGGTATACATGGATAACACTTATGAAATCAAAATCTGAAACTAGACAACATATCATTAATTTTGTTAAACTTATTGAAAATCAAAAGGGCACTACTGTTAAGGTCATTAGATCTGATAATGGCCTTGAGTTCAGCATGCCTAAGTTTTATGCATCTAAGGGCATCATACATAAAACTAGTTGTGTAGAATCTCCACAGCAAAATGGTAGAGTGGAGAGGAAGCATCAAATTTGTTAAATGTAGGAAGAGCCCTGCTTTTTCAGTCAAAACTTCCTAAGAAATTTTGGTCCTATGCCATTTTACATGCAACATTCATCATTAATAAACTTCCTACACAAGTTTTAAACAATGTCTCACCTCATTTTATTTTACACAATGAAACACCTGATATGCATAGTCTTAAGGTTTTTGGTTCATTAGCTTATGCATCCACACTTCATATGCATAGGACCAAACTTGAGGTAAGAGGCAGAAAATGTGTATTTTTAGGATACAAAAGTGGTATGAAGGGTAGTGTACTCTATGACATTAACAGTCATGAAATTTTCATTTCTAGAAATGTCATACATCATGAACACATTTTTCCATATTCAAAAATTCTGCCCCTTGGGAATATCATCCCTATACTGACTCTACAATTACACCTCTGCCAAATACAATCTCTCCTTCACAAATTAACCATGAACAACCTACCATACCATCCCAGAACACAAACATTGAAATAGATAGCCACACTCAAAATCATGAACATTTAGAACAAAGTTGTGAAGAACATAATGATGTTAATCCTACTCATGATGCTTCTGATCAAACTAACATAGAAACTGACATTATCCCTCAAAATTCTGAACCTGTACCACAACTTAGATCTGCCAGAATTAAGTCTGCACCTCACTATCTCTCAGATTATGTGTGAAGTACATCTAATGCTTCAGCAGACAAGACATCCTCAGGTACAAATCAAGTCCTTTATCCTATTTCACGTTATGATTCTTTATCTTCATTATCTGCATCACATCGTGTCTTTATATCAAATATCACACTCACACATGAACCAAAGAACTACAAAGAGGCATGCTTGTCTGAACAATGGATTAAGGCTATGGATTCTGAACTAGAAGCATTAGACAAAAATGGAACTTGGACTATAGTAGACTTGCCTTCTCATGTTAAGCCTATTGGTAGTAAGTGGGTGTTTAAGGTAAAACATAGAGCTGATGGCACAATAGAGAGATACAAAGCAAGACTTGTTGCCAAGGGTTACAATCAAATTGAAGGATTGGATTTTTTTGACACTTTCTCTCCTGTTTCGAAACTTACCACAGTCAGAACTCTTCTTGCCATTGCTGCCACAAATAACTGGTTTTTGCATCAACTTGACGTGAACAACGTTTTTCTACATGGTGAGTTACAAGAAGATGTGTATATGACAATTCCTGAAGGTGTTACATGCCACAAGCCCAATCAGGTATGTAAGCTTCAAAAAAGCCTCTATGGTTTAAAATAGGCTAGTCGTAAATGGTATGAAAAGCTCACTGCCTTACTCATAGCACAGGGTTACACTCAATCCACTTCTGATTACTCCCTCTTTACCTTGAGCACTGACACTGATTTTACAGCTATCCTAGTATATGTGGATGACATAATACTAGCAGGATCTTCTATGCTTGAATTCTCACGAATTAAAGCATCTCTGGACACAAAATTCAGCATCAAAGATCTTGGTTTGTTGAGGTTTTTCCTTGGGTTGGAAGTAGCTTATTCCAAGGAAGGGATTTTCCTATCACAAAGAAAATACTGTCTTGACCTATTGCAGGAATCTGGTCTGCTAGGATCTAAGCCAGCCTTAACTCCTCTTGATCCCTCAGTCAAATTACATGCTGATAATGGAAAACTCTTTGAGGACATTGGAGCTTACCGAAGACTCATAGGTCGTTTGCTGTATCTTAACACCACACGACCCGACATTACATATGCCACAAAACAATTGAGCCAATTTTTACACAAACCCACCATGGCACACTATCATGCTGCTTGCAGAGTCATCAGATACTTGAAAACCAGTCCTGGTAGAGGACTTTTGTTTCGCAGAAAGTATGAATTTCAACTTCTTGAGTTTTCAGATGCTGATTAGGCAGGGTGCATTGATTCTAGGAAATCAATTTTAGGATATTACTTTTTCCTTGGATCTTCTCTCATATCATGGCGTGCAAAGAAGCAGCAAACCATTTCCAGATCTTCATCAGGGGCTGAATATCGTGCATTGTCATTTGCTACATGTGAACTACTTTGACTTAGTGTTTTGATGAAGGAATTGAACATTAAATGCTCCAAACTTCCTGTTCTCTACTGTGACAGTCAGAGTGCATTACATATTGCCTCCAATCCGGTATTTCACGAATGAACAAAATACTTAGAAATTGATTGTCACTTAGTTCGTGAAAAACTTCAAAAAGGATTGCTTTGCCTGCTACCTATCTCCACTCATGACCAGCTTGCTGACTTTCTCAAAAAGGCCTTACCAGTTTCAACTTTCAATAATTTTGTTTCCAAGCTTGGCATGATAAATATTCACCATGCTTAGCTTGAGAGGGGCTATTGAAGTATTTAGCTTAGTTAGTTCACAAATATAATAAGCTTTTACCTTAATAACTGGACATGTGTCACATTGTAATAGGCCTTAGCATGAGATTAGTTTTTAGTGGTTCTAATGTGTAGATATAAATACACAGCTTGTACTTCTGCTGAGATTATGAAAGCATAACAGAATCTTGTTCATTTCTTCTTCTTTTTTTCCATTTCTTTACTCTGAAAATGCTTCATCACATTACTCAACATCAACCAACACCTTTTTTTCACTCCATAACTCTATCTACAAAACCTTTTCTTTCCCTTGAAACTTTCCTCCCTCACCTCCAAACCTTAACAACCGTCTTCAACCCAAACACCAACTTAATCTCCATCATTATTCATCAACAACAAACACCCAAGCCATTTTTAAATCGAACCAAAACAAAAAGAGAAGGAGAAGAATTGAGAGATTGAAACGAAACAAACATAAACCTGAAACAAGAATGGATCGCAGCAATTGATAGAGATCGAGAGAAGAAGATTTATTTTTCTTCCATGGCAGTCATAAATTTATGTTGATGATGTTGTTGCTTTTGCTTATTTCATATGCTCTTTTCATTTCATGTTGTTGTCCTTCCTTGGTTTTCCTTGTTTCATTTTGTTTTAAAGAAAATAAGATGGTGATGTTGTGTCTGATGATGTTGTATTTTGACCTTGTTATGTTTTTCTATTTTATTTTAAAATAGAATCTGACCTTGTTTTTCTTTTACCGTGCCATTACCTTGCTTTGGGTTTTTGTCAAAAAAACTGGTTGTGGGCTTAAGGCCCATGTTGTATCCATGAGGTTACTCCTTACACCACCCTTTTCATATGCATCTTGTCTTGTTTATGTAATGGGCTTTTAATCCTATGAATGGTATTTCTCACACACCCTCATGATACTGCTGCGCCACCCTCTCCTCACTATCTTTTTATTTTTTATTTCTTTATTTTTTTTCTTATATTTTCTCCTTTTTGATTTTCTAGTTTTTACAATTTATTTTGTAATAATATTTTTCCTTGATTTGTTACTTTGTCATTTCATGTTAATTTTCATTTCAATTTTGATTTCCATTTCGATTTTATTTTGGTCGATGAAGTCTTTAATATCATGAATATTGATTGTTGAGGTTGTTTAACCTTCATTATTTCAAATCTGTAGGGATTGATCATTTGTATCATTCTTTATACTTTGTGATTGTGATAGGTTACCTTCGATTAATCAATGGAAGTTCTTTATTAAGACGAGACCATTCTCGTTTTCTTTTCGTGTGGCACAATTTTTGGAGAATGATCTACATATTATTTCTCTATCGTGTTTTAGCACAAAAATTGTTATTGACCGGCCTCCCAGAGTATGATCTTCCTCATAGATTGTGCTACAATTGCTTAACATAGCGCTACATTAGACCCGATTCAAAAAGTGATCATCCGATCAACAACAATTGACAACTAACAACTAACTTTAATTTCTGTTCATTATTCTTTTGCTTTATCTTTATGTCATTATATCATTGCCTATATATCCTTGTTCATATTATATTGTTCATTATTCATCTTGTCATCTTATTCATCTCATTCAAAAACATAAAAACATGATAAAATTATCGAAACCCTAAAAGACTTTCAAGTGTTAGACTGTGGTTACTATCCTCTGCCTCATGGAGATTTGGGACCTTGTACAGAAACCCTAGCAAAGGAGCTTTGGATCTTGGTTGTCTCTATTCTCTATTACTTTATCTTAGGACACGTTTTGCACATCATTCATAACTTACTCTTGGGCTTTCTTACAATGAGACTTATTTGATCAATTATTTCTAGTTGGTCGTCAAAAAGGCTAGCCCACTTTGCTAGTGCACGTTTAGTTTATCATTTGGGTTGTTTGCTTATTGTTTATTCCATCCCTATTTGAACAAATGTACCCCCAATCCCATGACGTGTAATAACCATTACTGCTTTCTCTTTGCTTGCTAGTTTCTTAGGCTTTCCCTAATTCAAGAATAAAATCAACCACACCTTTTCAAAATATCACAAATAAGCTTGATCCAACGTCAAGCATTTTCATAATAAATTAATTCAATAGGTTCCCTCAACCATCAACCTTTCAACCATTACTCTCCATTTGCATTCACCCTTTGTAAGTCGATTTCCTTGTGCATCGCCATCAACCTACCCATTCACCAAACACTTTTCTTAATAAATCCAACAAACCCTTGATCCAACATCAAGTGGCTTTTTCTTAATCAAACTCAAAAACATAATAAGATATGAGAGGGATTGTGTGCCATGAGCCTTAATTGGTAGAGAAGAAGTGAGAATGGACATCCCTACACTCACTCTGATTATTTTGACACAAGGCATTCAACTTGGTTGATTGAAATAATCGCGTCTACCCATAGTCTTTAGTGCAATCCTAATCAATAACAAACTCTTTCAAAGCCTAAAAATAACATCAACTCATTCAAACTTCTCTTTTTTTGCGCCTTAGGGCCACCCTCCAAAAATCCTTTTTAAGGTAAAATCAACCAACAAACAATCATTTTTTAGGCTGAACTACGGAGCTCTGACTTCCTCATTGCACCATGAGGGTACGTAGGCACGAGGCCAACGCCGAGGCGAGTACCCTTAATAAAAGACAACTATTTCCCCTTTATAAGATAAACTTAGATAAACAACACCCTTTCATGCGCAGACAACCTAGATGGTTCTCGTTGAGTATAACGGATGTGAGGGGTGCTAGTATTTTCCCTTTGCATAACCGGCTTCCGAACCCCGATATTTGGTTGCGAAGACCTTGTCCTATCCTTCCTTTTAGATTTTGTAGGGTTTTCTTGATATTTTCCCTTTCTCCCTTTTGGGAATATATAAAGTTCGGTGGTGACTCTTCTGTCAAATCCAATCGACGAGCTTTTCTCGCGAGGTCGCGTTCTCTCATTATTGAGGTGCGACACTAGCGTCTCATCCAAATTTTTGAATTTGGTAATCATTGAGTATAGAATTGAAGAGGGAGTGAAGAACGGAAAGTTGTTAGACACTGAGGCACCCAGTGGGGTGATGAAACATCCAGGAGGTTTCCAAAAGAGAAAAGAAGGGGAAATAAACATTGTCTTAGCTGGTAACAGAAGAGGTATACAAGCAATCTCTTACCAACCAATGGTGTACCAACAACCACAACCATACTATGCACAACCATATATGGCGGTTATAGCCCCGGTTAATCCTCCGCAACCAGCGTCAACATAAGTTAGACCTCCATATCAGCCATTACATAATTATGTTTCTCAAAATCAAAATCAACATAACAATTATCATAACCAACGTCAGAATAATCTGCAGAATAACCCGCAAAATCAGCCAGCTGTATTCATAATTGATCAAAATGGTTTTGGTAGTACCACAATCCTTTCCACCTTTGATAGAGCCCTTCCCAATGTGGTACAATCCCAATGTTCGATGCAAATTTCATGAAGAAGCGGTGGGGCATTCTCTACAAGAGTGTAAGGCGCTAAAGGCAAAGGTGTTAGATCTCATCAACAACAAGATTATATCCTTTAGGGATGATGGTACTAATGTCCGAAAGAATCCTTTTCCATGACACAAGGGTCCAACTGTCAATGCGGTTGATGACAAATTGAGCTGATCTTTGATTTAAGATGTAGAAGATGTAAAGACACCCTTGGCTGCATTCCATGCAAGGTTGGTGGAATTAGGGTTGGTAAAGGGAAATCATGAAGAATGTCCTGAATGTACCATTCATCCAAGAGGATCCAGAATGGTAAGAAAAGATATTCAACAGTTAATGAACATCGGTATTCTGCAAATCGGTCATATGAAGAACGAAGAGAAAGTATCTATATTATAGCCTCACTTCGAGTTACCCAGGCAATTAGATAGTGTCTATGAGAATGGAAACCTTCAGTTAGTGGAAGACAAAAGATCGTCGATTGTTGTCTACACGCCAACTCTTTTTCCTTACAAAAGCAAGAGGGTGATACCATAGAAATATGATGTAACGATCATGATTGATGAGAAAAAAGTAAAGATGAAAGATGAGGTTGTAAAGAGTGATGTGACTCACATCACAGGAGTAAGCAGAATGATTTGTAGTGGTCAAGTTTTTTCACCCGAACCAATTAAAGGACCAGTTGCCAAACCACCATAGGGGTCGTTCGATGAAAAAGTAGCATTGGATTCCAATCAGAAATTAAACCCTGCAAATAAAGGCATACCCCACGACGAAGTTGATGAATTCCTGAAAAATCATCAAAAGAAGTGAGTACAAGGTGGTGGATTAATTACACCAAACTCCTTCTAAGATGTCCATACCTTCACTCTTGTTGAATTCTGAGGCGCACTGTGATGCATTGCTAAAAGTGTTGAATCAAGCACATGTAACAAAAAATATCACGGTCTATCAATTTGGTGGAGTAGTAGCCAACTTAAAGGCTTGAAATCATCTAAGCTTCAACAAAAATGAGCTTTCACCCAGAAGGAAAGAAGCACAACAAAGCACCGCAAATCTCTATGGACTGTGTAAGCAACGTTCTAGAAAGAGTATTAGTTGACATCGACTCTTTGTTGAATGTTATGCCTAAATCCAACTTAGTAAAGCTCTCATATGAATGAAATGTCACGATACCTAGTGCTTTAGCTGTAAAATCATTTTATGGGTCCAAGAGGATTGTCATGGGGGAGGTAGATTCCATCCATATTAGACCTCATGCATTCACTATTCCTATCCAGGTCATAGAAATAAACCCAACATACAACTGTTTGTTGGGAAGGCCGTGGATTCACGTAACGGACGTTGTAACATCCACGTTGCACCAAAAGTTAAAGTTGTTATCAATGATAAGTATGTAATTATCTCTTGAGAAGAAGATATGGTGATAAGTCATCTATCATTCTAATATATCTAGGCGACCGACGATGCTTTGGAAACTTTCTTCCAAGCTTTAGAGATTTCCCATGCTATTATGGCAAAAGAACAAGATAGTGCAAAGAAGGCTAACTTACCCCCTTAATTCACTGAAAAATGCTCAACTGTTGTTGGAACAAGGTAACCCTAAAGGTTGGGGTCAGGTAATCAATGTGCACTACAACATTTATTGTTTTTGGCAACACTTTTTTATGCAACATGTCTAAATTGTTGCCTAAAAAACATCAGCCAACAACTTTTGTTGGTTGCCTAGACAATTCTCGCAACACCTCACAAATATTTTCTAAAATACTTCTGGGGACGATTTTCAAGCGTCCATATAATTTCTTTGACAATAACTGATAAATGTTCCCTTAAATGTTTATGGGAACAATTTTAAATTTCAAATATTGCATAAAAATTTCAAAATTAAAAAATTAGAAGGAAAATTTTCCTTCATACATCAGAACATTTTATTTAACTTCTCCTCCAAATACTATAAAATTTATTTACTTTAATAATAAAAATATATAAATACATCTTGAAATTTAAAATAAACTTATATTTAAAGACAAAAAATTTCAAAATTTTATATATTTTTTAAATGGTCTAGTGTGAAACTTACTTATAACACGCCTCAATTTTTCATATTAACTGTTCATTATGATAAAATTTCCAAGCTAATTTTTAATTATCCACACTGTTTGAACAAAAAATAAATAAGTTCAACAAAATTATTTTTGTGAAAATTTAATTTTGACCAATGTTGCGCACACGAAAAATATTTTAGACAAATATGATCACAGTCACACTCTTCATAATTGGAGCCTAAAAAACTTTATAAATAATAATTAAACAAATTACATTAATTTTATATAATGTAAATAAAAATCTAAAGAAAAAAAAACATTTATGAAAAGAAAATTCAATTGGGACAAGTCTATGTAAGTTAGTAGTGTGCCTATGATCAATCGGTTGACTGGAAGGACCAATCGATTGAAATAAGGCAAAAATTGAAAAAAATAACTCAGACTAATCGATTGACATAAGACACCAATCGATTGGCTCACCATGGAAAACAAAATCTTTTAAAATAGAAGCCACAATCAATCAATTGATCCCAAACATCAATCAATTGATATAAAGAAATTTTATAAAAAGTTTCTAAGTTAAACTATAAAAAATGATGCTACCAACTACCTTTCAACCAAGGCCATAAAAACTTGCTATGAAAAGGATTTAATGCATGATTAAGACTTTAAGCACTTAAGATTATTTATGTCAATAACTATTCATATACCTTAAAACTTGATTTGAAAAGTCTTGAACAAAGCCATTATAAGATCCTTCTTTGAAATGAAAGTTTGCAATTGAGATATTGTCTTCATCAAAATATGTTGGAAGCTTGTCTTCGCATTCTAAGGCTCAGTACTCGCAACTGGTTCAACACATGTATAGTTGAAAAAGGGAAAGTAACATTGCAAAGGAAAAATGTTGTGCGGGAAAGAAACGATGTGCAAAACCTAATCACGAACGATAAAACTAATTCACATACTTATTACCGCCGATCGCTTTGTTGTGCATTTCCAGTAGTGTTTCCGCTGGTCATTTTGCTGCCAGTGTTGTTGTGTTTTTGGGTTCAAACAATACTTAGAGCTTGCAGTGTTGAATCAAGAAGATTATTTGAATCAGGTACATTGTATGGTGAGATTGATCTTCAAGAATAATACATGTCTTATACTAAAATATTCTTATAGGGTTGTAAGTATGTTTCAATTTTCAAATTTCTATGTATAATATGCATTGCGATTGTGATTGGTTATAAGTTAGGATGGTAGTTTTCTTTTTATTTTGATATCAGTCAAATTAACTGATTTCTTGATGTTTCATGTTACCTATGGTTTCAAGGATAGAATTGAATGATAAATCAATATAAATAAGGTTTGTCAAAACCCCAATTTGGTTACTTTTTGGAATTGATAGAAACTATAATATGTTCAATTTTCCAATCTCAGGAGGAATAAATCCACTAGAAAAATCATTGTTTCCTAATTTAGATATGATGATAAATTTGATAAATATCTTACAGAACTAGAAATTGCTCCACTTAAATGAAAAATCAAAATTTTGTGAACTTTTCAAAGTGAAAATTTCTTGAGGAATGGAACCATCAATAGGATTTTGAGAAAAATTCAATGTGTTTATTTTTTAAATGTTACCAACTTGTGGAGGAATGGTTCCATAAATGTAGTTATTGTATATATTTAGGGTTATCAAGTTTAGGAATGAATAAAAAGCGGGAGAGTGATGTGTACCTTTAAGTCCAAAATTTTCAAGGTTTATGGTTGAAATGGAATTGGATTTGTGACATTGAATTCCTCTTCATGTGCATAGATTGGTGGTATTTATCCCAGTTGATAAGAGAGTTAGGCTATGGTTATCAAAACCATGTTACCATTTTAACAAAGCTTGTGCTTTAGTTTTAGTGGCTTCAGATACAGCCTGTGACAAACAGTCTCTGCTCAACTTATCTAAGAAAATAATGTCAGCATTTTTCTACCCATGTATATGAGGTAAATTGTACTTTTTCAAGAATGAATTTTCACATTCTAATTTCTTAATCCTCTTTTTTAACTTAAGAGAATTTTCCTATAAAATTTCAATGGCAAAATATGTGGAGCAATTGAAGCATATCTTTGAATGAGTACTTGTTTCCGTCTTGATCCAAATTCTTGCAACATATTTGAAGAATATCATGAAAACATGGAATAAATCCAACAAAACATAACAAATGAGATGAAAAATGCCAATAAATATGGATCAAATTAAAACATGTTTGGCATTCAACAAGCAGCAGGCTTAGATGGATCATACTGAGAATGTCTTGCCACATTGTCGTCGCATAGTGGAGATGGTGCGGGTAGGCATTGACAAGGGTATCTTTTCTGAGGGGTCTGCTGTCAGGCGAGTAATGGATGACAATATTGTGAAGGCATATGAGGCACTTTTGTACCAGTTACATCGCGCGAGGACGGGGGATCGATGGCCGAGGAGGCAAACCAGACACAGGAGGCATAGGAGGCAGAAGAGAGGTTGTCAGACACACCCAGTAGTTGTCTGTATTTATTTTGTTCAGTACTATAGTTTGTACATTTTTCCTGACATTGTTATTACATTTTGGATTTACGTGACGTATGACATCCTATTACTATATTGTTATGTTATTTTGGTGTCTGTTATTTTATAATTCATCTACAAACAAATACACAATGCGTTCTTAAAAAAAAACTATTCTGAAACACTTCGGAGATGTATCTCTGAAAATTTTTCCGTAAATGCATATCCGAAAAAAAATTCAATAGAAATGGATTATGGAAGATATGTTGTGACTATTTAAGATTTAAATTGTTCCAGATATATCTACGGAATATTATTAAGCCATGGGACGTGTCTGGAGATATATCTCCAAAATTTGGGGACATTTGTGAAAAACTACACGGTAGAAAAAAAAAACCATTGAATATCTTAAGAAATCCTCTTAATTATTTTGTACCACACAAGTAATAAATGAATTAAATTCTATAATTAATGTTTAGTTAATACCTTTAACAATGATCTTCAAATTCAAACTTTAGCATATAAATTCATATAACAGAAAAATTAAATATAAACAATGTCGATTCTATACAAATAAATAAATTTTTTTAATGGTTTTAAATACTAAATCAATTATATTTGAAGTTAAACAAAATATACACATAAATTTGATCAATCAATATTATAACTTACAAATACAAAAAAATGGAATCTTGATATATCCTAATATAAAGTAATCAATTTCACTATTCATTTGCTAGCAAAATTCTAAAACATTAAAAGGAATATATTCTTAAGATTCAAATAAGCCTTCATCACTTGTTAAATATCGATAAATGTCTTGTTTAATATATTTCGGCAGGTCGAAGTATTTATAAAAAAATAGGTATCTATAAATTTTTTGACTGATTCATATGAGGGAAGATCAACACTTAGACCGACAGATATTTTGGTATATGGACAGGTAGGAGGGAAATATGTTTGTGTGGACTTAATTGAAGTTTCTTCATTTGTGGGGTCAAAGATTTAAGGTTTTACTGTGAGATATAAAGCTCTCAAAACTATCTCAAGTAAAGTGGTCAAACATGAAAAAATTTATTCCGAAAATTAATATATTTTTATACTATTTGCTTTGGACATTTTTTATTTTTTAACATCAAAAACATTAATATTTTACAGAGAGTCCAAAGATTTATGAATTTACATCTATGAATATAGTTTTTAAGATGATTAATTTTGTTATTCAAAAAGCAGTAATGACGTAGCCTATTGTCCGATTATCATCTATTTATATATAAACTTTATATATATATATATATATATATATATATATATGGGTCATTCTAATACACACCCATGTAGGTGTGCATTAGCAACATACACACTTTAGTGTATTTTTGTATGGGACCCACCAATTTTGGGTGGGACCCACATTAGAAAGATAAAGAAAAAAATTAAAAAAAAATAGATGTAGTGTATTTTTGTATGGAGTCCACCAATTTTGAATGTGTGTTAGCATTTTCATATATATATATATATACACACACACACAATGGCAGAAATTAATCTCTTAGAATAAAACTAAATTAATTTGTGGCCCATGAAGATAAAATTGAGTGGGGAGAGTCTCAACTAGAGCTGCCAAAACGGGCTACCCGGCCCGTGACGGGCTGGCCCATGACGGGCTCGGGCTTTATGCGGGGCGGGCTAAAAAGCCCGAATTATAAACGGGCCACAATTTGATTGACCAAGCCCGGCCCTTCACGGGCTACGGTTTTTCGGGCCGGCCCGGTTTATGTTTATAATTTTGTTTTTTTTTAAATTAAAAAGTGAATGCTTTTATTTAAAAATACACTAGTAGAAAAAACACTTGTTAAGTCGGTTAAAAACAACTTTTTAAGTCGGGTCCGAGCCCGACCTAAGAGTTGCCGACATAAGAAGTTTTGACTTCTTAAGTCGGTTTTAGAACTGACTTAAGAAATAGTTGTTAGGTCGGATAAACAGAAACCGACTTAATAAATCTATGCTTTTAAGAAACTCTTCCGCCTTTTATAACCGACCTAATAATTTCATTTCTTAAATCGGATATTATTAACCGACCTAACAAGTTGAATTTTTTTTTTATATTTTTTTTGTAATATCATTTTTTTTATGGCATATATCTATATTACCCTAAAGCCATTTAATTGATTATCATTGTTCTTTGTCTCATATATACATCTTGGTATGGTTGATCAATATCAATTTCACAACATATATAATTTGCTAACTTCTCAAGGTTAGATGACATCATGTGAGGAGACTATCCCGAAAATGATGAAAATTTCTTACTGAATATCTTGCTCAACAAAGATATTGACAACATCATGGATGAAACAGAAGTTGTTGGTTTAATACTTCGTATGTTATGGGGCATAGAAGCTCAAACGAAGGAGCTTGAAAGGGATGTGTTCATTGAATACACAAAATGGCTTACAATAGCCAAGAATTAGAAAACTAAAGGTATGTTGTTTCCACAATAGAATGATTATTAAACATCTAAATTGGATGTGACGTATTCTACAAGTACCATACTCTTATAATATCAAAATATTGTATAAATAACAAAACTAAAAAAACATGAATGAGAAAAAAAAAACTGCTCCACTAAAGATAATCACTGTACAACAAAATTTCCTATTATCCATATTAATACTAGCCTGCAATAAGAACAAAATCACAGCATTAAATAAGTTTTAAAAAAATAACTCAAGGTAATTTAGATACTGCATATAAAAACAATATGGTAAAAAATAATACCAGGACTTTATGATTCTCTGCAAGAACTAGAGAAAAACTATCACAAAATTTTACTATGTCAGAACTTAAGTCTCCTGTACCAATAGCTTCCATGAAACTTTTTCTATCTGGAACAAGCTTCAATCCAACCTGTAATTCAATTGAGTGATTTTAGATTAAGCTTAATTATCATCTTATGACAAAAACTATGTAACATGATGATATAGTATTTTTATTTTTTTACATTGAAAGCAGTACTTGCTAGCCAATTATGCCACTTTTTAAATGTTTTGTCGTATGAATCCCTACAAACATGTTTCATGCTCCAATCCTTATGTTCTTGCAAGTTTTTGAACAATTGTACTGTATAATCCATGCTTCTAACGAAGTTGCAAATGAAATAGTAAGAAAATAATAGTATAATTATAAGCAATAATTAATTAAATTAAATCTCGAATATTTCATACCTTGATAGCCATAATAGGGAATTTGTGCAACTAGATTGAATCCTTTCTTTTTAGTTTCAACCTCTTTTTGAATAATGCTGTGTAAAAATTTGTATTTTGAAGAATCGGAATTATATTGACTCTCTAGTCTCTGCAATTCAGACGCATTTTTTGTTATTACACAAGCTTTAGCAACAAAACTGATGTAAAGTCAATGGCATTCTAAGTGTGAAAGTTGACCACAAACAACCTAATATCAATTTTAAGACTTAAATACCAATAAGTCACTAACGCTTTTGAGGTTATCGAATAATCTGTTGGGCACAACAACGTATTATGCACACATAGTTTATAACCATATAAGATCACAAAACCCCAATAATCTTGAAATTGATGGGAGTTGTTAAAGAGTCGATTACTGTTGTTGGAGCCTTAAAGCGTTTAATACAATTTACTTATTGGGGTTTTGTCATGAACAGCTACACCAATAATTGGTTACCATTTTGATTATACCAAAGATGGCATACAAACAGGCAAGAGACTTTACAAGCAGCACTATGGATGTAAAGACATATAGCCCCCAGCATTGAGCCTCAAACTCAAATATGAGAAGGCTGGTAAAGAACTTGGTCAGTAGGGCACAAAAACGAAAATAATTGGCCGCATATATGCAATCTAGATATCAATAGTTCACCCACGAATAAAACAAACAAACAAAACAGGTTTAATCACAGACTTAGCAGATTAATAGTTCTAGCTAAGGTTAAGATGTACTAGCGGTCCAATGCATACAACTAATTATAATATGATCTCTAATCACTATACAAAATAAAAATTCTCACTACACAATTTAAACACTATACCCCAATGGGACAGGACCAAATTGAAAACTTTGTTCCACAAGTAAAAAAAAAAAGTATTTTTATGACAAAACTACCTCTAATCAATCCAATTCCCATTGGGCTATAATGGAAACAGTTAATAGGATAAATGTTGAATACAACTAATGGTATACAACAGGCTAGATTAAACTCTCTATCACCCAAAGACCAAACTTTACAGGCTAAACTGAACGATGCATAAATAATAGAGACAAACAGAAACCCAACACATGCATACATATATACAAATACAAATATACTAAAAGAAAAAATCATCCATACCTTTCCCATTTTCAAGTATACAACATCACGGTTGGTGAGAAACGATATATCTTCATCATCCAATTCCAAAGCCTTTGAATAATGGTGAATTGCAGTATCAAAATCCTTCTTTTTGTACGCTGCATTACCAGCCTCCTTTTCCTTCTGTGCCTCAGCCTTCCTCTACTTAGCTTCATTTTCCTCATCAGCCTCTTCCATGGGCTCAGGCTCTGGCTCCGGTTCCTTCATGTATTGCCATTTGCAGGAGTACAATCCCAGCAGAATACATATCAAACAGATCAGGGCTGTTTAACTGAAACCGACAAGAGAGTGGTTAATTCAATCAGTATATACAGATTATATCTTAACTTTAACTACATGATAAGTAATCCAACCTGCCATAGGATTGGTGAAAAGAAAGCAACAATTGGCGCAGGTGGAGGACTTGGTGTTTCTTCTGGGAGTACATATAGTTCTGGCGGACAATAATCAGGATCCAAAAGGGTGATGTAGGGAACATAATTCTTTCTGATCCGAAGGTCTGTTGCTGCACCAAAATCAATAAGTTTAATTTGTCCCCGTTTAGTGACCACTAAGTTGGCTGGCTTTATATCTCTATGAACAATGCATGTATCGTGAATTTTCTTAAGAGAAGTAATTATCTGGCGCATGATTTTCTTGATGATCAATGCATTTCGTCGAAAAGAGTCTGCACTTTGCAAGACACATCCAAACATGACAGATTCTAAGTTTGAAGGGAAGCTACGCCCCTTCATGTAATCGGCAAGAGTAAGATCTCCTGTGATACAAAAAACACCTCTCCAATTAATGTATGTTAAATGAAGGAACAAACGAGACTAAGATGACTAATCAAGACAACCACCTAATTCTAAGGGTATTATTGTTAATGCAATAGTAATATGAACCATGGCACCTCAAATTTCCAAACAAGCCATTTTCCTCCTTTTGTGAACTTAGAGTTTGTTTTATCAGCTACAAAACTTCCAAGGAACTCAGCACATGTTTCTGGTGCTGCTCTAGATAGTCTGTAATTAAACCATTCCTCAAATTCACCAAATTCTTCAGCCCCTCGAATTTTAACCTTAACCTGTAGATTCAATTAGTCACAGAAATATTCTTTTTTTCATAATCACGAAAATGAGAACTTTATAAAAGAGAAGAACACAACATGTAAAGGCTCATGGATGGTTTTATATCTAACCTCTAAAGCATTGACACATACACTAAAACCAGTTACAAAACTGACTGGTTAACTGAATATAATTACATGTGTCAAACACTAAACACGCATTCTATTAGAAGTAACAGTGTTATGGAATATCTAATGCTAAAACACCTTTTGATGCAATAGGCCGTTGGACTTGAAGAAATCACATATACACTTGTAAGATTATGTGTCTATGCTGTACAATGAAGAAAGCTTAACAATTACCTTTTTAAGAATGACTTTATCTTTGGCTTTGGGATCATACAGTGCAGCCTTGGATCTTCCCTTATTGTTCACCTCTCCATCGACCACATTCTTTGGAATCAAAAGACCAGAATAAACAACACCAAAGGACCCTTCACCAATTTTATCTCCAACAAGAAAATCACGTGTCTTCAAGTTTCTCTTTCCAGATAGATTCTCCGGCGTCCTTTTTTTTCTTTCCGGTTTACACTTTGAATCATTGTACATGTAATCATCAAATCGTAATGAAATCGGGGTATTGGGATTGCTGGGAGTTAGGGTTTTGTTGTTGTTGATTGATTTAGGGCTAGGGTGAGAGAGAACGAGGGCGGAGAAGAATTGAGAGGCGCGGCGAGAGTTGAACGGTGAGTGGTGGCATTAGGGTTTGGAACCCTTTGAGAGAATTTGATAAGACGAACGAGAGAGAGCGGGGAAATGAAGGGGTGTCGTGCCCTTTCCCTCTTTTTTTCCTTTTCCCTTATAATCCCGTGTGTATGCATCCAATAGCCTACCGTGCACCCTTTCGCTCCTCATATCAACCAAAAATTATATTATTATTGTTTTATTTCACTAAAGTGCATTAAGCTGGAATCGAACCGACGCCTTATTAGATCCTCTTAGGTCAGTTGCAAATTATATTTTTTATATTTAATCTTTCTTAGGTCAGTTTAGTGTACACCCGACCTAACAAAATTACAAATATTTACAGAATTGCCACCGTGTCGCTTCTTAAGTCAGGTAAATTATGAACTGACCTAAAAACGTCTGCTAAAAAGGTATTTTTGTACTAGTGATAATATAATACTATTAGTATATTGTACACACCATACTTTAAGTTTATCATAGCGTCAAATTATAACAGTTTGATATTTCACATAGGAAATGCACCAGTATGACAGTTCATTTCACTTAGAAAATGATAATAAAATTGTACACACCAAAATGTAACTTATAAAATTTCCCTTGGTACATTGTTTATCTTTTTATCTGATCAAGGATTCAAAACAAAGTAAAATTCTCAATGCTAACACTAAGTTTTACAAATTAAATTAACAATAAGGTCTAAAATTCATTAAAAAAAAACTAAGCGGGCTACCCGCTACCCGGTCAGGCTAGCCCGGTTAAACATCGGGCTTTTAACGGTTCGGGCTTAAAAGCCCGGATAATAAAGGGGCCGTATTTTTTTTTGTTCAAGCCCGAATTTTTTGTCGGAATTTTGGGCCGGTCCGGTTGGTCTGGCCCGTTTTGCCGGCTCTAGTCTCAACCGCCCAGGAGCGTGGTCCTCATGCAATGTCGAATTATGTAACCGTGCCCATGATAAATAATAATGTCAAGTGTCAAGTGGTAGCAATGTTACACTTTCAGAACCCAAAGGAAGAAAACAAAGGCACCCACACCACGTGTAATGATTCAATTGGGAATTCTAAATATTGCCTAGTGAACTTAAGGTCATGTCTTAATCCAAATACCTTATTATGGTAATTGTGACCATTTTATATTTCCCTACATTAACAGTGAGAATGAGACGTTAACTTCAATCCTTACACTACATGACTATTTCTCATGTTTGTGGATAGCTGCTGTACTGTTAATATCGTGGGCCTCTGCATGATTATCCACAATCTACAATCAAAATAAAATAAATTTTGATGATGAAAAACAAAACCACTTATGTGTTCACTTCTAGACCTCTTTTTAATTATGGTGCAAATTGCATTTTCACTACATCGCCCAATCATAGAGAAAATCTACATTAGCAAACAAATACCATAAGCCTTATCATCATCTCTACTGAGAATGACTGTGTGACATATAAACGACAAAAGAATTGCTTTTACGACACAAAACACATCAAGGCTATGATATGTTTTTGTGGCTAAGGTTATAATGTTCCCTACTGCACGCGAGTATACACCAGAATATTTTCCCGTACAAATAAACACAAAAATTTGGGTCCAACTTAGACATTATCATCATTTTACTCTAATGCCTCATCCACTACTGTTTATTTTTTCACTATGAAAATTATGTTCAAGGAGACTAATCTATAATAATGGAGAAGGACCACTTCTTCACAAAGTAATTAATTATCAAATTATTTGTCCCCCTAAAATTATTTGGCCCTCTCCATATTAATTGAGTTATTATTATTTTATAAATGTTATAAAATTAATAAAAAGCAGTAGAGATGAAGAAGAGAAACAAGAATAAGAGAATTTATTATATTATTCTTATTTTGAGTGAGTCATTCAAATACTATATGCAGGGACGGATCCAGAACTTTTACATAGTGGGGACAAATTCATTCACAAATTTATTGCTTTGAAGATATATTTTTAAAATATTATCATTCATAAAATTTTACTTATAATTCTTTATAGCAAAAAAAACCAACTTTTAAGTAGTTGATAACTAAAAAAAGAATTTAATTGTAATATACTGACAATGTAAATACTCCATATTTTATACTGTCAGATAATCACAATCATTAATAAGTTTAAAATTTTTTACTTTTATTTAAAAACAATTTAAGTAATACAATTGAATGATTATGATGTATTGATGGTGTAAATTTTTTTATAATAATAATGCATTGCAATTAAATTCAAAGTTAAATTTTGACCCCATTAAAATTATAAACATATTAGAGAAATATGATGGCTAAGTTATTAATATCATAAAAATATAAAAATTTATCATACCCGCAAAATTCGACCCCACTAATATTATAAAAATATTATTAATATAATTTATAGAAAATATTGTTGTCTTAGAAAACATCATCTATGTAATACATTTTAAATGATTGTTTATATATTATATAAATTATTGATGAATATGCAATATACATTATCACTAGCGTTATATTTGTTGTACTGTAGAAACTACTGGGGGCATGTGCCCCCAATGTCATTCAAGTAGATCCGTCCCTGACTATATGAGTCCATAAAGAATATGCCACATTAAAATTTTCTAAAAAAAATTACAGTAGAAAAAATTCTAATAAAAAAAAAAGAGTACAATATTCTTTGTGGGAAACTAACTTGTTAATAATCAATACAAATTATTACAAATATAAAAGAAAATTAATAAAGACAATCATCCATTATTCATAACTGTCCTCCTTAGATGTTTGTTCAGGATATGTCTCATTAAAACTTTATTAGAAAAAATCCAATGGAAAAAAAAATCTAAAGTACAATATCCTTTTAAGAAAAATTTATTTTCCCCCTTAGTTGAACTAAATCATTTCTCCCCCTCAGCTGAAGAATAATTTTTTGAAAATAAAGACTAATCTTTTGCACTCTTTGGTTAAAAGTTTTACTAAGGAGTGACTTTGTGAAAAGGTCCGTAAGATTATCACATGAACAAATTATGTCAAAAAGCTCTTAGAGTTTTCATATTCTCACTTGTAGACATGGCAACAAAACCCATATCCGCAGGTATCCACCCGAACCCGCCCCGAAGTTGGCAGAGAAAACCCGCTTTGACTGGGTTAGAGTTTGAGTTTGGGTTTTCCCCGATTAAAAAATATGGGGACGGGTCGGGTAATGGGGACACTAGTACCCACCCCGAACCCGTCCCCGAACACGCCCCGTTTATTATATTATGTACATTATTATTTAATTTTGTTAATTTAGAATATTAAATATGTGGCCAATGTTTTGATATTTTGATTTGTTTTATTTATTTAACATATTTCAAATGTATGTAAGATTTTTTTTGAGATTTTTTTTATTTTATTATTTGTAATGTAATTTGATTGTGGAAAAGATAAATATTTCTATTAAAAAATTGATTTTACTAAATGGATGGTGGCGGGGCGGGGATACCCGAACCCAACCCAAACCCGTTTGGAACGGGTTTGAGTTTTAATTCTCCATCCCCGATTGGGTTTGGGGCGGGGAATTGAGATTGTTTGGGATTCGGGTTTGGGTTTGAGGGAGGTAAAAACCGTCCCCGACCCGACCCGTTGCCATGCCTACTCACTTGGGTCATATTTAACTTTGGTTTCTTTTCTAAGTAGAGGACTTTTACCATTGAAACTGACTTTTCTACCACACTTCAGGCGTGGTTACAACTCATTTAAATTTGCAATATTAGGTTGTCCAATAGAAGAATCCACTTTGAGTGGAGTATTAGCCGCTAATAATTTTTTTCATAAACTCTGCAAATGAGTTGTGTTTTGAACTTCGAGGATCAAAATGATATAATAATATTTTATTTTAAATTGTTCATTTGAACTTTTGGTTACACTTTCAGCTGCTTAATCTCTCCCCCTAATATTGAAAAAATTAATTGATCAATTGATAATCAGCCTACTAGACTTCAAGCAAGTATCTAATTATTGAATTAAGATATATCCTCAGATACGAGATTCATATAAAATACATTTTCTCAACATTCTTTCAAAACTCATTTTAACTTACTATATTGGAGCAATTAAATAATCACAACACATCCAAAAGTTTACTTAGATGAGGCGTATTAAGTTATTAACCTAAAATAGTTTGTAAGTTAAGGAGAGAATTAACATATACTAACTTGTTACTTAATACGAATAAATATCTTAATATTCATATTTTAGGTGTGTCAAATATCTAATTTATAATTTATGATCTCACAAGTATCAACCATTCAATTAAATTCAATTAACATTAGACGTCTAAAGAGTGGATGTTCAAGTCCATTTTTTTCTGAACATGTGCTAAAAGATGTTCAATATCAATTTTAATAATATATGTGATACTTATCAAGAAAGTTCTAAAAAAATCAGAAATTGAGATCTTAGTCTGAGAAAACAACTTCACAAACTTCTGGTTGTGAATAGATAATAAACATTTGCACGATATTTTAGATGGTGTAACAATTAATGTCATTAAAAGCTCAATTTCTCAGATTTTTATTTTCCTTTAGAAACACACAAAATTTATTAAATTGAAAAAACTTATGGATACTAGTTTTCACATCATAATACATATTCATGATCTTTTAGTTCAGAAAATAATTTCACAAACTTATGGTTGTGAGTAGACAACAAACATATGCATGATTTTTTTAGTCGATGCAACAATTAATATCATAAAATATTTAAATCATCTACATGATTGGTGTATTGATTCACAAATATCACCTTATATATGTTATATAAAAATTCAACTTATAAAGAATTTAATTTCCTTTAGGAACATACAAAACTGATTGGATTGAAGAAACTTCGAGTTCTTCAATACTAATTCTTGGATCATAATACATCCGTGATTTCATTACAATAATACATATGATTTTATTCTTCTATTTGTATCAATCCAAAGTAAATAATAAAATTATTTGTATAAAATATATTCATAATAATTGATGGCATACAATTTAATTACAATTTTGACATCTAAATCAACAGTTTTTAAATTTTGCTAATAATCACATAGTACATAAAATACATTACTACATTTTCTTACAATTTATGTATATAGAATTTAGAATGCAAAAATTATTCAACAAATAAAAATAACTCCACAAATTTTATGCAATAAATATAATTTAATAAAAAATTGAAATAAGAAAATTGTTCACTAGAAAATTAAACAAAAGAAAATATAGTTATGATATAAAATATAATATTTCTATTTATTATAAATTATATAAAATAAAAAACCATGAAAAATAATTATTTTAAAAGAATAGTATAAAAAAAATATTATTATTTAAAAAACTACTATATTATAGATTCTTCGTAAATAATATATATATATATATATATATATATATATATATATATATATATATATATATATATATATATATATATATATATATATATATATATATATATATATATATATGGGTTATGCTAATGCACACCCATGTAGGTGTGCATTAGCAACATACACTTTAGTGTATTTTTGTGTGAGGCCCGCCGATTTTGGATGAGACCCACATTAAAAAGATGAAGAAAAAAAATAGAAAGAAAATAGATGTAGTGTATTTTTGTGTGAGGCCCACCAATTTTAGGTGTATGTTAGCATTTTCCTATATATATATATATATATATATATATATATAATATTAAATTCTAAAATGATTTAATTGTTTAACTAAAAATCAACATTGACATTAATAGAAATTAATAATTGAATATTAATTTTTAATTGTAATACTAAAATAGTTAAAAATAGTAAAATTTTACAGAACTAGTACAATATAATTATATAGACAATTATATTAATGAAATACAAATTCAAATCAATACTCTACAAGTTCATTAATAAAATTTTATTAACATTAATACCATTAAATAATTATATAATGTCAAACTTGAATCAAAATTTAAAACAAATTAATTTTAACCAAAATGTAAGACATTCACATATTATTTTAGAACAATGTAATGCAATAAATTCATAGCATATTGATTTTGTTAATAAAATGATGCATAATTTCTTCAGTCAATATTTATATATCACAATATACTATTTCAACAAATTGAAATCACTACAAATATTTTAGAATTCTTGGCAGTAAATAAAATGTAATGGTGTGCCACTCTTATGCATTGCTCTGGAAAAAAAAAGAAACAATTCTGAAACAAATTTGACCAAAATAAAATATAATTTTAAAAACCATTTGATCACCATGTGTAAACGATTATGAATTTTTTAACATACAAGCTCATTATAAATCAAAAATACTGTAATTTATAATTTAATCTTTCACTTTGATAAATATATAACGGTAATAAATATATTACGAAAATTATATGCCGAAATTTTCTTTTGACAAATAATTTAAGAATGAATCAACCAAAGCAAATCAAAATTAAAATTGAATCAATTTTAATTATATGAGATTATACATGTTTTAATCGAATAAAAAACATGTTATCATGGTTATGATTATATTTGCATATGCACATCATTATTATGCATAATTATATTCGAATTTAATGACTTAATCAGAATCCGACACTGATACCATTGAAGGTCCATAAATTAGAAGATTAATAATTATTTTTTAATTTAAAGAGATTATTATTTTTGCTTAAGTGTTTATATACGTTACATTAACTTCTGATTGTTGGTGTGTTGGGTTGACATCTAATATCTAACTATTAAAATGATTCTCCACTAAATGTCAATTATACTCTTCTAATTAAATGTCTAAACTTTTCTGATTCCATGGTTAAATGTGACTATTTATATATGTACTTCACCCTCGTTCATTTGGCAATTAATGAGTTTGACGTGTCACTCTTATATTTTTTTCTTATTGATTTTTTATTTATTTTATTGTAATAAATATATTATATCCTCAATGCATTGTTTAACGAAATTGAAAAACTCATAAAATTCTAACAACTTCTCTCTCCTATATTCCAAACGAATACCTCCCTCTCTCTACTCATAAATAAATCGCTCTCTCTCTCTTTCTTTTCATAAGAACACGCAAAACTCACTTTTTTCATTACTATTATTATGACTATATCAGCATACTTTGAATCAAGAAACAATCCACATCTCTTCTCCTTGCAAGTCAGGTATAGCTCTCGCAAACGATGTCTCCATGTTCAAGTTTCTTTTTTTTTCTCCAAATTATTTTCTCTTTATCTCTATTTTCTTATCTTCTCTTCCAATCGCTTTTGGTTAATGATTTTTTTTTCAAAATCAGATATATGGTGCAAATCAGAGATGGGGAAGACAATTGAAGAACTCGAACAACGAGAAATGAGAGGGTTGAAATAGATCCTGCTTCAAATTGATTTGCTTTTGGTTAATGGATTTTTTCTCCTAATTTTTTCCTCTTTATCTCTATTCAGCTTCAAATTGATTCTAAGATTTTGTTGATTTAGAATTTTTTCTGGAATATGTTCTACAGGAGGTCCTTACAAATCGGAAATGGGGAAGACGGTTGAAGAACTCAAATAGCAAGCATTGATCTTGAGCCGCCAATGTATGGATTGTTTGTAAATTTGCAAAAGATTTATGCCTTAAAGTTTAGATTTTTTTTCTGCAGTTTTTTTATCTGGGTTGGTGTTCCAATTATGTTTTTGTGTTTTTTTATATGTTTCAGATCCATAAAATTTTTTAGACAGAACAATGTTGGGTCAACGACAAGCAGAGGAAGCAATAGTTAGTAGCAGTTTCAATGAGACAGATCAATAAGAAGGAGTACTTGAAAAAGAAGAAGAGCGATTGAGGTTGAAGATCGTTGTTGCATTTCAAAGAACATAAAGAGCGATTGAAGAAGAAAATTTTCGGTAAGCTTCAGGTTCAATTTGTTCTGAGTTTTTTCGATTTTGATCAACTTGTGATTCTGTTTCAATTGTTTCATGTGCTATGGATTGTCGTTGTTGATTTTATGCTCAACTTATTTTACCGTCGCACACCAAGTGTTCGATAAAATTCCCTAGCTAAATTTCTTCTTCTTTAATTAAATTTGGGATTTGGGATTGTTGATAATGTTTGTACTGTTATGCTCAACTTATTTTACCGTCGCACACCAAGTGTTCGATAAAATTCCCTAGCTAAATTTCTTCTTCTTTAATTAAATTTGGGATTTGGGATTGTTGATAATGTTTGTACTGTCATGGTGACAACCTTGGTTCTTGAGGTAACTATTTTTCTGTCATGTTCTATTTTTATTTGGTTCCTTCAGCTATCTGGAATACCTAAATCTTTGCAGTTGAAATATTTGTAAATCATCTCAGGAGCACTAATTAGGTATATCCAAAATTGTTCTATCCACTTCAATAGTTACAATTTGACTTTAGAAAATCAGTAAACAAAATACCATGTCTACTTGATTACACTGTATAGTTGTCTAATTATGTGTTGAAAATTTTTAGGTGGTGCCTTGCTCTATTATGAATACGTGTTAAAATTCTGTCATGGGACTAAGATATTGCTTGCTTGTGAATTTGACTTCGAAACATGATTAAGTTGCCATGTGTTTGGATAGTTAATGTTGAACGTTATCATATTAGCATATGAAATGTTTGATTAAGAGCTGTTTGAATAATGAATATGAATTTGAACTATAAGTTAGTGTTAGAGTTAAAAAAAGTAATAAAATTAGTCATACTAAGAGTGTTTGAACTATTAATAGCATCTCAGTTGATGACAAAGAAATGTGAACAGAAAGTAACTACATTGCCTAATCAATTTTCTTCTTTTACAATTTCTATTTTAATCTTTAAATCTAATTAATTGTAATAAATGTACTATTGATGTATTTTATTTTTCTGTAATTTTAGATTTATAATAAATTGTAATAACTTTGTATTATTTTTAATAATAAATTGAAATAACTTTTAATATTAAAGAATGCTATTTTGATTTTATAATTTAGAACTAAAAACCATTTTATAATAAATTAAAAATTAATAATTTAAAATTCAAATATTATTTTGTAAAAAAACATACTAAGGTAAAAATATAAAAAATTTGAATAATTTAAAAAAATGGTATGACTTTATATTGATTCTAAATAAATAAATAGACACGTTTAGATTTGAAATATTTTAAAAACATATATATTGGTAAAAGAAAAATAACATAGTAACTTTTATTGTAACTTCCTTGATAACATATAATCTTCCTCACAATTTTTACTTATAGTAACTTTTATTGTTACATTTTATTTATAGTAATTTAAATCAATTTATTATTTTATTTATAAATTTTTAAATTAATTAATAAATTCACCTATGATTATTATAATAATTTATTTTTACATATAATCCTATATTTTGGAAATTACCTTGATCTTTCTTAATCATTTTTCTTTTTTTTTTTCCAAATTCTATTTTAATCTTAAATTTAATTAATTGTAATAAATATACTATTAATGTATTTTTTTAATGTAATTTTAGATTTGTAATAAATTGTAATATTGGAATAACTTTTAATATTAAAGAATCCTATCTTGATATTATATTTATTATAAATAAATAATATTAAAACTTATTTTTAAAATTTAGTCTTTAATAACTTTATAACTATTAGAGAGAGAAATGACAAAACTTATTTTTAAAGTTTAATACTTGATTTATGCATTAAAGAAATAAATATAGTAATTAATAACTTTATAACTATTAGAGAGAGAAATGACAAAATTTATGCATTAAAAAAATAAATATAGTAATTAATAACTTTATAACTATTAGAGAGAGAAATGACAAAACTTATTTTTAAAATTTAGTCTTTATAATATTTTATACGAAAATATTAGCATTTATTCTTAAAAATTGTTACAAATATTTATTTTTAAAACATGTCTTTTTTGTTTAATGTATCTAATCATTATTAACAATTAATATTTGTATTTAAATAACAAATTATAATATTGTTTCAATATTAGATTTTGATAGAATTTGATATTATCAATAATAAATTTATATTAGTAAAAAATGATCTTGGAAGATTCAATGGCCATAGAAAATTAAATGTTGTTTTTATGTATGGTTTTTTTTTTCTCTTCCTCGCAATTTTTGATTTACCTACTGATATTTACACTAACAAATGTTAAATTATTATTTTTTGATTTACCTACTTATAATTATTCGATATTCTTATAACAAAGAGATTTTTGTTTTTTCTCTTTCCTATATAAAGTTTAATACTTGATTTATTTTATTTGTTAATTTTTTTAAAATTAATTTTTTATCTGTTTTATTAAAAAAAGTTTCTAAATATTTTTATTGATTAATTATTCAAAAAAATGTTTTTATTGACTAATTAGTTAAAAATCGAATATTGTTACTTTGCTATAAAATTTAAAGATGGTATAATAATTGTAAACTTCAAAGAATTCAAATAATTTAATTATTCAAAAAAGAAATATTTTGCAATAATTTTACTATTTATTATTAATATGCAATTGATTTCATTTAATTATATTCCATTAATTAAACATATTGATTGTTTATAATTATATTATATTAATTAATTTTATCAAAAAGCAAGTTACTCCATAATTACATGTTAATACAATTTTATATTCCATTAAAATTTTGTGAGTACATCTTAAATATTCAATACATTAACATTTACTGAGTATATTTTAAATTTATTTTAAAATCATTTTTATAGTATATAGTCTTTTAAGTTTGTTTTTTCTATAGAATACTTATTTTAATTAGTTAGAATATTTATTTTACTTTAATCAAATTAATTAGACAGTAAAATAATAAATTCAACTATTGATACAATTATTTTCATATACAGAAAAATTCAACTATTGGTACAATTATTTTTATAAATAGAAATAAGTAATAATTATTTTGTAATGTTTTTAACTATTGATACAATTATTTTTATACGTAGAAAAAATCTACGTATTGATATAGTTATTTTTAAACTTATGAAATAACTAAAACTTATCATAATCTTTTTAAATTAACTTTATAATTGTAATCATGATAAAAAAAATGTTAAATGGTAGTCATGAAAAATTAATGATAAATGGTAATCATAAAAAATTAATGATAAATGATAAAAATATATTGATACAATCATTTTTATAAATTGAATAAGTTACAACAGTTTTAATAAACGGGAATAAGTTACAAATAATTTTATAAACATGATAAATTCAACTATTTATACAATTATTTGTATAAATGAGAATAAGTTACAAATACTTTTATAAAGGAGAAAATTGAAGTATTAAAACAATTATTTTTAACATGAATAAATTAAAAATTGCTTTATAAATTGTCACACAGGTTTGTTTATAAACGGGAAAAAGTCTACATCTTGAGGTAAATAATTTTATATACGGAAATAAGTTAAAATATTTTTTTTTAAAACTTGAAAAAAATCTACATGTTGATTTAAATATTGTTGTTGGATTTGCAGTATTTGAATTGGAAACATGATTTTATTCAGAGTTGTAGTTTTAGAATTTACTCATCTAAATTCAATTGAGTTTTGGTAATTACTGTAATTGCAGGCATAATCCACAGATAGACGTGAACGTATCTATGACATACGAGTTGTAGACTGGTCATTTTAATGTTCATATACTAAATCTATTAGATATTTGTTGTAGACTGATCATTTGAATTTTATTTTTCATACATTGAATTAAGTTTAATATATTTATTCATGCTATTGTAGGAATGAAAAATTCTATAAGAAAGTTATTATTGATGCATCGATGAAGTACCATGTTCGAGTCACATATTGTGTATTAGACGTACTATTGTTGTTAGATTTATTAACCTATTAAATTGGTTATGCTGTAAAAAAATTTAGAATCTGAAAAACATTATAGGATTGACAAGTGATTTTCGCAACGTAGCGTGTGAATACATATAGGACCCGTGCGATAGCACGGTATCCCGCTAGTGTAATAAAATGGACTAAGACCCAACATTTACTTTTCACAATTTAATTATTTAATATTTAAGTAATATAACTTAATAAAAATGATAGAATTATTAAAATAATAATAATAATAATAATAATAATAATAATAATAATTTATTATTAATAACATTAATTTAAGGACATTTGCTATACAGTACTGCTCATTAGAGTATTGTTTCTATAGTTATAGACCTCTTGAATACGGAAAGAATTAATAAATTACATTAGTTTCTATTGAGATGCTTATGATTTTCTAGTCATGGTGTATTCACGTTACAAAAAAAAAAAAAAAATTAATAACAATCATCTTTTTCTCTAACTAATTTTGTTAATAAATATTTTGAATAGATTAAGCACATAATCCTATAGAATAAATAGTAATATTTTAGACTTTTTACTAACTCAATATTATTTTAGACTTTTTACTAAATTAATATTAGTTTGTATGATTTTGTGACACATTTGTTTTGTCAATATTTTGAAATACTATGTATTATCTATATAATATTGAGATTGATACTGTTGAAGACAATTTATTGAGAATGCTATATTGTTTAAATTCATGATTGATTCATGATTTTTGGTAAGAGAAATTTGATTCCTATGCAAGAAATTTTATAAATTATTGTGTGTGATCATCACCAAAGTGAGATCACTCATTTTAATTTATAAAAGTCTCTTTGTAGTTTGAGGAATGATTTTAAGTCATTATTATGATTGTCTTACCAATGGTGCACAATTGTATGTAGAGATTGTGCTTGATTAATGATATAACTATTGGAGATGCTTGGGTCCAAGGGGTTTATTTACCCAAAGGACATAAACTTGTAGATGAAGTTGTTGGAGGTGTTTTGGTTTAGAGAATTTATCTACCCAAAGGAGATAGATTTTTGAACCCAATGTAAGCTCATTGAGTAACTCATCTGAGGTTTTGACCTTGGTTGTAACCTGGGTTTTGTGCATTCCACCCAAAGGGGATTGTGTGATACTATTGGCCGCTTCGTGATAGCTTATGTTCATTAAAGCTATACATTGCCTTTATTATTTATTCTAATGCATTTCTGTTTTGTCTACAATAATGATCTTCTCTATGAACGACAGTTCTGCTTCTATTGAATGGGTCTAATTTTAATAAATGGAAGAAAGACTTAGAGTTTTCATTGGGGATTGCTGTGTGAAAACAAACATGTGATCAATTATCAGAGTACACCTGAGGAGAAAGAAAAATTAGTTAAGTGGGAGAGGAGTGATCGACTTAGCTTGTGTGCTATTAAGAGGACCATTTTTGAACGTTTGATAAGTGGGCTGCTTGAGAAAGAGAATGCTAATATATATATATATATATATATATATATATATATAGATCTTATTGCTATTGCCAAGTGTGTAGCTGAAGAAGAGAAACTCAAGAAGGAAAGAAGTGATTTAGACTTCCTAACTTTTCATGCTAAACCCCATTCTGGTGAGAGTTCTTGGAAAAATAACAAAAACACTCATAGTGCTTCTCATAGATATCCTGAATTTAGGAAACCAAGTAATGGTCAACACCATAATATAGGAAGTCTTAAGCCTGTTGCTTTTAAGAAATTCTTTTTATGCTTTTGGTGTAAGGAAAATGGTCATAAGAAAACGGATTGTCATGCTTTTAAAACTTGGTTAGACAATAAGAACAAATCTGGAGGTAATCATTTAGCTTTTGTCTGTTTTGAGTCTAACTTAGTTGATGTTCCCATTAATTCATGGTGGCTTGATAGTGGTTCTACAACCCATATTGTTGTGTCCTTACATGTGTTCATAAACCAACGGAGACTAAACTTAAGGGAAAGCAAGCTCAGGGTAGAAAATAATCTTGAAGTCATTGTGGAGCTAGTGGGAGATGTCAGCTTAATTCTAGGAACTGCTTTTAAACTTGTTTTGAAAGATACATTTTATGTACCTTCTTTTAGGAGGAATTTAATTTCAGTATCTTGTTTGGATAGACTTGGATCTCAGTTTAATTTTTATGATGGAAAAATAAATTTGATGTTGAATTATCAAGTTGTTGGTAATGGTATCTTGTTGGATGGTTTATATAAGTTATCTTTGGATTGCGATAATATTTCCTCATTCTTGAATTTTGAGAGCTCCATTGCTAAGAGGACTAAAATTAGAGAAAAATCATTTTTGTTATGGCACAAGCGTCTAGGCCATATCTCTAAAGAAAGAGTTGAAAGGTTAATTAGAGATGATATTTTACCTTCTTTAGATTTTAATGATTTAGGGACTTGTGTGGATTGCATTAGAGGAAAATTTACCAAGACCAATAAGAAGGGTTCAATTAGAAGTTCAGACCTTTTGGAAATAATTCATACAGATATTAGCGACTCCCTTTCTCCTACTATTTGTGGTAATAAATCTGTTATCACTTTTATTGATGATTTTTTCCAGTATGACTATCTCTACTTGATTAAGGAAAAACCAGAAGCACTTGAAAAGATTAAAATCTTTAAAACTGAGGTTGAAAAGCAACTGGGAAAAGTGACAAAGGTGGTACGTTCTGACCGTGGTGGAGAGTATTATGGTAGATATGATTCTACTGGGCAACATACGAGGCCTTTTGCAAAATACTTGTAAGATTGTGGAATTGTTCCACAATACACCAGGCCTGGTACTCCTGAACAAAATGGTGTAGCCGAAAGGAGAAACCACACCCTTAAGGATATAATGAGAAGTATGATGAGTAGGAGTAATTTACCAGAATTTTTATGGGGTGGCGCTTTGAAAACAACCCTATATATACTTAATAGAGTTCCTAGTAAAGCAGTTCCAAAAGCACATTTTGAGCTTTGGACAGGTAGAAAACCCAGTTTGAACCATCTTTGTGTCTGGGGTTGCCTTGCAGAGGTTAAAATATATAATCCTTTTGAGACAAAGCTTGACCCAAAAATAAGTCGTTGTCTTTTCATTGGATATCTGGACCGATCTAAAGGATACAAATTCTATTGTCATGGTAGAGGTAATAAAATTGTGGAGTTCATGCATACAAAATTACTTGAGCTTGAAGTTGCTGAGCCTTTTATTACATCTAATAATATTAATTCTGCTATGCCTGATGTTGTTACATTGTCACTACCTAATTTTGATAATGCTAAATCATCCACTGCTCATAGAGGTTTTGCTCCAAATGAGAATGTGGCTGAACATCCAGTTGAAGAAGTGGTTGAACCACTTGTTGAAAATGTAGTGGATCCTCCTATTATAACTGAGGTTGCACAACCTGATGAGCCAGTTGAGCAAATACATGTTAGAAGGTCTGTAAGACAAAAGCAACCTGATATCCCTGATGATTTTGTAGTTTATCTTAGTGAGGATGCTTATGATGTTGGTATTGTTATTGATCCTATAAATTATCTAGAAGCTATTACTTGTTCTCAATCTAGCATGTGGATAGATGCAATGCATGATGAAATGAAATCCATGGTAAATAATGATGTTTGGGAACTAGTGGAGTTACCAAGAATTTGTAGGACGATTGGATGCAAGTGGATATTCAAAACAAAAAAAGACTCGAAAGGTAAAATTGAGAGGTTTAAAGCAAAACTTGTGGCTAAATGTTTCACACAAAAGGAGGGGATTGATTTTAATGAAAAAATTTCTCCTGTTTCCACTAAAGACTCTTTTAGAATCGTTATGCCCCTTATAGCACATTTTGACTTGGAATTGCATCAGATGGATGTTAAGACTGCTTTTTTTGAATGGTGATCTTAATGTGGAGGTGTACATGTAGCAACCTGAGGGTTTTGTGACAAGTGGTAATGAGTATTTGGTTTGTAGATTAAGAAAATATATTTATAGTTTGAAACAGGTTTCCAGACAATGGTACTTGAAAGTTGATGAGGTGGTGACTTCATTGGGTTTTGAAGAAAATAAAGTTGATCAGTGCATCTACCTTAAGGTTAGTGGGAGCAAATTCATTTTTCTCGTGTTATATGTTCACGATATTTTACTTGCCAGTAATGATCTTAGTCTACTTCTTTGATATGAAAGATCTTGGTGAAGCATCCTTTGTGTTGGGAATTGACATACACAGAGATATATCACGTTGTGTACTTGGCTTGTCATAGAGGGCTTATATTGATAGAGTTCTGTAGAGGTTTAATATGCATAACTGTAATCCAGGAGATGTTCCAATTACTAAAGGAGACAAATTCAGTAAAGATCAATATCCTAAAAATGAGATTGAGCGGACAGAGATGAAGGGAAAACCCTTTGACAGTGCATTGGGCAGCCTGATGTATGCTAAAGTATGCACTAGACCTGACATTGCATTCACAGTTGGTGTCTTAGGATGATACCAATCTAATCCTGGGAATGATCATTGGACTATTGCTAAGAAATGAGATATTTGCAGAGAACTAAAGAGTGGAAAGTTGACAACTTTGAAATAGTTGAGTATACTGACTCTGATCTTGTTGGGTGTGTTGATGTTGTCTAGAGTTGCGATATGATGGAAGAGTAAAAAGCAAACTCTTGTCGCCTCTTCTACTATGCAGACAAAATTTGTTGCTTGTTATGCTGCTGCCACTCATGCTATTTGTTTGAGAAATTTAGTGACTGGACTTCGTATTGTTGATTCCATTACAAAGCCACTAAAGCTTTATTGTGATAACAGTGCAGTCGTGTTCTACTCTAAAAATAATAAAACTTCTAGCGGTTCTAAGCATTTGGAATTAAAGTATTTGACAGTCAGAGACCTTGTAAAGAAAAATGACATTGTTGTTGAGTACATTGGTACTGATTTCATGCTAGCTAATCCCCTAACTAAAGGACTTAGGCCCATTGTGTTTGAAAATCATGTTGAGAGCATGAGCATTGTGAGTTCTTTTGATGTGTTTTGTTAGTGGGAGTTTGTTCTTTATGCCATTTTATTATCATGTTGTATTTTATTTTGGACACTTTAAGTGTTGGATTGTCAAGTACTTTCTGTATTGAGCAATTGATATTACAATGAATATTGTTATTATTATATCAATTGTTAAAATTAGGACTCTGTGTCATTGAGACCACCGTGCCTATGGTCGACACTAGTTTGGAGTTCGAGGCATGGTTATAATTTTGAGCTCGGCGTCTTCGGGATCATTATATCGGTGATCGATGCCATATTGGAGCTGAGGTATGATTTTAAGCTTAGCGTTGTCGAGACCACTGTGCCGGTGGTTGATGCCATATTGGAGTTGAGGCATTATGGTTTGTAAAACCATGCAATTTCTTTGGCTTTAATGAATTTGAGAGAAATTGTTAAAAACTGGCAAAGAAAATAGCAGTTGGCTGTTAGATCACATTAGCATGATATTATTTTGCCACACTCCACACTGATGACTAGTTGACGGAGTCTGTAGTATTTGTAACCACGTAAGGTTTTATGTCAATGAAGGATATAATAATCGTTGTGATTCAATATTGCTTTACTTTTGTTGGATGGAGTCATATTCAGATATTGCACCTGGAATCATGCATTTCCTTAAAACGCGGCCGCATTTTAAGGAATTAGTCATTAACCCGAGAGTCGTTTTCAAAATGTATTTTAAAATAAAAATCATACAATTGATTTTGCCCAAGTGGGAGAATGTTAGATTTATCTAACTTTTTATGGGCTACAATCAATTGTTGTTTAGTTTTTGAAAAACGGGTTAATCGTGATTCTGATAGGGGTGCATATATAAGCCCTTTTATTAGTTAAGTGATCTCTTTTAACTAAAAACTGAGTATCTGAAACCTGATTGGTGTGGGCAAAAGTGTGGGTTTTAACCTTGGGCCCATAATGGGTAGGGACTAGGGTTATATATATTATATGGCTAGGTCCCCTCTGTAATCACAAGAATCAGAAACACAACTGACGGTTCCACAACTTGCCCCATTGAGAGTTGTGAACGGGAGTGTGAGATACAGAGGAAGAGCCAGTTATTCATCCTTTCGGGATTTCGAATCATGACTTCAACAAATATTGATGTTCTAATTTTATATAATTGATCGATAAATTTTTCCGCTAACACTTTGTACTTTGAATTTTTCTAATGTAAAGCTCAAAGTTTAATGTTTATCTTACACATGCAAAATGTATATGCGTTTTGCTTTCTTTTTGCAAGTAGAACATGTGTTATTTATCACTATCTACGATGAAAGTTTCCTTGCAAAGGTTTTCTTAACTGCATTAAAATCAGTTGTCATTGGTTGGTTTTGGAATATCTGGTAAGTGCTTTTAACATGTGACATGGTATGACGACAATGATGCTTACAACTCAGTTTCAATGCTTATTTTCATGTAATGGTAGTATTGAAATTGTGTAAAAATGAAAACTTGTTGCCAAATGTCGCATGATGTTTAACCTGTAATCAGTGTTTAAAATTACTTCAACTTTAGTTTTCTTATTACTGAATCCACGTTGTAGTGGTCTTCTTACTGCAACTTTAATTTTCTTCTTACTGCAACTTTAAAATTACTGCAACTTTATTTTCATTGTAATGATGAATGTTCTTAATGATGAAGGTTGCTCTGGTTTTCCCTCGCAAGACATTAATGTCTGAAAATTTGTTGTTGATGAAGAACAAGAGTTGTGCAACTGGTGCAACAACCGTTTTTGCCCCCAATTTTCAGATGTGCACATCCGGACGGACCATTTCTCTAAAATTTTTCAGTTTTTTTCGGATGTGCACATCCGGAAGAAATTTTGATCTGCAAATCCGAAAAAAAATCAAAAGAATTCCATAAAATCATTTACTTCTAAATATAATTAAATCCAATATAATTTTTTTTTGTAAGCAAAGAATTCATTAAAGCGAGAACAAAGGGTTCTCGAACCCGATTACAAAAAACGAGACGAAACTCGACAAAAGAAAATTACTACCAATTAGACCTTAAGATAAATAGTACAAGGGAAACATACTAAAATCATAAAAGCTATAATTGGAATTGGTAATTTTTCCAATAAAAGACCATCTCCAAATGAGCAACTTGACCTTCCACACCACATCCATAATATTCATCTCATCATTCCTAAAAATAATGCCATTTCTCAACAACCATAAAGACCAAACCGTTACCATCCAAATTACACCTTCATTACCACTCTTCACCTTATTCCTTTTACTAAAATAGAACCACCTTAAGAAACTCTCCTTAATGGCAAAATCTTCCACCTCCTCAAAACCAACCCACTCCGCCACCGTACACTCCAACAAAATATGCTTTAAAGAATCGGTTCCGAACACGCAACAAACGCACTTCGTATCAAAATTCGGAAAAACACAACCTCTTAACAAAAGGGAAACCTTTGTAGGTAACCTATCTAGAAAACACCTCCAACCAAAAGCTTTAATTTTTAAAGGAACTACTCCCTTCCAAACCAAAGAAAAAGCTCCATCAAAACATTCCGGAGGTCCGAGAGGAGTTCGAAAAAAATTAACAAGAGAGTAAAAAGAACTAACCGAATAAGAGTTCGAAGTGTGAATGGGCCACCATACCGAATCCGCCTTCGGAAAAACCGGCCGGGAATCTTGAACAACCAACCGTAACTCCATTAAATCGGAAACCGCACCATCATCAATGGAACCGCTAATGCCAAAATCCAATATAATTAAAATCCAACATAATTAAACTTAATATGATTTTTTCAATATAATTAAATCCAATTTAATTAAATCCAATATAATTAAAATTAATATGATTAAAATTAATATGATTTTTTTAATATAATTAAATTCAATATAATTAAATTAATTTTAGAAGTAAATACCATATAATTTTAATTATAATTTAGAAGTAAATACCATATAATTTAGAAGTAAATATCATATAATTTTAAATACCAATATAATTAAATCCAATTTTAGAAGTAAATACCATGTAATTTTAAATCCAATATAATTAAATTAATTTTTTTAATATAAAAAAAATCATTTAAAATTAAATATCATATTTATCATATTAATTATATTGAAAAAAATTAATCATATTAAATATCATTTAAATTTTAATTAATATAGATTTTAATTATATTGGATTTAATTATATTGGATTGAATTATATTGAATTTAATTATATTTAGAAGTAAATGATTTTATGGAATTTTTTTGATTTTTTCCGGATTTGCAAATCAGAAATTCTTCCGGATGTGCACATCCTGAACATATCAGCGTTTTTTAAAAATTTGGTGCGTCCGGATGTACAAATCTGAAATCTGGGGGCAAAAATGAAATTTTACGTGGTGCTTAAGAAACTTGAGTAGTGTATTAAGAAATCCTCTTTATTTAAGTGTTTATATATGTTATATTAACATAAACTTGTAGTTTGTATGTTGGGCTGACAGGCGATAAT
The DNA here is from genome assembly GCA_022829125.1 of Lathyrus tuberosus. Lineage (NCBI taxonomy): Eukaryota > Viridiplantae > Streptophyta > Magnoliopsida > Fabales > Fabaceae > Lathyrus > Lathyrus tuberosus. The sequence goes on from JALAZF010000358.1 coordinate 5,247,293, forward strand.
ATGGGCTAAGACCAACATTTATTTTAATAACTTAATATTTTAAAAAATTTAATAAAATGATAGAATGATTAATGTATTAATTAATTCTTTAAAATAAATAATAAATAATAAATTATCCTACTAATACATGTCATTAAAAATTTATTTTTAATCCTAATCATTAATGTCACATCTGCAAAATTAAAGGGGGCCATGAAAATTCTAAGGATAGTAAAGTTGAGGAACCAAAAAGGTGGTTTTTAAATTAAAAAACATTAAACGAAAGGGAACAAAAAGGTATTTAAGCTTTAAAATTATAAATAAGAACAATTAAAAAATAAATTATTATAAATAAATTGATAAACTAAGATAATAAATAGTATTAAAATCAATTAAATTCCATCAAATAATAAATTAATGTGATATATCATACTCATTAAAAAAAGTATTAAAATATATGCATGTGATTTAGATCAATTTTATAAAATTAATCTAAAATACGATCCAATATGATTGACTTTTATAAAAGAGAATCCAAACACATTCAAAATTATTCCATTTTTTTAAGGTTTTGATTTTTTTTAGATTGATTTATAGTTGTTATTTAAATCGCTTTCATAAAGTCAGACTTGCAAAGGTTCTTCTCAGATTTCCACAGGAATGCCATTCTCACCAAATCTTGCACGGCCACTTTCATAGCTTTGATTCCGAAGCAACAAAATCCTCAGAATCTTTCAGATTTCAGGCCAATATGCCTTGTTAACAGTATGTATAAGATCCTGGCCAAACTGCTTGCAGGACGGTTGAGAGAGGTCATAGGAAAACTAGTTTCTCCAAAGCAAACTGCCTTCATCAAAGGGCGTAACATAGCGGATGGTGTTCTCACGGTAAGCGAAATTATCGATCTGGCTAGAAAAGAAGAACGTGGATGCTTCCTTCTGAAAATGGATTATGAAAAGGCTTTCGACAGTGTTAGCTGGAATTATCTCAAATTCATGCTTACAAAATTTGGTTTTGGTAATCGATGGATGAAATGGATGGATAGCTGTGTCTTTACGAGTTCGATGTCGGTTTTAGTCAATGGCGGAACAACCAAGGATTTCAGTGTCGAGAGGGGATTACGCCAAGGTGACCCCCTGTCACCTTTCCTCTTTGTTCTCGCGATGCAAGGTCTAACAAGTTTAGTGGAGAAGGCTGTTACTACAAATCTATTTAAAGGATTCAGTTTCAACGGCGAGGATTCTGTTGACGTCTTGCAATTTGCGGACGACACTATCTTTATTGGAGAAGCCAATATGGACAATTTTTAGGGCATTAAAACAATTATGAGAGGCTTCGAGCTGATTTCGGGCTTGAAGTTCAACTTCTCCAAGAGCAAATTATATGGTATTAATGTCCCTGACTGGTTTTTAAATGCAGGTTCAGTTTTCTTGTCGTGCGGTGTGGATAACACGCCCTTTCGCTTTCTTGGAGTCATGATAGGCGGCAGTCCAAGGAAGTTATCATTGTGGAAGCCCCTCCTTGAATCGTTGCGCAATAAACTGGCTAGTTGGAAAAGCAAGAGTTTGTCTATAGCTGGCAGAATAACTCTCATAAATTCAGTCTTGAACGCCATCCCGGTTTACACCTTCACTTTCTACAAAGCACCGGCGACGATTTTGAAAGACATTAAGAGGATCATCTCCAATTTTTTATGGACAGGAAGGCTTGACAGGAGAAGCATCCATTGGGTCAGCTGGGATGAAGTTTGCAAGCCGAAGTCGATGGGCGGATTGGGTATTAAGGATGTGGGAATTATTAACAATGCACTCCTTTTAAAATGGAAATGGAGGATTTTGGTGGATAAGGAAGCGTGTTGGCAGAAACTGTTAAGTTACCGTTACGGCAATACGGCGTTAAAGATTCAAGTTGGAGATAACACAGTGTTGACGAGTAGAGACTCTTTTTGGTGGAAAGATTTGATCTTAACAGATCTTAAAACTTCATCGACTTCTGGTTTTACTAACTCTTTCTCTTGCAGGATCGGAGACGGCTCTAACACCTCTTTTTGGCATGCTTTGTGGATCGAGAACCAGACGATGAAAGAAGCTTTTCCTTCAATCTTTGAGGCTTCTGATTCGCATCACCTATCAGTTGCTGAAGCGGGAACCTGGTTCGAAGGGTATTGGTATTGGAATCAATTTCATGGCAATAGCAGTGATGTTCTGGAGCAGGAAACTCTTGAAGAAATGCAGAACTGGTTGGAACTTAACAAACCTCATCAAAATAGAAAAGATTCTTTTTATGGCTGAATGACAATGATGATGGTTACAAGACAAATTCTTGCATTGCAAAAACACTTGAAGCACAGAGTTACTGCCAGATTCGACGACAGATTTCTCGAAGTGTTGGCTCGCCTTTGGAGATTTAGAGCTCCTTCGAAGACCATGATTTTTGGATGTAGATTGTTGATAAACCGTCTTCCTACGAAAGACCATTTAATTCATAGAGGTATTTTATCGGATCCTAGAGATTCAGTGTGCGTTTTGTGTTTTCGACATAGCAAAAATTCTCAACACCTGTTCAAGGATTATTCCATAGCTAGAAACTTATGGGATAAGGTGAGATCTTGGGTTGGTAGGGACAATTTGGAAGTTATTCTTGACCTGGAAGATTTTCCAGCCGAATGCGACAAAGTCATCAATCCAGCTAAGCGAAACTTAATCGGCTCTATTTGGTTGGCAACGACGTGGTGTTTATGGACTAAACGTAATGCTGTTATTTTTAAAGGAGAAGTCTTTAGTTTCACTGATTGTATGTCGACGATTCTCCATTGTTCGTGGGTTTGGGCGGGTCTTACATGTAAACAAACTTATTCTCCCTCTTATCTTGATTGGCACACCTCGCCTCTTAGCTTTTGTAGTAGATAGGGGTGTTGCTCTCTGAATTTTTCTGTATTTTTGGAGCATCTCTTTTGCTCTCATCAATATAATTGCCTATTAAAAAAATCGCTTTAAGTTTAAACACTCCTACGTGTAACTATAAAAGGTGTAAATCTATCGCTCAAAAGATTTAGAGCCAGTTTGTTTTAGCTTTAAAAAAATGGATTTTTTTCTTTGTATTTTTGAAAATGAATTCTACAAAAATGTTTTTCAAAATATTACAAATTTTTTTAATTTGTTTTTTAAAAATTAAAAGACTAATTTTGACATTCTATAACATAAATATACATTATTGAAGATCAAAACATAGTCAAAATCATAATTTTTTCAAAAAGTTGTTTTTTAAAAATGATTTTATGAAAAACTATTTGAAATAGCTTCAAAATTAAGTGATTTTTTGAAATTTTGATATCCAAAAAAGCTTTCGATAAAATACCTAAAATAACATTTTAAAAATAACTATTCAAACCAAATTTTCATTTGAAGCTTTTATATAAAAAAATTTTGTACAAATTTTTTTCACAAAATTATGTTACACTATAAAAATCATTTTTTTAAAAAACCAAAACAAACGGGCCCTTAACATTAAGAAAAAATAGGTTCTTACTATTTCATAAGTGTTCTTGAACTCTTAATTGAGTTTATTAAAAGATATAAGTCGTTATTTAAATAAAAAATATTTTAAATTTTAGCTACAGATAAAAATTAATTATTTTTTAAAAAATGATTTAATTTTATTATTTTTATTATACTATTTATAATTTAATGTTAACACATTTAATTTGAGTAATTAAGTGAATATTTCAAAAAATAATAAAACTAAACTAGCATTTTATATGAAATATGTAACATTAATTACATTTGACTAAATTCTTAATCAGTGTAAGTTGAAAATATATTTGATTAGATTCAAGTTTTAAGAATACAAACCTAATGTTTCTAGTTTAAAATGGTGTTAGATTTGGATGGCGAAGTGTTGTAAAATTAACCAGTTGAATTTAAATAATAGGAAAGTGTTATGAAATTAGACAAAATAATAGAAGAGAAAACTAAAAAGAATTTAATGTATTATATTATTTTCATTGAAAGTCGGTTTCAAATTTAGTATGAGTCTTTTATATATACATACATGATCTATAAATACATCATTCCGGAATTCAGATAATATATCACAAACTAAATATTCTCTTGTACAAATTTTAGACACTCTTCGCTATATAATCGGGTTTTCATTGGTCTTGCGAAAATTTGATATAAGGATGAATTATCCTGTGTATTCTTGTGTTTCAACTCTGAGACATTTGTGAGTGCTTGAAATACTTTTAACGAAAGTGATTTCATTCACGATTCTAACCTAGATCCATTCAGTTTATCAATTTTTCTAACAACAATCAATACAAATTATTTCATATAAGGAATGAAATATTTTAGGAGACAATCATATTTAATATCCATTATTCGTTAAAACCTTACTAAAAAAACTCAGTGGAAAAAAGCTAGTGAAGGAAAAAATTACAATATCCTTTTAAGATAAATTCATTTCTCTTCCTCAGATGAACAATCATTTCTTCGATGATGAAGATCAATCTTCCTTACTAGTTGACTAAAAGTTCTATTTGGGAGTGACTTTGAGAAAAGGTCTAGAAGATTATCACATGAATGAATTTGTTGGATGCTTATATCACCACTTATCTAAAGATCATGAGTGGAAAGGAACTTTGAAGAAATAAGTTTGTTAATTGAGAGATGCATGCAATATTATATTCATATATAGTTGTTGTATTTATTTTTTCAGAAGCCAAACCACAAGTTTTTTGTGCGTGTTCATTAAAATTTGGATACTTTGGAATAAAACGAACTCATGTCCATTGTACTCCTAAGATAACAAAGTATATGTTTATCTCTGTTTCAATGTCTTCGTGTAGGTGAAGAGTTATATATTGCAAATAGGTTGACATAAATTGATATATCATGGCATATATAATTAGTAATATAGATCAGTGCTTGAATTACAATGAGATATGGTACTTCTAGACCAACTAATATTTCATCCTCTTCTCGAAATCTTAAAGGATCTTTTGCATATCCAATGATGTAACATCATTGGGTTAGATAACATACAATTTTTTTTTTTGGAAATCTTGGTATCCGGCCTTGCGACCGACTAATCCAAGAGGGGCCAATCCCACCTTGCACCTAGTAACGCTTTAACACTTATGCTATATAAAATACGAGATATGTAGAAATGTTTTAACAACTTTTCTATATAACCTTCTTGGTGTGCGCAAATCCATTGTCTAAATGTTCTTCTTGTAAGGACTTTGTCTTTCCCGAGTCTTTTATCTTAAACAATTTCTTCAAATAATTTATAGCTTTTGGAACCTCTTAAAGAGTTCCAATAATATTTATGTCATCCACGTGGATATCTATTATAGAAAATTCCTTTTCAGATATTTTCATAAAAAATACAAGGACGGATGAAGTTATTTGTATGTTCTTCTCTTAGAAATATTCAGTGAGACAATTATACAACATGCGTCTACATGGTTTTAGCCCATAGAGATATTTGTTCAACTTTATGGAGTAGCTTTCTCGAGATCCAAAATTATGTGCCTTTGTTATATGAAACCCTTCAAGGAGTTTCATGTAAATGTCCTTATTAAGTGAATCATACATAAAAGCTCTTACAACAACCCTCATGTTCAAATTAATCCCTTCATGTGCTACAAGGCTAATTAATTATCAAAAATTACTTCCATCCACTACTGGAAAATATGTTTCATCAAAATTAATCTTAGGTCTTTGTGAAAATCATTGAGCAACAAATCAAGTTTTATATCTCACAATTCCACCATTCTTATTCTATTTTTTTCACAAAAATATCATTTATATACAATTAGTTCCATACCTAGAGGTGCTTGGACTATAGGTCCAAAAGTGGGTCACTCGTAAAGTGAGTTTAATTATTCTTCAATTGGATCTATTCATTTTGGCCAATTCTCACTTTGTCTACAATCTTTGATAGACTTTGATTCATGATCCTCGTTGTCATTTATCATCTTTAGCACTATATTATATATAAAGACATTGTCAATTTTAACTTTATTTTGGTTCCATCATATTTCATTCATGTAATAATTTATCGAGATCTCTTTATTTTCGTAGATTTTAGGTACCTTATTAGTTATTCTGGAACTAAAAATAAATTATGTCAAAGTAATCTTAGAGTTATCATATCCTCACTTGAGTCATCTTTAATTTTTTCTCCTTTTTTCTTGTAGATGACTTTTAAAATTGAAACCAACTTACTTATCACGCTTCATGTCTGACTTTAACTCATCTTCAATATTAGATTATCCAATAGGAGAATCTACTTTGATTGGAGTATTAACTCCTGATGATTGGTTTTATAAAGTTTGCAAATGAGAAATGTATCGAAATTCTAGTTCATATTCATTTATATGAGGATCAAAATAACAATTTGTTTTAAATTGTTCATTTGAACTTCTGATTTACTCTTCAGCCGCTTAATCATTCCCTCTAATATTGGAAAAATTAATTTCTCAATTAATAATCTACCTACTATGCTGCAATCAAGTATCTAATTATTTGCTCAAATTAAATCTCAAAAATAGGATTCATATCAAATATATTTTTTCAATATTCTTTCAGGACTCGTCTTATTGTATTATATTGGAGCAATTGGGAAATACACAGCACATCCAAAAGTTTACTTAGATGAGAAGTCTTAGATTATTAACATGAAATAAATTATACATCAAGGGAGGGGAAATGTATAGTAATGTGTTGGCTTAATGCAAATAAATATCTTAATATTCATGCTTTGTGTGTTTCCAATATCTATTTTAGAATTTATGATCTTATAAGTATCAGTCATACAATTAACTTTAAACGCTTAAAAAATATGTCTTCAAGCCCATTTTTGTATGAACATATGCTACAAGATGTTCAATATCAATTATAATAATACATGTACTTATAAAGAAAGTTATAAGAAATTCAGAAAATGAGATCTCAGTTTGAGAAAATAGTAAGAACAAGTTTGTTTCTACATCTATATACCTTTATGTTTTGATGATAACAAAGTGTAGAAGAACAATTTTGTGCACTTACTATTTATTAAGTGTGCAGAAACTCAAAGATCAGAACATAATCTAAATGGAAAGAGAAAATGCTGATTAAAAAAGATTATGATCAATGAACTTCAATTTCTACGTCTGAAGGAAACTCTGATAGTTGAAGACTCTGAAAAATTCAATTATGATTGTCAACTCAGAATACAACAAAGGTTGTTAGAACAAGATTTGGTTCCGCATCTGGTCTTTAGTTTTGATGATAACAATGCATTATTTCTTAGAGAACAAATGTGTACACTAATGGTTTTTGTCTAGTGTATAGATTTTTCTAAACAGGTTCTGACTTTGAAGCTTTGACGTTTGACATCATCAGACTCTGAAATCAACACACTCTGACTCTAAAGAGATACAAGTGCTTTACAAGATGCTGTCAAGTTCGAGAAAGCTCTTAAACAACGATTCTGAAGAATGTTTATACTAAAGCTAATGGGTGTGACTCTGATTGAAGAACCTTTGAAAAATTATTTGCCTTTAAGTTTTTGCGCTCAAGTTCTAAAGATTCTGAAGACTCTAAAGACCAGGTTCTGAGGAACTGTGTCAAGACTCTGAAGACTGAGGTTTTGAAGATTCTCTATGCTAGTGTCTTGATTCTTCTAAGAATGTTCCAACATCATTTTATCATAAGCCTCTGAAGATTAGAAGATTAGATCAAAAGGTTTTACGTCAGGAAAATAGTACACAGTACAAGATCACCCTTTCCTCCACTACCCTGATTTTGTGGGCTAAGGACAGTACTATTGTACCATTTTTCCTCCTATACGAAAACAGTAATGAAAGGAGATAGCTGTTTTTTGCTATTCCAATTCTACCCTCCAACGGATCTTTATCTTCCTATATAAAGGACACTTGGAAGATTGGAGAATGCTAATGCTTATGCTTGCTAACGCTCATGCTACTGAACATACACATTTTGCTGAAGTAAATATTTTTCTATGTATATTCTTTGTAAACACACATAGAGTTTTTGCTCGTTATTGTGTGGGATATTCTTTGTATTAATCTTGTGTTAATCTACTTTCATAGAAGCATTCTTTGTAAACACAAATTGTAAATCTCAATATTGTGTGATTGGTTTCCTTAAGTGACTAGGTTTTAGTCACATAGACTCAAGAAGACAAAGAAGGTTTGTCTTTGGGGTGTCTATAATCAGTTTCAGTTATAGTGGATTAAATCCTTGTTGAGAAGGTAAAATCACTTTGGTAGGGTGGACTGGAGGTAGCTTCATTTACAACGAACCAAGAATAAAAATAACTTTGTTATTTTTCTTGTCCGTGTTATTGCTTGATTGAGTTGGTTTCAAAAAAAGATTTTGTCTTTAGAAACCCAATTCAAATCCCCCTTTCTTGTGTTTCTTGCCACCTTCAAAGGCTAATGGAAAGAAAACTTCAAATCAAAACAAATTCTGAAGCAAGTTCTGAACGCCATCAAATTATAAAAGTCAGACTTTGAAGAAAGCTAAACCATTGAAGAAGTCAATCAAAATGCAGACAAAGTCTGAAGAAAGCAGAAAATAGATTGAAGAGAAAACACATATGGACAAAGGAAGAATACAAAGATGTGTTTAAAGAAAGTCAAGCTTCAAAATTATCAAGTCAATATTTCTGAACAGAAATCATCCATGTAACCTCTTATAAAGCTCTGACTATAAATTTTGTGTTAGTCTCATAACCCAATACTCCAAGGAATATATTATATCACCAGTTCTGAAGTTAGCTTCTGAATTCTACTCAAGCTTCATCAAATTATGTTAGAAGCCTCTAACTAGAAGTTAGTAAGCAAAGGAAATATTCTCTTACTGTCAACACATTTGATATGAATAAACTATTAAATGCTTTAACATTTCTTGTTCACATTCACTATGGATTGTAGTACTTTTAAGCCTCACTCTGAATAGACTTTGTAGTCTACATCATCTAGGCTATGGACTCTGATCAAACTTCACTTCATATTTTATATGAATCCTATGATTATGACGAGTAGTTTACTCAAGGAAAGTACAATCAGAAAGAGATTTCCTTATGAAAATAGATTATGATCTTTACTCAAACTTCAATCCACTTTTATAAGAAGCCTCTGACTAGAAGATTTGAATTAAAGTTCAATACTATTTAATGTGACAAAAGTTCAAAAATCAAATTTACTTTCTAAGTAAAGAAGCTTCTCACATCCCATCATCAAACAACTCTCTGCTGTAAGCGCCACTCAACTGCTGCATATGAAGTGACCTTTATACAATGGATACTTTAAAGGTCAATTCCTATTCTACCATCCAACGGATCTCTTCATCTCATATATATTATGAAGAAGAAGTGTATGGAAGAAGAGAGTGAGAAAGAGAAAAAACACAAAAATGGAGAGAATAATGTAGAAAGGAAAACAAGAGCGTGTGTGGATGCAAACATACATGTGGATGCGTGTGAACCTTAGCAGATGCTAAAGCAACACCACCATGACACAACAAATAGAAAAACACTTAGAACTTTTATTGTATATCTTTTAAGGATAAATCATTTGATCATCATTTGAAGTGTTATTAGCTTATCAAGAAGCAACCCCTGTAAATACAAATTGTTATAACCCTGTTGGTTATATTCCTTAAGCAGCCTGGTTGATTAAGCTCTTGAAAAGTCAATGACAGGTAGTCATTGAGCGAGAAATCTTCTTAAGCGATCGGTTAGGTCAGGTCTTACCGTTGGGGTTTATCAACCGACCTGATAGGTCAGGCTTTTAAGGAATCAGTGACAATTTGTCATTACTTTATAATCAGGATAAAATGCTTGTGTCTTTTATCATTGTTCCTATTATTATTGTTGTTTTATTGCGTTTGTTTTGGGAAGCGAAAAGTTACCAAACTAGAAACCTAATTCAAATCCCCTCTTTCTTGTGTTTCCTACACCTTCAAAAAGAATTTCACAAACTTCTGGTTGTAAGTAGAAAATAAACATTTGCATGAAATTTTAGTCAATGCAACAATTAATTTCATGGAAAACTCAATTTATTAGATTTTTTATTTCCTTTAGAAACACACAAAATTTATTAGATTGAAGAAACTTCTGGTTCTTCAATATTAGTTTTCGCATCATAATACATATGCATGATCTTATAGTTGAGAAAACAATTTCACAAACTTCTGGTAGCGAGTAGAAAACAATCATATGCACATCTTTTAGTCGATGCAACAATTAATGTCATGAAAAATACTTAATTTTCCTCATTTTTAATTTTCTTTAAGAACACACAAAATACTTTACTTTTTATTAGAAAATAAAACAAAAGAATGTGTGTGAGCGTATGCGCGTGTGTGTGTGTGTGTGTGTGTGTGTGTGTGTGTGTGTGCGAGTGTGTGTGTGGGGGGGGGGGGGGGGGGGGGGTGGGTGGGTGTGTGTAGGGCTGGAAATGAGCCGAGTTGAACTCGCTTTAGCTTGGCTCGACTCGTTAAGAATTGGTTCAGCTCAAATCTCAATTCGAGATTGGCACGAACTTTTTTTTAAGCTCAAACTCAACTCGTTAAAAGTTCACGAACTATTCGGTTCATCTCGCTAAATTCAGCTCACTTGCTTCACGGACTTAAAAGCTATTTTTTTAAGTCTATTTTATTTTTATATATTTGACATTTGATATTAATATTTTTTTAAAATGAAAATATTGAAATAAAATTTAAGTTATGAGTATAGAATTTAACTTTTTTTTTTTTAAATCTACTAATTCAAAAACTCCACAACTTTCAAGAGACACATTTGAAAGTCTAATTCAAAAAACACTTAATTGAAGTTTAAATTTATCTTAAAAATCCATTATTTCATCAAATATTTAGGAAACTTACAAATTTAATGAATTAGTACACAAAAAAACTATTAGAAATTGATACATTTTCATCACAGAATGATTACACCACTTACAACTTTTATTACACATGTTATTTTAGCAAATGTCGTAATGTCTCTAATAAAGATGACTCTAAATGCAATTGTCAACTTTATTGCCATAACTAGTACATAAGGGACAATATATGGTTAAACTTGGAGTAAATCTTTAAATCTACTCTTAAAAATAATATAATCATTCTCATATATAATCGAGTTGACTCATGAACCTAACGAATCGAGCTATGTATAGTTCAAATTCAGCTCAATAAGTTAACCAACATAGTTTTTTACTCATATTCAGTTCATTTGGTTCATGAACCTAGTTCAACGATTTAATTATCGAATCGAGTTCCGAACTATTTTCGAGTTGGTTCGGTTCATTGTCAGCCCTATGTGTGTGATATAAAATGTAATATTTTTATTTATTGTAACTTAGATAAAAAAAATGTCATAAAAAATTTCAAGCAAAATCAAAATTAAAAACATAAGAAAATATAATTATTTAAAAATTACTATATTAGAGATTCTTCGTATAAAATGAAATTTCTATATAAAGAAACAATTTAATGTGTGGAATAATAACACCAATATTAAATTTCTCATAATAAAAACATCAAATATATCTACATCAATATATTTTTTTATCTTGAAACGAATAATAATTTTAATAACCACTAAATTCTAAAATAATTTAATTGGATAACTAAAAATTAATATTAAGAGACTAACAATCCAATCATTATTTTTAAATTATAGTATTAAAAATAGTTTAAAAATAATAAAATTCTGTAAAACTGTTACATTATAATTATATATACAATCATCTTAATATAGAATAAATTCAAGTTAATGTCCTAAAAATTAATTAATAACTTTTATTTTAGAATTCATATTAGTGTATCGATCATCAATGTAATTCCTGATTAAATAATCATATTTAGCATAATGTAAATATATAGTTCGTTAGAAAATTAATATTGTTTCTTGTTTTAATTTATTTTCAATTATAATAATCCAATAAATCTTATAGATATCAATCATGATTTAAATATGTAGTTGTTCAGAAAATTAATCACAAATATTTATCAATGATGACAAGTTTTGAAATCATATATGGAAGTTGGATATCAAATGATTAATTTTTCAAATATTATATCATCACTATTCATAAAAAAAATATCAAAAATATTTATTCTATATAATTTCTTTCAAATTTATTTTCATCTTGATCCTTTAAGAATGCTTTATTTTTATATTTCTTTATGTAGCTCTTCAAGATATGTGGAAACAGTATTCCCATCTTCTATGATAATATTATTGCCATCTGTTTAGCAGTTGAGATGTATTCTATTTCTGTTGTGGACAAAGCAATAGTTAAGCCTGTCTTTTGCTAGCCCGTGATATTAGGTTTTCACCTATGAATTGAAAGATTCCACTAGTAGACTTCCTTTTAATTCTATTTCCAACATAGTCAGCATCACATAATACAACTAGCTTGTAATCTAGGGATATTTTATAATGTAAACCTAGATTATTTGTTCCCTCAAGATACCTAAAGATTCTTTTAACAGCACATAAGTGAGTCTCCACAGGCTCTAATTGGAATCTTGCACACATACACACACTGAACAAAATATTTGGCCTAGAAGTTGATAGGTAGAGTAAGCAACCAATCATACCTTTATATTGCTTCTGGCAGACTTTGGAGCTTTCTTCTTCCTTGTTCAGATTACATGTTAGATGCATAGGAGTATTCACGACTTTGCAGTCTTCAAGATTGAACTTCTTCAAAAGTTCTTTAGTATATTTAGATTGATGAACATAGACTCCATTTTTGCTTTGGTTGATATGAATTCCAAGAAAGAACTTCAATTCCTCCATCATGCTCATCTCAAATTCAGCCTGCATAGTCTTAGAAAATTCTTTGTAAAGAGATGGATTAGTAGAACCAAAAATTATATCATCAACATAGACTTGGACAATCAAGATTTTTGTATTCATAGTTTTCTGAACAGTGTAGTATCAACTTGACCCCTTTGAAATTCATTTTCTAATAGGAAATTACTCATTCTCTCATACCAAGCTCTTGGAGCTTGTTTGAGTCCATAAAGTGATTTCTCAAGTTTAAAAAGAAAATTTGGGTGAACTAAGTCCTCAAACCCAAGAGGTTAATTGACATACACTTCTTCATAAATGAATCCATTTAAGAAAGTACTCTTGATATCCATTTGATATAAAACAATATCATGATTAATAGAATAAGAGAGAAGAAGTCTGATTACCTTTAACCTTGTAACTAGTGTAAAGGTTTTTGAGAAATCTATACTTTCTTGCTAACTGTAACCTTAAGCTACTAGTCTAGATTTGTTTCTTACCGCCTCTCCTTATTCATTTAGCTTGTTTCTGAACAACCATTTTATTCCAATGATGTCCTTCTGATGAGTTTTGGGAACCAAATCCCCCACATCATTCCTTTGAAATTGGTTCAGTTCTTCTTGCACCGCGATAATCCATCCATCAACAATGATTATTTCTTCTAGATGAGAAGACTTGTACTTAAAGGTCTTTTTAAAATGTGGAGCTTCTTGAGAGACACAGAAAGTTTCTTCATTACTTGCTTCCTCTTGTTGTTTTTCAGAAGTTTAGACTTAGTTCTATACCATCAGCTTCTGATACATATTATGGTACATATTTAGAAAATACATATGTCTAGAAGATACATATTATACATGTTTGCAATTTTGGTACTGAAATACAAATAAGTTCCTAGTAGCACATTGTATACATTACATGCCAAAACATAAAAATCTAAAAACAATGGCAAAATATACACAAGATACTCCAAAGACTAAGAACTAGATCATATCAAATGATCTCAAAATAGAGTCTTCACAGTGGAAACAATGCCATACCAAAAATAGCCAAAAACAAGTAAGGATATCAAACTGCTTTATCCTTACCCTTCACGAAACCGGAACCACCTAAAATATAATCAACAACATGGGGTGAGATAATAATCCCAGTGGGTTCCCTATCTTATGGATTCTCTCGGGTTTACAAGGTTCTAACCAATCCTAACTCAAGTCGAAAGGGAAGGGACAAGACATGAGTTCACAACCCATACACTATATGGAAACATGTTGCTTGAGTTCAACAACTCAAACTATCACTAATCGAAAACCTTACAAAGGCATCCCTTTTTCCAATCCTCTCCTACCTCTAGGAGATCGACATGAGTAATGGATCCTTGTAACGTACTTTGACATACAAAATGGACGCAGATCCAAGGAAAACATAGTCCACATGAATCGTCATTTCTCACGGGCCGTACCTCATCACAAGTCTCTTTACCCGTAGGCTTCATACGTACAACGGGAATCAAACCTGTTAAAGTAAAAATACGTACATTCCAGAGGAGCTCTCTATATAAGCCTCCACTCTTGGAACAACATAACTCAAGGGATTGGTTCCGACTATGTGATCTCATACACAAATGTGATTGAATTCGACAATCACAAGGCCACATACGCCTTATTAAAAAAGAAACACAACATCCACACATGCTCCATATAATGTCTCACCTCTCTACTAGACAACTACTTGTCAAGGATGCTCACCTAGGCATCAAATGCACAAGCATTTTCATTTAAGTCATCTATCATTTCCTATTTACACCACTAGGTCATTCCATTCAATTATGATAAGGCTTTCCTCACTTTTTCTTAATCCTTTTTAATCACACAATTATCATTTTAAATCAATCCATCATCCACAAATCAACATGCATATTACTCATAATAATCAATGTAAACAAGATATAATAACAATAAACGTACATGTAAAACAATCAAGCAAGCATCAAAACAAAGTATGAAAAACACTTCCAGGTTCGCAGTGCGAGGACCAGGCGAGGTCCCTTCGCCTTGAGTTCGTTGTGCGAAATCTGAGTGAGATAGGAAAATTTAGAGGCAGTAGCAAAAGGAGTCAGTGGTCGCTGTGCGAGCCCTAGGCGAATGTTCACCTTCACCTCGCCTTCAGCTCGCAATGCGAGCATGATAGACTGTCACGTTCGCCTTCAACTCGCTGTGCAAGCCCTGTGATTTCCATAATTTTCTGCATAACAAGGATAGTTCCAAAGGGTTTTTTAAACCCCATTCACCCAACCTTATTCCAAACATTGATATCAACATTAAGGCTACAATCTAACATCAACATCATAAACACAACAAGAAACATGATATTTCCATGGAAATGGGGAAAATCTTACCAAATCCAATCTCACACTAATACTCTTACGCTAATGTATCTAACTAGAACCCACCTCTAGAACAAGATGAAGAAATTGTTGGTTATGAAAATGAGATGATGAAGAGTGATGGATGAGCTTCTTCTTCTTCTTAGGAATTTCTTCCTCTTTTCCACTTTTCTCTTCTTTCTTTCTACTCTTCCTATCTTTCTCTCTATTCTTCTTTTTGTTTCATTTCCTTCTTTTTTTACTACTTATCCCACAAAGTTGGAAAGATAAGAAAAATAAAAGAAAATGATATTTAGAAATATCTCAATAAAAGTTAGTAAGACTAACTTGGTAAATTTCCAATTTTAAGAGTATCCAAAATGTCTCTATTGTACCAATTAATAAAACCTTAGAGTTGGATAATATTAATTAAATCAAATTTGAGCTCATTGGTTGCTCTAATTATCTCGATAGATAACTCTCAGAGCGCACTGGAACCCAGTTGATCTCAACTAATATTATTTAGAGCATTTTATCAAATATGGGGTATTACATAGAATTTTGGACATGTGCTTTTCTTTTGTTGTATGTTGTAGTTAGTCACTGCCCTGGAGCTAAAACTGTTGCTTTGTTCTTTCCTTTCAGCATATTTGCAGCAAAGATAATCTCATTTTTTGGTACCTATACTCTTATGGGTCCTTTGATGTTAGTTCTGATAGGCTTTCTCTTATTTTGAGCATTTGCTTTGTAATAAGGCTTTGGATTCTTCAAGGCATTATATTCAAAAGTTTGTTGTCTTGAAAGAATCTTATCCTTAGGTTTTGGACCTTTTAGAACCTTCTAACTAGATGTCTTAGGTTCTATCTTCTTCAGAACTTTTGACTTAGAAGTCTCAGGTTCTGATTCTTGTATAGTCTTTGACTTAAGAACTATTGGTTCTGATTTCTTCAGGACCTTTGATCTAGAGAACTTCGATTCTGATTTCTTCAAAACATTTGACTCTGCAGTTATAGGTTATGATTTAATTGAAACCAAAGCATTATTGGCAGGCACAAAATGAGAGTACAACCCTTTTAGAGCACATCTTCAAGAAAAAGGATCTGATGGTTTAATCAAGGTTTCAGTCCTTGGACAAAAGGTTTTTGATGAAAACCAAGACCTCCTCCTTTGCTCCTACTTACACCATAGATTATAGATGCAAGTTTGGTTCTATTAAAGCTAGTTATGACAAATTCTTGAAGAGTTAATTCATACTCATTAAGAGGTTTATCAAACATATCCTTTATCAAAGCAATATGATCTCTTTCTAGTTTGTCAATCTTTTTTCTAGAGAAATTTAATTCATCTCTCAAAAGACCATATAGCTTCTTTTTCTTCTCTTTTTCTTGATAATTTTTCTAACTCCCGTATTTTCCACTCTTTGAAGTTTTTTTTTACTTTTCACACTTTGGCATGAATTTGGCTCATTATTTCAATGTTTTCATCCAAATTTTCAAGTAAAAAATAGGTAATGATGACTGGCATCACAATCCCAAACTTACTCTGTTGATTTTCCTCAAGTAACCTACCTGGACACTGAAAACTTCATCAAAATAAAATGCTTACCCTTACCAATGAATGTCACCTTTCTTATTTTGTTGATCAACACTTATGTTCCCTGCTTCAATCCAATCAACTTGGAAAAGTTCTTTCGAACTTACAAGTACTCAATATGTCTCTCATCTCACAAGTATTCACTCAATTGGATAAAATCATCTAACAACGAGTTTGTAAAGCTTCTAACTGATTCAATCAAAGTCATATTTAAACACACACTTTTGAAGTCTTTTTAAGGTTGTAATGTACCTTATGTCAAGGTAGGATAATTTAAGATAGTAGGCTTAAGCCTTCTGAGTTAGGTAACTAGTTGTCTTGATGTTATCTGCTTCCTTTCATATCGATATTTTCTTATTAACTTGGCACTAAAGAATGCATATTGGTGGTCCTATTCTTCTTTCTTTTTCATAATTTTTTTGAAGAAGCTATTTTTAACTTCTTTTCATTTTTTTTCTTTTTATTTCTTTTCTTTTGACCCATTTTCTCTAGTACCCCAACCCCAAACTTATTCGTTGCAAACTTCCAAGAGCAACCCCAAACTTTTTCCTTTGCACTAGACAAGTAAAATAAATATTTCTACCTAACTCGAAAGAGGGTGGAAAGAATTCATCTTTCAAGTCAAATGGCTATATAATAAAGGTTATGTCACTAAAAGAATGGTTAATGCTCAAATTGGTTAGTAAATGATATAATCATATTAAAACAAGATGGCTTAAAAAAAGGATCAGGGTTTTTACAAACAACTTCCTTAGTGTGTATTTGTCAGACCGATAGAAAAAAATTAGAAACAATGCAAATTCTAGAAAACAACTGATGTGTGAATAATCTCATAAGAAGGAAAATTGAATAGTGGAATATTTGGCTCAAACCTTACTAGCTAAGGTATCTAAAGATTGAGTATAAGTAGTCGATTTCCCTTTTCTTCATTAACTTTCAATCTACAAGGGAACTTCCATGATGATCACTTTTTTAATTTTTTTTCTGGTGATGTTTTCTTTTCTTTTTCATGCTGCCACTGGTAAGGTTGAAAAGTTAAAACTGAAAGAAACAACATAAGCAAACAAGCTCATTAATTCCAAAAAAAGAGAAGTACAAATGGGGAAGATCATTCTTCATAGATAGCTAGAACTCTTTCTTGGATCATATTACATAAAGGGAAATAAAACAAAAATTGGAAAATACAAAAAACTTCTAGATCACATGTCATCAGAGCTGAAGAGGTCATTCACTCGATCCATCTCATCCCTGAAATCTCGATCTTTCCTGCTCCAGGTAGTTCTCATCTCAACCCTTCGGTTTCCCAAGGCTTGGTATTTCTCTCCAAAATGTGTCTCCATATCTTTAGATGTTGGAAACTGCTCCATGAGATTCTAAACTGGCATGTGGTATATGTGCTCATTATAGAAGGCCTGGAAATTCAGTTCAAAATTGGGGAAAGCATAGTTAAAAATGGGTGCCAATTTATTGGCCCAAATCTCCATGCCAATAACGTAGTCCTCATGCCTTTGTAAACGTTCAGTTGCATGTTGTTATTGTGGTTGTCCTTCAGGTCGATGGATTTCAGGATGGTAGTATTTCTCCCACTCTTGTTGTTTTGCTTCATCTGGCCCACCTTTATTGATTGTAGTGTAGGAAGTCTTCTCATGGTGCTTCTTCTGATGGGCACTATACGGATTACTATTGCATCCTCGAGGTGAACTAGTACTCCAGCTAACCTACATAATTCATTAATAATACAAAAATGGCCACAAGCTCGTTGTGGGCGTAAGCCATGTACTTAATATTGTCAACAATCAATTTCCCCACATCCGTGTCTTCTCGATTTAGGATAGACGTCTGTGCATGACATCGTTTCACAATGAACTGTGATTGGTTGGAAACGAATTCTAAGGTTTGCATAACAAATGATGCACATGCCCTTGGTATAAGTCTTAAGCCTTAATGGTTTCCCATTAACAATCACTCTTTCTGCCCCTAGTTGGTAAATGTGTTTATCATCTCCTCACACCTTGCCTGAGTTATTGGGAGGTTTCTTCTCCTTTGAACATTACAGTTGATGACAGTCATCATTACATGTTTTTTTAGGAAGAAATTCGGGTAAATTTGGAAGAAGAATGATCAAAAAGCATGTTAATGTGTGAAGAATTGAGGAAAAAGTCAATACAAAGAATATACAAAGACTTATTGAAAATTTAGAAGAAAATGGAGAGAAAATGTGTGTTTTACCTATGGAATTCTCGTGCGCTATGCATACCATCGCGACACAATGAGGATTGCATCACAGGGCGATACTGACTGTCACTGACGCGTTGCTACTTTTTCAGCTGACACACGTTTTTCTATAAAAATAAATTTTTTGCCACTTTTGAAGGGTTTTGAATTCAAAGACTGAGAGTGACGGCAAAGGGCAATTTTTGGTGCTTTTGGAGGCCATTGGAGAGCATTTTCTTCAGTGATTTTTCATGTAATCTGAAGTTAAACTCTTGGTATATTTATTTTACACTATGAGTAACTAGATTTCTCCTAGCTTAGGTCTTTTTGTATGATGAACCTATTTTTATTCTATTTGGACATATGATTGGTTGATGTTAATGTTATTGCTTTGAAGTTTTAATATCATAAAATTATTGCTTGTGTTCATTTCCTATTGTATGTTAGGATACGCAATTTGGTCTAGTCAAGTAGTGACAAATTAATCGTAGGGCTACTTATCAGAAATAGGATCATTGTTAGGTTCAATAATTAACTAGGGATAATATAATTAGTATTTGTGAATTAGGAATTAACGTGCTCTAGTACCTAATCTGACGTTTCAATTGGCCTGAAGGATTAAGGAATTAACGTTTAGCCTAGTGAGTTGCACACCAATGGATTTAGTACAGTTGTAAGGTTAATTTGTCGTGTAACTCTTATGTATTTACATGTATGTTAATGTGAATTTAATTAATAGAATAGAAATAGGTAAGTCTAACGAAAAGACCTAACCGCCTTTATTATCATGTCTTTTTCAAAGTTAATTTTCTATTTATTTCGGATCAAACAAACAATGATCAAACAAACCCCCCATTTTGTGTTACGTTAACTCTCACTTATTTTCCTTTTTAAAATTCAATCCTCGTGGATACGAGCCTTATTTTATTACTTTGATACATACTAGAACACTTGCTAGTTTTGTCATCAAGTTTTTGGCGCCGTTATCGGGGATTGTTGATTTTCAACAAGGCAATTTAGTGCGACATTTTTAGTTTTCGATTTGTTTGTTTTAATTTTTGTTTTCATTTTAAATTTGCAATGTCTACTCTTGGTTATAATTTTTATTTTCTTTTGTTATTAATTTTAATTTTAATTTATTTTCTATTTGTGTGTTATTTGGTGTTGTGCTACTAGGGTATTTCTTATTTGTTTATGCAAGGTACAGACACATCATTGTTACTAATCGATCCCAAAATTGAAATAACTTGGCGCACACTTGACAAAGAGAAAAGAGAAGCACTTCAAGCTACCTAAGAAGTAAAAGAAGAAGAGGTAGAGATGGTCCTTCCACCACGTCAAATGTTGGGGGACTATTGCAGGAGGACCGACTCCTACCAAATTTGTTTAGGATTTCAACCATTTAATCTAGTAACCTTTGGCATAAAAAATCATGACTAACAAGTTTGAAGGAAAAACCTTTCGAATGGAAAGCAATTAGAGATCCTTGAGAGTATCTAGCTGGTGATATTTGTAGGATGTATGGGGGTTTTATTATCGCCTCCACATGGATTGTTCTGATAGTTTATCGTCTCAAGAAAAGGGTTTTCAAAGTTTGTTTCATAAATTGTCACGATTTAGTAGCAAAGCTTTAAATTCTAAAAAGATGTTTGTTTGAGAAAAGTATATCAAAAGTAGTTTTCATCCACCCTAACTTCTATATATTCTCTTAATCTTGCATGTGAAGTCGGAACCGATTAATATCATCATGTATTCTCTCAATATTGTCTATGTCTAGAGCGGTTTCGTGAATATTACTGTATTCGTCATTTGATGATGTCTCATGCTAGCAACCGATACAATAATCATTAAGAACAACACAAAGCAAATATTAACTCACAAATCTATGTCTTTATTTTGTTTGTTAATAGATGAATATTTTAGATCAAGTTTCATAAAATCTATGTCTAGAGTTTTACAAATCAAGAATGGAACTTTAAGAACAAAAACATTAATCATATATTAATCTTCACTTGTTCACATACAAGGCCAATCAAAATAAATACTTAAAATCTAAGGTAGACTACCTCTACCTTTGATACAAAAGATGTTTAGCTAGCCATCACCATGGTAGCTTGATCAACGAGAAAGAAAGAAAGCTCTACTAGCATCAAAGTTGAAAGATCGAGGATTGATGCTCCAAAGCTTGATTTTTACTTCCTTTTGAATTTTTAAGCTTCAAACCCTAAAATATCTTATCTAGATCTGAAAAGTGAATAAAAATGAAGTGTCTCTCAAAATATCTAGCAAATGCCCCTTTTATACATGTTACAAAAAGTACACATAAGTGCCAATAAGTGTCATCGTTCTAAGCTAGCTCAGAGTACGCTTAGCGCAGTTAATAACAAATGCGACATAAATGCAGAAGCGCGCTAAGCGCGGTCAGAGCACGCTAAGCATGGTCTAGGTCCCTTGGCTACTGCCTCCTTATAAAAAGCGTGCTAGGCGCTGATCTTGCGCTGAAAAACGTGTTAAGCGCGGTTTACTGTCAGATTGTCGCGAAAATGATCTTCCAAACCTTCTTCCATCATCCACGGGCTCCAAGCATCACATCAAGTAAGAAAACCTATAAAAATGCATCAAAATGATCACAATCGAAGTTATTTACATGCAAACTCTAAAACTTACTTATTTACACTAAAACTTATGGTTTTACTACTAATTTACCAAGGAATCAATTGGAAAGGACCACAAAATACTATCAAATATATACACAATTTAGCCCTTAACAACTCTCCCCAACTTAAGATTTTGTTTGTCCTCAAACAAAAGTTTGCCAAACATAAATAAACCCAAAGCAACGTACAAGAAATTAGAATGAACAAGTTAAAACAACGTCAAATTCATGGTTCAAAAAGTAGAAGTACAAACAAGATAAACTTACCACAACTCAAAACAAATCATGAAGATGAAACTATTCCTAAGTGTACAACACAAATCAAGACTTCTAAAGCAATACAACTCCAACATGAATCACACCTATGCACACATTAATCAAGGGATGAAAACATTATGAGGTTTTATCTCTCACCAAACAATCCTGCAAACATCTGGATCGAATTATGCATTCAACAAACAACATGCATTAATGAGTACAAAAGAAGGAATCACAAGGACTTCAAAGGTTGTAACTTGGCTTGGGCTACAAGGAAGAATCATTTATCAAAGTCATGGAAACAAAAATACCTAATCCTATGAGATCATTAAATTCTCATATTCATACACAATTTAAGACCTTAACCCTCTTACTTTCTTTTCTTTGAGGCATCATTACAACTTTGAGCTCATTTGTTGGAAATCCATGCCCAATTTTCTTTCTTTTTCATTTTTCTCTTTTCATTGTTTCTTTTTCAAGATATTTCATTATTTACAACCACTTTCTTTTTAACAACATGTCAACCTACCTCTTTCTCCCCAACTTTGAATACAACCCAAAATGGTGTCAAGAATGCTCTCACACATCTAAGGCAAGGAACAACAAAAGCAACCACACTTTATGGTTTAGGTTCAAAGGTTTCACAACAAAAATCAAGATCCATTCCAAAATTCAATTGTTATTCATGTACATTATTTACACGATTTAATCATCAACATGGATCTTGATAGAAAAGCTCAATGGGGTTAACAAATGCTCGCTCACTCACAAGGTAGATTGATCATTCAAATTATTCAAGTGTTTTTTCTCAAAAAAAAATTGCCTTGATCCTTTTCATACTTTCTCACAAATCAACACACATGCATGATTAAGCATAATAAGATCGAGTTAAAACAAGAATGTCGGTTTTCCGCATATAGTATGTAATGGAAGCTTCCTCACAAAAGTTATGTTCTAAGTGATTCACAATTGAACAAGTATTTCTAAAGAATACATGGTATCATATTTTGCACAAATCATAAGTTTCATATTCATGCTAAGTTTAGAAAGTGATAAATATGTACCTTGCAATTGTACCTCTATTCAAGCATATCATTACCACTCAATTGTATGTTGATTCATCAATCCTGACATGTTCACAAGGTTCCTTCAGGTTTTTTAAACTTAGGAACAAACAACACACACACAAAATTTTCTACTACTAATAATTAAAAATTACACAACATAATAAAAACATAAATATCATAATATAAAATATAACACCCAAACATGGTGTGTTAAAATAAGTTCACAAAACCTCATCCTAAAAAGGATGGCCCAAATCAATCCCAATGAGACAAGTCAACATAGAACAAAATAAATCTAAACAACTTAAACATAAACATAATAATAATAATTAAAACCAAATGAAATCAAATCCATCAATAACACATCACTCCTCCTCATAACTAGAAGACCCCATCACCCACTCGGTCTCTCCGCTATCATCATCATCATCATCATCTGTAACATCATCCTAAGTATTTGTAGCATCATCCTAAGTTGTACCCTCCAAGGGTACCTGTGCCTGCTTCTGCGGCTGCTGCTGCGGAACCTGCTCCCTCACAAAGTGAAATGGCCTTTCCTCAGGCATATCAATAAAAGCATGAAATTCCTTAGTAGTAGGAAAGGGATGATCCACATGCGGTTCTCGAATCTGCAAATGCAAAGCACGCATAGATGAATGTAAAAAAGTAAAAGCTCTCTGATGAGCCATGTGCATGTCTCATGTGTACATGCATGCAACACGCTCATCATAGTCCTGCCGAGTCGTAGGATCTGCTGACTATGGTGGTTGATGAGGTGGTACTGGCTCATGTGGTGGTGGTGGTGGTGGAATTGGTGGTTATGCATCTATCCTGGGAATACAGTGGCTCTGAATCCAAACATCATTCATAACACCTTTAATGGTCTTATGCACCATATCAGGTATCGCGACACCCGCCTGAGTGCGAAGGCCCATAATCAAACTATGAAAAACTAAAATGGAAGGAACCTTGGTACCCAAACGGTGACCACTATAAGCATTAGCTCGGATCTCATCAGAGATGATCTTTGCTACATCAACCTGCCTCTCATCCAAAATGTAATACAACATGCATGCAATATCCAGAGGAATAGAAGAAGTATGACTCCTAGGCCTTATGTTATACAGGACTAGAGTCATCAAAATCTGGGCAGGGGTGTTCACGTTACCTCTCTTCAGATGCTTAGGCCTACCTGCGGCGTTAAGCTCAAAACCCCCACCCGGATGCACCAATGCATCACTTACATTCGCAAAATTTCAGTTCCTTCTTGCTACCCTCTTATAATACGCACACTGCTCTCCCTATGCTAACACCAACGGGTTACCCAAATAAGTATTGAAGGCATCCCGCAAAAAGGAAAGATGCTTACCTCGCATATAGGTCATGAAAAAGTACACCTGACTCTCAACCGGAATAACATTCGCGTAAAATTCATGAATGATCTCATAATTCAGGCGGGTGGGTGGAGTAACCAAAGTTTGCCAGCCATGATTCTCAATGATGTTGAGGCAACCCCTATAGTTACCTTGAGGGTTTATTCTGAAAATCCTCTCTGGCCAAATACTTCTTTGAGTCAGCTCAAGGTAACGCACCTCCTGCTTAGCTCCAAGGAATCTATTTGCGTCAAACGCATCTGGCTCTTGTTATTTGTGTGAAGTTTGGCTAACAGTTTTGTTCGAACTGCAGCATAGTGGCAAGAAGCAAAAATATTTGGAAGAATTCCCTCCGGGATTTATATCGTCTCCACAGGGATCGATGCGAGGGAAAGAATGTCGCTCGACAATCTCTACGTTTCTAAGCTTGGTTTTAATGGTTTAAAAGAGTAAAAAGTGGAAAGTAAAACATATGAACAAGTAAATAAAGTACGGTAGAGAACTCGTCAGGAATAACGTTTAGTCACTTATCTAACACACAAATCTACCAATAAGTTGTACACACACCAAGTTCATCACCAAATTAGGATCTAATCTGTTAGGGCTCAAAGGGGTTAACGAATACTCACTACTCATAGGTAAGTTACTTTTAGATATGGTTGTGCTCAATATAAACAAATTCCTTGATCATTTCTAATGCTTCCACAAAATCACAATAATCAAAAGATTAAGCATGAATCAGAAGAATTAAACAAAGTTATCAATCATCCAAGCATTTAGTAAACAATGGAGGTTTCTTACAATGGGATATGAACTAAAATGATTCAGAAATGAACAAAAATTGCAAGAGAATGAATGACATGTAAGTTGTACAGAGCCTAAGGTTCATAAACATATTATGTTCTAGAAAAGCAATAAACACAAACCATAGCAATGCAAATTTCTTTAAAATTTTAACATTACCATAACATTTTCTTGTTGAAACAACAAAACTTGAACAATCACAACATGTATCCTCAAGCTAATAAAAAACAAACCTTGAGATAAAACACAAAAAAATTTCAAACAACCTAACAAAATTTGAACTAAAACTAACTAAACACAAAGACTAAAATTGGTGAAAGTGGATGGAAAATGAGAGATTTTTCCACACAAAACAGAGCGCGCTAAGCACGAGCAGGAAAACATAGATTTTCAAGTTCTTTCTCTCATTCAATCCATCCATTCTCACTTTATGTTAACTATACTACTAAATATAAAACTGTGCAAACTCTAAAACCATTGGGTTGCCTCCCAACAAGCGTTTGTTTCATGTTCTAAGCTCGGCGCCTTATTTATGTACAAGCTCCTCAATGTTGCTTGGTTCACCGGCTACTATCAAATATACCTGCACAACACTTTGAGCAAACATAAATGAAAAATAAAAATATGCACAAACACATACACAAACATGATGGACAACACATATATACGATAAGTGAACAAACAAAACAGAAACAAATATGTACAATTATTGCACCCCGAAATTTGCCCTACCTTTTTTCAACCTTTAACTGGCTTTTGTTTCACACTCATTTGCATCTCATTAGGTGAATTCATAATTATTCATTTGCATGGGCTCTTAAGAAACGGGATCAAAGGATTTTCTAGTTATCGGTGGTGATTCCGAGGTGATTCAGTCGGTTCCTATTTCAGGTTAAGTTGGAGCAAGAGGGTGCATTCAAGCTTCATCATCCAGGTTTAAGGATTCAAAGCAGTGATATTTTATTGATCATTAAGGGCAAGACAAGATATAAAGATAGAGTTGGGAACTCATATTCTGGTCGAGGCAGTGTTATTCTCTCAGTTGTTTATTGCTTGGTGCTCTTAATGCAAATCAGTTTGGATTTGAGATTGAAGTTGGGGATTCACAATGAAGGCAAGTTTGATTTGGATTTGAAGTTTGGTTTGGGATTAAATATATTCAATTGGTCAAGAGTTTTAAGTGTACAAAGTGTGAAAAGGGTTCATGTGGGTTACTTGGAATTCAAGATACAAGTCTATCCAAACCTCTATCCATATCCATTCATGTGTCATTATCCATATCACTTTCTTTTAATCCATAATCCATTTAAAACTTTCTAATCCACATTTATTCTTAACCCACATCCATGTTTATAAACCACTTTCAAAATCATAGTCCATAAGTCAAATCTAAATAGCCATCTTAATATCCACTTTAAATCTTTTTTTCTAAATCCAAACCATTTTTCTAAACACATCCAATTATTCAAAACTTTTCATATCCAATCCATTTATCCAACTTCATTTAAATCCATTCTCTTAAACCATTTCTCAACCCGCATTCAAGTCCATTGTTAGTAAAAATGCTCAAAAACCAGAAAGATGCATTGGAGAATTCAATTGTTGAGATTGTAATTAAGAGGCTGCTTCACGTTACAAAAGTTTTATTCTTAAGATTTCAAATGAAGCAGAGCACTGTCTGACCATTGTTCAAATGATTAAGTATTATTGTCCCTCTACTGATTACCAAGTTGTCACTTGCATTAATTAATTAACAATGACTGTGGGAAGGTTCTTTTCGAAGCTTTTGGAAACCAAATGGCAGAGTAATACATAGTTCATAGCAGGAAAGTACAAAGGCATAAAAGGAAAATAACAGTGGAGAGCAAGTTCGTTTCACGCAGAAAAGAGAAAAGTCCGTAGCATACAAAACTAAATCACAACTTGTCATAACAGCACAATAAAAAGTCCTGGTGAGAAAATAAAAAAGAAGAAATACACTGCAGTAGAAAAAGGTCATAACAGAATTTCATTTCCAAACTCGTGACCTCATTTCACAAACTCTCTCAACAGAAATGCACAACTCACTCTAACAGAATTTCAGTGAAAATCCTAAACTACCCTCTAAAACCCACCTGTATAAAAGCTCTTATTCTGAATCGTGTGCCATTCTTCCACACAAAAACTCTCAGCAACAAATTTAACCCCAAGTTTCAGCTTCAAATTGAGAAACCTGCAATGAAATTGGGGGAGGAGTTTTTCGTTTCTTCATACACTCTTCACCATTTTCAGAACTTCTTCCACCTCATTTCACAATAACTTGAAAAATCACACCAAAACACCTTTCATCATCTTCAATCTACAACATTGCAACCAATTCACCATTCACCATTCTGCAACAATTCACACAACACCACAACTCAGAATACATCAAAAACTTTGCAACAGAAATTTCACGCACTCAAGAATTTAGCATCAACAAATTCAACGGAATTGAAGCAAGTAGGAAGCAGGAGAGGATTCAACAATCACAGAATTGCAAGGAGCAAAAGCAGTTCGCGAGAAAAGTAGAAGAGGAGGAAAATAGAGTAAACTGGAAGTAAGAAAGTGAAGTACGCATACCTGAATTGAAGCGCCATCGGAGCGACTCCGATTCGTAAGCTTTTCTCCCTTCATCATCATCACATAAATTTGTTTGTCTATTGTCTGCTCTGCTTTGAACTATGTTTCTGTTTGTTGTTTGAGGCCGTTGAGGTTTGCACTCCGCCGTTGTCGGCGTGACGCCATTGCACGGTGGAGCAAACTGTTGTTGTTTGTAGTGAGAGCGGAACGGATAAATGTTTTTGTATCGCCGACAGGGAAAGTTGTTGAGCAATGAAAGAGAGGTTCACCGAAAAGGAGAGGATAGTGTATGGTTCGTTAAAGACGTCACGGCGGAGATCGCCAAGATTATGATGGAGATTTTGTTTTGAGTAAAAGGAAACACGGAGGTTGAATTCGGGAGAGGAATGGCATGATGAAACCGTGTGTTGCCGGCGAAGTTGAGAGAGTAAGGAGATGTTGGAGATAGGTCACGAGAAGAAGAGAGTGAAAACAGGGGAACGACGCTACTGAAGCTGGTGATGTTAGGTTTTCTGTTTGAGCTAAAAACCTGTTGGCCATGGTGAGTTGGGCCGAGTTTACTGGCCTGTGACTGATTCACCCATTTCAATCTTCTTTCCACACCGCCCTTTGTCATCTCGCACCCCCTTGGCCTCTTTGTAAGATCCTGGGCCTTAGGCGCGTACTTTTTATTTTAACATACACCAAATCACTCGCTGGAACTGTGACACCCCCAATCTATACCCTGAGCAATTAAAGCGATAACAAATAATCAGAGTATAATTAAAACATTCATGGCATAAACGGGAGCGTCACATCAAAGTAGCGAAATACAACTACCTGCTCACATAGATATGTAACAATCAGGTAGCAACATAAATAGAGGAACTCAGTTCCTAATCTGCAACTGAAATCTCGTATATATAAACATAAAAGTTTGTCTGTCATATACAGATTCATACATGTAAAATCCAAAAGATATACATATACACATAGTCACATAACGATCTCCCCGACTATCCGGTGCCACATATCAGAGCCGACTGACAAAAGAATGAAGACATAATCTTCACAAAAGACCTCTAGCATCTAATCTGCAATGCCTCATAGAGCATTCAAAACAGCAGAAGGGTGAGAAACACAATTATAATATAGTTGCATACAATTATGTAATAACACAAAATACACATGCAAAACATTCTCACCACAACGTACACCATAGTTCAAATACCAAACAAAACAATTCATAATTAATGCATCCATCACTAAGGCATATCAATCATGCTCAATACATTTATCACCAATATATATATATATATATATATATATATATATATATATATATATATATATATATATATATATATATATATATATATATATATCAACTCATCAATCCCATTCACAATTCCCACACATAATCAATCCATTCATGACTTATGCAAATGCGCAGAGACCGACACAACGACTCTATGCATGCGGTACCATTCCATCCATCATTCTCATCATTAATTCACTCAAGAATTATTGGAATCATCGCTTGTTACTTAGTGTAACTCCCCGTCGGGCAAACGATGTTCCCCGTCGCTTTAGGTCCTCTTGGTATAAGGCTCACGACGTTTATGGATCCCTTTAGATCCTCTTTGTATAAGGCTCACGATCCGATCGCTTTAGGTCCTCTTTGTATAAGGCTTACGATCGTCTATAACATTGCTTTAGGTCCTCTTTGTATTAGGCTCACGACCGTTACAACAGATTCCCTCTGGAATTGTTTTGTTGCTCACACCCCACAAGGGCACACGACATCACAAGATGTATATCATGATGCTTGGCATACAATGACTCGTGACAATCAAATGCATACTCATATACAACCATGTGAACCATTTCAACATCCATAATCATGCATATACAATCAAACACAACACAATGCATTTACTTGTCGTAAGGCCACAAACCACCATCACAACCTTTCATCACACGCATTCACATCATATAACAGCACACAAGCCATACATTATATATCCAAAAACATATTGCATGATAACACATAAATCGCACACCATTACGACGATAAAAGTCGACAAAACGACACGTTTCCGAATACCCGACATAATTAAATTGGCCACTAAGCCCAAAAACCATTTTTATAAGAAAGAACATCTCAATAACTTTCCAACGATACAAATAACGCCCCGATCTGAATTACGGATCAAAAGTTACAGATTTTAGAAAATAGTTTTAATTTTGATGTTCCAGGTCGCGCTAAGCGGGCTCCTCCCCGCGCTGAGCGCGCTCCTCACTGCCTGGTGAGGTTGTAAATTTTCAATACCGCGCTAAGCACGCAGACCCGCGCTGAGCGCGCACTGTGAAATTCAGAAAAATAAACCCTTCGCAAATCCAACCCCAAAAATCCTATTTCTCATCCCAAATCAATTCCAATAGCAAAACAAGTATCAGCAATTGTTCATAAACACAGTGTGATCATACAACGCGATTTATACCGATTTCCGACCGTGAAAACATCGATTTCTATTCGTTTATCTCATTTCGACCTATAATTGAAAAAACTAGTAAACATTCCAACACCCACATACATAATCATACACAAGCATAGAATAACCGAGTTTCGCACCCTTACCCGATTAATCGTGCTTTGAAGTGTCGGTTGAATCGATCTCTAAACTTTTAAGTTTTTCCTCTTTTTCTTCTTTTCTTTCTTCCCTTCCTATTTTCTCTCTTTTTCTCTCTATGTTTCTATTTTAAATGAAAAACAATATCTAACCAAGCCAAAAAGACCAAAATACCCCTACACTTAATTTTCTCGCAAACGTTCCCAAAACGCGATAAAACATAATAACGATAAGCCTAACACATTTACCAAATAAAAACCAAGAATGAAATAATATAAAGACAAAAATAATTAAATCGACTCGATTAAAATAAATCTAACAAAAACTGGGCGTTACAGGAACTCCCTTCGTTGCTTTCTGATGTAATCCTTGGGCCTAGCATATCCGGCCCATGCGTTCTAATATTTCTACCCATGAGATGCTAATGCACCCTTGTCATTAGTTAATATTAGATTTTTGTTTGTTTTGTTATTTGTTTTAGTTAATTAATTGGATACTAATTTGTAGAATTAGTTTATATTTTTTAGAACTAGATTTTTTTATAACTTTAGCTTTAGAATTTAATTAGAAATTAACTTGAATTAATTTTAGGTTTAATTTTAGAATTAGTTTTTAATTAACTCTTCTGGTTAATTTTTAATCTTGATTTTTGATGCCTATTTTGATTAATTCTTGATTAAATACTTGACTGCCTTTTGTTTGATTTTCTCTTTGTGATTGAGTTGTCTGGTGTTTACTTGTTGTTTACTCTGTATTCGCGTGCTCCTTTAAGGCTCCTAGTCCGACTTAATTTATGATTAAGCTCGGAGTAGAATAGACATTAGGCTCTCAATCCAAGCATGACAACATTAGGTAGACTTCCCTCCTGATCCTGACCTTAGGGCCACTTTGCATGATAACTTGTAGGACCGAGTTTCCCCTTAGACCTTCTGTGCATCTCTGCCTTTTCTCTCGCACCCGTGCGATCGAGACCCTTCTCCTTTTTCCGTAGTCCCATGAACTACGGATGCTCTGATTCCTTATTCCCTAATGAGGATACGTAGGCACGAGGATCCCTATCCTTTGCGAGCACACTAACAACTAACTCCCCTCTTCTCTCGCACCCTTGCGATCGAGACCAACCTGATAACTGAGTCTTTTCTCTCGCCCTAGTGCGATCGAGATATTTTTGACCCGTAGGTCAAACTACATTTGCTCTGATTCCTCTTTCCCGTCCATTTGAGGATACGTAGGCACGAGATGCGATATCTCGACGAACAACCTCCCCCTTTAGTGCGTAGTCCCCCGAACTACGTTGACTCTGACTTTCCCATTGCACAAGGGAATACGTAGGCCTAGGACGACGATGTCCTATCGAGTCTCCTTTTTTCTCTTTCCCCCGTTCTGTTTTCGTTTAGCAGTAGGCTTTAGATAACTCACCCTTTGATTAGACAACAAGCGTGGATCCCATCGAGTACCATGGACGCTTAGGGGTGCTAATACCTTCCCCTCGCGTAACCGACTCCCGAACCCAGACTATGGTTGCGATAACCATATCTTTTCTTTCTTTAGGTTTTCTTCGATCGTTTCCTTTCCCTGCGTCGGGATAAATAACGTTCGGTGGCGACTCTTCTGTTCTGTTTCTCGCGGTTATTTTTTTGCAGTTGCGTCAACAATCACATATAGAAAACAACTGTGGACAAGTATGTACAAAGCTTAAAAACATAGAAACTATCGCAATACGATTCAATATCAAAACACAAATCCCCGACAACGGCGCCATTTTGCTGATATTTGTAGGATGTAGGGGGTTTTTTGTTATCGTCTCCACAGGGATTGTTCTGATATGGGATGTTTTCCGTTCAATAGTTTACCATTTCAAGAAAAGGGTTTTCAAAGTTTCTTTCATAAATTGTCACAATTTAGTAGCAAAGCTTTAAATTCTAGAAAGGTGTTTGTTTGAGAAAAGTATATCAAAAGTAGTTTTCATTCACCCTAACTTCTATATATTCTCTTAATCTTGCATGTGAAATCGGAGCCGATTAATATCATCCCGTATTCTCTCAATACCGTCTATGTCTAGAGCGGTTTGTGAATATTATTATATCTGTCTTTAGATGATGTCTCACGCTAGCAACTGATACAGTTATCGTTAAGAACAACACAAAGCAAAATTAACTCACAAATCTATGTCTAGAGTTTGTTTGCTAATAGATGAATATTTTAGAACAAGTTTCATAAAATCTATATCTAGAGTTTTACAAATCGAGAATGGATCTTTAAGAACGAAAACATTCATCATATATTAATCTTCACTTGTTCACATACAAGGCCAATCAAAAGAAATACATAAAAGCTAAGGTTGACTACATTTACCTTTGATACAAAAGATGTTTAGCTAGCCATCACCATGGTAGCATGATCAACAAGTAAGAAAGAAAGCTCTACTAGCATCAAAGTCGAAAGATCGAGGATTGATGCTCCAAAGCTTTCATTTTTACTTCCTTTGGAATTTTTAAGCTTTAAACCCTAAAATATCTTATCTAGATCTGAAAAGTGAATAAAAATTAGGTGTCTCCCAAAATATCTAGCAAATGCCCCTTTTATACATGTTACAAAAAGTATCCACATGTGCCAATAAGTGCCACCGCGCTAGGCCAGCTTAGAGCGCGCTTAGCGTAGTCAGTAACAAAGGCGGCATAAATGCAGAAGTGCGCTAAGCGTGGTCTTGGTCCCTTGGCTACTGTATCTTTATAAAAAGCGTGTTGATCATGCGCTGAAAAATGCGCTAAGCGCGTTTTTCTGTCAGATTGTCGCAAAAATGATCTTCCAAACCTTCTTCCATCATCCACAGGCTCCAAGCATCGCATCAAGAAAGAAAACCTATAAAAGTGCATCAAAATGATCACAATCGAAATTATTTACATGCAAACTCTAAAACTTACTTATTTACACAAAATTATGGTTTTACTACTAATTTACCTAGGAATCAATTTGAAAGGACCACAAGATACTATCAAATATATACACAATTTGGCCCTTAACACTCGCTTAATTTTACAAGACATGCTTGATGTGTAAGCCAGTTGGTGACATCACCGACGATCTGATAAAATTACATATATTTGGTTTCTTCTTGATATGTCGTACAAAGGATTGGTTGTAGTGCATCCCAAATGGCACTATCCATACTTGGAAATAGCCCGAAGACAAGTTTCCCAAAAGGCACTATTCCAAAACTTAGTTTGTGGAAAGAAAAACTGCTATTACCAATTTTGCTCAAGAAGAGGCGTAGTCACTATCTGATGCATGGGAAAGGTTTAAGTTGTTACTTCGAAAGTGTCTGAATCACAACATGAGTTCTATACATCAGATGACACACTTCCTCAATAGGATGAGAACACAATTGAGAATGTTTATCGATGTCTCAACTGGAGGTACATTGAGATTCAAAACTGATGAAAAGTTGAAAACGTTGGTATAAAACATGTGTTAGAATGAGTATCATTCAAGTGAACGAGCAATGAAACAAAAAGGCATTTATTCAGATGATTCGACCATATCTTTAGCCACTCGAATAGAAGTCCTTACCAAAAAATTAGTCAAAACCCAACTAGCTCAAGTAATGTGAGTAAGATTCAGGTGATTCGTTGTGATTTATGTTGAGGAGAACATGCCAATGGTAGTTATACTATGGAGGTTGAGAGTGCGGAAGTTCAGTATGTTAATTTTTAGAAGAATAATCCTTATTCCAACACCTATAATTCAAGTTGGAAAGATCATCTAAACTTCAGGTGGAGCAACAATCAGACTTTGAATGATAATCAAGTTGATCAATAAGCCTTTCAAGCACCTCAACGCAAGCCATCACCTCTTGAAGAAGCATTGCAAAATTTCATGAAGTCTACTTAAGAGAGTTTAACGAAGGTAATCAGGCTCAAGAAAACATTACAAAATATTAACAAGAGATGGCATAGAATCAGAACCTGATGAACAAGAACATTGAAGCATTAATACAAAATTTAGAGATGCAAGTTAGTAAATTGTCTCATCAAATGGCAGCTAAAGCTAGTTCAAGCAGGTGGAATTTCTAGGTAACATTTTAGACAATCATAAAAATGAAATGTGAAAAACCCTTGAGTTGAGAAATAGAGTGTTGTCTTCAAAACCTCTAAATGTTAAAGAGAAGAAAGGAAAAGAAGTGGTAGTTGAGGAAGAGGTTGAGAAAAATTATGAGGGAGAAAAAAATGAGCATGAGGCTGAAGATGAGGTAAAAGGATACACCCTTGACAAATCATTGATAAAAATTCACCCTTCAGAAGAAGAAAGAAACAGATCATAATTGAGCCAAGCCCCGAGCTACTCGACTACATAAATCCATGTTACTCGATTCTAAAAAAGACACCCAAAAAAGAAAAAGGAAATGATCCAGTTTAAGAAGTTTATGGAAATGTTGAACAAGACACAAGTCAACATTTAGTTTTGTGAATCCCTCGAGCATATGCCTATTTATGCAAAGTTTATGAATGAGCTCTTATCGGGAAAGCGAAAGTTAAATCATGATGAAAACATCACTTTAGCGGAAGAGTCCAGTGCAATCATCCAGAGGAAGCTTCCATCAAAACTCACTGATCTAGGTAGGTTTAATATTCCTTTTTCAATTGGTTATTAACCATTAATCATGCATTATGTGATTTAGGATCTAGCATCAACTTGGTGCCTTTATCCATGATGAGAAATTTGAAGTGTGGTGAACCGAAACCAACACATATGACATTGACTCTAGTTGATCGTTCGATCACGTATCCATATGGAGTGTTGGAAGATGTCCTTGTTAGAGTTGATGGGCTGTTGTTTCCAAGTGAATTTATAACTTTTGACATGCCTGAGGATTCAGAAACACCATTAGTGTTAGGAAGACCATTTTTAGAAACAAGTAAAGCTATCATCCATGTGGCAATGGGAGAATTGATATTGGGATTTAACGAAGAAAAAGTTGTCTTCAACGTCTTTGAAAATTTGAAGCATGATAATGAAAACCCTCAATGTTACTAAGTAAGTATGGTGAAAGAAAAACCGAAAAAAATTCACGGGAAGAGAATGGTAAAAAAGAAATTTCAGGTATGACAAGAAGTTGTGCTTTATAAATGTCATTAGAATGGGGTTTTGGGTACGTGGAAAGCTAGGACTTTTGGTCCTTTTATTGTGAGAGAATTTTTTGCAATTGGAGATGTTGAATTAATCGATTCAGGAGAGGGGCATACTTTTGTTGAGGAAGAAGAGTAATTGAGGTCCGATGAAGGTAGTGAAAACGCATTCGAAAAGGTTTCTGCGATGCTTGCAGAACATTAGACAATTAAGTTAGGATATTGGCTTTAAACAAGCTCCTAATGGGAGGAAACCCATCAGAGTTTGAATTTAAATTTGAAATTTTTATTCAGTTTTTTTTTCAATAATAAAGAAAAGTACTAGCAAGAGATGGATAAACTTTTCCCCTTATACTTTTGTTTACTTAGAATTAATGAACTTGTCTGTTATTGTTTTTCTTTTAGTTTTTAATTTTCTACCTTACCAGTGTCATCATGAAAAAGAAAAAGAAAAATTCACTAGAAAAATAAAAGAATGAAAGAGATCAACAGTGAAGTTCCCGTGCAGCGTGAATGTTAATAAAGAAAAAGGAAACCAACTACATGTACTAAATCTCCAGATACCTCAGCTAGTAAGTTTTGAGTAAAAAAAAATCCATTGCTAACTTTTCCTTATTATGAGAGTATCCATGCATTAGTCGTTTTCTAGAATTTGCATTTTTTTCTGATTTTGAGTCTATTGGTCTAATAAATACACATTGAGGCAGTTGTTTATAAAAACTCTAGTCTTTTTTAAGCCACCTTGTATTAATATGATAATATTTGTTGTTTAACCCCTTTTAGCCTAAAACCCTTCTTTCAGGGACATAGCAATGTTATAGGCAATTGACTTGAAAAATTAAATCTTTCCACCTTCTTTGGAGTTAGGTAGAATTTTTTTGTTTCATAGTTGATTGAAAAAGAATAAGTTTGGGGTTTCTCTTGGAAGTTAGCAACAAATAAGTTTGGGGTTGGGGTACTAGAGAAATTGGTCAAAAAGAAAGAAAAATAAAGAAAATAATAAGTTAAAAATAGCTTCTTCAAAAAAATTGGGAAAAATAGGGCCAACAATTTGCACTTCTCTAGTACCGAGTGCATTAGAAAAGAGTGATATGGAAGGAATTCGATAACATCGAGAAAACTAGGTACCTAACTCCAATGATTTAAGCCAACCATTTTTTATATTATCTTACTCGGACATAAGCCATGTTACAATTGGAAAGAAAAACTCAAAAGTGTGTGTTTAAATATGACTTTGATTGATTCAATTGGAAAATTTTCAAATTTATGGTTAAATACTTTTGTATATTGATTGAGTGATTACCCTTGTCAAATTGAGTACATCGTGGTGAGATGAGACACAGGCTGAGTATTTGTATGTTGGAATAATCTCTGTGAGATGATTGCATTGAAGCAGGGAACCAAAGTGTGGATCAGAAAAAAAAATACAAATGACAAGAATCGGTAAGGGTGGGCATCTTGATTTTGATGAAAAGTTCAGTGTGCAGACAGGTTACTTGTAGACAAGCAACAATTCAAGTTTGGTGTTACAATAACAATCATCATTACATGATTTATAGGAATAAATTCAGGTAAATTCAGAAGAAGAATGATTAAAAGGTATGTTAAAGTGCGAATAATTGAGTACTAGTCAATACAAGGAATATGCAAATACTTTGTGAAAATTTGGAAGAGAAATAAGAGAAATGTATGTTTTACCTATGGAATTATCGCGCAAGCGACGTATCCCATCGTGATGCGATGAGGCTTGCATCATGGTGCAATACTGACTGTCGCGGACGTGATGCATCTTTTTCAACTAACACACATTTTCTATAAAAAACCAATTTTTGGCCAATTTTGAAGGGTTCAAAATTACAATACTTAGAGTGACAGAAAATGGCAATTTTTGGTGTTTTTTTAGGCCATTGGATATCATTTTATTCAGTTATTTTTCATGTAATCTAAATCTAAACTCATGGTATATTTATTTTACAATATGAGTAACTAGATTTCTCCAAGGTTAGGTATTTTTGTATGATGAACCTATTTTTATTCTATTTGGACATATGAGTGGTTGATCTTAATGTTATATCTTTGAAATATTGTTGTCATTTAATTATCGGTTGTGTTCATTACCTATTGTATGTTACAACACGCAATCGGATATAGGTAAGTAGTGACACATTGATCGTATGGCTGCTTTTGAGAAATAGGATAATTGTTTGATTCTATAATTAATTAGGGATAGTCTAATTAGGAATTGTGACTTAGGGATTAATGTGCTCTAGTGCCTAGTTTGATGTTTCAATTTGCCTAAGGGATCGGGTAATTAACGCTTAGGCTAGTGAGTTGCACACCAAGGGATTGAGTGTAGTGGTAAGGTTAATATGTTGTGTAACCCTTATGTCTCTACATGTCTATTAATGCGCATTTCATCAATAGAATATAAATTGGGGATTCTAATGAAAAGCCCTAAACGCCTTAATATCTTATCTTTTCCAAAGTTAATTTTCTCCTGTTTTCTGATGAAACAAACAATTTTCAAGCGAACCCCCCTTTTGTTTTACGTTAACTCACACTTGTTTTCCTTGTTAAAATCCAATGTTCGTGGACGTGAATCTTATTTTATTACTTCGATGCATACTAATACACGTTCTAGTTTTCTCATCAACATTCAATGGGAGGTTGTAGATGAAGTAGAGTGACTATAACACGCTATTGGGCCTCATCCAACCTCTTGCCACTAACATATGGTGTGTAATCGTTGAGAGGACACAAAACAACATTTGCATAAAACTCTAGCCCAATGGATTGGTTAGTTTCTTGTATCATACTATTGAGCCTAATCCAACCTATTTCTTTAAGCATGGTGACTAATTCTTCATACCACTCTAAGTTGTGAGAACCGAAAGCTATTTATTTAACTACTTTGAACTCTTTCACTTTTAGGTATTTCTTGGCATGAGGTTCTGTGAAGAATCGGTAGTTTGGAAATATTGGGGCTTCTTTAGTATGTGGGTTGGATGGTGAGGCGGTTTGAGTGAGTTGAATTCTTTTGGGGGGCATGGCTCTGCACACAGTTAAGGCAAGAAAAACACCAAATATAATAAGAGAAAGTGAGTATCAGGTAATTAGAAAGGAGTAGAAAAGGTAGGTGTATTGATGAAATGCCAAAATGGCATTTTATAGGTATTAATTATGCCCCATAGTGCCCGTGTTGTAGGCATCAAGGTGTGATACATAATGGTGTCATAACAACGGTCACTTCAATGGATCTCTTCCAACGTCTACCTTAAACATTCATATTGCGCCAGAATTGTATACCTCATGTTGCAATGCGCATCTTACGTGTGCGCCTTGATTTCAGAACCTGTTTCTTCTTTCTACTTCAATTTTTTTTCAATGTTTGATCTTTTTCACCTCTTGCCTTTTCCTTTTTGCATCAAAATTTCTTCTTTCCTAATAGCATGCTACAAACTAACAAACAATTAAATGAAAAATGAAATCAACAATATTTTAAAATGCACGAAATTTTAAGTTGCAATAAAAATAAATCTAATGGGTAGTCTTCCATTAAGCTTTTATTTAAGGTTCTTAGCTTGACTCTTTCCTCTAAGGCTCTGTGAGCATCAAAGATGCCTTCTCTAGTGTAGGTTCACTTCCTAAAAAATGTTTCACCCTTTTTTCTTTTCACAATAAGGGCACGAGAATCACCTGGATCTTTTATCTCGACCGCACCATATGTAAAAACCTTAGTAACAAGAAAAAGATTGGATCCTTTTATCTTTAACTTACTGGGAAAGTGTTTCAAGTGAGATTTATAGAGCATAACTTTTAATCCTACCTGCAATTCTTTCCTTACCCGATTCTTACCATTATACTTGTTGGATCTTCCTTTTGTCATCTCTATATTGTAACAGCGGGATTTTTTTATGCTGCTTTAGTGCTTCAAAAAGTTGAAGACAAATTTTTCATTGTTAAACCTCAATATTAACTCGCCCATTGCTACATCAATGAGAGTTTTACCCATTTCTAAGAATGACCTTCCAAGGATTAGTGAAATTTCATAATCCTCGGGCATGTATAGAATCACAAAGTATGTTGGGAATACTAAGTGGTCAACTCTCACAAGAACATCTTCAATAATTCCATATGGGTATGTGATCGGTCCATCCGCTAATGTTAGCATCATATGAGTCGACTTTGGCTCACCACACTTTAAATTCCTCGTCATGGATAGCGGAATTAGATTGATGATAGCTCCTAAATCACATAGAGCATTACTAATAGTCAGCGAACCAATAGAACAAGGAATAGTGAATCTACCTAGATCAGTTAGTTTAGGTGGAAGCTTCCTTTGGATGATGACACTACAGTCTTCTGCTAAAACAATGTTTTCATCATCTTTCAACTTACACTTTCTCGATAGGAGTACTTTCATGAATTTAGCATAAACACGCATCTTTTCACCATTTCCATGAAATTTTTTAATTGATTACTTTTCATCTCCTTCTTAGGTTTCTTCTTTAGAATTGGGTATAGTGGTTTAATGTAATTAGGTAGCTCTGGATTTGGTTCATTCAGGATTTGTTCTTTGGTTCTTCAGAAGGGTTTATCAATGTATTTGTTGAGTGTATATCCTCTAACTTCCTCATCACCAATATCCTCACTTTCCTCTCCTTTAGAATCTCTCTTTACCTCCTCTTCAACTACTACCTATTTTCTATTATTCTTCCCAACCTCACTAGACTATTTCTTTTCCTCACTCACAGATTGGTTTGAAAGCACCTATATTCCTCAACTATATGGCCTTGCATGTTTCATTTTTCAAGTTATCCACGACGTTTATGATAAATCCCCTACTCAAGCTAGCTTGTGTTGCCATTTGTTGAGACAATTGATTGATTTGCATATCCAAAATCTTGATAGATGCTTCAGTGTTCTAGTTCATAATGATCTGCTTTAGTGACATCTTCTGTTGAGTTTTAACCATGTTGTCCTGATATTTGCTTACCTGTTCACAGCTTGCTTGAGTTGCTTTCATGAAATTGGAAAAGGTTTCTTCAAGTGGTTATGGTTTGCGTTGGGGCACTTGAGAAACCTATTGAGCACCTTGATTAGCATTCAAAGTATGATTATTGCTCCACTTGAAGTTCAGATGATCTTTCCAACCCAGATTAAAGGTGATGGAATAAGGATTACTCTTCTGAAAATTTGCATACTAAACTTCAGCACTCTCCACTTTCATTGTACAGTTACCATTTGCATGTCATTCTCCATAAAAATCAGAGCAAAGCGTCTGAATTTGACTAACATTTTCTTGGGCTAGTTGTGTTGCGGCTAATTGTTTAGAAAGTGCTTGTATCTGAGCTGATAAAGTTGTGGTTGAATCAACTTCATGAATACCTTTTTGTTTCATTGCTCACTCACTTGAGAAGTACTCATTCTGACACATATTCTCAATCAACATTTTTAACTCTTAATCAGTCTTTAATCTCAATGTACCTCCAATTTAGGCATCGAGAAACATTCTCGTTTGTGTTCTCAACCCATTAATGAAGTGTGTCATCTGTTCAATAACACTCATATTATGATTTGGACACTTACAGAGTAACAACTTGAATCTTCCCCATGCATCAGATAATGACTCGGACCCTTCTTGGACAAAGCTGGAAATTGCCGCTTTTCTCTCCACAAACTGAGCATTTGAACAATACCTCTCTAAAAAATTATCTTACAACTATTTCCAAGTCTGAATAGTACCATTGGGGATACATTGCAACCAATCCTTTGTGCGACCTATCAAAGAAAAACCAAACAAATGTAATTTTACCTGATCGTCGGTGATGTTACCAATTGGCTTGCAAATCGAGCATGTCTCGTAGAATTTCGTGTGATGCTCCTAAGGATCTCTGATTGATTACCCATTGAATGGGTTATCCTTGAAATCTGAAAGTACATAATTCTTAATATCCAAGGTTACTAGATTAGCCGGTTGAAATGGTAAACCTATCTTCCCCAAATCAGTCCTTTTGCAATAGTCCCTCAACGTTTGTCGTGGTGGAATAACCATCGCTACTACTTCCTATTTTACTTCTTTAGTGGCTTGCAGTGCCTTTCATTTTTCCCAGCGAATTATGTGTGTCGTTCTTTCAATTTCTGGATCGATTGATATCAGCATCGACCCAGTACCTCGCATAAACAAACAAACAATACCATAGTAGCATCGTACCAAATAGAACAGAAAAATAGTAGAGATACAATATAATAACATAAAATTAAAAACTAAAAATAAAATTTAAAAATTTAAAACTAACAAAAATTAAAAATAAAATGGCAAAAATAAAAAATCCAAGTGTCGCACTACAATATACTTGTTGAAATTATCAACAATCTCCGACAACGGCGCCAAAAACTTGACGAACAATTCTAGTAAGTGTACTAGTCTCATCGAAGAAATTAAAAAAACGTCTCCATAGTGATTGCGAATTTTAACAAGGTAACTAAGTGCGAATTAAAGTAAACAACGAAGGGGGTTTCAGAGTTATTTGGTTCGAGAATAAAAACAAGAAATTAACGGAGTTGATTTTAATTACTAAAGTCGATTATATCTTATTTAAACTCCCTTACTCATACTTGTTGATGAACAATGCATTACTCAAATTTATAATATGTTAAAGTATTACGACAAATTAACACAACCACTGCACCCAATTCCTTGGTGTAAGACTCACTAATCTACACAATAATTCTCTATTTCCTTAGGCCAATTAAGACTTAAATTAGGAATTCTAATTTGGTTAATTCAAAAGAAACCACTTATAATTACCTATTCCTAGTTAATTACTATATTGAAAATTTTCCCTAAATCAGATCGGTAGACTAA
Source organism: Lathyrus tuberosus (assembly GCA_022829125.1). Lineage (NCBI taxonomy): Eukaryota > Viridiplantae > Streptophyta > Magnoliopsida > Fabales > Fabaceae > Lathyrus > Lathyrus tuberosus. The sequence goes on from JALAZF010000358.1 coordinate 5,289,622, forward strand.
CGGTCAGAAATCCCTACTCATTGATATCAATTCATGTATTCATTAATACATAAAAAGCATTAAGCTCAAGAACATTTAAATAATAGCAATAACATAAAATAACTCCATTAACATCAAACATCCATATGAACCAACAAGTACAAGAAGGTTTGTCTAAAAATACCTAATCTAATAAATCTAGCTACTTATAGTGATCATAATAATTACCATGAGTTTAGATGGAGAGACCATGAAAATCAAGGACGAATAAGGTCTTCAATGGCTTCCAAAACCCTCAAAATTGTCACTTTAGTATCATAAGTCGTCACTTTCTCTATCAAATTAGAACCCTAAAAAAGTAACAAATATTATTTATTTAAAGCTATAAAGCGTATCAGAAATTGTCGCGGCATCGCGCCACAATGGGATGTGTGGCGTGCACGTGAAATTCAGGGGCCACCGCTTATTTTTCTACTCTTTTTCTTTAGAATTTTTCTAAGTCCCATATTTTCCATTCTTTGTAGTTTTTGCTCCATGCTTCACACTTTCGCATGACTTTTACTTATTATTTTAATGTTTTCATCCGAATTTGCTAATAAAAACATGTAATTACGACTCTCATCACAAATCAAAACCATCTTAGGAGATACATTCTCCCTTTCTAGGAAAGACTAAGCTCGACGATGCGATCTGGGCATACCAGACTGCTTTCAAAAACCCAATTGGAATAACCCCCTTTAGGCTTATCTATGCGAAGTCATGTCATTTACCTGTTGAGCTGGAACATAAAGCCTATTGGGTTATCAAACCCCTGAATATAGACTATGAAGTTGCAGGTGAAAAGAGGAAATTAAAATTGAGCGAGTTGAAAAAGTTAAGGCTTGATGGATATGAAAACGCCAAGCTTTATAAAGAAAGAACAAAGAATGTCATGACAAGCACATACTGAAAAGAGAGTTTAGAGAGGGTGAGCTTGTTCTGTTGTTTAATTCTAAGATAAAGATTTTTTCTAGAAAACTCTAGTCACAGTGGTCTGGGCCCTTTAAAGTGAAAAACTTGACACCGTACGAAGCAGTTGAAGTGTGGAATGAATCCACCAGATCATTCATGGTGAATGGGAAGAGTTTCAAACATTATGTGACCGGGAAAGACCTAGAAAAGGGAGCCTGCTTCATTCTGAAGGAACACCCTTAGATGGTCAAAAATTGAAAAGTCGAGCTAAACGAATTTAATCAAAGCGCTCAGTGGGAGGTAACCCACAAGTTATTTATTTGATAATTTCTTTCATTTTTGTTTATTTGGATTCTTGTAGAAAATAATGAGAATTATCACATCAGAAAAAAATGTTGCTAGATGGACATTCATAAGTGAATTTGGATAATTTCAGGAAAAGCAATAACATGACCAAAACCTTCATCACTTTATGCACCAACAACCAAACTTCATCATCCACAACAACACACCATCAACCAACACCCCTTTTAACCACACAAAAAATATTTTGCTCATAATCTCCAAGATGCCTCCAAGAATATTTTTTAGATGAGATTCATCAACAACAGGAAATAGAGGGAGAAGAAATGCCTCTATGGTAGAATTCCCAATGGGAATTAAGTTCAGAAATGAGGATCAAAGACAAGGTTCGATGTGCTAGTATAGCAAAGTATCACGCCAACCAAGTTTAGAAACCTTAGGTTTGATGGTTGATGTTACCATACCCCAAAATTTTCCCTACCTATTCTCATTTTATCTTGCTCATGGTCTCCAATTCATCTGCATACATTTACCCAAAACATTCATTTTTTAGGATCATTCATCTGTACTTGCATCTACATTTAACATTATTGGTTCAAAGGATTCGTATTGTTTGTAATTCCAATGGATGTCTCAATACTTGAAAATGGATAATTTTGTCAGATGATTTATTGGTTCTTCATATGGTACAAGATGTTGAAACATGCAAAAAATGCTATTAATCCCCATGGATTAGGGTTTCTTGTAATGTGCACTTGTGAAACAAGCTTTTGGACTATTATGTTACAATTGACTTTATTGTCAAATTCAATTTTAAATGTTAACCCTTTTTGACCTAATCTTTGGAATCTCTACTCATGTTCAAGGCATAATGGTTGTGTTGGCACGCATCATAAAGAAGAAGATTTAAAATCTATTTCATAACAAAGTTGACTTTTGTTCAACAAAGTCAACCGTGGAGGATTGACTTTTTGGTGACCAAGTCTTATGATTTTTTTATATATTAACCATGGATGGGCTATTATCTTTTTGATCAAGGCATTGCATTCAAAATAGAGTTCAAATTCAAAGTAGAAAATGGAGGGAAGAATATTCTATTTCTTAAGGAACAAGTTACAAGGGCAAGTCAACCATTCCAAAAGTCATAATACCCTAAAATATTCAAAAAATACATTACAAAATAATTATAATTTTAATTACACACAAAAAATAAGTTTGACCAATAGTTCACTTTTGGTCAAGTGTTGACTTTTGGTCAAACAATTGACCAAAGTCAGTTTAATACCCCGTAAATTTATTTTACTCTGAATAATATTAGTTGTGATGAACTGAGTCCCAGGGTACTCTGAGAAATTATCTGCAGAGATAATTAGAGTAACTGTTGAACTTAGAGTAAATCCAATTAATATTATCTGACTCTGAGGTATTTTACTAATTTGGACTTAAGAGACTTTTTGGACATTTAGTAGTATTATTTATTAGTGATAGTTACTATATGTTTTCTTTTCCTCCCATTTTCCAAATAAAAGAAAAAGATAGTAAGAGAAGTAAGGAAAAAGGAAAGAAAGAAGAAAGAAAGAAAAGGAAGGAGAGAAAAGTGGAGAAGAGGAAAAAGAGAAGAAATTCAAGTTTCAAGAGCAAATCATCATCAATCCTTCATCAATTCATCTCATCTTCTTCACCAACATCTTCGTCTTCATCTTACTAGAGGTGGGTTCTAGTTAGAACTTTAGTTTCAGAGTTTTGGAGATATTTGAGTTAGGTTAGAATCTTTGGAAATCGATAATCTAACGGTTAAAAATTGGTATAAATTGTGTAGTATGATCATTCTATGCTTATGAACATTAATTATGCTTGTTTGTGCTGGTTGGAATCGATTTAGGTTGAGAAATGATGAATGTGTAGCTTTGGAACCATGGAACCCGTAAGGGAAGAATTCTGGTTCTGGTACGATTCGCCAGGCGGATTAACTCTCGTCACCATCTCGCCAGGCGAAGTGCGGGCGAAAGAGATTCTCCAGGCGAATTTGAAGAGACAGAAGGTGTTAGCTACTGGAACTTTTAATTTTCTCAAATTGGGGGATTTGCCACTAGATTCGCCAGGTGAAGTTTTGGCGAAGGGAGATTGACCAGGCAAAGCACTGGCGAAGAGCTGGCGAATGCAGACTCGCCAGGCGAATTCCAGATTCGCCAGGCGAATCTGCCTGGGACCAAATATTTTTCCATTCTTCAAAAATCTATAACTTTTGACTCGGTTATCCGTTGTGAGTGTTCTTGGTATCGTTTTGAAGCTAGGAACCTATTCTAGCTAGTGGTAGTAAGAAATACCTGGTTATTGCGTGATTAAATAAATCCGAGGGAACCGTGATTTTGGTATAATGGGTGGTATGTTAAGCTATATATTGCTACTATGTGATTGATGATTACATGCCTATGCTCGTATTGTTAAACACGTTTGAATATGTATGCATGTTAAAATATGAAATGGGCAGTGTGAGGAATATTATCGTAAACCATTGTCGGAAAGTGTGAAGTAACAATTTCGACGACGCTCGTGAATAAGAGGCCGAGGCGGACGTCTATTACCGAATGGTATGGAAAGTATTACACTAGTATGGATCATGTTTGTTTGTGTTTGAATGGATAAGACAAGAGAGGTCTTAGGCTAATATGGCCGGGTGATTGTCGAATACAATCCCATTTATGTTTATGATTAGGTAATTGCAACCAACACCCTTGAGAGGCATTTAAGAGTCTCGAGCTCCTCTAAATGCAGGCATTACTACTTGGCAGGTTTGATTCCCAATGTTATAGTACGATGGAACCTACGGGTAGAGACTTGTGATGGCATGAGAGGCCATGAGAAGTGACGAATTAAGGTGATAATGCGTCCCTTAATTCCGAATCCATTCGTATGCCAAGTAATTACAAGGATCCATGACTAGGGTCGCCTTCTAGACGTAGAAGCGGACGGGAAAAGGGGATGCCTTGGTATGGGTTACTGTTTAGCGATACTGTGAGTTAGTGAGACTCACGAGCATGGATCCATGTAGTGTGTGTGTACTCAAAGTCACTTCCCTTCCCTTATGACTTGAGTTAGGATGTCAGAACCTTGTAAAGCCGAGAGGACTATAAGATAGCGAACTCACTGATATTTGATGTATCTCACCCCACTGTTGTTGTTTACATCACAGGTACTGCAGGTTCAGCGAAGGGTAAGGATAAAGTGGTCTGACTTTTTCTTACGGATAGTGGTTTTGAGATGGCATGGCTTCCGCTATGGCGTTTTATTTTGAGATCATTGTATTGATCTAGTTCTTAGTGTATTTTGGGACATCTTGTATACGTTATGCCGTGAGCTTTAGAACTTTATATTTAGGGCATTTAATGTATACAATGTGTTAACTAGGAACTTGTACATATATATATTTTAGTACCAAACGTATTATTCATGTATTATATATGCTTTGATGTATGTATATATATATATATATATATATATATATATATATATATATATATATATATATATATATATATATATATATATGGGCATTACAGTTGGTATCAGAGCAGGTCGTATCCTCGACCTAGCCATGAAATAGTATAAGTGTTTCTTTCCGTTTCATATGTGTTGTGTCGCCATTGGTCTTACGTGTTATATTTATGGTATTGAGCCTGATCAACTTAATCCTATTTGTATGACATTTAGGAACATGGCTGACCGACGCAGAAACAACCGTGGTAGACCGAGAACTACTCCAGCAGGGATAAATCCGCCAGGAGACGAAGGGAATGCTCCTTTGTATCAATTTATGTAGCAGATGCAGTAACAGCAGAATCAGTTTGTGCAACAAATGGTACAACAAATGGCTGGTGGTGAGCATCCTCCAGTGGTGGTTCCTGAAGCTGCAGGGGGAACCTTTAGGGATTTCATTCGCATGAATCCTCCAGAGTTTCAGGGAGGATTAGATTCGGTAAAGGCACATGAATGGATATCCGGTATGGAGCGGATTTTCTTAATCGTACAGTGTGGTGAAGAAAATAAGGTTGTTTTCGCTTCTCATTTGTTGAAGGGTCCTACCATGAGGTGCTGGGAGAGTGCTTCAGCCTTAATGACAATTCAAGGGGTACCGAAAGTGTGGGAGCAGTTTAAGATAACTTTTATGGAGAAAGATTTTCCAAGCTCCTTAAGGTCTCAGAAGGAATTCGAATTTCAACAATTGAGACAAGGTAACTTGATTGTGGCTTCTTATGCGGAAAAGTTCAAGGTTATGGCTGCTTATTCTAGATAAGCCATGTACGCTCCTGATGAGAGGTGGAAAATAGATCAGTTTCTGTTTAGTTTAAGGGCTGAAATTTCACATAGTGTGTCTCAGAGGGAATTTACTAGCTATGATGAATTGTTACGACAGTGTTATGTGGCGGAGCATAGTTTGAAGAAGGTGCAAGCGGAAGGAGAATTAAGTAGGGTGAATCAGAGTGATCGTGGGAGATTGAATCAACAAGTTAGAGCAAGGCAACAAGCTTTCAAAGGAAAGCAACTTCAGGGTTCTAGATCTAGCGCACCTTCGATGTGCCGTTTTTGTGGGAAAAGGCATAGTGATAGATGTCATTTCGAAGGAGTGGAGTGTCATCGGTGTCATAAAATGGGTCATTTGGCGAGGGATTGCCCTCAAGGTTGGATTTTAGCACAAGAGAAGAATACCGGACGAGTGTATACCTTGGATGCAAGGAAGACAAAGGGTGATAATTCCTTGATTGCGGGTACGTGTTTTGTGAATGGAAATCCTTGTTTGTTTGTTTTTATTGTGGGGCAACGCATTCTTTTGTGTCCACGCGATGCGTGAAGCGACTTGGGTTGCAAGCTGTTCCTTTGTCTCCACCCATGGTGGTTACTACTGCCATGGATGAAATGGTTGAAACATCGTTGATGTGTGAAAATTGTGTATTGACGGTGAATGAGAGAGTCTTCCAAATTGATCTTATTTGTTTGCCTCTTAAGAAAGTGGATGTTGTTCTGGGAATGGATTGGCTTTCAGCTAATTCGGTATTTATCGGGTGTGAAGAAAAACTAATCATTATTCCATCTACTGAAGCTACTCCGAAGGATGTGTTAACTACTATTTTAGAAGGTACGGTAGGAATGATTAAATTCTTGTTCGAGGAGGAAAAGTCTGTTCTTATGATTCTTACTAAGGAGGAGAGTAGTAACCTTCCAGTTTCGAGTATTCCGGTAGTTTGTGACTTTCCTGAAGTTTTCCCCGAGGATATCACTTCTTTTCCTCCGGAGAGGGAAGTGGAATTCTCTATTGACCTGATACTGGGAACGGCTCCAATATCCGTTTCTCCGTATCGGATGGCACCACTTAAATTAAGAGAATTAAAGGACCAATTGGAAGAGTTGTTGGCTAAGCATTTTGTTCAACCAAGTGTTTCGCCCTGGGGAGCTCCAGTGTTGTTGGTAAAGAAAAAGGATGGCGGAATGCGGTTGTGTATTGATTACCGTCAGTTGAATAAGGTCACCATTAAGAACAAATACCAATTACCTAGGATAGACGATCTGCTAGATCAATTAAAAGGAGCCTGTGTGTTCTCAAAGATTGATTTACGGTCGGGTTATCATCAGATTCGAGTGAAGAGTTCAGATGTACCAAAAACTGCGTTTAGAACCCGGTATGGCCATTATGAATTCCTAGTAATGCCTTTCGGCGTGACTAATGCTTCGGCAGCTTTCATGGATTATACGAATCGGATATTTCAACCTTACTTGGACTAATTTGTGGTGATTTTCATTGATGATATTCTTATCTATTCTCATGATCCTCAAGAGCACGGAGAACACCTAAGAATCGTTTTATCCATATTACAAGAGAAACAACTTTTTGCTAAGTTAAGTAAGTGTGAGTTTTGGATGTCGGAGGTTAACTTTCTGGGACATGTCATATCTCAAGGGGGTGTAGCGGTTGATCCCTCAAAAGTCGAAGCAGTGATAAATTGGGAGAGACCGAAGAATGGGTCCGAAGTCAGAAGCTTCTTGGGACTAGTAGGTTATTATAGAAGGTTTATCAAAGGCTTTTCCCAACTGGCTTTGCCGATGACGAGACTTACTCGAAAGGATTGTTCTTATGAATGGGATTCGGCCTGTGAGCAAAGTTTTATGAGCTTGAAAAAGAGATTGACGACCGCTCTTGTTTTGGTTATTCCTGATCCTAGCAAGTCGTATGAGGTGTATTGTGATACATCGAAGAGGGGATTAGGAGGTGTGTTAATGCAAGATGGACATGTGGTGGCTTATGCTTCACGACAGTTAAAAGTTCATGAAGAAAATTATCCAACGCATGATTTAGAGTTGGCGGCCGTTGTATTTACCTTGAAGGTGTGGCATCACTATTTGTATGGTGTACGTTTTGAGATGTTTAGTGACCACAAGAGCTTAAAGTACCTCTTTGATCAGAAGGAGTTGAACATGCGTCAAAGGAGGTGGATGGCATATTTGAAAGATTATGATTTGGAGCTAAGATACCATCTGGGTAAAGCGAATAAAGTGGCGGATGCATTGAGTAGGAAGGTGTTGCATAATGCCGAGTTAATGATGCTAGAGTATACTTTATTGGAAAAATTTCGAGATCTAAATCTTCAATTTAATTGGACTCCAAATTGTGTGATTATGGGAAATTTGAATGTCACTTCTACTCTTCGGGAAGAAATCCAACAAGAGCAAGGGTTAGATGAGAAGTTACAATAAGTGTTATTGCAACCGGGTTTTGTGCGAGCTACCGACGGAGTTATCGTATTTAACCGAAGGATTTGTGTTCCGAACAACACGGAGATAAAAAGGAGGATTTTGGAAGAAGCGCATAAAGGTGCTTTTACTATACATCCGGGATCTTCGAAGATGTATCAAGATTTAAAGAGAGACTATTGGTGGTCCGAAATGAAAAGAGATATTGCGGTGTATGTGTCGGAATGTGCGGTGTGCCAACAAGTGAAGATCGAGCACCAAAGGCCGGGTGGCTTGTTGCAACCTTTAGAAATCCCGGTATGGAAGTGGGATAGTATTTCGATGGACTTCGCGGTAGGATTACCCCGTGCGCAGGGTGGTTATGATTCAATTTGGGTGATTGTGGATCGGTTGACGAAGTCTGCCCATTTCTTGGCCGTAAAGACTACTTATAAGGCGAGTCATCTCGCAAAGTTGTTCATTTCGTAGATAGTGAGATTGCATGGTATTCCTACTAGTATTGTTTCGGATAGAGATCCAAAGTTCACTTCGAGATTTTGGAGAGCTTTTCAACAAGCTATAGGGACGAAGTTGTGTTTGAGTACGTCGAATCATTCGCAAACGGATGGTCAGATGGAACGGACGATACAAACCATGGAAGACATGTTAAGAGCTTGTGTCCTTGAAAGTGGAGGAAATTAGATAGAACTCTTATTGTTGATTGAGTACTCTTATAATAACAGTTATCATGCAAGTATTGGTATGGCACCTTATGAAGCATTATATGGAAGGAAGTGTAGGACACCTCTGTGTTGGGCGGAAGTGGGGGAAGATAGTATGTTGGGACCCGAGATCATTCACGAAACTACGGAGAAAATTAAGATGATCCGTGATAAGATCAAACAAGCCCAAGATCGTCAGAAGAGTTATGCGGATAACCGTAGAAGACCTTTAGAATTTGAAGAAGGCGATCACGTGTTTATGAAAGTTACTCCGAGATTGCGGTTGAAAAGACCGTTTCGGTCGCGGAAGTTAAGTCCGAGATACGTAGGACCATATCAGATTTTGGAAAGAATTGGGGAAGTAGCCTATAGATTGGCCTTACCGCCTTCTCTGTCAAAGATGCACGACGTTTTTCATGTGTCTCAGCTTCGGAAATTTGTCCCAGATCCTCTTCAGCCAGTTTTACCAGATACAATAGAGATAGAAGCAGATTTGACCTTTGAGCCTCAACCGACTCGTATCACCGGAAGAGAAACTAAAGTGTTAAGGAATAAAGAGATTTCTCTTGTTAAGGTCCAGTGGGATGAGACGCATCCGGGTGATGCAACTTGGGAATTGGAATCGGAGATGCGGGATGTCTACCCTCATCTTTTCAGGCAATTGTTTTAAATTCATGGGCGAATTTCTATTTAAGGGGGGGAGGATGTAATACCCCGTAAATTTATTTTACTCTAAATAATATTAGTTGTGATGAACTGAGTCCTAGGGTACTCTGAGAAATTATCTGCAGAGATAATTAGAGTAACTATTGAACTTAGAGTAAATCCAATTAATATTATCTGACTCTGAGGTATTTTACTAATTTGGACTTAAGAGACTTTTTGGACATTTAGTAGTATTATTTATTAGTGATAGTTACTATATGTTTTCTTTTCCTCCCATTTTACAAATAAAAGAAAAAGATAGTAAGAGAAGTAAGGAAAAAGGAAAGAAAGAAGAAAGAAAGAAAAGGAAGGAGAGAAAAGTGGAGAAGAGGAAAAAGAGAAGAAATTCAAGTTTCAAGAGCAAATCATCATCAATCCTTCATCAATTCATCTCATCTTCTTCACCAACATCTTCGTCTTCATCTTACTAGAGGTGGGTTCTAGTTAGAACTTTAGTTTTAGAGTTTTAGAGATATTTGAGTTAGGTTAGAATCTTTGGAAATCGATAATCTAACGGTTAAAAATCGGTATAAATTGTGTAGTATGATCATTCTATGCTTATGAACATTAATTATGCTTGTTTGTGCTGGTTGGAATCGATTTAGGTTGAGAAATGATGAATGTGTAGCTTTGGAACCATGGAACCCGTAAGGGAAGAATTCTGGTTCTGGTGCTATTCGCCAGGCGAATCCCAGATTCGCCAGGTGGATTAACTCTCGCCACCATCTCGCCAGGCGAAGTGCTGGTAAAAAAGATTCGCCAGGCGAAGTGCTGGTAAAAAAGATTCGCCAGGCGAAATCCAAATTCGCCAGGCGAATTTGAAGAGACAGAAGGTGTTAGCTACTGGAACTTTTAATTTTCTCAAATTGGGGGATTTGCCACTAGATTCGCCAGGCGAAGTTCTGGCGAAGGGAGATTGGCCAGGCGAAGCACTGGCGAAGAGCTAGCGAATGCAGACTCGCCAGGCGAATTCCAGATTCGCCAGGCGAATCTGCCTGAGACCAAATATTTTTCCTTTCTTCAAAAATCTATAAATTTTGACTCGGTTATCGGTTGTGAGTGTTCTTGGTATCGTTTTGAAGCTAGGAACCTATTCTAGCTAGTGGTAGTGAGAAATACCTGGTTATTGCCCGATTAAATAAATCGGAGGGAACTGTGATTTTGGTATAATGGGTGGTATGTTGAACTATGTATTGCTACTATGTGATTGATGATTACATGCATATGCTCGTATTGTTAAACACGTTTGAATATGTATGCATGTTAAAATATGAAATGGGTAGTGTGAGGAATATTATCGTAAACCATTGTCGAAAAGTGTGAAGTAACAATTTCGACGACGCTCGTGCATAAGAGGCCGAGGCGGACGTCTATTACCGAATGGTATGGAAAGTATTACACTAGTATGGTTCATGTTTGTTTGTGTTTGAATGGATAAGACAAGAGAGTACTTAGGCTAATATGGTCGGGTGATTGTCAAATACAATCCCATTTATGTTTATGATTAGGTAATTGTAACCAACGCCCTTGAGAGGCATTTAAGAGTCTCGAGCTCCTCTAAATGCAGGCATTACTACTTGGCAGGTTTGATTCCCAGTGTTATAGTACGATGGAACCTACGGGTAGAGACTTGTAATGGCATGAGAGGCCATGAGAAGTGATGAATTAAGGTGATAATGCGTCCCTTAATTCCGTATCCATTCGTATGCCAAGTAATTACAAGGATCCATGACTCGGGTCGCCTTCTAGATGTAGAAGCGGACGAGAAAAGGGGATGCCTTGGTATGGGTTACTGTTTAGCGATACTGTAAGTTAGTGAGACTCACGAGCATGGATCCATGTAGTGTGTGTGTACTCAAAGTCACTTCCCTTCCCTTATGACTTGAGTTAGGATGTCAGAACCTTGTAAAGCCGAGAGGACTATAAGATAGCGAACTCACTGAGATTTGATGTATCTTACCCCACTGTTGTTGTTTACATCACAGGTACTGCAGGTTCAGCGAAGGGTAAGGATAAAGTGGTCTGACTTTTCCTTACGGATAGTGGTTTTGAGATGGCATGGCTTCCGCTATGGCATTTTATTTTGAGATCATTGTATTGATCTAGTTCTTAGTGTATTTTGGGACATCTTGTATACGTTATGCCGTGAGCTTTAGAACTTTATATTTAGGGCATTTAATGTATACAATGTGTTAACTAGGAACTTGTACATATATATTTCAGTACCAAACGTATTATTCATGTATTATATATGCTTTGATGTATGTATATATATATATGGGCGTTACAGTTGGTATCAGAGCAGGTCGTATCCTCGACCTAGCCATGAAATAGTATAAGTGTTTCTTTCCGTTTCATATGTGTTGTGTCGCCATTGGTCTTACGTGTTATATTTATGGTATTGAGCCTGATCAACTTAATCCTATTTGTATGACATTTAGGAACATGGCTGACCGATGCAGAAACAACCGTGGTAGACCGAGAACTACTCCAGTAGGGACAAATCCGCCAGGAGACGAAGGGAATGCTCCTTTGTATCAATTTATGCAGCAGATGCAGTAACAGCAGAATCAGTTTGTGTAACAAATGGTACAGCAAATGGCTGGTGGTGTGCATCCTCCAGTGGTGGTTCCTGAAGCTGCAGGGGGAACCTTTAGGGATTTCATTCGCATGAATCCTCCGGAGTTTCAGGGAGGATTAGATCTGGTAAAGGCGCATGAATGGATATCCGGTATGGAGCGGATTTTCTTAATCGTACAGTGTGGTGAAGAAAATAAGGTTGTTTTCGCTTCTCATTTGTTGAAGGGTCTTGCCATGAGGTGGTGGGAGAGTGCTTCAGCCTTAATGACAATTCAAGGGGTACCAAAAGTCTGGGAGCAGTTTAAGATAACTTTTATGGAGAAATATTTTCCAAGTTCCTTAAGGTCTCAGAAGGAATTCGAATTTCAACAATTGAGACAAGGTAACTTGACTGTGGCTTCTTATGCGGAAAAGTTCAAGGTTATGGCTGCTTATTCTAGACAAGCCATGTACGCTCCTGATGAGAGGTGGAAGATAGATCAGTTTCTGTTTGGTTTAAGGGCTTAAATTTCACATAGTGTGTCTTAGAGGGAATTTACTAGCTATGCTGAATTGTTACGACAGTGATATGTAGCGGAGCACAGTTTGAAGAAGGTACAAGCGGAAGGAGAATTAAGTAGGGTGAATCAGAGTGATCGTGGGAGATTGAATCAACAAGTTAGAGCAAGGCAATAAGCTTTCAACGGAAAGCAACTTCAGGGTTCTAGATCTAGCGCACCTTCGGTGTGCCGTTTTTGTGGGAAGAGGCATGGTGGTAGATGTCATTTTAAAGGAGTGGAGTGTCATCGGTGTCATAAAATGGGTCATTTGGCGAGGGATTGCCCTCAGGGTCAGATTTTAGCACAAGAGAAGAATATCGGACGAGTGTATACCTTGGATGCAAGGAAGATAAAGGGTGATAATTCCTTGATTGCGGGTACGTGTTTTGTGAATGGAAATCCTTGTTTTGTTTTATTTGATTGTGGGACAACGCATTCTTTTGTGCCCACGCGATGCGTGAAGCGACTTGGGTTGCAAGCTGTTCCTTTGTCTCCACCCATGGTGGTTACTACTGCCATGGATGAAATTGTTGAAACACCGTTGATGTGTGAAAATTGTGTATTGACGGTGAATGAGAGAGTCTTCCAGATTGATCTTATTTGTTTACCGCTTAAGAAAGTGGATGTTGTTCTGGGAATGGATTGGCTTTCAGCTAATTCGGTATTTATCGGGTGTGAAGAAAAACTAATCATTATTCCATCTACTGAAGCTACTCCGAAGGATGTGTTAACTACTATTTTAGAAGGTACGGTAGGAATGATTAAATTCTTGTTCGAGGAGGAAAAGTATGTTCTTATGATTCTTACTAAGGAGGAGAGTAGTAACCTTCCAGTTTCGAGTATTCCGGTAGTTTGTGACTTTCCTGAAGTTTTCCCCGAGGATATCACTTCTCTTCCTCCGGAGAGGGAAGTGGAATTCTCTATTGACCTGATACCGGGAACGGCTCCAATATCCGTTTCTCCGTATCGGATGGCACCACTTGAATTAAGAGAATTAAAGGACCAATTGGAAGAGTTGTTGGCTAAGCATTTTGTTCGACCAAGTGTTTCGCCCTGGAGAGCTCCAGTGTTGTTGGTAAAGAAAAAGGATGGCAGAATGCGGTTGTGTATTGATTACCGTCAGTTGAATAAGGTCACCATCAAGAACAAATACCCATTACCAAGGATAGTCGATCATCTAGATCAATTGAAATGAGCCTGTGTGTTCTCAAAGATTGATTTACGGTCGGGTTATCATCAGATTCGAGTGAAGAGTTCAGAGGTACCAAAAACTGCGTTTAGAACCCAGTATGGCCAATATGAATTCCTATTAATGCCTTTCGGCGTGACTAATGCTCCGGCAGTTTTCATGGATTATATGAATCGGATATTTCAACCTTACTTGGACCAATTTGTGGTGATTTTCATTGATGACATTCTTATCTATTCTCGTGATCCTCAAGAGCACGGAGAACACCTAAGAATCGTTTTATCCATATTACAAGAGAAACAACTTTTTGCTAAGTTAAGTAAGTGTGAGTTTTGGATGTCGGAGGTTAACTTTCTGGGACATGTCATATCTCAAGGGGGTGTAGCGGTTGATCCATCAAAAGTCGAAGCAGTGATAAATTGGGAGAGACCGAAGAATGGGTCCGAAGTCAGAAGCTTCTTGGGACTAGCAGGTTATTATAGAAGGTTTATCAAAGGCTTTTCCCAACTGGCTTTGCCGATGACGAAACTTACTCGAAAGGATTGTTCTTATGAATGGGATTCGGCCTGTGAGCAAAGTTTTATGAGCTTGAAAAAGAGATTGACGACCGCTCCTGTTTTGGTTATTCTTGAGTAGAGTGAGGGAGCTTCGTTCCCTTTGCCCTCTTGTTGAGTCCTTCTTGGGGTCCAACCAAACCCTAATACCTTCTCCCACACACATCTCTCAACTGGTCCATACACTCCCTCCTAACTCTGAAAAAAAAAAAAACAAAGAACTTCGGCTCAAGCTCTGGGCCCAACGCCCCTTATACTTTCTACACATCCTTTTCTTGTCACACCCCTGGCAGAGTTAATTTTATTTCCTTATTATTTTAATAATTTCTTTTAGTATTTTTTTAATACATTCAAATCATTTTAATGGAAATTAGGTTTAGGCTTAGTAAATTAGGTTTAAAATTATAAACTAGGATTAATTTCTATATTAGAATTAAAATTCCTAATTAAAATTATATTAAAATTAATAAAAAAATCAGGGTAACATTTTATCAACTTTGTTCTTTTCCTTTCCTTTTCTTTGAATTTTCTTCATAATTTTATGGTTTTTTTATGTATATAGCTTAACCAAAAATTTTCATGATCCTTATTTGTCCTGATTTGATTAATTTATTGAACTTCTTTTGGTCAATTAATTAAATTAATGACTTTAGGACTATTTAGTCACTCTTTTAGAACAAATTACATGATCCCTTAAGATTTTAGTCAATTAGGTGATCCAAAGTCCTTTATTCCTTTAATTTAAGTTAGAAGCATTAGGACTTGTACCGTACATGTTCCCTTAGGTCAATCCCAATTCTATTCATATTAAAAAAAACTAGAAAATAGGTAAAATCAATACATGACAAAATTAGGTTTCATTCCCATCTTTGGTATCATATCATATTCTCTTAATCATGTCCTTTTACTTATTCATGTAAAAATAAAAATTTCTTTTTTAAAATAAACTTAAAATACTTTAAAAATATGATGTGAATTGTGTGCCATGAGCCTTAAGAAATGGTTTCTACCCTTATTCTAAATATCTTTGGATACGGGACGCATGACTCAGTTGTTCAAAGTATTCACCTTCCTTCATAGACTTTAGTGCAGTTCAAATCAAGACCATTTTCATAATAAAAAAAGAAAAAGGAGGAGTGTGTGAACTCTCTCTCCCCGAATGATTCAGACACTGTTGTAGAGCTTCGTGTCTGGATATTTGTTTTCAGACTAAGATTAATCACAACCAATATAAAAAACATTCCATAACCACTATCTTCGTTTAAACACCATTCTCTTGGTTCAAATACTACTCTCTTAGTTTAAACACCATTCCTTTGGTTTAAATACCATTCCTTTGGTTAAAACACCACTCCCTTGGTTTAAACACCACTCCTTTGGTTTAAACACCACTCTTTTGGTTTAAACACCATTTCTTTGGTTTAAACGCCACTTGCTTGGTTAAGACACCACCTTTACATTTCTATTCTATGTTAAGACACCACATTTACAGTTCTGTTCTTGGTTACAACGGCATCCTATACACCATTCTTATAGTGCATACTGGATGCGCGCGCATTATTTTAATTAGAAATCTCAAGGGTATAATAACGGTTTTTATGAAAACCGTGGTGATACAATCTAGCTATCATGGGTTCGAACCTCATCGCCCTCAAATAGTTTATCCCTTTGATGTAAATGCTCCCTTTTTAAGTTTTATTAATATTTAACTAAAAACTAATAAGGATATCACGAAGGATATTTATCAAAACCGTTGTTACAAATTGAAGCTTCTTTTTATATATTTTAAACACCAAGTATATATATCAATTTATCCATTGAAACAACCCCAACACCAACGCCGTCACCATTGTCGGGAAGAAGACAACAACAACAACAAAGTGTTCTACTTTAAGGTGTTGCAATGTCACATTTGAAGACAAAATCATCCAAAGGTGTTTCTACGTCTTGTTCCAGTGTAAAATCTCGATCTGGAAATTTTTGTGGTTGTGATGGTCGTATGGTTTCGTATCAATGCAAGAAGGGACAAAATAAAGGAAGGCTTTTTTGGAGATGTCCATTTTGGAGGAGCTATGAAACATGTAATTTGTTCATATGGGATGAAGACGTGGGAGAAAGAGATGGAAATGACGATGAGAGCATTATGAAGTCAGAGTTGGAAGTTGTGGGCTATCTGAAGGTTATGTATGAGGATTTAAAGAAAAAGAACAAGAATTTGAAGAACAAACTGAAATCAGAGATATTTTCTGGAAATATCAAGATGTTATGTTTTTTTGACTCCTTTATGTTTAATATTTAATTTGTTATGAAATGTAATAGTTGAATTAGGGTTCGAATTACATTGTTAATGTTTAAACTGCAGATGCATTGTGAATTACATTGTTGATGTTTAAACTGCAGATGCATTAAGTTAAAAGTTAAGGCGCACCTTTTCTTTTTTATTTATTTTAAAATTCATAAATAAAAGGGTTATCACTACGATTCTTCTGGTTAACCGTAGT
Source organism: Lathyrus tuberosus (assembly GCA_022829125.1). NCBI lineage: Eukaryota > Viridiplantae > Streptophyta > Magnoliopsida > Fabales > Fabaceae > Lathyrus > Lathyrus tuberosus. Next base: position 5,306,368 of record JALAZF010000358.1, read on the forward strand.
CATATATTTATAATAAATAAATACCTATGTATACAGTTTTTATTTATTTTAAAATTCACAGATAAAAGGGTTATCACTACGGTTATTTTGGTAAACTGTAGTGATATATTTATAATAAATAAATACATATCTATACGGTTGTTATTGTTAACCGTTGTGAAATAGTTTACCCATATATAAGCGAAATAACTTTCACTTAATTGACAGTAACGTCGTTGCCTTCAAAGTGAAACCCTAGAACCCATTTTTTCTCTTTGTTTTCACCATTAGCCGTGAATCTTGTGCTTCATACATTAAGGTATTCTTCTTCTTCCATCTATTGTTAGATATTTCCCATTATCTCGTTTGTTGCATGTTGTTTTTGTTGATTGTTCTCATTTTTTCAGATTCGTTTTCACTACCTTAACAAAGACCATACTTTGGAAACTTCATAATGTTTGTGTTGCTATGGAAAAATGTATAAGAAGCATGAAGCTATGATGGAAACTTCATCCACCTTGTACCTTTTCTTCATAGCATCACGAACAAGATGTTAGTAAATGAAGAAACAACAGTGTAAGCAAACTTTATCTAGTTTTAGAAGCAATGAAAAGAAGTATGAGAAGTATGAAGCTTTTGTGTAAGCTTCTTCCTCCTTATATTTCTTTTTCATGGCTTCCCAAACTAGTTCAACATCATAATTGATTCCTGTTCCGCGATTAGTTTCATTAAAAGGTGCGTTATTCTTGTTCCTCTCTTTAATCATCACTAGATTATGGTTTTAGGGTTTGTTTTCAACTGAGGATGCTCATTTTTGAAGTTTGCTTTATTTCCTTTCAGGTTAAGGGGATGATACAGGGTGATGATGCTGGTGGAAGCAAGCGTATTATATCAGTTTATAATTTCTAGATCTGGTATAGAATGTTGTTTGAGTTTATCATATTCTATTTACATTGTTTAACTAACCCTCACTTAAAGTTTGTTGGTGGTAGCAAGCGTATTATATGAGTTTATAATATCTGGATCTGGTATAGAATTTTGTTTGAGTTTATTATATTCTATGTAGATTGTATGTTTCACTAACCCTCGCTTAAAATGCATTCAGTTAATTTGACATAGATACTTATAATCTGCAAATTAAGTTGTATTTGAAAACCAACTTAAACAAACCAATGTTGTTTTCTGATTGCATGCCTCTCATCATTTATTGCACGTTCTTTTATATATAGATTATGGTATAATGATCTCGCTCCTTAGATGCATCGCCATCTTCCAATATAGTTAAATCAAAGATGAGGCAAATTATCCAATGTCTTGTTTATCTTATGGAAATTTAACTATAATCGAAGATAGCGATATATCGAAGCAGTCAGATCAATAAACCACAATATATGTAAAAGAGCGTGAAATGCACGATGAGACGAATGCAATCAGAAAACAACATTAGTTTGTTTAAGTTGGTTTTCAAGAACAGTTTAATTTGCAGATTATAGACATCTTCATCAAATTTAATCCATGTATATTTATTTAGTGAGGTGTTTGGAAAACAAGCAATCTACATTTAATATAATAAACTTAGGGTACTTACAACAACGGTTATATATTGTAACCGATATCATAAGTAATTTATGTTTTATATAAATTCGCTACTGATGGATTTCGAACCCATAACTTAAGTGTATGTATCGCAATGGTTTATTATCATAACCGTTGTGATATATGGCGCGCGTCCTGTAACACTCCATTTCTACCCGACAAATATATTGAAAATCAGAGTAGTAAAATTCAATCAACAAGTACACAAATAGGATGCCACATTTTACAACTTTAAAAAAACTTATTCATTTAAATCAAATAGTACATTGATACATAACACTTTCGGTTCGGATGAAACTATAACAACAACTTTTACAACCACGCAGCGGATTCTCAAACATTCAACTTTTACATGATATAACATTTGTTCAACTTAAAAAACTTAGTAACAACATATTTTCAGGGAAACAGTTTAAAACAACTTTAAAATAAGCCACAAAGTATTCTTCGGAAATTCTACTTAAAAATTCAGCATGTAAACAAAGAAGCAAATAAGACACGCGTCATCCCCCCGAGTGCTACGTATCAGAGCGACATCACCGACTCAACTAATGAAGATAAACGACCTTCATCTCTGCTAACCTGCACGTTACCAACATAGGGGTAACATTCAAACAAAAGGGGTGAGATATCGAAAAATATAAACAAGAATATGATAATCAATACGTTAGAAAGAATCATACAATTTTCATTACTATCCAACGACAACATCTTACAAATCACCCACAACTTACCAACATACTTTGTCAACCTATTACACATATCAACATTTACGACATAATCACTAAAATCAACCTAATCAACATAACCAACGTCAACTCTAAAATCAACGTAAACACCTTCATCAACTTCAACAAATATACCCAACATATTCAACTTCTTCAACATCAACATAATCGACTTCATCAACTTAAACAACGCAAACAACTTTATCAACTTAAGCAACATGAGCAACTTTATCAACTTAAGCAACATGAACAACTTTATCAACTTAAGCAACATGAACAACTTACTCAACTTAAGCAACATGAACAACTTACTCAACTTCAACAAAACACAATCAACACAAACAACATAAATAATGCGACACAGAATGCGACTCGACTATGCATATGCATGTGGTACCATCGGAGTAAAACTCCCAACTTAAACATATGCCAGATTATCGAGGCAATTTTCAACTTAAACAGGTGCCATAAAGGGCCAACTTAATCAATGCCATCAAGGCCAACTTAAACAATGCAATGTATGCGACGTTATGAATGACATACAATCAACAATATCAACACAACAATGCAACTTAATCAATTTTCAACTATATATTCTCCCATTAGGCCACAACAACCACTACAATCATACAACATTTCATCATAGGTATTCACATCATATAACAGCACATAAGCTATATGTTATATAATAAAAGCATATCGCACGATAACACATCAATCGCACACATTCACGACGGTAAAAATCAACACAATGATACAGTTTCAATTTTCTGCTATAATTGAACCAGATACAGACCTCAAAACCATTTTTCCTAGAAAGAACATCTTGTTAGCTTTCCAACGCTTCGAACGGGGGTCAAAACCGACTTACGGATCAAAAGATATGAATTTTCGAAACTTTCCGAAACCAGAATTTTTCTGCATAACAGCCCTACGGGATTTTGCATTTTCGTCCAAAAATCCGACCGATTCAATTATTTTCTTTGAAACACACACATACTCATTCATACCAAACATATAGTAGTGATTTGGAACCATCAAACGTGAATTCTACGACTTTCGATTTCAATCCGAATCTTAAACCCTCAAATCTCCAAAAATGCAAAAACTTACAAAATCAATCAAATTCGATAAAACAAGCATACTCGATCACGGCCTAACATTACTCGACACAACTACGCAATCTATTCCGACTTTTGTTCGTGAAAACATCGATTTCTATTCATTCCTACCATTTCAACCTAAAATGAAAACTAGGAGAAAATCACCAAAATTCATCCATATAGTTCAACACGTAAAACCAACACAATTCGTCATAAAATCAACACAGTAGAAAATTATACAATCCCAATCCCAAGTATTAATCATCTTATTCCAGGTTATAAAATTCGAACCCCACCCTTACCTTAAATTGATGGCCGCTTGAATTTCCGATCGACTTTTCCGACTTGGCTCCGACGGCAATTCTCCCGTATCCCTCTTTCTCCAACTTTGGTGCCTCCAAACCCTCGTTCAACTTTTCTCCGTAACTTCCACGCCCTTCTCCTATTATTCCTCTACTGATACCAAAACCTAACTTCCTCTCCTTATTTTTCTTTTTATTATAATTATTATTATAATTATAATCTCAATTTGGGCCTACTAATCACACCTCACCAATCACTACCACCAACGCAACGACTAAGCCAACTTAAATAAAATACGCTTATATTCCATAATATTAATTCTAATATTATTTCTCTCGACTAAATTGACTAATTACCGACTATCAAATAAATCGTCCAAACCACCAAATCAACATATTTAACCATAGACGGAAAATATTCAATATTATTTCCACAACTTAAATCAAATTATTAAATCAATTCAACTCGAACCAACTTAGAAACATCAACATAATATTCCGATATTCCGGAATCACCTTAAATCGACACAAATATTCAAATCAACGCGAATCAACACAACATACTACAATTATATTTAATTAAATACTTAATTAAATAAACGGTCGTTACACGTCCTGCCTTTCAACAACGGTTTCCAGACCGTTGTAGAAACAGCGAACTTACAACGACAATCTACATAACAACGCCTTCGCCCGCGTCATTATATGTCATTCCCAACCGTTGTTAAATGGGTTTTTCGTAGTAGTGTGTACACCACCTTTACATTCTTTGTTCTTGGTTCAGACACCACTTTTATAATTCTTTTTTCTTGGTTCAGACACCAAACAACAATTTCTTTTCATAAAAGAACTATTATAATTCATTCCTTAGCAGTCAGGCTAATAGTTTAGAGCATCCAAACCAGGATCAAACAACAAACTACAAAAAACTTCTAGGATACAATTATATCATCGTTCCCTAAAAATAACCAACAAACACTTATTTTCTACCACGTACTACGGAGCTCTGATTTTCTCATTGCACTATGAGAATATATAGGCACAGGATTTCGAAATCTTCGCGAGCACATTAATTAAAAACTTATTTTCCCCTTAATTAAAACCAATCGCAAGTAACATTTAGCTATTAACACCCATCCGTGCAAAGAACGATAAAAATGATTCCCGTTGAGTACAACGGATGTAAGGGATGTTATTACCTTCCCCTTGCATAACCGACTTCCTAACCCGTTTATTTTCCCTTAGGGTTTTATTGATATTTTCCCTTTATCTTAGAATAAATAAAATTCAGGGGCGACTTTATTATATTTTCGAGCGTGTGATGCGCTCGGGTATTTTTCGCGCCACGACAGATGTTAAATGGATGTTAGACTAACTTGGTTGGAAACATTTTTTGTCTCTGAAACATACCATTGAGTTTTTGAGTTTTCTTAAATTCAAGTTGGGAAGAAGGGTGAGACACTATTTAGGTGCAGTCTCGTTTAGATTATTTAACCAAGAGTATGAGTTTAATTTTGCTGAAATAAGGGAAATGTTCCACTTTCATGTGACGGGTAGGGAAAGGGTCCCCATGAGTAATCATTTTGCTTTTGATTTCTTTAGGTACTGGGATCATATAATAAGACAAACAATAACTAACATGGAGGGTGCAAAATCCTCTTATATCCATAATCCTTATATTCGGTATTTTCAAAAAGTTCTGGCACACAATGTCTTTGGTAGAGGCAATAGTTCCAGAAATACCAATTTAAATAAACTTTATTTTATTTACTATATATTTAAGCCTGAAATAGCTCACACTGCAAGCTTCATGCTCGTACACATGGACAAAGTCGCGAGGGCAAAGAACACAGACATTGTGGTGGGGGCTTGATTATCATAATAGTTAAAGCCTTAGGGAACAACGCTGAGATTAGACTACTAGAGGATGTTGTAGGAAACACTGCACTAGACAAGGTTGCATGTCTGGCCCAACAGTAGTTTATTAAGAAAACAAGCCCAGATTCGTATATTTTAATGATTGGAAATAAAGTCAATCTGGAACATGGTGTTGCCAAACCCTACAATCACCAATGTTCAAGATATAGGAAATTGGTTGTATAAGGTGGATGTTGATGCCACTCTGATTCTGATGACGACACAGATAACTCATATGATGGTCTAGAGGATGTTTTCATGGCATATCCGGCAAGGACACATGCACCCGCCTGGTTCCGACCGCGATGATTGATCACACACGAGGCTTTCTCTACTCTCTCCCTACTTTAGTCACTACATTAGGGACAATGTATGATTTAAGTGTGGGAGAGAGATTTCATGCTTTCTAGTTTATTAGTTGTTTAAGTATTTAATGCTTCTTAGTTATTATTTGTTTATTTAATTTTGTATGTTTTTGGTAATTTATCTTTTTTGTTGGCTGTTTAATCACTATGAAAAAAACCCAAATTTGAACATTTTAATTTTTTTATAAAAATCTTGTGCTGATGTCTTTGCAACGAAAGTATATCGAATCCAAGAGACGAGAGGTTGAGGTTAAGGACACCGAGAATCTTTAATAAAATCGGTATTGCATAAACATCTAAAGCCTCCCGAATTGGATATTTATTTAAACTCATTTTGTGTTGTAGTCTCTGAATCCTTTAAGAATTACTCTCTAAGTAGTTTATCTAAAATAGACTGGCATATAATTGATTCACACACTATGTTAGGTAAGTCGAGAAAAAATAAAACTGGAAAAAGAAGAGAAATTGAAAAATGAAAATGCAGTAAAAGGAAATTGCACCTATTAAGTTGGGTAACCCTCACCTGGTTATTCAACCCATCGGTGGTTGATCCTCAATGCCTAAAAAAACAATTGTGGTTATGAAAGTTACATGTGTGAATAAAAGCAACTAGTTTTAGTAAGTCGGTTCACCTTCAAAAAGTTGCCCTTCCGAAAAGATAGTCTGTTCATTGTCATAAATAAGTGAATAATAATGACAATAGCTCCTCAGTTACCCTCATGTGTATGTGATGATCATATTTATATATATTTACTTAATTTTATTATTTTGAATGAAAGGAGAAGAAATCGAATAAAGAGACTTAGGTACAAAACCATATTTGAATTGATATCTCAGGAGGAAGTCTTTTGTCTGTATTTTAGGGTTTCTGTTTCTACAATGCCCTTGGTGTTAAATTGCGTACCGAGGAAACTAACCTTAGCCAATTCAAACTTGGATTCATGTACGAGTATCGACAATAAAATTTTGACAAGCTTCTTATATGTTGTGTTGATGCATCTAGATTTTTCCTATGCAATTCAAGTTGCTTGAGGACAAGCAACAATTCAAGTGTAGGTGAAATTGATCAGTATTTTTACAGTTTTTATTTAGCTTTCTTTCCATTTTTGTGTGTGTTTTATCTGCATTTTACTGCCAAAATGGTTATTTTCACTTTGTTACATATATAGAATATTTGGCAAAGACTTTTGAAGAAAGAAGAAGAAAAAGTACAAGAGAAGCAAGCTAAGGGAAAGGGTGACCGTCATGGGAGCACGAAGATGACAAATGACTTAGCACATTGAAGCTATGACGGGCAGCCCGTCATCTTCCATAACACCCATCATAGACCCAAAATTTGAATTTTAAAGTCATGATGGACAGGTTGTCACCAGAGATGACGGCCGACATATGCCTTAGACCCCCCACGTTGTAGTTGGTTCTCCAACCGTTTCACTCACGGAATCTTGCAATTTTGCACGACTTTGAGTGTATTCAACTACTATTTTAGTGCCAAAAGAGATATATAATTGGACTATAACAAATATGAGGGAAAAGAACCATTATTGTAGGCAAAAATACTCTTATTTTCCATATTCTTATGCAAGTATGAGTTTTACCGATTATACCCGCTATTGTTATTATACTGTTTTATGTATTTATTTACCGTTGTATTGGATCAAAGTCTCCATTTGGAGCATCTTTAATTTCCGAGTTATTCATTGCATTACAGGTTATACTTTACTGCTCTTATAATGAATGCATTGTATGTTTATGTTGTTTTACCATTAGCCACGTCAGAGAAAAAATAATTAGAGTTTGAGATATGCAGATTGTCATACGGAATAAAATTATAGTTTCAGCGTCCTAGAGACAATGGGCCACAATGAGGGATGGAAATTGGATACTAGTGGATCAAACTACATAAAGGTTGGTGTTGTTGGACAAGTGACTTCAAACACAAGAGGGGAGAGAATTGTGGTATTTAAAAATCGTGATTACTTTACTAGTTTTCTCAATTATACTTTAAATTGTGTTAGTAATTTATTAAGAGTAAATATAAGCCAAAATAAAGACAATAAATAGAAGAAAATAAAAAGCATAAGGGTTATAGATATTGCACTAGATATCTATCTAGGTTCGGCTGAAGGTTGGCCTACTTTTGTCCCTAAGAGATCTTCTTGAGATTTTGACTATAAATTTTGAAATTTTACATGTTATGCCTTCGAAACTTAATACAATCTGTCTTGAGATTTTACAGGTTTATTCCCAATCAAAGAGAGTTTTTACCCCAAGGTAAACTGACGAACTATTTAGAGGCTTTCAGGCATATCTCAATAACCAAAATTAAACTTTTTATGGAAAAGTTGCAGAAACCAAAACATAGATTTTATAATTGGTTTATCTCATGAACCTAACTCAATTTTCCAAAAGTATCGCGCTTTTAAGAATCAAAATAACAGCACGACCAATACAAGTTCTTCCTCACAAGTAATGTTTCGCTCAAAAGCACCAAGACAACTTAAGTGAAAGAAAAGAAATATTTCTAGAGAGAGAAAGAGAGAGAATAGAGAGATAAATTCCAAAGAAAATATAAAGCTTCAAAAGATGTTGTGAAATGAAGAGGAGGTGACCCTCCTTTATATTGAAGAAGGAAAATCCAAAAAAAGAAACGATTCATGGTCGTAATTAATATGCCAATCGATTGGCATTTTACTCCAATCGATTGGAAGTCCTAAAAATAATTGATTGTTGTTGTTTAAAAGGAAAGAAAGAATATAAAGTCGTTACAAGTCATTAAGATATTGTCCTAATTGTTTAGTTAATCGCTTAGGTCTTCTCCAATCGATTGACTTAATGCTCCAATCGATTAGCTGGTGCAAAAAAAAATTCCAATCGATTGGTTAGTTCAAAAAGCCTTTTAAAATATAGTGGGCAGTTTCTTAATCAATTGCCTCATTCTTGAAAACACTTTTAAGATATAAAAAGGTTAGAAAAAGACATTTAAGTGTGCGTGCGTGTGTGTGAGTTGCCTTAGAACTTAGGAACTACTTCCTTACTTTTACAAACCTTTGGCCACTCATACACATAAACCTTTGTGAGAGACACACCACTTGTCCACCTAAAACCTTAAGATAACAGGTGAGTGGGTTCTCCCACTTATAAATGCTCAAGTCACCACATTCCTATCCAATGTGGGACTATTTCCCCACTTACTCACACTTGCTTATATTATTCTAATATGACCTAGCGAGCATTCACACTTCCTCTCTTTCATTACTTTGAGACTTCAAGATTCTTTGCCAGATACATCGATCATATAAGTACTTAAATCTTTAGTCTCTTTTCTTAATGAGGCTTGAGATATTTTTATAGTTGAGTAACCATCATCAGAGAGTTGAAAGTTATTGCCACTTACTTCAACATCGACAACTACGGATGTTGTCGTCATCAAAACCTCAGAGAGGATCTTTTGCGAGATTATCAACTTTATACTGACAAGCACATAGATCCACAAGTGTGACAGCAAAAAGTTTCAAGCCTTCCGTCTGACTTGTTCCCATGTCATTGTGGCATATTTTAGTGTTCGCCTATACACATTCTTGCATATATCCAACATTTACAAGGTCGTAAACTTATTCGGTGTCTACAATAATAGCTTTCCAGTGGTAGCTAATGAGAAATATTGGCATGCATATCAAGAGAATGTAATTTTCTATAACAAAAATACTAGCGTCGAAACGAGCACTCCCGTGCCCGTTTGTCTGCTTTTTAAATAAACACACGTATCAGATATAAATGAATATTTTTTATTTAATTTTGATTTAAATTTAAATTATTTGTGTAATAAACTTTGTAAATGATATACACTTATATCCATATGTTCGCTATCTCTAATGTGCACATGAAAAAAAATATAAAATAACATTTTTCTTATATTCATTTATTTTTATTTAATTTCATTTCAGATTTATTTTTAATTTCAGTTTTATTTGTTGGTGAATTAGAAAAAACGTAAAATCAATTATAAATACACAATTATTGTACTAATTAATAAGAGAAAGAAAAATTTATTTTTAATAAAATAGAAAATACTTAAATAATATTCTCAAAACTTTAAAATATGTCATATTATTTCACCATTATTTTGTTATAGATGAAAGTTTTTACACTAAAACATAAAAAATATATATATAAGAAATTGATGAATGCATAGGGAGTTAAAGAGACCATAACAATTGAAAGGTAAATAAGAACTTTGACTAATGTAAAACAGTTAATTATGCAAGCAAAATCAAGAAGTGTTAATATTCAAAATACCATCTTATAAATAATTTTTAGGATCATTATGAAAAATTTAAGTAGTATACCGAACATAATTAAATAGATGAAAGTAAAACCTCTCTATATTCCTTATGTTACAACCACTATATTCTTTGTTGTATTAACCTTCCTCATCCATTATATATCGATTGTTACAATTTATAATATAAATCAATACTTCAATAAAATATATAACAACAAAAATCTATGTAAATATAAAACACCAAACAATTCACTGATAATTAAACATTAACGAAAAAAATAAAAAACAAAAAATTTACAATAACAAAAGTTCAATAATTGGTTGACCTATCATAGTTATTGTTAATCATACATTTTTATAATAAATACTTGAAAAATAATAAGAAGTATTCATAATTTTTTTTTAATCATACATATTTTATAACAAATACTTGAAAAATTTATAACAACTTATAATTATATTAAAATACAGGATAATATTTAACTGTATGATAAATTATATCGATATTTATAATAGTTGACGTTGCGTCTTAACAAATTTTATGGTAAATTAGTAAAATGAGTTTTATATTTATATAATTGTTAAATTCATAAATATTGTATGACTTGATTTATATTGATATTGTATGACTGGATTTATATTGATATTGTATGATCATATATATAATTCATAAGTCTTTTATGATCACCAAATTGAAATTATTGTATGATTTTAATTATCTATTTTTTTTTATCAAAGGTAATTTGATGTAGTTAATTTATGTAAAACAAGCTGCGAATTGTACTATCATAATTTCATAAATATTGTATGATAAAAATAAATTTTTATTATAATAAATTATATATTTTATTAGACTAATAGAAATAAATTTACATGAAATATGTGGGACACAACAAAAGAAATTTGATTAAAAAAAATTCATTTTTATGTAATTTCAATCTTAAAAGTCTTACACATTTATCCAATCACAGTGACAAAGTTGAAATTCTGGTATCAGATATGTGATGTCGAGTGAGATGTCACAACATCAATATCTGCTATATATACAAGACAATAGAGATAACAACACTCAAAAACAAAAAGGAACACAGAGAATTGTTCACCCAGTTCGGTCTAACAACCTACGTATGGGGGCTACCAAGCCAGGGAGAAAATTCACTATCAGTAGTATTAATTCATAGACTCTACAATCAACACACAAGTTGACAATCTATTCACTTAATCACTACCCAATGACACTTCTACCTAAGACACTCTTAGATATGAGACACCTCTCACTCCCCCTCAATCACAGCAGTGATGACAATAGAAAAATTACAATTATTAGAAGATCACACTTCAATGACAATACTTGATCTTGCTTAAAAGCTTCAATCAAGAACAAACACTCGTGCTTAAAAGTTTAGAGTGGACAACATACAACTCAAACAACCAGTCCAATTCAAGCATCAAAGAGATGAATGAATGGCTCACAATACACAGACGAAAACACAAACCCTAATACTTGACACTCAGTACACAATCTCTTGTCTTCGTATCTTCCAAGTAGGGTTGAGACTCCTTTAAATAGAAATAGATTCTTGAGCTTGGGCTCCGTGAAAAACTCAGATTTGATGCACAATAAAAACAGATTTTATCTTCAAATTTTTTTGCCCTAAATAGAGAAACAAACGATTGCATCTGAATAAATCTTCTCCAAGAATTTCACCTGCAATCTCTCAAACAGAATCTCTCAAATCATAACAATTAACACGCAGCCCTAAAACAATTAACATGATGTTCTATCAACAGATGTTAAGACATCAGTCTTGACATCATGCACAACAACTGCAATACCAAACAACACACCACATGCAGAATGTTAGAACCACATGTTAAGACATCAGACATGACATCTTGAACAACCACATTTGTTTTACCAAAATTGCTGCCAATAACAGAACTAACAATCTCCCCCTTTGGCTAATTTTGGCTAAAACAATAACACATCAGAGATACCTGCAGCAGAAACACACCATAACACATAACACTAACATTCAGCAGTTGCGCACTAAGCAAAACTCAAAACTCACACCAATCACAACTCAAAACTCAAACTCCCCCTCAATCCAAGAAACCACAAACACACTTCCTTCAAGAAAACCAGCAGCAGCACACAACACAACTCTACAAACCTACTCAAAAACTAGAGGCTATTCTCCCCCTTTTTAGCCATAATTGGCCAAAAGAACACTAGTCAGCAAGCCCAATGTTCTGACACTTAGTCAAACATGGTCAAATTCCAAGAAAAACTGTTGAAACTTAGCTTAAAAAGAGTGGCCAAACAACTTTGACTGACCAGGCGATACAAACAAGGGTTTCCAATTGAATTATAAAAACTACACCAAACTGCTTCTTACTACAGTCGAACTGAGAAGAAAACATGAGTCAGTCCTCCAAGAAAGTTGAAACACACAAGGGTCAGTTGAAGCAAGACCGGAAGAACAAGAGCACACAACCAAAGGAGATGAAGTCCAAAGAAATGACAACAGGTGGATCCTCCACAGGGGCAACACGGGCAGGAAGAAAAACAGAAATAAGGATGAAGGCCAACAAGAAGGCTCAAGTGCAACTACATGATTCTGAGGATGAAGCAGATGAAGATTGGGTTAATTTCATTAATTCAGGTGGTTGGAATGAAAAACTGAATCCAAACATGAAAACTCTTTGCTTGTAGTTTCAAAAAAAATTGTAATATTGAGTACTTCCAGCAATAAAAATGTGCTTGTTTATTTCCAAACATTCTTATTTTGTCAATTTCACCAAAGAGATAAGCTCACACACATAAGACAACTGCACCAAAAATCACCTTCCTGCACTCCAAAAAAAAATTCTACTAATCCTCATATATGCAAACCCCTAATTTGTTTCTTAAATTTTCAAATTGATTTGCATCTAAGGCCTTAGTAAAAATATCAGCTAATTGTATTTCAGTAGCAACATGTTCTAAAGCAACCACTTTATCTTCAACCAGATCTCTTATAAAGTGATGACGTATGTCAATATGCTTAGTCATGCTATGTTGAATTGGGTTCTTGGAGATATTGATAGCACTCAGATTATCACAGTACAATGTCATGACATCTTGCTTGACATTGTATTCAGTTAACATTTGCTTCATCCAAACCAGTTGTGAACAACTACTTCCTGCTGCCATGTACTCAGCCTCAGCAGTAGAGAGAGACACACAGTTCTACTTTTTGCTAAACCACAAGATAAGGTTGTTCCCTAAAAAGAAGCATCCTCCTGAAGTACTTTTTCTATCATCAGCACTCCCTGCCCAATCAGCATCACAATACCCACTCAGTTCAGTGCCTGATCCATGACTGTATAGTATGCCATAGTCACTAGTACCATTCACGTATTTCAGAATTCTCTTCACTTGATTCATGTGGCTAATTTTAGGTTCAGATTGATATCTGGCACAAACTCCTACAGCAAAGGAGATATCAAGTCTGCTAGCTATGAGATACAGTAGGCTTCCAATCATGCTTCTGTATAGGCTTTGATCCACACTCACTCCATGTTCATCCTTGGACAGCTTCAGGTGAGTAGGAGCAGGTGTCCTCTTGTGATTAGCATTCTCCAGACCAAACTTCTTGACTATGTTCTTTGCATACTTGCTCTGAGAGATAAATATGGAGTCTTCCATTTGTCTAAATTGTAGACCCAGAAAATAGCTGAGCTCACCAATAAGACTCATCTCAAACTCAGACTGCATCTGCTTCACAAAATGTTGAACCATTGCTTCTGACATCCCACCAAACACTATATCATCAACATATATTTGAGCTATCAACAGTTTTCCTCCTTCCTCTTTGAAAAACAATGTCTTGTCAATTCCTCCTTTTCTGTAACCATTCAGAGCCAAGAATTCAGAAAGCCTGTCATACCAAGCTCTAGGTGCCTGCTTTAATCCATAAAGAGCTTTCCTTAGTTTGTAGACATGGTTAGGAAATGTTGGATCAACAAACCCCTTGAGTTGATCTACAAAAACTTCTTCATTTAAGTACCCATTCAAGAAAGCACTCTTTACATCCATCTGGAATAACTTGAATTTGAGATTACAAGCCACACCTAAGAGTAACCTGATAGATTCCAGTCTGGCCACAGGAGCAAAAGTCTCATCAAAATCAATTCCTTCTACCTGAGTGTAACCTTGGGCAACCAGTCTAGCCTTATTTCTAGTGACCACTCCTTGTTCATCAGATTTATTCTTGTAAACCCACTTGGTGCCAATCACATTTATTCCATCAGGCCTTGGTACAATATCCCACACTTCATTCCTTTTGAATTGTCCCAGCTCTTCTTGCATGGCATTAATCCAAAATTCATCTTTCAAGGATTCTTTAACATTTTTGGGCTCAATTTTGGATACAAAGCAAGAATTTGACACAACTTCTCTTGACCTAGTGGTAACTCCTGAGTTTGGATCACCAATGATAAGCTCTTTTGGATGGTCCTTTTTCACTCTGATGGTTGGTCCCTTGTTAGGCTGCTCTGGTTCAGGTTCAGCAGCAGTAAGGCTGAGATTTACACTTCTGTCTTCAGCTTCTGTTGATACATCATCAACAAATGTTCCAACATCATCCAAAACATCAGCATCTTCCTTCATTCCATAGTCATCAACAACTACATTTATAGATTCCATCATGACTCTGGTTCTGGAGTTGAATACCTTATAAGCTCTGCTGTTTGTAGAGTATCCCAAAAAGATTCCCTCATCACTCTTAGGATCCATTTTCCTCCTTTGTTCATGATCTGACAGAATATAACATTTACTTCCATAGACATGAAAGTACTTCACACTTGGTTTTCTTCCCTTCCACAGCTCATACAAGGTAGCTTAAGTACCTCTTCTCAAGGTAACTCTGTAGTGAATGTAGCAAGCAGTATTCATAGCTTCAGCCCATAAATGGTAAGGAAGCTTTTTGGCATGAATCATTGCTCTAGCAGATTCTTGAATGGTTCTATTCTTCCTTTCAACAACTCCATTTTGCTAAGGGGTAATAGGTGAAGAAAACTCATGACTAATGCCTTCAGTAGAACAATATTCAGCAAACTTGCTATTTTCAAACTCTCTCCCATGATCACTTCTTATTCTGATGACATTGCTTTTCTTTTCTCTTTGGAGTCTTTGACAGAGATCTTTAAACACATCAAACACTTATGTTTTGTCTTTGATAAAATTCACCCAAGTGTACCTGGAATAATCATCCACAACTACATAAGCATATTTCTTCCCACCTAGACTTTCCACCTGCATAGGCCCCATTAAGTCCATATGAAGAAGTTCCAACACTTTAGAAGTAGTGGGATGTTGAAGCTTTTGATGTGACATCTTGGTCTGCTTCCCTATCTGACAGTCTCCACAAACTCTTCCTTCTTCAATTTTGAGCTCTAAGATTCCTCTTACTGCTTCTGTAGATATGATTCTCTTCATTCCCTTCAGATGTAGATGTCCCAACTTTTGATGCCATACTTTGACTTCATCTTCTTTTGCAAGAACACATGTGGAGGAACTTGAGTCTTGTGACACCCATAGGTAACAGTTGTCCTTAGACCTAGCACCCTTCTAACTTCACCTTTCTCATTTGTGACAATGCACTCAATTTTTGTAAAATTAACTAAGAGTCCTTTATCACATAGTTGACTAATATTGATCAAATTTGTTATCAACCCCTTGACTAGCAGTACATCATCAAGTCTAGGTGCACCTTCACAATTCAGCTTTCCCACACCTTTGATTTCTCCTTTGACACCATCACCAAAAATCACATGGCCAGAAGAATGAAGTTTAACATCCACCAGCAAATTCTTCACACCTGTCATGTGTTTTGAATAGCCACTGTCAAAGTACCAGTCTTCTTTAGTGGAGACTCTAAGGGAAGTATGAGCTATCAAGCTGACAACATCAGTTTTGGAGACCCATTGCTTCATTTGCTTGATGACTTGATTACCTTTATGAATTGACTGTCTGGGTGCCCAATTAGGAACACTCTTAGGATACCCATGTAACTTATAACAGAAAGCCTTTATGTGTCCAAAGTTCCCACAATGATGGCATCTCCAGCGCCTGAATTTCTTCCTAGAGGGAGTCCTGTCAGGATGTTTCAACATCGGTTTCACCATCACTGGCTTGGAACTAGGAATAACATCATTTGAAGCAGATCCACTGTTGAACCCTAACCCACTTTTGTCTCCTGCAGTTCTTTCAACATTAAGAATCTTTTCTAGAACATCAGTTCCACTATTCAGTATTCTGATAGACTTGGACATAGATTCAAGTTTAGAGTTCAGCACAGATACTTTATCTTCCAGCTTGGCAATGGTTTCCAAATGCTCTGTCTTTTCAGCCTTGAGTTGAGCAATAATCTTCTTCTGCCTCTCCCCTTCTTGACAGGCTTCTTCACTTTTAATGTATATCTCTCTATAAGAATCAGTTAGCTCATCATATGTACTCTCTTCATCCCTAGAATCATCATCAGATATATACCTTCCAGTCAATACCCTAACATGCTTGGCAGTCTCTTCATCTTGCTCACTTTCAGTATTAGACCAGGACACAGATAAGCCCTTTTTCTGCTTCTTAAGATATGTAGGGCATTCAGCTCTGATGTGACCATAACCCTCACAGCCATGACATTATATTCCTTTGTCATTATTAGGCTTCTCCTCAGTTCTTGTTTCCTTCATCTGATACCCTGACCTGTTGATGTCAGATGTGATGTTCTTAACATTAGGTTTATAGCTCCTGTCCATTCTTTTCAAAACCTTATTAAACTGTCTTCCCAGCAGAACAATGGCATTGGATAACTCCTCCTGAGTTTTAGGACCACACTCTTTCTCATCATCTTCTGTACTAGACACCAAAGCTTGCTTTTGACCTTCTTTTCAGATCTGTCATTCAACCCTAATTCAAATGTCTGAAGTGACCCAATCAATTCATCTACCCTCATCTGGCTGATGTCTTGAGCTTCCTCTATAGCAGTCACCTTCATTTCAAATCTCTTGGGGAGAGATCTGAGAATTTTTCTCACCAGCTTCTCATCAGACATCCTCTCTCCTAGGGCACTAGAAGCATTTGACAGTTCAAGTACATTCATGTGAAAGTCATGAATGGTCTCTTCATCTTTCATCCTCAAACTTTCAAACATTGTTGTTAGCATCTGAAATCTTGACATCTTGACCTTGGAAGTTCCTTCATGAGTTATTTTCAGGATATCCCAAGCCTCCTTAGCCACTTCACATGTGTTGACCAGCCTGAAAATGTTCTTGTCAATACCATAAAATAAGGCATTCAAAGCCTTAGAATTTCCAAGAGCAAGTTCATCTTCTTCCTTGGTCCAATCTTCTTCAGGTTTTAGCTTTGACTGACCATCTTCTCCCACAATGATAGGATGTTTCCATCCTTTCAAAACAGCCTTCCATGCCCTGCTGTCTAAATGCTTCAAAAAAGTAACCATGCGAGGTTTCCAATAGTCATAATTTGATCCATCTAGAATAGGGGGTCTATTCACAAATCCACCACTCTCCTTGTCCATTGCACCAGAAAGTAACAGCCCTAGATCTCACCCAGATACAGAGCAGGATGCCTGCTCTAATACCAATTGAAATTCTGGTATCAGATATGTGATGTCGAGTGAGATGTCACAACATCAATATCTGCTATATGAACAAGATAATAGAGATAACATCACTCAAAAACAAAATGGAACACAGAGAATTGTTCACCCAGTTCGGTCTAACAACCTACGTCTGAGGGCTACCAAGCCAGGGAGAAAATTCACTATCAGTAGTATTAATTCATAGACTCTACAATCAACACATAAGTTGACAATCTATTCACTTAATCACTACCCAATGACACTTCTACCTAAGACACTCTTAGATATGAGACACCTCTCACTCCCCCTCAATCACAACAGTGATGACAATAGAAAAATTACAATTATTAGAAGATCACACTTCAATGACAATACTTGATCTTGCTTAAAAGCTTCAATCAAGAACAAACACTCGTGCTTAAAAGCTTAGAGTGGACAACATACAACTCAAACAATCAGTCAAATTCAAGCATCAAAGAGATGAATGAATGGCTCATAATACACAGGCGAAAACACAAACACTAATACTTGACACTCAATACACAATCTCTTGTCTTCGTATCTTCCAAGTAGGGTTGAGACTCCTTTAAATAGAAACAGATTCTTGGGCTTGGGCTCCGTGAAAAACTCAGATTTTATGCACAATAAAAAAAAAATTTATCTTCAAATCTATTCGCCCTAAATAGAGAAACAAACGATTGCATCTGAATAAATCTTCTCCAAGAATTTCTCCTGCAATCTCTCAAACAGAATCTCTCAAATCATAACAATTAACACGCAGGCCTAAAACAATTAACATGATATTCTATCAACAGATGTTAAGACATCAGTCTTGACATCATGCACAACAACTGCAATACCAAACAACACACCACATGCAGAATGTTAGAACCACATGTTAAGACATCAGACATGACATCTTGAACAACCACATTTGTTTTACCAAAATTGCTGCCAATAACAGAACTAACAAAAGTTATACGACATGACCAAATGCATGTATAATTTTTAACATTAACACCAATGTTAGTTGTAATGGTTTTGTTAGGGCTTGCCATTTTTATACCAATGCACTTAGGATCTGTGTATGTCTTCATGGATAAATGTATGTTATTAATTGTGTCGTTATATTGCACAATTGCGGAGTGGAATTGAGGTATACTCTGGTGTAATGTTGTGGAGTATGTTTTTAAGTTGCGACTATGGTGGTCGGTGTCTTGACGTTTTGCACGCAAGATATCGGTCAAAATTCACGGTAGTGACAAGTAGGTTGCGGCAATAGGAGATGTGATGATCTGAAGTCAGGTATGACTAAACTTACTGAGATGCTCCAAGTCCTGATTTCCAAAGGAGAACAACCTCAAAGAACTGTTATCCAGGAAGTTTTAGGCGCTGCTACTGATCCTCATCTTGGTTCAAAGGAATATTGGAATAATAGATGGAGATGTTGGTTGCAAATTATGTAGGTACCATGAGGAAAGTATCACTCATGTGTTTTTGGACTGTTTAGTTGCATGAGCCATTTGGAAGGGAGTAGAGCAATGGTTAGGGATTAGTTGTATCAGTAAAGAAAGTTGCATAGCTTCTCTGTTGGACTTCGATGGTGTTATCAAAAAAGCCATAGGAAACTCTAAGGGATTAATTGTGTGGGCTGCAACTTTGTGGTTCCTTTGGTATGGTAGGAATTGTTTTGTTTTTGAAAATAAGTCAAAGTCTGTGTTTGAATTATTGAACTCTATTAAGTTCTACAGCTGGAAATGGTTTTCTGTTCTAAATCCTCATAATTGTTTTTCCTTTTATGAGTGGTACACTGTCCCGTTAGTTTGTTTAAAGAGGAGAATGTAATTCTTTGTATTGGGTTGATGCACCCCTTGTGCAGTTGGTTTTATTCTATCTATTGCCTTTTGAAAAAAAAAACGGATCCTCATCTTGTCCAGATGCCAACTTCTACCTGGCCAGAGTTTGGTTTGCCTCATAATTACTCTCCACCTCTTGCTACTACTTCTATGATTGGTCAAGCTTCCAGACCTGTGTTTCAAGCTCCTGTTTTCTCTGAACTCCCTATGAGAATTCTCTCTTTGAGTACAGTGCTGCTAGTGCTCAAGGTGGAGATAATGAGGATGTTGTTGAACCTGAAGATGTCTGTGAACAGTTTCAGACTTTAGAGAAGAGACTCGGAGCCATGGAGGGTAATGATTTCTTCAGTGTTGATGCGAACAACATGTGCCTTGATTCTAACCTTGTCATGCCTGCCAAATTCAAGATTCTCGAGTTTGTGAATTACAAAGGTCATTTCTGTCCAAGAGCTCATTTGGTTATGTACTTTAGAAAGATGGTTGCTTACACCAATAATCAAAAGTTGCTTTTGGTCATTGCTTGTTCCATAAGTCAAGAGAAATTATCTGAACATCAGAAGTTCCAAACCACTCAACCATCATACATCCATTCTTTCACTAATAATCCAGTCCACACCCCACAAATGAACTTCTGAAACACATAGAACCTCACCTTTCCCTCATGAACCATAAACCAAAAATCCAAAAACTCCATTGTTGACCATAAATCCGAAACTTCGAATCTTGCTATCCTTCCACTTTCCTTCCATTTTTCCACCACAAATACATTTCATACACATCATATAAACTTCTGACTTTAGAGAGAGAGAGAGAGAGAGAGAGAGAGAGAGAGAGAGAGAGGTGTAAAAACCCCCTTCCATCTCACACACGATCTCTGCTAGTTCCGACAACGACCCCCATCCTCTATTGGCCACCGATTGCTTCTTCCATAATTCGATGGCAACTCTCTCTTCACCTTCGTCCTCCAAAACTTAAACATATATAATTAACAAAAAAAATTAAAACAAATGTAGTAGAAAAATTATATAATATAATAAATAAACTGGTAAAATAAAAAAGTGTTGAAAAATATAAACAGTGCAAATCTTTCCCGAACATGTTCTTAAAATTAAAGTAAGAAAAAGAATCAAACTATATCACAAAATTGGAAAAATGGAATAAGAGTGAACAAAATTAAATGCATGATCGATTAGATTAAACCTAA